>JAWUZG010000378.1:1812500-3012500 GCA_036785705.1 Acanthornis magna | reverse complement strand
AGGTAAGCACAGCCACACCTGTGAGTCCCCTAGACCTGGGGGAGACACCCTGCCCACTGGGTCCCATTGCTGTGTGATGGGAGGTTCCTTGGCGCTTTGGCACAGCAGAGACCTCGGTGTGGCAGGATGAGGACTGGGCCATGTGGGTGTCCTGTGGGATGTGCCAAGGGACATTGGTCCTGGGTTGGAGGCCCAAACCCTTTGGTACCAGGAGGAAATGTCTTGACGCCAGGGATGTCAGTGACACAGCCCGTGGGACACTTCTCTAAGCTGGGGACACTTCTCCTTTGGGACTGGAGGGTGGCTTTCAGGAGAGGGACTGTCCCTCCCCAATGCCCGTGGGGAGAGCTGGACATGGCTGTGGGGACTGTCCTGAAGATGAGATGTCCCCAGGGCCAGGTGGGCAGTGCACCCAGCTCATCTCTGTCAGGATTGGGATGTGGGATGGGGTGTTTATCCTATGGAGCAGGGTGAGCAGGGAGGATGTGGGGTAACCCTCGGGCAGAGTGGTCCCACTCTGGGGGCACCAGCACAGGCAGCTTGTGGCATCCTTGAAGCAGAGGTGAGCTGTGGCTGGAGAGGGAACAGGCTGACCCATAGGGATCTTGGGTTTCCTCTCAGTCATGCTCCGAGGCTTGGACTGGGCACGCTGGGAGTTGCCCCAGTAAGACTGATGCCTAGCCAGGTGCCTCATGCCCTCAGAGGTGTCACCTCAGCCATGACACTGGGGTGCAGAGGCTGTAGCACATCTGGCTCGGAGGGCAGCTGTGGGCCAAGGTCTCCTGCTGTGCTGTCCCTGTGCTTGTGCCTCTGCATCACACCAAGATTTCCTTCCCCTCAGGTATGCCTTCACCGTCATGGCCAACATCACTGTGTACAGCCTGACCTGGCTCCTGCTGAACTTCCAGACGGACCAGCCTGACCACATGGAGCACCTGGGCCCCCAAGACATCCCTGTGTTTCGGGTGAGTGGCAGGGCACAGCCCCTGGCGTTCCCTCTTCCCATGGCTCAGCTGGGGAGGTACTGGAGGGAGTCAGGGGCAGTGCCAACTGGGCAAGAGCCACACTGAGCCCTCCCTGGGGTTTGGGAACCCCTCCTTACCCTCCAGACTGCTAGGGGGCTGATGATAGGCTGCTGTCCTCACCCCCACTGCCTCACCAGAACTTGGCCCTCATTGTGGTGGGGCTGGGGGCCGTGTTCTCCCTCATCTTCCACCTGGGCACCAAGGAGAAGCCGTACCCACCAGGGGTGCTGCCTGAGCCAGAAGAGACCACCCCGCTGCTGCACAAGGAGCCCACAGGCCCCCCACGCCCACTGTTGCTCTGGAAGGACTGGCTGCTGGAGCCCTCCTTCTACCAGGTATGGCTGGGCAGGGCTTCCCTGGCCCGGGCTGCTGCCCTGCCCGGGCACCCTGGGCATCCTGCAGCTGCAAGACTTGCCCAGGTGCAGGAGGGGATGGAGAGAGGGCCTGTTCTGGGCACCCATCCACCACCTCAGAGGGGCCATCCCCTTCCCTGTGGGCACCTGTGCCATGACAGCTGGGCAGGGAAGGTCCTCCCCACAGGGTGAGCCATGCTGCCATCATCCTGTCCCCTCACAGGTCTCAGTGCTCTACATGGCCACCCGCCTCATTGTCAATCTGTCCCAGACCTACATCGCCATGTACCTGACCAACTCACTGCTGCTCTCCAAGGTGGGTGCAGGGCAGGTCTGGGGGTGCATGGGAAGGTGTCCTGATATGGCCTGAGGTTCATCTCCTCCCTGTCCTTGTCCCTTGCAGAAGTACATTGCCACCATCCCCCTAGTGATGTACGTCAGTGGGTTCCTCTCCTCATTCCTCATGAAGCCTGTGAACAAATGGATTGGTCGGAATGTGAGTCCAGGGTGCTGGAGAGGTTGGTGTTTGACCCGAGGAGAGGCCCAGGGGCTAAATCCTGGCTGTGGGCAGAGCTCCTGGCACACCTGAGCTGGAGAGCAGGGACCCCTCATAGATGCTCTGCCAGCAACCACCCACTGCAGTGTGGATCCCACTGGGATTGGGAGTGGTGGGCAGGGATGGGGATGTGGGTCCTGCTGGGTCTGGGGATTGTGGGCAGGAGCTGGTCCCGCATATCCCTGGGGCTGGGGAAGGTAATGCTGGCCCAGAGTCACCATGTCCCGTGCAACCCTGAGTGGGCTACAGAGCCCTGTGGTGCCCATCAGGGGCAGAGAGGGGTCTGGCTGCACTGGCCTGGGTGGGCACAGGGTCTGCAGTGCCAGCAGGAGGGATCTGCCCCCACAGTGTGTCCCCTCTGTGCTGCTGGGTGCCAGTGGAGTGTCCCCTGCCCTCACGGACACACTCCACAACTCTGTCTGGGGCTCAACTCTTGGGCTGCGGAACAGCCCAGATCATGGCAAGGCCCTGCTTTTGGGGGTTCTGTGTTTAAATCCAGGTGGGACAGAGCCAGGGTCCCTTGTGGGTCCTGGGCAGTGCTGGCCCGGTGCCCTTCCTGCTCACCCCTCCCTCACCGGGTGCCAGCCCAGCTGATGTCTGAACTCCCTCTTCTCCCTCTGCGTGTCCCCATGCAGTTGACCTATTTTGTGGGCATCTTGGTGGTCTTGGCCTTTGCCTCCTGGGTGGCCCTGGCCAGGCCGATGGGAGCTGAGATCTACGGGCTGGCTGTGCTGCTTGGTGCCGGCTCGGCCACCATCCTGGTCACCTCCCTCTCCATGACTGCGGATCTCATCGGCACCAACACGGTATGGCCACTGCTCCTGGTGGCATGGAGGGGAGTCACGGCAGGCACAGAACTCCCGGGCTGGAGTGGGCACTGGTGAGGGTTGGGGGATGGAGGCACTGGAAGGGGGCTCTGCTGGGCAACCTCAGCCCTGCGAGTGCTGCGCCCCGTGTGCTCACTGCTCTGTTGCAGTGAGGGCTCTGCCCATGAGAGGGCAGACAGGGCTGTGTGGGCCAGCGTGGCACAGCGTGGTTCCCTCTCCTCCTGCAGCACAGCGGCGCATTTGTCTACGGTGCCATGAGCTTCACGGACAAGATGGCCAATGGCCTGGCTGTGATGGTGATCCAGAACCTGCACCCCTGCCCGTAAGCATCTCTGCAGAGCTGGGACCCCCCCATCACCGGGGGTCCACAAGGAGATACTCCAGGGTTGGAACAAGAGGCAGGGGTGGGAACCAGCTCAGATTTATAGAATCACAGAATGCTTTGAATTGGAAGGGACCTTAAAGCTCATCTCTTTCCACCCCCTGCCATGGGCAGGGACGCCTTCCATTATCTCAGGTTACTCCAAGCCCTGTCCAGCCTGGCCTTGGACACTGCCAGGGATCCAGGGGCAGCCACAGCTTCTCTGGGCACCTGTGCCCAAGCCTCCCCACCCTCACAGAGAAGAATTTCTTCCCACTATCCCATCTAACTCTGCCCTCTGGCAGTGGGAAGCCATCCCTCCTTGTCCTGTCCCTCCAGGTCCTTGTCCAAAGTCCCTCTCCAGCTCTCTTGGACCCCCTTTAGGCCCTGGAAGGGGCTCTAATGTCTCCTGAAAGCCTTCTCCAGCTCTGATCTGTTTTACACCATTGTTCACCTTCTCTCCTGGCCTTGGACAAGGGCCTGAGCCATGCCCCTGGCATCTACTTGCCCTGGGCCTTTCCCTCACATCCCAGTGGGAACCAGACCTGACTCTGAGGTCTGCAGCCCGGGGCTCCAGTCCCAGCCTCCAATGACATCCCTGCCTGTGTCCCCACAGGACTGAGCTGTGCTGCCCTGCATGTGTCAGCTTCTACCGCTGGGTGATGGTGCTGGCCACTGGTGGCATCGCTGTCACCGCTGTTGCCACACTCTGCTCCATCATGGTGTGGCCCATCCAGATCCGCTACCGTGAGTGGGGCCGGGGACTTGGGGGGCTCTGGTGTGGGGCTGGGGGCACTGGAAGCCCCATGGCCAGTGCCAGCCTGGGCTAAAGCCGCAGTGTCTTTGCAGATGGCCCCAGTGGGGCAGCGGTGAGAGCCCTGTCATCACTGGGCTGGCTGCGGCCACACTCGCAGGGGGACCCTCATGGTAGGACCATGGGCAGGGCCATCGTCCTGCTTCTGCTGCTGCTGCCAGAGAGGGGCTGTGTCTGCTTGCTGTACCCTCCTGGGGGGCAATACCCCCTGCCCTGCAGGGGCCCCTAGCCCGGCCATGGCTACGCTGGCCCTGGGGCTCCAAGGGGTGTCTGGGGCAGCTCTGTGTGCTGGCAGCAAATGTGGGGGATGGTGGGGTGATCTTTGCCAGGCCAGGGAGCCAACACCCGTGCTCAGCATCTCCTCTGCCTCTCTGGTGCGTCGCTGTGGGGTGGGGGAACAGGACGGACTGTTCATGCTGCTTAGGGCCGTGCTGGGTCAGGCCCCTGGTGCCAGCTGCAGAATCCAGGAGGGCCAGGCCAGCACATGTGGGTCACCCCGCACTGCCATTGCTTCTGACCTGTCTCTTCTTCCTCTTCCTCCAGGTGCTGTCAGCCTGCGGGGGCTGAGCAGTGCCGGGACCCCCGAAAGCGGCACTGGGAGCACTGAGGGAGAGAACCAGAGCAGCACCGTCAACTGACTGTGGCCGTGTCCTCGGCCACCATGTCCTCAGGGCTGTGTCCTCGTCCACTGCGTCCTTGGCCACCGCGGTGCCACACTCTGAGTCTGGAGGGTCCCCCACACTGGGGGGCACTGGGCTCTGGGGAGGGGGGTGACCCCTGCCCTGTTTCCTTGCACTGGACTCGTGTCCGCACCCTGGACTCATGTCCCCACCCTGGACTCGTGTCCCAAACCCCACCGGGCCGATGAAGGCTGTCCGTGGTGCGGTGTCACCGGTGCAGGGTCACCTGTCACTTCTCACCTGCACAATGAACACTAGAAGGGCCCGGGCTGGGCTGGGGCAGCCCCAGCAGGGTGAGCGCCCGGCCCGAGGTTTTAACCTGCTTTTGTAAGGTCAGTACGTACAAACGGCACTTTATAAAGGAGGAGAAAAAGGAGAGGAAAAACCAACCGCAGTGCTGACAGGCCTGGAATGGGAGTGGGCTCCGCTCTGGGGTGCGAACGCCAGAGCTGGGGCTGGAGCACATTTGGGGCGCGCACGGGGGCTCGGGGCGTGCCCAGCGCTGCTCGCCCCCAGCCCCTCAGAGACGGGCGGCCTGAGGGGCGGGCAAAGATGGCCGCCCTTAACAACTATGGCGGCGCCCGCACTCAAAATGGCAGCCGCGGAGCAGCGCTGGGGAGGAGTGATTGGTCGGTGCGCTACTGCCCCGCCCCCCGGGGCAGGGTGACCAATGGGGACGGCCCTTGCCTGGCGGGGGCGGGGACTGTGGGGGGGGTTTGAAAGTGTGTGAACGTGTGTGCGTGTGCGTGTGCGTGTGTGTGTGTGTGTGTGAACGTGTGTGTGTGTGTGTGAACGTGTGTGTGTGTGTGTGTGCGTGTACACACGTGTTTGTGTGTGAACGTGTGTGTGTGTGTGTGTGTGTGTGTGTGTGTGTGAACGTGTGTGTGTGTGAACGTGTGTGTGTGTGTGCGTGTACACACGTGTTTGTGTGTGAACGTGTGTGTGTGTGTGTGTGTGTGTGTGTGTGTGTGTGTGTGTGAGAACGTGTGTGTGTGTGCGTGTACACACGTGTTTGTGTGTGAACGTGTGTGTGTGTGTGTGTGTGTGTGTGAACGTGTGTGTGTGTGTGCGTGTACACACGTGTTTGTGTGTGAACGTGTGTGTGTGTGTGTGTGTGTGTGTACACACGTGTTTGTGTTTGAACGTGTGTGTGTGTGTATACACACGTGTTTGTGTGTGAACGTGTGTGTGTGTTTGAACGTGTGTGTGTGTGTGTGTGTACGTACGTATGTACACGTGTTTGAGAGTGTGTGTGTGTACGCGGGTACACACGTGTTTGTGTTTGAACGTGTGTGTGTGTACGTACATATGTATGTACACGTGTTTGAATGTGAACGTGTGTGTGTATGTATACACATGTGTTTGAACGTGTGTGTGTGTGTACATGTGTTTGGACGTGTGTGTGTGTGTGTACATTTGTGAGAACGTGTGCCTTAATATGTGTGTCCATGTGTGTACATGTGTGAGAATGTGTGTGTGTGTCCATGTGTGTATACATGTGTGAAAACGTGTTTCCATATGTGTGTGTATGTGTGTTATGTGTGTGTGTACGTGTGAGAATGTGTGTGTGTGTGTACGTGTGTGAGAACTTGTGTGAGTGAATGGGTGTGTGTGCGGGTGTGTGTGTCATGTGTGTGTACATGTGTGAGAATGCAGGGGTGGGTGTGTGTGTCCTTACGTATATGTATGTCTGTGAGAACATGTGTGAGTGTGTGTGTCCTTACATGTGTGTATGTGTGTGAGAACGTGTGTGAGTGTGTGTCTTTGTGTGTGTGTCCTTATGTGTGTGTATGTGTGTGATAACATGTGTGAGTGTGTGTGAGAATGTGAGTGTGTGTGTCATTATGGGTGTGTGTATATGTGTGTGAGAACATGTCTCCATGTGTGTGTAGGTGTGTGAGAATGTGTGTCCATATGTGTGTGTACATGTGTGATGTGTGTGTGTGTACATGTGTTCACATGTGTGTGATGTGTGGGTGTGTATGAGAACATGTATGTGTACATGTCTGTGTAGAGAGTGTGGGTGTCAGTGTATGAGAGTGTGTGTGTACATGTGCGTGTATGTGTGAGAACGTGTGTGTGTGAACATGTCCATACATGACGCATACATGAACATGTGTGTCTTCGTGTGTGTGTGCCTGTACATGTGTGTGTATGTGTGTCTCTGTGTGCTGTGTGTGTGCGTCTCTGTGTGCTGTGTGTGTGTGTGTGTGTGTGTGTGTGTGTGTGTGTGTGCCCACACATGTGCAGGGATGTGCTGTGTGTGTGCAAGGTGCAAGCGGGAGGGTGGCGGGCAGGGCATGTTCATAACACATGGAATGGTTTGGGTTGGGAGGGACCTCAAAGCCCATCCAGTGCCACCCCTGCCATGGCAGGGACACCTTCCACTGTCCCAGGCTGCTCCAAGCCCTGTCCAGCCTGGCCTTGGACACTGCCAGGGATCCAGGGGCAGCCACAGCTGCTCTGGGCACCTGTGCCAGGGCCTGCCCACCCTCACAGGGAACAATTTCTTCCCTAATATCCCATCTATCTCTGCCCTGTGTCAGTGGGAAGCCATTCCCCCTGTCCTGTCCCTGCAGGCCCTCATCCAAAGTCCCTCTCCAGCTCTCCTGGAGCCCTTTAGGCCCTGCCAGGGGCTCTGAGGTCTCCCTGGAGCCTTGTTTTCTCCAGGTGAACACCCCCAGCTCTCCCAGCCTGGCTCTATGGCAGAAGTTGTCTGCGGTCCCCATCCGTGCCTTGTGCTGGCACACACATGTCAGTGAGTGCACCCTGGATGGGCCTCCATGGGGCTGTCACGGAGCCCCTGCCGTGAGGGCTGTGGGGTCGTGTGTGCACAGCAGGACACGAGTGTGGGGTGAGGGGGAGTGCAGGGGGCTCGGGGTGTGACAGGGTGTGGCCAAGGGCAGAGGGTGACATCCCAGGTGTGCCCGGTGTGGGGGAATGGAACGGGATCCAGGTGGATGGAGTGGGATCCTGAGGGTGAGGTGGGAGTGCGGGGCGCAGCCTCCTCGGGCCGGCCCGGGTTTATGGCCGTTCCTTGCTGCGGGAAGGGCGTTACCAGCCCTGGTCCAGAGAGCAGGGGCTGAGCCGGGCTGGGTCCGTGGCCTTCGCACCTGCCCTGGGCCCGCAGGGGGGGCGCGGCTCCGCTCTGCCCAGCGCCCCCGGCCCGGCCGCGCCCCCTCCCCACTTTACCCTGGGGTTCCTTGTCCCACAGCAGAGACCCCCGGGGTGAGGGGCAGACGTGCCCCCAGCACTGCCCAGGGTTGGGGACCAGGGCACGAGGGAGGGGAGCGGGCACGGAGCGGGCACCGCGCGGGCGATGCTATGCGGTGTCCCGGGACTGCGGGATGTCCCGGGACTGCGGGGTGCCCCTGGATTACGTCGTGCCCGTAGAGCTGCGAAATGCCACAGTGCCGCGGGTCTGTGGCTGTGCTGCTCCGGCTCTCAGCACTGGTGGGACTGGAGTGCATTCGCAGTTGGTTTTGTGGCAGCTGGCACGTCCCGCAGCCCCTCGGGTGTCCCAGGCTGGGGCTGCCCCGGCCGCTCCCTGCGAACCTGCCGCGGCCGCCCGGCCCCGCCCGCTGCCCTTCCTCGGGAGGAGGAGGAGGAGGAGGAGGAGGCAGCGGAGCAAGGAACGGCGCTGGAAGGAGTGGGAGCGGGACAGCTCCGACGGGACGGCGAGGGGCCGTGTCCCCCAGCAGGTACCGCGCGGGGGGCGTGGGGCCTGCCCGGGACGGGGCTCTGGGGCCGCGCGTGGGTCCGGGACGTCCCCTCTGGAGCCAGCCCGGCCACACACTCCCGCACCCAGCACCAGTGGTGACCCGACCGGCACCCCCCGGTCCAGGGATCACTTTCCCCGTCACTCGTCGGTCCAGGGGTCACCACTTCTCCCGTCACCCCGGCCCCCACTGCCCACGGGGGTCGTAGCCAGCGCATGCCACCGTGGGACAGGCAAAGGGCTCATGCGACTGGATGGGCTCTGCGGTCCAGGTCCCGGCATGGCCTGAGCCCCGTCCCCATGTCCTCCCCGGTGGTGGGACAGGTTGGTGAAGCTGGGAGCTGCCGTACTCCAGGGATGAACCGTTCCTACAACCTGCCCCCTCTCCCCCAGATGCCGGACTCGTCCCTCATGTCGGGGAAGCTGAAGCGCAGTAGGCAGGGGGTGCTGGGGGAGAAGCAGTGGCGGAGCCTGGAGGAGAGGGGAAGTGCCCAGCTGGGGCAGCCCAAGCTCACCAGGTGGGTGCTGCACCTCACGGGGACCCATCCTGCATCCCAGCCCCACATCCCACTTGTGCCCCTGGGGTCACCCCCTCCGATGCGTCCTTCCAGATCCAGGACCTATGAGCCCTCCTGCAAGGAGACAGAGCAGGTGGCCCTGGGCAGGCAGGGACCCCCATCCCCCTCGGTGAGTCTTGGGGTGTCGGGGCTGAGGAGCGGGACCCCAGCGCCAACCCCAGTGCCGCGGTCCCGGCTGGATGCTCTCTGGGGGGGGGGGCCGAGGGAGGGCTGGTCTCGGTTCCGTGGCAGAGCTGGTGATGGAGCAGGGGGCTGCAGGATGCCCGCGGTGCCAGGGCTGGCCCCGAGCACATCCCCCCGACCTCCCGCAGCTGATCAAGCAGGACAACAGCTACCGCCGGGCCTTCGGCGAGCTCGCCGAGCAGGACATGCTGCTGGGCTGCTTCTCCTGCGCCTGGCAGAGAGAGATGCCCTACCACGGCCGCCTCTACGTGTCCTCCCGCCACATCTGCTTCCACTCCAACCTCCTGCTGAAGGACATCAAGGTGGGCTGGGGCGGGCGTGGGTCCGGCAGCACTGGCAGGGGCACAGGTGGCAACTGGGAACACAGTGACACTGCCTGTCTCCCCGGCACAGGCTGTGGTCCCCGTCGCCTCCATCTCAGCCCTCAAAAAGACCAACACGGCACTGCTGGTGCCCAACGCAGTCAGCATCCGCACAGACAAGGGGGAGAAGGTGAGAGCAGGGACGGTGCTAGGGGCAGCTTCACCTGGGGTTATTTGGGGTGTCCTAGTCCCCGTGTGCTCTGGGCCACACCAAGGGGGCAGCTCTGGCACAAACCCCCTTCTCGCTCTCTGGCAGTTCCTCTTCGTGTCGCTGCGCCAGCGAGAGGCTGCATACCAGCTCCTGAGGTCGGTCTGCAAACACCTGCAGGTATGCGGGGGCTGGATGGGGAGGGGAGCTCCATCCATCCATTGCAGGGCACCTCCCTTCATCTCTCCTTGTCCAGGACAGCGGCCAGAGCCCTCGAGACTCTGTGAGCAATGAGGAAACCCTTAGGAAGCCTCTGGTAAGGCCACAGAATGGTGGGCAGGAGGATGCAGCAGGGGAATGGGTGGTCCCAGCACCCTGGATGGGGTGGGCTGGGTGCAGTGGCCCCGGGGAAGACTTGGAGGGAAACGTGAAAAGCCCCAGCCCGGGGCGACACAGACCCCAGGGCTCCCTTCTTGTTGGTGACACAGGTCCCATCAGGTCCTGCCCATGTCTCCATGGTAGTGGGCAGGTGCTTTGGGGACACACACCATGACAGGGGCTTGTCCTATTCCAGACCTTGAGCCAGTCAGATATGGAACAGAGCACCCCGGAGCCCAACAGCCTCCATGAATCCCTGGGTGAGTAGCCACCCTGGTGCACCCCTTGCTCACAACCCTGCTCCTGTCCCTGCCCACGTTCCTGCCCCGCTGGCAGCTCTGGGCTCTGTTCCCCCTCCCTGGACACACAGCGTCTGGGAGGGACCGCGTGGCCCTCCCCTCCCGACCAGTATCTCCCACAGCATCAGGGAGTGCAGGATTGGCTCTTTGTAGCCCCGTGTGCCCCCAGGATGCCCAGACCTCTCTCCAAGACACTGACTGTCTCCTGGTCACCTGCAGATGAGCCAAGCCCGAGATCAAGGCAAGCAGAGGAGGAGGTGGCCCTGCTGGCTTCCAGCAGCACCGAACAATTGCCCTCGGCAGGAACACACAGCCTCTGGGGTGGGTCAGGGGCTCGGGATGGGGGGATGATGCTGGGGATTTACACCCTGGCAGAGCCGAGCACAGAATCTCAGTGCCGCTGACACTGCCTTGTCTTGCCAGGGAGACCCCACAGCATGCTCTGGGCCTGGGCCACTGCACTTTGGTCCCGGATAATTCCCCAGCTGAGCCTTTTCAATATCATCGTCAGCATCTACCTGCTGCTGTGAGTCCCCAGGACCTGCTCATAGCCCGGGTCCCCATCCCTGCTGAGCATCTGAGCATCCCTGACACAGCATCTCCAGGGTGGCACTGGCAGTCTGGGGTTCCCACATTCCCCCTTGGGCACCCATCCCCAGGGCGAGCACACGGGAGCCTGCCTGTGGCACTGCTCCTGCCCCATATCCCCAACCTGTGCCCCCTGGCTGACACTGGCCTGTCCCCAGCATGGTGGCCTTGTTGCTGTCCTCGGGGTACATCGGTCTGCGCATCGTGGAGCTGGAGAAGCAGCTGGCGTTCGTGGGGGCCTGGCCAGACCTCAACCTGTCACAGCAGTGAGTTGTGCGGCACGGGGGGGCCTCTGTCCCCAGCAGAGACCCCCCCTCACCCTGCCTCCCCCCAGGTACAAGACGACGTGAGGCCAGTGAGGACCCGGCCATCACCAGAGCCCCAGCTGGGGGGTCAGGGGCTGCCGTGAGCCCTTCCCTGGCCTCTCAGGGGGCTCTGTCACCAAGTGCCTTCCAGCCCCCCACGATGGGAAGCCCATGCAGGCTGTGAAGCTCCATCTCACTCTCCCCTTGTCTGCCCACCCTGAGCAGCAGCAGGAGAGACCCAGGGAGCTCCCAGGGTGGTAAAGAGCAGGGGATGGGGGGGCTGGGTTCAGCATGAACCCCCCACCCCCACCCAGCCCTCCCTGACAAGGGAGGGCAGGCAGAGGGGGCCAAGCCCCAGGCAAGGCAGGGGTACAGAGAACAGACTATTTTATTAATAAAGATTAATAAAATCTTTATTATAGTAATACTTATTATTTGCTGGGCCAGATGCCACAGGATGAGCATGAACCCACATCCTGCAGCCCCTGCTCCCCAGAACAGACCAGGAGACATCAGGACCAGGGGCTTTGACTCTTTAACTGGTGTGGGGAGGCAGCTCCAAGTGCTGATGTCTCAGGGGTCAAGGGAGCAGCAGAAGACCCTGAGCAGTCCCCTGGGGCTCTGGCTGCTGGTGACAATGGCGGATAGAGGGGAAGGAGGCAGTGGGGGTGCAGCAGGGAGCCCCAGGGCCCTGCAGCTGGCCAGGCCCTGGTTCTTACCCTGCAGCTGGCCAGGCCCTGGCTCTTATCTGCTCCTTCCCCAGGAGAGATGTCCCCTTTCCACAGGGCTCCAGCGCCCAGGGAAGGGGTGTCCCCCCCATGTCAGGGTCCCACCTGCACAGGGGGAGCAGGACTGAGGGGCTCTGCACCCACAGCCTCGCTGCAGCCTTCCCCTGCCAACTGCCCCACACCAAGGAGGGGCTGTGCCAGGCCAGGGGCTTGTTTTCCTCCTTCCTGCCATGCCGGGGGACACAGGGCAGGGCAGGGAGGGGGGGCTGTGCCTCTCCCCTTTCCCAGCAGCGGGAAAGCAAACAGCAGCGGGAAGCTGGGAGCAATAAACCTCAGGTGAGAATGGTGCCAAGGCAGTTGGTACCTGCAAAGCTGGGGTGGGGACCCCTGGGACTTGATGCACTCTTTGCTGGGGAGAAGTGAAGTGGAACCACAGACCCCAATCCCAATAAATTCACAACCTGTTTAATGCCAGTTCAATTGCTTTACATGGAAAAGTTACAGCGTGCTCCATGTTTATTTCCATGACATGACACCTGGGATACAACGATGCCATGAGGTTGCAGACTCTGTCACACAGCTCTGGGAGGACCCTGTGCCCGGGTCAGTGCCCACAGGCCACACACTGACACATCACCTCAGCTCTGCCCTTTTCCCTATTGAACCTGCAGCTGGTGACAGTGACAGTGTCACCCTGAGACACCTGCACACACCCACCTCCACAAGGATACAACTGGGAGCTCTTGCCAGGCAGCGGAGAGCAGGCAGAGAAGGCGGCTGTGCCAAGCTCTGACAGCCAGGCCAGGGTGAGCAGCCTGTTCTTGCCATGCTCTGTCACCAACGTGTGTGGCCACAGCCCTGGGAATCACTAACCCTGGCCTGGGAACCACCAGCCTCCCTGCCAAGTGCAATAAGAGAAGCCACCATGAGCCAACCTACTTCCAAGGCAGAGAGAAAAGAGAGATGTAGACAGAAGATGTAGTTTGGGAAAGTCCTTGGCAAGAGGACAACAGTGGGGGACAGAGCAATGATGAGCTGTCCCTGCTCTGCAGCTGGGAGCACTGGGCAGTGGCTGCAGTGCCCACCTGGCACTGCCCACCCCACAGCACTGCTCCCCAGCACAGCAGCTCCTGGGACTCCTTGAGGAAGCTCCCACATCACTGGGTGAGGGCAAACCCACCCCTACAGAGCCCCAGGGCACTGGGGAGCCCAATCATCACCACATTCACCCTGCACTATGAGTGGGTGCCCAGCTCCCTCCTGCTCCAGAATGGGCTGAGACCTCCTGTGTGCCCCCAAACCAAGCACCTATGGCCTTCCCAGAGGAGAAAGCAGCATGCCCTGGGGGTCTGCACAGTGCTATTTAGCAGGAGGCAATCCAAAACAGGAAAATCTACAGCACAGCCACCAGCCACCCCAGCCTCTCCGAATGGCCCTTTCCCCAGGTGATGGCACCCACAACAGACCACCTCTGACTGCAGGTGGCCCTTTGCTTCAAACCCATTCCCTAACTTAATGATCCAACTCAATTTGGGTGCTTTGGAGTGCTCCCAACCCACGGTGATGTGGAATGGTGCGCACAAGTGGAACAAACAAGACGGGCCAGGGGGTGACTGCAAACCATGCCTCATGTCCCGCGGCCAGAGCTACACTAAAGCAGTTGTGTTCAAACTGTGTTTCAGAAATTGAATGGAAATTCCATTCTGGTGGCAAGTGAGATTGTGAGACGACAAAGTGGCTTGTGGGCCTGGGAGACTCGGAGCTGCCAGGGGTGTCCCAGCACACCAGCTCCTCACCAGTGACTCCCAGTATGTGTGACACAGGAGCAGCACCAAAGACCTGATCCAGGCACTGGTGTAATGGCACGTGTGGTCAAGGCTGTGGTGAACAGGCTGTACTGGCCTTCCCACACCTCGGCTCACCCTAAGGATACTGGTGGTATTGGGGACAAGCAATCATATTCCTACCGCCTGGTTTTAGGGAAAGAAGAGAGAGGAAACAAAACAATAAAGAAACAAAGAAAGAGAAAGCATTACCTATGCAATCTACAGAGAGAGGACAGGTTCTATATACACAGCCAGGGAATTCCACATGAGAACAGGAAGCAATGCTAGGAGACGGCAGGAGGCAAGCAGGGCCCGGGCAGGGCAGGCACAGGTCAGATGGAACAGGCTGTGTGCAGCCTCACAGCTTCTCTTAAATTAAAAGCACCACACACACACACAGAGCATTTGTGTTACACCCCACGGGCTCACACCAGCCAAAACTCTTGTCCCACAGAACCTAAAATCCCCAAACCACACACCAAAACCCAACAGCAGGGCCCTGGCTAGGACTTGGAGATAGCAACAATACAACGCTGCAGCCTTGCTTCAGGAGAACCCCTCTTCCAGCCAGAAGAGGCCCTGCTCACCCCAAAAATCAGATCTTCAGGATCTGTTTTTGTTCTCAAACACATCCCAACTGCTTTTGGCCTTAGGGAGACTCCAGAGCAAGGCACCCACCTGGTGGCATTGGAGGAAGCTCCACATGCGCAGGTGATTGGGTGGGTTTCTTTTTTTATAAAGTCCTTGGTTTCTCCTCTCTAGTAACTCCCAGGATCAGCCCAGAATATGAAACAGCAACCGCAGAACTTCCTAAATCTGCTCCCTTAGAGATGAGGCTTTTTCAAGTCTCCTCCAAAGTCTAGAGCCCCAAAGTGTACTTGTTCAGAGGCAGCTGTCAAGCATGCCAAAAAAATCAAGCTGTCTTATGGGAATGATCATATCAAGTACTACAGTACCTGTCTGTGGGGAAAAAATAAAGAATAAAAAAAAAAGGAAAATAGGCAGTTCTCCAGTTTCTTCCTGGAATGGGGATGCCAGGCTATGAACAAAGCCCTTAGATGCCCAGCCTGGAGCTGTGCCCCTCGCACCAGCTGTACCGGACCAGTCTGGCTGGCTCCTGCCTCCAGAGATGTCACTCGAGGACAGAGAGCAGCACATCAAACCCCTTCCCACAGCAGCAAGGATATGCTCCTCTCTCCTAGGAGGGACACCACGGCAGTGGGGATGGCCTCAGTCCAGTCTCAATGGTCCGTGTCACATGAGTCCTCCTCAGTTACCATCCGGATGGTTGGAGGATGCTGGGTTAACATTTCTCTTGTACCCGTTTCCCTTTATGAAGGATGAATCCAATAACCTTTGGCAGTTCCCTCCCCTCCCCACCCCATCCCAAATACTGCCCAGCATGGGTCACAAGCACATATTTAATGAGCTGGGTCCTTCTCCAGTCCCCCGGCTCTCCCTCCCCTTGGCTGGGCTCCGGGGATCCATGCACACTGAGGGAGTGGTCTGATCCTGGAATGTCAGGCTGTAGGTTCCCAGGGCACAGGGAGGGTGTTTATCGTATCCTGGTGAAGAGGTTGAGCACAGATACAGACTCCTGACAAGGGAAGACAAAGCAGAAATAGCTGTTACTCCATGTGCTTCTGGGTTGGTTTGTTTTTAATCTGGTATCTCTAGCTCACGGCATGATTCCAGCTCACAAATCAAAGTCCAACACCATAAATATTCCCATGGGTTTCTTCCAAATGGTAACAAAGTGCACAGCAGGCCAGAGTGCCATTCCCAGAGCTCTGCAGGCAGCTGTACCCCAGAGAAGGCAAGAACTGGGGGACCCCCAGGAGAAATGCCAGCTCCTCCCAGCCCCCTCCTCCAAATCACTCTGGCAGGCACCCAGGAAAGCTCTCAGAGCATCAGGCACAACCTGCTTTTGGTGATGGCAAGTTGTCACTGGCAGAATCCATGATCCCATTTTTACCCAAAATCTCATTTTAAGCAGTTTTTGTAAAGAGGCAGGGAATAATCATGGAATTACAGAATGGTTTGGGCTTTAAGGAACCTTAAAGCTCATCTTGTTCTGCACCCTACCAGGGGCAGGGATGCCTTCCACTAGAGAGGTTACTCCAAGCCTCATCCAGCCTGGCCTTGGACACTTCCAAGGATCCAGGGGCAGCCACAGCTGCTTGGGGCAACCTGTGCCAGGGCCTCACCACCCTCAAAGCCAAGAATTTCTTTGCAATATCCCATCTATCCCTGCCCTCTGTCAGTGGGAAGCCATTCCCCCTTGTCCTGTCCCTCCAGGTCCTGGTCTAAAGTCCCTCTCCAGCTCTCCTGGAGCCCCTTCAGGCACTAGAGGGGGTTTTAAGGTCTCCCTGGAGCCTTCTCTTCTCCAGGCTGGACACCCGCAGCTCTCAGCCTGCTGTCACCTGAGGGCTCAGCTCGGTAAGGCCCTCAAAATGCTGCTCTGCTCAGCAGCAATGGACCAGGCTGGAGAGGGATATTGTGTCACACTTGCCTTGGGCACACAGGGTGACCTTTTACTTAAATCTCAGCAAAGCTGAACCCTTCATTGCCCCAGCCCTTGATCTGCAGGAAGGGATCAGAGAGCAGGCAGCAGAGCAGAGCCAATGTGGCTTGAGTTCCCCCAGGCAGCTGCCCCCATGACTGCCCTTACCTTCGTCGACCGAGTTTTACTGAAGACATTCCAGAAGCGCAAGGTTTCGTCTCCAGCTCCTGTGACAATGGCCTCCCCGTCAGGGGACATCGCCTAAGGACAAGACAACAACCTTTAGCACCTATCACATTTTTGAGGCTGAAAACAAGTCTCTATTGGAAGGCAGGAGAGATTTAACTCTCCTTCATACTTGGTGAGAAGCCAACTACTTGTGCTTCCAGGTGCCTCATGCAGCCCCAGGTGCAATTTGGGCACTTGCACCTTATGGTGCAGCTATGGAACACATGGAAGCATTGTGGAAAGGATATTTGTGTTAAAAAATCCAAGCCATGTGTAACTGAGGCTGTTCCTCCTGGGATTATCAACATGCCTTAAGGCAGGAAGATGATTATGACTGGATTTTCTGGTTGTATTGGTTGCCTACATTGGGATCTACCTCCCAAAACAGCATCAGCATTTGTCAGCTCGGTTGTGAACTGCTGAGAGCACCATGTAATAGTAACAGCAGATACGAGATCAATTGGGATTACCCACAACAAATGTTTAGTAACAACTTAAGAGGGCTGAAGCACTGAGTTCTTCCCTAGGCAGCAGTCAGCAGTGAAGAGGTGTGAAAGTCTTCAGGGAGCAAGGAGAAAAGCTTGTGTTTCATAGAATCGTAGAATCCCAGAATGTTTTGGGTTGGAAGGGACCTTAAAGCTCATTTCATTCCGCTCCCTTCCACTAGACCAGGTTACTCCAAGCCCTGTCCAACCTGGCCTTGAACACTTCCAGGGATCCAGGGGCAGCCACAGATGCTCTGGGCAACCTGTGCCAGGGCCTCCCCACCCTCACAGGAAGAATTTCTTTGCAATATCCCATCTAACCCTGCCCTGTGGAAGTCTGAAGCCATTCTCCCTTGTCATTCTAGATCCTTGTCCAAAGTCCCTCACCAGCTCTCCTGGAGCCACTTTGGGCACCGGAAAGCAGAAAGACAAGGTCCCTGGAGCCTTCTCTTCTCCAGGCTCAGAAGAAAACTCAGATGTTTCCTCAGGAGAGCTTGGCAGGCTTTGCTATCATTAACAAAGCCTCACATTTCCATAGCAGCAAATCAAGTATCCCTTGCAGGCACAGAAATCAGACACAGTTTTCCACTGCTCGTCAGGAGTGTTCACATACCCATCACACTCCAGGCAGCTTATGGTGCCACTGGCACTGCTGCGTTGGGTCCCATCTGAGCACACCTGCAGCTACAGAGCCATGGCCATCACTCACCAGATACAGGACTCGGTAGGAGTGCCCCGTGAGCTTTGCTACTTGAGTTAACGAGGGGTATTTCCAGACGAGGATCTGGTTCTGGGAGTATCCATGGGTGCTCACCTGAAAGGGGAGAGGGGAACATGCATCATAGAATCATGGAATTGTTAAGGCTGGAAAAGACCTCCAAGATCAAGTCCAACAGTCAGCCTAGCACCACCAACATGCTCACCACCATGACCCCAAGTGCCACATCCACATGTTTTCTGAACACTTTTCAGGGATGGTGACCACTGCCCTGGCAGCCTGTTCCAATGCCTGACCACCACGAAGAAATTTTCCCCAATATCCAACCCAAACCTCCACTGGCACAGTTTGAGGCCATTTCCTCTTCTTCTGTCCCTTGTTCCCTGGGAGCAGAGACCAACCCCCACCTGGCTGCACCCTCCTTTCAGGGAGCTGTACAGAGCCAGAAGGTCCCCCCTGAGCCTCTTTTACTCCAGGAAGACCCTCCCCCCCCCAGCTCCCTTAGTTGCTCCTGGTGTTCCAGACCCTTTCCCAGCTCTGTTTCCTTCTATGGACACATTCCAGCCCCTCAAGGTCTTTCTTGTCATAAGGGTCCCAATACTTAAACCAGCACATGAGGTGCCTCAGCAGTACCCATCACAGGGTGATGGTCACTGCCCTGGTCCTGCTGGCCACACCACTGCTGGTACAAGCCAGGATGCCCTTGGCTTCCTTGCCCACCTGGACACACTGGGCTCACATTCAGCCATGCTTCCCGACAGGGAGGGACTCACCAGCTCATTGGCGTGTTTGGACCAGGCCAGGTTGCACACCTGGGACCCAGTGTCGATGCACTGCAGAGGCTGCCCCGTGAGCGTGTTCCAGAAGCGGATGCAGCGGTCGGCTGTGCCCCCACCTGAGGCCAGGAGCCCATGCTGGTGTGGGGACCAGGCGATGGCTTTGACTGCTGCCAGGTGCTCTGTGTATTGTTGGACAGGACTCAGGCTGGAGTGATTCCAGACAAGGAGCTGGCAGAGAGGAGAGACGTGATCAAACCTGTGCCTCAGTCATGTGTCCACTACACCCGTAAGCCACGATGGGACTGATGAGGGCGTTGGGCAACAAGCTGATTTCACACAGCTGTGCCCAGGCATGCTCAGCTCCACTCTGCACTTCACAGAATCATGGAACAGTTTGGGTTGGTTAAAGCTCATTCAGTTCCCAAGTTGCTCCAAGCCCCATCCAACCTGGCCTTGAACACCTCCAGGAATGGGGCAGCCACAACCAGTCTGGGCAACCTGAAGCCAGACCCTGGCACCACACTCAGCTGAGGAGCTGTCCCCAGGCCACAAAGCAGGAACAGTCCCTAAAGTAAGGGAATGAATCTAAAGAAAAGTCATCACTGAAGGGGACCTCAGACCCTTCTGTTGCCTTTCTGGCTGCATCATTCCAGAACACATCTAGAAATCTGCTCAGTTCATTAAGAGTTATTCTGAGCAGGAGGAACTCGGTCCAACCATGCTGTCACACAGACACTGGGCACATTCCCTACCTAGCAACCCACTCCAAAGGGTTTGGAACGCTGCTTTTTTGTGACAGATGCTTCTCCCATATGGTGTTCAGTGAGCTGCAAGCCTGCATTACAGGTATGAGAACTCACAGAACTCTGCCTCAGGTTCCTGCTGCACACAAATACTACTGCAACAAACGTGACCATACACTACCCGAACAAAGCCTGACAGGGCAGCTTAGCAGTGGTTTTGTTGAACTCAACCCCCTGAGCCAAGCTAGAGATTTAATTAACCAAATACAGAAGCAAAATTAAATTTGCCTTTTAAATTTTATTAGGAAGAGAAGACTGAGTAGAAGCTTAGCGTGATTTATATTTGGTCACAGTCCAACAACCAAAACAAAAGTCCTTTTCAGAGAGGGCAAACATCCTTAAAGAATCACTGAACCATCAGGGCTGGAAAAGACCTTTAAGATCAAATCCAACCTTTGATCTAATCCCACTGTGACCACCAAACCATATTCCAAAGTGCCCACTTGCTTTTTGAACACTTCTAGGAATGGCAACTCCCCCACTGCCCTGGGCAGCCTGTTCCAATGCTTAACCACTCTTTCAGTGAAGACATTTTTCCTTAACCACAGGATCACAGAATGGTTTGGGGGTTGGAAGGGATTTTAAAGCCCATCTAGTTCCATCCCCTGCAAAGGGCAGGGACACCTTCCATTAGACCAGGTTGCTCTACATCCTGTCCAGCCTGGCCTTGAACACCTCCAGCAATACAATAACATCCAACCTGAACTTCCCCTGGCGCACCTTGAGACCATTTCCCCTTGCCCTAGAAAGAAAGGGGGTCTGACATTTCCCGTGAGTCCTTGGAAGGACCGTACCTTATTATCATTCCCTCCAGAGGCCAGGAGCTGGTGGTCCGTGGACCATTTGAGCCCACAGACCTCCTGCCTGTGTCCCTGGAGCCGCCGCTCGGACTGCAGGGGTGGGGTGCGGATGTCCCGTTGCAGGATCATCCTGTCTCGGCTCCCAGACGAGAGCTGGTCTGCGTTCCATGCTAAGGCACCTGCAATGGGGGCAGAGCTTCAGAGCGTGTTGTGGGAGTCATGCAATCACAGACCTCTACGGTCACCAAGTCGAACCATCAACCCAGCGCCACCACCATGTTCACCACTAACCTCCATCCCAAGTGCCACATCCCCATAGTCTTTTAAACCCTTTTCAGGCATGGTGACTCCTCCACTGCCCTGGGCAGCCTGTTCCAATGCTTTACAACCCTTTCTGTGAAGAAATTTTCCCAATATCCAATCTAAACCTACCCTGGTGAAACTTGAGGGCGTGTCCTCTCATCCTGTTCCTGTTCCCTGGGAGCAGAGGCCACCCCCACCTGGCTGCCCCCTCCTGTCAGGAGTTGTGCAGAGCCACAAGGTCCCCCCGAGCCTCCTTTTCTCCAGGCTGAGCCCCCCGCAGCTCCCTCAGCTGCTCCTGGTGCTCCAGCCCCTTTCCCAGTTCTGTTTTCTTCTCTGGACACGCTGCAGCCCCTTAATGTCCCTCTTGTCATGAGGGGCCCAAAACCGATCCCAAGATTAGGTGGCGTCTCAGTAGTGCACAACACAGGGGGATGGTCACAGCCCTGGTTCTGCTGGCCACACTATCAAGTCCAACCCTTCCAGTCTTGCAGTGCTTGCTAAGCAAAACGCATGCACAACTGCCAAGGTTTAAAAAATCCCCTAACAAACCTCAAAGCACTCCTTACAGACCTCCCTTACATCCACTCTCTGGAGTCCTAGCTCAGGGCACAAAGAGAGGTTCCCCTGCATGGACTGACTGTAGGTATCCCCAACCCCACTTCACAGTGCAGTAAAGCACAGGAATAGATCTCGGAAGGTGCATGGATTTCCCAAATCTCACCCCATAGTTTAGATTCACAACATCTCTGAGAAAAAGACAGCCCCCTAAAGAAAGGGAACTGGAAATCTCAGTGTGAAGCTGCCAGCAAAAAAGGAAATCAGAAGCCACCAGCAGTGACGAGATGTTGTAACCAAACCCAAAAAGCCTCAAGCATGGAGGAAACACCTGCTGCAACAACTAACCACCATCACACCCAGATCAGAACACCACAGTTACGGTAATATTTTGAACCTGCTCAAGACACAGCAGGGGATAAATATCAATCCTGGTACTCTGAGGTCTCTATTTCCAGCAGATCCCTGGCTAACAAAGTTCAGTCAGGAAGGAATGACCCCTGAGAACCCTTTGCCTCCTTCTTCCTTACCGACTCTGGCCGTATGTCCCTCCAGCATGGAGAGCTTCTTTCCTGCAGCTGCATCCCAGATCTGTACAAAGCCCTTGTGAGTACCAACAGCCACCAAGTTCCCCTGGATAAACAGAGAGCCAGGATCAGTACAGCCGGGAAGTACAGCCAGAAAACAGAAAACTGAGGAAAAGACTTGACATAAATCCCACCAGATGGAAAGCATCCAGAGTTCTTCCATCTTACATGTTTTCTCCCTACTGAGAGGCCCAAGCAGCCTGTCTGGAATATATTTATTGTAACATTTTATTGTCAAGAGCTGAAGAAGCAAACTGGCTCTTTCTCCCTCCCACTCTTCTTAGCAATGCCTCAAGAACCTCAAGATAAAAGAGGCTGCTCTCTATCCCCTCTCTTTTAGCAGAGAAAAGCCAACCCAAGGAGTTAACTACGGCTATGATGACAGTGACTAAGTGATGTATGTCTCAGCTGTCCTTGCTGACAGTGTCATACTGACCCGCTCTGACCAACCCACGGATGTCACAGAATCACCTTCCACGGAGAGGTCACACAGCCGGGTTACCTTCAGAGAGGACAGAATGGGGTAAGAAGCATGTTTTTGTCACACAGCACTACTGGCTGTCTCACAAACCAGTGTCTTGTTTGGGATAGGGCCTAGTAAGTGCTGAAGCCCTCACACATTACATTCCAGAGCTCTGAAGGTTGAAAACCCCTACAGCAATGGGCAATGCAATCTTCAGACACTCATGACCATTTACCTGACTTGTACAAGCACTCCACAGGTAAACACAAGTCCCAAGGCCGACACTGAGGACATTAAGAGAGGACCAGTCCACCAGATTCAGGTAGAAGTCGTCCTGCAGCTCTGGGGCATCCAGCACTTTGAAAGGAATCTTGGAGATTTTCCGAGTTGGTTTTCGAGGTGATCTTAGCAGCTTCTGACTGTTTACAAAAACAGATTAAAAAAACTACAGGAATCTGCACATCACAGCAGATGGGAGGCACAGGTGTAGCCACTCTTTACAGAGCATTCTGAAGTTTCTATAGAAATGCAGAGACAAAAAGGCTGCACAATTCTTTTCAGCAGCAAGACTGGAAGAAATTAGGTTCTGCTTCTACAAAGGAGCTAGGGAGCAAAATGGTAAACTGATCGCTGAGAGTCGGCCAAGACATGTCAAGCACACAGGCAGACTGGGCATCTGAGGAAATTCTTAGAACTTGACTGTTTTATTTATTATCTCTCCACATTTCCAAACCCAATTCACATTGCACTTTTAGAGCCTTAGACAGAAGTCCTAGAGAATCTCACTGAACCCTCTGTCCCAGCCCTTCCCTTCTCACAGTCTGTGGAGGATCAGTGTTACCTTTTGTTGCTGACAGGAGACAGAGAATAGGGCGAGACCTCGTTGCCATCATCCGGGCTGGAGCGTTTTGTGCTGAGCGAGTACTGCATAAAGAAACACAACTTGTGAGGACCCCAGCCTGCCTGAGGCCTGGGGCATCACTCTCAACGTGCACTGGTGCCAGGTTAATTCCAACATCCAGTTTTTCCTTTCCCAGGTACTCCAAAACCCTACAAAACCCCTCATGAACACTCAAGTCCAAAAGCCTGATTTGGCCACTTTTCACTGTCTGAAAAGCCTGGCTCCACCCAGCTTTCCTGCCAGCACAAAAACATGAAGCACATTGCCTGCTGCACACTCAGGTTCCCTTTGCAGGTCACCAAATTTGGTATCAACAGCTTATCTCAGCCAAGCCCCAACACCAACTCACCGCACGAGCAGCCCGGCAGAGCCATGTGCTCTGTTCTGTGACACACACACACACAGCCTGCACTGGTGCTAATGCAAGTAACCAACTTACAGTGAAGAGAGATTTCTTCTCTGGAGTGGATGGCTGCAGCCTCCTGTCCTCTGTCTGTGGGTCCTGCACCTTCTCGATCCCTGCTCCCAAGAGTTCGTTCTTCAGCAAGGCAGAATAAGCAAGGCCATCTGTGAACCCAAATAGGCACTGAGCAGAGAGCTCAGAGAAGCAACAGGGCTGGAAGGAGTGTCAGGATCGCATGTGCCTGACCTGGAGAAAAGAACGCTCCAGGGAGACCTTAGAGCCCCTTCCCATGCCTAAAGGGGCTCCAGGAAAGTAGAGAGGGACTTGGGACAAGGGCTTAAAGGGACAGGGCAAGGGGGAATGGCTTCCCACTGCCAGAGGGCAGGGTTAGATGAGATACTGGGAAGGAATTCTTCCTGTGAGGGAGGTGAGGCCCTGGCACAGGATGCCTAGAGCAGCTGTGGCTGCCCCTGGATCCCTGGCAGTGTCCAAGGCCAGGTTGGACAGGGTTTGGAGTAGCCTGGGATAGTGGAAGGTGTCCCAGCCCACGGCAGGGAGTGGAATGAGATAAGCTTTAAGGTCCCTTCCATCCCAAACCAGTCTGGGATTTCACAACTCATACACTCACAGAGTCTCTTAATAAGCCTGTGGCCCCCACTTAAAATCAAGATTAGTAGCAAGTTTCCCCTCCTTCCACTCCATCAGGAAAGTGCTTTCATGACACAATAAATCAAGGGATACAAACAGCCTCTTGTCCTCTTGTTCATGAGAAGCAGTGACCTCGTACTCACTCATGATGTGGGCATTTCCCAAAACACCAGCATGAGTTTTGGCATAAGCATGGAACTGCCAATGCGGCCCTAATTTCCCCAACACTTCACAATAAGAGCTCTGGGCACTGTCCAAGCAGTAGAAGGGTGCTCTCACCTTTGCCACTGTCTGATGTAGCATCCTTTGCTTTTCTGTTTTGGCTTGGTGATTTTTCATTTTCCTGAAATGCAGAAACATGCCATCACCATACAGAAACCTCAGGATATACAGTGAAGTAGCAAATGCAGAAGGTTCCTGGAGCAGAGGGTTTGAGAACATGCACTCAAAGAAACTCTTCTGGGTCAGCAGAAGCCCATGGTGCAGAAGATAAGCAGAACAATCATGCCAGGTACCCTTTTCTCAGTTCCAAGGCTGAGCTGTAGGAGAAGGGAGCAAAACTTACATTTATTCTGTGGAAGTTGATGCTCCAGTTGGCCCCAGCTCTTGAGGGAATGAATCTGTCACCATGTTTACTAGGAGAAGACATTGGAGAATTGGAAGGCGTCAAGGTTCTTCTCATCTCTGCTACCTGAATTAAAGAACAAAAGACACTGAATTTACTCTGACTCTGGTCAAGCCCTAGAGCTGGTTGGTTTGTTAGCCCCCAGTTTTTTATGTTACACATGTAGTTGCTGAGATTATGTATTAAAAAGGTATTACTGAGCTCCATAAAAACATTTTTACTGTTTTGCAACCTGAACTGAGGTTATATATTCAAAAGCTCTCTTAAAGTCACGTTATTTGGGTATTCACAGAACAGCTCAGGAGCTCACACCTGCTCACAACCCAACAAAAGACTGTGGTTTGTTTTGAAGAGGTCCCAGGTCTTACAAAAGCTCAAGGAAAACAGTCACAAGTGAGACAGACAACGTAACAGTGAGGCTGAGCCCATCTGTACTCACACAAGGCATCGTGTTCTCATTCTGTATGTTGATTTGGCGTAGGAGACGTCTCTCGTAGTCCTGATCCATGGTGGGAAGCTGTCTGGACAGATCAGCAGGCTCAGGAATTTATGTTTGTGAAGTCCAAGGAGTAACTAATGTGCTGCAACAGACAGAAGGAGAAAAACACCAAAATGCTATGGCCCTCCATGAAGAAACAGCCTCTTCAGAGTCTCCTAAGCCTGTTTTTTGAACTTGAGACCACTTTTCCTACCCAGAGCATTGGTACCAAATTGGTGTGACACCACAGAACACAGGCAGTCAGTATTTTGTGTTGGACAGGACCTCAGCAGGCCCCCACCACACCTGGAGCAGGGACTGCCACCAGGCAATCCTTCAGGACACAGGCTTGGCAAATCCAGGCACCCACAGCCTGTGCTGTCCAGGCACTGGCACGAGTTGCACAGAGCAGCTGTGGCTGCCTCATCTCTGAAAGTATTCAAGACCAGGTTGGATGGGGCATGGAGCACCCTGGTGTAGTGGAAGGTGTCCCTGCCCATGGCAGGGGGTGGAATGAGATGGGCTTTAAGATCATTAACAACATAAACCATTGTGAGATTCTGTGATCCCACCACAGCCTGTCCCACTGCTCAGGCCAGGGGCACAGGAGCAGTGATGAAGGTGGGATGCTTTTAGCCATGCCAGAAGTACTGCAGACTATCAACACCACCCACTGCAGGAACACACAGCTAGGGATCGATTAGTCCCTAAGTGAACATTCCATGTCTGATGCCTGCACTATCCCAAATACTCCTCCTGGCTGGCAAAAAGCTTGCTCACACATAGCTGTACAGTCGATAAGCAATGTTAACATCATTTAAGCACATATTTTAAGCACATATATTAGGACAGGGCCCCTTCACAGCTGAGATTTGCCTCGTAAATTATAATGTGCATCAATAACAAATAAATGAGCGGACACTTGTGTGAGGATACACAGTCACAGTCCTTGACAACCCCAAGGGCAGAGAGCAGCACCCCCAGGGTCCAATCTCCCCCCTCACAGACATTGTGTGCCTTGTCCACAGCTGACATGAGCACAAAAATGCAAACGCCAGAGGAGACACCAATTGGTCTTTCAACCCAAGATAAACATGTCCAAAGGCAAAGGTGGAATTGACACATAAGCAAATCCCCACAATATACAGCCATCTGGAGGCTGTGCAAAACATAAAGGGATCTTCATTCCTGTTATTGCATAAACATTTATGGCACCTGGCTGGAGTCCCAGCTGCACAAACGGAATTGCCTGGAGATACAAACTTGTGGTAAAATCCGGGAGGCAACTGCACACAAAGGCCGTGCTGGGAGGAGGCTGCCCTGGGAGCAGCTTCACAGTGCCCCGCTCAGGGACAGCCCTGCACTGCCTCCCGTCCCCTCATGGGAAGAGGCTGCCTCCAGGAGCCACAGACCTGCCCAGGGTTTTACAGAAAAAAACTAGGGGCAAGTTAACAAGCTACAGGGGGTCCAGCAGCACACACTGCAATTCAGTAAGATATGATGATGTTTTACAGTATTCTGTGAAATAAGCTTGAAAACAAGGCAAAGCTCACACACTCTGCACTGCAGAGCTGATGGCCTTTTACCTCAAAAGGTTACAGGAGGGGTGACATCAAGGAGGTGACCAGTCACCACTGGGGTTCCACAGGGCTCCATCTTATGGCCAGTCCTCTCAAATGTCTTTGTAAGTGACTTGGCAGCAGGACTGGAAGGTCCTGAGTGGGTTTGGTGAGGTCACCCAATGGGGAGGAGCTGCTGACACCCTCAAGGACAGAGAGGCCACACAGAGAGACCCTGACAAACGTGAGGATTGGGAAATCCCCAACCGTGTGATGTTTAAAAAGGGCAAGTGCTGGATCCTGCCCTTGGGATGGGGCAGCCCTGGATGCAGGGACAGACTGGGGAACAAGAGGCTGGAGAGCAGCACTGCAGGAAGGGACCTGGGGGTCCTGGTCAGTGGCAAGTTGGATCTGAGTCCCCAGTGTGTCCTGGCAGCCCAAAGGGCCACCGTGTCCTGGGGGGCACCAGGCCAGGCAGGGATTGTCCTGCTCTGCTCTGCACTGGGGCAGCCTCACCTTGAGAGCTGGGGGCACTTTGGGCACCACGAGATCAGAAGGATCTAAAGCTGCTGGAGAGTGTCCAAGGGAGGGACACAGAGCTGGGGAAGGCTCTGAGGAGTGGCTGAGGGCACTTGGCTTGTTCAGCTGGAGCAGAGGAGACTGAGGGGAGACTCCTCGGGGGCTGCAGCTCCTCCCGAGGGGAGCAGGAGGGGCAGGGGCTGAGCTGTGCTCTGGGACAGGAGCCCAGGGAAGGGCTGGAGCTGTGTCAGGGCTTGGGATGGATCTCAGGGAAAGCTTCTTCCCCCAGAGGCTGCTGGGGCACTGCCCAGGCTCCCCAGGGAATGGTCCTGGCCCCAAGGCTGCCAGAGCTCCAGGAGCGTTTGGACAATGCTCTCAGGCATGCACAGGGTGGGATTGTTGGGGTGTCTGTGCAGGGCCAGGGGTTGGACTTGATGATCATTGTGGGTCCCTTCCAGCTCAGGAAATCCTGTGGTTCTCTGAGCTAAGTAATTTTTTAGTGTGGAAACTTGGACTTCTTATAAATGCTGAAATGCTTTTCTTCCTTGCTATTAAGCATGCCAACACTTTTACAGGAGCATCCCTGAAATAGATAGTGCCAAGATGGTTCTGATCACACCTGCTTACCTCTACCACCTCCTCCCCTAAGCTTTTTTCTTTTTTAATTTAACACATTTCTCCCATATGTTCTTTCAGTGGCAAAACTAGAGAAAGCTCCCAAATTTAACAGTGATCAGCTTCCATCAAATGAAGCAAAGAGTCAGAAACGACATTATTGGAGTGAAAAGTGAAAAGTTAGAAAAGTCTGTGATGCTATTAATAAAGGAGATTAAAAAAAAAATAGTGCATGCCATATCAAACACTCTCCCTCGTTTTGAATTTTACTTACCACCACCCTTACCGACCCACAAGCTACCAAATGTGTGTCTCAAACCAAACAGTTCAACAAAATGCCCCCTCCCCCCTTTTCTTTTTTTGGATTGTTGTTGTTTTAACACCATGAGTAAGAGAGCTCAGCCTGCAGAACCCACACGAGGAGCGTGACCAGCCGGGGAACACCACACATTTGAAGTGCCCTCCCAAAATGGCTCAGTACAGTATTCGTGAGAGATCCAGATCCAGTTACACAGCAAAGAGACATTTTAAATTCTGCATCTGAAACACATTCGACTGTCGAGCTTTTGATTTCCATCTGCCCAAATTTCACCTACAATTTCCACTCAGAAACACAGCACAGATTGCTCAACAGAGAGACTGCAGAGGCAGAACACAGCAGTGACCGTTTAGCACCTGAATAGTGACATGTTTTTACCCTAAAATCTGTGCCACTCACACAGGCCCAGGGAGCAAGCAGTACCTCTGGTTTGGGGTAGGCTCTTGCTGTCTCTAAATTTGTCCATGGGAAGTGAGCAGATTTTCCACTTCCCCCAAAGCAAGTAAAAAAGGCTTTGCCAGAAGGACCTGGGGGTCCACTGTCACCTGGTGACAGTGGCTCAACATGAAGTGGTGTGTGCCCAGTGGTAGGTGGCTTGTATCAGCCACAGTGTGGCCAGCAGGACCAGGGCAGTCATCAACTCCCTGTGCTGGGCACTGCTGAGGACCCAACTCGAGTTCTGAGCCTCTCACAACAGGGCTAGAGTGTGTCTGGAGAAGGGAACAGAGCTGGAGAAGGGGCTGGAGCATCAGGAGCAGCTGTGGGGAAGCTCAGCCTGGAGAAAAAGAAGGTTCAGGGGGGACCTTTTTGCTCTCCACAACTCCCTGACAGGAAGGTGCAGCCAGATGGGGGTTGGGCTCTGCTCCTAGGGAACAAGGGACAGGACAAGAGGAAATGGCCTCAAGCTGTGCTAGGGGAGGCTTGGGTTGGACATCAGGAGGAATTTCTTCATGGAAAGCATGATCCAACAGTGGCACAGGCTGCCCAGGGCAGTGGTGGAATCCCCATCCCTGCAGGGATTTAACAGCCGTGTGGATGTGGCACTTGCGGACATGGGTTAGTGGTAGCCTTGGCAGCGCTGGGGGAATGGTTTGAATTGATGATAGAGGGCTTTTCCAAACTGAATGATTCTGTGATTCTATGATTGGGGTATGTGGGCTTTAAGTTCCCTGTAAGTTGAAGAAATAAAAGATCTTGAGGAGCTACATGTGTTACATATTCTTCAGACACTATTTTGTCACTAATTATGAAGTCTATGCTTGAAGAAGAAAGGTGGGATTTGGTGGAAGGTTTTGGATTCCTCAAGAAGAATTTGTATTCTTACTTTATTTGCTTCATGCACCTTCTGTCCTGTCTCTGAATTGGCTGGATTGTCTCACAGCCCATTACCTTAAGAAGAATACATACAGGCAGAGTTATGGTGCTGAACAAGTGCCTTTTGTTCTTTTTATTGACCCAACCTTCATGTATTCATATACAAATATGTTTTTTCTTGGTATGGATGTGTTTTTAATAAGCCAGCATGCAGAATGCCAGGCCTGGCAGGGAAACAAGGGCAGTAATTTTGCAAAATGATTTCTGTGGTTTGAGACAGGCTGTACCTGTTTGGATTCTCCAGCACACACTGAAGCAGGAGAAGAGACGCAGGTTGGCTCTATCAATTCAGACATGCTCTGCTCAAGCAGATCAAGAGCTGGATGATCCCTGATCCTTTTTTATTCCAGAAATTGTTCATATACCTTCTCTTCTGGAAGGTATTTGGGTGGGTAAGTGTTAAACATGAGAAGTGCGGATTAAAGTGAGAGACTCAGAATACCAAAGGCGGGATGCATTTAAATGTAAAGTTGAATATAAGTCCTAATTTACACAGGGCCAAAGGGGGTAAGGGATGCCTTGGTAATTTAAATACCATTAATGTTACGTTGATGCCTTATTTTGAAGCATCTCAAGTCTGAAAAAGGTTACCTGGAGCTTTTCTTGCTAATAAGCCCTAAACAGACCCCAAATTTATAGTCAGAAGGAGCCTACCCAAACCCAGAGATGCTGCCTGCTCTTTGGGCCTGTATTTAATGGCACAGGCTTTCAGGTAAAAACATGTCATTATTCAGGTGCTGAGTATTTCCAAGCTCTCTGGAAGAGCCCTGTCATTTGCCATGGGGAAAAGTACACAAGTACTTAGTCCTCCAGGTCATGAGAAGTAGGGTTTGAAATCAAACCTACATGCTCTGCTTACCCAAATCCAAATTTTTCATCTTCTTTTGATTTATCTAAAACGAACCACAACACTTGCAAATCAATAGGGCAAAGCCCTCAGCTGGCAGCAGAAGTGGCAGTGCTCTATCCCTGGCAGCTCCAGTACCCTGCCCTTCCTCATGTCAGCTCCAGGTACTGACCACGTCACAAAAAACCTAACTCTGCCTAAAAGGGCTGATGTTTTTGGCCGCTTTGGTAAGCATCACCTCCTCCTCAACCTGGAGTACTGCAAGAGTATTACCAGTTATAGATTCTTTTACATGCTCGTGAACAACCTGTAAGGGGAAAGAGGAAAAAAAAACCCCAAACAACAAAAAAGCCTAAACCATAGCTTTTAGCTGCGTAATAGTCAAGACTATTAGGAATGCATCCAGAACACCAAGGGTTCACAGGGCAGCCACTGGGAAGGAGCAAGACACACTGTGCTTGGCCAAGCTCAGGCACAACTTGTCCACATTTAACCCAGAGGAACAGAGTTTACATTTTACACCAACCAAGCAAACCTTTTCAGGAAATGGCCTCCTTTCAAACCAGCAATAGCACAAAAAGTTAGAGAGCTGTGTGTTTCACCAATATTTACCTTTTTAAAGCTACAAGGATATAACTTGTTACCCAGCAATTTAAGGTATAGTGTGAGAGGCATTCATAAAATCAGCCATTTACAGAAGTAACCCCTGTGAAATGGGAACAGGTAAAGCTTTATTTGAAAACAAACTATAACCTTTGCTACCTTGCCCTCATCAGAGAAGCCTGTTCACAGCTTTGTACTACACTAATGATAAGAAAAAAATTACTCTAGTGTTATGGTGTCAGATGGGATCTTCACCCTTAGTCCTTACACTCCTGAAAATTCAATACTCCACCAAAATCCAAGATGCTGGATTATTGCAAGAGCCATCACACCACAGCAGTGTATATCAGAGGGAAAGAGGTAGGTGACTGCTCTTCACTGAAGGTCCTGCAAAACTCCATGTTTTTCTGCCTTTCCAAAGCCTCTCGCCAAGCACCTCCCGCCCAGGGCACTCAGAAACACCTTTATGCACTCACTACCATCAGCCTTACAATGGCCCTGTTCCAAAATCACCAATTTTTAGTGGCCAGTAATAGGCACAAACTGAACTCCTGCTTCATTTAAAGACAGAGTGAAAAGACTGATTGCTTCTCCTGCCTGCACTCAGCCTCCCAGTCTGGAGCAGTAGTACAGAAGCTGGAGATGCTGTAATTCCACAGGATCCAAGTGAAATGCACAGTGATCCGTGCCTCCTCTCACCTGTGGCAGAAAACATCTCTTCTTCCTCACATGCAGAAAATAACCCCCCTTCCTCATGGGCGTGGGACCAGCCTGCTATCCAGATTGGAAGTGACAGATGTTTGACTTTCTGCACCTCCACCTGCACTCACAGACAAGCTCCAACACTTCCCACAGCCCTCCAAGACAGCTTCAGAAGCTCAGGTAAAGTTTCATCTCCACCATCACAAAGCAATGCACAACCCTACCATGATGACAGAGGAACTCTGACCAGCAAACCACAAAAATTTAGGGCACTCTGATGATTGAGGCTGCAGGAAGTCTGCGGGAGCCAAGGACAGAATGATCATGACACAGAGCTCTGTTTGTGGCCTGGACTATCACGTGCCAGCGGAAACTCAGGGTTGTAAGACCTTCAGGAAACAGCAAAATCTGTGTCTTTGGAAGGGCCTTTACCAAAGATAAACACTGCCACCACTAATCACAGAATCCCAGAATGGTTTGGGCTCATCTCATTCCACCCCCTGCCGTGGGCAGGGACACCTTCCACCACACCAGGTTGCTCCAAGCCCCATCCAACCCGGCCTTGGGCACTTCCAGGGATCCAGGGGCAGCCACCTGCTCTGAGCAATCTGTGCCAAGGCCTCACCACCCTTACAGAGAACAATTCCTTCCTAGTGTCTTAATATATCTTCTCAGTACACCATCACAAGCCGAAAAGGTTGCACCAGGATTTTCATATCCAAAACAGTGGTTCTTAGATGCAAGCACTCCTCTGAGGGGGACACTCCAGAAAGCCCACCAGGAACATCGCTCTTGATGCCTCTCACACAGATGATGGTCAGGTATCACCATTGCTTTCAGCACAGATGCTCTCTCTAAATCTCCTTTTTCTCCTCAACTAAAGGAAAAGAAGGGAAGATGACAGTCAAGGCTGTAGTCCAAAGACCAGGCTATTTTCAACTGTTCAACTGAAACTCAAATACAAGTGATGGACAACTACAGAGATCAGAACCAGCAGACAGGCCCCTCACTGAGGGGTTCCAAATTTGCCTCAGCCAGTTTTTAATAAGTCAGGAGAATTGTAGGTTTGTTATTTTACCTTCATGGATGACGTTTTCATTCAATACACATCCCACTGCAGCACACCATTGTTTCTTGGCAGCACAGAGCTTATCCAAGCAGACATGACAACCACGCACTCAGCAGGGGATTTCTCAGAAAATCACCACTATTAAACCCTTTTTTTATTGCTTGCAGGTGGTTATTATTTCACCTTTTCACCATGATGCTCCATAAATAAGAGGGACACACTGTTCCCAGGGGATACAAAATACAGCAGGAAGTCTTCAGCAGTGTAGGAAGCCTTGCAATGGGAAACAAAAAGCACAACACATGGGGTCACTTTGGTAGCACTTCTTGCCCATGGGCCAAAAAGCCCCTAATTAACAGCAAGTCTTGTTAAAGAGGTTTATCTGTTATAAAACCAAAACAAACAAGAGGCAGCAGCAGGAATACTCCAGTTTCAGAGATGCAGTAATTGACCAAGGCACCTGGTGAAGCAGCACCTGCACCCCTGGGCTGTGCCAGCTGTCACCCTGCTCAGGGACACTCCAAAGGCTGGGGTGAAGAGCAGGTTCAGCTCCAGCAGGTCTTGCTTGAGAAACACCAAGTGCTGAGCAAGGTCTGCTCCCATTTGCCAATGGAAGAGGCTCTCTGCTCAGGCAGAGTAGCACAGAACCCCATTCCTTCTGCAGGTGCTGGAGGCTAATTCCTGCACTGGAGAAGGGGCTGGGTATGATTTTCCCAAGATTCTTCTTGACAAAGAGGGGACATGCACTAACCTTACAATGTTCTGCTTTCAGATTTCATTTCAGGTCCAGACCTGTGCCAAACCGATGTGCCAGGATGCTGCTGCCCTTCCTGACTCACAAGGCAGGGCCTGATCAAACCCCACAGTTCTCTCCACACTGCCTGGCCCCCAGATTCCCTTTGGATATGGGAGCTGAGCTCTGGACAGTCACTGGCCTCCCCAGAGGGCCAGTTACAGCCACAGCACTTCTGTTCCCACTGTCACCTGATGGAATTTTTTGCCACACAAACACATTTTGGACAAGTCACTGGACAGACAGGAGAAACAAAGGTTCTGCTTTCAACCAGCATATGATGGCACCTACTTCAGTAATCACCTAGATTATTTTTACTTGTTTAATTATTCGATGCAGAATCACAGAATCATTTAAGTTGGAAAAGCCCTCTAAGATCAGAGCCCAGCTGTTCCCCCAGCACTGCCAAGGCCATCACTAACTATGCCCCAAGTGGCAGATCCACATGTCTGTTAAATCCCTGCAGGGATGGGGACTCCACCACTGCCCTGCATATCCCAGTGTTACACAGAAACAGGATGGGTCAGGTCAGAAGGAACCACAGTGGCTCATCTGGTCCCACCTCCCTGCTCAAGCAGGGTCATCCCAGAACACATGACACAGGACTGTGTCCAGACACTTCTGGAATATCTCCAGTGAGGGAGACTGCACACCTTCCCTGGGCAGCCTGTTCAGTTTTGGGTCACTGCACAAGGAAGTTCTCCCCCATGTTCAGGTGGAACTTCCTGGATATCGGTTCCTGCCCCTTCCTCTTGTGCCATTGCTAGGCCCCACAGAGCAGAGCCTGGGCCCTGCTCTGAGCCCTCCCTGCAGACACTGAGACAGGGAGGAAGTCCCCTTTCAAGGCTGAACAGACTTAGTTTGCTCAGCCTTTCCTGAAGAGAGAGATGCTCCAGCCCCTTCAGCACCTCCGCAGCCTCTGCTGGACCCACTCCAGGAGCTCCATGTCCCTCCTGTCCAGAACCAGACACAGCACTCCAGATTTGCCTCACCAGGGCGAAGCAGAGGGGCAGGATCACCTCCCTCAACCTGCTGGCAGTGCTCTTCCTAATGCACACCACTATCTCACCAGCCCCTTGGCCCCCAGGACACACAGCTGGTCAGAACAGTCTCCTGTCCCCCAGGACACCTAGGGCCTTCTGCAGCTGCTCTCCAGCCTGGACTGGGGTTATCCCTCCCCAGGTGGAGGATCCTACACCTGCCTTTGCTGAAGTTCTGACAGCCCTTCCCTGCCCATCTCTCCAGCCTGTGGAGGCCCTTCTGCAGAGCTGCACAGCCCTCGGGGGAATCAGCCACTGCTCCTTCTTTGTGTCAGCTGCTGAGAAAGCACAAACCTTCTCATTCAACCACTGATGGATGAGTTAACACTGGGCACAGGGCTGAACCCTGGGGGGTTAATAAAAAGGAAGTGGGGATGGATGGAATTAAGTACTTGGATCTTAGGACACAGGGTCCTTAGAAGTTCTTTTCATAAGTTTTCACATGTCAAACACTCCAGATTCAAAGACAACTGATTTAAAAGCACAAAAAGGACAAAGAAAGGCTAGTCTGTATTTTATAACAACTTACAGAACCTTCAGGGCTTGTTGCTTGTTTCTGTTTAGTAGTTTCTATGTTCTGTCTGAGCAATTTTTCATAGGGCTACTGACTTTAATAACGTTCAGTTTCCCCTCAAAAAGCCACAGAAAAGGGCTGTCCAATTATCTTGTACTTCCAAGTGGGGTACAGACAGCTAAAAGCACCAGCTCTAGATATATGCTCTGATAAGGCTTCCAGTAAAGGAGAAGTCAGAGCACTAAAAGCAAAGATTAAAAATTCACCAGCAGCCCTGTCCTCAGAGCTTTACTGAAAGGTCAGGCATCCAAAACTCTGCTTCATCATAACACTTCAGGTACTGAAGATGCAACAGTGCCCCTGAACAAACTACAAAAGAAAACCATAGAATTTAGGAAACATGACAGCCTCAGTCAACAGCCCCAGAAAACTCTGCTTCTGTATTACTTATAATAATTAAAAAAACCAAAATCAGACTAACACATGATCAGAGAATCCCAGAATGGTTTGGGTTAGAAGGGACCTTAAAGCTCATTTCATTCCACCTTTTACATGGGCAGGGACACCTTCCACTATCCCAGGTTGCTCCAAGCCTGTCCAATCTGGCCCTGGACATTTCCAGGGTTGGGGCAGCCACAGCTGCTCTGGGCACCTGTGCCAGGGCCTCACCTCCCTCACAGGGAAAAATTCCTTCCCTATATCCCATCTAACCCTCTCCTCTGGAAGTGGGAAGACATTCCCCCTTCTCCTGTCCCTCCAGGCTCTTGTACATAGTCTCTCCATCTTTTTTGTTGGCTCCTTCAGGTTCTGGAAGGCTACAATGAGGTTTTGTTGTCCACAGCAGAGCTGCTCCCTGAAGAACCTTCAGCACAAAACACTCAGGAAGAATCAAAACCTCACAAGAAAATGGACACAAAACCTTCGAGAGAGCTACAGATCAAGAGAAAACAACCCTCCATGCCATGAATCCAACATCACCTTCCCAAGGTGACTCCAAAGTGACCTGACAGCCCTCCACGCCCCAGCAGAACCTTCTCACCATCTGAAGGACCTTCAACTTAGCCTGATCCTGCATACAAATCTCACGGCCAAAATGTCAACAACAGATTAAAAACACCCTGACGAAACACACAGCGATAACAAGGTCCCTCAGACCCCAGAGCCATCGGGTGGGCGGGGGCACATCCACCGGTGTTGCATGTAAACAGACTGCTGACCAAAGTTTCTGCTGCTGCTGCTTGGCAGATCTCTTTGGGAATAAGATCCACACCACTAAAATCTCTGTTACCGTTTGTGTTATCAACTTGACCAAGAACCAAGACCTGGTGGGGACACACTGATACAGGCTCCGGCTCTTTGCGCCTTTCCCCAGCGGGCCAGGGCACACCGACCGAGCGAAGGGGTTATAACGCAGGCCTCCAGCTTCTTTGCACAGCCTCGGCTCCGGGTGCAGGTGCGGGATGCCCGTTACCAAACACACCTGATCGTTGGGGCTCACCGGCCCCGCCGTGACGGGGCGCAGCCCGCCCGGAGCCGCAGGAACCGGCACAGACCGGGCCGATCCTGCCAGGGCTGACAAGGCACCGCAACAGGAGGGGAGGGAGAGGCGGGGCTGCTCCATGACCGGCTGCGGAGGGAGAGAGGGAGGGAGGAAGGGAGTGAAGGAGGGAAGGCACCCCCAGCCCAGCCCCGCCCGGCCCGGCCCGGCCCAGCCCCTCCGCCCAACCCAGCCCAGCCCACAGGCCCGTGCCCCGGGGGGAAAGTGCGGGGCCCAGTCGGACACAGCCGTGCTGTGCCGTGCCATGGCGTGCTCCGCACCGTGCCCCGGGTGCTGCCCCAGCCGTACCTGCTCCGGTCCCGGTGCCACCAGCCCAGCCCAGCCCAACCCGGCCCGGCCTGGCCCGGCCCGGCCCAGCTCCGCCTCCTCCGTCAGCGCCTGCCAGCCCCGCCGCTCCACAACATGGCGGCCGCCCCCGCGCGGGGCACGACGGGAGCGCGCCCCGCCCGCCGCTTCGAACACACACAGGAAGCGGTGGCGCGCGGCGCCATGGCAACGGCCCCGGTGACGTCACCGCCGGCGCGGTGATGTCATGGCGGGGGCTCCTTTCTGTGTGTGTCCCGTCCTGGGAGAGCACCGAGCCGGGGGCTGCTGGGACTCTGAGGGGCCCCTTGAGTCCTCAAGAGGGTTCTCTTGGTCCCTGAGGGGACCCTGGGTGCTTAAAGGGTTATTTTGGTTCTTAAGGGAAAGGAATTCTCTTGGTCCTTGAGGGCGTTCTTAGGAGGGTTTCTTGGTCCCTGGAAAGGACTCGTCGAGTCCTTGAGGGGCTCTCTGAGTCCTTATGGGGGTCCTGGAGTCTTTGGGGGGCTCCTTAGGGGGAGTTTCTTGGTCTCTGGGGAAGGCTCTTGGGTCTTTTAAGGGCATTCCTCAGGTCCTTGGGGGGCCTCTTGGGTCCTTGGGGTTGGTTCTGACCCCTCCAGGAGGGTGTGGAATTCCTGTGCCTCCCAAGAGATTGTCTGTGACTCAGTGTAGGACCCCCACAACCCTGCAGAATGTCTTTGTTCCCCCCCATTCCCTATCCCTGACTCTCATTACCCTGCCCAGGGAGTTGGCGGGGGGAAAGCGAGTTGTGTGTCCACCTACCTCTTGGGAGGGCACTAGGCCGGGGGCTGCTGCTGCCCTGGAGGAGGCAGGGGCAGGTACTGCAGGAGGATTCACAGTCTCATGCCCTTCTTAGCGCTGGTGTGGAACACCCCAGTTCCTGCCCATGCCCATATAGGGGCCGATGCCAAGGGCCCGGGGTGCTCGTTGTGGGGCAGAGGGGTCTCTGTCTGCAGACTCTCCATCTGCAATGCTCTGGTGACCCCAGACTACCATCTCACTGTCACCCCGCCTGGCACAGCCACCTATCCTTGTCCTACTGCAATGATGCAGCAAGCTGCATGCAATTCCCTGGTTATTAATTGTGGACTTCCTGGTTATCAATCATGCAGCTCAGCCTCAGATAATAATCAAGTCTCTCTTTAAAGCTCCCTTGTATGTTATTTACAACAAGAAAGAGCTGATGACTGCAGCCCTGAGAAGGAACAGAATCATTCATAGAATCCTGGAATATCCTGAACTAGGAGAGACACACAGGGATCATTGAATCCAACCCCTGGCCCTGCACAGACACGCCAACAATCCCACCCTGTGCATGCCTGAGAACATTGTCCAAACGCTCCTGGAGCTCTGGCAGCCTTGGGGCCAGGACCATTCCCTGGGGAGCCTGGGCAGTGCCCCAGCAGCCTCTGGGGGAAGAACCTTTCCCTGAGATCCATCCCAAGCCCTGACACAGCTCCAGCCCTTCCCTGGGCTCCTGTCCCTGTCCCAGAGCACAGCTCAGCCCCTGCCCCTCCTGCTCCCCTCGGGAGGAGCTGCAGCCCCCGAGGAGTCTCCCCTCAGTCTCCTCAGCTCCAGCTGAACAAGCCAAGTGCCCTCAGCCATTCCTCAGAGCTTTCCCCAGCTCCGTGTCCCTCCTTTGGACACTGTCCAACAGCTTTAGATCCTTCTGATTTTGTGGTGTCCAAACTGCCTGTAGGATGCAAGATGATTCCCTCCAACAGATCCTGGACTCAGGTCATGAAGAACCCAGCAACTTCCCTGCTGGCCTGCCTCCATTCCCCATTGCCTTAGGAGGCTTTGGGATGTGGGATATCTGCTGCCATGGCACATCCTGAAACCCAACAGGCTTTGGGAGAGTGGGCACTGCTTGTGGGGCACCTCCAGGCCCTGGCATCACTCCCAGGTGTGCAGAAAAATTCATGATGCCAGAGGTTTATGTCCAAAAAGAAGACAGAGGAGTCCTGTAACTTTATTCACAAACATGGGAGGTTTCCCATGGGGTGTCTCATACTGTTGGAGGATGCAACCTCCTTTTTATCCTAATTTTCCCAGCCACATCACCCTCTCCCTTTTCCCATTGGCTGAGGTACTTGGAAGGTACAAACTTCCCAAATTGTCTGCTATATGTCCCCCTCTAATATGCACCCTCCTTTATATAACAAATTATATTCATAGCTCTATTAAGTCTTTGTTCTTTTTCTCCAAGTTCAGGAATTTAGCATGACCTTGGCTGACCAGCAGTCCATGTGAATTACTAACACTTTCTGAAACTGAGAGTTTCTCCTGTTACTTAGTTATCTACAAGTCTCTGGCCCTATCTCCAAGAAGTTTCAGAGTCTGTTTGTAAAGACACATTCATCTTATTCCTTTCACAGGGCACCATTGGGGCACTGGCACTGCCAGGTTGGGCCTTTTGTTACTCTGGTGCCAGCCCTTGCCCAAGCTAAGCCCAGTGAGCTTTGTCCAGTTTTTTCCAGCCTTTCCAAGCCTTTCTTCAAATCCAAGGCAGATTTGGGATTTTGTTGTCGCAGTTTTCCTTAGTTTCTGTAGTGCCAGTCCTTGCCATGCTAAGCCTGGTGACCCTTTTCCAGCCAGGCCCAGAAGCAAGAAGGGAGTGGGTTGGGATGGGGATGGTGGTGTGGTGGGGATGGTGATGAGGGTGGGGATGGTGGGACAGTGTGGGTTGGTGAGGATTGGTGATGCTGGTGGGCATGGAGGTGGCGGAGCTGTGCAGAACAGCGCAGAGAGGCAGGGATGGGGATGGGGTTGGGGATGGGGTTGGGGATGGGATTGGGGATGGGGATGGGGTTGGGGATGGGGATGGGGATGGGGTTGGGGATGGGATGGGGTTGGGGATGGTGCAGTGGGGATGGTGCAGTGGGGATGGGGATGGGGATGGGGATGGGGATGGGGATGGGGATGGGGATGGGGATGGGGATGGGGATGGGGATGGGGATGGGGATGGGGATGGGGATGGTGCGGTGGGGATGGGGCTAGCAATGGCTCTATAGTGCAGTGGGGATGGGGATGGCGATGGTGGGGTGGGGTGGTAAGGAGTGGTGCGGTGGAGATGGGGATTGCGGTGCGGTGCAAAGCGGATGGAATGGGGATGGGGATAGGGATGGGGATGGTGGTGCTGTGGGGCTGGGGAGAACGGTGCGGTGCGGAGCGGTGTGGATGGGGATGTCTGCACGGCGCGGTGCGGCGGGGGCGGGGATATCTGTACGGTGCCGGGCAGAGCCATGTCGTGCGGAGCGGAGCGAAGCGCTGCCGCCCCGCTCCGCCCCCCGGTGCCACCGTGACCCCGCCGCCGATCACTTCCAGGGCGGCCCCGGCTCCCGATTTGAAAATGCGGGAGCGGCTGCTGGTGCTTTTGTGCGCGCTGGCGAGGCGGCGGCGGCGGCGCGCCGGGACCATGGCCGGGAACGGCACCGGGAACGGGAGCGGCCCCGGGAACGGGAGCGGGGCCGGCGCCGGGGGCTGGGACGGGCCGCAGCGGCGCGCCTGGCTCCGGCACTACTACAGCCAGCGGCAGAAGCGGCTCATGACGGTGACCGGGGCGGGGCCGCGATGAGGGGGCACTGGACGGGACGTGGGGACACGGCACTCGGGGATGGGGTCACGGGGGACACGTGGAGATCGCGGGGACACAAAGGATGCGGGGGTCACGGGAGATGCACTGAAGTCACGGGGACACAAAGGATGGGAGATACGGGAGGCGCGCGGAGGTCACGGGGACACAAAGGATGGGGGATACGGGGACACAGATCACGGCGACACAGGATGGGGGACATGAGACACGGAACACATCGACAGGAGGGATTTGGGGCACAGGCGTACACAGGTCACAGGAACACAGAAACTGGAGAGTGGGGGAGTGCAGGATGCAAAATACAGTGGTAGGAAGGATGGGGAGCACGGGGGAGTCACAAGGGGGACATGAAGGGTGGGGGACATGTGAGACCCAAAACATGGGATGTGGGACTGGAAGGACACATAGACACAGAGATCACAAAGGATGGGGAGCGTGGAGGTTCTGTGGGACACAAAGGCAGGGACAAAAAGGATGGTACTTGAAGGACACGGGGTGTGATCCTGGACACAAAGGATGGCAGATGCAGAGGACATGGGGACAGGAAGAAGGGGGTGACATCAAAGGTGAGGGATGGAATGTGGCATATGAAAGGCCTGGGGATACAAAGGATACATGGCAGTAAGGACAAGCAGGGGGGAGCATGGGGAACCTGCTGCCCTAGGCAGTGGCTGAAGAAGGTGACTAAAACATCTTTTCAGTTTAAAGCTGCATTTTAGAATTTAATAACAGAAAAACAATTCCTGTGGAGAGCCCAAGAGCTTCCCCTTCCAAATCATGATTCCCACCTTCGAGGGGTGCTCGTTCCCCCTTCCAAATCAGGACTGAGCCCAGAATTCCCTCAGCCACCAGAAATCCAGTAATGCTTATTAAAATATAAACCCCCAGAGGGAGTAGCCACCCCAAAAAGGGACTTTTCCAGAAAACTTCTCATCTGCAACACCTGGTCATCTTGTCTGGAGTCACACCTACTGCCTGGTGGGTTTGCAGTGAGGCTTCCCAGGAACCGGAAGATTTGACCTGTGTTAGACCAGTTGGGGCTGCTGGCCACCTGGCACTGGGCATCCTCCTGCCTTGAGCAGGTCTCTTGAGCTGGGTGGTCTTCAGAGGGGGGTCCTGGTGAAGTGCAGGGTGGGGATGGGGAAGCGCCATCTCACACCTGTCTTGTCCCCCACACTGCAGCTCCTCATTGCTCACCGGAGGAGAACCAGCTGCTGCTTCTACCCCCGCGCCTGGCCCAGCCTCAGGAGCACAGACTGGTGGGAGAGGGTTGTCCTGAAGGAGTTTGGGCCCCAGGACTGGCTGGAAAAGTTTCGGATGTCCAAGGAGACGTTCTTCTATGTCTGCAACCAGCTGCAGCCTGGGCTGGCTCCACACAGTGCCCACTTCCACCCCACCCTACCCCTGGAGAAGAGGGTGGCCGTGGCCCTGTGGCACTTGGCCACCAATGTGGAATATCAGACTCTGAGCCCGCTCTTCGGCGTGGGGCCCTCCACGGTGCAGAGCTGTGTCCGGGAGGTGAGCTATGCTGTTGTTTTGCTGCTGAAGCCACTCTACCTCCGTCTGCCCGACGAGAAGGAGCTGGAGAACATGGTGCGCATCTTCCGCACACGCTGGGGCTTCCCGCACTGCATTGGGGCGCTGGACAGCCTCCACATCCCCATCCACCCGCCCCTGCGCCTCACCGCCGACTACTGCAATGGCCAGGGCTGGCACTCCATCCTCACGCAGGCCACCGTGGACGGGCTGGGGCAGTTCTGGGACGTCTCCACCGCCTTTCCAGGCAGCATGGAGAACAGCGCGGTCCTGGAGAGCTCCAGCCTGTGGGTGCTGGCCAAGGAGGGCCGGCTGTGCCCCAACCCTCCCAAGCACTTCATGGGGAAGGCACAGAAGTACGTGCTGCTGGGCGATGCCACATACCCTCTGCAAGACTGGATTCTCAAGCCCTACCAGGAGGACGAGAACCTCACCCAGCGACAGCTGCAGTTCAACTACCGCCTGAAGCGGGCCCACAGCGTGATCGAGAACGCCTTCCTGCGCCTCAAGGCGCGCTGGCAAATCCTCCTCAAGTGTGATGACTGCAGCCTGGAGCTGCTGCCTACCCTCGTCCTTGCCTGCTGCATCCTGCACAACGTCTGCGAGGCCCATGACAACCCCTTCAATGAGGAGTGGCTGGAGGGCGCTGAACCCACTGAGCTGCCCAAGCCCTGCCAGCCTGCGCCGGCTGCCATGGAGGACAACCGGGCTGAGCAAGTGCGCGAGCTGATGTGCCAATACTTCGAGAGCTGCGGGGAGGGCTGACGGGCCTGGGGAGCAGCTGTCCTGAGCATCCCTGTGCATCCCTGCTCCCAGACATGCCGTGGACTCTGGCAAACTGGCTGTACCAGGCAGGCCCAGGGCAAGGAGGGGTGGCCGTGTCATACTTGTGCTGGGTTTGCTGTGGAGGTTTCAGGAAGTGGAATGTATTTTGTGGCCCTTCTCTCTCCCAGCATCTAAACAGTCTGCTGGTGTGTTGTGTGCTGTGGGAGTACAGTGGGGATCAGGGCTAGGAGGGGGAAGCTGCAGGGATCTCCCTTTCCTCTGTCCTGAAGCCTCTCCATTAAGCTGAAAACAGCAGGCGCCTTGAAATAAGGCAAAACTCCTTTGAAAGTTTGAAACTTGCTGTGTAAACACATCTGGGAAGGAAAGGGAAGGAAGAGGCGGAGCAATGACTTGCAAGGGCTGACACCAGCCTGGAATTAAACTGCATCCACAAACTCAGGGATGTGCTGCCCTGGGGGGATGCCCAGCCTGTCACCCCTGGCCCCTCTCTAGAGGGGTTTGCCCAGCTTGGCACTCCACAGCCCCTCTCCGGAGGGATTTTGGTCAGCCTGGCATACCTGGCTCCTCTCCAGAGAGGATTGCCCAGCTTGGAACACCCTGAGCCCCTCTCTGGAGACATTTGCCCAGCCTGGCACCCCTGGCTCTTCTCCAGTGGGATTTTGCACAGCCTGGCATCCCTGACCCCTCTCCAGAGAGGTTTGCCCCACCTGGCACCCCTGCCTCCTCTCCTGAGCGATTTTGCCCAGTCTTGCACCCTGGGTTCCTCTCACGTTGGGGTTTGCCTAGCCTGGCACTGCCTGGCCGCTCTCTCTCCGGTGGGATTTTGCCCAGCCTGGAACACCCCCAGGTCCCTCTCAGGGGGGGCTTTGCCCAACCTGGCATCCCCAGCTTCTCTCCAGAGGCGTTTGCGCAGCCTGGCATTGTCTGGCCCTTCCAGGGTGAGGTTTACCCTGCCTGGCACCCCCTGGCCCCTCTCCAGAGGAATTTTGCCCACTTTGGAATACCCCAGCCCTTCTCCAGAGGGGTTTGCCCATTCTGGCACCCCCGGCCCCTCTCTGGAGGGGTCTGTGTCTCAGTCCCCGGGTCCCTGTGCCGCTGTCCAGCTCTTCCCGCCGGTCCCTCCGATCCCTGAGGGGACCCGGCCGGAGCCGAACGGGCCCCGGGCCATGGCGGGCTGCGGCCCCGCCCCCTGCCGCCAGCGCCCCCTGGCGGGCGGGAACGGCACCGCCCCGGCGGGCGGGAACAACAGCGCCCTCAGGTGGGCGGGGGAGGCAGCGCCCCCTCGTGGGCGGCTCCGCCCGTGAGTATTGCGCAGGCGCCGGGCGGTCACGTGGCGGAGCAGCAAGATGGCGGCGCGCGGTGAGTACGGTGCTGGCAGCCCTGGGCACTCTCCGCATCCCCCCGGTATCCCCCGGCCCCGGCAGTTCCTCTCGGGCCCCGGTTCCCGCTGGCCCGGCGCTTCCGTACGGCGCGATGGCGGCAGGGGGTCTATGTTCGTCCCGGGTATCCGGTGAAACCGGGTCCGAACACGTGTCGTGGGGTCAGCCCCGGCCCCGGGGCCCGGTTCTCCGGTCCAGGCCGGGCCGCAGCACTTTCCGCCCGCCCTGCCTCCGGGCCGCGGGACTCACTGGTGGCTGAGGGTTCCCCTTGACTCCTTTTCCCGGGTGCAGGAGTGTGACCGAGGAGCCCCACAGAGCCCACCGTGTGCCCGGACCCGCCCGCGCCATGGTGACGGAGCAGGAGGTGGAGGCCATCGGCCGCACGCTGGTGGACCCGGCGCAGCCCCTGCCCGCCCGGTTCCGGGCCCTGTTCACCCTGCGAAACCTGGGTGGTCGCGCGGCCGTGGAGTGGATCAGCCGCGCCTTCGGGGACGGCTCGGCGCTCCTGAAACACGAACTAGCCTTTTGCCTGGGCCAGATGCAGGACGAGGCTGCCATCCCGGTGCTCATCCGCGTGCTGGAGGACATGGCCCAGGAGCCCATGGTCAGGCACGAGGCAGGTACGGCGGCAGCTCCTGCGGCTCTTGGGGCAGGGGAAGGGGCTGGCTGGCAAGTGCGCCTTGGGGGTGCTTCCATTCCTGTACAGAGCAGTTCATGGGGGCCTGATCCAGCTTGGGTGTCAAACCATGAGTCATGTAATGTCACCTCCCCTGGCCAGACCTGACTGGACTGGTTGACCAGACTGTTCCTGCTGACCAGGCTTCTCCTGCCGTGTTTGTCCTGTTTGGAATCGGTCAGTCCAGCCTGTGCCCATGTTTTGCCATTAGGGATCGGTCAGTCAGGCCTATGTCTGTACTTCAGAGCAGGGGCAAGGTGTTGCCAGAGGACACAGCAGTGTCCTCCTTATACAGACACCCTGACCTGACACATCCTTCCTTCAGGTGAAGCCCTGGGTGCTATTGGGAACCCCAACGTGCTGGATATCCTGAGACGCTATTGTGAGGATCCCGTGGTCGAGGTGAGGTTCCTGAGGGGTCATTTCTACTGGGATGTCTTGGAGGGTGAGGCAGGTCCCTCCTGGGCAGGCCCCAGCAGTGGGTGGGGTCACCACGGTGACATCTTACTGTGTGCTGGGGCTCTCCTGGCGCTGTCCAGTGCTGTCGTGCAGCCAGGGCCATGTCCCTGTCCCTGCAGGTGGCAGAGACATGTCAGCTGGCTGTGAGGAGGCTGGAGTGGCTGCAGAACAACAAGGAGAAGCCAGACACCAGCCCATACCTCTCTGTGGATCCTGCTCCCCCCGCTGAGGAGACGGATGTTGCCAAGCTCCGGGAGATCCTCCTGGATGAGTCCCAGGAACTGTTTGACCGCTACCGGGCCATGTTTGCCCTGCGGAACATGGGGGGCCAGGCTGCTGTGCTGGCACTGGGAGAAGGTAAGGGCCTGTCCTTGCTGTGGGTCTGTCCAGGCTAATCCAGGATGAGCCCTTCCCAAATCCGGGAGTGCCAGAGCTTCTTTCATGTGTTTGTGTCTAGGGCTGCTGTCCCCTGCAACATCGCAGAGTGCTAGAGGGTCTCTGGTGTTCCAGAGCCCCCACACCACCCTCCAGACCTCCTTCCATGAGGGTCTGGGAGTGCACCAGCTGTGATGGTGGTTTGGGGCCAGCCGGTCTCACCTGGTGTCAGACTGGGCTGTGGGGTGTTGGGATCCTGCTCTCCTGGCCTGGAAAGTCAGGGGCTGCTGGTATTTGGGAATAGGTCTGGGGAGAGGAATGTTTCCTGAGTGGGGAAGGGGTAGACCACCGCCCAGGAATCATTTGGACCCACCCCCAGCCAGAGGGAAGTTGATGAGGCTCTCCAGCCATATGGGACTGTTGAGGTCCATGAGATAGGATCTGTCAGTTCCTGCTCTGGCTGCTCGGTCCTGGAGGACTGAAGGCCCTGGCCATGCTGCCATCCCCTGGAACATCGTGTGGCAGGGCAGGATCTGGGGCAGGTCGAGGGCAGCAGCTCTGCTGAGGGGGTGGGTGCTGCCATCAAGGGAGGGCATTGAGGCAGGGCTGGGATCAGGGAGCAGGGTGGGACACCGCTTCCTGTACATGGGGCAGGGGTGGTGACCCTCGGCATCCTCAGTATTCATGTGGGGGCTCCATCCTGGTACATTTTGGGGAGTCCTGGTAAATTTTGGGGCATCCTGGTGCATTTTGGGGCATCCCAGCTCACTGTCTTCCCTCCTGCAGGGCTGCGCTGTGGCAGCGCGCTGTTTCGCCACGAGATTGGGTACGTGCTGGGGCAACTGCAGGATGAGGCGTGCGTCCCTCAGCTGACGGCCGCGCTGTGCAGCCGCGCCGAGAACCCCATGGTGCGGCACGAGTGCGCTGAGGCGCTGGGCTCCATCGCCCAGCCCTCCTGCCTGCAAGCCCTGCGCGCCTTTGCCAGTGATGAGGAGCGCGTGGTGCGCGAGAGCTGCCAGGTGGCCCTGGACATGTACGAGTATGAGAATGGCACCCAATTCCAGTATGCTGATGGGCTCTGCAAGCTGCAGGCCTCCCCCTGAGCCCGGACTGGGGGTGTTGGGGTGGGCGTGCTGCCTCCTACCCCCTCCTGCTGCCAACGGCGCTTTCATGGCCACCTGTCAGTGTGGATCTGTGCCTTGCCGCGCAGAGCTAGAGGAGGAACTGGATTTGCTTTCTGGCACGATTACAACCACCTTTTCCCTCCAAATCCAGGCTGAGCTGCTACTTGCCTCCCCACCACTTCTCGCCAGCCACTGTTTCCTGGATCTGCCCCTTTTTTCCTGCCAGGATCAGCACTGCCTGCCTACAGCCTGGCTTGGGGCTTGGACCAGGTGGGCTCTGCTCAGCACGTCAGAGCCTGCTGCAGCTCTGTGGGGCTTGGGGCTGCCCTGGGTTGGTGATGCCACATCGGCAGCTCCATTCTCCCACCTGAGCTTTGCTGGGGGCCAGAATGGGCTTTGGGCACTCCCTCTTGTGGGTTGTGGTGTTGGGATGCTTTGAAATTGCTCTTGGTGCTGGTGCTGAACCAGGGCCCTCCTCTCCCCCGCGGTGGGTTTGGCCTCTCCTGTTGCGACAGGCCAGAGCTTGAGCCTGTGGCAGCCTTTGCCCCAGGATGGGGGTTGTTTTGTGGCAAACCTGGGAAGATTTGGCTGGCTTTTTTTCTTCAGGGAAGGGCGCTGCCATTAGGGTGGGCAGGGTGAGGCAGAGCCTGCCTGAGCTTTCCCCCACGTTTAACCAGGGTCGGGAGGGCTGAGGCTGCTGCTGCACCCAAACCCTCTGGCCAGCCCAGCGCGGGCACTGTGGGGTTTGGCAGGGAATAAAGCACTGGCACGGGAAGCTGGAGTGAGTCGAACTGTGATTTACCTGTGCTCAAGTGTGGGGTGCACGCAGCACTGCAGGGTCAGACCCTGGCAGGAGCCTGGGGACTGCCAAGATGAAGGTTGGAGAGGCCTTTTAAAATTGAGTTCAGCCACATTTGGAGGATCAAGGAGTGGGGTCCCTGATGGCATGAGGTGAAACCCCCAGCCTTTGAGAGGAGGATGAACTGTCTGTGAGGTGCCATGGTAGGTCCCACTGCTCTGCAGGGCCGGGTATCCTGCTGGGCATGCCTGGCTTTTCCCCTTGTCCGAAGGCTCCCTGTGAGTCACTCCCAGGCTCAATCCTCTTAGTCACTGAGGCTGGCTCAGCATCCCCAGGGCTCTGGTGCTCAGGGACACAGCTGAGGGGCAGCCCTGGCTATGGCCCAGTCTGACCCAGTTCAGGACCCCACGGAAAGGGCTTTTAGTCAAGCTGTGACCAGTTTTGGTCACCTATACGCACTGGGAGTCAGTGACACATGCCCAGGTGCTGTGGGTGGGGTCACCTGTGTGTGATGTGGAGGGTGAGGGGCTCCAGACTGCAGTTCCCCAAGCCCTGGGGACAAACATCTGATGTTTTCACACTGTTTGGAGTCAACAGCTGTTATGGCACTGCTTGTCCCTCTCCTTGCCCTCTGTAGCCCCTGGGTAATGGGGAGGACCCAGCTGGCACTTCAGGCTCTGGGGGTCCTTGTGTCCATCCCTAGGACAATGGGATGGGTGATTTCCCCTGGGCCGTGTTACCATTTCCACTGTTCCCTTCTCGATACATGGCTCCAGCAGCCTGGAGTTTGCCAGGGTGTTTGTCCCCACTTATCACCCTGGCTACCCCCACCTTTGTTCTCCAACCTCCAACCACAAGTGACTCAGAGGATGTAGGGTTGTTATCCAATTAATCTGTGCCTACATTTGTCTCTGCTCTCCCAAACGACCTTTTAAGACCAATTGGGAACAAAACGCATTTCTGAGGCTGGGATCTGCGCAGGAGTGACCTGGTGCAGCAGAGCTGGGAGGTGCTGGAGGGGAGCCTGGAGCCTTGACTTGGCACTGAATCTACCAGCACCTTCACCCCTCCCAGTCTAGCCTGTGCTGGGAAGAGTTTGGGATTTCTCCGAAGGTGCTGCTGGTTTGGGCTAAATCCTGCACCCTCCTGGTGTGGGGGGAATTGCTTTTGGGGGATGCAGGGACCCTGCACACCTCTGCAGGCTGCTCTGCTTTGGGGGAGGTGGCATTGGGGTGACAATAGACACTGGGGCAGCCATGTGGCAGCCATGATGAAGCTTTGGGAAGGTGACAGCCTCTTGCCATGGGCTGCTTCACTGCACAGCAAAGGGGACCCTGTGGGAACCCCCCTGGCTGAGGCTGCATCCCCATCCCCTCTGCCCATCGCCTCCAGCTCTGAGGGCGCTGTGTCATCTGGGATCTCAACCATCTGCTCCAGGGATTCGGGGCCTGCTGAGGGATTTAACCCAGACCAGGGCAGGGAGGAGAGGCTTCGGGCATTCCTCCCCATTCCTGCCCTAGGGGGTTCTCCAGCTGCAGGTGACTCCCCACTCCCAGGGAGCAGGGGTACCAGTAGTGCTGCCAGCAGGGCAGGATCTGGGGACCCTGACCCATGTCAGAGCCCCCTGGTCACCCCTCGTGCTGAGGCAGCTGGGCTGTGCCTGGATTAGCAGGCGCTAAGCTCCTTCTCAGTAACACAGCTCTGCCACAGGGTGAGTGGCACTGCCACCAGCCATGGGGACACCACTGTCCCTGTGAGCTGCCAGCACCAAGGAGCCTCGTGGACCCTGATGCCACTTCCCCCCCTGTAGTCCCCTGCGTGGCAGAGGCTTCAGTGGCTCGGGGCAGGGGTGCAGGGATTACTGGCCATGGCCCTGGCAGAGGACATGCCCTTCCCCAGCACCGGGGGGGTGTGGGGGCCACGGCACTTGCTGCAGTCCCCGCCTGAGGAAGATGGAGTGCTGTACGTGGACTACAAGCCCCCTGCCCTGGACAGCATCCGCTTGCCCCGTTACGTCCTGTACCTGATGATGGCAGCAATGCTGGTGCTGGTGGTGGCATATGCCATCGTGGGGCACCTCATCAAGGACCTGGTGCACGACTTTGCCGGTGAGTGCTGCCCACAGCAGGGTCAGGCATTGGGGTGGGTGGGGGGCCAGGGGGATCCCCCCCACCCAAGCCTGTGCTGTGGCAGGGCTGGTGCTGCTGACAGCTCCGTCTCTGCCCCTGCAGACTGGGCATTTGGGCCCAAGCCGGAGGAGAAGGCGGTGATGGTAGAGGGCACCGTGCCAGAGGTGGAGTGGCTGGAGGAGGACGAGGTGCTGGTGGAGCAGAAGATGGAGGGTGAAGGCACTGGAATCCTGCCTGGCATGGGGCTGCTCGCCCCACGCAGCTCTGTCTCCTTTGCTGACTCCCCCACGAAGAGATTCTGCTAGGGCCAGGGGGCATCCCAGGGAGACCCTGCAGCCCTACCCAACTATCGGTCCCAGCCTGGTCCCAGCCGCAGACACTGCCCAGCACTGCATGCAGCCTCCCCCTCCCTACCCAGCCCCAGTGCTGCTCTTGGAGCTCCTCTTGGGCTGTCACCCCAATAAAGCAACCTGCCCCAGGCCTTCCCCTTTGCCCCTTCGGCCAGCACAGCGTGGGGGGTGGCAGGGCTGCGACATCCCAACCTTTGCCTGGGGTAACAGCACCCCTTGGTATGGCTGTGCCACTGCCGGGCAGCACATGGAGAGTGACGCATATGGGGACACACGTGGCCGTATGTGGGTGTGTAAAGGTGCATGCTTGGGAGTGCAAACCCCTGGTGTGGGGGCACAGACACGTGCACAGGGAAACATGGATACACCTCTGGATGGGCCAAGTCAGTGTGGGCACACAGGGATGGATAGATGGACAGCTGGACACTGAGGCTGGCTGTGCCACTCCCACTCACTCAGTGCCTTGGCACTGACAGGCCATGCCCAGTGGCACCCACAGCTGCCCCCCAAAGCCAGTCTTGGGGGGGGCAAAGCACCCACAAGCCTCACTTGGGCTCTGGATGAGTGCACTGGGGATGGGGGCTGTTGTACAGACTTGCACCCCTGCCTTAAACCCAGGCTGGGGCTGGATCCCTGCATGCCCAGGCTCCTTCTTCTCCCCTTAAGGAATTGCCACAAGCTGGCAAGGCTACCCTAAGCCCACTGACCCTCCCTGGGGTGCTGCTGGCCACCCTGTGCCGCAGTTTCCCTTGTGCCCTGGTGGGTGGGTGCTCTGCCAAGGTCTCCCTGATAACGCTGTCAGTATTTCACTCCCTGGCAGTACCCGGGCACTCACTCCCCAAGGATGTGATGGGGCCCCAGTTGCACCAGCTGGGATTGTCTGGGGCCAGCTGGCTCATGCCCAGAGGAGGGCTGGGAGTGGTCTGGCGTTGCCCATCCCTCTGTGCTGCCCCATCCCCATGGGATCTGCCCCAGCCCTGCCAGCAGGGTTGGGGGGAACTAGGCAGGGTGGGCACTTCTCCACCCCACCACCCATCTGTCCTTCCACCTGTGCACCCACCCACGTTTGTCCATCCACCCACACCACCACCCACCTCTCTGTCCTTCCACCCAACCCACCCACCCATCTCTCTCTCCCTCCATCCACCCACCTACCCCGGGGGTGGTCCCCAGTCCTGGGCACAGGGGTGTGCTTGTCCTGTGCCACTGTGGTCCCCGAGGTGGTGGCCCCTGGGTGCTGTGGGGTGCCAGTGCCTGAGTCAGGGGAATGGTGCCGCTTCCCACGGGTGACAGGAGTCACGTTGCCATGGTACTTGGTGCCGCTTTTCCTCCTGGGGCCAATAAAGGTGCCCGTTGCCCTGGGTGCGGAGAGCAGGGCCCAGCAGCGGCAGGGAACAGTTCACCTCAGGGAGCAGGATCCAGCTGTGCCCCAGCCCTCTGCCCAAAAATGCTGAGGCCCTTGCAGCCCCTCTCACTCCTGGTCCTGCTCATCCTCGCTGCCACTGCCCAGGGCCAGGCCGGTAAGTGCCCCCATGACCCTCTGTACCACAGGGCCCTTGGGTGTCTGGGGAGGTGGCCTGGGGTGGGATCAACTCCTGCCCTGACAGCAACTGTTTTGGGGGCAGATCAGAAAGATTTGGGGACATCCACCTGCTGCCCCAGTGCTCCCTACTGTGCTAGGCACCCCCATGCTCTCCTGGGGACAGGTGAGCTGTGTCAAGGGTGGCTTCCTTGGCACCCAAGGGACAGTGGGAAGGGGGGACAGTGAGTGTCTGCCAATGTGCTCTGGTGTGCCCATTGTGCTGGGCTTGGCAAAACTGGGACCCTGTCCCATGGGTTGGGAGGTCCTATGCCCTGCAGGTTGGAGCTCCCCTGAAGTTGTCCCCATCCCCACCTTTTCCCTTCCACTTTTTCCCTTCCCTTTTCCCTGTCCACTGGTCATGCAGACACAGGCCCCAAGGTGCTGCAGCCATGGCTCATTGCCCTCACGGCCGTCGTCGTCTTCCTCTTCATTGTCTTCGTGATGCTGCTCGTTAACCGGCTCTGGAATCTCAGGAGGCGCAGGTTGGATTGGTGTGAGGGGATGCTGGTCAGGGGGTAACGGCGTGGCAGGGTGCCGTGGGCTGGGCACAGGGCTGTCCCCAGGCACCGCTCAGCCTCTCTCTCCCCTCGCAGGAAGGAGAATAACTACCCGGAGACCCTGGCGACTGACAGGTACCACTGCCCGGGTGCTGCGGGGCGGCACAGAGACCCCCCGACACCGGGGCTCGGATCCGTCTTAGAGGGGTCCAGGTTCCGGAGGTGCCATGGTGGCCGTGTGCCCTCGGCATAGCCGGAGTCGGCGCTCCCGTGGTGCCCCTCTTGCCCCTGGCACGGCCGCGGCACCGGTGCCGTGCCCGGCTCACCGACGTTCCCACCCCTCCCGCAGGCTGGGGCGCTCAGGTCACGTCAACCCGGCCGCTGAGGACGGGGACGAGCAGAGCGACGACAGGCAAGGGAGCAACGCCACGTCCCTCTGAGTCCCCACCGCTCCCCGCTGCCCGCCCGGGACCCCTCCGAGGGGCACCGCGCCCTCACCCCGTCCGCGGGGCGGACATCCGCGCCGGGTTTCGGCGACAGCCGCGGCCACCGTGGCACCTCCCGCCCCGCGGCCGCTCCGGCTATGACCAAGAGCCGGCGCGGATCAGCCGCTCCCCGGAGCGGAGCGGAGCGGGGAGGGCGGCGGCAGGGGCGGGCAGCGGGGCCGCCCCCTGTCCCCAACCCTTGGCCGGCGGGGGGTCACGGCTGGGGGGGGACGAGGAGTGCCTCCTCCCCAGCCGTGCCCAATAAAAGTCCCCAGCCTGCCCCGGCGTCAGGCGTCTGGTGTCATCGTGCCGAGGAGGGGGTGGCTGTCCGGCACCCCCGGGTGCTACTTGGGCAGGGGACAATGGCAAGTTGCAAGCTGCCAGACCTCAGCGACCTAGGCAGGGCTAGAGCCGTGTCGCTGCCCGACACCCCCGGGCCGAGGGGTGGGCACCGGGGGGACACGGGGGGCTGGGGAGCAGCCTCGCAACCCCGGCTGTCCTCAGCAGTGCTTGGGGACAGGGATCATGGCGATCGCGGGGGTGACGCGCAGCTTCGGCCCACGCTGACCTACGGGTGAGGACAATGATGTCACACACCAGGCGATGACGTCACGCGCATGAGGCAGTGATGTCACATGAACCCACGGCTGCCCCCACCCATCTCCCTGTCCCCACGTGTCCCCTTCCTGCCACCCCGCGGCCCTGCCTGGGGTTGAGGGTGCACCCTGCGGGATCCCGGCTCTGCCACCCTCCTCATCCGGGCCAAGAACACCCATGGGTGGGGGTCCCTCCTCTGAGGCGATGGGTGGCCACTGCCTGCAGGGCTCTGCTGTCCCCAGTGCCCCCCTTCCCGGGACACCCGTGTTCTCCCCGCTTGGGCGCTGTGCCTCTGTTTTTCCCCGGGGCAGCGAAGGAAGGGCGGAGGCGAGCTGGAGTTGAAGCATAGCTTGTTTAATTTTTATACATTTTTTTTTTGTCTTTTTTTTTTTCCTTTTCATTTTTTAATCTTTTTTTTGTGTGACAGTTTTTTCTTTTTTGTTTTTTTCTTCTTTTTTGTCTCTTTTTTCTCTTTTTTTGCATAGGGGAGGGGGGGGGGAACAACCAGAAAAAAAAAAAACCCAACGGGAAAAAAACAAAAAAAAAACCAAAACAAAAGAAACAAAACAAAAAAGAAAACCAAAAAAACCCCAAAAATCTGTATCAGGGTCAGTAAGTGTATGTAGGCAGGAGCGGCGCTATCGGTAATGGCTGCGTACAATGGTATAATCAAATATCGTGAAGCACCAGGGAGGCGAGCGGGGGCTCGGGGCGGTCATGCGGAGCCAGGGGGCGCGGGGGGCACAGCCGGGGGTGCCCGGCCCCGGCTCGCGGCCCTGGTGCGCTCGCGGTGTGTATCGGCTGCGGCAAAGCGAAAGCGAGAATCCGGCGAACGAGTAAAATATAACTGCGGGGGGGAGAGGGGCAACCCCGGCCCCCCGGGGGGAGCGGGGACCCCCCGAAAAGGCGGGCGGGGGCAGCCGGCGGCGCGGAGGCACTGCGGCGGGATTTTTGGTTTGGGTGAGAGGCGCGGTCCGGCCGGCTGCTGCCTCGGCGCCTTTTTGGGGCGGTTTCTCTCCTTTTGCCGCTCTTTGCCCGGGGGTGGGATTTCCCCCCACCCCGGCTCCACCTCCCGCCGGCCCCCGGGCATCGCACGGGGCGCTCAGCAGGGCGCGGGGGCACCCAGAGCGGCACCCATGGACCGGGGCACCCAGAGGGGAACCCGCGGGCATCACCTGGAGCACCCAGGGGGGCATCTGTGGGTATCTCTTGGGGCACCCCGAGGGACCCCTGTGAGCACCACCTGGGGCACTCAGAGGGGCACCCAGAAGAACACCCAAAAGGGCACCCAGAGGAGCTTCCTGGGTATTGCTCGAGGCACTCCGAGGGACCCCTGTGAGCACCACCTGGGGCACCCCGAGAGGCCCCCGTGGGCATCACCTGGAGCATCCAAAGGAACACCCGGAGGGCCACCCATGGGCATCACCTGGGGCTCTCAAGGGACACACGGAGGGGCATCACCTGGAACACCCAGAGCGACCCCCATGGGCACCCAGAGGGGCACCCGGTGGGGCAACCACGGGCATCACCTGGAGCACCCACAGTGACAGCCACAGGGCACCGCACAGGGGACCCAGAAGGTCACCATGGGCATCTCCCGGGGCACACATCACCAGGGGCACCCATCCCAGCCGGTGGTGGGATCCCCGGGGCGGGGGGGCAGAAAGCAGCAAATTCCAAACTCCGAGTACAAAAAAAACAAACAAAACAAACAAACAAAAGAACAAAAAAGGAGCCCAAACGCCACCAAACATGACATATATATATATATAGGGGATTTTATATATATATATATATATGTATATATATATATATATTCCTTTGCGTTTTAAAGTACCTTAACTGTGTGTGGGCCCGTGGGCCCGCGCCCCCCCCGGCCCTGCAGCCCCATATATATATATGTGGAGATATATATATATATATATATATGTACAGGTTATTTGTTTTATTTATAGGTCACAAGGACTATTTTTAATTAATTTTTTTAAGCCGACGAGCCCGACTAAAAACCCTCAGGACAGACTGTAGTGCATGAAACCCCCGCGGTGATTGTCGAGCGGAGCCCCCTCGTATCCCCATCCTGCAGGGGCCCCCCCCGGAGCATCCCCAGGGATGGGGTGTCCCCCACCCCGGCTTTGCGCTCACCCCGACCGTGGCCATCGAGGCTGCCAGAGGATTAAAGAAAAAAAAAAAAAAAAAAAGGAGAATGATTAAAAAATAGAAATAATAAAAATGAGTGGTGGCCCTCCCCGGGGAGGGACCGGGGGTGTTGCATATTCCCTTTGGGCAGAGCCGGGGGTGCAGCCCCGGGGGGGGTGTCGGGGGAGCAGTGCAAAGACCCCGGGGGAGTGGGGGGCTCCCCGGCCCCCCAAGGGTAAGCCCCCGGCCCATCCCCCCTGCTGCCGCCCTACGGGCTGGGGGGCGTCGAGTTGATTCCTTTTTGCCTTTTTTAACATGGTTTAAGGTGCTTTTCTTGCCGAGGGCGGGTTTTGGGGGGCTGCAGCCGCAGCCCGGCCGAACGTGCTGCCGGCCCGAGGGTGGGGAGGCAGCAAAAAGGGGGCAGGGGACACCCCCGGTGGTGTCCCCGCAGGGTTCCTCGGGGCGGGGGGGGCCAGACTCGAGGGGCGCCAGCGCCCCTCGCCTCCCGGGGTTGGCCGAAAGGGCTGCCCCGGTGTCCCCCGCTCCCTCCCTCCGCTGTCACTGTCACCGCTGAAAAATGCTTTTTTTTTTTGCCTTTTTTTTTTTTTTATAATATATTTTTTGCTTTGAGCTGAGCCTTTTCCAGCCTTAACCCCCCCTTTTTTTTTGTTTTTCTATTTTTAAAAAATTTTCTCTCTCGTTTTTTATTTAAATTTTCTCTCTTTTTTTTCCTTTTTTTTTTTTTTTTTTTTTAAATTCTAGTTTTCATTCCTCCCCCCCAGCTGGACGCCGCCCCCGCTCCCTCTTTGCATTGTCCTTGCAGAAATCAATACTGCACCTTGCATAAAGAAGCGTCTCCCAAGGCTCCTCCCAAGGGTCTGGGACCCTCAAACCAGCCTCAACTGTGGGTGAAACCCGGCGGGACGCGACCACCCGTCACCCCCCACTAATACTTTTGGACAAAAAAACCCCCCAAAAACAAAAAAAAAAAAAAAACCAAACCAAAACAAAAACCCAACAAACCGAAAAAAACCCCAAAACAAAAAACAAACAAAAAAAAACCTCATTCGACGACGACGTTTCTTCATGCCCGAGCAGCAGCGACGCCGGTGCCACCCGCCCGCCGGTGCCACCCGCCCACCGGGGCACCGGTGCCACGACCCGCGTCAGTCCTCAACCTCAGGGAGGTTGGGGGCGGGGGGGTCTCTCCGGCCGGAGAAACGCTGGGGTTTTAAGGCAAATTCTGGGTTTTTTGGGGGTGTCGGGCCCCTGCTCGGCAGCGGGCACAGCAGGGAGAGGCGGCAAGAAGGCACCTCCTGCCATTCCCTGCTGTGCCAGCCGGACCCCCAGAGATGAAGCGATGGGGTGGAGGTGGGGGGAGGCTGTGACCCCCCGACACCAGCCCGGGGGGGCACAGTACATTCACACGGTTCCATTCCTGTCACGAGAGCAGCTGGGCTCAGCCCTCCTGGCCCTGCGCCCCAATGAAAACCAATCAAAAAGTGGGGGTCCTCTAAGGGGGGCTGGGACCCTGTGGCCCCCTCTAAGGGTCAGCCCTGCGGGTCTCCATCCCTGCTCCTCCCTGCACGGACCCCCGCAATCCCCGTCCGTCCTGCTGTGCCCGGACGCTGGGTGCCCCCCGAGTGTTTTGGGGGGCTCTGGCCTGGGGGTCCCTGCCGCCTCCTGCCTCGCTGCCTTTGGTTGCTGGAAGCAGAAAAAACAAATAAAAGCCCCCCAAAAGGGAAGGAAAACAAAGAAAAGAGAGGCAAAGCAAAGGGGTGGCCGCCCCCCCGGCCGGTCCCCCCCCGCAGCTATTGCATATTCCGGTGTGTTGGCGCAGAGGATGCATCGGTATTACCAACTGGAAGACGTTTCTGAGGGGGAAAATCGGTTAAAAAAGAAGAAGAATAGAGAGAAAAAGGGACTTTTCCGGCCGAGAAGAAGCCATGCAGGAGGCGAGGGGGGGGCAGCGGCCCCCAGCCCCCCCGGCCCCCCGGGAGCCCCGGGCATGCAGCGACTCCCTCGCACTGATATCGGGTCCAGTAATACTTAGGCTTCGAAGGCAAGGCACATCATGTGGTATAAAATTTCGTGCAAATTAGGAAAACATGGATTTTTTTTCTTGTGTGTTTTTTTTTTACGGCTTTTTTTTTTCTTTTATACAGTTTTTTTTTTTGTATTTTTTTCCTCTTTTTTTCTCTTTTGCTGAAGGGGAAGGTAGAGCCGGTTAATAGAGTCTGCCATGCACAGCATCAGCCAGCCGCGGCTGGGTTGAGCCAGGTCACCAGATCCTGTTAAAGCACCATGCAGTTTATTTGTCTTTTTTTTTTTTGTCTTTTTGTCTTTTTTTTTATGTGTTTCTTTTCTCAGATCTTTTAAAAAAAACAGGTTTCCCTCTCCGCCAAGCGCTTTTTTTGTTGGTTTTTTTTTTCCTTTTCTTTCTTTTTTTTTTTTTTTTTTTTTTGGTGGGTTTTCTCCTTTTCTTGTCCTTTTTGATTATTTTTCTGTCTCCCGGGATTTCCTGCGTCAGCCCTTTCCCCGGTGCCTCGTTGTGCCGTCCCGGGGGAGTGGGAAGCGGGGGAAAGCGGGGGCCACTGGGATGGGGGATGCGATGCCGGTGGTCCTCGGGGCGGCTCTGGGTGCCAGGGGAGGGGGCCAGGCGGGTGGCGGCGGTGGCCTCGGTGACATCCCCAGCTCCTGGACATCCCACGGTGGCTTCTCTCCATCACCACCCTTCGGGTGTCCCCTGGGCCGGAGATCTTTTGGGGAGCAGTCTCCTTGTCTCGCCGGGGATATCGGGTACCTTCGTCCTCTTCCTCCTCCTCACCTCGGCCGTCGCGGGGGTCCCTCTGCTCTAAGGCACTGCCACGTCCCTGCGTCCCCTTCCCGCCCACGCTGTCACCGCACGGGACAGGGACGGCCGAGCGCTTCCTCCCGCGCTGCCCCCGCTCGGGGGCTCCTCCGGGGGGGCCGGGACCCCTCCCCGCCGCAGTTCAGGCACTTGACGCGGGGCCGGGGGCTCCGGGGGACTCCGGGGGACTTCGGGGAACTCCGGGGAGGCTGGCTTTGCCCTCGCCCTCCCTCGGGCTCCTTTACTCCATCCTTTTGTATCAAAAAAAAAAAAAAAAAAAAAACAACAAACCCAACCAAACCCAAAAACCCCAAACCAGCCGTCCCGGCAAGCCAGTGCCAGGGACTCCACCTCCTCCTCCTCCTTCTCTTCCTCCTCCTCCTTTTTTGTGATTTTGTTTTATTTTCTTCTTTTTCTTTCCTTCTTTCTTTCTTTCTTTTTTTTTTTTTTTTTTGACGATTCCCTCTTAAAAGTGCATTTCCTACAAAATGTGCAACATGAGCGCACGCTCTCCTGCCTCCCACCTGGTACCTGTCCACAGGAATGCATAGCTCAAACACACGGACGCACGCCCCCCACCCTCCCCCCCCAGCCCCACGGACCCCCCCGGGGGCGGGGACACGCCGGGGGACAGGGACACACACGGGAACACACGGGGCCGGGGCCGGTGCAGGCTCGGGGGAGGAAGGCGACCAGAGAGACGGTGATCGGTGCCCCGGTGTGACGGTGGCCACCCGGGAACCATCGGGATCGGGCTGAGACAGTCCCCACACCGTGTCCCCGATGGAATCGGGGTGCCATGGCCGCGGTGACGTTTGGGGCCATGGTGGGAGAGTCCCGACACTGTGTCCCCCGCGGGAACCGAGGTGCCACCGCCGTCGCGACCATCTCTGGCCGTGCCCATGCATCCTCTGTGGCCACAAGCCCCCTCCTCCTGTGCCACCCGCTCGAGCCACTGTGCCACCATGTCTCCGTGCCACCGCGTCACCGTCACCGTGTCACTGCAGCACGATGTCACCCATCCCCGAGGCGCTTGCACAGCACGGAGCATCACCCGCCCCGACCGCGAGCGCGCCCGGTCCGCGGGGCTCCGCCGGCAGAAGGGGTTCCCCCACTCCTCCCCGCTGCGCCCCACCCCAGCCCCGGGGCCCCCCGAGAGTCTGCGTGGGGCCGGGGGGGTCGGCGGGGGAAGTTTTGATCTTTTCTACTCACGTAGAGGCAAGAACGAGAGAGTCAAAGCCGTTTGCATATCCGGCGAGCGGCCGGCGGGGCTCGGCGCCGCGGCCCTGCAGCCGCTCCGGGAGGCATTGCTGGCACGACTTGTGTCAGGTCTCAGCGCGGCGCCGGCCGACGGGGTAAATAATAGTGTTTTTTTCTTTTCTTTCTTTTTTTTTTTTTTCTGTTTCTTTGTTTTCTGGCGCATCGCCGGGGTGGGGGGAAAGGTCCTCCTGGGATGGGTGGTTGTTTTGTTTCTTTTTTGTTTTTCTTTTTTTTCCTTTTTTAAACAGTTTGACCCTTTTCCTTCTTCCTTTCCCTCGCTCTTTCCTTCGGGTGTGGGTTTTGCTTGTCGTCGTCGTCGTCGTCGTCGTCGTCATCGTGAGGCCACGCTCTCCGTCGTCACCGCAAGGCTGGGCCTGGTGCTCGGGGACGGGGATGTTCCTCTGGGGGTGCCTAAAGCAGAGGAGAAGGGAGGCGAAGGGGCGGCACGGCGGCGGTTATCCCAGGTACCAGGACTGCCGGGAGAGAGGAGAGAGGCGGGCGTTAGTGCTCTGTGCCGCGGAGCTGCTCCGTCCCCCGGCCGGTCCCCCACCCCGAGACACACGTCCCCGCGCTGTCCCCTGCTCGGAGCACGGGGCTGGCGTCCCCATTCCTGCACTGAGTTTGTCCATCCTCCGCACCGCGGCCACCCGCGGTCCCTTCGGGGGCCGGTCCCTCTGCACCTCCACGGCAAAGGCGACTCTCCCCAAGGAACGGTCCCGTCTGGGGACGGGTAGGAGGGTGGCACGGCTGGGGACCCCGCGGGGTGGCCCCCTGCCACCCTCCCATTGTTCCCCCCCCCAGCCCCAAGTTCAAGTTCATTCCCGATTACCTCATGTCTGGTTTCCATTGGAAACGAGACAGCTCGGGGCCGCCGCTTCCCTTAACCCTTCCAGGCCCCGCCACACATGACCAGAGAGCAGCAGGTCTCAGCTGCCCCTCCCGGGACACCACCTCCTTCCCCCGTGCCTCAGTTTCCCCAGGCAGAGCATCCTTGAGCCCTGGGGAGCCTCCCAGAGCATCACTGGACACCCATGCACAGTGACCCTTGGGGGTCCTGGGACTGCGAGTGGCTGTGACCCGTGTCCGGAGAAGGACCCTGGACCCCTGCTGCCCCAAGGCTCTCCCCAGTGCTGCCCCAGGTCTCCTCTTTAGGGACCCAACGCCCTTAGGGTGCCCACCCCATGTGCAGGACTGGGGAAACTGAGGCAGAGAGGGGGTTGTGATCAGAGCCGGGTCCCCAGTGTTTGTCCTCTGGAACGGCACAACACCCTTGGGTGTCCCAGCTCATGGTCCCCAAATCTCACAGCCTGGCACAGCACAGCATCCCCAGGTAGCCTGTGTCACCGCTCACAGCCCCCAAGTGCCCACACCCTGGCACAGCACAGCACCCTGAGAAATCCCCCAGCCAGGGCAGCACTGCCCCAGCCGGGGTGCCCCAACATGGCACTGTCCCCACTCCCATCCCGCTCTCCTGTCACAGATGTCACCTGCCAGGCAGGGCTGCAGCCAGCGCAGCTGCCCCTGCAGGGAATGCTGAGGCCAGACCATTCATGTCACAGGTGAGGCCAGGAGCTGCCATCCCTGTCCTGGCACTGTGTCACTGCCTGCAAAGCCAGGGCCAGCTCCAGAATCCAAGACTAATGGAAAGTCCCTGAAAAGGCGCACGCGACCTCCTGCTGCAGCAGGAGTGTCCATGGGCACAGCTGGGTGAGAGCAGGTGCCTGTGCCCACACACAGAGGGACACATGACCCTGGTGCTCTTCTTTTGGGGATGCTGTGGGCACCTGGGCAGGGCGGCGCCAGGTGGTGCCAAGCAGGACACAGCCGGAGTGTGGCAGTGACCTCCTTCTATGACGGAGGACTCGTGGTGGCCCTGAGCCACCAGCAGTGCCCCAGGCCCCAGCACTGGGTGCCCATGGTGAAGATGCCATGGCAATGCCCATGGGCCACAGCGGTGATGCCAAGGCAACGATGTCCACAGCAGCCAAGCTGGCAGTGTTGGTGCCAGAGCTGCAATGCCACAGCAGTGACACCCATGGCAGCATTGCACATGGAAATAACCCCGTAACAATGGTGACACAATGCCCCACATGGCAGTGGTGCCCATAGTGGCAATGCCCATGGCAGCAATACCCATGGCAGTGATGCCACTGCAGTGATGCCATGGTGGGGAGGCTGCAATAGCAATATTTGCAACGGCCACGCCAATGGTGGCAATGGCCAGGGCAGTGATGCCACCGCTGTGGTCACACTCATTGTGGCTTCAGACACGGTGGCAACGCCACAACAGTGATGGCCACGGCAGCGATGGCCATGGAGGCTATACCCACAGCGGCAATGCTGCATGGCAGTGATGCCACAGTGACAATATCCGTGGTAGTGATGCCCACAGCAGCAATGCCCACAGGAGCAATACACATGACAGCAATGCCACGGCAGTGATGCCATGGTGGCATTGCCCTCAGCAGCGATGCCACGGCAGCAATGCCATGGCAGGAACGCCATGGCAAGGATGACCACATCAGCAATGTCACATCAGCGACAGCCACGGCAGTGATGCCTGCACTGGCCGTGCCCACGGTGATGCCCACGGTGATGCCATGGCGAGGGTGCCCAGGACGAGGGCAGAAGAATCCCCCCAGCAGCATCCCCGCTCTCACCTGTGCCTGATAGATACTCCCAGGATCCCTTGGTCCTAATCCCACGAAGGAACGGTTCGCAGGGGGCGTGCCTGGTGCAGAGTAGGCTGGGGAACAAACGAGAGCTCATTAACGGGGCTGCAGGTGGCACTGCCATCGTCCCCCCCGGGGCCAGGCCCGGCCCTCTCCCTGGCACTGCTGGGACGGAGGTCCCGGGCACCTGGCGCTGGCAGCCAGGCGACGTCCCTGGCTGTGACCTGATGGCAGGCGAGTGGAGCCCAGGGGTGCTGCACCCCGGGGTGCTGCTCCCGGATGGTACTTCCCACGGTTTTGGGGTGATGACAGGCTGGGGGTGAGGTGCCCTGGGGGGCAGGCGCAGACGGTGCTCCCGGCTGTTCCTGCACTGCGGCCTCCAGAGCTGAGCTGCCACGGGGTGAGAATGATGGGAGCCACCAGATTCACTTGGCCAAGTCACCCTGCTGCCACCTCCATCCCTCAGCTGGGGGTCCAGCAGTGGGACCTCCAGCCCTGCTGAGCTCCTGGGCTCAGCCCTCCTGGAGGCAGGGTGCTGCCAAGGGGAGTGGGGGACTTGGAGCCAGCTGCACCTCCTGGGGACAGCCAGTGTCCTCCAAATGCATCCTTCCCTGAGCCTGCAGGAACTTGCACTCTGTCCCTTCCCAAGGTTGTGACCCCATTATCAGCCTGGCCACCCCACGCCATCCCATGTTGTCCTCTCCAGATTGTCCAGGCTTTGGCTCCTCCATGGCACGGCTCCTCCACACATGCCAGCCAGCTGCTGGCAGTCAGCCACGGCCCATTCCCCAGGGACAGTGGCCCTGGGCAGGGCTAGATTGTGTGGGGACACGGCAGCCACTTGGGGTACCATGTCCCAAGGGTACCGCAGAATGGGAACAGGAACAACTCCCTCACGGAGTGTGGCGATGGCACAGTGTCCCACCACTGTGGCACTCGCCCCAGTGCCAGTCTGGGGTGACACCAGCTTCCCTCTGGCTGCTGGGCCCAGCACCCCAAAACCCTCCTGGCCAAGGCACTTATGGCCCCTGCTGGAGTGGAGGGCAAAGAGCCCGTCAGCCATCGTGCTAACAAAGATCCCAGCTGCCACCTGCAAAGGGCTCTGGGGGACCCGCACACAGTCCCTGTACCAGTGTCGCTTCACATCCCTAACGCGATCGGAGCCCCCAGTGCCAGGGACCCTCGTGGCAGCAAGAGGACAACAGCCCACACAGCGCAACAGGCACACTGTCCCTAGTCCCGGTGCCACCTGCGTGCCAGCTGGTCCCCGTTCCTGGCAGCACGGCTGCCACCATGGTGGGGTAACAGTCATGGAGAGGCCACAGCCTCCCCCACAGCACTGCCCACACTGAGGCTCTGGACAGGACAGTGGTTTGGGGAGCCCTGCTGCGGCTCCACTCCTGCTCAGAGGAACACGGGGCTTGAGCTGGTCCCTGGGACCAGCACGGGACCCCTGGCTCAGCAGCCACAGAAGCCACCTGCCCAAACCCTGTCCGCTCCGACCTGCCTGAGACCCAGCAAACTCATGGCGTGCCAGCTGCCACCCTCTCCCCGGCTGCGGGGAGGCCACCTCCGCCAACATCCCCCCAGCACCGGGACGGGGGGACACCCTGGGGGGCTGCGAGAGGAGGGGGCCAGCCGGGCCAGGGAGTGGGGTGGCCGCCGCGGGTGCTTACTGGGTGATGTCGGCGAGGTCGTCCCTCCCTCGGAAGTTGTCGTGGTAGATTTGGTGTCAGGAGAGACGGCCAAGCGGGGCATGCCGGGGGGAGGTGGCGGCGCCAGCATCTGCGTGGGCAGGTAGTGGCTGGGCACTTTCACTTGACCACTTCCATTTAACTGGGGACAACACAGACAAAAAACAAACAGCACAAGCCATTAGGATGCACGTGCACGCCAGCATGGCCAGGGAGCCCCAAGGATGCCCCCGGCACAGGTATGGAGTGTCCCTCACTGCGGACATGAGTTTGTTGGGTCTCAGAGCAGCCCTGAACGGTCAGCGTTGGCAGCAGGCAGGAAATGGCGGCGGGACAGGAGGGGTTTGGGGGGCTGTGGAGGCCATGCCCCATGGGGGACATGACCTACAGCGGCGCACACTTGAGCTAGGGCACTGGGACCCCCCTCTGCAGGGGCAGGCTCTGAAGCACTCCCCAGAGGGGTAGAGGCACACAGAGCCTCCAAAAGCTCCTGCACCAGTGCTCCGTGTCCAACCCATCCACGGGCTGCTCCCAATCCAGTGTCCATCAGCTTGGCACTGAGCCACCGCATAGGAGAAGAGTGGCCATGCCCCTTACCCTGGCATCAGGCCTTGCTGGTGAGGGGCAACAGGCAAGTGGGGGGCAGAGGTCAGAGGGGCTCCCCGAGAGCTCTGCATTTGGGAGGACAGAGCTGGGCGCAGGCGGGTATGGAAGCAGGAACACCGCCAGGCCCTGGCTTTGGGTATGAAGGGTGCCCTTCATGAGGCGTGTGGGGTGCTGGTGGTGTGGGGGTGCTGTGTGTGGGAGGTGCTGGCTGTATGGGGTGATGGTTTGGGTGCTGCATGCACTGGGTGCTGCACGTGCAGGGTGCTGGTTGCATAGGTTGTTTGGTGATGGGAGCATGGGGTGTGGGATGTGTGGGGTGAATTGGATGCTGTGTCTGCGGGGTGCCAGATGCATGGGGGGCAGGGTGTGGTGACAAGGAAAGGCCCACAGCAGTGCAGTGTGGCTCTGCCACTGCCGTGGGGACACTGGGGACGCGGGTACAGTGAGAAGCTGACAGATCACCCGTGGCCTCTGCAGATGGATGGGGCACGGCAAGCCCATCGCTCTCCCGGACACGCTGGCAGATGATGGCTCTGGGTGATGGTCACACACCCCTGGCAGACACCCCATTCCCACCAGACACCCCAGCTCCGGCTGATGGTTCAGCCCCAGCACCCCAACACCCGCGGCACCCCGTACTGAGCTGCGGCACGGCACCTCCATCACCGGAGACACGAGGTGCCAACACGGAGCAGGCGCAGCGGCGTTCCCGAACCAACGCACGGCACGACTGGAGCTCAGCCCCAGAGAACACCCCACCGGTATCACCAGAACACTCCGACCCCCCCGTGCGGCGGCAGAGGTGACGGCGACGGTGACCGGTCCAGGGGACTCTCCTCGGGCAGCCTGGCCGGCAGCAGGCCCCGGTGCCCACGGCGAGGCGAGTGACAGGTGCGGGGACGGGGCTGTGTCCTTACCGGTCCGGGCTGCTGGTTGGACGGGTCGCAGGCCAGCGAGACGAGATCTTTGAGCGGGTCCTGCGGGTTGAGATGAGGCGGGTACCGGATGGCCGTGTGCGGGAAGTAGGTGGAGGCCGTCTGGGGAAGGATGGAGGTGGTGGGGAAATGCAGCGCAGATGATGGGTGCGGGCTTCGGGCGATACCTGCAGGCGACAGCAAAAGGGGACACACACCTGTGTCACTAGCTACTGGCTGCCCCAGCCCCCTGACCGCTCAGCACTTGCTCTGTGCCTCAGTTTCCCTGGCAGGACACTCACCACTGTGCACAGCGATGACGGGACGGTGGTGCTGCGTGAAGCTGCTCAGCCGGGGCGAGGAGTCCTGGGGCGATGGGCTGTTGAAGGGGGACTTGTCCATCTCTGTCTTCTTCACGGTGGGGGAGATGCCTGGGGAAAGCGAGGTGCAACATCAGGACCTGCTGTGGGACTCTAAATCCCATGGCTGCTGCCAGTTCAGTGCAGTGTTGGGGAGCTCATTCTGGGGGCAAGGGGCACCCTGTGGTCAGGGTGGGCGTGGGGACGGTGCGTGGTGTGAGTCTGTGTGCTCACATACACCTGCACTCATGCAGGAGGGTGGGCACATGTGTGGGCACCTCTGGAGGGTACCGCGGGTGTGCACACGCACAGGGCGTGTGTGAATGTGCACATGTGTACACTAGCATGACTGTGCACCTGTGTGTGTGTACATGCGTGTGCACAGGTGTGTGTTCCTGCAGGTGTGTGCATGCACGTGCACACAGCTCCGTGTGTGTGTGTCCCACTCTGGGGGCAGAAATGGGTGCCCTCACAGGTGCCACAGTGACCCTGCAGCCTCCACATGGCACCCACCTCCCCTGGCATATGGGGCTGGGGGCTACAGGAGCTCTTGGAGAAGCAGAGAGGTGCCCGCATGGGGGTGACCTCCCCAGGGACCCCTGGAAGCAGCAGATGCCCAGGTCTCCGAGGCCACCCCAGGGCACGGGGCGGAGCGGGCGGGTTGGCAGGCACGTTAATCCTCCGCCGCCGTGGCTTTAGCTCTAGCCATTTGGCCTGGGCCCGGTAATGGGTTTAGCCCATTCTCAGCCGGGTGTTAGGAGGATTTCCCAGAACATCCCGTACAGGATTGCCAAGCCCCCCCTGCCGCCACGGCTGAGCCCCCCCTGCCAGCCACCCTCACCCCTACCCGGGTCAGGCCACTGGCAGATGCCCTGGCATGAATCCCTCCTGCCTCCATGCACCACTTTGGGGGGACCGCACCTTCCCCGGGACTCCCCACAGAGCAGCCCCATGGGGCAGGATGGGGCACGGTCCCTGCACACACGGGACACAGTCCTGGAGCTGGACCTGCATCCCCCAAACCTCCTTCCAACAGGATTGGTGCCTCCAGCCCCCCAGCTGGGAAACTCCAGGCTCTGGCAAGGCTGGGGGGCTGCTGTGGAGCCCACCCTGCTGCTGGGGGAGGCAGGAGAAGAGCCAAGGGAGGAGGAAGAGAAGAGCTCCTTTGCCTGCACCTCGGGGCGTGGGAGCTGCTGTGCCAGCCCTGCAGCATCGCTTTAATGAGCCCAGCCCCCCCTTTTCTTAATGAACAGCTAATTGGGGCTGTCTAGACAGGAAAGGGAAAAAAACCACCAAGCCAGAAAGCTGTCCACAGCGCTGTGGGGCTGGGGGAGGCTGGTGTGGGGCTGGGGGAGCCAGCATGGAGCTGGAGGCTGAGTTGGCCTAAGAGAGAGAGCCGTGCCAAAACTGGGGGGTCCTGTAGCAACACCACAGCCCCCACAGAGCCCTGCCCAAAGCAGAGGGCCACAGACACACCTGGCACACAGGCACCTACGGACAGCCTGTGCCTAAATCAGGGGGGTTCGATAGCAACCCCACAGACCCCATGGGAAAGCAGGGATGTTCTAGGGGACTTGAGGGTGGTACTGCAGCACCCACAGCCAGTGTGCCCTGTGACCTGAGGGCCCAGAGGGACACCAGGGCACAGGTAGTGCCTGGATGGTCACAGGGTGTTCTGCCTGTGGTGTGCCGAATGCTGTGTGCTGTATCCCCCAGCATGGGGACCCTGGGGCAGTGGGAGGGCACTGGTAAGGAGGTGACACCTACCCCCTTCCATGTCTTCTGTCCAGTTGCGGCTGCTGCTGGTGGGGGAGTTGGAGGAGGTGTAGTACTCGCCCCCAGGGCTGGTGTCAATGTCATCCTCCATGGACCCCGACTTGTGCCGTTTGCTCCTGGGGAGAGGGAAGGGTCACAGAATCACAGAATGGTTTAGGTTGAAAAGGACCTTAAAGACCATTTCGTTCCATCCCCTGCCAGGGGCAGGGACACCTTGCACTGTCCCAGGCTGCTCCAAGCCCTGTCCAGCCTGGCCTCGGACACTGCCAGGGATCCAGGGGCAGCCACAGCTGCTCTGGGCATCCTGTGCCAGTGTCTCACCACCCTCACAGGGAAGTGAACCCATTTATTTCTGCCCTCTGGCAGTGGGAAGCCATTCCCCTTGTCCTGTCCCTCCAGGCCCTTGTCCAATGTCACTCTCCAGCTCTCTGGGACTCCCTTTGGGCACTGGAAGGGGCTCTAAGGACTCCTCAGAGCTTTCTCTTGTCCAGGCTGAGGATCCCCAGCTCTCCCAGCTTGTCATGGGTCAGTGCCAGCCCCTGGCAGGATCTGGCTGTCCTCTGCCTTCCCCATGCCCGTGCTTGGGCTGGCCCTGGCACAGCCCCGGCACCACCCCAGCACAGTCCCAGTGTCACCTACCCGCTGGAGGAGGTGCTGGGCAGTGTCCTCCTCATGCCGGTGCTGGAGGGGTTCAGGTCGTAGGCCAGGTGGCCCTGCAGCTCCCCTAGGGAGAAGTTTGGCCCCGTGCCCGTCACCACTGGTGCTGCAGGGAGAGAGGGGGGTCAGGGGGGCCTGGTGGGAAGGGGAGCCCCAGCCCACCGTGGGATGGGGGCGCTGTTGGGACGCCACCGTGCCCGGGCAGCCGGGGGAATGGGGGAAAGAGCTGTGGCATCACAGTGACACTCACTTCGGGACACCTGGATGAGCTCGGTGACACTGAACACCCCCGAAGTGACGAAGCTTTCCTGGAAGTCTGTCGAATCTGTGAGGGAGAGAGGAGGGAGTGATGAGAGGGAGACAGGACCACCCCTCCCATCCTGCACTGCCTTGAGGGCACCCCAACACCCCCAAATCCCCACCTGTCCCCCTCAGCCTTCACTCCCTGCTCCAGCAAGAGACCACCCCAACTGGTCCCCTCTGCTGAAGACACCCTGGACCTGCTCAGTGCCTCAGTTTCCCTGGGGCTGATAGTGGCTGGCAGGGCTGGGGGCTGTACCCCCACCATGGGACCTCCATGGCAGCTGGGGCTGTGGCCCCAGAGGGACTCTGCTGGGTGTAGGACAAGGCTGAGGCCATGCCCAGCTCATTGCAGGTGCCAGGCAGCAGCTGGCTGGGGCTGGGGGACACCAGAGGTGTAGCATGAGGGGCTTGATTGTGTGTCATGGGTCCCATGGCACGGACCCTGGAGACAGGCTGGGGTGTCCCTTGTCCCCTTGCCCAAACCCTGCCTGCTGTGCTCACCCAGCGTGATGGGCTTGCTGTCCTCCTGGTCCGAGCTGATGCCTGTCCGTGGGCTGCTGCTCTGCTCTGCATCTGCAAGAGGAAAACCCATTGGGGTGAGCCCCCTGTGCTGCTGTGAGCCCCCCGTGCCAGTGTCAGGCCCTGTGCTGGTGTGAGCTGGGCTTGCCCACCAGCTCACTGCCCCCTCATTGCTCTGCTGGGGGAAACTGAGGCACGGGCACCCCCAGTGCTGAGCCTGCCCTGAGGCCGGGTGATGGTCACCTGGCCCTGCTCCAGCCTCGCTGCTTCCTCTCGTCCCTCCACCCACATCCGTGACCCGGTGCTGCCTCACCAGGCAGTGTCACCGCACCATGGCATCACCTGTGGCACCTTGTCCTGACTCTGCCCAGCTCCTGGAGGGCAGCAGGGCTTGGGGCAGCCCCTGCTCTGACCCCTGGAGTCCCGTCCGGCCCTGCTCCCTCTTGGCTAAAAATAACCCCGCTCAGACGCTGAGCTCAGCAGCCCCAGCACATCCTGGCACGGCACAGCCTGGCACAGACACTGAACTCAGGAGCATCCTTCCTCACCTGGCTGCTCCCAAAGCCCTGCCATAACTTTTGTCATGCATTTCTCCCCCACACCCCTTCTTTGCCCTGCTCCTCCATCCTCCTCCTCCTCCCATCCCTTGGCCTTCGGCATTTCTCTTTGGCAGCCTTGACAGATGCCAGGAAAGGGCTGAGACAATCCAAAAACACCATCAAAACCACGCAGTTGCTGATGCCAGACCATGATGCGTGCTTTAGGATTTTTCCCTTTCTCCCTGTCTTTCTCCCCCTTTTCCTCCCCTTTTCTCCCCTCAAGTCCCTTGCACTCACATGGCTCCTGGGATGGTTATTCTTGGCCGGGCAAGTTACCCATGTGGGTACCGTGCCACCGCCCACCCTGACACCCCTGTGTGCTACCCACCAGGCACGTTATCCATGGGAGCAGTGGGACTGTGCCATCCCCCAGCCCGACACCCCCGTGTGCCCACACCCCGCTGGGACTGCTCAACGCCGATGCCGAATCAGCCATTTTGTCTCCCTGCCCAGCTGCCGCGTTCCCCTCCACCCACCCCGTGCCAGCCTGGCACTATGCTGGCAGCCCCATGGCATCCTGTCTCGCTGCTGCTCCCTGCCACCAGCCCCCCCGTGCCTGCACCCCTTGCTCCATCCCGGCAGCCATTTTAGGGAGCAGAAACTCCCCCCGGAGACAGGCGCAGGGTTTTTTCCTTCCCTTCTCTCAATTTTTCTTTTTTAAACCTTATTCCCCCATTTTGGAGCTGCTGCATGCCCAAGTATCAGGGCAGAGCTGGTGGGTGTGAGCGGGGCACAAGCCAGCTGGGATGGGGGAGTGGCAGCGGGGACCCCCTGTGTGTCCACGGGCACCGCGTGGCCGGACATGGCCCCTCCTCGCCTCTAAAAACAACAAATCTGGCAGCGGCTCTGGAAGTGGTTAGTGGTGGAGCCCGGCCAAGGCGCGGGGCGGAGGCTGGCGGTCACAGCCTGAGGCTGGCCTGGCTCCCCACAGCCCCCCACCGTGGCCTCAGGGCTCCCTGGTGCCCCGCTTGCCTCCCAGATGGCACCCACTTGCCCAGTCCTGGGGTACTTGGCCTCTGGGCAGCCCCCCAGGCCATGTCCTTGCCTGGCACCTCTGAGGTGCCCACACAGCCCTTGGCTCAGCCCAGGGACCCCCACCACCACTCATCCTGAGGTGCCCCACATGGACCTTTACCTACACCAAACCACCCCAGCCTGGTCCCTGTTCCCCCATCATCGACCTGGGCGCCCCTCGGGTGGCCCTCATGTCCCTGTACCCCCACACCCTCCCACGGCATCACCCTGACCCAGCACCCTCAATGGCTCCTCACCCACCCTTATGCCCAAGGGACACCGCGGGGACCTGCCCCCAAACCGAGCACTCCGGTCCCACCCACAGCAGCCCAAGGAGCACCGGGGACTTTCCCGACCCCGGAGGTTTGGCAGCAGGGCCAGCCCGTCCAGCACCCTCGTGTCCAGGCCGCTGGAGGCAGTGGGTGCAAGGCTGGGCCCGCGGGCTCGGTACCCCCGGCGCTCCTCCTGGCCGGGCGGCTGAGCTCGCCAGCAGATTTCTGGCTGCCTCCTCGGCGCGGGGCGGCCAGGCCAAGCGCTGCTCTCACCGCCATGTGACGGCCGCCCGCGCCGCCTGGCGCGCGTTAAAATGGCGAAGGGAGCCCTGGGCTCCTGGGCCTCGCTCCCCTCAAGGGGTGTTTTGGGGAGACTCCAAATCTGGGACCCAAGAAGTGGCTCGACTGCACCAGAGAGGAGAAAGAAGCTTGTAAAGCCCTCCCAAGTCCCCGCTGCCTCATTGAGCCTGTGCCCTCCACACCTCCCCTCGGAGGGCCGGGATGGGGGATGGAGGTGGGGGGGGGGTCCTGCCGCATTGTGGGGAGGGTGGAGGGGGTTCAGTGCCAGGGTCGTCTCCGGCGAGGCGGAGGAGAGTGCTCAGTGCCCAAACAGGTCGATCCAATCTCTTTTAAAAATAGCCAAGTGTGTGCCCGGGGGGGCGCGGGCCGCCTGGGCTCCGGGCCGCGCTGGCAGCCTGGCCCCGTGCCACCCATTGAATTATGGATCCCGCACCCCGGCCCCGCTGGCTGGCACAGTGCCCCCGGCCCCACGGCGACACCCGCCCGCGGTCTCAGCTCGTGGGAACGACCCCCGGGCAGCAGGGCCGGCCCTGGGGGGTGTCACTGCAGGCCGGGTGCCCCCCGGGGCTGGCGCAGCTGCGGGAGAGCCCTGGCTCGGTGCCCGAGCGCTGACGGTAACAGGGCACGGTGTTACCGGCAACGGCGCGGGCGCAGGCGCAGAGGCTGGAGGATGCCGGGGGCTGGGGGAGCTGCTGGCGCCGGTGTGAGCAGTCCAAGCCCTCCATCGAGGGCAGCAGCCTTCCTCCTTCTCCTCCTCCTCCTCCTCCCCCAGCTCTGCCAGCCAAGAGCAGGAGATGGGCGAGGGTTCAGCATTGCTGCCTGCAGGATTCTGTCCCGTGCCTCAGTTACCCGTGGGGCTGGCTTGGGGTGGAACTGCCCCCCTGCCCCATGTTCCATGGCCGCACAGCCCTAGCACCTCCTCAGGTGCACTCCTCCGGCTGGTTATGGCCACAGCGCGGACCAGTAGGGCCCAGAGTGAACAGCCCGCTCAGCATGGGAGGCCCCTGGAGACTGGAGGGAGCCAGAGTGCCGTGGAGCAGGTCCCACTGCAAGGGCTGGGGTGAGCGAGGCTGTGGGAGGGTGTGATTCGGGGGCCCTGCCCTGTCGGACCCCAGAACTCCTCATCCCAGTCTCATAGTGACCGCCCAGGTCTGAGCGGCACTGCCCATCCTGCTGCCTGTCCCCCTGTCCATCCTTCTGCTGCCAGGCTGGGGTGGCCCTTACATAAACCCGGAACAGTCCTGCTTGTGTAACCTCCTTTATATAATACCCTGAACCGCCGCGTGTGCCGGGTAAATCCTGGCTCAGCCGGGCCGGCCGGCGCGCCGGGCCGCGGGACCCCTCCTCCGTGCTCCTTCTAACGCCCCGCCCTCCCCCGGTGCCCCCCGCCATGCCCGGAGTGCTGCGGGGCCGTCGGGGTGAGCCGACTTTGCTGGGCCTCAGCCACGAACTCTGCGGGGGCGGCAGCTTCTCCTCCCCCCGCCGAGCGAAGCCCCGGGGAGGTCCTGGCCGGAGGCATCCCCCGAGGTGGCGGGGCGGTGGCGGGGGGACGGACGCGCCCCGCTGCCACGTACGCCGGCCGCGGCCAGCTGGCCCGGGCGGGAGCCTGGGAGGCGCGAGCACGTTGGCCGACGGCTGCGAGCGAGCGGCGCTGGGAGCGAGCGGCTTTGTCCTCGGCCGACCCCGGCCGGCACGGGGAGATGGCAGCGGCCGGGGGGAACCCCCCCAAGCGGGCGGCGCGGCCGCCCCCTCGCTCAGCCCTGCCAGGCCTGGGCTCCATCCAGGGCCGCCGGTGCCCGTGGAGGCGAGCGGGGACAGATGGCAGCGGGCAAAGGGATGGGGAGAGTGGGACAGACAAAGGGAAGGCTGAACCCCCCTTCCCTGGGACCCCCCCGCCCTGCGGGGTGCTGGCATCCAGCCCCTGTGCCCTGGGCTGGGGGGCACCTGGGGGTGCAGCTACTGGGAGGGGGTGGGAGAGAGGAGAGAGGGATGGGAGAGGGAGAGAAAGGAAGGGAGGGAGAAAGGAAGGAAGAAATTAAAGTGGAGAGAAAGGGAAAACAAAAGGGACAGGGAAAGGGAAATATGCTGCCACTATCTTGCTGACCCACCAATCTCAGCCCCATGGCAGAGCCACACAGCACAGCCAGTCTCAGAGTCCCATGGGCCCCCACCATGGCCCTTCCGATGCCGCCCCAAAACCAGCCCCTGCCTTACCACCACGCAGGGCTGTGGCGGAAGGTTCAAGCCCTCCCCCAGGACCGGCCAAGACCCCAGTGCAGGGGCCAGTGTGGCAGGGGACCCCATGCCCCAGCTGGCAGTGCCCGCCCTGATCGGGGGTACAGGGGCACACCGGGGACTTGCCGGCGTCTGCTTCTCCCCTCCCGCGGCCACGGGCGGGAGGGAGCACCGTGGGCATCTGCCGCCCCAGCTGTCCCTTGCCAGCGCAGCACGAAGCCGGGCACCCGGCCAGGATGGCAACCGCGGCCCCGGGGAGGGCACGGCGCTTGCCAGCGCGGGGGGACGGCGGGTGGCGAGGGCGGGGGGACGGCAGGTGCTCGTGAGAGGAGCTCGCTCATCTTTTATTCATCGGGTGCCTAACGGTGCGCGGAACCGCTCTGGCCCCTTGTCCCCTCCGGCAGCACACGACGTGGCACCCTGTGCCAGGTCCCCGGCAGGCACCGCTCACGCTGCCGGGGCCGCCGGGCTGAGCACGGCGCAGCTCGCTTCAGCGGTGACGCGGGGCCGGGGCTGGCAGCGGGCACTGCGGGGAAGCCGCCCGGCTCCGGCACGCCGCCGGCTCGGCGCACTGCGGGAGAGCCGGGGAAGCCCTGACCTCCCCAAGGTCGCCGGCACATCGATCCGGAGAGCTCGAGCACATGGAAACCGCCCCGGCCGTGCCAGCGCCAGGCTCGCAGCGGGGCCGGGCTCAGGGACGGCGGGACCCCGGGCGGTGACGCTGCAGAGGACGGGGGTGGCGGGGGATGGCACTCTGGGGAGCCCCCTCCCATCCCTCCTCTGCAGCACAGAGCTCTGGGGACAGGAACCCAGCCCCTGCGGATTCTCTGCTGTCCTGTACGCTTGTGCCCTTTTCCGGGGGTCTCCTCCTGGACCTGCCAGGCTCTGCCTACCTCGCTCCCCTCAACCCCGGCCTCTCTGGCTGTTTGGCTGGGAACAGAGATACCTGGAACAGGGGGAGGGTTTACCCGTGTTCATCTCTGCGCTGGGGGGTTCTCCACCCACCTGCCCACCAATGCCCAGCTCTGCGAATGGCAGATCCCAAATATTGTGAACCCCATCAATCTTCTCACGACCCTGCCGATAAATATTTGCGCGGGGGCTGGCGGAGCGGCGGTGCCTGGGGAAACGCCTGCCCCTCCATCTGGAGGGGCTGAGCAGACGCTTGGCACGGCCGGCCTGGCATGGCCGCAGCGCGCCTGGGACGAGAGCCCTGGCACGGGCTCCCCGGCAGATTGGTGCCATCTGCCTCACGCTGCAGCCAGCGGCGAGGCTGGTGGGGGAAGATAAGGGGCTGCCAGGCGGTGGGAGACGCAGATGCTGGCACAGTGCAGGAGTCCTTGCCTCCCCCCAGGTGCTGTCCGCTGGCGGCCGCATGGCTGGGGCTGCCAGGAGCTTGATGCCACCCTGGGGCCCACTGCCTGCCTGCCCTGCGCACCCATCTGCTCCCACCCTGCTCGGCCCAGGGGGCTCAGGCAACGGGCACTGCCAGGAAAAGCTCACTGCAGGGCAAAGCCTCGACCCCCTGCCCCACTGAGCACGATGGCTGGGGGTGCCCCAGAGAACCTCACAGGTTCCCAGAGAACCTCTCCCCCTTCTCTGGGAGCCTGAGTGGCATGGGGATGGGGTCCAAGAATGGGGGCTACCAGCATGGGAATGGCAAGGATGGGGGGATGCAGAGATGGGAATGTGGGGATGGGGAGACAGGGATGGAGGCACAATGGTGACGGCGCAGCGAGGAAGCCCCTGGAGGTGGGGAGCACTGACAGGAGGGTGTGGGGAAGGGGGTACTGTCCGCCCCCAGACTGGCTGCTGCCGTCGGGAGCTGCTGGGAGGAATCTCTCCGTAATGCTCCGAAGGTCCTGGCACCATCGGCTGGGGAGATTGATTACCATTTTACTGCAATGCTTTTGACTTTCACCAGCGACCTCCGAGCTCCCCCCCAGCCCGCCCCCCCCCCGCCGCACACCCAGCTCTGGGCTGCAGCGCCATCCCCTCCCCCACTGCGGTGTGCACAGCCCAGCCCTCACCCAGCCCCGCACCCATCCCGCACCCATCCTGCATCCAGCCCTGCTCCTATCCTGCATCCAGCCCTGCTCCCATCCTGCATCCAGCCCTGCTCCCATCCTGCATCCAGCCCCGGCTCCCATCCTGCATCCAGCCCCGGCTCCCATCCTGCATCCATCCTGCATCCAGCCCTGCTGACATCCTGCATCCATCCTGCACCCAGCTCTGCTCACATCCAGCACTCATCCTGCATCAAACCCTGCTCACATCCCCTGCTCACCCAGCACTCATCCTGACCTCATCCCACCCAAACGGTACCGGGAGTGGCAGTCGCAGGGCTGGGTGCAGGATGGGAGCAGGGCCGGTGCTGCTCTGGGGAGGACCCAGGAACCCAGCACTCCCTGCACCGCACGGCCAACCCCGGGGCCAGCAGAGCTGGGACGGGGTCTCCCCCCAGCCCGGTCAGTTTGCCCACCCGGAGGCACGGAAAGCCGAGGACTGGGGAAAGCTCCGCGGGGCAGAGCTTGCCCTTGGCATCGGCCCGGGGGGTCCGGCCGGGCGCTCAGCCCCCGCCGAGGCTGCCCCAGACCGAGGCTGGGGAGCGCAGGGCCGGGGGCTCCTCCATCCCTCCCCTCCCCGGCGTTGCCAGAGCAGCGGCTGGGAAATTGTGCTGACACCGGCAAAACCGGGCGGCGGGAGTGGGGGAGAGCGGGCGCACGTGCTCGGGCTAATAACGGGGGGCTTCGGGGGCTGCGGGGAGCCCGGACTGCCCGGCCGGGGGGGCCATGCGCGGGATAGACCTTCCCAGCCCCCTCTCTTTGGGACTAGGGATGCTGCGGGTGACTCGGGCGAGCGGACAGGCAGGTGAGAGGAGGCAGGAGAGGGCAGGAGCGGGCAGGCAGGAGGGAGCAAGAAGGAGGGAGCAGGAAGGAGGGAGGAAGCAGAATCAGGCATGAGGGGGCAGGCAGGAACGGGCAGGCAGTGTGTCGGGCAGGAGCAGGTAGGAGGGAGCAGGCAGGAGGATGCAGCAGGAGTGGGCAGGAGCAGGCAGGAGAGGGCAGGCAGAAATGGGCAGGCAGGAGGGAGCAGGCAGGCAGTGTGCCGGGCAGGGAGAAGCCCACTGAGCCCCTAAGGCTGTGGTGCAGCGATCCCCAGCACCCCCCGAGTGCTGTCACCCTGCCTGGTCATGCCATAGAGAGTCCCATCGATGTGGTGGCTGCTTCCATGTCCCTGCCTGCCTCAGTTTCCCCACCAAGGTGGGAGGCCAGAGACCCCTCCCAACAGCCACAACCTGACAGAATGTGCCCGCTGTGGGCTGGGACTGGGCCATGTCGAGCACCCACCACCCAGCACCGTGCAGCACCCCAGGGGTCCCACACCATCGCTCCTGGCCCATCCTGGTCCCCCTTAACCAGGACCAGAGCGACCTTAACAGTGAAAGTGAGAGGCTGCCAGGCCTTATCAGAGAGTATTTACAGCCGCTGTGTTCCCAATTAGACAGTCAGGTGACTGCGGCTGCTGGGGACCCAGACGCTGGGGTCAAGGTCGCCGGTGAGGGGGTGGGGGGTGGCAGAGGGGCAGTCACCTCCTGGGGACAGCAGCTGGCCACAGCATGGCCAGGGAATCTGCTGGCATGGCACCCCAGTGAGGCACCCCAGGTGGCACAGGGGAACCCCGTTGCGCCTTCTGTGGGGGTCTTGGTCCCTGCCATCAACTTGGCCACTCTAGGGCTCCCAGTCCAGCATTGCAGTGCTCAGCCCAGTGCAGGGTACTCCAGCCCAGTGTGACACTACACCTCCAGCTGAACCAGTGCACAGTGCCCCCAGTCCAGCCCAGTACAGAGCACCCCCATCGCAGACCATACAGGGTGTCCCCAACACAGCATGCAGCACCCCAGTTAGGCCCAGTACTCCGTCCCAGTCCAGCCCAGCATGGCCATGTCTCAGCCCAGTACATGACACCCCACTCCTTGCCCAGGTGCACAGGACACCCGCAGCCCCCAGCCTGCACCCTGGGCTGCCCTGTTCCCAGCAGAGCACCCACCTTCCTGGTGCCCCGCTGGGAATCGGTGGTGCCAGGCTTCCTTGGGACCCATGCTGCCCCGGAGCGGGCGAGTCACGTGCATGGGCACGGGTGTGCAGTGCTGGCGGCACAAGTGCTCACACGCCAGGAGACATGGCTGGGCAGGAAGGTTCCAGCTGCACACGCGTGTGCAACCACACATGTGCCCCGCACCAGCCCGGGGTCCCGCCTGGGCCCTGGGGCAGGGTCTGGCCCTGGCTATTCCTTGCTGGAGGCTGTGTCCTGCTTTTCCCCAAAGCCATGAAGGCCTGGTAGTCTTGCCAAGCCCCTCCCCGGGTAGTGGAGGAGGTCACATGCCCACCCTGCCTCAGTTTCCCCAGTGACACCCAGCATATCCCACGGATGGCTGAGCAGGGGCAGAGCATGTGCCCACCATGATTCACGGTGCTGGCACCCACTTTGCTGGCACTGGCAGCACCACGGTGTCCTCTGTGGTGTCACTGTCTGTCCCTGGGCTCAGGCCAGTGCCAGGCAAAGAGCCACCAGTCCCATGCTCCCCCTGCCATTGTGTTGATGGGGGTGGGCTCAGGGGGCTGGGGGGGCATCACCCAGTGCTGTGGGCATGGGCAGGAGGTGCTGCCAGGAGGGGACTGATATCCTGGTTCCCGCACACCTGGGTAGCCTGACCTGGCTGGGGGTGGCCATGAGCCCCTCGATCACCCTTTGGGCGGCAAGTGACAGACCTTCCTGTCTGTGAAGCAGCCCTGTGCCACAGCCCAGCCCTCAGCCGGGATCATCACACAGCATCTCCCCCGGCTTCTCACACACCTGGGGATCCTGGGGGGTGGCAGGTTCTGTGGGGGACCCAGGCTGCTGGCAGGTAGTCTGTGCCAGCATATCACCCGCTGGGGACAACTAGTCTGCCCAGGTAAAGTACCTAATTCTGAGCTTCCCCTTCCCAGCACGCAGGAAGGTGATGAGCTGGTGGTGAGGACAACGGGTCAGAGACCCAAAATGAGACCTGCTGCCTGCCCTGCACACTGTGACTCAGTTTCCCCCTTTTGATCAACAGCTTTGAGAGCACATCTGACCCTCCTTGCTGCAGTGAAAGCAGCCAGTTCTCTCAGCAATTCTGTGGGACCCCCAGGCATCCTCTCAGAGCACAGCAGGAGCTGCTCTCACCAGCATTATCATAGACCCTCCCCAGCCGACCTCACTGCCCCTGTCCCTGCTCTGGCATCAAGGGGTTGGCACCGTAGTCCATGGCAAATGGTCCCTGCTGGACCTGTCCCAGCTCCAGCCCTTGGGGATGCACCAGTCACAGACCGTCCTTTTCCTGCTCACGCAGCCCACCCGCTCCCCTCAGTTAGGTGCAGGATGTGCGGTTAGCTCTGGGTTTAACCCCCAAAACTCCATGCCAGGAATGCCCAGAGACAGAAGCATCCTCGGGGACCTTTGCCTCGTCCTGCTCGCCAGGAAGCTGGGATCTATCCTGGTTGGGGGAGAGGGGCCAGGGTAGGGGGCACCCACCCAAGAAGCAGTTTGGAGAGTAGGAAGCACTGCAAGGTCTGCAACGGGAAAGGTGTCCTGGAACAGTGTTCCCAGCCAGAGATGGGGATGGGACAGATGGGGGGGAAGCTAAAACAAACCCCTCCCGAGTCGGCTGTGGCAGGGCACAGCCAGGCTCTGCCTCGCAGGCAGACGAGCACTCACCTCTCTCACGGACGAAGTACGCCAGGTAGAGGTCGAGCTCCTTGACAGAGACGCTGATGTGGTGGGGCTGGACGCAGAGGATGGGGTTGGTGCACTGGCCCGACTTGACCAGGCGCTCGCCGTCGGTGCTCTCCAGCGGGATCCCTTTGAAGAGGATGACCATGACCAGGTCCAGCCGCCACACCTTGTCTGCCTGCCGCAGGCAGTCGATGCGGCGCATCTTGCCCTTCTGGTCAGGGTTGGAGAGGACGCAGCACGAGGGCTTCTTGCCGGTGATGGAGAGCACGAAGTCCTCGCGGCACTCGGGCCGGATGTCCTTGCGCAGCTTGGCCAGGAGGCGTGAGGCCCATTTCTGCTTCACCTCCGGCTTCTCGCTCAGCAACTCGTCCTTCACCGCCCTCTCCTCATCCTTCGTCATCCTCTTCTCGTGCTTCTTGAAGTACTTGCGCTTGCGGGCCTGCAGGTTGAACCAGGTGTAGGCAAAGGCCCTGACGTGGGGGAGCAGCGCCTCGATGAAGGGGTGGAATTCATCCTGTAGGAGCAGAGGGACAGGGGGTCACTTCTGGCCGAGTCCCTCCAAGCTCCCTCCCGGGGTGGCTGGGGAGCCCTGGGGACCTGCCAGGGCCATTCTCACTGGGCTATGTCCCAGTGCAACCAGAAGGAAAACCTAGGGCAAAGGCACATGCCCACCAGGGATCCCCTCACCACACAATGAGGTTATCCCCATTCCAGCAGACCTCCATAAATCCCACTGGCTGCAATTTCCCCAGACCAACAACCTGCGGGGAATGGCTGGGTCATACTGGAGCCAGTGGTGCCACAGGGGGACACGCACCTGAATGAAGTTGGCCACCTTGGCAGCATCTGGACCCTCTCCCCTTCGCACCCCCACATGCCAGGATCTGCTCCCACCAGGTGCAGAAATCCCACCTGAAATCCTGCCTGACACCGTGCCCACCGGAGCCGCTGTGCCGGCGTCAGACGCTGCCAGACTGCAACACCCCAGTGCCGGGTCCCCCACACCCCCAGCATGCCGGGTGCTCCCGCTCGAGCTGTGGGCGCCTTGGACCTCTCCACTCCCTCCGGACCAGCGGGAAACTCCCCCAGTTTGCCCCAGTTGCAGCCAGCCCGGCGGCTGGCGCCCGGCCCGGCACACAAGGCGTGCTCTGACTGCCTTTTTCCATTTGGCGAGCGCTGCTGGATGAGTCTGGCCCCAAAAAGAAAACAAGGAAAATGCATCCCCCTCCCTGGCCCCTCCTTCCCGCATCCCATTTTTTTTTTTTTCCAGTTTGGAAAAATCAGTGCTTCCTGGCTGGGGGGGCCCACAACTCCCCCACGGGATGGAAAGGTGTTGGGAGCCTTCCTGGCAAGGAGCAGGAAAGCAACTGGCAGAGGGTTGAGCATCCCTGCATGTCGCCAGGGCAGCACCAAGCTGGTCCCCAAGGGCAGGATTTGGCCCTTGGGGTCCCTCATGACTGTGGGGAGGAGGAGGAAGAGGAGGAGGAAGGAGCTCAGCTAGATTCCTGCTGCAGGGTGTCAGGGCTGAGAGGGGGCTGGCTGGTGACAACTGCCACTGCCATGCCACAGGGTTATGCCTGGGGAGGGTGCCAAGGGCAAGCGCTGCTCTGGGGTGAGGAGGTGGCCACGGGCAGGAGCTGGGAGAGGACAGAGCCATAGCTGTGGGATGGGGTGAGTGCTCGGGACCTCGTGCTGGCCACACTCATCCCAGAGCAGCAATGCCATTCCCTGGCTGAAGCAGCCGTGTCCCAGAGTGACCCTGCCTGGAGGGAAGAATGTCCCCTGAAACAGGCTCCCAGCAAGGATCGGCCCCATACAGACCCCGCTAACTCCCACTTGTTCCCAAGTCCAGCACAGATCTCATTAACTCTTAAGCTGCTCCCCTGGTACAAACCCTGTCAACAGCCAGCGCAGGTCCCATGGCACAGCTCAGCGTGTCCCCTGAACCAGTGACCCCAACACAGACCCTGCTGTGACGTGGCACAGACATCGCAGCACAGACCCCACTGTCCCCGAACCCAGCACAGGCACTGGTAACTGCCAGCCCCACTAACCCCACAAAAGTCCCCACAAGCACCGACCCTTCAGCGCGGCACAGACCCTGCCACCCCTGGGAGTTACCAGCCCCAGATGGACCCAGAGCTGTGACCGCACAGGTGTCCCCGCCACGCCCAACAAGGGACAGGGGACTGTCCCCTCTCTGGGGAGCCCATTGTACCCGCAGGGACCCAAATCTGCTGGCAAACCCATCCTCACCCTGGGGACCCATCCCTGCCCAGGGGACTCATCCTGCCAAGGGAACCCGTCCTTGCCTGGAGGACCTGTCCCCGCCGGCTGCTCTCGGGGCGGCCACAGGGTCTGGTTCCCGCTTCCCTCCCCAGCAGCAGCCGCTAATTCAGTGCAGCTGGGCAAGGGCTGGGCATGTGTCTTAAATCAGGGAAGAAGGTCAAAGAAAAGTAAGACAGGAGCCGAAAAAAGCAGCAGTGAGTTCCAAAAACAATACTTGGCCAGGGCGGTGGGCGGCTGATCTTCCTTGGTGGCCGGTTATTCAGACGAGCCCGACAAATTGCTGCCATCCCCTGGCCCCGCCACCCTCCCCAGGCAGCCGGCGGCAGGGCAGGCCACAGGGCTGGGGAGGGGACACTACGCCATTGTCCCCATCCCTGCCCTCCCGCTTGGGAAGTGTCACCCCAGGCAGCACTGCAGGGAAGCGTGGCAGGAACCAGGTTATCCAGGTTGGGTGAGGCAGCACCCTTGGGTGCTGCTTGTGCTCACTGTGGGGGCCGGGGGCGCAGCAGCAAACCCCAATTTCTGTGCCCTCACCCTGCACGGTGCTGAGAAAGCTCAGCTCTCACTTGGACCCACAACTGAGACCCTCCAAAAACCCGCTGCGTGCAGAAGCCCCTGCAGCCCTCGGTGCCCCCGAAGCCACCGCAGGCCCACCCCCAACCTTCCCCGGGATTACGGCAGCCGGGAGCTGTTCCCAAAGCCAATCAGCCCCTCGCCAACTTTCCCTCCCGCCCGGCTTATCCCGCGCCGCGATGCCGCGGTTAAGCCGCTTTAGCAGGGCAGGCGAGGGCGGCTGGGGGGCACCAGGACAGCCACACGAGAGCGGCTGCTCTTGGGGACTGAGGGCACACACTACAAGACTTGGGGACCGTCCCCAAGCGTGCAGCCAGTGAGCCTCTCAGCTGGGCACGCCATCCCGGCTGGCACCAGCCATCTTCACACCGGATCCACTTGGGAAGAAAAGGCAGGGATGCACTCTGTGTCCGTCCCAGTCCCAGATTCCCACCGGGCTCCCCCCATCCAGCAGCCCGAGTGCCGGCAAAGGACTGGTTAAGTGTTTCTCCTGCTGTTTTTCCTTTGCGGGGCTGGGAAGCAGAGACGTGCTGCAATACCCCAGACGAGGCTGCTCCCGGGGCATTTCCGGATGGGAATCTGGCAGCAGAGCCTGCGCTTGGGCCTCATCCAGCCCAGGCTTGTAAAGCCCTGCAACCCAGGCAGGAGCACGCCTGCGTCGGGTGCTGCCAGCCCCCTCTGGGCCCCCCTGTACCCCCCTTCCAGGGGCTGCTAGAGCACCCGCTTTCCATGCCAGGTGCTGCGAGGGGAAACTGAGGCACGGCTCTGTTTTGCGGTGGAGCGGGGAGAGGAAGGAGGGATGCTCTGTGCGAAGCCAGGCATGCCATGTAGGATTAACTCCTCCGCAGCCCAGGGTTTGGCAGTGCCAGGGAGTGGGAATGGGCACAGCTGAGAGGCTGCCAATTCCCGTGCTTCTGCCACCGGCTCGGCAGCACTGGGGCTCTGCACTCCAGGGACCCTCCACCTGGGGCCGGGGGATGCTCTGCGCCACGCAGGGACACAGCAGTTGGCACGGGCACCCCGGCAGGGGCTGGCCACCCTCCGAGCATCCTCCGCTCCAGCGCCTTGTCCAAACAGGTCGGGCTCAGCGAAACAGCCTGAATTTTCCAATGAAAAAAAGCGTTTCCTCAGGAAATTCCCGAGCAGTTTTCACGGGGGAGGCGCTGGGGTGAGGGGCGGAGAAGGAGGAGCGGGACGGGAGGGGTCAGACACCTCGGCAGTGGGTTTTGCTCCCCACCAGCACGGCCTCGGCCGCGGGGAGGAGCGGGATGCCATCCCCACCGCGGGCAGGGCACGACGCGGGACAACCTTGCTGCATCCCAGCCCTGCAGGGACCACACAGGGTTTGCTTCATGAAAGTATGCTCAGCCGCCCCTCCAGCAGCCACACACCTCCGAACCGCTGCCGGCTCCCACGGCCGCCGCTCCTGCCAGGTCCTGCTCCCCGCGGCCCTACGAGCCCAGGCAGGGGCTGGCAAGTCGGGCGCCGGGCTCCGTGCCCCCATGGGGAGCCTTGGCGCAGCGGCAGCGGGGGATACAACTACAGACGTTCAGGTGATCCTGAAAATCCCGATACCTGAAAGGGGCACGGCGGGGACCTGCTTTCCCCTCACCAGAGCCCACGGATGCCCTCGGCACGGACCGCGGAGCCTCCAGTAGCCACTTATAACTGTTCGCCGAAGCGGCTCTGGGTAATGAGTTAACCTGGTAATGAGACCTGTTGCCGAGACAGATGCAAATGATTGGGAAGTGCTCATTAGAGGGGATGGAAGGAGGCACTTAGGCCATGAAAGGCACCCAGCCCTTCCTGGGGCCGCCCTGCACCCTATTAGAGCCCATTTTACAATAATTGCTCCAGAGGAGGAAATCTATTTGGATTCATCATAAAGTATTTATTAACAAGAACTTATTCACAATTTTTGCTGCTCGCCGGTGTGGCGTGGCCGGGCATCGCGGCCTGTTCTGCATCGGAACGCGGCTTCCCCGGCCTGCAAGACAGGCAGTGCTGCTCTGGCGGGGGCAGCGACGGGGCACGGGGGCAGCTGAGGCTCCCAGGGCAGGTACGAGCTGTGCTGGCCTGGCCTGTGCACACCTGGCCCCACGACAGAGCTCCCTGTGGGGCAGAACACGCTGTTGCAGCCACGTTCCCCCCAGCTCCTTGCAAAACCCCTCCTGCAACCCATGCCAGGGCACAGAGCCTCGGTGCCCAGGACACCTGACTGGCACCACTGGCACAGGTGGAGGTGAAGGCAGGACACCGTCCAACCTCGCAGCTCCTCTCTGCAGATCCTGTGGCTTTTTCCCCGCCAGAGCCAAGAGCATTCTCCAGCCAACATCCCCACATGGCTGGGCGCTGTGGGTGGGCTGGACTGTTCCCACTACGGGGTCTGGTGTGAGGGTGAGCAGAGGTGGGGAAGACAGAGGCTTCCATCCCTCATTTACTGTCGCGATGCTCAGCCCCACTCAGGATCAGCCCAGGAGGGGGTGGATGGGCTCACCATGCACCCTGGACCACGGTCACTGCGCACCCCTCGCTCAGCCACCCTGGGCTCCCCACACCTAGCGCTGCCCAAAAACGCCCCGTCGGGTCCTCTGAGCCACCCCGGAGCAGGCAGGTCCCCGCCGCCCCCGGGTGCCGGGCCGGTGCCCACCTGCCCGCGCCTACGTGCCGGGGCGGGAGCGATGCCGGCGCTCGCCCTCGCAGGTGCTGCGGCTGCGAGCGGGGGCGCGGGGAGCACGCCGAGGCTGCGGGTCACAGGAGGCCACGGCGGCAGAGAACCTGCCAGTTGCTTTGGAAAACAGCAGGAAGAAAAGCAGCTCTCTTGGCAGCCCCGGGCTCCAGTGCCAGCGCTGCCTGGGCTCCCGCCAGGCAGCACAGCCCGCCCCGCAGACGGCAGCTGGGGGTGGCCCAGGTGGGATGGAGCCGGAGGGGGCTTCTCCGGAGGCACGGTACGTGCCCCGACACCGTGCCCAGCACTGCCTCTGGTCTGTCTGTGTGCACCCTCACCCCAGCAACAACGGGCCTTGCTGGTCCCCGGGCTTCCTAAATGCACCCCACAGTGGGGAGCAGCGTGCCCAGCATCAAATACATCCCAAACTGGGGAGCAGCGTGCCCAGCATCAAATACATCCCAAACTGGGGAGCAGCGTGCCCAGCATGCAGGGAAGGGGTACAGATACCCCAGGGATGATATCCAGTAGCAGCATGGTCAGCACAGGGTGGTGGAAGAGCCAAGAGCGTTCTGGTGAGGGAGACTCGATGGTGTGAGAACCTAGGGCCACTCGCTGCCTTCCTGAAGACTCACTTGGACTCCTCAGGTGCCTCAGTTTCCCTGGGTGCCGTCTCTGTGCATCCGCCTTGGGGTTTGGGAGCCGACAGCTCAGCCATTTTCCCAGGGTGACCCCACCTGCCCCCAGGGTGAGGCGCTGCCTTTCCAAAAATAAGGAAACTCAGGCATGTCACACCTGCCAGGCCTGCCCACAGAGGAGGTGGCTGCTGAGGTCTGGAAGCAGCACAGGACAAGCACAGAGGGGACCCAGCCCATGGCCAAGGAGATGTCCCCTCATCCTGGGAAGCATCCCATGGCCAGCAGCACCAAAGCCACGTGGCTTCCCAGCCAAAACCCCCCCGGGACTCCAAGGAAGGGAAACATTTTATGGAACTGGGAAAAAAAAAAGCTTTGCCAACAGATCCTGGTGCTGCCAGCTCCTCCACCCTGCCCTGCGTCAGCGTGGGGCCGGGGGGTGGCCTGTCCCCCCAGCCCCACTCCTCGTACACATGGTGGGGGCTGCGGCACCCAGGATCCAGTGCTTTGCCCATCCCAGATCCCAGGGTCTCAGCCTGGGAACTGCCAGGATGTGACCCAGGGACAGAGGCAGTTCCCAGGAGTACAGAGGGAAACTGAGGCAGGAGATGTGTTGGGGCTGGCAGCACCATGTTCACTCTGGGGAGGGGGCACCGCCAGACAGGGTCCCCCCAACCCCCCCGGGCCGGGCCCAGGGCTCTGAGCCCGGCTTTAGCCCCTGACGCAGGAGGTTTTATTTCCCTCCCAACATATTTTTAGCCCAGCCTGCTTTGTCGTGGCCTTTCTGACGGGGATTAATTCGCCCCCCATCATGCACCGTTAAAGGTGTAGGAGTGCAGAGAGGTGTCCCCAGCTCCCTCCTGGGGTTGCCTGCTGGGGGGATTGGCATCGGGGGTATCTCTGCGCCCCGTGCTGGGCAGTGCTGTGATGGGCTTGCAGGGCTCACCCTGCTGCAAATCCAATCCCTGGAGCAAGTCAGTGGTTAAAAATAGGCCTGGCCTTTTGCCGTGGAGTCAGCGACCTTGCAGGAGGATCGGCCACCCCGGGGCCCTGGGGGTGAAGAGTTCATGGCCCCCCCACAGCCACAGCGCCTTTGCTGTGCCACAGATATGCCAAAGGCTCAGCCCCTCCTGCAGCATCTCATCAGCTCCCTGGGTGCTTGGGACAACCTGCCAGGACCCTCCACATAGGGGCAGGGAAACTGAGGCACAGAGCGGTGATAGGCCCCCCCCGGAGATCAAAGTGGGTGGGGGTGTCCCCGAAGGGTCAGCTCTGAGTGTGGCCAAGCCCTGCACCCTGAGTGCTGAAGGATGCGACTGGTTCAGCGGGGTGGAAGGGAGATGTTCATCCGCTTTCGGCAGCTCAGCAGAGCCTTCCTGGGGAGATTCAAAGGCTGAGCCCGGCTGGGTCCTATTTCGGGAGGGTTTTGGATGCCTCCCAAGCGACAGAAGTGGGTGGGGGCCGACCTGCACAAAGGGACTCTGTTCGGGACGCTGGGCTCCGGCGGTGCCCGACGCGGAGGCTGGTGGCTGTGGCCAGTCCCCTTGTCCCCCACGTGATGGGTCAGCAGCCCGGGTTGGCGCAGGGGGCGAGTGCCCTCCTCCCATGCCGGGTGCTGTTCCCCACCTGGATGTAAACTGAGGCCCGGGGCGGGACTGTCCTTGCCTCCCGGGCTGCCGCTGTAACCGCTAAGTGACACTGCCATACCGCGGAGACGGCCGTGCCAACCTGCCTCGTGACGTGGGCTCCAACAGCCACCCGCCCTGGGCTACTTGCCCAGGCTGGCCCCGAGCCATCCCCTGGGGGAGTCCAAGGTCCCCCAGTGGGGTTGAACACTTCGGGAGCCAATACCCCAGTTACCAACTCCGCAGTAGAACAGGAAAAGCCCCTCGGCCGAATCCCACCAGCTCGATGCCACCACAGGGCACACTGGGGTGCCAGTGTGCCAGCACCATTGACTGGGTGCCATTGTACATCACCTCACCCACCCCCCACTGACCCCCTTAGGGCCTGGGGGGCTCCAGAAAGCTCCCGGGGCCATGGTGCCATGCCCAGCCTGTGCACATTGCATGTTGCCTGCCACACGCAGAGCTGGGAGCACCCACGGGCACCGGGAACAGAGACCCTGAGATGGGGACTGAGGTCCTCACCAAGGTGATGCCAGGCAAGCTCCTGTCCCTGTCCCCACAAGGGACACAGCGGTCATGGCTCGGCCCTGGCTGCTGTTGGTGACTCCTTTCTCCAACCAATTCCCCACCGCAAGGCAAGGAAGCTGGTGAGCGCGTCCCAGTTCCCTCCGGCGGTACCTCAGGATGCGATGCAGTCATCGTTAATGCATCTGGACTCATTTATGGGGATGAGAAAATGTTTCCAGGTTTCCCACAAAGTCCCATTAAGATCCCAGTCCCACTCTATTTTTAGTGCCCTCATCAACAACGCCTTCCCCAGCCACCCTGGCGCTCCAGGGCCCCATGGGGCTGGTGGGGGCACCTATGGCACAGGCCTGCCTGCCTTTGTGGGGAGCTGAGCTGCACCCAGACTGGGTGGCTGGAGGGGGCAAACCCTGTCCCTGCACTCCTCGACACAGCAGCTTGGCACCCATGGGTACACCCTGGGGGTGGGAGTGCCCCAGCCCAGATTTTGCTTGGGAGCAGCGGAAGAAGGAAACATGGTGGGGAGCAACAGAAAAAGCTACCCCAGGTCACTGCGTCAGCGGAGGCTGCAGGACCCCACTTGTCACAGAGGATGGAGAGCAGGTGGGTCTGAGCATCTCTGCAGGTGTAGGGTCACATCCTGCAGCACCAGACTGTCACCTGGCGATGGCCAGCGGCTGGCCCAGCCAGCCCATCCATCGGCAAGCCCCAGCGCCCTGGCAGCGTCTCCTCCCAGGCAGCGGGTGCCCACAGGGCTCCCGGTGCAGCTGGCAAGGGCACGAGGATCCTGCCCTCGGCGCTGCGCCCTCCCGGGCTATCTATAGCCATGACCTCAGCGGGAGCTGGGGCAGGACCCGGCCGCGAATCGTCCCTTCTTGGCAGGGCCACCGCCTCAGCCCCCACCCGGCACAGAACTGCCGCCAAGCCGAGGCTTTTATCCCGTACGTTCGCTAATCCAACGGGATTCAGTGTCGGGGGCTGCCCACGGGAGGCTCACAAAGGCTGTTTCCAGGGGTGCTCAGCCAAGCGATGGAGAACGCCAGCCGGGAAGGGCAGACGGTGGTGCTGGGTGTCACCGCATTAGGTGACAGGGTCTGACCTTGGGGGCTGGACGGGAGGGAATGTGTGTGACCCGGCTGCGAAGAGGTCGAGCAGGGGACGTCCTTGCGTAGGCAGGGGTGACATGAGGACACCCCGCAGCTGCACCCCGCAGGCGTCGGGGTCACAGCCTCCTGCAGAGCCGGGGGTCGTGGGGAGGACCTGCTCGCTCTGCACCGGCTGCCCCGGGGGAAGCGGGGAAGGGGTGGCCCAGAGCAGGGGAATTTCCCCAGCTTTTTTCTCCAACAAACTCCTTGGCTTGTGCAATTAGAGAAATTTGTTTAACAAACTCCCGGGGGAGCGGAGCGGGAAGGTGGGGTGGCGCGCGGCCAGGGCGCTGCTCACACAGGCCCGCTCCCTCCCCGCCTGCGCCTTTGATCAGCAGCGCACTGTGCCGGGGGACGGGAGCCGTTCCCTGTGGCCAGGGCCACGCTGTGCCTCGGAAGTGTCCCGGCCCCTGCGGACACGCTGCCCGTGGCAACCCCTTGCCGTGTGTCCCCTCAACCGCTGCTTCCCAGCCCCCTCCACTCATCACCCCCATTCCCATCACCCTCGCGCTCACTGGGGTGGCACGACCCTGGCACCGTGCCACGCTCAGCCTCCAACCTCACGGGCCACAGGTGCGCACACGTGTGTGCCCCACCGTGCCCGTGCGCAGCGCAGGCTCCAGGCGCGCACTCGCTCGCTCGCTCCCGCTCTCTTTCTCATGCGATGCCATTTCCATCAAAAACCCTTTACTCGGCACTTTTCCCCTCATTGGTATTCACGCCGCGCGCTCACTGTCCTGGCGCACAGGTTACTAAAGGAGATTTTGCGGCGCAGCGTGGCGGGGGTCACATTTCAGCCCGCGCCGTCTCGCTTTCCCAAATCGCTGGGCAGCAGCCAGGGACGGCGGGAGGGGGTGCAGGATCCGGCACATCACAGCTCCCGCCAGGCAACCGTGGGACCGAGCGGCCTTGTCGCCTGTGGCAGCGGGGCGAGGCGGGCTGGCAGCGGCGGCTCTGCAGCACAGAGTGATGGGTGGCTCCCTGGGGACAGCCAGCAGGTCACCGGCGCCCGCCGTCCTCACGGCAGCCCCACGTGCCTGTGCAATGTGGGAGCAGCTGGAAAAGAGGGTCTGAGCAGAGAGGGGGGAACACACTTGGCGTTGCCACCACCTGCCAGCACCCACATGAGCCCTGGGTGGCATCCACTGTGTCCCCGATGGGACTGTAGCCCCAGGATGGCAAGGAGGGAGCAGTGGTGCCTCTCTTTTTCAGGGCTGGTTTGGGGAAAGGGGAAATGTCTGGGTGGAAAATCAACATTTCTCTCTCATGGGTTTTTTTTTTTTCCTTTGAAAGCAAAAATATTTCTTGGTTTTTCGTGATCAGAAACATGTTGGGGGTTTTTTTTGGACAACAGCCGGTCAAATACCGTTTCCCCGCGAAGGGAATGCAGGGGCCCTTTGCAAGGAGAGCAAAAGCCTTCTTAAAAAACAAGATAAAAACCCCAGTTAAAAAAAAAAAACCACCTGGCTATGGACTTGAATAAGCTCCCAGGGAAGAAGGGTCAGCAGGAGGGCCGGATCCTGGCATTCCCGTGCCAGGCAGTGCTGCCGGAGTGCTGGCAGTGGTGGGGAGGGCAACGTCCACGGCGGGCAGCCTGAAGCCCAGACCTGGGGATTTTGCCCAAAATGCTGCTCAGCACTGGCTGCTGGCCGGGAAAGGAGGATTAATGCACTTTTAGAGCAGTGGTGAGTTAACCAAGAAATCAATCCTTGGCAGTGGCTGGCCCCAGGTCCCCCAGCGCGTGAGCGCTGCCGCACCTGAGCCACGGGATCCTTTCCCAGCTCCTCTCCAGGACTTGGGAAGCTCCGGGTCTTGGCGGCCGGCGCAGGGCATTGGGTCCTGGCCAAGCTGGCACAGAGCGCCCGGCCGCGGGGGATGCCTGCCCAGGGCCGACGTGACGGATGGCGAGCCCAGCCGCCCGCCCGGGTGTGAGCCAGGCCCCAGGATGCCCGGGGGGATCCTGTGCACCCCGTCCCTGCAGCTGGCACGTCCTGGGGGTCTGCATCCCCTCCTCAAGGATGAGATCTCAGGGTGTCAGGCTGCCAGGGCAGGGAGGGCAGCTGAGCTCAGGCTTTTCCCTGCACCGATTTGGTGCATCCAAAGGCACTTTGGAACCCAAAATGCACGAGGGTTTGGCACTGGGCACTTCTGGCCCACCATGGGGCTTTGCCCCACTCGGACGCAGCCCCAGCAGCAGCCCTCAGCCGTGCTGTGGGGACATCACCAGTGATGCCACATGATTCTGGCAGGGCTCAGCACCCACTGATGCCCTGGCTGCTCCCATTGCTTTTGCCACCCTGCCTCGACCTGCCCGGCACACCCCAAGGTGCTGTGGGAGAAATCCTCTCTCCATGGGTCCCCAAGGAGCAGATCCCTGCCACCCCAGGGCCCTGCCTGCACATCCCAGCTTGGGTGCAAGGACTGATGGGGACAGGAGCCCCCCCAGCCCCCTCCCACGGGCTGCCAGCCCCCTTGAAGGTGCACAGTGCTGGCACCGCCATCCCTGCGCAGAGGAGCCACAGCACAGTCGGGGGTGGCAGGCAGTGTGCCAGCCTCACAGGGAGGGATTTTACCTCCCCCACAGCTCTCCTTCTTCCCCTCCAGTGAGGGACTCTGGGGATGCTCCCCATCACCATCCCCATTCTGCCACCAAGGGCTTGGCTTGCGCCTAGAACAGGTGCAAGCACAACGGGTGATGGGGGGACAATGGGCACCCCTCGGGCTGCAGGGAAGTGTCCAGGGGCCAGGCACAAGGACAGCTGGCACAGGCAGCATTGGGCAAAGAAGGCGGGCAGGCAGACAGGGCAAGCTGTCCTTGACCCCCGGGCCATTCCCAGACAGACCTGCCTTGCAGGGACCTGCCTCCACCACCTCCAAAGGTGGGAGACACTGTCCCTCCCTTCCCCTGTGAGTACCAAATCCCTATTCAGGCCCTCCCCACCATGCACAGCCCTGGGTCGGACAGATCCCTCGGTGCCACCGTGGCAGTTCTCCCCTGGGCTCAAGCTCCCTGTTCCAGGGCTGCCCAGGGCTCCTCGGGAGCCGCCTTTCCCGCTCTTTGCTGTGCCCTGATAAGAGCTGCTGGGCTGGCCCTTGCCATGGCTCCTCTGCCCAGCGAGCCTCCTACGCGGGCACTGCCCCGGCCACACAGCCACCCCTGCAAGGGGGGAAAACCGGCGGGTCAAAACAGGATCAGGCTGCAGCTCCCAGCATCCATCCCCAGCCCTCCCAGGCTCAGGGGAATAGAAAAGCGCCAAAGGGAGCTATTCCCAATGGCTCCATGAGCTCCGGGCAGCGCTCTGGGCCCTGGCAGCTGGGCTTTGTTCAGCAATCTGCAAAGGCGTGCGCATACCCGCAGCGCTGGGCACGCGGTGGAATCACTCCCTGCCCCAGCACGGAGGGAACTGCGGGCATGAGGGACCTGAACCACAGCCAGGGAGGGCACCATGGGCAGGGCAAAGCTGCCCAGGGAGGGGAGGAATCAGCGGGTACCTCGGAAAAGGGCAGCTGATTTACTGCACGAGGCCCCAGCCAAGTTCAAGGTGATGAGGGGGAGAGCGGCACAGTGTGAGTTCCAGCCACCAGCCCCTTGTGCAGCTGGTTTTATCCCACCCGCCTCCCCGCATGCCCGTTCCAGCCCTCCGATCCAGCTTCAGAAACCTCACGGAAAACAGGATCTGTTTTTCCTGGGTGAGGATTTAAGATGGGATCAGGCAGGAGCAGCGGGCGCGAGCAGCGGGGCAGGGCTCGCCAGGGCAGGCGGGCACGGCGCGGCGGGCGCCACGGGGAAAGCGAGGATCTCCCGAAGGTTGCATTTAAAGAACAGCCTCATTGTTTTTCCCAAACAATACTCAGCAGATGGGAGAATTGAAAGTGTGTTGCAACCTTCCCTCTCTTCCCCCGCCATGCCCGGCTTGCTGCTCCCATCGTTTGGCAGCTGATCTGAGCTCCCGGCTGGAAACCAGTTCGCCAGAGCTACTGGTGGAGGGGGTGAGCACCAGCGCTGAAAAGCCCCGGCGCTTTTGGGAAGGGGGTTTGCCAAAGGATGCCCCATGAGATGTGCCCAGCAGGCAGCTCCCTGCTCCAGCCACGTGCCTGCAGCAGCGGTGGCAGCTGAGTGATGTGTGGAGCCCAGTTGTGGCTGGGGAGAGGTGGGATCCCCTTGGATGCCTGGAGATGTGGCTGTGACCATGCCACGTGGCCGCAATGCCTCTGGCAGCCCAGCGCCATCCCCTGGGCCCTGCGCCGTGCCCATTTGCCAGTAGAGAGGTTTGTGCCAGGCCAGCTTAGCCAGGTGCTCCCCGACACCCCTCAGATCCTGAGCCACTGCCTACGGCACACATGGGGGTCCACGTCTGGCCCCCGGCTCTCGGTCAGGCAGCACGAGTGCATCGCCTCTGCCATCCCCAAATCAGCTCTGTACCCCTAGCGTGGAGCCTAGGAGAGGGAAGAGGGTCTCTGAGCAGACCCCAGTGGGATGTCCGGCATCACGATTCTGGCTGCCCTGGAGGCTGGGGCCCATCTCACCTCGCTCCCATCCTGTGGGTACCAGGGTGGGGGGCTGAGGGTGTGCTAGGGGCACTGCCAGGTGCCAGGCACGATCCAGAGGTTTGTAGGAGCATCACCAGTCATAAAATTTGCACATTTTCTCCCACCAGGAGTATCCCAAATCTCCCCCCACTGCAGACCCAGGAGCCAGGGATAACCGTTACGGCTTTGGAAATCCCTTGGGCTCCTCAGCAGCAGCTCCCAGGGGACACAAGTGCAGGTCCCTGGCAGGTGCTCAGCTCCAGGGTTATTTTGGAGCCCTGGCAGCCGGACCCACCCCCCCTTCCCGCTTCCCCGTGGGCAGGGTGAGGCCTCGTGCGTGGCGGCGGTTCCGGTGCTGCTTCCCTGCTAATCTGGGCAGCTCCCTCTTGACTTCCCGGCCTGTCCCTGAGGGGGGACAGAGGTGAGCTGCGGAAGCAGGAGGAAGTCCTCAAGCAGGGACACGGAGCTGGGGAAGGCACAAAGCCACCCTCTTGCCTGATGGGAGACACGGCCGAGGCCGCGGCCAGGAGCGTGTCACGGGCAATGCCCATGCCAGGGCTATTTTGGTGCCGCCAGGCTCTCCGGCTCGGGCTTGCTCCGCCTGGGAAGGGCGCCTGCCTGAGGGGTCGCCGGGGTCCCAGCGGCCGTGCCGGGCTCCCGGGGCTGGCAGTGGTGGCGGTGGGGAGATGCGCAGAGGCTAAGGCAGGGCGGCTCCCGCGCACGTTCCAATGTATCCACATCACCATCCGCAGCTCCCGAGCCCGGGCGAGCCTGCCCGCCGCGCGGGTGGGATGGGAACGGGAACGGGAACGGGAACGGGAGCGGGAATGGCTGGGCTGGCGGTGGGGGACGATGGCTGGTCCCATCCAAGCCGGTCGGGATCGGAGCTGCGGCCATGCCAGGGCGAGGGGGAGGACACCAGAGCCTTCCCTGTGCCCAGGCAGTGGGGCAGAGGATCTGGGGAGAAAAAACCAGCTCCGTTCCATCGGCCAGGAGGAGTGCTGGGAACAGCACGGGTTTGTGAGGAGAAGGGCTCCTGCCAGCCCCGGCCCGGCCAGAGACCGCACGGCTTCCCACATCACACCAGCACTGTGAGCTGGCAACAACAGGCGCTGCCAACCCAGCACCAGCTGGAGACTGGGAGGGTTGGGAGGTGGTGGGACCCCTGGGAGGGATGGAGTCAGGGTGGGAAAGGCAGAATAGAAAGAAAAGGGGAAAAAAAGAAAGGCAAAAAGAGGAAAAATTAAAAAAAAAAAAAAAAAAAGAAAGAATAAAGAAAGAAAAGAAAAAAGCAAGAAGGAAAGAAAAACGGGAAAAATAAAAGATAAAAAGAAAGGAAAAAAGAAAGAAAATACAAATAAAAAATAGAAAGAGAAAAAGAAATTAAAAGAGAAAGAAAAAATAGGAAAAAAATAGAAAAAAAGAAAGGAAAACAGAGAAGAAAAAAAAAGCCAGATTGAGGTGTGACCCTTGCCAAGTCAACCACACGACAGGGAGCACCACCTCAGGGTCATCTGAGCAGCCCTGGTGCAGCCCACCCTGCCCCTGCCCTGCTCATGCCCTCGCCAGCCTCGCACTGCACCCGGGGAGAGCCAGGGCCGGACCCCGCGCTGCCCCCGCACCCCTCAGTGCCACGAGGGGACCCCCACGGACCCCCGTGGGCAGCGGAGCCCCGGGCCCCGAGGTGGAGCCAGACCCTGCCCGCAGCTCCGGCCCGACGGAGGGGGTCTGGCAGGAGAACCCCGTGCATGGGTGGGGGGCCTGCAGCAGCACCCCCTCCTCAGAGCAGAGCCCTCGTGGGGTGCAGCACGAGGCCGGGCTCCGAGCGGGCAGTGGCTGCCAGCAGGGAAGAGGTTACGAGCCGGGGAAAGCTGCCTGCTCAATAATTAAATAAATATCAGCGATCAATAAGCACAGAGCAAAGGCAGAGCCGCAGTGGTTGTGCTGTGGGCAAGGGGGGGGGGTTCCTGAATCTCCCCCCCGTGGCCATGCCGCTTGTTGGGGGGAGATTTCGGGGACTCCTCTCTTGCCTGCACCGTGGGCCCTGGCACGGCCACCGTGCCGCGTGCCAACGGACCACGGCGGCGTGGCCTGGGGTGACACCAGTGTCCCCATGCACGGCTCGGGGCGGCCCCTCGACCTCCCAACACCCCGATGGGGACTGGCATCGCCCCTCGCCTTGGAGACTGAGGGGGTGCCCCCCGCATCCTGCCGGGCACGACCCTCCCCCCCTCTCGCCCGCCGGCACGGCGTGGCACGGCTGGGTGCACATTGTCCCAAACTCGGAGGATTTGGGACAAAAAGCCTGTGCCACCCCAGCCCTTGCACCCCACCATGTGCTGGGCTAGGAGGGGGGGAAGGAAAAAGTTTCACGCTACGCAAGAGGCAGCACGGCCGAGGCCGAGCCCGCAGCGCCGAGCCCCCCCCAAGGCTCCCCGAACCCACCCAGGACCCCCCGCACCCCACGGTGTCCCCCCTTACCCCAAAAGACGGCGGCTTCCCTGTACCACCCACCTCTGGGCGCAACGAACAAAAAATAAAACCCAAACCACAACGCAATCTTCCAACCCCCCCACGCCCCAAGTGAAAGTGAAGGCTGAAAAAACCCAAAAAGAACCAGAAACACCATAAAAAACCCTACAAAAGGCGAGGGAGGGGGACAAGAGGGGAACGCGTCTCCTCTGAGCAGCGCTGCACGGCCCCAACCCACCTTTCTCTGTTATGATTATTTTTAGGGAGGGGGGTGTTGCTTTTTCTTGGGTATTCTTGTTTTTTTCTTTTTCTTTTTTTCTTTTTTTTTTTTTTTTTTTTGCATTGCAACTGTTAAAGTCTGTTGCGGTGAAAGGAGCAAATTGGGGGGGGACGCGGGGGGGTCCCGGTTACCTGGGTCAGGCAGAGAGGAGACGAATACATCCCGAGCCGTGCTGGGAAAGTGCCTAATTGCAGGGCTGAGACTCGAGGCGTAAAAGTTACTGAGTCATTTCGGAGGCTGGAGCAGTCCGGGCGTTTTTTCTCTCTCTCTCCTCCGGAGCGGCTCTGCGGGGCCCGGGGGGGGGCAGCCGGGCACGGGGGGGCGGCCCCGCGGGAGGGGGGGCCGAGGAGGAAATAAAAAGATTCCAACTTCCACCCCCCCGCCAAAAAACTTAAAAAAAAAAAAACAAACCCAACAAAAATCCAAAAAAACCCAAAAAAAAAAAAACCCCCAACAACAAACCAACCCTTAAAAAAAAAAAAAAAAGAAGCAAAAATTCCCCCCCCCCCCGGAAAATAAAGCGCTTTTTTGTTGTTGTTGTTGTTTGTTTAGGGGTTTGGGGGGGGCGGTTTAAAGAGGCAGAAGGGTCATCCTCGCCCCGGGGGGGGTCGGGGGTCCGCACCCAGCCAGCAGGCACGGGCGACGGGGAACTTAGAAGGGAAGCGGCTCCATCCGAGACCCGGGCAGCGGAGAGAGAGAGGAAAGAAAGAATGAGAAAATGAAAAAAAAAAAAAAAAAAAAAGAAGAAGGAAAAAAAAAAAAGGAGCGAGGAATGAAGTGACGTTATGAAAAAAGCCCATCCCAAAATATTACATCCCATTTAAAGATGTAGGAACCCCCTTTGGCTCGCAGGGCCGAGGCGCTGCGGGGCAGGGGAGGGCGGGGGAGGGACGGGCACCCCCGAGGGACGGCGAGTCCCCCCTTGCCCCGGCCCGGCCAGCGCCGAGCGCGCCCGGCTTTGGGTGTTTTGGGGGTTTTATTTTTTATTTTCTATTTCTTTTTTTTTTTTTTTTTTACTAAACGGAGCCAATCCGGCGAGGGGAGAGAAAAAAACCCTGCAGATTCATGTGCAACTTCTGGGCAGCGGCCCCGGCGCGGGGGGGTGGGGGTGGCGTTACCCCCCGCACCCAGCCCCGGTGCGGGGGGGCCGCCCCGCCGGCCCCGCGCTGCCCCCGCCGCATCGCGCTCATCCCGCGGAGCGCTCATCCCGCCCCCCCCGCGTTATTTAACGACCGGCAGCATCACGGTGCCACGGGGGGGGGAGCGCCACGGGCAGCCCCGCGCCCTCCCTCGGCCCGGGGACCCCGCAGCCCCCCCGCACAAAGAGAGAAGGTGATTAAAAAAGCGGAGCCTGCGCCCGGCAAACTCCAAACCGCAAGTTCTCACTCCGCACCCCCTCGGCCCCGGCCGATCGCGGGCGCTAATGACGCTAATTAGAGAGCGCGCGGGGAGCGCCACGGGCGGAACACAAAGGGGATCCCCGGGCACCTCCCGGGCTGGGGGGGCCGCGCCCCGCTCCCCTCCCGCACCGGGGGTCGCCGCTTCCTCAAGGGACCTGACCTCGCAGCGCGGCCGCTCCCGGCGCGGAGACGCGGCTCCAGCGCTGCCTCGCTCCCCAAAAAAGAAAACCGCTTTTTTTGGCTTTTTTTTTTCCCCTTTCCCTCTGCGGGGACGAGCGAGCCCCCGCAGCGCCTCTTCCCGCACAACTGATTCTCACTCTCAACTTCTGCCGGCCCCCGCGGCCGATCCCGCCCGGGTTGGGGTTCACCCCGCACACTCCCCCCGCAGGGATATCCCCGTCCCCACGGCATGCGGCGGCTCCGCGCAAACTTGGCCGGCTGGGCCCGCTCCCCGCATCCTCCCGGGGCGGCTCGGGCCGCGCCGCCGCGCTCCCCCCGTGGCCTGGCAGGAGGAGAAGCGGGAGAAGCCCCGCACGGCGGGGCCGGGGGGATGCTTTTATTCTCACATTGAGGACGGTTGTGATTCCCCCCTCCCTCCCCGCTACGGGCAGCGCGGCCCCACGCAGCGCGGACTTGAGCGCGACCCTCCCGGGCGTCACTTCCAAGTTCAAGTCGGTGCGGCTGGCGGCCTCTCCGCCCCTTTTTTAGCGGCCATTTTCAGCTCCATCCAGCCCTCCGCGGGCTGCGGAGGCTCCCCCCGCTCCGCGCCGCGACCTCCCCGCCGGGCGGCTCCCGCCGCCGCCTCCGCCCCCCGGTACCGCGGGGCGGGTGGGCAGGGGGAGGAGAGACGGCGGCAGCTTCCCCCCGCCCGCCCCCGCCGCCCCGCGCCCCCCCGCCCCGACACCGTATTAAACTCGCCCCGCCGCCCCCTCCCCGGCAGCAACTTTTGCTCGTGGGGGCACCCGCAAACACACGCACACGGGGAGGGGGGGGTGAAGGGGAGAGGGGGGAAGTAGAAGAGAAAACGAAAGTGTCATGGGACCTACCATCGCCAAGTGCAATTAACGGGCTCCAAGTTGCTGCGAAGCGCAAAGCAAAGAGGATGGATGGGCTGGTTTGGGATTTTGGTCTAAAACGTGTGTTTTCCACCGCGCCGAAGGAGGAGGAAAAAACCGCTGCCCCGCGAAAGAATTAAAAAATTAAAAACCCAATAATAATAATAACAATGATGGTAATTATAATAAAAGTCCTTCGAGGCCAGCGGCAGCAGCACAGTGTCCCCCGCGGGCGGTCACCCTCGCTCCGGCTCCGTCGCGCTGCCGGGGGCCATGCTCCGGGCGGGGGGCCGGGCTGCGGGGCGGGGGGCGCGGGGCGGCGGTGACGGGCGGCGGGAGCGCGGGGCCCGCGCCCGGCCCGGCCTCATGCGCTGCGGGGGTGGCGGGGCTGGGGGGTGGCGGAGGGGGTTGCGATGGGTATTTTTGGAAGGCAAGCAAAAAAAATATATTTTCTAAAAATTAAAAAAAAAAAAAAAAAAAAAATTAAAAAATTAAAAAAAAAAAAAAAAATAAAGCCCGGGAGCGGGGCGGGCGGGCGGCGCCTACGGCAGAGCAGCTCGGGCATCCCCCCCGCGCCCCCCCGGCGCAGCCCCACTCCGGCCGGGCACGGCTCCTCCTCGCAGCCCGCAGCGCCCCGGCCCCATCGCCGCCGCCCCCGCCTCCTCCTCCTCCTCTGCCTCCTCCCCTCGCCCGGGGCACCGGCGGCGTTGCGGCGGGGACGCTCCCGGTGCGGGGGCGGGGAGGGAGGAGGAGGAGGAGGGAGAGAAGGAGGAGGAGGAAGGCTCCGGCCCCGCTCGCCCGGCAGCGCGACGGCGGCCCCCGGATGGTGCGGGTAGGTGGCGGGGGCTGCGGCGCGGCCCCCCCGGGGCCGGCTGGCTGCGGGGCCGCCCCCCCAGCCCTGCCCGGCGCGGGGGGGTGGGGGGGCGCGGCCCCGGTGCGGAGCTACCGCAGCGCGGGGAGGAGCCGCGGGCAGCGCCGGGCCCACCGCCCGCCCCCGCCCCGGGCATCCCCCGGGCACCCCCGGCCCCGCGCAGCCCTGGCTGCCCGCCCCCAGCCCGGGCATCCCCCGGGCACGCACGGCCCCGGCCCCGGCCCCGTGCCGCCGACACTCGCCCTCAGCCCCATCCGCGGCCCACGGACACCCCCTGCCAGCCCCCGGCCCGGGTGCAGACACCCCGGTGGTCACCGCGATCCCCCGGGTGCGGACACCCCCTGTCACCCCCTGCCACCGCATTCCTGGAGGCAGAAGCCCCCCGTGTCACCCCCATCATTCCCAGCTCCAGGTGCAGACACCGGCCCTGGTCACCTTCCCTGCCGCCCCCCAGTCTGTGGGGGCAGACACCCCCCGGTTGTGTCCCCCCCGCCCCCCGAGTCCAGCCCTCTCGAGCATCCTCCATCCTTGCCCCTCCATCCCCTCCAGGGCTCCCCATCCATCCCTGTCCCCCCATGCTCTCGTGTTCTCCCCACCCTTCCCTTTAACCCTTCCCCAGGAACACCCCCGGATTCCTCCCCATCTCTTAGGACCGCTTTGCAGCCAGGCTGGGAGGGTTTGGGGCCTTTGCCCCCTCCCCAGTCCCACTCCAAAAGTTGGCAGTGCCCCGGGCGCGGGGTTTGGTCCGGGAGTGGCAAAGGGCGTGCATGTGGCGGGGGGGACAGCGATTCCCTCATTTCTATCGACCCCTTTTGTGTCTGGACCTGGATTTTTAACCCTTGTTATTGAGTAATCCTTTAATCTCTTAATCCTTTCAAATAACCGTATTTTTCTATAGGAAGGCAACAAAAATTAGATATTTTTTTCAGTTTGCTGAGGGCCGAAGTGTGCACCGTGTGCTTGGATTTTTCGGCACGCTCCGTAGTCCTGAACAAACAGGAACATAATTTCCGTCTTCCTTGAGCTCAAATGGTTTCAGTGTGATAAATAATATGCTAAATAATTTATTATATATTTTAAAAATAAAATTAAAGCAAGCTACTCAGTCATTCCACTAGTTTTTATTCCATAATTTTCTCTCCCTTTTTTATGTATATTTTTTAAGGGGGGTGCTCTGAGCCTGATCATTTTTACAAGGGCTCAGCTCGAATTTAACAGGGATTTTGGATACACTGGAGGTTTATTTTATCCATCCCCATATCCCCTTTGCCTGCTAACCCACCTCATGCATATCAAGATACTGGACGTTAATTTGTACATTCACAGGGTATGATATTATATATATCTGTATTATATATATGTATATATTTACTGCGAAATTTGTCAGACACAAGTACGGCCATCGGCCTTATGGAAATGAGATCTAATTTTATTCCAGCTGTCTATAAGAAAAAAAAAGAGAAAAATTCTTTAAATTTAAAACCTCTAGAACTTTTTCTTGTTTGTTTTTTTTTTTTAAATCACCATCTGCTCCCCCCCAAAAAAGCCACTTCCCTGTTTTAAAGCTGAAAAAAAAAAAAAGGCTAAAATGAGCAGTTCCCTCGCCTCGTCCCAGCTCCAGAAGCCTCGAGGAATGTAAACTCGGTGGTAACTCCACTCGCAGAGCACCGTTTGCATTTTCTGCCCGGCTCTGAGTGCGATACAGCGCAAAAATAAACCCTGGGAAGAATTTGCCAATTTTTAACCGCTTCCAAGGCCGCCGTGGTGCCTGCTGGCAGCTCCCTCCCTCCCGCCAAGGTTTTATTTTTCTCCTGCGATTCCTTGTCTCCCCCAGCCCTGCGTATTTTGGGGGGGATGTGGATATTTGGATATTTGGGATATTTGGGTTCAGTCTGTGGGAGATCGCCCGGCCGTGCCAGGCTGGCAGTGCCAGGGCGGGCGAGGAGGGAAAATGGGCGAGGAAGAGCAGGGCTGGGATTTTATTTTCCCTTCTGCAAGGCCCTGGGGTGCAGGGTGATGGGGAAGGGGTTATTTATTTCTTCATAATAAAGAAGTTATTTATTTATTATAAATAATTGTTTATATTTATTTAAAATAAATAAATAGCTGCTGTAGTTATTTATTTTTGCAATGCTGTTAAAAGTATTTCCTGGGTGATGCAAAGCTGGGGCTGAAGGGCTGCTGGCCTTGATTTTGAGACATCCCCGTGGGTTTCCAGTGGCCCAGAGGCACACCTTGTGTCCCCTCAAATTAATTCTGAAGTCTGTCCCCCCGGATTGATCCCATTTCTCCTCTGTCAGGACTGATCCTGCAGGAGCCATAACAGCACTGGCCGAGGGTGGACATAAATTCAGTGCAGTGAGTGGCACCTGTCCCCTGGCACTGGCAGGGCCAGAGGCAGTGAAGGGCACCCCAAATCCTGACCCCTGATCCAGGGGGTCACTCAGCCCCTGGGGTGCTGCAGGATTTGGGGTGCTGTGGGCTGGGGCTGGAGAGCTGCCACCAGACCCTGCAGCAACTGTCCCCACTCCTCCCTGTTCACTGCAGCCCCCTCAGCCTGAACCCCATTCCTAGTGTAACCCCCAGGCAGAAAAACACTAAAAATACAAAAATCCTATATTATTTTAACGTTTCCAGGCTGCCTGTAAATGGCATTTTGAGGATGGGGGTGGAATCCAAATCCAATTTAATTTTCCCGTGCAGGCCGTCCCTGCTGCCTCAAATAAAACAAAAATTGTGGGGCGGATTTGGGGCGCAATTCTGTTTCCCCAAGCGGTTTTCTGCAAGGGTTGGAGTCCGGGGGTGAAAGCTGAGTTACCCCAAATCCCGCGCAGGGATGGAAGGGCTGGATCAGGCCCTTTGTTCCTTCCTTGGGTTTTTCTCCCGGCCTGTTCGTGGGCTCACGACCTCCCATCTATAAAACCAGTACTTGGAACAAGTGGGAATTTGTGCCCCCCCCGCCCCCTCCCAAGCTGGATTTTATTTCTAAAGGGCATTTCATGGTTGATTTGTGCTGCTAAGACACCTCGATGCCTACTTTTGGGCTCAGCCAAGGGGGTGCAGATACCCGTGGAGCAGCACAGGGCTGGTGACCCCCCATCGCCATGGGAAAACACCCCCCAGCCTCATTAGCCCTTTTTTTGGGCTCATTTTTAGCATTTTTGCAGGGTTTTTTCCAAGGTCCCATTCTACTGGGTGCAACGGCACGGCTGAGCCACGTCCCTCTCGGGAAAGAGGGAGAGAAAGGGAAATAATCCATGTTGGGATAGTTTTGTTGCTGCCTTTCTTTGCTTTTAAAATAACTTTTAAGGAGAATATTCTGGTTTTGACCAGAATTTATTTACTTTATTCCTGCATATGGCTCTTGGCCTGGGTCCCAAACAGGCAGAGGTCTGGCCTGGCTCGATTCAAAGCCAAAACGTGCAATGAAAAGAGATTTTTTTTTTCCCCCTTTTCTCTTTCTTTCTAAAGCAGGTTTTTAACTAGTGAAATTGTTGCTGACGAGGGGGGGATTTCAGTTTAAAAATTGCTAGCAGATTTCAGGGAATTATTCTGCAGGAATTTCAAGGGGTTTTAGGATTTTTGCTGTGGCTTTTTATTGATTTTTTGGCTGCAAGTTAGATGTTAAAAAAAAACTAATACAAATCCCCAATTTTCCCCCCTACTCTGTATTTTTTCTGTTGGCTCAAACATCACCTTTTCCCCCTGGATTTATGGAAACGAGCCCTTGAAGAGCTTGTGCAGCCCTTTCCCTGCTCTCACACCACTCGGCACTGGGAACCGTTTCCTCACCGCAGCAAATCTCCCCCAAAATGACCCTAAAACTTGGTTTTACATCAAAAAGGGGCCTTGGAGGGGTTGCCAAATAGCTTCGAACACCACCACGGGCCGATGGTGCTGCTGTCCTCCCCATGCTGGGGGCTTGGGCCAGGACTTTCGCAGCCATGTGTGGATGGAGGCACCCGGAATTCTTGCAAATACCGAAATTTCACTTGTTAAAAAAAACTCCCAACAACAACCAAACCCCAAAGGCAACCAGGAAATGTTTCCTCACTCGTTTGCTTTTTTTTTTGTCCGCAAAAAGGCATAAATCAAGTCTGGCCACTCTCCCAGGGCTGGTTTGTCATGCTGGTGTTGGGGAATTTGGGGAAATTTCTGGACTGGGAGGAATGGGGAGGAATATGGCCCTGACTTGTTGTTTGGGGCAAGTGCATCCCACTTTGGTTTTTGTCCCTTCCCTGTGAACAGAGCTGGCAGAGGGGGGTTCTGCCATTGTCCCCTTGCTGCTGTCACACTGCCATGGCAGCCCCTTGGTCCCTGCAGCTCAGTTTTGGGAGCAGGAGCACCTCAGTGCCGTGACCCCGGTGACATCCTCGGCACAGGGATGTGGCTCTGCACCACTGCACTGAGCCCAGCAGCGCCCCACTGCCAGGGGGGCTCCTCAAAATGTTGGTGTGCCGAGGGGAGCTGCACCCAGGGTTGGGGGGAGGACAGAAATCCCCCCAAATATGGCTTTGCTGGAGGGGAGGGCGGAGGGAGGAGCAGGGAAGCTTTGGGGAGCTGAAAGCGAAAGTGGCGGGCAGTGGGTGCGGCGAGTGCCGGGAGTGTTTTGGGGACCCAGCTGGCACCCTGTTCCCTGGGGAGGTTCAGTCCCCAGAAACTGGGCCTGGGGAGGGCAAAGGTGGCTGGTAGTGGTGTTTTGGAGCCCCAAGAGAAGCGGGAAGGAATCCTGGGGGAATTGTAATCAGTTGCCAAAGCAAACAGAAGCGCAGGGAGGTAACGAGGTACCTGCTCCCGCCGCCGGATCCAACACCTCCCGCTCAGCCCCCGCACCAGCCCCCCTTCCCACAGTGTGTGCCAGGCCCAGAGCGCCAGGGCAATGCCAGGGGCAAACACCTCGGTAGGAGCGATGGAAAACCACCATTGCCCAGTTGCACCAGTTCAACAGCGGGTGTGGGGTTCACCCTCCCAGCACAGCCCCAGAGCCCAGCGCTGGCCTCGGACCCTCCAGCCGCCCTTAGATGAGGCCTTTGCTGCGGTAGGAAATGGTTTCTCCGAGGGTTTTGTTTGCCAGAGGAGAAAACTGGGCTGGAATTTGCAAGAAGAAAGTTTGAAGGGAATGGCAAAGAATTATTGTATTAGTTTTCCAGAAGGAGCTTCCAATTGTGCCGGTGCAGAGCGACGCGTCCCGGAGCGACACAATCGGGGGGAATACCCACAAGTGATATTGGGTGAAGGGTCCCTTTTCCAGAAAAAGTTTGGCAACTTGCAGACTCAATTGCCAGCCTCCGTCTGCAGCTAAACCAATTACTGCAGACAAATTGGCATGGACGTTCGCCTCGCCGAGCTCTCGGCCGCACAAAGGGCTCGCTTTCCCTCCTCGCTTTCCCTCCTTGCTTTCCCTTGTTTTCCCTCCCTTTCCCCTTTCTCTGCCATGATTTTACGAGAGAGGAAAATTACTCGGATGCTGAGCGTACTGTAAGTAATAAGGGCTTTGAAAATAGGCTCCTAATTAAAAATGATACCACTGCTCGTTTGTTTTTAAGCACATATTAAACTTTTTTTCCCTTCCCTGCTGCATTCAAATGTTGGGGTTGCTGGCTTGGGTCTTTTTTTTGTGAAAACTGGCTTTCCGTGCCGTGATTCTGGTTTGATTTGATTCCCCCCTTCTGCCCCCCCCCCCCCGCCCCAGGGTCTGCTTCGAATTAACGAAAGCCAAATCCAAGAAGCTGGAAAGGGATATTATAGAATTTTCCATGTCCTTATTATTTTTTTTTTATTAGCGGGACCAGGCAGCTCAGCAGAGCGGGGAGGGAAAATGGGGTTTGTGGTTGGGGGGGCTGTGTGGGGCACTGGTGGGGGGGCAGCAGCCCCCACCTGCAGCTCACGGACCTTGCAGCGGCTGGGGGGGACACGTGGCCCAAGCATTTGGCACAGGAATGGAGCTGCACCAGGTGATGGGATGTTCTGTCTGAACATGGGGTTTGCAGGTTTGCATCCCCTCTGCAGGACGGTGACAGAGCCCCCCAGGGTGGTGGCAGGGTGCCCCCGGGGCCGGTGTGGCACCTGCACTGTGGTGCCTCAGTGCGCACCAGCCCGGGCACATGGAGCAGGCACCGAGGGATGCTGTGAACCTGCCCGAGGCTCCCTGGGGGATGTGGTGGCACTCAGGGGTGTGGGTGCTGCTGTGACAGTGCCGGGGCCCGGGCACTGCCCCGGGGACAGGTCCCCAGCGGGCGGTGGGCGCTGCGAGACGCGGTGGGGTCAGTGCACAGTGCCAGGGCCAGGCACGCTCTGCAGGGTGGGGACCTTGGACAGCCCTAGAAGGGGACACAGGGGCTGCTTCATGGTCCTGGTCCAGCCTTGGCTCATAAACCCCAAATTATTGCAGGTCCAAGGACTGGGGGCTGCGCATTAGCGAGCTGAGGGATGAACACCTCCGTTTCCCCACCTCGCCCCATGCCAGGGCGAGGGAATTCGGTGGGTTTGGATTTGTTCCCTGCTCGTTTCGCACTCGGGGCACTCCGAGCAGGGCCTGGAGAGTTAACACCAGCCACGCCAGCTCTTGGCCGCCGGCACATGCTCTGCCCGGCCCTGAACCGCCGCCAGCTCCCGCTCCGGCAACAACAGCCCCCATTGTGTGCCAGGCGCCCCGCGCCAGCACCCAGCTGCCGCCCGGGCCGAGGGTGCAGCGCAGGGCCACAAGTGGACTTTGTATCCCTGCTTTGGGCTGCTGGGTGGTGCTTTTTTATTTTTTTCCCCCCCCCTTTTTTTTTTCTTTTTGCCTATTTTTTTTTTTTTTTTAAATAGGAAGCAAGGAAAACAGGGCGTTTGGCTCCCGGCGTTTCGCCCAGCCGCTCTGCAGTGAGCCAGGAGGAAAATATTTTTTTAAAGACAATTGCTTGGCTCTTTTTGCCTTATATTTTCTTTTTTTGGTTTTTTTTGCCTTTGTTTTTCCTTTTTTTGCCTTTCATTTTCCTTTTTTTCCCTTTAATTTTGCTTTTTTGCCTTCCATTTTCCTTTTTTTCCCTTTTTAGCTTCTTTTTTTTTTTTTTTTTTAACTTTCCCCTCTTTATTTCACCTTCCCCCTTGGGCACGCCCTTTTCTCCCCTGCTTTTTTGCCTTTTTTTTTTTTTTTCCTTCTTTACCCCTTTTTTCTGGTTTCTTGGGTCTCTCCCCGTGGTGCCCCCGGATGCATCACCTCCGAGGGGCTGTGTTTACCCAAGTGGCACCATGTTTGTCACCGGGCTGGCTTGCTCCGGTGTCTAAATATGTGGTGGGAGGCACGTGACAGCGGGAGCAAACATCCTGCGCTGGCTGCCAGCGCCAGGGCTGTTCCTTCTCCGGTAGGATTGGGGCTGAAGCCTCCTGGCTGCTGCTCCCAAATGCTCCTTGGGGCTCAGCCCAACCCTGCAGCTGTTTTGGGGTGAAGAAGGGGATCTGTGGTCCCCTTCCTCCCGCAGCCCAAGGCAGGATTTGTCCCTGCTGTGCCATTCCCATGGAATTGCAGGACAATCACCATGTCCCTCTGTGTTCCAAATGGGGAAACTGAGGCACAGCTTCTTACTGGCAGGAACAAATCAGACCCATGGGGGAGGATTCTCCTGCTGGATCCCAAATCTTTTAAAATCAACGTTTTGTTGCCTTTTGGGGTGAAGGCTGTTGCTGTGGCAGAGATAAGGGGTCTTGCACCCTGCTCCTGGCTCCCATGGCACTTTGGACATGGGTGAACTCCTTTCCAGGAGCATCCCTGGATGAGCATCGGGGGGTGGTGGGGAAGGTGCCCAGCCCAGGTGTGCAGGAGGGACTGGCAGCACGGAGCTGGCAGCACCCGCAGGCTCTCACCGAAATGCCCGCGCTGGCACTCCCCACCTGCCTGGCCATCCTGGCTGCGCTCCCGGAGCGGGGAGGAGGGGGAAGGCAGTGTCACGGGCTGGGAAGCTGAGCCAAATCTCAGCACAGTGATAATGTTGAACATTGATTTCTGTATTCCCCTTCCTCCGGCCTGGCAGGACCGTGGGGTGTGTGGAGCCAACGGCTCCTGCAGCCGGAGCCTCCATCGTGGGGCATCCTGCATCCGTGTGTTCCCTGCATCCCAGCCAGCTCTGGGGCCCAGACCTGCCAGGGGGGCTTGAAGGCAGAAAGAGCCTCCAAACAAAGGGTATTTTGGAGGAATGGAGCACCATTCCTGAATGCAGGGGGGTTTTGGCTGGGAGCAGGCCCCTCTGTGTGCTCTGCTATATCCAGCATGTGCCGAACTGAGTCCCAAATCCCAGCCCAGCCCTGGGCCCCAATACCCCTGACACCCCCAATACACCCCCAGACACCCTCATGCTGCACCTGTGTCTGACCCTGAGATGGTTCTAGAGCTGTGGGGAGCGCAGTGCGATCCCCGGGCTCCAAAGTGTCTCCAAAACACAGGTTTCAGGTCACATTCCCAAATCCCCAGGGAGCACTCCGCAGCCCGAGCCTCCTGCATGGAGCACGGGTCTCTCCAGCCTGGTGCATCCCAGAACTGCCAAGGTGCTGGGGCAGGTGTCACCGTGCTCCTGCTCCATCCTGCCACCGGCCGTGGAAGGGCCACAGCAGCACTGGCACCCCCCAGCAGCCCCGCAGCACCATAAACCCAGCTCCAGCCTCGGAACTGGGAAGTCTGTCTCGAAACCAGTCCGACTAGAATAACTGGGAAGGCAACTGTGGTTTCTTTTCAGGAAAAAAGAGATCTCGAAAAAGAACTGAAACTGTTTTCATTTGGACAAAAATATTCCTAGATATTTTTCCACATTTTGCCAGCAAGCAAGGGCATTTGCTTTTCATTTTTCAATGGAAACCCAGAGAAATGTAATTGAAAATGATGTTTTCCCTGAGAAAGAAGAAAAAGGCAATTATTGTTAAAAATCCATTTTGGTAAAAACAAAACAACTTGGTGAAAGAAAGCCCTCCCCAAACCAGGCCTGGCCTGTGCTGACACGGTTCCCCCCGAGCTCTTGTCCCACCCGGTGCCGCACACCAGGGCCAGCCGACGGCCACTGGTCATCCTGACTCCCTCGGGTCCGGAATGGCCGCGAGCTGGGAATGGCCAGGAGCTGGGACTGGCCTGACAGCAGGAGTGGGACAGAGCAGGACATCCCCACCACGTCCCACCATGTCCCTGCAGCCTGCCTGCATTTTGGAGTGGGGTGTGAAGCAAACATGAGACGACCTCAAACACTCGGTCCCATGGTGCTTTTTGGAATAGTGATAATTAAATTCAGACTTTTTTCCTTTCAAAATGCCCTGGAAAAATCCAATCACTTTGCAAATCAAAATAAGCATTTCCAATTAATCCTCTAACTTGAACCACATGGCTTTTAGGGAACGCGGTTGCACTCTGCTGAGACGCTATTTTTAAACCGGTGACGGCTCCGGCAATGTTCCGAGTGTGCTGCAGGCAGGCACGGCACGGCCCAGGCCGCCGGGGGCTGCCAGAGGGAGCTTGGGGCCACCTTATTCCCCTCCCTGTCCCCCAGGTGTGCAGGCACTGCTCTGTGGCCAGCTCGAGGCCAGGTGACAACACTTCCTGTGCTCCCGGTGACTTCAGGGACATGGCTTGAGGCTTCCTGAGTTCAGCTTTCCCCCGCTGACGGTTGTGGCCATTGTTGCAGAGGTGGCAGCCACAACCTCCTGCTCCCTGCAGCCGAGGGGTCCCAGCAGCCGTACCCCTAAATTCCTCCCCCGGCAGCTGAGGCTCTACAAATTCATCACAGCCTGGCTGGGCACCGGGGCACTGCCAGGGACGGGGGTGGCTGGGGGGTGCGAGGGCAGTGCCCATGTCACAGACAGAGCATGAGGACATTAAAGCCTACCCCCAAACCCTCTCCTGGATTACTGCAGAGGCTCTGCCAGCAGGGAAAAGCCCTGCCTGCAAGGCCACTATGCCTGGCACCATTCTCAGCCGTGCCAGCGGGAGGAAGTGGTGGCATACTGGGTCACCTTCCCCTTTGACACCTCTTTTGTCCCCAGGGACAGGAGCCTTGAGCCTTGAGGTGGGCGAGGGCACCTAGGTGAGGGATGGGGCCAGCTCCTGCCTCCTGGTCCCTGCCCCTGCCCCACCCGGGTGATGGCATTTCCAGGGCCCCTCCATGGTAGTGCCAAGGCAGTGCTGAGCTGTGCCAGCTGCCACCCGCCGGGCCTGGGGGGTTATTTTTAGCCCTGGCTGGGGATTTGGGTGCTAAGCAGCCGGCACCTCACAAGCTGATTTGAGCACTAAGCTGAAAAGCTGGGGACGTGGCCAAGGCAGGCGCGGATCCGGTCCTGGCCCCCACCTGCCCCCCGAGCTGGGGGAAGGGGCACTGAGCCCTCCAGGGAAGGGGTGCTGGGTGAGCCTGAGGGGCTGTGGGGTGGTACCCCCATCCTGCTGCCTGTGCCTGTCACCGCCCCCGGTGCCCAGGGGTTCCAGGGGCAGCGCCATGGGGGAATGGGGGTGTTGGATCCCCTCCAGGCCGCGGGGGCTGGTGCTGGGAAGTGCCGCTGTGGGCAAGGCGAGGCGGGAGTGGGCCCCAGCCAAAGTCAACTCAGCCACCGACGTTCTCAGGCTCCATGTGCTGACGGGTGCCCCAGTGCCCGCGGCCTGGGCAAGTGGGGTGCTGTGAACCCCCCCCTAAATCCTCCTCTTCCTCACACGTGCGCTCCTGCACGTGTTTTTCCTCTGGGACTGTTTTGGGAGCAGCCAGGAGCCTGCAGCATCCCCTTTCCTCAGGGGCTGAGGCTGTGGCGGGGCCAAGGCTGGGTTTGGCACTGCTTTGGGCACTGAGCCAGCACCTGGAGCTGGGGCTATGGAGATGCTTGGGGCCTGGCTCATCCCACTCTGGAGATACTGTGGAGCACCTACATCATTTGAGCAGGGAAAAATTAGGGTGCTGAGCTGCTCTGGGAGCTGTGAAAAAGGAGTGACAGCCTTGCCAGACACTGCAGTGCTGAGAGTGCCCTTGGCCTCAACCCAAAACTTCTTCTCGTGCCCCACAATGAGGTCCTTGTCACCTTCATCATCTCCTGCCCATTCCTTGTCCCTCATGCCGGCCAGGCTGTTGCTTGGGAAGGAGCCATGCCCCTGGGGACACCCAGCATGGTGACAGACGGTGAGTGGCTCATCACGGCAGGTGAGTAGCAAAAGGTTTGACCTCGGTCTATCCCCCCATCTCCCCTCACCACTTCCAGGGTGGTGCCCGCTGCTCACAGAGCCTGCAGCCGCCCCGCCATGCCAGCTGGCTGCCAGCCCTGCCTGGCACCGGGGCCTGCTCGCTCCTGCCCGCACATGCCAGCAGCAGAGCCGGGCCCAGCCCCGGTGCTCAGCACCTGGGCCAAGGAGCACAGCCTGACCCTGCCGACGCCGAGTCTGGCCCCGCACATCACATTTCGCTCTCGCATTGATGGTGGCTTCAGTGCCCGCCGTGCCTGGGGTTGGGCAGCCTGGTGGATCCAGCCAGCTCCGCTCCCCCTCCCGGGGGAGCTGCAGCATCTCCGGCTGCACCCGGGCCGGTGGGTGTTTGGCAGACGGGTGCGGAGGTGGCTCTCGGCGCTGTACCTGTGCCAAGCAGGCGGCTCCAAAATGCTGCCAGTGCCGGCGGGGCATGGCTGGACCCCAGGGGTGCCCAGGGCTCCCGGGGAAGCTGATGGGGCGTGAGAGCGGGGACCAGCCCCAGCCGTGGGGGAGAAGGGCCCTTCCCTGGGGCAGCCAGGCAGGGTTAGGGCTGTTCTGAGGGAGGAAGGAGGTGGCTGCGTGCGGCGTCCGGCCCTGCCGTGTGGGCTTCCCAAGCTGCTCGCCGTTCATTTCGGAGCTTATTAGGAGCTGGGCTTTGTCAATAAGGCACCATATAAAGCACATTGTTGTCTCTTAGCAACCTTAACTGCTTTAAGAAGAATTTTGTTTAGTTTTTTTTTTTTTTGAATATAGAAGAAATGCACCAGGAAACGGCTGCGCCAGCCGGGTTCATCCGGGAGCACCCGCTCTTCCCGCACGAGTCGGAGGCGCAGCACAATGGCTTGGCCCCAGCTCCTGTCCCAGCTCCCGGCGAGCAGGGCCTGCTCCCAGTTACAAAATGGGAGTGCAGAGAGCACTGGGAGGCTGCTGGGGGGAGGACACAGATCTGGGGATGGTGATGCTGGCGATGGGGACATCACCAGGCTCTGTCAGATCCTGTCCAGGCAGCATGCAGGAAGGGGGGGAGGGTGTGGAGGGGCCTTGTAGCCAGTGTGAGGACAGGAGGGAGCCTTGGCCATGTCCCACTGTCCCCCATGTCCCCAGCCCTGTCCCTGCACAGGAGCTGCTGGGGTGCCATGGCCAAAGGCACTGGGCAAGTGGTGGCAGAACCACAAGTCCCCCACTCCTGTCCGAGTGGGACCAGGATGGATGGAGACAGGGCTCCCACCACATCCCTGCCTGGGTTGTACTGGGATAACTGGGCCCCAGCCTCGCACTCCGCATGGTGCTGGAGCTGGTTAATGGCAAACGGCGCCTGGGAGCATTAACCCAAGCGGGGGGGCGGGAAGGGGGGGTACAAACAGGCGCTGAGGGTGAATCTGCAACCGCAGGAAGTCAGTTATTAATTCAAGGGAGACGTTTTGCCCCTTGATTTACTGTCATCGGGCCTTTATGTAACGGCAAGGGAAGGGTGGGCGATGCTGTGGGGAGGGGGTAGACAAGGGGGGTGCAGTCCAGCACCCCCCAGTGCCCCCTTCTGCTGCTCCCCGAGTGCCCCCATGTGAAGGGAGAAGGGGATCAGGGTGGGAGCCCACCAGCTCAGTGTGCCACTGTGTGCCAGCAGGACATGGGGGACCCCCAGAGAACCCTGTGCCTTCCCCATGGGACTTCCTCCTCCCCAACCCCCTCAGTTCTCAGTCTGGGCCCTCGCAGGCTGTTGACACGGCTGGGGCCTCGTGTCCTCGTGTCACCTCCTGAGTCGGGGGACAGGAGCTGGCAGAGCGGCTGCCGCCTGTGTGGTGCCAGTGTGCAAACGTGGGGGTGTTTGTGCACAGATGTGCTTGCACACGTGGATGGAAGTGCACGTGTGACCATGTGGGCACGTGCACATGCTTGTGCGTGTGCAGATGTGCGCACACATAGGTGTGCTTGCACGCGTGTTTAAATGTGCGTGCACACACGTGCATTGCTGTGCTTCCACGCGTGTTTAAATGTGTGCACACACATGTGCATCGCTGTCCCCTCAGCACACACCATGGGCACCACCACGCACACGCTGAAGAACACGCCTGCACACGCAGCCAGGACAGGGGACACAGCAGCCCTGTGGCAGGGGGACATACTTAGTGCCAGGGGACACAGCAACTGTGTGGCGGAGGACATGCGGCGTGTCAGGACCTCACGGCAGCTCTGTGGCAGGGGAACACGTGGGGTTGCAGGGGACACAGCAGCCCTCGGTGCCGGCTGGCGGGTGGCCCGGGCGGGAGAGGGCTGGGGGATGCAACACTCCCCTGCCTTCAATTGGCTGAGCGGTAAATAAATAAAAGGGAATTAAATAAATAGAGGCGAGTCGGTTTATATAATCGCTGGTACAGTTTGTCCTGAACCTCTGCACGGATTAGAGAGCTGGCACCGGCCGTGGGTCATTAGCAGCTGGGCTGAGCCCCCCCAGCGCGGCCACCCCGGCCCCAGCCCCCACCAGCGGCCCCCAGCCTTGCCCCCTATTTACCTAGCCGGGTACTTTTTAACGAGAAACCTTGGGAAGGACTGTGCATGCGTGTGCACGGGTGTGTGAGCGCCTGCAGGGATGTGTGTGCACGTCTGTGCTCTGCAAACGTGCACGGCAGGGCACACGGCTGTACGTGGACACCTGCCTGTGCCCAGGTGTGCCCAAGCAGGTTGGTGTGTGTGCAGGAAGCTCTGTGTGTGTGTCTGTGTCCATCGTGTGTGCCTGTGTGCATGAGTGTGCACAGAAGTGTGTGCATGCACATGTATTTTCATGTTTGTGTGGACGGGGGCCAGCACACGCACATACCTCTGTGGTGTGCATATGCACACGTGTGTGTGTGTGTGTGTGTGTGTGTGTGTGTGTGTGTGTGTGTGTGTGCGCTCCTCTGCACAAGCACGTATGGCTTTTCCCCCTCTGCTCATGAAAGCACGTTTTTCCCACAGCTCCACTTTCTTCCTAGGTCTTGGGGTGTTCCTGCAAAACCACTTGGTTTCTTCCTTGCCTTTTGGAGCATCACCTAGGAGGTGCATTCGTTGGGGTGTGACGGGAGGCCCCTCAAAAGCTGTGGCACCCAGGGCAGGAGGTGACAGTGTGCCACAGGAATCACTGGGTGCCAGCTGCCCAGGGTCTCCATGTCCTCCCCAAACACCCCCACCCCACCCTCGGGGCCACCGTCGCCAGCAAACCTTGACTCCCCTCCTCAGCTGTCCCACATTGCTCCGAGTGGGCCACTGCAGAGCGTCCCACGCCGGGGACAGCCAGCGCGAACCCCCGGTGTCCCCGGGCTCATCCCGTACTGTCCCCGCAGCGCCCCGCGGGGTGCCCCGAGCCCCGCAGGACGCGGCTGCGCTGCCGCCCGGTGCCGGGACTGAGTGTGCCCGCGACGTGTCTGTGCCGCTGCCGGTGCCCCTTGCCGTGCCGGTGCCGGTGCCCGTTCCCGTGCCCGTGCCCGTGCCCATTCCCGTTCCCGTTCCCGTGCTGGTGCCGGTACCGGTGCCGGTGCCGGTGCCCGTTTCCGTTTCCGTTTCCGTTCCCGTGCCGGTGCCGGTGCCGGTGCCCGTTTCCGTTCCCGTTCCCGTTCCCGTTCCCGTGCCGGTGCCGGTGTCGGTGCCGGTGCCCATTCCCATTCCCGTTCCCGTTCCCATTCCCGTTCCCGTTCCCTTGCCGGTGTCCATTCCCGTTCCCGTTCCCGTGCCGGTGTCGGTGCCGGTGCCGGTTCCGGTGCCCATTCCCGTTCCCGTGCCGCTGCCAGTACCGGTGCCCATTCCCGTTCCCGTTCCCGTGTCGGTGCCGGTACCGGTGCCGGTGCCCACTCCCGTTCCCGTTCCCATTCCCGTTCCCGTGCCCGTGCCGGTACCGCTGCCCAGTCCCGTTCCCGTTCCCGTCCCCGTGCCCGTGCCGGTGCCGGTACCGCTGCCCATTCCCGTTCCCATTCCCGTTCCCGTGCCGGTGCCGGTGCCGGTGCCGGTACCGGTGCCGGTGCCGGTGCCGGCGCCCATTCCCGTTCCCGTCCCCGTGCCCGTGCCCGTGCCGGTGCCGGTACCGGTACCGGTGCCCATTTCCGTTCCCGTTCCCGTTCCGGTTCCCGTTCCCGTTCCCGTCCCCGTGCCGGTGCCGGTGCCGGTGCCGGTGCCGGTGCCGGTGCCGGTGCCGGTACCCATGCCCGTTCCCGTGCCCGTGCCGGTACCGGTGCCGGTGCCGGTACCCATTCCCGTTCCCGTGCCCGTGCCGGTGCCGGTACCGGTGCCCATTTCCGTTCCCGTTCCCGTTCCCGTCCCCGTGCCCGTGCCGGTGCCGGTACCGGTGCCCGGTGCCGTGCACGCTCTTCTGCTGCCATCTAGCGCCCACCCACGGGCGAGTTCCCGCAGGGTGCCCGTCGCTCGTGGCCTCGTGGCCTTCGCGGGCCGGGCAGTGCCCCGGTTCGGGCTGCCCTGGGGAAGCCACCGGAGCCCTGGGGACATCTTGACTCTCTGTCTGGGGACGTGCCGGTGGGCTGGGCCCCGTGGCTTTGGATCCTGAGGTGCTCGTGGGCCCTTGGCTCTGGGAGGATGTGGAGCAGCATTCCCCCTGGAAGCTGGGAGAAACCCAGTGGAACCGCAGAGCCTGGGAAGCCGTCAGTGGCACAGGATGCTGCAATGGCACTTAGATGTCATGTCACGTACTCCCTCACAGCCATCCCCATCTCACCAGGCACAGGCTGGGATGGTGGGTTCAGGATTCTGGTTTTACCCACCAATGACCATCCTGGTGCCCTTTGTACCGGGAAAGGACAGTGCCACAGAGGGGCCGTGGGTGACACCAACCCTGGGCAGCGCCAGGCACCTCGTTGCCGCTGCAGCCATGAATGCCCGACCTGCAGACCCCACCACAGCTGTCCCTGACAGAGCCATTCTATGCAGGATGCTGGAGAGCAGCTTTCCTGCCTCTCTCCTGAGCCTCTCATCCCAAGCTCCCTGAGATGGATGGATGGCCTCGCCCTGCGCTCAATACCTGCTGACTCAGGGACTCGCACGCCAGCGTTGACGGATCAACCTCTGCATCGCTGCCGGGGCTCGGCAGTAAATCGGCTGCGCCGGAGCCAACCGAGCCCACAGAACACTCGTGTGCGGATGCTGGCTCTGCCCCATGAGGAGGGGGTGATCGATGGGGTGTCAGCAGAGATTCAGGCTCCTTGGGGCTTTGCTCAGGGACGTCTCGGCAGGAGATGCCGCAGAGGTATTTTTAGCCACGTAATTCATAGCTACCTCCAGCCTGATTAATTTTTTTCTCCCTTGGTCAATCCATCACACATTCTTCCCCGGTGGATGGATGCGTGCTGAGAGCTGGGTGTGCTGGGAGGGGCTGAGGCAAAACCTGGACATTGGGTCCGTTTCAGAAAGGTTCATTTGATTCTTTTTCCCATGAAGTAACACAAAACACCTGTCCAAGGGGCCCCAAATGCTGAGAAAATCCCTGTCTCGGGTGTCCCCCAGCAGGGCAGGGTGGGTGCAGTGGTGAGCGCCTGCGGGGCAAAATTGATGCTGGGACTGTGTGCTTACCCTGGACCAGCTCCTGGGATGCTCCAGCCTTTCCCAGGGCACTTCCCCAGCCATAGATGCCAAAACGGGAGCCAGGGAGAGGCTGCAGCATCCCACATCTGTCGTCTCTGGTGAAAGCATTTTCACTCAGGCCTGATTCAGCAAAACAGTGTTTTTCCAGTTGCTGCTGCACCCAGGATGAGGACACACAGTCCTGCAGGCTGCTGGCATCTCCTAGAGGTGCAGGCATGGAAGGAGGATCAGGCAGCTGATGTGCTTATACCCTCATTGGGAAATATGAGCTGAGGGAGCTCAAAGGACAGGTCCGATTTGGGCTTTAGGCTCCCGTTGGTGCTTGTGCCCACCCCCCTTCTGAACGCTCCCAAACTCTGCGAGCACCATGGCACCACCTGCCCAGGCAGGACCCAGCATTTGTGGGTGCACCACGGGGCACACAGCAAAGGGGTCACCCTGACACCCTACAGAGGCCCTGGGCTCCTGCCAGTCCCTCTTCCGGCCGGCCGAGCGTCACCCACCGCCCCCGTGTCCTGGCGCGACCCGGCTTCCCTGTGCCAGTGGCCGTGACCGGAGGCAGCGTGGGGCTGCGGGGGCTGCCTCAAAGGGCCAATTTTCTTGCTCTGAAGCCCCAGCTCTGTTTGGCGTCAGGCAGGGCAGTGGGGTGCAAGGGCAGCGTGGGTGCTCCCGAGTGAAGGGGCACCACATTCCTGCTGGGCACAGGCACTGCCAGTGCCCCCCACCTCCAGCCCTTTGATTCTGGCCCAGCCTCTTGCCCTGGAAACTGCAGCTGCCCACAGCAGGGTCATGCAGAGCAGGATCTGCTCTCCTCTTCCTGTTCTCTGTGCCTGAGCCCCAGCAGAGCTGGCATGATGCCAGGCACCATCCCTGCATGAGGAGCAGGACACCCCAGTGTCCCCAGGGTCTGGCTTTGACTGGGTTTTCAGGGTTCCCTTGCAAGCCTGAGTGGTAGCAGTGGCAGTGGCTCGTGCTTCCTGGCAGGAATCTGCTCAGGCTGTCTGCTGCCCACTTATCCCAGTCTGGGAGAGCTGTGGGGTCTCTTGCAAAGGGTGGTGGGTTCTTGGGAGCTTGGCGAGTGCATCCCCTGGCTCAAGCTTTTGTTGTGAATCTATGGAGAGATTCCTCTGCTTCCCAAAACCAGCCCGGAGTTGTGCCCAAAACAGTCTTAAATCCAGTTAAAAGCAATTCTCACTCCCTACCTTGGGCTGGGCAGGTGCTGGGGGATGGACAGACAGACAGACCCCCAGGTCCCCTTGCTGGCACTGCCTCAAGAACAGGAGCTGAAGGGATTGGATGGGGCTGGCAGAGATGGGATGGGGCTCACACCTGCAGAGACCTTCATGGCCAAGCAGGGAGATGCTGTTTCCTGCCAGCAGCAAAGTTTCCTCCAAAAATACTCATGTCAGCAAAGCACCTGGAGTGAGCTGGGGCAAGGACAGCCAGGTTGGGACCCAGGGCAAGGCTGAGATCAGCAAAAAACACTAAAAATCCAAACCCCTGAAGCAGGGAGATGACCACTGAACACATGTGAGTTCCACCTCAACCCTTCCTCCCTGCCTTGGTCCCAGCCAGGGCCATGGTACAACCTCCCCGTCCTTGGCCCCAAGTCCCTCTTCTGCCCACAATCAGCTTCCCCCCTCCAAAATCAAACAGCCAAGACCTGACCCTGCACCCCTGAGCCGGCCGCCCTCACTCACCATCCACCAGGTCTTGGCCCTCACGTCGTAGCAGAGCTGCCACCTCACCGCGCCCCTGGCCACCGGTGCTGCTGCCATGCCCAGCACCTCCATCCCCAGTGGCTACTGCAGGACATGGCTGGCATGATGTCCCACTCCCAGTGCCATCACAGACCCTTTTTCCCCCAAAAAGCATCCAGAGCAGCTCTCAGCCCTGAGGAAATACAGCTGGATGGAGGAAAAGAATAATCCCAGTCTGGGAGTTCCCGGGCTGCCCCCGGGGAGGCGGGTCGGCTGCTCTGGGTGGGCTGGTGGGTGGTCACTGCTGAGCAGAGGCTGTGCCAGCAGCCGGACACGCTGGAGGGACAGCACCCATGTCAGTGGGACAGAGGAACCCTGGTGGGTGGGGCAGCAAAGGGATATGCTGGGTCTTGGAGGATTTGGGAGTTGTTTTGGCTTTGTCTGCCCAGGGAAGGGGCTGCTGCAGGTACTGCCTACAACCTGCCAGCCCCTGAGCCAGGGACCCCTGACAGCAGACATGTCCCTGTATGGGTGATGGGCTCCCATGTCACCCCTTCCAGAGCTGCTCCGTGTCCCCCAACACACATGTGCTCAGATGGAGAGTCCTTCTCCTTCTCCTTCTCCTCCTTCTCCTTCTCCTTCTCCTCCTTCTCCTTCTCCTTCTCCTTCTCCTTCTCCTTCTCCTTCTCCTTCTCCTTCTCCTTCTCCTTCTCCTTCTTCTCCTTCTCCTTCTCCTCCTTCTCCCCTCTGTCTCTACAGAAACTCAGGGATGGAAAGGGGCTATATGGGAATCTCACGTGAGGATCTGGGGAGCTGGGCACCAGCACAGCTGTGGGGGCTGATCCCTGGTCCCAGTGTGGGGGCAGGATCTGGTCACTGGGGATTGCTGGCCCTGTCACCCTGCCTTGGTCCCAGCATGACCTGGCCCAAGGAGGTCAGAAGTGCCTCGGGGGTGACATCCTTCTGGCCCCACTGTTTCCACATGCACTGTGTGGTTCCCCAAAGAAACCCAGTGGGGGTCATGTCTGCCCCCTTCACTCTGAGCCTGCTCCCCTCCCAGGAATGAGCTGTTCTGGACTTCGGGCCCTGCCATAGGGAATTCCAGCCTCTGGTGAGTGCTCAGAGCTCTCAGTTGTCCATGTCACCATGTCCACTCAGCATCCATTCTCCCAGGAATTGTGATTTGATTTGGAGTTTGGGGGTCACGGGCTAACCACTCCCTTGTATGGCTGAACAGGTGGCTCTGGCTTTGTTATTCTCAGGGACAGTCAGATCCTTCCCAGTGCTGCCCACTGGGACTAACCGGTCCCCGCTGGGTGTCCTGCCTTCCCCCTGTGCTTTCTCCACCCGCTGCTGGCAGATTTTCCAACCCCAGGGTTTTGCTGCAGGGATTGAAGAAGTTTTTGAGGAGGTTTGGAGTTTTTTTGGCTTTCAAGGCCCAGGAGTCAGGGGAGAGGCTGGCTTTACGCTGAGCTGGAGATTTGATGACGTTCAGAGATATTCAGACAAAGCTTCTGGGGATGGAGCCATCCTGATGCCTGGGGCATGGGGGCTTGGGCACCACCATGGACACAGCACTGAAGGATTTTGGGATGGGTGAGATGGCTGTGTGAGAAGGCAAGCAGCATGAGGGGCAGGTTGCAGGAATTCAGCTCCTGGAAATAATTAATTTCAAGGCATGGAGATTAGTTCCTGATTTACTTTTTTTTTCTGAATACCAATTTTTTTATCCTTATTTTTGATCAAAAGCCAGGCCTTTTCTTGGGAAAAGAACTCTGGTTCTTCTCACGAACACTTTCCAATGAGACTTTTTTCATCCAAACGAGGGTTTGGGGCAGAAAATTAACCCACAGCTGAGCCATGGTTGCAACTCAGAGCTGGGTGCCAGGGCAAGAGAGGGTGCAGGGGGGGTTCAAATGGATTGAGCTGAATGAGGAAAATCTTTCTGTTTGGAATCTTCCAGAATTGCTGTTTGGCCTGGAAAGGGTGGTTTTAAAGCAGTATGTGATAATGTGAGTGTGTGTGTGTGTGTGTGTGAGTGCACTGATGTGTGTGTGCACAAGCAGGTACATGTGTGCATGTGTGTGTCATGTGTGTGTGTGTGTGTGTGTCACATGAGTGTGTGTGTCACGTGTGTCATGTGTGTGTCACGTGTGTGTCTCGTGTGTGTCTGTGTCACACGTGTGTGTTGTGTGTGTCTCATGTACGTGTCTGTGTCACACGTGTGCCAGCACACGCGGGCGATGCGCTGACAGTGAGCGGAGCAGACATGTCCTGCTGGAAGCAGCTCTGCTGCCCCAGGGCTGCAGCGCTGGCAGGAGCAGGGAGGAGATGCCATGAGATGGCACCCAAAAAAACATCGAGAGGCTTTGGTGGGGTTGGGAAGGTCCTCTGGCACATCCCCGGCTGTGGGAAAGGGCTCTGGGGGTATTTGGGGGAACCCTGAACCTCCTGCCAGGATGGTGGTTGTGAGGGTGGGTGCTATGGAAATGCCGTGTGCCGGGGCTGGGGGTGCCATGCAGCCCTGGTCCATTGCCAGGGGCATCACTCCGACTTCATGGGAGTCTGGAAGTGCTTTGACAGGCAGTGGGGGCAGAAAGGAGGTGAGACCCCCCTAGAATGAACAGTGGGGGAGACGTAGCCTCAGTGCTGACAGCCACCCTGGCAGGGCTGCCAGGAAGCAAAGAGCCAGGGGAAAGGATATGGTGGAGAAGGGGCTGGAGCTGAGCCAGCTGCTCCAGCCTGTGGGCCTGGGGGCTCCTGCCTCAACATCTGTGCCTTACTCAGGATGGTCCCATCTCCTCTGGCCTGTCATAGATCCGTTGGTTCAAAGCCCAGCTCTCTGTGCCTCAGTTTCCCTGGCAGGGCGGGCTCTGCTCATTGCTGCCCACCGTACCAGCTCCTGGCGCATCCCCCCAGTGTCTCCCAAGGCCTTTTCCCTCTAGGAGGGAGGGAGCTGGCAGTGGGGGTATTCCCATCCTGGCTCCATGGGCCTCCGTGCTGCCAGACCTGGGTCACCCTGCCTGGTCTGTCAGCTCAGGGGGGTCTGTGTGCATCTGTGTGGGGGACAGGGTGGGTGTGCAGGTGTGTGAGGCCATACATGAATGTCCAGCCTCCATGTCTCCTGCCACCAGTGGATCCAGTCCTGTGCTGGCAATGGACTGTCCCACCACAGGCCTGGGACTGCTTCAGGAGGGTCAGGCTGTGCTGCTCTTTTGCAACCACTCATTAGTGATCAGGGATCAGTGTGGGGTCAGACCAGGGCACTCAGTCCCACAGGTACCCTCGCTGCTCTGTGCCTCAGTTTCCCTTGGCATCTTTTTTTCTCCCTGGTGTTCCTGACCCCGCTTTCTGCTAGTCCCTGCAAGATGTGATGATCCTATGGGAGCGACATGGTGGCACCTTTGCTTGTGCCACAGAGCCACCAGGGTCAGCAGGATGGGAGCATGAGTCCATCACCTCTGTCAAGAGGAGGCAGATGGGGACAGGATGAAATCCCTCCTGAGCTCATGTCCGCAGTGATGGAGGTGGGACCCATGTGGGACCCCTTCCATGAGGGCTGGCATCCAGAGCTGGTGCTGGTCCCTGCCTGGGACCACGGCAGCTTCTGCAGCCCCGGAGCTGGGATCACTGCCCAGATCTGAGCATCTCTTTGGGATGTCACATTTGGTGGCCGAGAGGAGAGAGGGGACAACAACGGAGGAATGACAACGACAGTGTGCCCCCCACCTGCTCAGACCCATCTGTGAACAGGCACAGGCCGGCACGGGGGGGCCATGCCTGGGGGAATGTGAGGTAAATGCTGCACCCCAGAACCACCCCTCCCTCAGGGATGTGCAGGCAGCACACGCCCCCCTCTCCCCCCGGCTGTACAAACCAGACGACCCCACCCTTCCAGGGAAAGGAGGGCACGACAGCCCCCAAGGCTGTACGAGCCAGACAGACCCCACCCCCGGACAGCACACCCCCCCCATTCCATTTGGGCAGGACCCTCCGCCCCTTCCCCGGGCGGTGCGGGTGTGACAGGCCGTGGGCTCAGGACGAGACCCCCGCACGGCCCCGCCGGGACCCCAGAGCCGCCTCAGCGCGGCGCCGGGGGGGCTCGGGGGGCGGTGCCGCGCGGGCGGGGGCGGCGGTGACGTCAGGCGCTGTCCGCGGTGCTGAGGGAAGATGGCGGCGCGCTAGAGCCGGGCGGCGGCCAGGGCCCCCCGCGCCCCCCGCGCCCCCGGCACCCGCACCGCCGCCATGTCGCTGCTCTGCGTCGGAGGTACCGGGGCGCAGGGCACGGGCCGCGGGGACAGGGCGGGGGGCGCGTCCCGCAGCCGCTCTGCTCGGGGCGGACAGGGGGCAGCGCGGGGCCGGCGGGGCTGAGGGGAGTGTGGGGAGAAGGGGGGCGATCGGGGCTGGGGCGATCGCGGGAGCGGCTCCATTCACAGGCACCCGGCGCGTGGATTTATGAATGAACCGGCGGGGGCGCGCGCGGTGCGGGAGCCGGCAGTGAAGGTGGGGGAGGGAGAGGGGTGTGGGCGCGCCCTGCCCGCGCAGGGATCCCCCCGGAACCCCCCGGGATCCCCCTGACTCTGACCCGAACTCACCCCGCCGGGAGGGAAGGGGCTCCCCCTGCGCCTCCCCTCGCCGTGGGGACGGCAGGGGAGGGAGGGGATACCCCCCATAACCCGCCCCGGCTCCAACCCCTCCGTGGGAAGGGGACTCCCCTTGTAACAGCCCCCGGGCTTCCTCCGTAACCTCCCACGGCCGTGGGGAGAGAGCTCCCCTCATGACTTCCCACTGCTGGGGAGGGAGTGGGCTCCCCCGTAAGCCCCCCCCTGCTCCCCCCGTAGCCCTCCCCCGCCGTGGGGAGGGGGCTCCCCCCGCGCCGCCCCTCCCAGCCACTCCCGGCTATCCCTCTGCACCTTCCCGCCCCTCGGAGCCCCCTTCTTCCCCCCTGTTCCCCCCGTATCTCTTCCCACACCCCCCAAACGCAGACCCCCACGTGCCTACCCCCCAAACACTGCCATCCCTCCATATCCAGCCTCCCATCTCTCCCCAGATACCCCCCTAACCAACACCCCCAGGGCCCCACCCCTCACACCTATCCTCAGGCACTCCCATCCTGCAGTCCCAGTCCCCTGCATTCCCAAACACCCCCTCAACCCAAAACACCCCATATGTGCCCCCAACACCCCACATCTATCCTCACACCCCCCAATTACACCCTCAAGCACCCTCGACCCCAAAAATCCCCCCACTCCCAAACATCATCTATCACCATCTGTGTATCTCTACATTCTCACTCCCCCAAACAGAACCCAATGCACCCCATATCCCACAATCTCTCCCCACTTCCCCCTGTGAGCCCCTAAAAATCCCCCCCAAATTACATCCTGAGCCCCAGCCCTCTATACCCCTGCAGGTGTTGCCCCACTTGGGCATGGTGATGCTGGTGGGAGTCAGGGCTGCTGTGGGGGTCAGAGTAGGAGTCTGGGGGTCTGGTGCTGGTGTGGACCTGGTTAGGGGTGCTGGTTGCCCCATAGGAATTGGGGGCAGTGCACAGGTAGGAGATCCCTCCACCCAGCATGCTGAGCCCTGCCCAGCTCAGTGCGCAGATGACTCCTGCAGGCTTGGCCTCAGCCTCACTGGTCATTCTGGATTGGGTGCTCAATAACGGGGGGCAGAAGTCGGGAGGGGGTCCCTTTACCCCCTTCCCAAGGCTCTATGACATCCTGATGGGGATGGGGTAGCACTTGTGTGTCTTCAGGTCACAGGATGGAGGTGGCAGAGTGACAGCTGGGACAAGGTGGGGCATAGGGTGTCTGGGATTCCCCCACCCCAGGTGAAATCTGGAGGAAAATGGGGCTCCCCCAGTGCTGCCTGAGCTCATCAGGATGGGGGCTGTACCCCTTCCCACCCCCTGACATGTCCTTGTCCGTTAGGTGCTGTCACAGCCTCCTCTCCCATGGCAGTGCCATAGCTGGTGTGCCCCTGTGTGCCCCCCAGCCAACCCCAGATTTGGGGTACCCTCCTCTGGCAGCAGGGGGTGCCTCTTTACTCCCACTTAAAGGACTGTCACATGTGGTGACATCCTCGGTGGCACTGTGGGTGGCTGACAAGAAACAGCTCTGAGTGGGTTCGGGCTTCCCCCACTGCCCCATCATCACTCTCTGGTCACGCTTCTTATGCTATTTTGGGGGTCTCGGGGGCGGGGGTGCCACCCCAGAGCCTCCCCCAGGCTTGCCCTGCCCCTCCTGGGGGTTGCAGCCACATGCAGCCCCCATGGGCTCCGTGCCACGGGGTGTCCCTGGGTGACTGGCACTGGAGTGACCTGGGAGTGTGGGGTGAGCAGGGACAGGAGGGGGTGTCTAGAGTGGTGTGAGGCAGACGGACAGATGGACAGGCGGGCGGACAGGCATCCGGAGAGACAGATGGAGAGACGGAGAGACAGATGGATGGAGGGGACGGGAGACGTGAGCACGGAGGCTGAGGGGTGGGTGGATGGACTGACAGAGGGGTGGAGGGATGGAGGGAGAGGATGAACAGTGGGGTGGATGGAAGGACAGACTGATGGAAGGATGGACAGAGGGGTAGATGGAGGGATGGACAGAGGGTTGGATGAAGGACAGACAGAGGGGTGGGCAGATAGATGTATGGGTGGATGGACACAGGGATGGGTGTGTGGAGAGACCGGTAAGTGGACACATAGTGGGGTGGACAGGCAGAGGTGTGGGCAGATGAACAGATGGAGAGTGGATGGAGAGACAGGTAAATGGATGGACAGAGGGGTGGACACACAGGAGATGGACATATGGTGAGGTGGGTGGATGGACAGACAGGTGAATGGATGAATGGACAGATGGATGGGTGAATGGAGAGACAGGTAAATGGACAGAGGAGTGGGTGGATGGACAAAGGGAGGGGTGGATGGATGGACAGGAAGATGGATGACGGATGGGTGGATGGACAGACAGGTAAATGGACAGATGGATGGGTCAATGGACAGAGGGATGGGTGGGTGGAGAGACAGGTAAATGGACAGACAGCAGGATGGACGGACAGAGGGATTTGTGGATGGGCAGAGAGGTGGACCGACAGACAGGCCTGTTGTGGGATGCCAGCAGCCCAGCCTGGTTTTCACGGCTTTGCCAGTCCAATCCCTGCCAGCTGCCTCCTGCCTCAGTTTCCTCAACTGGTCAATGTTCCCTGAGAGGAGCCAAATAACCCCAGCCTGGGAAGCACCCAGCTTGTTGGTGCCACATAGGTGTCACACTGTCAGTGCCTTGCTTCGGAACTCAGGTTGAGTTTAGCCCCAGGGTGGCACTCCAGGACTCATCACGCCTGTGCCAGCTTTGGGGACCCTTTGATGGGTGGGAGGGCAGCGCATCCCGCAGATGATGACAGCAGGACTTCTCCCCGGGCAGGAGATGACAGCTAGGAAAGCCATGTGTTCCCTGGGTAATTGTTTGTTCCTGTCAGCTTGGGTATTTTTGGAGCTTTTCCTTCCTCTGCTCTCCCATTCCTTTTTGGAAGCAGCAGCTGGTGAAGAGTAGTGGGTGCCCCTGAGCCCGGGGGAAGGGGATCCCTGTCAGCCACAGGCAGGTTCTGGCTCCAAATACTCTATTAGAATAGAATAATATAAATATATATTATATATAATATAATGTATAAATACAGTATATTTAATGTATGTAATTATTACACACAGTGATGCCAGGCATCCCCAGGCAGTCTCCAGGCTCCCAACCTGGTGTCACTCGAGGATCTCTGGGATCCTAGAGCCTTCTGCCAATCCCCCACGTGTGAATCCCCCATCCCTGAGAGAAACTGCAGCTCCTGGAGCCTTGTGATTCCCTGGGAACATGGCTGCCAGTGATGTGGCTGGTGACCTTCCTTCAGGCAAAAAGCCACCCAACGTGTCACCCTCTCGGTAGCGCAGGGCAGGCAGTCGAGCCAAAGGGTCCCCACTTGTTTTCTGAGGCGATGATTCCCCCTGCCTCAGTTTCCCCGAGGCTTCTGGTGCCACGTGGCCTCCTCCCAGCCCTGCCAGGCACATGGCGCCAGCGGCAGCCCCACATCCCATCCAGCGCTGGTGGCGGGTGATAAGCGGCTGGCGAGTGGCACGTCTCCGAAATCAAATTACCTTTGATGTCGCCAGGGCTATTTTCATCCCTCCTCGGTCACGTTGGTCCTGCACCCGCTGGCACCCGCGTCATTTAACCGTTCTCCGGGTGCTGTGTCATTCCCTCCCCGCCTGGACCCCTCCTGGCAGCCCCGAGGACGCCCCCCTCATCCCCCGGCATTGGCTGCGTCGGTGCCTGGCTGTGCTCAGCTGCATTTGCTCCCCCACTGCAGCCAAAACCTGGGAACCGACCCCCACCCAACTGGGTGAAGCTGGGGGGTCAGCCAGAATCGGGGGGGGTTTTCCCATGGTGCTGAGCAGGATTGGAGCCCCCCCTTGCACACCCCAATGGGCAGGATGGGATGTGCCCCCAGGAGGGAGACAGGACTGGGGTGCAGTGGGGCTGTTTTGGGGCTGTATGGGATTTTGGGGGGGTATCTCCACCACCCCTTTGTCTGGTTTTGGGCAGTGAGAGTTACAGGCCCCCAACCCACCAGGTTTCCTGTGGGAAATCCGGATCAGTGGTTTGGGAGAGCCTTAACCCTGATGCTGCTGGGCTGGTGCCCCCCAGCTGGGACTGGAGTGGGGGACAGGGCCCCCCAGACCACAGGTTTTCTCTGCAGTTAGGGATGGTAACCTCATCTATTTCTCAAAATAAATCCCAATTCAAAAGTGTGGGGTGGGAGGGAAGTAACACCCCCTCAACAGAGAAAGGCTGGTCATTTGGAGTTGCAAGCTGTCTCAGAGTAGCAGGTTTTTTGGGGGGGCCTTTGCTTCCTTCTGATGCCCACGTCTGGCTCAGGTCTGATCCTCCACTCTCACTTGGCATTGGGGATCCCAACACTTTCCCCACCTGGCAGCTGGGGGGGTGTGGGGGGCAGCCTGGACTGGGGTCCTCCCACCCCCTTGACACTCTGGTGGGGGTTCCCAATCCCCCGCTCCGGGATCTCAATGTGATTCTCTTCCCTCCCTTTGTCCCCACAGTTAAAAAGGCCAAGTATGACGGGCCCCAAGGTAAGTGAGACCCCTCTTGCCTGCCCACCTGGGGGGAGAGGGTGGGACTCTTGGGCTGGTTGGATGTGGTAGGGTCAGAGGAGGGGTTGGGGAGGAGGGTTGTGGGGACCCTCAGCTCTGGAGGCATCATTTGGCAAGTTGGGGAAACACACACGCACAGATGGGGGTGCCCCGGACAGGAGCAGAGGACTCACATGCTACCAGCCCTGGCAGAGGTGGGATCCCTCCTGGGGCTGGGGTGCTGATGGAAGTGTGTATGGGGGTGGCAGTAGGCGGTGTCAGGGGGTGAGGCCACACTGGGGGTCACTTCACCCTCTGCTTGTTCCCACAGAGAAGTTTAACACCTACGTGACCCTGAAGGTGCAAAATGTCAAGAGCACGACCATTGCAGTGCGGGGCAACCTGCCCTCCTGGGAGCAGGACTTCATGTTGTGAGTGTCCAGGAGCTTCCCTGAGCTCCCCCATCCCTGCTGCTCCCCCTACCCCCCACCACTGCCCTGACCCGAGATCTGGGGGGCTCACCTGAGTCCTGGGGCGGAGGGGTCAGGTAGAAGCTGGGGTGGTCCCAGGGGGCCCGCTGAGAAGGGGTAGCCTGAGGAGGGTTAAGCTGGTCAGGGAAATAATCTGATACCTTTCCTGTTCCCAGTGAGATCAACCGGCTGGACCTGGGCCTGACAGTGGAGGTGTGGAACAAGGGGCTCATCTGGGACACCATGGTGGGCACAGTGTGGATCCCCCTCCGGACCATCCGGCAGTCCAATGAGGTAGGGAGCCAGGCACAGCCATCTCCCTTCTGAACCCCAAGGGACATGTGCCACCCCCAACTGTCCTTTGGGTCAGGCAGAGCCTTCCTCATCCTCCTTGGGGCCAGACCCTGTGTGCGGGGGTTGTGGGTCTGGGAGCTCTCATCCCATTTCTACCCCGCAGGAGGGCCCTGGGGAATGGCTCACGCTCGACTCCCAGGTCATCATGACTGACAATGAGATTTCGGGCACCAAGGATCCAACTTTCCACCGCATCCTCCTTGACACCCGCTTTGAGCTGCCGCTGGGTGGGTACCCCATCTCAGGCCCCCCAGGCCTGGGCTGTGTCCTTCCTTGCCCCTGGCCCCAGGGATGCACATGAGCCTTGGAGCTGGGGCTGAGGGTCTGATCCAAAAGCTTGAGGGCTTTGGTGGGGAGGTGTCTGCACCAACTGGGGTCTTTGCCCTCGCAGATATCCCCGAGGAGGAGGCCAGGTACTGGGCCAAGAAACTGGAGCAGCTCAACGCGATGCGGGACCAGGATGATGTGAGTGCAGCCAGCCCTGGGGCGAGGGGGCAGGGGCAGTGCTGCCAGCAGGAGCCCTCACCAGCCCTTCTCTCCCCAGTATGCCTTCCAGGAGGAGCAGGAAAAGCCTCTGCCTGTGCATGGCTCACAGTGCTGTAAGTGCTGGCCTGTCTCTGCCCTGCTGTGGGACCCTCGCAGCCTCCTTTCTCCCTGCTCCCACACCAAGGAATTTTAAGGGCTGCGCATCCGCTTTGGGGCATTTTACCCCAACCCAAGTGGGGCTCAACTTCACCCTATACCCTGTCCCCATCCCCATTCCCATCGTCCTTCCCGTGTTTGCCGGCGTTTCTTTGCTGTCTCCCTGCTCCACAGTGGGTGAACCTTCCCATGGGCAGCGGGAACAAGACATGGGGGCAATGGGGCTGGTGAGGATGGTCCCTCTGGGGCAAGGGTCAGCAGGGTTGGTGACGGAGGCTTTTGGGCTGGCAACTCAGTTTGTCCCAACACATGCCTCAGTTTCCTCTTCCCCTTCCTCCAGGGCCATGCATGGTTCAGTGTCCCTGTGCCCAACCCCAGGCTCTGTCCCCTGTCAGTGCCACCATGCCTGGCCATAGCACTGTCCCAAGCCTGGGTCAGTGACACCACGCCCACCCCAGGCGCTGTCTCCAGTCCAGCTTGGTGTCACCATGTTCAGGCCTGGGCACTGTCCCAGTGCCAATATGCCCCATCCTGGATGCTGTCTCCAGGGCAGTGTCCCCAACCCAGTGTGCCCTCTGGGGAGATACTGGTTCCTCCCAGCCAGCTGCCTCCATCTTTATTGTCTCTGCCCCTTTCTTTGTAGGCAACTGGAATTATTTTGGCTGGGGAGAACAGCAGAGTAAGTATCTTGCCCCCTCCTCTCTTCCCAGCCTGGGGGTCTCCAGCACATCCCTCTTTGCCTGGCCAAGGGCTTGGTGGACCTGGAGTTCTGGTCCAGCCTGTGGCCTCATGCCATGACTCTGTGCTGGATGAGGACAGTGTCACCAAGTGCCCTGTCCAGGGCAGGGCTGTCCCCATCAACTGGTGGGGACGTGGCACCATGGGGCTCTGTGCGCTTGGGTTATTCCGGTGACAATGAGCAGCTTGGGCTTTGCCTCTGTGGTGGGACATTGGTGGGGCAGAGGGAGGGTTCCTGCTGCCTGTCCTCTTCCTCCTTCTGTATGTCCCAAATTTCCCTTCCACCTTGCCCAGCATGGGGACCAGCATGGTTCCACAGTGGTTAGGGACACAGTGGTGGCACTGGTGGGTCTGTGCAGGGTAGGGAGCAAATTTGGGCCATCCCCTGCCCCGCTCACTCTGTCCCCTTGCAGATGATGACCCTGACAGTACTGTGGACGACCGAGACAGCGACTACCGCAGCGAGACCAGCAACAGCATCCCCCCACCCTACTACACCACATCCCAACCCAACGCCTCTGTGCACCAGTACCCCATGAGGCACCAGCAGCAGAGCTCTCGTGACTCTTATACCGACTCCATGCAGAGCTATGAGATGGACTACTCGGACCAGGCTCCCATCAGGTAGTGTGGCCACCGCCAGCTCACCCCGGGACCCACTCTCTCAACCTCCTCCACAGGTGACAGAGGCCAGCAGGTCCCCAGGGTGATGCCAGGGATGGCACTCCCAGGGTGGTGGGTGACAGAGGGAACGATGCTGAGGTGCGGAAGAGTGGGGTGGTGCTGGCCCCATCCAAGCCTTTCCTTCTCATTGGGAAGTTTTCAAACTCTTTTGGGTCACTGCCCTCCTCTGTCCATGCTGGGTTTGGGGCTCCCCACCCCTGCCTGTCCCTGTTGGGAGTTGGGCAGTGGGGTGTTGGCTGGCTGGGGACACAGAAGTGGCAGGGACACCTGCCTGATGCTTTGTTCCCATGGTTGCAGCAGAGCCCAGCCCAAAGTGCCAGCCCCTCCAAGCGGACAGAGCCTCCCTGCCGGTGTCCCCACGGCAGCAGGGGGTGGCGGGTGGCGGTGGTGTGACACCTGGGACCTCACTGACCATGTTCCTCTCCTCCCCGGCAGACGCTATGGTAGCGTAGACTCTGCCGCAAACGGACGCAGCGACGCTGAGTCCGGTTCTGAATCGAGCAGGCGGACCAGCCGCCAGCCTTCCCTTGAGAGCAGGCGGTCCCTAGACCTATCGGATAGGTGGGTCACTGCCTGTGCCGTGTGCCGTGTGCCGTCGCAGAGTGCTGTGGTCGGTCCTTGCAGCCATGGTGAGGCCAACACCAGTCCTGGCAAGGGCGGCCTCGTGCCACCCTCCCCGCCCCAGATCGGCCTGGTACAGGGACAGCATTGGGATGCTCCAGGTGTCCCCCCAGCCCCGTGGTGTTCCCTCTTGCTGCTGCACCCCAGTTCATGGGGTGATGTCCCAGTGTCCTGGTCCTGCTCGCTGGCGCTGTGACTGTCTGGCAGCGCTGCTGCCCCTTCCTTGTCATGCCAGCAGGTGTGGGACTGGGCCCTCTGTGACTCAAATGCCACCCCCTGTTCCTGGTCACCTGCCAGGGACTGCCTGTCTGGGCAAAAGCCTCATGCAGTGATTTGGGATCCTGCGATGTGCCAAGGGGCCCTCTCCCAGCTCTGTCCAGGATCAGGAGTTTCCAGGTGTGGGGTTTCCAGGCATGAGCTGTGTCTCCTACATCCCTGTGCCCCACGTTCTCCTTCCCAAGGTACCTGGATGATGCCAGTACCCTTCTCAGCTGGGACCAGCTTGCGCATCCCCCAGCACTCTCTTCCCTGCGGTGTCCCCTGGCTTCCCACAGCCTGGCTCAGCCACTCTGGGCTCTGCCCATCCTGTCCCCTCACCCTTGTCCCCTCACACACCCCCTGAGCCCTGACTGCCAGTGCTGGAGACGTGGTGTCGGCCTCTTCCTAGGCATGTCCCTGTCCTGTCTGCATGTCTGCTTCTGTCAGCCTGTCCCCACAGAGCCATGGGGCTGTCCTATCCCTTGCAGCCTCCCGGGGCACAGGGACCCCTGTGAGCCCCTCATCCAGGAAGCTGTGAGAGGAGGGGGCTGGAAGAACTGTGGGGGGCAGGCAGGGTGGGGGAAGGGATCTGGCCTGGCAGGAAGAGTGGAGAGGGGACCTGTGGGTAGGGATGGTGTTAAGTGGAGTGAGGGGGTTGAGGGGGTGTCCTGGGGCCGGGATGCCTGGGAAGGCTGCGGGGAGCACTGGGATGTCAGGGTAGAGGTTGTGTGATGGATCTGTGTGTTGGGGGCAGGACAGGGTGTCTGGCAGCAGCAGGAGACAGGATCTGGCTGGGGGTGCTGCTGCCACCACCCCTGGCTGGGGTGAGCCGAGGGGACAGACACTGTCTCCCCCATCCCCACTCTCAGCCCAGGCACAGGCAGGGAGGTCAGACCCTGTGAGTGCCCCAGCCTGGGGGGCTGGTTCCAGCCCATGGAGTCTCCTGGTTCTGTGCCTTTGGCTCCCAGACTATGGAGCCCAATGCTCCCGGTGTGAGCTGTACATCCTCCCGCTCTGGTGTGGGGCTCCAGGGCTCTGCCTGGGGTGACACGGACCCACGGGAGCCCTGTCCTTGTGTCCCCTCACCCCTCAGCCCCACAGGGAGCAGCCGCTACGCCTCATCGGCCGAGCTGAGCCAGGGCAGCTCCCAGCTGAGTGAGGACTTCGAGAACGAGAGCCTGAGAGACTCAGAGCTGGACGAGAGGGACGGGGACTCCTACCACTCCTGCCACAGCTCCGTCAGCTACCGCAAGGACTCGCCGCGCTGGGAAGAGGAGGATGATGACGATCTCTACCTGGAGGAGGAGGAGGAAGAGTTCATTGAGGACTACAGTGAGACTGAAGAAGGCTACCCCAAGGAGGAGGAGCTGGAGGAGGAGGAGGAGGAACTGCAGGAGCAGGACACCTATGAACCCCCCGAGCATGAAACGTACCCACCACCACAGAAACCTCCCCCACAGCTGCCGCAGCAACAGCAACAGGTTCCACAGCAGCAGCAACAGCAGCAGCAACAGCAACAGCAGCAGCAGCAACAACAGCAGCAGCAGCAACCCCAGCTGGTCCCACAGCAGAAGCCTCAGCAGCAGGAAAGGAAGGAGGAGAGGAAAGAGGAGAGGAAGGAGGAGAAGGACACCTCTGTCCCCCAGGAAGCCCCTCCTGAGGCCCTCCAGGCCCAGCGGGCAGAGGAGGAAGTTCCCGTGCAAGAGGCAGCCCCGGAGACTGAACCCCCAAAGCCGGCTGAGAGGTAGGAGGGGGAACTGACCTATTGTGTCCCTGGGATGGCATCGTGCCTGGAGGCACTGAGGATGCTCAGGAGGTGGCTCAGGAATGGTGCTGCTGCTTGGCACAGGACCATGGGCCTTCTGCTGTGTCTGGAGCTTTTCCAGGTGCCTGAGCCATCGAGGTGGGGGAAGCCCACCTTGTGCTACCCAGGCAAGAGCCAGCCCCCTGGGCACGCTGCCCTGGCCCAACCATCCCCTGTGCTTAGCAAGGTTTAAGGTGTTCAAGAACGTGCTGGGGCTGCAGGGCTGCAAGTTTATAGCCTGGGACAAACCTGGGGCTGGGGGAAGTGGGGTCTTGGGGCTGCGATTCCTCTCCTCTGGCTCAAGCTCTTGATATCCTGGATGGAGCTTGGTCAGAGGAGGAGATTTCCTTTACAGGAGTCAATCCTCTCCCTAGGCCTAGTAAAAGCTTATCCATGACCTCCTGTGCTGTTAGGTGAATTAATTGGTGGTCAGGTTCCTGGTGGAGCATGTGAATAATTCATATCTTGGGGACAGATTATTCAAATATCATTACTGACCATTTTCATTTTCAGTGACTGTCACTCCTCTGTGCAGAGGTGAACTGTGACAGGCTTTTTCAGCCTTTTATTCAGTTGAAGTTTTAGACCAGGAATGGGGAATGTCTAATTTAAATCAATGTGTAATGAGCAGGCTTTTAAACAAATGGTTATTTAGGCCCAAGACCTCGCAGGAGCCTGGGGGCCTCAGGTCATGTCTGCCTGCAGTGCCCATTGGGCAGGAGGCCTGGGGGGTCCTGTGCTGGGATTTGGGGACCGTGGGTTGTGCTGGGAACCCCAGATTGTGTTGTGACCCCCAGATTAGTGCTGAGGGTCTCAGATTAGCACTGATGACCCCAAATTAGCTTTGTGGATCCCAGAGTAGCACTGGGGACTGTGGATTAGTGCTGAGAACCACAGGTTAATGCTGAGGATCCCAGGTTAGCACAGGGAGTCCCAGATTAGCACAGACAAAGCCTGCCAGGTTTGAACAGCTTCATCTGAGCACCCCATAGCTTCTTCCCAGAGTGGTTCTGGACTCCTCTCTCCTGTATCATGTCACACCAGGCTCCCCAGGAGGCTGGTATGTTTGGAGGATTTATTTTCTTTTCCTCCATGTCTTGATTTTTTAGGAGAGGAAGAAAAAACTCACAACACTCAGCATATCCAGGCAGACAGCTTTCTCTGGGCTTGCAGCCACAGGGGTGTTGGGTGCTCTTCACCCCAGGAAGCTGCGGTGGGAAGTGGCCAGAGGACATTGTGCTGGGGAGATGGGGGGCAAAGGATGTTTAATTCACATGTTTGTGTCACCAGCTGTCCCCTGTGTGTCACTTGGATCTACCCCTCAGGGCAGGGTCTCCCGAGGGAGGGGAAGCTCCTGGCTTCTCCCCAGTGCTCTGCCCTGACTGTGCTGCCCTTTGCAGCAGGACCTGCTGCCCTTTCAGGTCCTTCCTGGTACCAAGAGGGGATTTTGCCATGGCCGCGCTGTTTCAAGGCCCATCAGGATCCCCAAATCGCGGCCTCAGATCTGCTGGGGGTGTGGGGGCTGTTCCCCCCTCCCCGGTGCCGTGCTGGGAGGTGACAGGGGGTGTGTGTGCTTGCAGGGAGCCGGCAGAAGAGGAGGTGCAGGACCCTAAAGCACGAGCCAAAGCCAACTGGCTGAGAGCCTTCAACAAGGTCTGCATGCAGCTGCAGGAGGTGAGGACCCCCCAGCCACTGCTGCAGCCCCGGGCTGGGGGCACAGCCCCTTCCCACACCTGGGCAGCTTCCAGGGACATCCACGGACCCATCGTGACCTGGGGGTACCAACAGTGGTGCCCCACAACCCCATTCCCACCGAGTGAGATGCCCCATAGGGGCCGGGAGTGCTGAGGACCCCCGGTGTGTGCTGCATGCGTGTGCCGGTGCGAGCCCCCCACCCCCTCCCCTCTGTTGAGTTGACAATATTTTGTTTTGTTTTTAGACTCCATCCTCCATCTTTTCTTTTTGTTTTGGCTCTGGATTCGCTCCCTGGGGTCTCGATCCCCCTCCCCACCGCTTCTCTTTTCAGTTGTCCACCACCATGGCCCTTGCACCTGCATCTCCCCTTCCTGCAGGGAAGGGGTGTAGCCTGCCTGCAGGTAAGCATGTCCACCCGGAACCTGCCAGCCACGTGTGTGCCTTCCCTGTGTGTGTGTGCGTGTGTGTGTGTGTGCAGGGATTGCCCATGAAGGAGGGTAATGGTCTCTCTCCTCCCTTCTCCCCCAAAATAATCCCCTCCCTTCAGGGGAGGTGGCACTGCTGGATGATCCTTGCACACACACCCTCTTCCATGTGCTCTGGCTTTTTGCCCTGCTCTTCTCTCCAACTGCTGTGGGTCCCTGAGGACCTGCTGAGCCTTTATGGTACTTCTCCACTCCCCCAAGCCCCCAGTTTTAGCATGGTGTAGCCATCCTCCCTGCTTTGCCAGCCTCAGCCCCTCTGCTGAAGCCCACCCACCGCTCACACAGCTCAGCCTCCTGAAGATATTTATTTCCAGTGCCAGCTCTTTGCTGGGCGGAGCCCCCTTGGTTTTGGAACACACTTTTCTCTGCCCACCCGGCTCATCCTTCTGTGCTCCCTCGGTGCTGTGGGCACTCACTGCCCTGGGGGCGATGTCCCCATGCTTGTGGCTCCTGCTGTGCCCTGACACTGTCCCTTGTTTTCCAGGCCCGCGGGGAAGGTGATGGAGAAAAATCTCTGTGGTTCAAAGGCGGGTGAGTACAAGGGGAAGCTGGGTACACTCTGCCCCCCGGGATCTCAGCCCCTTCCTCATTAGGATGTGATTAACAAGTGGGTTTGTGTGGGGAAGGGTTGCCGAGCTATGGGCATGCAGGAAGGCCACATTTTGGGGCTGAACTTTGGGGCTAGTCTGTGCTTTTGGAGGAGTCAGCAGAGATGATACAGCTGTGTGTCCCCAAGAGCTGCGCCGAGGGGGAGAGAGAGGAGGTGAGTTGGAGCGGGACTGAGTTGGAGTGGCAGCTCCTGCTTCCCTCATGGAGCTGTGCCATGGTGAACCCTGAACCTCTCACCTGGACGGGCTGGAGGTCTCAGTCCTGTCCTGCCCTTACAGACAGACCTGCCGTGGACCTGGGCAGAACCTGGTAGGTTGCCTGAGACCCCTCAGATCACTCCAGGGATTTCTTTCCAACAGGGCTGTGAGGTGCCATTCCTGCCTTGGGTTCTCTTGCAGCAGAACTCGAGGCTCACCTGCTCAGTGCTCCCCTTCGGGGTCCCAGAGGGAACCTCAACTCTGTAGCCTCATGCTGCAAAGCCAAAGCTGACTAAGCCAAATGGGCAGTTTTTCTCCTGGGTTTCACTGCCATGCTTCACGTGTGGAAAAATCACCGTTTTTGTTGAAATCCCCATCCCACCAGTTTTCAGTTCAGTGATCTCTGCCCTGGCTGGGGTGGTGGTGGAGATGGGGATCCCATGGGTGGGTCCCAGGCTACACAGGGGGTTGCTTTGCAGTCCTATCCACCAAGTCCTAGATATTAGGAAGAAATTCTTTCCTGTGAGGGTGGTGAGGCCCTGGCACAGGTTGCCCAGAGCAGCAACCAAGGATGGCTGCCCCATCCTTGGAAGTGTCCAAGGCCAGGTTGGCAACCTGATCTAGTGGAAGGTGTCCCTGGGCAGGGGGTGGAACGAGGTGAACTTTAAGGTCCCTCCCAACCCAAACCATTTTGTGATTCTATGAAGTGCTGAATGACCATGGGGCAATGACGGGGCCCCTTCCTGCCTCAGTTTCCCTTCCCTGCTGACTCTCCTCTCTCTTGCAGGCCTGGTGGCGGGCTGATCATTATAGACAGCATGCCGGACATTCGCAAGCGAAAGCCCATCCCCCTAGTTAGCGATTTGGTGAGGTTCCCCCCAAGGCACCCCCCCACAGCTGCCGGCTTCGCTCCTGCTACGCCCCACCGGACTGCGCCGCCCGTGCCCCGCTCCCCAGCTACCTCTAACATGGCTTGTGTTCTCTGTTTTCTTTCCTGTGGCCTGGCTGGGCCTTCCCCACGGCAGGGGGGCGGCTGTAAGGTTTCTGCGCTGCATTAACAGCATGCCCGACATTAAGCCTGGACGCAAATCTCTCCCTCTAGTCAGCGATCTGGTGAGCGCGGTGCGAGGGGTTAAAGAGACAGCACCCTTGGGGGCTGCCGGCCAGCCCTCAGCCCCCCCAGCCCTGCCAAAGGGGGGCGGGGGTGTCCCATGCTGCTCTGGGGGGCTCCTGGCCCTCCTTGCAGTGGGGAGCTGGGCTCTCCCTACCCGAGGGTGCTTCTCTTTAACGGAGCTCTGGTCCCTACACCAAGCATCAGCCTGAGGCTTCCCGGGGCTGTATCTGGTTTCCCATTTTTTTACGGGTGCTGTGTCCCTGGTCCCTTTCTGTCCCAGCTGCCATAGGTCCCTGCAGCTTGGACTGCGCCGGTGCTGGACAGACAGACCCCTGTACCAGAGGAGGGCTGGTAGTGGCTTTTCCAAGTTGCCCAGACCCTGTGCTCCTGTCCCCACTGTCCCAGTGTATGGGGATGGAGACCCCCCATGTATGGGCTCCCCATGATGGGGTCCCCTCTAGGCCCTGGGCTCTATTGCACAGGGTCACTTTGCTGTTTCCCCCCTGGCACTGATGACAGGAGACAGCAATTTTGGGAACCGGACACCCTTTGCCCCAGAGTTAGGTGCCCTTCCTCTCCTTCCCCTCTTTTTACACCTTGTCAGCTCCACTGTGTGCCCTCCTTGGGATGCCACCCTCCTGTTCCCAACCTGCGTCCCCCCATTCCCCTACCCCCCTTGCTGCCCCCAACCTGGTGCCCCCACCCCCAGCCCTGTTGGGCAGCCGCTGATGCTTCTGCACTGTGCTGTGTTGGTGTTTTGGGGGTGGGGGGTGATGGGGTGGGCAATGTGTGGGGTTTGGGGGGGCTGCTGCCTTTCCCTGCTGGGATTTGCAGGCTGCAGCCAGTGCTGTGGCTTGGGGACACAGTCCCCCCTCAGCAGGGACTGCTCAGTGCTGGATGAAGGGGTGTTGCCCCAATTCCCACTGGTTCTGGCAGGGAAGGGGGTCTCCTGGGAAGGGTTTGCACTAATGGCTTTTTATTCTTCCCTCGCCTGCCCTGGCTGCCCACAGGCCATGGTAAGTGTCCCCCACCCCATCTCCCCAGGGGTCTCAGACACTGAGAGGCTCTGCCTCACTGGAGCCGAACTGGGAATGCCACAGACTGCTGAACTAGTTCCAGTCCTACTGCGTAGTGGTGGCTGGGCTGTTCCCATGCAGCCAGGGTTGGGGTCTGTCCTGGGTGTTTCACAGCCATTGGGAGTGGAGGAGGGACCTCCCATGCTCTGCTGGATCTGGGAACTCTCTTTCTTTCCCACAGTCCCTGGTCCAGTCCAGGAAAGCGGGAATCACGTCCGCACTGGCCTCGAGCACCTTGAACAATGAGGAGCTGGTAGGTGCTGGGGTGGGCAGGGGTGGGGGTAGTTGGGAGGAGGGAACTGAGTGTGGGGGACCAGGCCCACAGTGGAGGTGCAGAGTCTGTGCCCCACCAGCATCTTCTGGCAATGCCAGAGCATCTGGGATGCTCATGGCTGCACCGGGGGATAGAATCATGGCATCATTAAGGTTGGAAAGGACCTATAAGGTCATCAAGTCCCAACTGTCAATTCAGCACCACCACCATTAAACCATGTCCCCAGGTGCCATTCTCTGCCCTGCTTCAGCATTTCTCCCCCTCTCTACCTTGTCCCTGCACAGAAAAACCATGTTTACAAGAAGACCCTGCAAGCCTTAGTGTACCCTATCTCCTGCACGACGCCCCACAACTTCGAGGTGTGGACGGCCACCACCCCCACATACTGCTACGAGTGCGAGGGGCTGCTGTGGGGCATCGCCCGGCAGGGCATGCGCTGTGCCGAGTGCGGCGTCAAGTGCCACGAGAAGTGCCAGGACCTGCTCAATGCCGACTGCCTGCAGAGTAAGGACCTGGGGCCCACGGCCTTGTCCCTTCTTGCTTTGGAGAGGGAGGAGGGAGCAGTCCAAGAGAGCTCTGCTCCTGACTTGGGCATGGGCAAAGTGGTGGGCAGGGCAGACTCCTGGGCAGGGTGTAGATCCTTCCAGGTTTGAATTAATTAATGCATGGAATCACAGAATTGTGGAATTGTTAAGGCTGGAAAAGACCTTTGAAATTATCAGGTTCAACTATCAACTCAGCACCATCATGGTCACCACTAAACAATGTCCTCAAGTGCCACAGCTGTGTGTATTTTGAACACTTCCAGGCATGGTAACTCCACCTGCCCTGAGCAGCCTGTGCCAGGGCTGGACATCACTTTTGGGGAAGAAGTTTTCCCTAATATTCAACCTAAACCACCCCTGGTGCAACTTGAAGCCATTTCCTCCTGTCCTGTCCCCAAGCCCAGCACACCCACCTGAGAGAGCTCTTGTCTCTCTCCTGGGTACCACCAGCCCCCTGCCCCATCTCACCCATGCCTGTCCTCTCCCAGGGGCGGCGGAGAAGAGCTCCAAGCATGGAGCAGAGGATCGGACCCAGAACATCATCATGGTGCTCAAGGACCGCATGAAGATCCGGGAGCGCAACAAACCAGAGATATTTGAGCTGATCCAGGAGGTGTTTGGGGTCAACAAGACCACGCACACACAGCAGATGAAGGCGGTCAAGCAGAGTGTCCTGGATGGCACCTCCAAATGGTCAGCCAAGATCAGCATCACGGGTAGGCACTTGTCGCCTTCAGCCTTGGGGACCATGGGGATGTCCCCGTTGCCCAACCAATTATCCTGCCAGGCAGCTTCAGCGCCTGGGGTGACACACGTGCCTGTTTTGGGGGTCTTGGTGTGGCTGTGGCTCTGACTTCTCTCTCTGTTCTCTCTGCTGTGCTGTACTGCAGTGGTTTGCGCCCAAGGCCTGCAAGCAAAGGATAAGACAGGTTCCAGTGACCCTTATGTCACTGTCCAGGTTGGAAAGACAAAAAAGAGGACTAAGACTATCTACGGCAATCTCAACCCAGTCTGGGAGGAGAATTTCCATTTGTAAGTTCACCCCCGATCTCCCCATTCCCTTCCCTGGCCACTCGTGGTCATGCTAAGCTATGCTGGCTGTTGGCATGTCCCTGTAGGGTGGGGGGAGCCAGCTGAGCCTCATCCTGCCCCCACTGAGGGTGGAAGGGTGTGCTGGGGTCCCTTGGGGTGCTGTTTTGTGCCATGGAGGGTGTGACTTCAGAAGCTGATCCAGTATGTGTTGGCACTGCCTGAGTGGCATAGATGCCACCGGAGGGTTGGTGCCCCTACATCTGCTCTCTTCCCCAGTTTCTGCCCTGTGCTGGGATGGTCCCTTTTGTTTAGGGAAGCAGTGATGGGAAGTAGCTGGAAAGGTTTCCCTGTTCATCCCAGGGCTTTCCCCTTCTTGCCTCCCCAGCGAGTGCCATAACTCCTCTGACCGCATCAAGGTCCGTGTGTGGGACGAGGACGATGACATCAAGTCCCGTGTCAAGCAGCGCTTCAAGAGGGAATCTGACGACTTCCTGGGCCAGACCATCATCGAGGTCCGGACCCTGAGCGGGGAGATGGACGTCTGGTACAACCTCGGTAACCAGCTCCCCAGCACAGCCTGGGACCCCAACCCTGGGCTCCAGGGAGATGGCACATCCTGCTCGGGCTGGGACCCTGGCCTTGGGCTCCAGGGAGGTGACACATCCTGCTCGGGCTGGGACCCTGGCCTTGGGCTCCAAGGAGGTGACACATCCTGCTCGGGCTGGGACCCTGGCCCTGGGCTCCAGGGAGGTGACACATCCTGCTCGGGCTGGGACCCTGGCCCTGGGCTCCAGGGAGGTGACACATCCTGCTCGGGCTGGGACCCCAGCCCTGGGCTCCAGTGGGGATGTACTGCCTGCCAGCCATAGGCTGAAGGCTGTTGCAGCAGGCTGTTGCAGCAGTTAGAGAGCTGTTGTCTGCTCTTTAAAACATTTAATCTCAAAAGTCATCAAGATCAAGTGTTCTCCCAGGGTAATTTTCAGAACCCTTTGCCCAGGAGGTTCTAGAGCACCAGCCCTCTGTGGAGGGGAGACTGAGGCACAGAGAGGCCATGTCTCTGGTGGCTGGAAACATGGCCAAATCCCTCTCTTCAGTGCTGTGGTGGCACTGCACCCCACCTTGGCTTCATGCAATGCTGGGTGTCCCCCAAGCCCTGGCCCTGATGGACTCTCTGTCCAGGGTGCTGTGCCCCTCTTTGGGGCCGGCAGTGAGCAGGGTTGCTCCGGGGAAGCCTCACGCCTGGTCCCCCTCCCTGCACCCCACAGACAAGCGCACAGACAAGTCAGCGGTGTCGGGAGCCATCCGGCTGCACATCAGCGTGGAGATCAAGGGCGAGGAGAAGGTGGCTCCCTACCACGTTCAGTACACCTGCCTGCACGAGGTGAGCAGCCCAGGCAGGCATGGGAGGCACAGCCCCCTCCCCAGCAGTGCCACTGCCACCACCGGCCCTGGGGAGCTGACAGGACTCATTTGTACCTCCAGAACCTGTTCCACTTTGTGACGGATTTGCAAAACAATGGGGTGGTGAAGATCCCTGATGCCAAGGGGGATGATGCCTGGAAGGTGTACTTTGATGAGACAGCACAGGAGATCGTAGATGAGTTTGCCATGCGCTATGGGGTGGAGTCGATCTACCAAGCCATGACGTAAGTCCCCTGCTGCCCACCTGGCTCAGAGGGGCTGCCCCAGCCCTGGTTTGGGGGATTACTGTCCCCATCATCCTCCCCTGCTGCCATTGGCACCCAACTCCCTGCCATGGGTACAGACTTTGCCCCAAGTCTGTGTACCCGTCCCTCCCCTTCCTCTGCACTCTGGCAGAGCCTTATCTCAAGTCCTGTATCCATTTTGGGCACCACAATATCAAAAGGATCTAAAACTGTTGGATAGTGTCCAAAGGAGGGACACGGAGCTGGGGAAGGGTCTGAGGAGCAGCTGAGGGCACTTGACTTTTTCAGCTGGAGCTGAGGAGACTGAGGGGAGACTCCTCGGGGGCTGCAGCTCCTCCTGAGGAGAGCAGTATGGGAAGGGGCTGAGCTGTGCTCTGGGACAGGGACAGGAGCCCAGGGAAGGGCTGGAGCTGTGTCAGGGCTTGGGATGGATCTCAGGGAAAGGTTCTTCCCCCAGAGGCTTCTGGGGCACTGCCCAGGCTCCCCAGGGAATGGCCCCGGCCGCAAGGCTGCCAGAGCTCCAGGAGCATTTGAACAACGCTCTCAAGCACAGGGTGGGATTGTTGGGGTGTCTGTGCAGGGCGAGGGGTTGGACTCGATGATCCTTGTGGGTTTCTTTCAAGTCAGGATGTTTGGGGATTCAGTAATTCATGCACCCCAAACCCTGCATCCCTTCCCATGTCCTGTCCCCTCACCTCCCACCTCTCTCTGTAGGCATTTTGCCTGCCTCTCCTCCAAGTACATGTGCCCCGGGGTGCCAGCTGTGATGAGCACCCTGCTGGCCAACATCAACGCCTACTACGCCCACACCACCTCTTCCAGCAACGCCAACGCCTCCGACCGCTTTGCTGCCTCCAATTTCGGGGTCAGTCCCATGGTAAGTAAACCCTCTTTCTTTTTAATCTCCTTTGTTTGGGAGGGGGTGGGGGACTCTGGGAGTGAAACGAGCTGTGCAAAACACCCCACTCCAAACTGCAGCCAGGCAGCAATGGGGTCAGCCCCTGCTTGCCCCAAAAATCATCCCGCTCCTGGTTTTCAGGAAGGAAAAGAGCCACCAACTTCCTAGGAGAAGGGCTAATTTGGCTTCCCTAATTACTATGGGAGCCTGAGCAAACTGGGACGCTGGGTGGCAGCATGGCAGGAGAGGGGACACCTTGGTGGCAAAATCAAAAGCAGTGGCCAGGAGCCACCCCTGCAGTTCACGGGGAGTCTTTCACAGCCTCGTGTACTTTTGGGGACCCCAGGCCCTCTGCAGACTCAGCCGGTTTTGCCAGCACCCACTGGGTGCCGAGTGGAGCGAATTTGTGGCAGGGCTGGTGCCCCTCAGGGACATGGGCAAGGAGGGGCTGAGCCCTCGCCTTGGCTCCCCCCTTGCCATCCCAGAGACTGGAAATGCTTGCTCTAGGTGCACACGGGTCGAGCCAGGGCCAGTGCCCGGCCCCGGGTGCAGCAAGGTGCTGGGTAGCCAGGGACACAGCCAGGGCCAAGCACAGCTCCGGGCAGCTTTGGCTCACCTCCACGTTCCTGTTGCAGGGGGTAGCTAGAGCCGAGCGAGCTGTGCCTCCGGATCACACAGGAGGAAGAAGCCATGCCAAAAAACAGCCTTTTCTCTAACGTGGAGCATTTTAAAAACTTGTCTCTTTCTCTTTTTTTAGAGAGTCTAAGGTTGGGTCCTAAAGTGCCCGGCCGTGTCGCTTTAACCCCGAGTACCCGTCGTGTCCAGTGTTAGAGTGCTGCAGCCGTTCCTTGGGTGTCGGGGACGCACGGTCCGGCCCAGGGCCCGGCTGGGCCATCCTGGCGAGCGCCGAAGGTTTGCGGTGGCCAGCGCAGGCTGTGGGCGTGGCCGAGCCGTGGACTCACTGCCCCATCCCACCCCCGTGTCCTTATCCCAGGACTCAGACGCTGCTCTGGGCTCTCCAGAGCCTGGCGGGTCAGCCCTGACCCGGTACAGCCAGTGCTGAGGGGGGAGCCCAGGGCTCTCATGGGAGACCCAGAGGGCTGTCCAAAGCCTCCCCACCAGCAGGAATGCAAAAGTAAATGTTCCCCAGCAACTTCGGGGCCAATATTGGGAAGAAATTTTTCCCTTTGAGGGAGTGAAGCCTGAGGTTACCCAGAGCAGCTGCAGTTGCCTCATCCCTGAAAGTGTTCAAGGCCAGGCTGGACAGGGCTTAGAGCAACCTGGTCTAGTGGAAGGTGTCCCTGCCCATGGCAGGGTATGGAACAAAGTAATCCTTAAGATCCCTTCCAACCCAAAGCCATCTGGGATTCTATGATCAGTTGCTTTGTCATCAGCTCTGATCCCCAATCCAAGCTGCAACCCAAGATGGGATTTGCGTCCTCCTACCCTGTGGTCCCTTGGTGGGAGCTGGGCCGAGCTGAACTAAAGCCCCTCAGCCCCAGGGGAGACTCCCCACTCAGAGTATTCCCTGCCCGCATCCCTGGATGCAGCCCTGTGGGGTGAGTGAGGAGTCCATGGAAATGTCCAACTCCTGGGACCACGTGGTAGATGGGCAACCACTGCACACCCTTTCCCTGCCCTTTTTCCTGAGCTCTTGGAAAGCCTCCATCCCGGGGCTACAGATCCTACACCCCTTCTCTCAACTCTTGCCCCGAGCCCAGCCTCGGAGGTGTTCCAGTGGGCAGGGCAGACAGAGCAGCCTGTCAGCCTCCCAGCAGCGACAGGGGACACACGGTGTCACCTCTCCATCCTGAAACACACTCAGCAGGACCACACGTGCCCCAGGAGCTGCTGAGGGCCTCGAGTGAGTCCCAGCCACCAGCAAGGAGATGCTCTTCTCTGCAGACATCCCGTGCCTGTGCAGGGCTTTCATGGAGGAAGGAGGGAAGGAGAGCCAGTAGGACAGCAGGAAGGAGAGGGATGAGCAAGGGCTGGGCTGGGAGCAGAGAAAGCCAGGGGCAGGGGGTGGGGGTGGGTCCCTGCCTCCTTTCCCCTGTTCACCTGCCCCCGGGGTGTTTCTCCACAGAAAGATCGCTTTGTCAAACTCCTGGACCAGCTGCACAACTCCCTGCGCATCGACCTCTCCATGTACCGGGTAAGGTGCCCATCCTGCCTTGGTGTCCCCACCTGAGGCAACAGGTGGCTGTTTCCTCAACCCCGCTCACCCCTGTGAGAGTTTTGTGGGCAATTCCCCTCTTTCCTTCCCAGAACAACTTCCCTGCCAGCAGCCCCGAACGGCTGCAAGATCTCAAGTCCACGGTGGATTTGCTGACCAGCATCACCTTCTTTCGGATGAAGGTACTGCTGGGGCCCCACTCACCCTGTCCCTCAGGGGATCTGACTCTCTTTGGCCTCAGTTATTTGGGGGTGGGGTGTCTGGAGGTGCTCCAAACACCATCCCCTCCCTGCACACCAGGTCCAGGAGCTGCAGAGCCCCCCACGAGCCAGCCAGGTGGTGAAGGACTGTGTGAAGGCCTGCCTCAACTCCACCTACGAGTACATCTTCAACAACTGCCACGAGCTCTACAGCCGCGAGTACCAGACAGACCCGGTGCGTGGGGCCGGGCGGATGCCAGGCACTGACCTCCTCATCCCCTGCCCTTCTCCTCTTCCTCGTGCTCCTGCTCCCTCTCCAGAGTGCGCAGTCCTGTGCAGAACAAGCCTCAAGCCTTGGGCAGGGTTTGAGCTGTGGGGTTGAGACAAGACAGACAAGTGTGGGCTGTGTGGGGCCTCCAGGGTGTTCCCTCCTGCCCTCTTGTTAGCCCTGACACAAAACTGAGCCCTGCAGTGGGGTGACTGGAATCTCCACTCTGTCCCTGTCCCTCCAGAATAAGAAAGGCGAGGTGCCCCCCGAGGAGCAGGGCCCCAGCATCAAAAACCTGGATTTCTGGTCCAAGCTCATCACCCTGATTGTCTCCATTATCGAGGAAGACAAGAACTCCTACACGCCCTGCCTGAACCAGTGAGTAGGTGCTGGGGAAGGGGATGCTGCTGTGCCTGCAGGGGGTGCCCACGTGGAGGCAATGGGAGCTCGAGGCCTTTGGAAGTGGTTGAAACATCCATTCTACAGATGGGAAGGCTGAGGTTGCTGGGAGGTGTGTGAGGGAGGGCTGGTCCACCCTGTTCATAGCCTCAGGCTGTGCCAGGGGAGGTTCAGGCTGAACTTCAGGAAGAATCTGTGCAAAGGGTGATCAGGCATTGGCAGGGGCTGCCCAGGGAGGTGTCGGAGGTGTCACACCCATTCCTTGGATGCCCCCATCCCTGGAGGTATCCACTCAGTGCTCTGAGCTGGGTGACAAGGTGGGGTCAGTCACAGGTTGGACTCGATGGCTGGAGGTCTTTTCCACCCTAAAAGATTCTGTGATTCACACTCTCCCCTCGCCCCAGGTTCCCCCAGGAACTGAATGTGGGGAAGATCAGTGCAGAGGTGATGTGGAACCTCTTTGCTCAGGACATGAAGTATGCGATGGAGGGTGAGTCCCCCCGCCACGCTGAGCTGGGGTGGGGGGAGCAGACAGGAGCCACCCTTGGCTCCAACCTCACCTGTTCCCTGGGCAAATTCATTTCATCTCCTTATCAACACCATGCCCAGGTTAAATACCCCCCCAGGAAGCACTTCCACCTTCAGCCCATTGCCCTGGAGCCGCCCTTGGGGAGTCACTCCCCAGATTTGGGACTCGAAGTGACCCCACAACTTTTCCCCGTGCAGAGCACGAAAAGCACCGCCTGTGCAAGAGCGCAGACTACATGAACCTGCACTTCAAGGTGAAGTGGCTGTACAACGAGTACGTCACCGAGCTGCCCTCCTTCAAGACCCGCGTGCCCGAGTACCCCGCGTGAGTGCAGCCCTGGGGCCGGAGGGAGGGATGGCACCACGGGGGCTGCTGGCCTCACCACGGATGGGTCTCTCTTCCAGCTGGTTCGAGCCCTTCGTCATCCAGTGGTTGGATGAGAATGAAGAGGTGTCACGGGATTTCCTGCATGGAGCACTGGAGCGGGATAAGAAGGATGGGGTATGAACAGGACTGGGGACGCAGTCTCGGGGGCAAGGGGCTTGTCCCTTGATGCCCAGTGTGTCCTGACTGGGGCCAAAATCTCCCCTCCGCCTCCTGCTGACACCTCCTCTCCCACAGTTCCAGCAAACCTCGGAGCATGCACTCTTCTCCTGCTCCGTGGTGGACGTTTTCTCCCAGCTCAACCAGAGCTTTGAGATCATCAAGAAGCTGGAGTGCCCCGACCCCCAGATCGTGGGGCATTACATGCGACGGTTTGCCAAGGTGGGCACCCGCCAGGGGAGGGGTCAGCACCACCCCTGGGACCCCAGTCCCTGCCCTGGCTGGGGCTCCTGGACTCTCTGTGCCCCCTCCATCCAGCTGTGGGCAGCCAATGTGCCACCAACACACCCTGGCACACTCCCAGTTCTGCTAGCACAGGAGATTAATTAATTAGTTATGAGCTCATTGATGAGTTATTTGCTTAATTAATATGGATTAATTAAAACTGGCTTGCTGCAGTGTAGGAGGGAGTTGCATGCAGGCTTGATGGCTGATCTTGTCCCAGCTGTGCTGGTGATGGATCTGCCCATGGAGATCAAATGTGGCTCATGTGGTTCCTGATGCATGAACGTGAGCCAGGTGTGCCCAGATGGGCAAGGAGGCCAGTGGCACCTGGCTTCTGCCTGCAATGGTGTGGCCAGCAGGAGGAGGGCAGTGCCTGTTCCCCTGTGCTGGGCACTGCTGAGGCCCCACCTTGAATCCTGGGGTCAGTTTTGGGCCCCACACAGCAAGAAGGACATTGAGGGGCTGGAGCATGTCCAGAGAAGGGAACAGAGCTAGGGAAGGGTCTGGAGCACCAGGAGCAGCTGAGGGAGCTGGAGGGGCCCAGCCTGGAGAAAAGGAGGCTCAGGGGGGACCTTCTGGCTCTGCACAACTCCTGACAGGAGGGTGCAGCCAGGTGGGGGTTGGCCTCTGCTCCCAAGGGACAAGGGACAGGACAAGAGGAAACGGCCTCAAGTTGTGCCAGGGGAGGTTTGAGTTGGATATTGGGAAAATTTCTTCACAGAAAGGTTTGTTCAGCCCTGGCACAGGCTGCCCAGGGCAGTGGTGGAGTCACCATCCCTGGAAGTGTTCAAAAAACATGGATGTGGCATTTGAAGACATGGTTTGGTGGTGAGCATGGTGGTAGTGCTAAGTTGATGGCTGGACTTGAACTGAAAGGGCTTTTCCAACCTTAACAATTCCATGATTCTATGATCCATGAGGCCAGAGGGTCTGGGGGTCCCTGTGTGTATCCAGACGCCAGTTTATTTCACTGCTGTGGGGCTCATGGTTTCCTTCTCTCCCTCCTTCCCCTTTGTTGCTGCTGTCTGGGTGTCTCATTGCTGCCCTGTTTGGTTGCAGACCATCAGCAATGTGTTGCTCCAGTACGCTGAGATCATCTCCAAGGATTTTGCCTCATACTGCTCCAAGGAGAAGGAGAAAGTGGTGATGTATCTCCCTTTTGCTGTCCCCACACGATGACCCCAGCTGTCACCTCAGCCCCAGGGCGGGTTGGTCCCTTCCTGATGGTAGTTCGTGACATGCTGCCGGGGTGGCTTCCATGCCATCCCTGTCCTTGTGTCCCCCAGTGCAAGGTGGGACGGTCCTGGGGCTGTGGGCAGCTGTCCAAGCTATATTTATTGGTGCTGACCCCCCCTCTCCATCCCACCCCTCCAGCCCTGCATCCTGATGAACAACATCCAGCAGCTCCGTGTCCAGCTCGAGAAGATGTTTGAAGCCATGGGTGGGAAGGATGTGAGTATGGGGGGACTCCAGGAGGGAGCCCTGTGGGGGGCTGGATCATTCCCTTCCCCTTAGAGGCGATGCCTTCCCCAGTTCCTCAGTGCTGGGAACAGACCCCAGTTCCTCACTCCCGTGTGGCATCACACTGCTCTAGCCCATGGCACCCTGCTCTCCCCCCATGTTGGACTGGGAAGGCTTCACCCTGTCGTGGGGTGCATTTGGGGTGCAGAAACCTCCCTGAGGGCTGGTTCAGAAGCCCTGCCACCTTCTCTAACCTGTCCCTCCTGCAGCTGGACACAGAAGCCAGTGATATCCTCAAGGAGCTGCAAGTGAAACTCAACAACGTCCTGGATGATCTGAGCCGAGTCTTTGCCACCAGGTACAGCTGGGTGAGAGGGCAGGGGCAGTGGGTAAAGGGGAGCTCTGGGGGTCCAGAAGCTGTGGGATTCTGGGGGGATTTGCTGAGCTGTGTGTTGTGGTCCCCAGTTTCCAGCCACACATTGAGGAGTGCGTGAAGCAGATGGGTGACATCCTGAGCCAGGTGAAGGGCACTGGCAACGTCCCCGCCAGCACCTGCAGCAGCGTTGCGCAGGACGCCGACAACGTCCTGCAGCCCATCATGGACCTGCTGGACAGCAAGTGAGTGTGCGGGGCAGCTGGAACCCCCACCCTGCCTCTCCTGGCCTCCTCAGGGAGCGTGAGGAACCTGCAGGGTCAGGGTGACAGGGGAGGGGTGATACCTGGGGTCCTCCAGCGCTGTCTACTCTGCGCAGCCTGACGCTCTTCGCCAAGATCTGCGAGAAGACGGTGCTGAAGCGGGTGCTGAAGGAGCTCTGGAAGCTGGTGATGAACACCATGGAGAAGACCATCGTCCTGCCCCCACTCACAGACCAGACGGTGAGTGATGGGGAGAGGGACCAGGGACTTTGAGCACAGGTGACTGACTGGGGCCAGTGTGAGACATTGCTGGCCAGGTGCCCTTGCTGGCACCTGAGAGGGTGGGGACTTCACTGATGTCTCCAAACCCATGCCCAGCTCCTGGCCAGGGAAACAGTGGAAGAGAGAAAGGTCATCCTTGCCCCAGGTGCCTGGTGCAGCCCAGCACCTTCCTGGTTGGCTTTGTCAAAGGACCTTCCTGCCACCTCCATTGTGGCATCAAGAGGCGACACTGCTGCTTTCTTATCCATCCTTCCCTCAGAGCTGGGGCAGCATCCCATGCCCCACTCATTCACACTGGCTGTGGGCATGCTCCCTGTGCCAGGAGGTGAATCCAGAGGCTCCTGGAGCGTGGGGAGACACTGCCCGTCGGCTCTACTGAGGGGCTGGGGGTTTCATGAGGATGGGGGGACATGTTCCCCAGCAGGGTTGAACTGTTCCTTGCTCCTGGGGGCTCTAGGGAAGCAGAGCAAACACAGGGAATTGTTCCTCTCTGAGGCTCGGTATCGCATCGCTGTTTGTCTGCCCCGCCCCCCGCACCTGAAGCTTCCTGAGGTGGTTCCCTCGAAGTCAGGCATGAAAGGGTGACACCTAGTGCTCTGGACCAGACATACACCTGTCCCTGTCACTCTTTGGTGGCTTTTGTCACTGTAACAAAGCTGCGCTCGGGCTCTTCGTTGGAGTTCCTGGAGCTACAACCTGTATGTCACCTTTCTGTGGCTGTGGTGCTCCTGTGCTATGTCTGTAAGGGACAGCACAGCGGTGACATGTCAGCCCTCAGTGGTGCCACCTCAGTGCCCTGAGCCTGGCTTGGGTCAGCCCCACATTGCTCCTGACTGGGGTCACACACCCTTGGCTAAAGGAGGTCAAATTTTGCAGGAATGTTGGTGCCACTGAGTCCCAGTCCCCATCCCAGTCCCTTCCCTGCCGTGCTCCAGAGGCAGTGACCTCTGTGCTGAGGTCAGAGGAGGGGGCACAGACATGTGGCCCTGTTGGGTGATTTTCCTGAGGGCAGACAGTCCTTGGAGAAAGTCGTGCTGGGAGTGGTCCCTCAGGCAGGGGACATCCTGCCCAGGTGTCCCGGGGTGCCAGTCCACGAGGTGGCTGGAGAGGCTGGAGAGGTTGGAGAGGTTGGAGAGGGTGGTGGTTTGGGGGTACAGGTCAGAGCCAAATGTCAAGTGGGGTCCCTGGAACTGAGCCCCCCTGAGGCAAAGCCCCCCGCCACAGTTGGGAGGGACTGGGCAGGTGGGGATGGGGCCCCTCAGGGGCTGTGGAGGCCTGTGGTGTGGTGGCAGGGCAGTGACACTGAGTGCCGTGAATGGGGGACACCCCTGGCCCTGGTGGGGGTGGGGGGCAGCCAGGGCTGGCACTGGGGAGGATGGAGGAGGCGGGGGCCGACACTCACATCACGGTTGTTCTCTCCAATTGCTCCTCTCGCCTCTCAATGGCAGATGATTGTAAGTACGGCAGCTCCCTGTCTGTCTGTCTGTCTGTCTGCTCTGTGTCGGTCCTGGCCTCGCCGGTTCTTGTCTTGTGTGGCTGCCCGTGCCCTGCCCACACCCTCCTTCGGCTCCTGACCTGGTCCAGCTCCTGGTCCCCACCCCTGTGCTGCCCACCTGGCACTGGCTCCTGGCCGGCACATGCCAGCGGCCCCTCCGGGATGTGGTGGGTGGAGAGGTCTTGGGCAGATTGGCAGTGCCGGGATGTGGGGAGGGACAAGGGGAAGTGATGGGCTGGGAGGGGACGGTGATGGCAGTGCCATGGCATCAGTGCCATGCCTGCCAAACCAGGGCTCCATGCTGAGAGGAGAAATGCCGCGAGAGGCAAGAGCAGGGAGCGGTTCGTGCCTGCAGTCAGGGCTGCTCTTCCTTTCCCGCGTGCCTCAGTTTCCCCTCGAGGCCCTGGCTGGGGTCTGGCTGTGGTGGGGGTGAGGGCAGAGGCTTTCCCTGCCATGAGAAGGAGAAGTCTCTCAGGGGGACACGGCGGTCCCTGGCCCGGGTGCTTGGTGGTGGGTGCAGGCTGCTGGCACAAGTTGTGAGGCTCCTTCCCTGGTCGGGATATGGCCCTGGGAGCCTGGACTCCTGGTTCCCTTCTCAGCATTGCTGCTGGGTCCTTGCATGGCTTTGACTGAGCAGTTTCTTTCTGTCCTCTCCTGACCAGTCTGTGGCCATGGGTTTATGTCCCCGGGGGCAAGGGAAGGGCCAGCAGTTGGGTGCTGTTGGGTTGCCAATCGCTGTGGGAACAAACACCCCTTGTGCTGTACCCCAACGCCTTTTGTGTCCAACAGCAGCATTTGGGGAGGCCCTGGGGGCAGCCTGGGGCTGAGCCTCCCCTCAGACCTCCTGGGGACCTCATGTGGATCCCATGTCCCAGCCGTGCTGCCTCTGTGGGAAACAGGGCAGCGTCGGCTCTGTGTGGTACAAGCTCCTCTTGTTCACCCATCCCCCTGTGCCAGGGCCAGAACCCCTCCTGGCAGCCCTGCTTGGCCCTACCTGTGCTGCTTGTTCCTCATGAGGCTTCCCAGCTAGCTGACTCCCTGCTCTCCTTCCTGGTTCCAACATGCCCCAGTCTGCCCTGAGAGCCCAGTTCATCCCCCCATGGCACTGCTGCCTCATTTCACCCAGTTTCTCTTGGCCTGGATCAGTGTGGGGTTGTCACTGGGTCAGTGTGGGGTTGTCACTGGGTCCAGCCCTGCACAGACCAGAGCTCTGCGTGCCAAACCCAAATCCCAGCTACCCCCTCCCTGCTCCCTCCCCAGCACTGGGAGCACCTGCCAGAGCTGGAGCAGGATGTGTGGGGGCACCAGAGCCTGCCCACACACAGCTGGATCCTGTATTCCAGTGAGGATCATCCCTCATGGATTCAGCATCTCTGTATCCCAGCGAGGATCATCCTCATAGATTCAGCATCCCTGCATCCCAGCAGTTTCCCAGTGTGAGGACAAGTTCTCCAGCAGTGCAACATCCTGCTTTCCAGTGGGTATCCAGCACCCTGATGACACCAGGCCCTCACTGAGTATCCTGGTGGGGACCAGTCCCCCACCGGCTGTCCTTCAGGAGCTCGTGATGTCTCTGCCATCTGTGACCCATGTCCTGTCCCACACTGTCCCCCCCACCCCACACTCAACCTCTGACATTGCTTCTACAGGGCACGCTCTTGAGAAAACATGGCAAGGGGACAGAGAAGGTAAATAGCTGTGGGGCTCCGTGTGTGTCACCGGGGCCACACTCGTGGCCTCACACCCGCCTGCTGTGGAGGTCCAGGCTTGTCCGTGCTTCCTCTGTCGTGCTGTCTGGATGTGCTGTTGCCTGCGTGGTGTTGTGGTGAGGTGTGCTGTGCTGTGTGCCGGGGACAGTCCCGGTTCTGTGTGTCCCCGGGATAGGGAATGGGGGCTCTGTGGTGTTTAGCCCCTGTGGGGGGATGTGGGGTGTCACCCATCCCTGTGGGGTGTCACCCATCCCTGTGGGGTACACTGCCCTACAGCCCTCAGCACCAGCTGGGACAGCAAGGGGATGAGACCCCCGTGCATGGGAGACCCTCCACACAACCCTGTCCCACTGTGGGGGGCTCAGGAAGAGGGGACCCCCATGCTGGGCCATGCTCCCTCCTGGGGGCCTGGGGCTGCTGAGATCCCCTGGATCTCTAAGCCCACTCCCCATTCCTTGCTGAGCCCCAGCCCTGCCCCAAGGGCATTCTCCAGCACATGGGCTCTTGCCCTGTCTGGGGGCTCCTCACCATGGGGTGGGGACCCAGCGGTGACCCCAGCCTGCTCCCCAAATCCTGGATCTTGGGAAGAGCCATGCCAGCATCCATCTGGGCAATGTCTGCGGCTCCTCCTCCTCTCCTGGGGGACACTGGCTCCTGCCCAGTTTGCTGAGTGTGCTGGGTGAGCTGATTCCCTCTGATCTCCCTGCCCCAGATGGGGTGGGGAGCAAACCTGGCCCCCCCTCAGAAGAGACCTGGCACACTCATCACAGCTTCACCAGCACGGTAACAGGGCTGGGCCTTCGCAATTGTAAACTGGTGCCAAACCGGTGGCACCAGCAGAGAGCTGGGCACAGCCAGAGGAGAGTACAGGGCCGGAGCCCTCATGGCCGGGGGATGTGGGGGGCCTGGAGCCACGGCTGAACGCTGCTGGGGCCACTGGTAACTGTCCCTTGCTGTTCTCTTCCAGAGCAGGGTGAAGCTGCCCAGTCACACTGAAGTAAGGACATGGCTCTTCTGCTCCCCACTTGGCACTGCTCTCTCCCCTTCCCTCCTCCCCATCCCTTGTCCCCTGCGCTCTGGTTTGGGGGGTCCCAGCTCGGTCCAGTGTCCTGTTGTGCTCTGTTCTGGGGACACCAGTGTCCCCAGCTCCCAGCCTGTCCACTGATGGGGGGAGATGGGAACATTGAGAGTGGGATCAATGGGACAGAACTGGGTGGGCAGAGGGGTGGGCACAAAAGGTTAATGGGGGGGCACGAAATGAGGTCGTGTAGGGGGCAGACCCCTGCAAAAGATAATGGTTAGTGGGAGAAATGCTGAGGTTTCTTTTGGGAAGGACTGGAGCTACTGGTGCTGGGAGATGGAGGGTGGTGGAGGTCTCTGGGCTTCATTTTATCCAGCTGCATTTGCACACCGGAGGAGGTGAGAAGGGGAGCTTGTGCTCAGTCCAGTAAGAGGTGCCAGCCCAGGGCGGTGAGCAGGATCTGCCTGTCCACGGGGCTGCTGTGCCCATGGGCCCCACGGAATGGCTCCATGGCCCCTGCCCTGGTGGGGGCACAGGGCAGGCAGAGGCAGCCTGGGGCTCCCACCTGGGCGTTCCCTGGAGTGCCAAGGGGCTGGGAACCTCCCTGGGACTGGGCAGGGCTCCGTGTGGCAGGGGGTGTTTGGTGGCTGTGGGGTACAGGCCACGTCCTCCCTGTGCCCGCTGTCCCCTGCGCTCGCTCTCTGCTCCCAATGTGTCCGATGTCCGAGTGGTCAGTGCCGTGCTGTGCCGCGCCCTGATGGATTCAGGAGCAGGTGCTTGGAGCGCAGGGAGGAGAATGGGACCCTTGGGCCGCGCTGCTTGTGCTGAGCAGAGCATGAGGTCCCTGACGCCAGGGTGACATCCTGTCCTGCGGTCCCCAAGTCCCCAGCCTCACACCTGTGCTGAGAACTTGGGCTGAGACTGGGGCTGCCAGCCCGGTTCCTGCATCACCTTCCTGGCTGCGGTCCCCTGGAGCCTGGGGGAGCCCCTGGAACTGCAACAAGCTTCTGGCATGATGTGCCCAGCCCGCCCATGCCACCCCCAGCCCGGCTGCTCACGGGGGCCGTCCCTGTCTCTTTGCTCTCTGCAGGGCACACAGATGATTTTCAACGCGGCCAAGGAGCTGGGACAGCTCTCCAAGCTGAAGGTGAGGGCTGGAGGGCTGGGCGGGGGGTCACCGAGCTGAAGGTGAGGGCTGGGGGTCTGGGTTGCTCTCTGTTCTAGGGTGGGTGCCACTGCCACTGCTGCCAGGACCCTACACTGCCCCCATGCTGGCTTGGCTGTGGGGAGGGCGGCGGGGTCCTGGTCCTGTGCTGAGAGCAGAATTTGTGCCCCCCAGGACCACATGGTTCGTGAGGAAGCCAAGAGCCTGACCCCGAAGCAGTGTGCCGTGGTGGAGCTGGCGCTGGACACCATCAAGGTGAGGGCACTCTGGGGACTTGGGGTGCCCCCAGGGCTCTGACCCTGAGGCACAGGCACAGGGAGCACCAGGGGAACCCCTGCAGAACTGCTGAGCATGCTGAGGCTTTTTCCCCTCCAGCAATACTTCCATGCCGGCGGCGTGGGGCTGAAGAAGACGTTCCTGGAGAAGAGCCCTGACCTCCAGTCGCTGCGCTATGCTCTGTCCCTCTACACCCAGGCCACAGATCTCCTCATCAAAACCTTTGTGCAGACCCAGTCGTCACAGGGTAGGACACGCTGCCCTGGCCCCTGCTGGGCCCCCGTCCTCCCCACAGGCTTGGCTGCCCCATGGCCAGGACCTGCCTTGGCTCTGTCCCAGTGGGGCTGGGGGTCCCAGCCAGGCTCATGGTGGGGGAGAGATGGGTAGGGAGGGAAGGGCTTTTTCCTCCTGTGGTTTGCAGGTGAAGAGGGGCCATGGGTGCCCAGCTGCAGCCTGACACTCCCCAGTCTGCCACCAGCAAGAGCAGTGGGTCCTCAGCACCAGGGCACTGCTGGCTGGCATGGAAATGGGGCCTGGGGGTGGGGGGAAGGTCACCCTCTGGCCAGATGTCACAGTGTTTGTCCCCTCTGGATGGCCCAAGTCACCCAGCACAGACCAATCACAGCATCCACTGGATCCAGATACTGTGCCAGGGCCTGTCCTGGGCATGCTGTGTGCCCACCTCCCCTGATTTGGGCTATGGGGTGCTGGGGTGCAGTGCAGGATGCTGGTCACCTTCCAGGGCAGGATCAGCCCTCAGCTCTAAATGCTGCCCTTTATTCTGTCCCTTGGCTGCTTGAGGAGGGTCCTGAGATGCTCGGTGGTGGTCACAGGCCACTGCAGGGTGCCCCAGCCAGGCTTGTCTGCGTCCTCTGGGAGTGGGACGTGCGTTCGCTGTCCGTGAGTCTCCTTCAAGGGACGTCTGTCCTGTCTGTGCCTCCTGTGCCAGCCATGTTGGGGGTGTGGGGTTGGGTCTGGTGGGTGCCTGCACCCCTGGGTGTACCCTGTCCCCAGGACCCCGCACTCGGAGCTGGGGGTGCCTGGCACTCCTGTGTCGCTGCAGTGTTGTCCGGGTGCTTGGCCGTTAGTCTGTCTGCGAGATCTGATCTCTCTTTCTCTTTGTTTCCCCCCCACTCCTACTGTTCCTGTTCCCCACGACGTCATCTCCTCCCTCCTCTCTTCTTTTTCATCTCTTCCCTCCTCCTTTCTTTTCCATCTCCTCCCTCCTCTCTTCGTTGTCATTTCCTTCCTCCTTCATCTCCTTCCTCCTCTCTTTGTGTACTCTGTGCCGTGTCTCTGTCTCTTTCTCTCTCCTTCCCACTAGTTCATGGTGGGAAAGGGATTAGGTTTACCCTTAGTGAAGAGGTTTATCCTGAGAAGGGTACGTGTGCTACTCGCCTGCCCCTGCACCTGCCTGCCGCCGGCCTGGGCTAGTAACAGTCCCGGCACTGCGGGCCGGGATGGCTCGGGGACCCCCCAGCATTGCCAGCCTTGGGGACCCCCAGAATGGGCAAACTCCCACTCCCAGGGCTGCTTTGGGGGGAATTTGGTGGAACTGTGCTCAGCCACATTGACCACACCCCAGAGCGGGTTGGGGGCTGTCCCCGTGGCACCCCACTTTGCCCCCAGCGCTGCTACCTGGGGGTGGATGCCTACCATGACCTCCCCTTGGGACACATGGCCCTAGGGGAGGCCATGCCACGTGCTGTCCCCATCCTGCCCACCCTGCTGCCCTAAGGACCATTACTAGCCCTGCTCCGGCGTGCTCTGTCTGCCTGTCCTGGGGTGCAGGGACTGAGCCCTCCACGGGCCCCGCTTAGCCTCCATCACACCCCGCCGGGGGCTGGGGCTGCACCCACGCTTGGCCTTCATGCCCAGACCCCCCCTCCTCGCCCGCCATTGCCTCCATCCCGGCTCAGCATGTGGGGGCGGGGGCTGGGGGGATGGAGGGGAATGTTCCAGGCCCACCCCAACCTGGCACCCTCTGTGACACATGGGGACATGTCCTCCCACTGGTATTCCCACCCTGGGAGCTTCCCGCTGAGCCCTGTTGGATCTCCGTGGGCCCATGAGACACACAGAGCCTGTCCCTCTGCCTTGCACCCTGTCCTTCACCCATGGGTGCATGCACGGCTCTGAGGGGGGTTTGGGGTGGGCTGAGCTGTTGGTTGTAGGTCACCTGGGGTCCCCAGGCTCGGGGACCCCTGAGCTTGATGTGGTCCCTGGGATGGAGGGGTGTGAGGGGGCAGGTCAGCCTCGAGACACTGGTAGGGCTGTGGCTGTCCTGGCTGGCTCCCTCCTGGGCACTGCTGTGCCCATGACACTGTCACCCCTCTGTGGCCAGAGCAGAGGGAGCTGGGCCACTGTCCTCTGCCCCATCCTGGCCAAGCCCCTCAGCCCTGCCTGGGCAAGGAGGGGTTCACAGGGGTGGGATGGCAGAGTCAGCCTGGTGCTGGGGGTGTCCTGCCATGTCCGTCACAGCTGCTGCACCCACACTGCTGTGCCCACAGCCCTTTGGGACACACCTTAGTGCCCACCCTCCTCCACCCTGCGGTGGGTGATCTGCCTCCTCCAATGGGGTTAGTGATGGGCAGGGAATGGCAGAACATTGGGAAATCAGGCACTTACACCTCCCTCTGTCACAGGCTCTGGTGTGGATGACCCTGTTGGGGAGGTGTCCATCCACGTGGAACTCTTGACCAACCCTGGTGGCGAACACAAAGTCACCGTCAAAGGTGGGTTCTGCTGGGCTGGGCTGCCAGGGTCTGGCTGGTGACAGTGCCCTGTGAGCCTCACCTGTCCCCTCCTTGCAGTGGTGGCTGCAAATGACCTCAAGTGGCAGACATCGGGCATCTTCCGACCCTTCATCGAGGTCAACATCATCGGGCCCCACCTCAGTGACAAGAAGAGGAAATTTGCTACCAAATCCAAGAACAACAGCTGGGCCCCCAAGTACAACGAGAGCTTCCAGTTGTGAGTGGCACGACAGGCTGGGGATGTGGGGACAGGCTGGGGGACGTGTCCCCATCATGTGGGAACCTCCTGGGGTCTGCCAATGAGTTTGCTCATCCCTAACAGGATGTTTTAGGTATTTTCTCATTGGTAAAAGCAGGGAGGGGGGGGAAAGGAATGAAAAGGAAAAGGCTGTTTTAGGGCTGGGGACATCAGCCATGTAGAGGCTGTTAGAGGGCTGGGGAGGGGTGAGGTGTGACCCCCTGTGCCAACACTGCCCATCCCTTGCCCCCCCAGCACACTGGGGACAGAGACGGGCCCCGAGTGCTACGAGCTGCAGGTGTGTGTGAAGGATTACTGCTTCGCCCGGGAGGACCGCACCGTGGGCATCGCCGTGCTGCAGCTGCGGGACATCCTGCAGCGCCCCGGCTGCGCCTGCTGGCTGCCCCTGGGCCGCCGCATCCACATGGATGACACCGGGCTCACCGTGCTCCGCATCCTGTCCCAGCGCAACAACGACGAGGTGGCCAAGGAGTTCGTCAAGCTCAAGTCGGACACGCGCTCGGCCGAGGAGGGCAGCAGTTAAAATCCTTTGGCCCCCCAGCCCTCGCCCCCCACTCCCGGCCCCCTGACAGCATCCTCCAGCCGTGTATAAGCCATAGGAGTGGCCACAGAGGAGTCGCCGTCCCGGCCCTGGGGAGGGGGTGCTGTGGCTGCAGTGACAGACCCTCCCCTCCCTCCCTGGCCACGCTGGCTGGGTGACAGTGGTGCCGAGCACAGCCAGACCCCCGTCCCGCCCCACAGGAAGGTGCTGGGGCTGGGGGGGCTGCAGGGAAGGGCTGGACCCGAGCCCGGGTGAGGGGAGCAATCCGCCCTTCCCCAGCCTGTCTGAGATGGAGGAACCCCAGTGGCCCATCCCTGAACCTCCACTGTCCCACCCAGCCCCAAACCTCACCGAGTGACACAAGGAAAGGGCTGTGGAGGGTGTGTGTGTCTCATCCCATGTGCGGGTGTTGGTGAGTGGCTGGCACAGCGTGATGGCCCCTTGTCCCCATCCCTGAGCATCGTGGTGTGCCGTGAGGGCAGGGCAGCTCCCAGCCCTGAGCACCTGTACATATGTAAATATCTGTACATACAGGGCAGCTGGACAGGCCGTGTCCTGCACCCGGAAGGGCTATTGGGGCTGTTGGGTTGGCGGGTGCAGCCTCCACGTGCCCTGCACAGGGTCCCCTCCCTGGCTGGCAGCAGCATCACCGGGGTCGGGAGCAGCAGGGAGCAGCCCCCGGCCCATATCCTGTCTTCCCTGCCTTGCTGCCACCGTGGGCTGTCCCACTGCCCCCCACAAGGTGCCAGGGCTTGGGAGGCAAGGGCTGGGGGCACCAGAGCAGGGGGACTCACTCCTCTTTGTTCGGGCCGGTGGGGACCAGCATCCCTGAGCAGCACAGCCCATGGGATCTCCTTGGCGCAAACAAAACCCTTCCCACCCCACCACAGAGACCCCCTCCCTCCAGTCCCCCAGTAAGCACCAGTTCTGTGCCCCCCAGTTCCCCAGTGAGCACCATTTCTGTGTGGTAAGTGGTGTGCATGTCTTGTGCGAGTGCCTGGGAGGCCTGGGTGTGCAGTGTTGGGGTGGCCACCCCAGCTGGCCCCTTTGCCCCGAGTCCTGGGGCAGATAGAGGCCTCATGACCCCACAAGTCAATACAGCTCTCTCAGCCCCCTCCCATCCCAAAACAGGGTACCCCGACTGGACCCCGTACTCCTTTTTCTCGAGGATTTGCCTGGGACCAAAGGGTTTCACTTTCCTCTCTCGTTTCTGTTCAATGTTTACACCCTTTTTCTACTGGCTGCTCCTGCACGGCCAGGCTGGGGCTCGGCCCCGCACCCCGACCATGGTGCCCCTGGCCCCGTGCCCCCTCCCCAGACTGTCCTGTTTGGCATGTGATTGAACTGACCAATTCTGCTCCTGTAGCACAGTGTCACCGATGCCTGTGTGTCTGTCCCGCCGGTGGCGGCGGCTCCCATGGATGCATGACAGTGAGATGTTTTGCACTATTTTGAATTTTTTGGGCTCTGTAAAAATATTTTATTATAACTGACATTAAAAAGCACACCCTTCACTGTGGCTCCTGTGGGGAGTTGGGAGGGGACAGGCACCTGGGGGCTTCCCAGCTCCTCTTCCACCTCCGTGTAGCGCTTCCACCTTTAAAGTGACAACCAGGGATATCCAACCCCAAGGATAATCAGCTCCAAGGATAACCAACTCCAAGGCCCAAGAGCCCAGGGATGATCCCTGTTGCCACTCAGCCTCCCTGAGGGTTCCTTTGCAAAACCAAGGCCAGGTGTTAAATGGAATCACTGGAACACAAATCCTGGAACATCCTGAGGTGGAAGGGACCCACAGGGATCATCAATCCACCCCTGGCCCTACACACACACCCCAACAATCCCACCCTGTGCATCCCTGACAGCATTGTCCAAACGCTCCTGGAGCTCTGGCAGCCTTGGGGCCAGGACCATTCCCTGGGGAGCCTGGGCAGTGCCCCAGCAGCCTCTGGGGGAAGAACCTTTCCCTGAGATCCATCCCAAGCCCTGACACAGCTCCAGCCATTCCCTGGGCTCCTGTCCCTGTCCCAGAGCACAGCTCAGCCCCTGCCCCTCCGGCTCCCCTTGGGAGGAAGCTGAAGAGCTGGGACAGATGGGTGTTGGAGGTGACACTATGCCCAAGCACCACGCTGATAAAGCCCAGTCATGGGAGTGATCAGGGACAGCCAGCACAGGCTCACTGAGGGCAAACCCATCGCTTGCTGGTCTTGTGGCCTTCCAGGATGGGGTGACTCCATCAGCAGACAAGGCTGAGCTGTGGCTGGCACCTGCCTGGCCTTTGGTGAGGCTTTAGCCACAGTTCCTCAAAACACTCTTCCCACTAAATGGGAATGTTGATGAATGTTGGGGCCTGAGGACCTGCAGAGAGACCTGGGGCTTTTCCTGGGGTCTGGCAGAGTCCTGCTTCACCCTTGAGAATTGTGGGGCTGCCACCAGGCTTTGCTTGAATCATGGGATGGTTTAGGCTGGAAGGGACCTATAAAGCTCAAGTCCAACCCGATCCTGGCTCTTGGCCTCTTGTCTTTTTCCAGTGATCCTTGATGGATACACCCTTTTCTTGAAGGTTTCTGGGTTCATAAATTAGATTTAATTATCTGTACTGGAGTTCCTGTGCCTGTGTGAAAAGAGCAGAGGTTCCCTGTCAGCCTGAGGTGACATAGGCTGTGCCCCTGGAGCCCCTGGAGGTCCTGGGGGAGCAGAAATTCACCTGCAGCCCCTGGAGGACCCTGGCCAGAGCAGGGGCTGTGCCCTAAGGCAGATCTGACCCTCGGGCACAGCTGTGCTGGGCAGGGCTCTGGCAGCACCTGGGGCTGGAGCTGCTCATGCAGAGCCTCTGGGATCCATCCACGGGGGAGGCTCATGGAGGGCTGGCTCCCATGGGGGATAACCCACTCTGGAGCAGGGGAAGAAGAGGAAGGAGCAGCAGAGACAAGAGGTGAGGAACTGACCACAGCCTCCACTGCCCATCCCTGTGCAGCTGTGGGGGAGGAGGTGGAGATTTGGGGAGGGAAGTTGAAAAGGAGATTGAAGGAGATTGAGAAGGGAGAGGTGGGGGCAAGGTGGTTTAAGAATTAGTTTTATTTCCCACTATCCTCGTAGGAGTTGATTAACAACAATTTAAACTAATTCCCCCAAGGTGAGGCAGGGAGGGTAAATGCTGAGTGATGGCCCTGACTGTACCTTGATCCAGGAGCCTTTTGGAGTGAGGAATCCTGACCCTGGGGGCCTCAGCAGCTCTGTAAAGCAGGGGGAGTTAGGAACAGAGTCCTGCCCTTCGCTCCCACCCCCAACTGCTCTGTGGAAGTCATAAAAGGTACCAATTTTTTGGGATCTGTACCTTGATAGATCCAAAGGGGTCTGAAATACAAAGATGGACACACGGACTCTCCTGCCCAGGCTTCAAGGAGCTTCAGGATGAAGGTTTCAGGATGAGAGGAATGACCTCACCCCCCAGGACAGATTTATAATGGCTATTAGGAAAATTTCTTCACTGAAAGCAGGGTCAGGCCTTGGAACAGGGCCAGAGCAGAATCGACATCCCTGGAAGCATTCAAACACTCTAGAGCTGGGGCACATGAGGATGGGGTTGAGTGGTGAACATGGGTTGAGGGCTGGACTTGATGAGCTCAAAGGTCTTTTCCAAGCATGATTAATTAGGACCTGAGGTACATAAAAATCACTTATTTTAGAACATGGTCTACTGAAGCAGAGGCAGGTATTACAATATAGGTAAGAGTTTTTTAAAAAAGGGATTTTTAAAATATGATCATTTATGCACCAGCTGCACACTGTGAACAGGACAAAAGTGACAGTCCATGGGAGTCACCCTCTGACACCTGTTCAGTGAGTCCAAATGAAGCTCTGAGGGAACCTGGTGGCCATTTGGTCTGTGAGCTCTGGGATGTGACACTGGGCACTGGAAGAGCTAAAGGGTGGCCTTTGCCAATGGGAACAACACCCTCGAGTGGGAAAATGGAGTCACTCCCAGCCAGCAGGACTTGATGTAACCAAAATTAGTGCAGCCTGGAGAAGAAAAGGCTCTAGGGAGACCTCAGAGCCCCTTTTAGTGCCTTAAAGAGCTTGAAAGAAGCTGGAGAGGGACAGGACAAGGGAAAATGGCTTCCCACTGCCAGGGGGCAGGATTAGGTATTACTGGTCCCTCTCCCCACCATCAAATCTCACCTCAGCCACAGAGAAGAAAATTAGTGGATTCTTGAAATTAAATTCAAGTCCCTCTGAGTCCTGACTCTCATGGCACTTCATCCTACTGCTTATTCATGCACCTCTCAATGCTAAGGAGGATCCCAAAACCATTATAACTCAGGACCAGCACACAGCATTTCCATGGGATTAGTTCATCTACTTTTGAAATAGATCCTGTTTATGAGCAAAGGGGGAGGCTTCTCTTCAGTGGATACTGCAATTCTTCAGGTCTCAAGAGACAATGCTGTGGGACACTGTCTAAGTGGAACTGCACAGGTAGTTTGGGGAGGAGCGTACAGTTATTGACTCCTTCTCAAGAGGAGCCCAACCATGATCAAGTGCACCAAACCTTTCGAGAAATGCTCCTGTTCCAGCTGGTGACATTACTTATGCCAACACTCCTAACCCTATCAGACTGAGGTGTCTTAAAGACTGTGGCATCAGCTAAGCCAGGCCATTCAAATAAATCCTCCCTGTCTTCACAGGAGGGAGATAAGTCTGTTCCAAGGCTGCTGACCACCCCCTCTGTAGGGAGTAAAGAGTTCCTCACACCTCCCTGAGCTCCCTCACTGCCCTGCAAACAGCCTCAATGCCAAAGTTACCTGCAAAGACTTTTATTAACTTCAAAGGATTAAAAAGTAGCCAAATCCCCAGTGCAGGACTGCCAGGGGTTCTGCCTGTGCCTCAAACAAGGCACCCAAATTTCAATAAAAAAACAGCTTCACAGAACTTCACACTCAAAAGGTGCTGAACCCCCACCCTCATGGCCTTCCTAAACTTCAGAGGGTTCAGACAGCCTGAAACAGGGCACTGGCAGTGGCCCAGGGACAGCCCCAGGCTCAGAGGCCACCAAGAAAGGCCAGGTTGAGGGTCTCAGGGACGTGGAGCTCATCAGGTGCAGCAGGGAGGCGGTGAAGGGCAGCTGCACAGGGAAGAGGTGGCTGGTGTCCACCAGGAGCTGGCCAGCTCCCTCCCTGTGCTGGTCCTGCAGCTGCCTCTGTGGGGACAAGGGTCACATCAGGACTGCCCCAGTGGGGGGGCCAAGCAGGACAGCCCCCCCAGGCCCCACTCACCTCCACGTGCTCCTCCAGCCCATGGCCGGGGTGTGCACCCAGAGGATCTTTACAGCCTGGAGGAGAGGGTGGGGACGTGGGCAGGGAAGGGCTGGGAAGGGCTGGGCACATCTGGCATTTCTGGGCACAGTGTGGTCCCCCAGGGCAGCCCCGGGGCACACAGGAGCCCCAGGGTAAGGTGAGTGCCCAGCAGGCAAAAGCCCCAAATCTCCCAGTAGCTGCTGGGGCATCAGCACCGTGCAGAGGCTGCAGAGAGCTCCAGCCTCCTCCTCTGTCACCTTCTTCACCTGCAGCAGCTGGGCACAGCCTGGGCCAGGGGCTCCAGCACCTCACAGACCCTGCTCTGCCGCAGCCCCTGTGCCCACAGCCACCGCTCCATCTGTGCCTCAGGGGGACACGGGGCAGGGCAGGGCACGGCCACCCCCCACCACCCCCAGGGACACATGGCCTGCTTGGGGACCACCTGAGCTGGATGCCACAGCTCCAGGAGCACACGTCCTTCCTCAGGAGCAGGCAGTTGGGAGTGGTGCCACCGAGGAGGAAGAGGAGCTGGCACAGGGCCTGGTGGCCCAAGCTGGGGCCAGCCCGTGGTGGTCCAGAGCAGCATGGAAGGAGCCCAGGAGCTGCAGCAGCTCGAGCAGGGCAGGGGCAGGGGAGGATGGGAGGTGGTGGCCAGGGGGGCAGGAGGAGGACAGGCCCTGCATGGGCTCACTCTCCAGCACTGCAGCAACTGAAGGGTACAAAAACTCATCAGAATGAGACAGAGACCCCGGCTGGTGCCTCACGCAGCCAGGACTCTGCTCTGGGGTGCTGTGTCCCAGGTGGGAATGGGGGGGCTGAGGACACCTCCAGGAGAGCTGGCCAAGGTCAGAGGGGGCCTGACCCCCTGCTCTGTACCTGGGGGGTACAGAGGTCCCCATGGATGCATCCCAAGCTTCCTAAGGTGCTGAGCCCACTTCAGCTCCCCATCCACCTCCCCCGAGGTGCTGCTTAGGGAGTTCCCTCACAGAAAGGGGTCACCAACTCCGAGCCCACTTTTCCCCCCAGACACAGCCTCTGCCACTGAGCAGGCACAGCCCTTCCCTCCCTGAGCCAGCACCCCGAGCACCCCTTGGCCCCAGTTCCCCCAGCACCAATGAAAGGTTTGAGGACGAGAGCTGGCACAGCAGCTCTGGGTGTACACCCTGGCATGCACCGCCAGCGTGCCCAGGCTGCAGAGCAGCTCCGGGGGTCCCCGTTCCTCAGGCAGTGCTCGTTCTGCCACGCCGTGTTCCCTGGCAGTAGCGCTGTGGGGACAGGGGGTCAGAGCCAGCAGGGAAAGGGACACAGTGGGGTCCCCAAGCAGTGTCAGCCCAGCTTGTCTGCATTAGCTGTGCAAAGAGGATGGAGCCTCTGGAGGGGACAAATGCTGTGCCCACCCTGTCCAGGGAGGGGACAGACACCCAGCACACCCTACCTCGTCCTGGCCATACTGGCACTGGCAGTTCAGGAGCTGGCAGCTGGTGGCAGTGCCATCGTGTCCAGGTCACTGCTGTGCTTCTGCAGGAGGGGACACAGAGCACCGGGGTCAACCCAGTGGGGACAGCAGCAACCCCCACGCCAGCCCCATGAGCCACCCAGAGCTGACGGGGGCTGTCAGACCCCCCAGGAGCCCAGCAGGACCCAGGGACACCCCCACCGCAGCCAGGCACAGACTGCGGCCCTGGGGACCAGGCACTGCCCCAGTGCCACCCCAGTGCCACCCCAGTGCAGCCAGCAGAGCTCCTGCTCCTCAGCCCAGCCCTTCATGACCCGTTTGATGACAGTGACAGCCGTGTCCAGGGGCGAGGGGCCCGGGGCTCATCACGGCAGTGATGCCGAGGCACAGAAAGAGGATGTAGGCTGGCAGGTCTGGGAGAGCCCCAGAGCCACGCTGGGGTTTCTAATCTGCGAGGAAAGCAGGGAGCCAGCTGTGGGGCCTGAGCCAGCAGGATGTGTCCCAGCAGCAGTGGAAGGAGGAGCTCACACTGAGGGTGTCAAGAAACCCCAGCAGGGACTAAACTGGGCTAAGGAGTCCCCGTTTTTCCATGCGGCAGTACCTGTGATGATGGCCTTGACAATGCACCCCTCACCCTCCTTCCTCCATGCCAGCACGGCCTGGGACAGCCCAGACAGGGACAGGGACAGGGCCACAGCTGGCGCTGGCCCAGGAGTGTCTCTTGTGGCTGGGGGAGAGGAGCACAGGTCACATTTTGCTGTGTCCTGGGCTGTGGGGCCCAGCTCAGGTCCCCTCAGCTCAGTCCAAGAGATGTTCCTCAGGCTCTGCTCCCCATGCTGAGGTTGGATGATGCTCCAGCCCCAAGCCAGGCTGGGCACCCTGAGCCAGCCCCATCCCTCCCTCCCCAGCAGGCACTTACCTGCAGCCCCTGGATCTGCTTTGTGTAGGCTCTCAGCAGCTTCTGGAGCTTCAGGGTGATCTTCTCCTGCTTCGCCTGCTCCTGGGCAGGGACAGGCCCAGGGGGGCTCGGCCATCTCCCTCAGCTGGGCACCCCTCCAGCCCCCAGAGAGGGGTGCAGCAGGATTCCCACCTTTCTCCCTGTGGAGTCACTGCAGCTCATCCCAGGGCAAGGGAGAGGGGTCAGCTCCAAACCCAGTCCTGTCCCAGCTCCCCTGACCCTGTTCTCCTCCTTGAGCTACAGGACATGGCCCCTCCTGCCCTGCTGCTGGTCCTGGATCAGGGCTGCCTGCTGCTGGCCCAGCTGTTTCAGGGAGCAGATGTTGAGCTGCAGCCCCTGGACCTCCTTCTCGTGCTGCTGCTTCTCCTCTGTCAGCTGGCTCACCATCAGCACAGGGAAACTGAGGGACTGCAGCTCCACCTCAGCCCTCGGGGGGCTGCTAAGGGGGTATTTCCCCCCAGAAGCTGCAGAACTGGGGACTGTCCCTGCCCAGACACCCTGAGGCAGCACAGCTCCAACATTTCCCCTGGGAGGACGGAGCACACGTGGCACAGCCCAGGAATGGGCTCCACCAGCACTCAGGAGGATCTTGTGGAGTCCAGGACATCCCATCTGCTCACTGAGGTGCTCTAAGCAACGTGGGATGCTCCAGCCCCATCAAAGGAAACACAACTGGGTAGGCTGGACAGAAGGGAAGGAGAGCCAGGGGTGCCCCACACCCTGCTGGGCAATGAGGGACAGGCTGGCCCAGCTCTCCTGAGGCTGTGACACCTCTCATGTGGGAGGAGGATGTTGCAGATAACAAAAACCTTACAAAATGAGGGCCTTGTTACCCTTGTAAAACTCTTGCTCACTGCTGTTACTTTGGCTAACTAGAAAAGTATTCTGGGAATGACTCAGCTAAACTAGAGGTGAAAAACAAGTTACAGAATTGGAAAACAATTGCTAGAACCAATGAGTGCTCACACCATGGTGGTGGTGGTTGGTTATACCTGACGAGTGCTCCTGTTGGGGTTTATGGTGGTGGGTTAAACACATTTCTTGTGCCTCACAAGAATGTAAACTCATAACAAATGAACAGTTTAGAATCCTGGATTTTTGCAATAAAGTGCAAAAATTTTTTGCAATAAAGTGCTTTGGCCATGACTGCTAAGGGGAATTCTTATCATTCATCCATTACAGGAGGATGTGGCTCTTCCAAAGAGGATTTTCAGGTGCTCAGCACCACAAGCCAGGCTGTGGCTTGTAAAACACCAGGAAAAGCCCCACCAGCAGTTTGGGGGACCCAGCCTCAGCTGGGGCCACCTCCCTGGGACCACACTCACCTGTTGGCTACCTGCACTGCATTGTAGGCATGTCTCAGGTCACTGCCCACTGCCTGCCCCGAGATCCTGCCCAGCCCCAGCATCTCTGCTGTGTTCGGTGTGGAGGAGAGAGGGGTGAGGCCAGTCTGGACCCAGGCCTGCCAGCCCAGACCCAGCCTGGACAGAGCCCTGCCAGCCCAGACCCAGCCTGGACACTGCCCTCCCAGCCTGGACACTGCCCTGCCAGCCTGGACACTGCCCTGCCAGCCTGGACACAGCCTGGACACAACCCTGCCAGCCCAGACCCAGCCTGGACACAGCCTGGACACAGCCTGGACACAGCCCTGCCAGCCCAGACCCAGCCTGGACACAGCCTGGACACAGCCCTGCCAGCCCAGACCCAGCCTGGACACCGCCCAGACCCAGCCTGGACACTGCCCTGCTCACAGCAGCAGGGCAGCAGCTCACCCTGCACTTGAGGAATTCCAAGGGGTTCTTCTCCAGCGACACAGAGCCCTTGAACCTCTGCAGCTCCTCCCTCGGGAGGAGATATGACTTCTCCAAGGAGGCCTGGCCACCCACACTGTCTCAGTGCCAGGCTGTGGCTCCTCAGCCCCTGCGCACAGTGAGAAACAGCAGCCCTGGGGACAGCCCTGCCGAGGGGACCAGCCGCCAGGCAGGGGCCTTGGGGCACATCTGTCCCCACAGCCAGGGGAAGGGGAAAGCCACTTGTCACCCCCACCTGCAGGTCAGAGCTGTCTCTCGAGGGAGCCATGGACAGGGAGGAGGACAAGTAGCTGCTCTCAGAGCCCTGGAAGCTCTCTGAGGGAGGGGAGCATCTCAAGGTGCTTTGCTAAGTGGGGAAGAGAAGGACAAGGTCAATCCCCTGGAGCCACATCACCTGGAGCAGTGACAGCCTTGGGAGGGCACCTCGGCTTGGGGACTCACAGCAGATGATCTGGGGAGTCCATTTCTCGCTCAGAGGAGAGCAGCCAGCAGTGCCCACTCCCCACGAGGAGCCAAGGATGGGGTTGCCCGGAGGCTCCTGTTTCCCTGTCAGCCCCCCACCCTGTGGAATGCCACCTCATCCCACAGGTTCTCACAGTCCGGCTCCAGATGGGCATATTTCTGCTCCAGGCTCTGCTCCCACTCCTCCCCCAGCCCCCACAGCAGCCCCTGGCTCTCCTGCACCACTGGCTGGAGCTGCTCTGTGGGGACAGACACTGCAGGGAGTGGGGACAGCCACACCGTGACCCCTCAGAGAGGCGATGGGCAGAGATTCACTGAGCCTGCAGGACCTGCCCATACCCAGGGGGATGAGGGGTCAGAGCACCCCTTTTACCTTCCAGATCCTGTGACTGCTCCGAGGTGCGCTGGGTCAGGGCATCTCTCTCCTCTCCTGGCTGCAGCTTCACACCCTCCATCTCCACCGAGCGCTGCAGGAAGGCAGAAAGGAGGTGCTGCCCAGCGGGCTCCTCCAGGGACCACCACACATTTCCAGGTCCCTGGAGAGCCCTGTGGAGCCCCAGAAGAGCAGCAACATCCCCCAACAAACCTGCCTCAGCTCCTCAACCTCCCGGCCCAGGCAGCTCTCCATGCTGTGCCTCTCCAGCTGTGCCAGCTGGACCTGGGCATCACGGGCTGTGCTCCCCTGCAGGCGCTGCATCTCATCCCGCAGGCGCTGCAGCTCCTCGGCGTGGGCAGCTGTGAGCCTCGAGAGCTGCTCCTGCAGCCCTGAGAGCTGCTCCACCAGCTGCTGCCTCTCCTGGGCCTGGGGCGAGGGACAGAGCGTCAGGCAGCGCCAGGAGCAGGGCTGGGGACAGGGGCACATCCCACATCACTGAGAGCCCCCATGGGCTCAGGCTGCCCCTCTGCAGTGAGACCCCATTTCCCACCATCTCTGGAGCTTTGAGCCTTGGGATCCCCGCGCACAGAGCTGAGGCCTGGGAGAGCAGCTCTCCCTGACCTGCTGCCCCCATGGGCTCTAAAGCCATGGCAGAGCTCATGTGTGGGTCCTTTCCCCACCTCCAGGCTGGTTCTAACAGCAGAATTATCCTGCCCTGTTTCCTCCAACTCCCAGACAGGATCACACCACCTCCCTCTCCTCCAGAGACACCCCCAGAACTGGAGCAGTGACAGTCAGAGCAGAGACACCCAGATGGTGACAAGGAACGGTGCCAGCAGCAGCACAGTGGAACGTGTCACACCAGAACTGTCCCTAGCACATGACACTGCTGCAAGGCTGCGCCCAGGAGAGTGCCCCACCCACCCCAAGGCCACCAGGGAGCACAGAAACCCAGGAACAAAGCCCAGAGGCACAGCTTCTCCTGGGGACCCATGTCAGGCAATGAGATCCTGCGCTAGGACCAGGAGGGGGCTGGGCCGGGGCCAGGTTAGAGGTGTTCAGAGCAAAGCTCCTGCATCTTGACCCCCCTGCCATCCCACCTGCACTGCAGCTGCATCACCTCCATCTCCACGCCCTGTGCAGCTGTTTGCAGTGCCCGGCCGAGCGTGGCTCGAGCTGCAGCCAGCGCAGCTCCCATGGCACCCAGGCCTGGCAGCACTGCAGGAGCAGCGCGGCCGTAGCGCGGCCGGGCCAGCCAGCACTGGACAGTGGCCTGGATGACCACAGCCTTGCGGTGCCACCCCGTCTGTGGGGGCAAAGACAGGGCAGTGGCACCACCGGCACCCCCAGAGGGGACCCCCTGCCCTGCCAGGCTCCCACCTCTGGATAACAGCGCCAGGCAAAGGCCTGGGTGGTGACAGTGGCCTGGCGCAGGTGCAGGAGCAAGCGTCAGGCCAGGAGCATCTGCAGGGTCTTCTGCAGCACCACAGCAGCCCTGGTCCTCCCCAGCATCATCCCAAACCTGTGGGGAGGGCAGGGAGCTGGGGCAGGGAGCCCGGAGCCAAGAAGGGGAACAGGGAGCTGGGCAGAAGGTGGCAGAGCACAGAGAAGGGACAGAGAACTGGGCAGGGGATGGCAGAGCCCAGAGAAGGGACAGCAAAGCCTGAAAGAGAGGTCAGGGCAAGGGGTGGCTCTCCGGGCAGAGAGAGGACAAAGCCCTGGGTAGGGCAGAGCCTGCACCCCATGCCATGGGGACAGCCCTGTCAGAGCCCAGCCCAGAGCCAGCAGCACTGCCATTGCCCCCAGCCCTGTCCGCACACACCTATGGGCCAGCAGCGAGGTGGCCACCACCGGGCGAGGTGCTGCTGGCCCAGCACGGCCCTGCAGAGCCTCCCAAAGCGCCATTGGAGCTGGATGGAGGCTGCCCGCAGGCACCGGGCCTGCAGCTCCTCCAGCACAGCCACCTGGCCAGCCTGGAGAAACACCTTGGTCTTCCCACACTGGTGCTTGCTGGGCTCCTGCAGCAAAGGGAGAGTCAGTCCCAGGACAAAGCCTTCCCCCAGCTCCTCCAAGAGGGATTTTCCCTACCAGTCTCCCTGGAGGCAGAGCTCATCCCCAGCTCACCCATTTCTGCACCTCACTGGGCACCAACACACGGGGAAAAGCACCTGCAAGGGATACCTTTCCTGCTTTGGAGATGCACCTGAGGTGCCACAGCTGCACCCCCAAATCTGGACCCTTACTTGGAGCAGTCCCCCAAGGGCAGTGCTGCAGATCTGCTTCATGTCAGTGCCCTTCAGCTCCTCTCTGCTCACCAGATACCTGTACCCCTCCAAGAACTCCTGGTACTTCCATCTGTGGGGGCAGAGTGGGGTCAGAGGTGCCGTGGCTGGAGAGGGGGGAGCACCCAGGGTGCTGCTGGGGCAGGGGATACCTGCAGGGGTATCCTGAGGCGCTGATCTGGATGGTCTCCAGGACCCTGCAGGCTCAGAGCTGCTCCACCACTCACCTGGAGTCAAACCTGGGGCACAGAGGGGCTGATCCAGAATGGGTCCTGGCCAGCTTGGCACCCTCCAAACCATGCAGGGCAACAGGGATGGCGAGAGGAGGGGCAGCAGTGCCCCAGTGCCCCCAGCCCCATCCCCTCTAGCCAGGCACTCTCACAAAAGGCTGTTTTGGTTTGATGCAGCAGATGTGGTGGGGCTGGTGCTGCCCAGCACCTCCATCAGCTGGGCCAGGGAGGCTTTGAACTGCAGGGGACAAGGCGGGGGGGGGGGGGGGGGGGCTCAGGGCCAGCAGGAACCCCCAGGGGCACAGGGAGGTCCCCAGGGCACACAGGGCTCCTGGCGGGGCCAGCCCCCCTCCCCATACCTGCCTGGAGAGGGACTCCTTGCTCTTCTGGCTCCTGGGCAGGGAGCGGTGGGCGCCCCTGGCTCTGCTGGAGCTGCGGGACTGCAGGGACATGGGGACGTCCCCATCCTCCAGGAAGAGCTCGGCAGGAGGGCAGACTGCCCGGAGAGAGCCGTGAGAGCCAGGCAGCCCCTGCAGAGCCACCGCCGCCACCAGCCACAGCCCCAACCCCACCCACCCGGAGGCACAGCCCAGATGTGCCACATCCAGCTGTGCCCCGCCTGCTCCCTCCCCCAGGAAAAGCCCTGTGCACCTTCCCAGGGGAGCGCAAGAGCCTTCCCAGGTGCTCCTTACCTTTTGCCAGGGGCATGGAGGGCCGAAGGGAGAAACAGCAGCAGTACAGACCCAGCAGCAGGACCCTTAGGGACGCTGAGCAGGGACACAGCCAAGGTGTGCCCCAAAATGGGGAAGCCCAAGCAGGGGGAGCAGAGTGGGGAGCACTCACATCTCATGACACTTTCTCAAATGGCTGGAGCTGTGTCAGGGCTTGGGATGGATCTCAGGGAAAGGTTCTTCCCCCAGAGGCTGCTGGGGCACTGCCCAGGCTCCCCAGGGAATGGTCCTGGCCCCAAGGCTGCCAGAGCTCCAGGAGCGTTTGGACAATGCTGCCAGAAATGCACAGGGTGGGATTGTTGGGGTGTGTGTGCAGGACCAGGGGCTGCACTGATGATCCCTGCGTGTCCTTTCTAACCCAGGATATTCAAGGACTCTGTGCTCTCAGGGCACTCTGACCAAGGCCAGCTCTGCGCGGGGCTGTGCCAGCTGGCACACAGGGATTTACCTCCTCCACCACCCATCCCTCCCAGGCCCCCACAGGCTCTGCCTGCTCAGCACCTGCCCAGAGGATCTCACCTTGCAGGCTCTCAGCAGCTCCTTGGGAACAGCATCCCCGTTCTTCTCCACAAACCCAGCACGCTGCTGTTGCACCTGGCAGGACACACCACCGGCACCAGCCTCAGCCTGCAGCTTCCCAGACCAGTTTGGTGCAGAGCTCTGCCTGGACACAGTCCAAGGACTTGGGAAGTGTCCATGCAGGAGTCAGAACTGGTGGTGGCCACCCTGCTGTGAGGCTGCTGATGGAAACCAGCACATCGTTTCCATATTTTTACCCTCAGATAAGGAGTTCCAGCCCAGCAGGATCCACCCTGCACCCTGGGAAGGTGCAGAAAGTGTCACCATGATCTCTAAACAGGACACACTAGGGGCCACTTGTGCAGAGCCCCTTCCCAGCCCTCCCCACCCACAGCATTCCCTACCTTTCCAGCAAAGTGGAGACAATGAAAGCATCCATGGGCCTCTTGGGCTTCTGGAAGTAGGAGCTGCTGAGGTGGGTCTGCTAAAGCTTCTGGGCCCAGCTGCCATCACTGCCTTGGGACATCTGAAAGGCAAACAGGCCAGGGGGCAGTGGGGGGCTCTGGGTGGTCAGAGGGGCAGTGGGGGGCTCTGGGTGGTCACAGGGGCAGTGGGGGGGCTCTGGGTGGTCAGAGGGGCAGTGGGGGGCTCTGGGTGGTCGCAGCAGCCTGTCCCCAGCACCATCGCCCACCCTGCACTCCTCATGCAGCAGGTCCAGGATGCCAAGTGGGCTCTCGATGAGCTCCGGGCACGGCTGGCTGTCACAGAAGTCGACAAACACCCAAGGGATCCCTCGGTCACATACTCCTCCTGATCCAGCTTGGAGATGTGCTGGAAGGCAGAGAGGAAGTCAGGGGTGAGCCCAGAGGGGACAGAGGTGGTCTGACCCCAAGCAGCAGCTCAGTTTCCACATGAGCCCTGACTGCAATTTCCGTGGAGCACTGTGGGACAGAGCAGGGACCGTGCTGAGCCCCAGGTCTGCAGGGACTGAAGCACAGCCACGATGGAGACAGAGAGCACACAACCAGCAGGGACATGCAAGGCTCCCCCTCAGCAGCTCCCGGGGAGGGGACACAGCTGGGGACACACCTGGGCAATACCCACCAGGGTAAAGAGCTGCTGGAGCTTCTCGTTGGCATAGTTGATGCAGAGCTGCTCAAAGCTGTTGAGCTCAAACATTTCAAACCTGTGGGCAGCAGAGCCCAGCCTGAGGCACCTCCCAGGCAGAGCCACCCCGGGCACCAAACTGTCCCCACTGCAGGGACAGGCACTGCTGTGTCCCAGCGGGAGCAGGACCAGGATCACACTCCAGGCAGCCCAGGAGAGGGGAGCTGCTCTTACCCACAGATGTCCAGGGTTCCAGTAGAGGTGTGGTGACGCTCCAGTGACTGCAGGGCACAGCTGACCCTCCTCACCACCCAGCTGAAGAGCTGCCATGGATGTGTTTGGCCAGGGCAGCCCGGGAATCCAGCGCCTGCTGCCTGGACAGCAGTGACCCACTTGTGGTGGCAGAGCCAGCACGTCACCTGTGACACCTGCGTGCCCAGCAGAGCACAGAGCAGCCCCAGGGCCTCGCTGCCCTGCTGCAGAGGGACAGTCCTTGTCACGGAGGCCTGGACTGGCCACAGCTCTGGGGACAGTTTGGGGAGGTGGCATTGAGCCCTCGCCCACCTCCACGACACAGCCATCCCCTCGCCAGTCCTGCCCTCTGATCACGACGTGTCCCAGGTGCAGGATGGCAGCCAAGGTGCTGAACAGCTCCAGCTGCTTGCACTGGGACACACCTGCAGGCACAGCCGGGGAGGGCTCCCTCATGCCCACACACACGAGGAACCCCCAGGCTCCCCCACATCCCACAAAGCAGAGGGATGGAATTCCCAGTAAACAGCCAGGCTCCCCAGCACTGGGATGTCTGGCCCCAGCACTCCTACCCCAGGGTCAGGGTGAGGACGGGGGACAGACAGCCCTGGGGACAGCCCTGCCCACCCCTGCACAGCCAGGACATCACCCAGGAGTGACAGGGAATGAATGCTGAGTGCACTCCAAGTCCTCAGCATCTCTGGCGCTCTGGGCATTGGAGCACTGGCCCTGGCAGGTGCAGTGGAAGGACTCTGCCCCACCTGTGAGTGACACAGGTCAGGCTGGGACCCAGCACAGCCTGCCCCATGGGGCTCCCAACCACCTCCCTCCCAGCCCTGGGCATCCATGGGAAAGAGGGCAGGGTTAGATGGGATATTGGGAAGGAATTCCTCCCTGTGAGGGTGGGCAGGCCCTGGCACAGGTGCCCAGAGCAGCTGTGGCTGCCCCTGGATCCCTGGCAGTGTCCAAGGCCAGGCTGGAGCAACCTAGGATAGAGGAAGGTTATGGAAGAACATGAGCTTTAAAGTCCTGAAGGTTCCCACCCAAACCATTCTGGGAGTGTGTGATTATCATCAGCAGAGCTCCCTCCAGCACCCAGGCAGCAGCTGGGAGGGCAGAAAGGGCTGGCACTGCCCAACAGTGGGACAGGCTGGCAGCCCTGGGGGTCACAGGGACTTGGGGACACTCATGGAGCCCCAGGCCCTGGAGCTCAGGCAGGGCGGCTGATGCACAAAGCTGGTAGGAGATGTGGTAGTTCCTCTCCTCTTTTGCCTGTGGATGAGAGTCACCAAGAAGTCAGGTCACCTTGGGCCCCCTGCAGCAGTACTGCAGCCACAGATTCGGGGGCAAGGGACACTTTGCCCATTCCCAGCTCAACTCAGCAGCACTGAGGTCACATTCCCCAGGGATGCTCTGGAAGAGCACCCTCCCACTCCAAGGAGTGGGGCTCCCATTCAGCCCTGTCCCTGTGCCACCCCAGAGACCCACCTGGAAGGTGACACGGGACTTCTCCAGCAGGTAGGTTTTGATGGTGGCCCCTGTGACATTCTCTTAGATAAATCCAATCTCTAAGTACTTCCCAAAGCGGCTGCTGTTGTCATTCCTGGTTGAACTGCCATTCCCAAAGGCCTGGCAAGCAGGGAGGGAGGAGGTTTGATTTGGCCCCAGACCTCCAGGCACTCTGGGGAGGTTCAGTCCCTGCCACTCATTTTCCAGGGAGGGGACAGACGCAGCCTCACCCCAGGGATCCAGGCCACGAGGAGCACAGGAGAGGCTGCAGGGCCACCCAGCTCTCCCCACACACACTTTGGGCACTGGAGGCACCCACCTCCATGAGAGGGCTGGGGGCGAGGACCTTCCCCTCCATGCTGGAGTCACCCTGGCAGCCCCCGACTGTGGTGGAGAACCTCATGGTGTACTCGGCTGATGCCATCTGCCCCACGCCCGACTCCTGCTGCTGATGAGGGACTGGTTCTCCCCAAACCTGCCAGACATGCCTCCTTCCAGAGAGACCTCAGCCTTCCCTCTGCCCCATAGGGGGTTCTCTTACCTCAGCATCTGTCTGAAGGCCTCCTCTGCCAAGGCAGAGATGTGGGGTCCATGTCCCCCCAGCTCATGGGCACTGTGGGCATAAATCACCCCCTCCTTCTAGAAGGACACAGATAACCAGGACCTGAGGATGATGCCTGGAGGAAGAAGGCTGTGCCAGGGCAGGGCAGAGGGTGGAGAGGGGCTCAGGGAGCAGGAGAGGGGCTCAGGGCTCACCCCAGGAGGTGTCAATGGAAGCGCTGGCAGAGCGAGTGCAGCACAGTGGCTCGTGCAGGTGGCTCAGGGCCACCAAGCCACTGGTGCCTGAGGCAGTCAGGGCTGCAGAGAGGAGGCAGCTGCAGCTCGATGGGGCAGGCCGGTGCCTGCAGGTGACCCCAAAGGCAGGATGGGGCTGGGGGGCAGCACAGCCAGAGGGATGCTGTCTGCAGGCCATGGGGCTGGTGATCACCGAGAATCCTATCCCAGCCATCATCAGCCAAGCTGGAGGCCTTTTGGGAAGCCAGGGAGGAACAGGAGGAAGGACCAGCACATGAGCCAGCCAAGGGACATGGGACACCCCAGCTGCAGGCTCTGGGCACCTGCTCAGGGACATGTCCAGGCAATATGTGAGTCCCCCAGGCCTGCTGAGGAGCCTGGGCTCATTTGTGGTGCAGAGCGAACCATCTCCCACCTGGGGATTCCTGACTCTGTGGGGAGCACAGGAGGGAGCCATGGGGCTGCACAGCTCCAGCCTTACCGATCCATCCTCCAGGCAGAAATGGAGAAGGTGTCTCCTTCCCTGGGGCTTTGATTATTTCTGCCACCCCCAGATTTGATGAGGTCAGGGACCCACACCCAGGCACCCTGCAGGACACAGGAGAGAGAGGGCCCTGCAGAGAGCCACGGCCCAGAGGCAGGAGCACATCTGTCCACCAGCCCCGGAGCCAAGTGCTGCAGCCCTTCCCACGGCTCTCACCTGGACAGGCAGCCCAGTGGCAGGGCCAGCCGCGGGACCCAGCACCCTGGGGGTGTCCCCCAGCACCCTGGGGGTGTCCCCCAGCCCCTGAAGGGCCTCACACCTCCCTCACACCTGGAGTAATCCTCTCTGGAACCACCCTATAGGCAGCAGGATCTCACACTCAGCACAAGCAAAGCAGCACAAAACTGTGAGGGAAGAGAGGTGAAAACTGGGCCAAAAAACCTCAAAACCCTGGTACAGACACCCTGGCAGCTGGAAAGAGGGTGAATACCTGGCCTCAGGCTGGCACAGGGTGATGTGTACTTGGAGGACAGGGAACTTGCTCCTGCTGCCCCTGTTCCTGGCACAGGTGCCCACGGTCATCCCTCTGCATCCCTGGCAGTGTTGTCCAAACGCTCCTGGAGCTCTGGCAGCCTTGGGGCCAGGACCATTCCCTGGGGAGCCTGGGCAGTGCCCCAGCAGCCTCTGGGGGAAGAACCTTTCCCTGAGATCCATCCCAAGCCCTGACACAGCTCCAGCCATTCCCTGGGCTCCTGTCCCTGTCCCAGAGCACAGCTCAGCCCCTGCCCCTCCGGGGCCTGAAGAATCTCTCTGGTTTGCTGGTTTTGCAAATTCAGGGAACTTGGCTGCAGCAAACATTTCCAGGTCTGCAGTGTGCGAAACATCATTAGAGTCAATCATTGAATAGGCCAGGGAGGGAGAAGGAAGGGCTGAACTTTGGGTTCACATCGAAGGAATCCCCACTGAATGCCAGAAGAGTTTGGGCTGAAAGGCATCTTAAAGCCCATGTCGTTCCACCCCCTGCCATGGGCAGGGACACCTTCCACTAGCCCAGATTGCTCCAAGCCCCACCCAGTGTGGCCTTGGACGTTTCACGGATGGGACATCAGGTTCCCAATCACTCTCTGAGGATGGATAATGAAGGGATTCCAGCACCCCCCAGCCCCTGGTTCATGGTGTACATCCAGGGAGGAAGGGCCATGTTTTGGGGCAGTCCCACGGCTGTGGTGATCATTTCTGACACACACCAGCTCAAGGAAGGCAGCCCCTCCTGCTGCCTGCCCGAGGTCCTTGAGGGGCAGAGCTGCACCAGCTCCCAGGGCAGAGGGTGGGGCAGGGATCCCAGCGGTGAGCAGCCAGGTGAGAGCTCAGGGGGCACCAAAGCCTTTTCTCACCTGAGCAAGCCCCTGCAAGGCGCTGCACAGCCCCCGGGCTGAGCACCAGCCCAGAGGTGACCCAGGGGACACCCAAGCCACCGCAGCCTCCACAGCTCCCCAGGGTGTGGAGCCCCCCCAGGTCCCTCCACAGCAGCGCGGGTGCGACCCCCGGGCCCCTCCCCTGCATGTACAGATCCCCCGCAGCCATGGGGTCACCCGTGGCCATAGCGTGGCCATAGCATGACCCGCCCACCCCCCGCTGGTGCTGTCAGTTCTCCCCTGCAGCTGCCCCCCCGCAGCACTTTATGGCCGTTAATTGCCGCTAATTGGAGGGGGAGGGTGTTTATGTTCCCCGCCCCTCTCCGCCCCGCCTTCTGCTCCCAGCCCCTCCCTGGGCCGCAGGATCTCCTGGGGGTGCTGGGGCTGGTCCTCCCCCACTGCAGCACCCCCAGACCCTCCCAGCTCGGGCACCCCAAGGGTCCCCGTGAGCACCTCGAGGCCCCCAATTCGGGACAAGCCAAGAGTCCCCGTAAGGGGCACCCCAAAGCCCCGCTTGGGGCATACAGACAAGCCTCATCGCAGACACTCCCTCCAGCACCTGGGACACCCCAAACCCTCATCCCCCTCCCACCTGGGACACCCCAGACTCTCATCCCCCTCCCACCTGGGACACCCCAAACTCTCATCCCCCTCCCACCTGGGACACCCCAAACTCTCATCCCCCTCCCACCTGGACCTGGGACACCCCAAGAGCCCATCGAGGCACCCAAAGAATCCCTCCTGTTTAGGATACCCCAAAACTGTCCTCATTCAAGGGCACCCAGGGCCTCTCTAGGTCCCTCACCCAGGGCACCCCAAGGACCCCCACGGCACAGCCGCTGCTCCACGCATCACAGTAACCATGGAAACCAGTGGCCATGGCATGCTGTCCCCAGGTGCCACTGGCTGGGGCCCCACTGCCCATGGCTGCTGCTTTCTAGGGGTGCCACTGTCTGTAGATCGTTGTTTGCCATAGCCCCAACTGTCCTTGTGTCCCCACAGCCCGAGGTGCTCCTGGTGGCAGGTCCCTGCTGTCCCCACATGCCTCAGTGGCTCAGCCATCCCTGCAGGGCCAGGGTGGAGCCCTGGTGAGCAGTGTCACATGCAGAGTCAGTGCAGCTGGGGACAGAGGGATGAAGGGGTGCCCAAGTGAGGTGAGAGGTGAGGGATGAAGAGCATGGAGAATGGTTTGGGTTGGGAGGGACGTCAAAGCCCATCCAGTGCCACCCCTGCCATGGGCAGGGACACCTTCCACTGTCCCAGGCTGCTCCAAGCCCTGTCCAGCCTGGCCTTGGACACTGCCAGGGATCCAGGGGCAGCCACAGCTGCTCTGGGCACCTGTGCCAGGGCCTGCCCACCCTCACAGGGAACAATTCCTTCCCCATATCCCATCTCTCCCTGCCCTCTGGCACTGGGAAGCCATTCCCTGTGTCCTGTCCCTCCATCCCTTGTCCCCAGTCCCTCTCCAGCTCTCCTGGAGCCCTTCAGGCCCTGCCAGGGGCTCTGAGCTCTCCCTGGAGCCTTCTCTTCTCCAGCTGAACACCCCCAGCTCTCCCAGCCTGGCCCCAGAGCAGAGGGGCTCCAGCCCTCAGAGCATCTCCGTGGCCTCCTCTGGACTGGCTCCAGCAGCTCCACGTCCTGCTGCTGTTGTTCCCAGGGCTGGGGCAGCTCTGCAGGTGGGGTCTCACCTGAGGGGGCAGAGGGGCACTATCCCCCCCTGCCCTGCCGCCCACGCTGGGGCTCAGCCCAGGGCACAGATGGATTTTGGGACTGGGACCTGTCAGCAGCACCACCGTGCCCAGAGCAGAAGCATCTGTGGGGACAAGGCCAGACCCAGGGCAGGGTCACCCAGCCTGGACAGGGACAAATCCACCTGTGGGAGGTGGCAGATGTCCCCCTTGGTTACTGCTCCTGCCCCCAAGCTGGCATCTGTTTTTCTCCCTGGGCCCAAGGACAGGCGAGGAATGGGTACCAAGAGGCTCCGGGCAGGGAGACACTGTGGGTAGCACAAGAATTCATATATAGTAAAAAGTCTTTATTAAGAAGGCTTTGAAGTCAAAAAATAAAACTCTTGATACAATTTTCATAACCGTCAAGTCAGCTCAGCAAATATATAATCAGTACTTTAGCCATGTAAGGTTAAAGGTCCGTTATTTTCTTTTTAAAATAAAATATATTTTAGTTTTTAAAATTTATTCAATAAAGTACATATTTTCCTATAAATTCCCTACATATACATAAGGAGGTAAAAAATAAAAAAATAAAACTAAAAAAAAAAGAAAAAAAAGAGGAAAAATAAAAAAGAAAACAAAAAAAACCAAAACAAAACAAAAAATAAAACCCCAAAACCAACCACAAAATAAAATAGAGACAGAAATCTGGTTTTTGTGACATGGTGTGTTAACTGTGCCCCCTCCATCCCATGACCTCCTGACATCACACATTTTTGGGCAGTTTTCACATTGGCAAAATACAAGATAGACCTGCATTACAAAAGAAAAAATATATATATATTTATAGAACCACTGAGAATCATCCAAAAAAATAGCTACATACAAAAAGAACCACAAAAAAAATTATTATAATAATAATAGAATGATTTTAAAAAAATAAAAGACAACCCTTGCATGTCCTAAAATAAAAAGTGCAACCGGACCTTTTCTTTCTGGTTATTTCAGTTTGCAAACGGAATACTGGTATTTGGGAAGGACTGGTGGAGAACAGCCGGGCTCCCTCCCCAGCCCCACAGCCAGGTGAAGAGTTAAAGCTATTCTGTAAACATCGGAGTTTCCTCCTCGCGGAATTCACGCCCCTCTTTCCTCATCCTCATCCTTGTCTTCTTCGGCCCCTTCTCCCCCACCCTCCCGACCCCCCAGATTTGGCCTCCCCCCGCCCCCGCCGTGCCCTCTGTGCCTCTCCAGCTCCTCGCCGCCGCCTCTCCCCCCTCCCCGCCCCGTGCGCCCATCGGATCCGTTATTAAATAAAAAGCTCGATTTAAACAGTTTAAAGTCCTTAAAACGCTGCGGTGTTGGGGTGGAGGGGGGTGGCTGCCGGGCGAGCCCCCGGGCTAGGAGAAGATGTGGATGGCTTGGGTGGCGGGCGCGTGGCACGCGGGGCACTGCGGCTGCGCCCGGCCGCAGATGCGCAGGGCACACTCCATGCAGAACAGGTTGTGGCCGCAGGGCACCAGCGCGGCCATCACCTCGCTCTCCAGGCACACCATGCACTCCCGGGAGCTCTTGCGGTGCCCGTCCGAGCTGCTGGAGTCGGTGGGCGAGCCCGAGGCGGCCGAGATGCTGCCGGGCAGCGAGGAGGAGGAGGAGTAGCCGGTGCTGTTGGAGAAGGAGGAGAGCGAGCCCTGGGCGGGCAGCCAGGCCAGGGCGCCCGCGGGGTCGCTGGGGATGCGCCGCGCCGAGGGGTGCTCCAGCCCCGCCGCCCCGCTCTCGGGCAGGGTGGGCGAGTGGCGCGGCGTGGCCGGGCCGCTGTTGCGTCTCTGCGAGCTGTTGATGGAGGAGCAGCTGCTGAAGGCCTGCAGGGGGTTGCCCGAGCGCTCGAAGGGCGACCAGATGGTGGTGGTGGGCGTGGTGAGGTCGAGGGCCAAGAAGTCGAAGCCGAAGTCGCACTCATCGGAGCCCAGCGGGGCCGGGGGCTCGCTGAAGGTGCTGTAGGGGCTGGTGGGGCTGGCGGCCGCCACGCGCCCGCTGTAGAAGGACTCGGTGGAGCCGCTGCCCAGGGAGCTGAGGCTGTCGTTGCGCAGCGCGGCCGAGGGGCGCTGGGCGGGGTGGGGCGCCTTGGCCCACGGGGCGGCCGCGCTGCCCTGCAGGTCGAGGCAGACGTCGGTGCCGTTGGAGTGGAAGTCGTTGTCGGCGTTGACGTCGATGAAGGAGCCTGTCCGCATGGTGATGTGCGCCTCGATCTCCTCCCGCGCCCGGTCCACGTTCTCGGGCATCCCCGTCACCTCGAACACGGGCTCCTTGTCCCGGCTGGGTGTCACGATGTAGGTGTGCGTCTGCTGCTGGATCCGCTTGATGGTGGCTCCCTTGGGCCCCACCACCAGCCCCACCACGCGGTAGGGGACCCTCACCTGGATGGTGGTCTGGCCCGGCAGGTTGGGGGGCCCCTGCATGGCCCCCGTCAGCCCATTGACTTTGTTGCGCGTGGCCCGGATCATGGAGAAGTGCTCGGCGGCCGAGAGGATCTCCCGCTTGGCCATCTCCACGTCCTCCTTCCTCCCGGTGACGATGAACACGGGCTCCTCGCCCCTGACCGGTGTCTTGATGTACGTGTTGGTCTTGGCGCGCAGGGCTTTGATTTTGCAGCCTGCAGAGCAAGGACAAGGGGGCAAAATGACACATCAATACTGAGACCTCGTGGTGATCCTCTGCTCACCCAGGATGGGGACACAGTGGACCAGCAGGAACCAGCAGGTCCCTTTGGCTCTGCACCTGCAGCATGGCCACCCTTGGAGATAGGGGTCCCTCCCTCCCACCCCTGAGGCAGATGGGAGCTCATGGCTCAGTGCTGGGGGCTGCCCTGGCTCCTCCAGGACACGCTGGGCTCCTGGCACCATCCTGACCCTGTGGGGACCAGCAGGATGCAGCTGGCAGCCCTGCTCCAGAGGGCTGGGACACGGGTAGGCAGAGGTGCCATGGCAGGCGGCCATGGGGACACCATCGGGGCCACTGAGGGGGTGACAAGTTGGATTCACTCCAAAGGCATTTCAAGAGGTTCAAGGAAAAACAGACACTGAGAGGGAAGGGAAAGAAAAGGCTGTTTGGATCCTGCAGGTCCATTGACACCTCTGAGCCAGCAGCTGAACCTGAGGAACGGCCCTGGATGTACCCACAGAGGAATGGGGGAGCCGGGGTGGGGGGCACAGCCACTCCTGACCCTCCCTGCCCCACGGGAGAGATCCCCAGTGCCTGCGCTGGGGCTGGGGCGCTCCCGGGGCTCCTGCTCTCCCTCTTCTGGTAAGTCCTGCTTCCCCCTCACGAGGAACATGATTCAGCAGGCAGAGCACGGCCGGATGTGGGATTGCAGGACGGTGCTGCCAGCTCTGCCCCAGCCCCGCACAGCTCTGCCCCGGCCCTGCCTCGGCCCTGCTGGGCTCTGGCCGCAGGTCCTGGCAGCATCGCCCAGCCAAAGGCTCCTGCTCTCCTCCAGGGCTGCAAAAGGCTCCAACTCTCCTCCAGGGCCACTCTGCTCTGCTCCACTGAGGAGCCGTCAGTGGCTGCCAGCACAGCCCCACTCCCTGCACCCCCAGCCCTAATTGCATCCACTCTTAATGAAGTCCCCATGAACCAGGCACAGCACAAACCGGCCTCTGGCACACAGCAGTGACCCCTGCCTGTCCCCTCCCACCCCTGAGCTTTGCAGGACACCCAACACAAAGCTGGGAGCCTGCAGGGGTGGAAGGTGTCCATAGGAGCCCTGAGATTGTCCCTGTTCATGGCAAACGCTGCTGCAGATCCCCATGGATAAACGGCTCAACTCCTCCGGGCACAGCCAAGAGCTGCAAGTGCCTGCTCGGCTCCTCTGCGAACGGCTCGGGCACTCCTTCCCCTCCTCCTCCTCTTCCCAGACGCTCCCTGAGGAAGGGCAGGGCTGCTCTTCCAGCTCTGAGGCTGGAGAAGGAGAGGCCTAGAAGGCTGAAGGGCCTCAGCACACCAAAGATGCTGACCTGCTGGAGCCAGTCCAGAGGAGACCACGGAGCTGCTCCAGGGCTGGAGCCCCTCTGCTCTGGGGGAGCTGGGGGTGCTCACCTGGAGAAGAGAAGGCTCCAGAACGATCTCAGAGCCCCTGGCAGGGCCTAAAGGGCTCCAGGAGAGCTGGAGAGGGACTGGGGACAAGGGATGGAGGGACAGGACACAGGGAATGGCTTCCCAGTGCCAGAGGGCAGGGAGAGATGGGATATTGGGAGAGAATTCTTCCCTATGAAGAGGGTGAGTAGATGGTGGGTTTCTGTGGCCAGGTTTTGGTCGCAGGGAGGTTACAGGGGTGGCTTCTGTGAGAAGCTGCCAGAAGCTTCCCCAGTGTCCAGCAGAGCCAATTCCAGCCGGCTCCTGGACGGACCTGGCACTGGCCAAGGCCCACCCCAGCACAGGCAGGGGGGATGCCTTGGGGATCATGGGTTTAAGAATGAAAAAAAGGTTTTGTGCAGCTGTAATTGGGTCTAGAGAAGAGTGGGGTGAGAACATGGGAGAGGAACAGCTCTGCAGACACCCAGGGCAGGGCAGGAGGAGGGGCAGGAGCTGCTCCAGGCGCCAGAGCTGAGATTCCCCTGCAGCCTGGGGGGAAAACCACGGTGAGGCCCATGGAAGTCTACAGCGACACAGAGATACACCTGCAATCCTGGGAGGAGCACACACCGGAGCTGGGGGATGCCCAGAGAAGGCTGTGACCCCGTGGGCAGCCTGAGTGGAGCAGGGTCCTGGCAGGGAGCTGCAGACCCACGGAGAGAGGAGCCCAAGCTGGAGCAGTGTGTGGAGAGCTATGTCTGTGGGAGGAACCCCACACCAGGCAGGGGAAGGGCTCTGACTCCTCTCCCTGAGCAGCAGCAGGAACAGTGTGGAGTGAACTGTGACCCCCACTCCCATCTCCCTGCACTGCTGGAGGGAGGAGGAATAGCCCAGGAAGGAGGGAGGGGCAGAGGAAGATACTTTTAAGATTAATTTTACTTCTCATGGTCCTGCCCTGATTTTGTTAATAATAAATTCAATTAATATCCCCAAGCTGCATCTGTTTTGCCCTGACAATATTTGGTGAGGGACCTCTCCCTGCCCTTATCTCAACCCATGAACCCTTCGTTGTATTTTCTCTCTCCTGTCCACTTGTGGAGGGCAGTGATGGAGCAGCTTTGGAAGTGTCCAAGCCTGGGTTGGACAGGGCTTGGAGCAACCTGGGATAGTGGAAGGTGGGACTGGATGATGTTTAACAGCCCCTCCAACCCAAACTGTTCTGGGATTCTGTGACCCAGCCAGGGCTCGAGTGGCACAAGAAGTTCAGTCAGGTCTGTCCCAACCAGGTCACTCAATCCAGGCTCTCCAGCAGCACCCGGGGCACAGAGGGAGAACAGGAGCTGTTCTGCAGCCCCAGGAGCACAGAGGGAGAACAGGAGCTGTTCTGCAGCCCCAGGAGCACAGAGGGAGAACAGGAGCTGTTCTGCAGCCCCAGGAGCACTGCACCTCCCACGGTACTGAACCTCATGGATGACAAGAAGTAAAAAACTGTCATGGCAAGTGAGCAGCAAGAGCTGCCCTGGGTGTCACAGCCCGGCTCTTCAGCACCACGAACCCCCGGCAGGTGCATTTGTGGCTGGGGCACACAGGAAAGCAACGGCCCAGGCACTGGGGCAGGGCAGAACCACTAAAGGTGACATTTATTGAAGCCATTATTATGTGTCAGCTCCTACAGGGCTGTCCTGGGAGAGGTGCCTGCAACTCCCACATTCCCCTCCCAGACTGATCCTGGTACCTGCTGTAAGATCTGCCTCTGCTCCACTGCTTGGCAAACCAGGACAAGGCCAGGACAGTGGGAAGGCGCTGGGCTGCTGCCTCCCACGGGCACCAGTCTCGTGCCCAAATTTGCCCTCTGCAGCATCACACAATCATGGGATATCCTGAATGGGAAGGGACCCCCAAGGATCATGGAGTCCAGCCCCTGGCCCTGCACACACACCCCAACAATCCCACCCTGTGCATCCCTGGCTGTGTTGTCCAAACGCTCCTGGAGCTCTGGCAGCCTTGGGGCCAGGACCATTCCCTGGGGAGCTTGGGCAGTGCCCCAGCAGCCTCTGGGGGAAGAAGCATCTCCTGATATCCAACCTAAACCTCCCTCTCTCTCATCAAGTGGCAATTTCAGGATGCAAAGCCATTGGCAGCCCCAGGAGCTGCACATAAGAGCTGCTCAGGAGCCACATCCCACAGGGGACACGGCCCAGTGAGGCTATTCCTCCCCCACTGCATCACACCAGCAGCACCAGTGGGACCCAAGTGATGCCATGGCAGCACCAAAGAGAGGAAGAGTTTATCTGGCTGCTCCTGTGAGCTCTTCATGGGGACAATGCCAGAAACTTTGAATCAAAATCAAAGGGGTGCCTGGCATGGCCAGTTCCACCCTCCTCAAACCAGCAGGGCAGGAAAAATGCCCCCAACTTGTGGCTGCTGGATGCTGCCAGGGCCATGGATGGCACCAAAGACAGCCCGGCTGGGAGCTGGTTTTCCCAGGAGAGGGGCAGGAGAAGAGGATGGGAGGTCTGAGAGGGTGGGAGTGCGGGGTCACCCCTTGCCTGCCCCCAGACCCACACTGGGAAAGGAGGCATCGGCCAGGGAAGGCACTGCCTGGGGCCATGTGCTGGCAGCAGCATCAGGAACTGTGCCTGCGAGGAGTCTCTGGCATCGGGACACCCCGGGAGCACTGTGGGGACATGGTGGGAGCAGGGCCAGGACAGCACACCCAAGGACCAACCTGTCCTGCCCTGTCCCCAGGCCCCAACTCCTCCTGAGACACCCCTTGCAGGTTGCGGAGACTCCCAGGCGAAGTCCCAAAGCCTGGAGCAGGCAGGATGGGCAGGAAGAGCAGCCTCCCCAGGCTGGGATTCCAGGAAGCATTTAACCCCGCCTGGCACAGCCAGCGATGGCTCTGGGACACCCCATGAACTGGTGACAGACAAACCCTCCCAGAAGGACACCCCTGTCCCCCAGCACACCTGCATCCCCTGAGGGGGCTGAGCCAGGGCTGTCCCTGCTCATGCTCAGGGGGTGATGGCACCTCATGGCTGAGCCCCCCGAGCCAGAAGGACTTGAAGTGTAAACTGGTGGTTTAACCAGCAACTGCAACGGGGGAATCATGGAATGGTTTGGTTTGGAAAGGACCTTAGAGTTGATCTTGTTCCACCCCCTGCCCTGGGCAGGGACACCTTCCACCAACCCAGGCTGCTCCAAGCCCTGTCCAGCCTGGCCTAGGACACTGCCAGGGATCCAGGGGCAGCCACAGCTGCTCTGGGCACCTGTGCCAGGGCCTGCCCACCCTCACAGGGAACAATTCCTTCCCCATATCCCATCCATCCCTGCCCTCTGGCACTGGGAAGCCATTCCCTGTGTCCTGTCCCTCCATCCCTTGTCCCCAGTCCCTCTCCAGCTCTCCTGGAGCCCTTCAGGCCCTGCCAAGGGCTCTGAGCTCTCCCTGGAGCCTTCTCTTCTCCAGCTGAACACCCCCAGCTCTCCCAGCCTGGCCCAAGAGAAGAGGGGCTCCAGCCTTTGGAGCATTTCTGTGGCCTCCTCTGAACTGGCTCCAGCAGCTCCACGTCTTTCTTGCGCTCAGAATGATCCAGAATGCATGAGAGTCTCTCCAAGCCGCCAGCCCAGCACACTGTGACACCATCCTGGATGGCCACATCCCTGTGAAGCTGCTGCAGGATCACGGCTGTGCCACAGGGGCTGTGGGAAGGACCTGGGGCTGCCTGGCAGTGCCGGTGAGCCCCCAGCCCAGGCAGTGCCAGACCTCAGCCCAGCAGCAGCAGTTGGCATCCCCACATTCCCTTTGCCAAGGGTCACTGCGCAACACCAACGGCAACAGAGAACAGTGCCAGACTTTGCTGCAAGGCTCCACCAGAGTGGCTTTAAAGATCAAAATGAAAACACCCCAAAACCACGGCAGGTCAGAGGGAACAGGCCCACGGATGCTTCAGTCCAAGCAGTCCTTTTTTAACACCAGAGCCTGGGTCCTGCCAGAGCCTGAGAGTGGCTCAGCTGCTCTGCTACAGCTCTTTGGTGGAGCTCTGAGTCCCCGTGGGCACAAACTCATCCTGACACCCCATGGCCGTGCTCAGTGGCCAGCAAACCCCCACATTCCAGAGGGCTCCCCCCACCCCAAGTCTCAGCCCCCTGTGCCACCACACCCAGCTCTGCCTGCAGGGACAGCCCCAATGGAGGGGGTGAGCAGGACACTCCTCCCAAACCACCTATCTCAACTCCACACCCTCCTCTTTCACCCTCTGCCCATCCCACATGGCTCCCACCACACTCCACTCTGCAAAACTGCCCTGGATGGACCCTTCCCACCTGCCCTTGGGATGGAATATCACTTATTTCTGATAACAAACAGAATCCTAGGGGATTCTCCCCAGGATGACGCAGTGACGGAGGCAGCACTCCAGGAAAGGCAGCTGCTTCCCTGAACATCCTCTCTGGGCATCACCAAAGAAAACTTGGCTCTCTGCAAGAAGCCCCAGTCAGATCAGGGCTGAGACCACTGCAAGAGCCCATGAAAACCAGTACAACACAGGGAAAGAGGGCTGGGCAGAGTCTCTCCATCATCTGTGCTCCAATAACCACGCTGGAGGTAAAGGATCTCACACAGCTCGTCCATGCCCTGATCCCACCACAGCCTGGGCAGCCTCTGCTCCCACATCAGGTGCCTCTTGCACACAAGGAGGACAGGGCCAGCCCACCCCCTTGCCCAGGCCACATCTCCACTTGCTGAAGGTCTGTGCTGGCAAGAGGAGTCAGCAGAGAGTCAGCAGAGCTTTTCTGGAGAAGCCTCTGATGGCACCAGGCAGGAGGATGGTGTCTGTCACAGACTCAGGAGCCTGCTGATGCCTCCTGCCCAGCCCCTGGAGAGCACTACCCACAGCTCTTCCTCTTCCCCAGCTCTGCAGCATCTCTTGATGCAGAGCTCCAGAGCCCCTGGTCCCCTCCGTGACCAGCAAATGGCACAGGATGGGCCAGGACCAGGGCCAGGACCAGGGTCAGACGTGGAGGAGAAAACATTGCAACTCCATCACAGCTCCTCTCCCTCCTGCCGAGCTCTCCTTCCCACCTCTGCACACAGGAAGGAACTCATCCCTGCAGCCCCGCTGCTGGAAGGGAGCACATCACACCTGGGCTTCTTCTCCAGACACTGGGGAGAGCGGGGCAGGAAGGCTGGGCTCTTCTCCTCGGGACAGAGTGTGCAGCCAGTGCTAGCTCGGAGATGTACAGGCAGATCCTTCAGCAACCACATCCATCTGTGTGACCAACCTCAGGAGTTCCCAGCTCTGCTACGACCCAGCTGGGCAGAGGCAGCCAGGAGGATGTGCCAGGTGCCTCCAAGGACATGGCACAGTGGGCAGGACACAAGGGAGAGGATTCATCACACCCCTGTGATCCATGGCAAGGTTACAGGTGCTCAGGCTGGCCCAGAGAGGCCCATGGTCTCCCTGTGCATCCTCCAAGCACGGGAATGACGGCTGGAGTGACTGAATGAGGAGAGGTGCCATGTGCCATCCTTCCCTGGATCTCCCCTTCGAGCATCCTGGCGTCTTCTATAAACGGCAACTTTCCTTTTGTAGAGCTGTGACAGTCCCTGCATGGCACAGATGGGAAGAGGAGCTGTGGCTCCATCCCATGGGATGCACCTGGTGTGGGAGGAGAGAGCAGAGGCTGCTGGAAATGCCCCTCCAAAGCCAGGACAGCAGCAATCCACACCAACACAGCACCCACATGCTGCAGTCAGGGCAGCTCTAACACCTGCCCCACACTCTGTGATTCCTGTATCCTCACGGCTCTCTCTGCTGGATGGCAAGAGGAGCTCACGCTGCTCCAATTGGTGCCCACAGCACTCTTTGGAGATGGTCCCTCCCACGGCAGGAGTCGTGACCGGGCTTGCAGGCAAAGGGAATCCCGCCCAGCCATGGGGGCAGGGGGAGAGGAGCCGCAGATCCCGGCTGGCACATGCCGCTCTGTGGTGTCACCGATGCCAATCCGGACATGGGGTCATGGCAAATGCTCCTCCAGCTCAGGCAGGAAAATACCGATTTGCTTTAGAGAAGAAAGATTTCTTTCTGCTGCTCCTTTGGAAAGGGTTAAATTAGGGAATCTGGGGGGAGAGAAACTGAAGAAAAGGAGAAGTAGAGGAAGTTGTGTGTGACTGCCTCTGTCCCACCTCAGGCTGTACAGGACATCCACGTGGTGGCTAGTCTTGGCTGCCAGGACCTCCCTGGTCCCCCCTGGCCACAGCAGCTGGGTCTGAGCAAAGCAGGACGGGTCCCAAAGTGCCCCAAGAGCTGCTCCTCAGCACACAGTGTGCGGGGAGAGATCCTGAGCCTTGCCCCAACTCCAGCCGCTTCCAGGGCACCTGACATCCACATCTTCATCCCTTCCTGTGTTCCAGGCGTGGTCACACCACAAACTTCTGCTCCCTGGGTCATGGCCAGGCTGGGCAGTGAGGGAAAGACAAGAGCACCAGGGACATGGTCTGGATGACCCAACCCAGCCCTGCAGTGTCACCAACAAGACACATCTTGTCACCAGAGTGATGATGACCCAGCCAAACACCCCGAGGCTCAGCTCCACACCCAGACCCCACTGTGACGGAGCTGTCAAAACTGAAGGAGACTCGTAAGGGGGCCCTGGGGACCAGAGGGACCCAGGAGGCAGCACAGGGTGAGTGAGAAGGGCTCAGGACCTCGGTATTGCCCTGCTCAGGCTACACCAGAGCATCCTTGGCTTAATCCAGCTGCCAGTGGCACTGGAGAGCAGCTGGAGCACAAAGACACTCTACTGCCAGCCCTGTCCCCTCCTGTCCCAACCCCCCCATCCCACAGTGTGACCGAGGGTGCCGAGTCCCCCTCCTCACCAAAAATCCAGTGTGAGGCCACCACATGGCCTCCCAGCAGGCCGAGACCAGGAGAGGGACAGGAAACACTTGAAGAAACACCTGGAAAGGGCTGTTCCTGCCCATGGGCCAGGGCTGCAGGAGGCAGCTCCAGCTCACAGCTGGCCCCAGGTCACCTCCAAGCCCACGCGGTGCCCCCAGCAGCCCTCCTCAAGCTGGCAGAATAATTCCTTTGGCAGTACTTTTTTCAAGAGTTCCATGAGCCTGCAGAGCTTAGAAAGCACCCAAACTCTGCCACGGTGTTTGGGCAGGTACCTGGCTGTGCACTGAACTCCTCGGGGTGCTGGAGGTGCAGCACCAGGGTCTCACCACACCAAAACACCCAGGGAAAGGCACCGAGTGGCAGCTCCCGAGCCAAACACAGCCATTCCTCCGGCCTCCTCCCCTGGCACAACCAGCGGGCTCCCAGCAGAGCCCAGGCCCCGGCACAGGTTCGGTTTCAAGCCGCTGGACCCCGTGGCTCAGCAGAGCCCGGCGGCGAGGCCACCAAATCCAGGTCTCCATCCAGCCCGGAGGAAGAGGAGGATCCTCGGGAGCAGGGCGCGGTGCCACGCTCCGCTCCCCCGGCCCTGCCCCAGCACTCGGCCGGCCCGGCGGGGTCCGGCAGCCCGGGGGGACCCCCGGCCGGGGCGGTGGGACCGGAGAGGGGTGCACGGAAAGTTGGGAGGCCGGGAAGCGGGGCCGGCTGGGAGGCAGCGCAGGCCAATGGGAAGCGCAGAGCATGATGTCACCGCGCTCATCACAGCATGGCTCTGGCTAACAAAGAGAACAATGAGGCTGCCCAGTTCCCCGCTTCCCCCCTGGAAAAAAAAGCCCCCCGACCCCCAGCCCGCAGCCCCCCGGACAGGGAGGGGCGGGAGCCGCGGGGCGAGGGCAGGGCTGGGGTGCCAGACCCCACAAGGGCAAAACAGCCCCGAGGTCACGCTCCCTGCGAGGGGATTCCTGCCGGGATCCCCGCGGGCAGCAGTTCCTTTCCTTTTCCTTTTCTCCTCAAATCCTCCGCCCTGAGGTCTTTTCTTTTTGATTTTTTAAGGCGAAACTTTGGTTTATTTGGTATGTCCTGGAGACAAAGCCCACTCCAGGCACACCCACCCGGCGAGGGCTGGGGCGTCCTTTTGTGACAGCTGGGTGCGAGGGGCTCCTCGGCCGCCTGCGGGGCTCCGACCACCTACAAACGAGCGGGTGAACGACCATTTATATCGGATTTATCAGTAAGATTTATAAACAAAGTCTGAGATAAGGGGCACCGTTTACACGCCGGGTCTGAGGTACGGAGCTGGAGGGGAGGGGGCTGAGGCACAACTACAATGAAACCAAAGCTCTCGCCTCGCTCCGTGTCCTGGCAGCTCCCATGGACTCCCGTGGCTCCCGGGAACTTTCCGTGGGCACTCGGCCTTATCCCACCCGGGCCGACGGAGTTTAATTGCTATTTCCAGGCAGCTCGGCGGGACCGGCGCGGAGCGCAGCTCCCGGGACCCGCGGCCGACTTTCGGGGCCGCGGGATCTGTCGCCGCTGAGTTTCCGCCTCCGCACGGAGACAAAGCCCCGAAATTGCCCCAAATCGCGCGGTGCCGGCCCGAGGGAGGAGGGGTCCCCGTGTCCCGCCGTGTCCCCACGCCGCCTTACCTTGCCGGCCCACGATCTCGGCGACGTGCTCGGAGCTGGGCACAGGCACGCACTCGGTCATGTTCACGCTCTTCTTCCTGCTCGCCGGCGGCTCGGGCAGCAGCGCGGGCGGCCCCAGCGGCGGAGCCAGGCTGCCGAAGGCGCCCGCGGCCGGGGCGGGGGCCGGCACCGGGGAGCCGCCGCCGCCGCGCTCCCGCTCCCTTAGGCCGCCCGGCCCCGCGCCCCCCGCCGGCTCCTCCGCGCCCTCCAGCCCCAGCAGCGAGAGCTGGTCCAGGGCGAACCTCAGCGCGGCGGCTTCGCCCTGCGCCGGCGGCCCCGGCGGCCCCTCCCGCTCCCGGCAGGGCTCGGGCTCCGGCGGCGGCTCCTGCCCGGCGGGCGGCGGCGGGCTGAGCAGGGTGAGGCAGCGCGGCGGGCCGCGGGCCGGCTGCCCGGGCTCGGGCTGGTACATGGAGCCGGGCATGGCGCGGAGCGGGCGCGGAGAGCAGCGGGCCGGGGCCGGGGCGGTGCCGCTGCCCGGGGCCGCCGCCGCCGCCTCCCTGCGCCCCCCGCCCCGCCCGGCGATGGGCCGGGCCGCGCCCGCCACGCGCATGCGCGCCGCCGGCCCGGACCACGCCCCGCGCCGGAGCCACGCCCACCGGACACGCCCTTGTGGGCCCCGCCCTCCCCGCGGAGCCGCGACCCCGGCCCCGCCCAGCCCGAGGGGTCCGAGCGTTTTGGGGGCGTCCGAACACTGGGGGGGGTCTGAGCACCCCGGGGGGTGTCCGAATACGGCGGGGGGGCGGGCTATGAGCATCGCAGGGGGAGGGGAGAGAGCCGAGCATCGGGGGGGATCCGAGCATCGCTGGTGCGGGTCTGAGAAGCCCCGGGGAGCTCCGAACATCTCGGAGGGTTCCGATCATCCCGGGAAGGATCCGAGCATCCCCGGGGATGGCCCCTAAAATCGCAGGGGGTACTGAGCATCCCAGAGGCACTCCGGCATCACAGATGGTTCTGAGCATCCCGAGAGGTTCCGAGCATCCGAAGGGGACCCCGAGCATCGCGGGGGGGTGGTATGGAACATCCCGAGAGGTTCGAGCAGCCCCGGGGGGCCCCGAACATCCCCGGCGCACGGCCCCGCCGCCCTCCCCACCCCCCCCGGCAGCTCAGACAAGGCTGTTCCCATCGCGGAGCCGGGGCTGAGCTGCCTGAAAAGCGCCGCCGAAACCGAGGGAGGCGGGAGGCAATCGGCGCGGAGGGGACAGCCTGGCGGTGCCACCACTGTCACCGTCCATCGGCAGAAGGCACCGAGCAGGTCAGTGGTACCGCTCGGCCCAGCAGGGAGTGGAGCCGCGCAGCGCCGGAGGAGCGGCAGCTCCTCCCGGTACCGAGCAGCCGTGCCCCCGCCCCTCCCAGGCACCCGGGGACAGAGCTATGGCACAGCCCCGCTGCGGGACCGCTGGATCCTTCCTTCTCCCCGAGTAACTAAACTTCAGAAAACATAAAACCTCTGTCTTTTCCCCCACCATTGCCCCTTGGATCTGTAGCTTCTATTTCACAGGGTTATTCCACAGAGCCCCAAAGCACTTTGGGGTGGAAGGGACCATCCCTTTCCAACCCCCACTTTTGCTGTTGACGCTCAGCAGCATCACCTGGTTGTGCCTGACAGAACCACAAACACCTCAGCAGCCTCCATGTCCCGAGCCCAGGGATCCAAATTACCTTCCCCACAACCTCCCCACAGCAGGTCCCTGCTGCCATGGGTGACCCCTGCCATGGAAGCTGCCTCCAAACCTTTGTCCCAGCTGGGCCAGGGCTTTACAGGGACCTTCCACAGCCAGGGCTTTAGAAAACCTTCCCTGGCCATATTCCTTCCCTGGAACAACACTGAGACCAAGTCCCAGCTCACCCAGGACCCCACATGCCCAGACATTCCCATTCCACAGCTTGACACTCAAGTTTAATTTTCTCCATTTACACATAATTGTCTTTCCCAATCACTGTCTTTGGGATTAATTCAACCATTTGGCTTGGGATTGTTTTTAATTGCAAAAACCATCAGTGTCTGGGCTAGAACCCCCCCCTTCAATCCACCCACTCTGTTCCCATTTCAGATCCTAGGAAACATTAACTCCTGCTGCTCCAGGGCCCAAACATGAGCCACAAGGGCTGGCCCTGTGTTTCCAAGCTTCGGCCTTCAGCTGGTGACTCTTCTATGGACAGAGACTTTCACCTTCTGGTACTTTGAAATGGACACCTGAAACTTCTATGGGATCTTTCCAGTAAGGTAAGAGCCACCAGGAACTGTCTCCTTAATTCTTTCCCCTCTCACCTGACAACTCAACATCTTTCAGCTGCTAAAAAGTTTAATGAAAACAGTTAACAAGCTGCTTCTCCTCCTGCTTTGCCCTCTTCTTCCTCTCCTCCTGCTCTCTCTCCAGAGGACTCAGCTGTGAACTCCCACCAGCCCTTTCCTTCTGTCTGGCTGTTGCAGAGAAAGCTGGAACAACTTCTGTTTTCCCCCCAAACAGCTCAATTTAAGGGAATTGTGTCCATATCCATCCCGATTCCTCAGTGCTTACACAGATCCAACAGCATCAGCACAGCTCTGGGAATCCTCCCACTCCAGACCTGCTTTCTCCATGCCAGAAGCTGTTCAGAGAGCTACAGGCTCCAGGATTATTGCATAGAATCCTTGAATATCCCAACCTGGAAGGGACCCACAGGGATCATCAAGTCCAACCCCTGGCCCTGCACACACACCCCAACAATCCCACCCTGTGCATCCCTGGGAGCGTTGTCCAAACGCTCCTGGAGCTCTGGCAGCCTTGGGGCCAGGACCATTCTCTGGGGAGCCTGGGCAGTGCCCCAGCAGCCTCTGGGGGAAGAACCTTTCCCTGAGATCCATCCCAACTCCTCTGACACAGCTCCATGCCGTTTCTGGGATGAGGGTTTGCACCCACTGAGGACAGAAGCTTCTCCTCCAGAGACACAGACAGGAAATCCAGGTCTGAGCTTGAGACATGCCCCCCTTTCCTCCCTCACTTCCCAAAATATTTAACATAATAAGTTGAAACACTCCACTAAACTACAAAAATAGTGGCATTTCCATAACTTGAGATGGAAGGGTACAACCCCTCCTGTATGAGCTTCTTCTCTTTCCAGATAATGCAGAAAACTCATGAATGACCAACACTGGCTCTGTCAACTCCACTGGGCAATGTCCAGCAACACAAAAGGACCACAAGTTTACCTGAATGGCGTCTTAGGGATGTCCTTGCTGCAATTCCAAAACTAAACACACTCCTGGCCACCACAGGTCACCATGTCACCATCTCTGAAGCCACTGACAAGTCCTGTACATGGGCTTTCGAAATCCCCTCAGGAACTGCACTCCCAATGCTGCCATTTTTGTCTCTCTGTGCTCTCTCAGTCCTTTTGGGAAATTTCTACATCAAGTCCAACAACACCCAGGGAAACTGCCAGTTGTTATTTTAAGCACTTTGGCAAACCTGGTTTGTAGATGTTGTGCCTCTGATCTGTTCCATTTTCAGCAGAACTAGCTCACACTTTCTTCTGAGTCTTAATTCCACGCATGACACCAAACGGCCTTTGGGGTTTTTTTAACCTGAGCAATTAGCAGTTCTTAAAGAGACTTGTGTCTCCCATTAACAGAGGAAATGAGTCTACAAACCAAGGAAGTTGTTCAGCACAACTCCATTTCTTTACCACAACATGACCATGCAGAAGAACCAACTTCTCTAAACACAAGAGAAGAAAATGCACTTGCTTTCTCCTTCCAAGCCTATTTCTCCAGGTGCTTTCCCCTTTTCCCAGCAGGGATCATTCCCAACTGTTTGCACTGCCTGTAATTATTTGGTGTCTGACCATTAAAGTTGTGGCTGCCCCATCCCTGGAAGTGTCCAAAGCCAGGCTGGACAGGGTTTGGAGCAAACTGGGGCAGTGGAAGGTGCCCCTGGCCATGGCAGGGGGTGGGGTGAAATGAGCTTTAAGGTCCCCCCAAACCCAAAGCATTCTGGGATTCTGTAATCTCCAGAATAAAGATGTCCCCAAAAAGACCAATACCATCCCATGCACAGACAGGGCACTGCAGAACACTGAACTAAAGCACACCAGGTGCAACAGCCCATTCAGGTGTTCCTGTACAGAGAAACAGCAACAGAAGTTCAGCAGAGCATCAGTGCCACCACAGCTCCGCAAACCCAACTCCCCCAGGAGCAACTCTGCAACTGCTGCTTATTCCAGGTCAAGTGTGCAATGGCAGAAGTGACAATATCCGAGTTGGAGTATTTATTCTGCTGTAGAAACCATCCTTTGTAGCTCAGCCCCTAAAGATGGGATTAGTGAATGCAGACAGGGGAACCCTCCTGCTCCCCCACCAAAAAACCCCACAGTTTCATATAACCATCCCACACTGGTTTGGTTTGGATTGGGAGGGATGTTAAAGATCATCCAGTGCCAGCCCCTGCCCTGGGCAGGGACACCTTCCACTGTCCCAGGCTGCTCCAAGCCCTGTCGAGTCTTGCCCTGGACACTGCCAGGGATCCAGGGGCAGCCACAGCTGCTCTGGGCACCTGTGCCAGGGCCTGCCCACCCTCCCAGGGAACAATTCCTTCCCCATATCCCATCTCTCCCTGCCCTCTGGCACTGGGAAACCATTCCCCTTTCTTCTGTCCCTCCAGGACAGCCTGGCCCCAGAGCAGAGGGGCTCCAGCCCTCAGAGCATCTCCGTGGCCTCCTCTGGACTGGCTCCAGCAGCTCCATGTCCTGCTGCTGTTGTTCCCAGGGCTGGGGCAGCTCTGCAGGTGGGGTCTCACCTGAGGGGGCAGAGGGGCACAATCCCCCCCTGCCCTGCTGCCCACGCTGGGGCTCAGCCCAGCACAGGGGAGGTTTCTGGGGCTCAGTGCCCATGGCTGGGGCAGGTTGAGTCTCTCACCCACCAACACCCCCAGGTCCTTCTCCCAGGGCTGCTCTAAATGCTTTATCCACTTGCCTAAATCACAGCACATTAGCCAAATTCTATAAAAAGGGATCCAAAGTTTAGAGGAAGAAGTACTTTTCAAGAACCATTGTAGCTGCTCCTCTCCTCTTTAGGAGCTCCGTCTCTGCTTTCTGCAGCTCTCCAAGCACATGCAAATGCCATGCAGAAAGCACAGGCTGGGAGCACAGAAGAGGTGCTGCAGTTCCGAGCAGAATCACAAAAAAGCCCTTACTCTGTGTGGGAAGGCTTAAGGGAATATTTCAGCACATCAGGAGCTGAATCACTGCATGTGGGTGGAGCCAGACAGATTGACAAGATCTGGAACTTGAAAGATGACCTCAGCCTGAGATCAATCATCCCACAAAGTCGCTGACTGAGGGAACAGCATACGGGGACAGTTCGAGGTGACGAGGCTCAATGTCACCATGATGTGCCACAACTGCAGTAGAGGCACAAGTGACAACTGAGGTCACCCAGGGCCTGGCCCACTGTGATCCCTCAGCACCACCAGGCCAAGCTGCCTTTTCTCTGCTACCTCTTGGCACTCTGGCACCTTCAGAGATTCCCTCCCTACAGCAGGACATGAAAGAGGCACCTTGGGGGAAGCCATTAGCAAAGGGCTCTCTTTCATGCATTAGATTAATGAAGATTTGAGCTGTCAGGTAATGACTTTGGAGTTGTGGAGAAGCCAACTTGATGGAAAGCTAAGAATTAATTGCAGATCAGACAAAAGCATGAAAAAGTAAAAGCTGGTACACACGCTCTCAGGTTTCACAGCCCTTCAGAGCACTAAATGCCACAAAATGTGCCCAACAGGCTAATCCAGGACATGGAACTGGACTCATCTTGCAAACAAAACCATGTAGGAATTTTTTAGGGTTCACCTTTTTCCAGAAGCTCAACCTTGGGGGGTCTATATCTCACCTGGAGCATCGTGTCCAGCTCTGGGTCCCCAGCATCAGCAGGACATGGAGCTGCTGGAGCCAGTCCAGAGGAGGCCATGGAGATGCTCTGAGGGCTGGAGCCCCTCTGCTCTGGGGCCAGGCTGGGAGAGCTGGGGGTGTTCAGCTGGAGAAGAGAAGGCTCCAGGGAGAGCTCAGAGCCCCTGGCAGGGCCTGAAGGGCTCCAGGAGAGCTGGAGAGGGACTGGGGACAAGGGATGGAGGGACAGGACACAGGGAATGGCTTCCCACTGCCAGAGGGCAGGGCTAGATGGGAGATTGGGGAGGAATTGTTCCCTGTGAGGGTGGGCAGGCCCTGGCACAGGTGCCCAGAGCAGCTGTGGCTGCCCCTGGATCCCTGGCAGTGTCCAAGGCCAGGCTGGACAGGGCTTGGAGCAGCCTGGGATGGTGGAAGGCGTCCCTGTCCATGGCAGGGGTGGCACTGGATGAGCTTTGAGGTCCCTTTCAATCCAAACCTTTCCAGGATTCTACATATCAGCAAACCAGTCATTTGGATATGCAAATAAAACCAGAATCCTACAGCAAAGCATTTCTGAGTTTTGCCACTGAGGACAAACCAGTTCAGGTCACTCATTGTAATCACCCACTACTCCAATCCTGTAGAGTCTCCAACTGTTGCCATTTCTGACTCTGCAAGGTAAGAAAAATCCACTAGGAGATTTATGAATTGACTAAAAGGTTTCCCATTCCTAGTCAGTATTATTTATTACTAGTAGTGTTAGTAGTAGTTGATTATGGATATGGGAAGAAATTAGCAATAGTGAAGGGTTTCTAACCAATGCCCTGACAATTCCAAGTGCATTTGGTGGGTCATTCTGAAGTTCAAAACGTTTTTCTCTCCCCACCCTCCCAAATGTTCTGTCACTGTAAATACCATTTAGCACACACTGTTCTGTGCTGTTCTCTCCTACACTCCAGCTACTCACGGGATCAGCCTGGGGAGGGGGGCAGGGAGAAGGTTTTTCCCTCATTAATTCAAGTTGATCCCTGCTAATCTGAGAACAAATCCAAGTTTTTAGCTCACTACAGCCCATAGAGGACATTATTTTCTGTGCTGCAGAATTAGGACACCACCTTCCCGTGGCTGTGTTTCATTAAAGCAGGGAGGTAAAAGAGGCAACACTGGGAACCTCAACCGACCCCAAAGTCTGGAGCAATTCCAGCGGATGCAGAAATTCCTGTTCAGAGTGACAACAGCTAGGTAGAGCCATTTTGTGTGATGGGGAAGAAGTGGTGTTATCCAAATACTTGCATGGGCATCTGGACTCTTGGAGATTGTTCTTATGGACATAATCCCAAATAAGTAGGATTTCCTGATTGGACAGTTACTACCAAAAAACCTTACTTTTTCTTCATTATTCTCCTGCCTCCTACCCCTTTAAAAACATTATCCCACCTTCTTTCCCAGGACCAGGAGTATCAGTCCAGACAGAATGGGCCCTCCTTAAAGCAAGACAAAAGGACATGACTCGGGAGTCCTTCCAGGTGTCCTGCTAGATTCATATCCCGCAGAGTATTTAGATGGGCTATTGGGAAGGAATTGTTCCCTGTGAGGGTGAGGAGGCCCTGGCACAGGTGCCCAGAGCAGCTGTGGCTGCCCTTGGATCCCTGGCAGTGTCCAAGGCCAGGCTGGACAGGGCTTGGAGCAGCCTGGGACAGTGGAAGGTGTCCCTGCCCATGGCAGGGGTGGCACTGGGTGGGCTTTGAGGCCTTTTCCAACCCTCACTCACAGCCATGACATCAGAGCCTCCCCAGGCAGGGTTTAACATGCCTGCATTCCCAGAGTCCAGCCATGTCATCCCTGACTGTTTTCCCTTCCTGATGTGCTCAGTTTACAAGAGAGAAAACTCCTCCCTTTCCTTGCTCAACAGCCAGTTCAGCAAGTTCAATTGCAGATGTGAATCAAGCCAGCTTTTCCTGGGCAGAACCACCTCTGCTGGCCAAGTCAAGACTGTAGCAATACCTGTTCCAATTAATTCTCTGGACTGCACCAAATTCCATCCAGCTAGAATTCAGTAAAAATAACACGCCCCAAACAGCAGGATAATGACATTCCCTTTAGTCTTTATGTTTTGTAAAAAAAACTGGAGAGGAAAAGACTGTAGCCATCAACACCTGATGCAGAGAAGAATATTAATTAATGAAATATAAGCTCTGCCCCAATTCCCCTCAATTGCTTTTAAGCATATATTTCCTAATCACGTGCTTGACAAGTTATGCCTCAAACAAGCTGCTTCCTCCACCCTGGGGACAGATTTGATGATGGCAGACACTTTATGCCCGTCGGTCACGTCCAGGGCTGAGATAAGACAAACTAATCCAGTTGTTATTGCAGCAACATGAAAAAGACATTCATGGTCAGTGAAAATAATATTTGATTTCCTTACCTTGGTAAGCAGGTAAAGTTATTTCACTTTCTTAGGCTCTGAGAGGAGTCCTGGGCACTTTGTGTCACTTTGCACAAGCAACTCCTCCATATGAATGAAAACATGAATAAACTGTATAAAATGAAGAGAGCTGGACAAGGAAAGCAGGGTGGGGAAAACTAGAGACTTGGCAGCAATTGAAACTTGATATTCAGTGCATCAAAATATGAGTATCAGCATCTCAATCATCTATGTTATGGTTCTACCTACACTTATGGTATGTTTAGATTTAAGTAAAAGTAGATAAAGACATCACCAGATATTAAAAGGCTTTTTAAAAAGACACTGTCAGAATAAAATTGCTCTGGTCACAAGGACACCTCTGGTGTGGGATATGAACTGCTGGAGATGAGATTTAAAGGACCACATGGGAATAGACTCAAGTTGAGACAGAAGGGTTTAGACTGGCTATCAGGAAATTTCTTTCACAAAGATGGCTGTCCAGCCCTGGCACAGCTACCCAGGGCAGTGGTGGAATCCCCATCCCTGGGAGTGTTCAAAAGCAGAGTGGATGTGGCACTTGGGGACATGGTTTAGTGCTGAATGTGGTGGTGCTGGGCTGATGATTGGACTTTATTATCTTCAAGGTCTTTTCCCACCTTAACAATTCCATGACTCTCCATCACCAACCTGCCCACGGGATGGGACACCCTGGCAGTCTCTCCCTCAGTGAGGACACAGGAGAGGATTCTGCAGCAGGAATGAACTGCTTTCCACAAGTTTCCCTCCCATTCCCGTCAGCCAGGCCCCAAATATCAAGACCCAAATCTCAGAGTGGAGCCCACAACAAAGCCCCCAGGGCATCTCCCCTGGGAGAAGTGGAAAGGGCAGAGCACAAAACTCCAGGTAAGGGCTTGAGGCAGACTAGAAGAACCTCTTCTTTGTGAGAAACATTTAATTCAACACCATGACTTACAAGAGGACAGATTTACAGAGTAATAACTGTAACAGACTGTTCAGAAAGGAAAATAATGGTTGCTGCCTGCAGTGCCAGGTAAAGCTCCCCAAAGCAGCACCTGGCAGAGCAGAGCAAAGTACAATTCAGTCTCCTTGCAGTACTCAAATGAGCAATATCAACCAATCTCGCATTTTCAAACCTTTAAGAAAAGGGTGAACACAGGATCAATCACTTCGGCATGGGATATTTTTCAGGGATCACTAAGCTGCACTACTCCCAAAGGCAATTCCCTGGCCCCTGGCTGTCCCTCCTAACTTTTCTCACACAATAAAGGCTCTGGGAGCTACTTTGTTCCCCAAGTTTTGGGATACCAACAACTTGTACAATTGGTTGGTGGTACAATATTCAATCCACCACTTTGTAGTGTTCTCTCAGCCAAGACGTCCACGCACGGATTATGCAATGGATACCCTAGACTAAAATAACTTTTGCAACCCAGTCAACACATTCCCCAAGCTATCAACTCCTATCTTCCTCCCCTCTCCTTGTCTCCCTTCCTAGAGAAATTCATTTTTAGCCCCAAGTTACCCCAATATGCTCAAAGATGTACTGGAAGAGACTGAGGAATCAATCAAGGTACCCATGGTGAAGCCAAATACTTATAAACACATTAAGGCAGGTTTCACATCAGTCCAATTTTCGACACAAAATGCTGGTCACTTCACTGCACATGCAAATAAGAAAGATTCAATACTCAATAAAAAGCTTTAAATTCCTTTTTTAGATATCAATTATAGAAAAATCAATCTTTTTCCTTTTTTTTTTTTTTTTTTTTAAAGAGGTCAGAATATTACTGAACACAAAAGCAGATGTGTAGCCACACCTGTTGGAATGGATCCCCTTCCCTCCACACAGAGGAACAGAGGGCAGGTTCTTGGCACCAGAAGAGAAAAAGGAGGAAGTTTTCCTCATTGTCAGTCAAAAATGAGTCATCCTTCCATCCCCAGTTGAGAAAGTCCTTCTGACTGGACTTAAACCGAAGTAAAATATACCTCAGGCTGGGTATATTTGCCTCCAAGGTTCTGTTCAGAATGTTTGGACACGCACAACTCCGTATCCAAACCGTGGTGTGGAATAACCAAAATCCCCAATTCCCAGAGCTGGCAGCCCAAGTCCTTGAGTGCAACTTCCCCTCCTCACCCAAGCTCAGGTGGGAGAGGCACTGGCAGCTCAGCTCTGAGACTGCACTTCCAAGACCAATGTGGTCCTGTGAGGAAATGGCAATTCAGTGGCTGGAATTCACACATGGAATGAAGCATCCACAACATGAAATGACCTCCCTACAGTCAGGTACAAACAGGTAGCCCACAGCAGAGTAGCCAAGGAGTGAAACAGCATCTCCCTTCCTTGGGTTAGAGAGAAAATTGTTTCTGTGGGTCGTTAAAAGTACTTTGATAGAAAAGCTTAAAAATGTATCACCCAGCACTGACCCACAAAAAAAAAAAAAAAAAGAAAAAAAAAGAAAAAAAAAAAAAAAAAAAAAAGAGAGCCAGCAAATTTGGTTCCTAGGATTTTCCCTCCCACCATGTGATATTCCTTTATCCCCTCCCACTTTTGCATTCCCAATTACCCTACCCCTTTAGAAAAAGGAAGGAGAGTAGAGTTTAGTCAAGTTCCATCTGCAAAACTCCCCAGCAATGAATGAACCATCAGCTTCCACATTTCCTGAAGTCCATCCAAAGGCTCTGGGGTACAGTTGGACTGGTGGTGCACTCTTGGCTCTGTGAATGGTTGTGCTGACCCTGCTGAGTGGGTTTATACTGGGAATTCTTAGATGGAACTCCCTGAAAGAGGAAAAAAAAAGACCCTGTAAGTCAAAAAGAACTTTTTGTATCTTTTCTTAAAAGAAATCCCACTGCCACAACACATCCATGTCTTTATCTCCTGGATTTCACCTGCAGCAGTCAGTTTGCTCTGGTTCCTGTCTGTTGCCAGACCTCAATAGCAGAAAGGAATTCAAGGTATTCACTGTCCAAATAAAGCTACTGTTGGTGACATGGGGAAATGGGAAAAAAGAGCCCAGATAGAAGATGTGATCTCCCAAAGACCAACCAGACTGCACATTATAATCAACCTTCAAGCTTCAAAGATTGTTCACCAAAATCAATCTTCCTCCTACCTGAAATCCCTGTTCCCTCCAAAGGGGTTTTTCTTCTGCTACTCATCCTAGAAAGTCCCTTTTCTCCTCCACCACATTCTTGATTCCTGTCTCAGAGGCTCCAGAGGACGCCACTAAATTGATCCTTGGACTAGAGAACATTGCCTGTGGAGACAGGCTGAGAGAGCTGGAGCTGAACCCTGAGCCTCCTTTTCTCCAGGCTGAGCTCCCTCAGGCACTCCTGGCGTTCCAGGCTCTTCCCCAGCCCTGTCCAGCCTGGCCTTGGACACTGCCAGGGATCCAGGGGCAGCCACAGCTGCTCTGGGCACCTGTGCCAGGGCCTCCCCACCCTCACAGGGAACAATTCCTCCCCAATATCACATCTGTCCCTGCCCTCTGGCACTGGGAAGCCATTGCCTGTGTCCTGCCCCTTCATCCCTTGTCCCCAGTCCCTCTCCAGCTCTCCTGGAGCCCTTCAGGCCCTGCCAGGGGCTCTGAGCTCTCCCTGGAGCCTTTTCTTCTCTGGGTGAGCACCCCCAGCTCTCCCAGCCTGGCCCCAGAGCAGAGGGGCTCCAGCCCTCAGAGCATTTCCATGGTCTCCTCTGGACTGGCTCCAGCAGCTCCATGTCCTTCTGCTGTTGTTCCCAGGGCTGGGGCAGCTCTGCAGGTGGGGCCTCATCTAAATGAGGCAGAATCCCCTCTTGCCCTGTTCCTGACCCAACACACCTTTCAAACCACAGGCTAAAAAGCAAAGATTCATCAATATTTAAGATTCCTCCTGAAAACCTTCCTGTCCCCAATATTTAAGGTGAGACAGTGCTGACACCTTACCTGGACTATACATTCTCCATCTCCTGGTCATGGTCCTGCTCCTCCTCCTCCTCCTCTTCTTCTCCTTCCTCCTCTGCTCCTTCTTTCTCTGAGGGAGGCTCCCCATCCCTGGCGATCTCCTCCACATGGGCCAGCATGTCGGCCATCAGGGCCTCCTCCAGCCTCTTCCTCACCTGCTGCACCAGCTCCTCCTGCTTCCTGCCCAACGCATGAACATCCACATCAGCCCCCAGGGCTGCCTCTGGCAAGGCAAAAGAGTCTCCAATCCCCCCAACACAAGCTCGGACTGGAAAAGCCCTCTAAGAACTCCATTGTAAAACAACAACAACAAAAAAAAGCCTGGCATTGTAGTGTAAGTGAAGATTGAAAAACACTTTAAAAACTTGTCCAGTATTTTCTGTTACAAGTCCTGCACCTGTTGAATTCTGGCTGAAATTTGGCTAATCTAGTGGTTGACTTTTTTTTTAATCCTAATGCTAATTTTTAATTCCTAGTACTAATACCAAACAAGTTTGCATACCCTGCACAGACTTTCAAAAATAAGCCTGGAGAAAATTAAGTTTCTGGCCATTTCTTTCTGCTCATTCTCCTTTTAAGTCCCAATCCTAAGAAGTCAAAGTCATACCAAAGAAGTGATCAACAATCAGTGGCCCATGGGGCTCCTGTTTTGGCTCAGCCACAGGCCATCAAAGTTATAAACAGACTGTTTTTCGTGGTCATTTATATCTAAATCAAGCACGGAAAAGTCATCCTACAATTCCAAAGGATTTATCAAGCAGTCAAAGCAAGGGCTGCCTTTAAACACTTAATGAAAGCAAATTGCATGCTGCAGGCCTTTGGTATGTTCAGTTCTCCATCAAAAGCTTAAAGCTGAGTTTGACCAGTCCTGATTTAACAATATTTCATTACTAAAGCAACCTAAAGCAGAATAAATTGCATCCTTGTTCCTGCCACCACAGCAGGCAGGGCTTGGAGCTGGTCAGTACACAAATTTTATTTCCTTCATTTCATGATACAGAGGAAGGTGAAGAGAATCCAATCCCACCATTCAGCATTTCTCCAATCCCATCTCTGCTCAGAGGTGCCTCAGTGAAGGTTATCCCAATTCAGACACCTTTGTCAGCAAAGAGAAACTCTGACATGAAAAACAAACATGAGCCTGAAAATTCAGAATAACTGGGCATGGCCAAAATAAAATATAATGGGGTTTAACTCATGACAGCAACTTAATGTAACAACTTTGCCCACTCTATTACTAGAGAGCCATTCAAATTAATTCCCAAGCCCCAGTGCTCCATCAGACATTCAGAAAGAAAAGCAAAGCGCTGTTTGAGCACAAGGAACCTCGCTCCAAGCAAACACTACTGCCAGTTCATACCTGATATCTTCATCTGTCACCATGAAGGCTTTGCAGAGAGGCTGGGAGGTGTTGAGCCAGACCCCAGGGTTCTTCTCCACGGCTGCAGAGAGCTGGCCAGTGATGGGCATGGTGCTGGTGTGCAGGGCACTGGCGATGGCAGAGAGCAGAGTCTCGTCTGTGCAGCCGGGGCCAACCCCTGCAAGGGGAAGGGAAATCCATAACCAGCACTGCCCCAGGCAGGGAGTGGGAAATCAGGACAATGGGAATTAAATTTTAATGGCAAAGCACAGGCTGTCAGTTTGAAAGCTCACACGATATAAATCTCAGACCTAAATGCTCCTAACAGCACCTGTGCAGCTCTCCAAGGGTATTTCAACTTAGAGCAGTTCTTCGTTCTGTTATAATCAAAAAAATAGTAAAACCCACTAAATTGGGAAGGGAAGATGCTTCCATTCTGCTTGAATGAGGCTGATAGAGCTGGGGGTGTTCAGCTGGAGGGGAGAAGGATCCAGGGAGAGCTCAGAGCCCCTGGCAGGGCCTGAAGGGCTCCAGGAGAGCTGGAGAGGGACTGGGGACAAGGGATGGAGGGACAGGACACAGGGAATGGCTTCCCAGTGCCAGAGGGCAGGGAGAGATGGGAGATTGGGAAGGAATTGTTTCCTGTGAGGGTGGGGAGGCCCTGGCACAGGTGCCCAGAGCAGCTGTGGCTGCCCCTGGATCCCTGGCAGTGTCCAAGGCCAAGTTGGACAGGGCTTGGAGCAGCCTGGGTTGTTGGAAGGTGTCCCTGCCTATGGCAGGGAGTGGAATGGGATGGGTTTAAAGGTCTCTCCCAAACAAACCATTCTGGGATTGCCTGCTGTTCCTGGAAAATGAATCCCCAACATGGCTGAGAAGCTTTGCTTCTGCGTTTCCTCAGGACAAAGGGCAATGAGATCACAGGCAAAGCACTGACAGCTTCTGCTGCAGCAGCAATGGCCACGGCCCTGCCAGGACCTGGGAACAGGGAGCTCACCCTCAGCATCGTCACTCACTGCTGCCAGGTGCCAAAATGCCAGCCCCAAGTGAAGGGCACCCTCTGCTTACCTTGCAAGCCTTTGGGAAGGTCCATTGTTTTCACCAGCTCCTCTGCAATGTCAAAGGCGTTCAGCCCACTCAACTTCTTCTCCCAGAAGAGCTGCAGTCAAAGCAGGTGTTATTGGCACAACCAGAAATGGAACTGACAACTCCACAAAATCCCTGCTTCAGAGGGGGAACAGCACTGCTGGGGACAATTTAGTGTGGATTTACCACAGAAGGGCTCTGCCACATCCACAGCAGGAACAATTCTCGTTGCCAGTGACCCCTACAACTCGTCTGTCCCAATTTGCTGCCGTGCAAAACTCTTCCAGGACCTGGTACTTCCACTGCTCTGAGGTGCAGCAGCAAGGCCAGGCTTGCTGACTTTCAGCTACAAGCCCACAGTGTGAGACAGCCTTTTTTAAACCCTATTACTCTCCTACATATCCCACAGAAAGTTGAGGAATGCTAGAACTGCATTCAAGGCAAAGTATTATTTTCTTCCTCTTCCTTTCCACCATGTCTGGTCCTTTACCAGATTTTGAGTTGCAGGCTCTCCCCAAGACTAGGACAACCTGAATGTATGGTTTGGTGGAAAGTCAAAGACATCACCTTGATACATCTTCAACTCTGCACCTGGTGCAGGAAGGTGATCAATGAATAGCCAGACGATGAACTATCTTGGAAAAAACCACATTTTTATTGAGGTTTTGAGAAATCAAGAATTTACCCCAAACAGTCCATTCACATCCCACTCCTTTTCCTGCCTATAAAAATCCAAGTGCAACTGACACCACATGGCTTTTCCAAAAAGGGGAATGAGGGCAGCCACAGCCCAAACACTCAGGCTCGATATTCTCTAGCCTTTCAAATACATGATCTTTTTTTTTTTTTTTTTTTCCCAGAGAAGCTGTGGCTGCCCCTGGATCCCTGGCAGTGTCCAAGGCCAGGCTGGACAGGGCTTGGAGCAGCCTGGGATAGTGGAAGTTATCCCTGCCCATGGCAGGGGGTGGAATGGAATAAGCTTTAAGATCCCTTCCAGCCCCTAAGAATTCTTGGATTCTGTGATTTTTAAGCCAGCGCATGGGACTCAGCACTGCTTTCAAATTTTGCAGAAACATCTGGAGTCTGCTAAGCAAAAGTCCAAATACTCTGCAGTCCAGTAAAATACCTTACACAGGAACACAAATCTCTCTCCCACTCAGAATTTGGAGAGGGCATTTTATCTTTAGTGCTCTCTTTTATTGTCTTAGCTATAAAAACTACAGGAATAGCAACAACACTGTGAACGGTTTCCTTACTTCCTTACTTCCACAGGAAACCATAGTAAGACACTCCCAACCTGCTTAAAAAGCAGAAAAAAACCCAACCACCAAAACAAACCACCTAACTCCATCTCAGGTAAGTTCCATCTCACACCTGGAGGTTCTAGCTGAACTAGGTTCATGTAATTCTTAAAAACCGCCTTCAAAATGGGGTTTTTATTTTGCAGAAAAGGTTTTCAGTGTTCCAACAGGTACAGATTATTTTACAGTGGTCTTTCCTTGTCCTAAGCACCCTTTCCTTTGATTTTGGTATATTCTCTTGCTTGCAAAGACAAATTATGATAAGAAAAATGCCTTCATTTTGTATTAACAATGACATTCTAAGTGAATTTATGATCTTATACTGGCAGAATTAACTCCTACTGATGTACCATCCCTTGCACTACAACAAACACCACATTGGATATGGTCTGTACAGGACCATGGATTTCAAGGAACATGGAATTCTTACACAATTGCATCATTTGACAATGATTCTAATCCTAAGTGTCTGTCGAAGTGGTTACAATGTCTGACTAAATTTGTAGTTAATACTTAATTTCAGCATTAAGGAAATTAAGGTTTAGCTACACCAGAACTGTGATCTAACCAAAGGCTGGAGTTTATAAACCCCAGTGCACACAGCCCACACCCAGAGACTGGGAATGGAGTTTGCTCTGATTTTACCAGCTGGGAGCACTGCAAGCCCCTGCTTCTGAAAGATCAGATTTTTCTGAATTCTGAAGTGTCAGAGATCAGGAATTGCCAGGGAGTATTTGCTCAGCATCGTAAATTAAAGTGGTTTATTTTGGGATCCCCCCAGAAGCAAATCCAGGAGTTTCTCATTCTTACCTGCCTGGGCTGGTCCACAGCTTTCTGGGGGTCACTCTTCACCTTGTTGCTGGGGTGGTTTGTGATCTTTGTGACGGGCTGCTTGAAGATAGAGGCAGTCTGTCTCACAGGTAAAGCTGTGTTCAAGTCAGGCTTGCCCTGTTTCAAACAAAAAGGAAAGGGAAGGCCCACAAAAATCGTTTCAATTTGCTAAAATGCTACTACAGCCACAAAGATGTGCAGCAGGGAACAGTTCCTGGGCTTGAAATCTTGTCTGATCTCAAGTTATACAAGTTAGGCTGCTAAAAATGCATAACTAAATTCAAATCTTGCCTTAGACCTATCAAAGCTTTCCACTCATTCTGTTTAACGTAGCAGCCTCCTCCCATTTCAGACACATCAGTTTTACCCCCATTTTCAATGTCTTCAGGAGTCAGAACAAGCCACGTGTAACCACTAAAACAGAGGATTACAACACAATATTTGTAATAAATAAAAAAATTATGAACAGGGATTTAGAGGCTGGTTTGAATCCAGAAGCCACTCCAAACCATTCCTTTTAAATCCACTTGTGAGCAATAAACAAACCAACACAGCTGGAAGCTGGATCCCTTTTTGTACCTTTAGTTCTGAACAAAGCTCACTTTTTAAATGAAGCTCATAATCAATTTTGCACTACGTGACTGCATTTTCTGTTAGGGGAAGCACAGAAAGACTGTTCCTCATTCCCAAAATCTAACACACAACTCTTGGAATGGCTGTAGGACACACTTTGTTCTCGGGGATGCAAACACTTCGTCTGCTTCACAGATTTATTCATGAGATGTAGAAAAGATGTATTCAGGACAAATATAATTCTGAACCATCTGGGTGCTAATCCATTCAGAAGCCGGTGATAACATTTGTACATTTACTGAGAGTTTTGGGCAGAATTTTTAGCCTGAGAGGTGTGTGAGCTGCTGGTCTTTGCCTCAAGGCAGGTCTCAAAATATCACTGCAGCACCCAGGACTGCAAGAAATGTTCCCAGCACTCTCGTGATGATGATTCTTGACTGTTGGATGTATTTTAAAAATGAGCATTGTGCCTCTTCCACATTCAGTGTTGAGGTGCATAGACAGCAGCTTTTGGGTTCTGGGAAAGATTTCAGCATCTGATGAAGATCGTTAGCAATGACTTGGGACAATCAATCCAGACAGGCAGCCTGTCACTGCCATCCTGAATACGCCTCAACAATCTGAATTACCAGCTACAGAATCTTTCATTGTGTTCTACAGATAGGCCGCACAGTCCTCTTCCCTCTCCCGCTTTTTGCCCCAAATGCCACTTCCCCTTCCATCAATTCCAAGCACCACCAGGCCTGGGAGAGCTCCAGTGAGCCACCGGCACGAGCTGCAGCATCTGTTCATCCCTGTGGGCCCAAATCCCTCCTCTCCTCTCAAACCAAAAGCCAGGGCAGGGCAGAGCTGCTGCACAGCCCCAGGAGTCAGCTGGAGATGTGGTGCTCTGGAGATTGTGCTGGAGAAGGTGAGCTCACACTCCAGGGAGGGGATCATGGAATCATGGAACAGTTTGGGTTGGAAGAGACTTAAAGCTCATCCCATTCCAGCCCCTGCCATGGGCAGGGACACCTTCCACCAACCCAGGCTGCTCCAAGCCCTGTCCAGCCTGGCCTTGGACACTGCCAGGGATCCAGGGGCAGCCACAGCTGCTCTGGGCACCTGTGCCAGGGCCTGCCCACTCTCACAGGGAACAATTCCTCCCCAATATCTCATCTATTTCTGCCCTCTGGCAGTGGGAAGCCATTCCCCCTTGTCCCAAGCCCTCTCCAGCTCTCCTGGAGCCCTTCAGGCCCTGCCAGGGGCTCTGAGCTCTCCCTGGAGCCTTCTCTTCTCCAGGTGAACACCCCCAGCTCTCCCAGCCTGGCTCCACGGCAGAGGGGTTCCTCTGGACTGACTCCCACAGGTCAGTGCCTGTCTTGTGTTGGGAAGAGAGGAGGTGACAGTCTCTTCCCTGCCCTTCTCTCCAGAAAACTGAGCAGTACCACAACTCTCCTCCATCGTACCAACCCCTGGGAGCAGCATTTGTCCAACTCCAAACAGAAGAGATGCTCTGACAACCCCAAATTCACGCTCCCGTTACGAAATGCTGCATTTTCCCTCTCCCCCAGACACTGCCCTGGCTGTACCACAGCAGGGAGGGGAAGTGCCACTGCCTCTCAGCCTTACTTTGGCCTGGTTGGAGCAATCGTAGCGCATCCTCTGCCTGTTCTTGTTCATTTTGTTCATCAGCATTTTCCCTGTGCGGAAGTCAAAGGTGCCCAGGTCCATGGAGCTGCCCAGGTAACGTGCCAGCTGCGGCTTGCTCCGGAACTTCTTCCCACTGGGGCTGGAAAAAAACACAGCAAAGACACATGGAAGGAAATTGAAACACTCTGGACTTTCAGCACTTGTGTAAATCAGGAAAGGTAATTTTTATTTTGTTCCTGAAAAATAAGTGGTGAACTTCCAAGAATGAGGCTCACATTACACTCTTAGTGGGCATTTTTGCTTTCGTATTAACTCCTTCGCACATGGAACAGACAAATTAAGTGTGGACCATGTTAAAATCTATTTATACGTCAAGAGGAAGATTCAGATCAGGCAAACAAATGTAGCATAATTCACACAATAATCATCAAGGGAGATCTCAGCACAGAGGCACTTTTCACTCAGTTGTCTCTGATAGTAAATGCCCATTCTCAAATAGAATTTCTTCTCCCAGGACTGTCACAGCACCACAAATGTCTCCTTGTGTCCTCTCCCTGCCCCCTGAACAGCACATTCAGGTTTGATTACCTGTCTTTTGTAGCACCCTGAACACTTCAGAAAAGAAGGAGAAAACCAGAAGTTAATTGCTGACATGCTGCAAAACAAGGAATCACAACATGATGCAAAGATGAAGGTCAAAACCTTGGAAAAACTTTCCATTAATGACAAAAGGGAAGAGAGATCCTTCTGTAACACCTGGGTTCCCATTTAGACTCAGCCTGGGGAGCAGGCACAAATTACTCCAACTCTTTGTTGGTGTTTTGGGTTGGTTATTTTTAATAATACAACATTATAATCTACTTTTTATGCATAAAGCAAAAATAAGCCAGTGTGTTATGGTTGCAGCGTAGAACTCTACAGACAATAAGCACGAAATATTTCTCACCTTCTCACTGAACATCATAACAACTCCTTTTTATTCCCTCAATGACTCTCACTTCTGGTTTTCCCCACCTTTCAACTTGCATATTCAATCCTAGCTCCCATCCAGGAGATGGGAGCTCATTCCCTGTACATCCATCACACTATCACAGGTTAATGGGCTGAAAGGCATTTTAACACCAAAAACGCCAGCCATCACCTTACCTCAAACTGGTGAGACTGACAACCTCACCAGGGTCTTCTCAACAACAACAGAACAGAAAACAAGAAAAGTCTATTTTCACATAGCATCTGCTGAAGCTTTATTAGGGGAAAACCAGCATAAGCAAAGAATTTCTGGTATTGGACAGTGACAAAACAATTAGGCCAAGTCAGACTGCACATGAAAAAGTAGATTTTAAAAAAATCCAAACCCAGAAAGAACCAAAGTATGAAAAGCTCTCCAAAAACAGAGATAAATTTAATATAAATTATAATGAAACTGAAATTTCAGAAAGTCTCTCCAAGGAGTTAAGACTGAAAGGTTGTGGTCATCCCACACAGCATCTGCTTAGGAAGCTCCTGGCTCTGACTGCTCCCAAGCTGCTTATCCTGCCTGGATCTCCTCCCTGCCACCACCACTGCTCACACAGCCCAGTGTTCATGCAAATGAACCAGCTGAGGAAAACAATCCATCTTTGGAGGGCAGGGAGAGGAAGAGGAAACACTCCCTCACTGGTTATTCCTCAACTGGACCAGCTCCCTGTGGAGCCTCACTCAGGCCAGGAGGCACAGAGTAGGACCAGGCAGCCAGGAACAGAGCCCGGGTCCAGCCTCAAATTTGGGAATCACTTTTTCAAACTATAAAGGGAGTTATTTGCCTCAATCCAGAGAGAGGAATAACCAACTCCAGCAGCTTTAGGGCAGAGCTGTCGCTGCCAGTGAAGCCTGGAAGAGAAACTCCTGCTACATGAAGAACATGGCACTGCTTCCTCTTCCAAGATCTGCTGCTCCAATTTAGGGTTTAGTGTCTTAGCAGGTTTAAAAATAATGCATTAAAGTGCAAAGTAACTTCCAGAACAGTCAGAGACACTCAAAGACAGGATTTTAAGTTAACAGAGCCCCTCAGCTCTGTGTGTTTCATATGTGCTGTGGTCATTTTGCAATGAAGAACTGAAAAGCTGCTCAAAGTCTCAAAAAACCCACCTGAAATGACTGAGAGTCCTGTCTCTTCCTGGGGAAGCTTGGCCCAAAGGAAAAGCACTGAAATGTTCAGAAGAAAAACTTTTATTCTGATTAGGTCTTGCAAAAGGCAGGATCACCCCCAGGCTCTCTGGGACAACAGCAGATCAGGGAGCAAAGCACCCTAAGACTCAAAGGTGACAGTGAACAGAAAAAGGAAGGGGTGAGGTGCCCTGGAGCTCCTGAGGACCCTCTGGCAGGACCACGCAGGACACTGGGGCACCTACACACACCTGGGAGGGTCAGAGGTGTGGGGGGGAGCCAAAGGAACCCAAAACTCGAGCAGGATTCCTGCTGCACACCACGACACACGGAAACTACCCCAACATCACAGACCTCTGAGTGCTGTTAAAGTGCCCTTTAATTGTCACAAAATATAGAATTTACTCCTTTCCGCCCCAGAACAAAACTGCACACCTGGTTTGGAGACAAAAAGATTTTAAAGAGGCCCAGAAATGAGACATTTTGGTACAAAGCTGCAAACCCCAACCTCTGCTCTGTAACAAACCCCAGGCAGCGACACTACGAGCCCGGGCTCCCAGTTAGGGTCTGTCACAGTTTGCTGTGTGTGAAAGGCAAGGACACGGCCAAGTTGCAAGGGATTTTACAAGTTGCAAAGGATTTTACATGCTCATCCATCACCAGCTCCGGGGCTTTATCCACTCGAGCCGCCTGGCTCCTGCTAACAAAACAGACCTGGCTGCTGGGACCCACCCCGAGCCACCCCCAGCTCTCATTCCCAGACTTTTCCGTGCGGATTAAGCTGCGTTCGGGGCAGCCTATTGAAGGGCCAGGCCTGCCAGGTGCCCCAGCTCTCCATGTGCAGCTCACCCTTTGTTTCCTGCCTTATATCCTTAAGGAGAGAGCAGCTGCCCAGGCCCTCTCTCCTCCTCCCTCATCACAGTCTCCTCCCCTCCGCTCTCCCATTTAGCCTGCACAGGATCTGCACAACTTGGGAAGCAAGGGACAAAAGACAAAAAAAAAAAAACAAAAAAAAACCTGAGCAAACCCAGCCACCGCCTGCCTCTGGAAGAAATGAAGGCAGGAATAACCCAGGGAAAACGGGTCACTGAAAGCAGACACTCAGCGCCTCGCGTCCTCACTGGATGGGGCAAGGAAAAACACAAAATGATTCTCCTTCTCGTTTTCCTCCATGCTCCCCCCTCTCACTTCTCTCCCCAGCTCTGCTCCAGGCAAATCCCGGTGCCAGGGGCTCCTGGAGGGCTGCAAGACCCCCTGACTGTGCTCCCAGGAAGAAGGGGACCCCGGGACAGGGCACACCCCACCAGTGTCAGTGTCTCTCTCACAGCATCCTCCCCTTATCCCTGGATGCAGCATCCACACCCAGCCCTGCCTCGGGGGTCCCACACTCCAGCTGGGTTATGCTGGGATGGGCTGGCACAGCCAGAAAAACCAAGGCAGACCAAGGGGGCAGCACAACACCTCCAGCTGCCACAGCCCACACATCCACAGCCCCATGCCATGGCTCCGCACGGAGCAGCCTTGCGTACCCAACCTGTCCCTTCCCAAGCACGTGGAAGGGATGATGCTCCCAAGGGATGATGCTCCCTGTCCTGCAGGACAACAGGGATGTCTCTGTTCAGCAACTCGGGCTCTCCAGCCAGACAAAAAAAAAAAAAAACACAAAAAAAACCACAAAACAAACAAACAACAACAACAAAAAAAAAAAAAACCAAAACCAAAAACAAAAACCAAACAAAGTACTTTGAGACACACAAAATCTCCCAAATTTCCAGAAGCACCACACCCCTAAAAAAGAGCCCAAGTGGCAGCTCCGTAACACAGGGATGAACACAAACAGAAGCAGATGTTTTTGTAGGGCTCAACTCAGGAATCGTGAAATTGTTAAGGATGGAAAAGACCTTTAAGATCATCAAATCCAACCATCACCCCAGCATCACCACCACATTCATCACAAACCCATGTCCCCAGGTGCCACATCCACATGTTTTTTGAACATTTCCAGGGATGATGACTCCACCACTGCCCTGGGCAGCCTGTTCTAATCCTTTACAACCCTTTCCATGAAAAAAAAAGTCCCTAATACCCAGCCTAAATGTCCCCTGATGCAACTTAAGGCTGTTTCCTTCTCCTGAGAGAAATCATGGGCTTCCTTGCAGGCAAATCACAGCAACAGAGGAAAAGCAAAGCACAGACTCTGTAAAAGCATTCTACTCCACAATTTTTTTTTTAATAGACTGTACTGACCAAAATATCTGGTTAAAAACATTCCCTTCCAACTTCTCACATTTGTGCTGCAAAGGTAAGGAATTCTCAACAAAATAAGTTTCACACGAGTGTGAAGTTTCCCAGCACAGTGATGTCAACAACCTGAGGTAGAGATGAGCAGTGATCCCAAATTTCTGACACTTGGTCATCAAACCTTCAGGAGAAAAACACTCTGAAGAAAAAAGCCCCACAAAGCAGCACTAAATTCTCCTTCCCCCATGTGAGAACCCTGAGTTTGAAGAGAGCCAAAACTCTCTCAAAGACAACCTGCCACTTCCACAAAATCCCTGACACAATTTTCTCCCTGAAATGCTGCATTCCTGCACGTTTCCTGCTCACTTCAAATCCAGCCCACAAGCCTCATCATATTAACCAGAAACCCTCCTAAGGATGAGGTTCGAGGACTGGTTTTAAAATCCTGCCCTGGTACACCTTGAGGAAGGTGTAATTTCCAGGCAGAGACCGGCTCACGCACACATCTCAGAGGGGGCTTTCCACACACCCTCCCTGCATCCGTACATCCCCGGGAGCTGGACAGAACAATCACCCAGGTAAACAACAGGCAGAACTCGCACAGGTATTACTGAACAGCCACACCTGTATTTGCCACTCTGAGGTAATGCAAAATGCAACAGACACCAAAAATTAGCGCAACAAAGCTCTATTCTACCTTTGATCTCTGTCCAAATTGATACAAAGGGAAAACCCATAAAAATTTGGGAGTAAAAATATGCTACTTATCCTCTCTCTCCCTTTTTAAAAAAAAGTTCAGCTCCAACAGTGCAACTTTCCAAACAAGTTCTGGGAAAAACTGGGATCTTTGAAGCTTTCAGCTGCTGGTGGTGGTCTCATCCTGCCCTCAGCCTCTGAGCTGCAGCAGCGGAATCGGCTTCACGCTCTCAAGGATGGCACTTTCTGGTTCACTCACTCTTTTCTCACAACCATAACCTGATTCTAAAAATGAAACCTGAAGCTAAAGCTGTGGCTGTCCCATCCCTGGAAGTGTTCTAGGCCAGGTTGGACAGGGTTTGGAGCCACCTGGTGTAGTGGAAAGTGTCCCTGCCCATGGCAGGGGGTGGAATGAGATGAACTTTAAGGACCCTCCAAAGCCAAAGCATCCTGTGAGGATTCTGTGATAGATGCAGAAGCGGATGGTACGGATTTTGCCGACAAGCAGGGCCAGGTGAGGACACAGGGACAACTCCTGCTGCGCTCCCAGCTCCCGCTGGACCCGAGTTTCACACCTCAGCCCGCGGGTGCCTCGTGGGTGCGGGGAGGATCCATATGGCCACCTACAGCCATATGAGCCATGCAGGGCTATAAATAGAAACCCTCCAGCTCCCGGGCCATGTGCTCCCCCACAGCCACACTCCCGGGAAGGAGCATCCCGAGCCCGCCCCGGGGCCATCACCGCGGGCAGGCGACGCTTCGTCCCCAAAATTCCTAAGTACACCCAAGAAGCAGCAGAGCGAGCCCCGGGAAAGGAGAAACGACAGCCCAGCTGCTCATTTGTGAATAAAGAACCCCGGGTGTTCGCAGGGCACGAGCTGCTCTGAGGGGACGCGGGCGCTCCTCACGGCGCTCCCCCATCACCGACGGGGGCCGAGCATCCCCGAGCCGCCGCGGCTGCCCCGGGGCAGCTCCCCGCTCCCTTCCCCTCCACCTGTGGCTGCAGCCCCGGCCCGGCCTCCCGCGCCCCCCCCGCGCCCGGGGCGGCCCCACCGAGCGCTCCCACCTCTTCCGCTCCATGGCGGCTCCTCCCGGCCCGCTCCCGCCTGGCTCCAGCCGCCTCCCGCCGGCTCTTCCCGGCCGCCGCGCTCTCCTCCCGCCGCCGGCTCTTGCGCGCTCCCGCTGCCCCCGGGAGGCGGCGCCGCGCCCCGGCTCGTCCCGCTCCCGGTCCCGCTCCTTTCCCGGTCCCGCTCCTTTCCCGGTCCCGGTCCCGGTCCCGTTCCCGCGGGCGCCGCCGGGCCCTGGCCCCGCTCCCGCCGCCCGGTGCGCGCCGCTCCCTCCGCCCGCCCCCGCCGCTCCGCGCCCGCCCCTTCCACCCACCGAGCCACCTCCCACCGCCTGCCGCGCCCGGATCCCTCCGCCCGCATATAGTCCCTCCCCCCCGCCGCCCCCACGTGGGCCCCCCCCCTCTCGCGGCCCCGCTCCCCCGGCGAACCCCCCGGTCCCGACCTTACCCCAGCGCCGAGCGCCGCGAGCCCCCCCGGTGTCCCGGCAGCGCCGCTTTGGGCATCTTCCCCCGCGCCCGCGCCGGCCGCACTGGCGGCCCCGCGACCCCCGGCCCCGCCCCGCGCCCCCCGCCCCGCCCGCGCCCCGGGGACGCGGACCCGCCCGGACCCCCGGGGGAGAACCGGCCCCTCGCGATGGGGCTGCCTCCGCTCCGGGCGGGGTCGCTGGGTTCGTTCCGTGCGACAGCAGCATACCCAAAAAAACGCTGGGAAATAAAAATAAAGGGGAAATCTGCACAGGAGGAGCTGGAGTGAAGACAAAGCAATGAAAAGTTTTTCAGGAAAGCGTGTAAACCAACACCTACGGCAGCTGCAGTGGCCAAATTCCCCACTGCTGTACCGCCAGGAGGGGTGTCTGCCTCCCGCTGCCGAGGAACATCCACCTGGGAGCCCCAGCTTTGGGGATGAGGTACAACCCAGCACCTGAATTCCAGCAGCTCGTGTTCCTCGCCGTTCCGGTATCCACATGCTTGAAAACACCAAGCACCACAAGGCAGCCTCCCTCCTAAAGCAAGTCAGAGGAATCAATTTTCCTTTAATGAATGATGTATTAGATTTTTGTTAAGAATCCTGCTTGGAGCAGCAGTTGGGAAGGGATCAGTGTTGGACTTTACAGCAGGGCTGTCCATGGAAAGATGTCCACTCTCTCCAGCCACCGCTCTGGTCTGACATCAAAATTGGTTTGCGTCAATAGTCAGTGCTTCCTCCAGTCCTCAGTCGGCAATAACTTAGAATCCTGGAGTACCCTACATTGGAAGGGACCCACAAGGATCATCTAATCCAGCCCTGCACAGACACCCCAACAATCCCACCCTGGGCATCCCTGGCAGTGTTGTCCAAACGCTCCTGGAGCTCTGGCAGCCTTGGGACCAGGACCATTCCCTGGGGAGCCTGGGCAGTGCCCCAGCAGCCTCTGGGGGAAGAACCTTTCCCTGAGATCCATGCCAAGCCCTGACACAGCTCCAGCCCTTCCCTGGGCTCCTGTCCCTGTCCCAGAGCACAGCTCAGCCCCTGCCCCTCCTGCTCCCCTCGGGAGGAGCTGCAGCCCCCGAGGAGTCTCCCCTCAGTCTCCTCTGCTCCAGCTGAACAAGCCAAGTGCCCTCAGCCACTCCTCAGAGCCTTCCCCAGCTCTGTGTCCCTCCCTTGGACACTCTCCAGCAGCTTTAGATCCTTCTGATCTTGTGGTGCCCAAAGTGTCCCCAGCTCTCGAGGTGAGGCTGCCCCAGTGCAGAGCAGAGCAGGACAATCCCTCCCTGGCCTGGTGCCCCCCAGGACACGGTGGCCCTTTGGGCTGCCAGGACACACTGGGGACTCAGATCCAACTTGCCACTGACCAGGACCCCCAGGTCCCTTCCTGCAGTGCTGCTCTCCAGCCTCTTGTTCCCCAGTCTGTCCCTGCATCCAGGGCTGCCCTATCCCAGGGCAGGATTCAGCACTCGCCATCGCTAAATATCACATGGTTGGTTGTTATTCATTACCTTTTTTTTAAAAGTCAGGGCTCACTCGTTTCAAACTCGGTCGTTTGCAAAGCAGCAGGGGCATGAGGGAGGATGTGAGATATGTCATGGATGAAAGGGAAACCCCCACCCCCACAATGAGGTGCAAATTGTCCTGACTCAGGGATAGAAACTGGAAAGGAGTTCCAAGAGCCAGGTGTTCTGTAGGGACTGGGTTACATTTGCTTTGTTCAGAAAGGTTTAAGATCCATGAGGGTGGAGGTGTTGTCTTTGATCAATGCTGAGCTTTGCCCTGAAGGCATTCCAGCCCCCCAGGGACTGGTTTTGGTTTTGGTAGTTTATGTTGCCTCCTCTGGGTTCACAAGTAGGAAATGTCTCACTCTGCTATTGCTGTTATTTTCTCCAACCTTGCACAAAAGAGATGGAAGACTTCCAATTCCCACTATTGATCAAACCCACATTATTTTCCATAAGTGCACTTCCCCCCACTTTTTTTTAAATAAAAACACCCCAAACTTCACAATCCAGCTCACCTCATACTGTTCAAACCAAAAACCTGTACTGACATGGAGCTTTGGAGTGTAAAAGGGAAACTGAGGCACAGTGAAACCTTCAGTGGTATTTTTCAAGAATGAACTGGCAGAGCTGGGCGCAGGGGGAGCTGTGGGTGTGGATGGGGAATGGGATCTGGGCCTCGAGCTCAGGGTATCAGGAGGTAGAAAATCAGTTTTCACTGGCAGCTGGCACCAGTTTGTGGAAGGGAAACATTTACTCTCTCCTAGGACTGCGTGAAATGTTTGAAATGAACTCTTGGGAAAATATGCAAGTGTTCCTCTGGGAACACTGCCAAGGTGAGGTATTTGCAGGTACAGCCACCAGCTGAAAGTGGATTCAGGTGCTAAAGACCCTATGTTGTCGCTGGATGGGCAAATAATCCAAAATACCACCAAAATCAGTTGTCAGGCATGGAAGGAGCAACAGGATATCCTGACAGAAAACCACCTGATTTCACCCTGTAGGTGTCTCTGGTTTGAGGCTTTCTATTCTGCACTCCCAGAGCCAACTGAGGAGCTTTTTCCAGAGCAGGACTGGCCATGGAATTCCCAACCCTGCAGACGCTCTTCCAGGAGAAGAGACCAACAAGGGTTGTCGCAGGCTCACAGAGCTGAGGTGGCTGCAGTACCAACTCCCCTGTCCCATCTCCACTCACACACTCCGCAATGGAAGTGGAGGTACCAGCAAGGACAAACTCTTGGAAGAGGCAGGCAGGAATGGAATGCAAAGCCTTCCTTTTCTTAGAGGCAGTTTCAAAGTTACATCATGAACCCAGAGCTTGTTTGATGGCTGTAAATCCAAAGTGATGCCTGTGTGCTTTCCAGGTTTGGAAGAGGAAGCTTTTCCCCCTCTGTCGGGTCATTGTCTTTTAATTTGTTCCTCTAACATATGTGGCATTCATAGCTCATTATGAAAATAATTAACTGCTAGAAGAGAGGTAATGCTAGGATATTAAAAATTAGAAAGACCACTCGTGCCACTTGATCAGTAATTAGTCAAATTTTAACAGAGACTTGCCCAAGAATGTAGAGGGTATTTCTGAGAGTGTTTCTTGCTCTTGAAGCAGGAAAAATATAGCAATTAAATCAGTTATACACTAATCCTAGGGCTAATTAGCAATAAATCCATCATTGGAAATGCTGCACAAAGAGCAAGCAGCTGAAAAATCCCCAAACAAATCCAAGGTCTGTATGCTCCTTGCAGTGCTGCCTGTTCACACAGCTGGGATTCTGAGTAAGTTTTTCTCCTTTCAGTATCTCCCAATCTCACCTGTTGGGCACAACACTATCACTGGGGCTGTGTAAAGGTGACTGTCACCACTGAGTGGTGGTTCAGGGAGCCCAGGGTCCTCAGAGGGGTGGGCACCACAAATCCCCAGCCCCACGCCTCCTGAAAAACTCCAGGACGTGGGAACAAGGCAAAAGCAGGGGAATTTCTGAAGAAGCAGATTACACCCATCCTGTCCACATGTGTTACACAGGTAAGTAAGAGCAGGGACTGAGCTGTTCAGGTCTGAATTTACAGTCCTGCTGCCGTGCAAGGACAGGCTGACAGGATATTCACTTTCCAGGCATAATGTGGCTGGAAACGGATCAGTATCAACACCCCCATGTATGGCAGAGGGCTGCTGTTGTCACATCTGCATTCTCAGTATCCTGAGGTTAAGGTGAGGCTTTGGCCTCCTGCGAGTCAGTCAGGAGCCCTGCTGGAGCAGGGAGTTGGACAGACTGAGGAAACAGCACCGTTATCCCATTATTCCATAAGCTCCTGCACCACCAGGCTCCCAGGGAAGCTGCCCCAAGGCTGCCAGAGCTCCAGGAGCGTTTGGGCAATGCTCTCAGAGATGCACAGGGTGGGATTGTTGGGGTGTCTGTGCAGGGACAGGAATTGGACTCGATGATTCTTGTGGGTCCCTTCCAGCTCAGGATATTCCAGGATTATGTGACTGCATCCTACTGGACACAGCCAAGCAGCAAAGGCAGTTTTTGCATGTGAAAATGATATTCTTTGCCCCAATTAATTAACAATGCTGCTGCTGAAGCTACACTAAACAATTATAACATTAAGTAGTCCAAATGTCCTGCACAGTGCTATTATTTGGGCAGGTTTTCCAACAGTTTTCCATAGAAACATGCCCAAGGGTGACAAAGCCCTGAGGGTGACACACTGGCAGCCCAACTGGGATTTCCCCCTAAAGAGATTCAAACCTTGCATTACAGCCAAACATTCTAGTAAGATGAAATTGGGCACTAAGCAGAGAGAAAACAGCAACCCTGTTCTCACACAGAGGAAGATTGTTTGTGGATTCTGGTCTTTGTAAAAAGGAATGAACTTTTACCCCGAGTCTGAGTAATCTGTGGCTGAGTGGCAGAGACCAGAGCAAGAATAATCCTTGCTCTTCCTTCTTCTAACAGCTAAAAACTCTCATCTAAAGGGTTGTGGCTGGGGGTTGTTTCATCACCAATTTATGCTCACAAATAAACAGATCTATGAATTAAGGATACAGATTCTTTTTCTAGTCAAACTTCACATTAAGAACTGAGCAGCTCTCTGAACCCCCGATTTAGAGCCTGGTACAAAGAAAGACACCCAGGGTTTGGGGCCTGTCTTCCTTGAGCCCCTAGATTAGGCCAGAAAAGCTTAAAAACCAGACCATTTAAGGGGTCCATGAACCGATGTTAAAAACCCCAAATCCTTCCTTTAAACTAAATTCCAGGAATCTGTTACCATGAAACTCTGCAATACTGACTATGAAAAGTTAACTGCATGTACGAGGCCACAGTGATCTAGGGTTGATGAGCCTAAAACCAACACGTCACTAAGAGCAGTTTAAGAACTGTCATTGACATAAACAGATCATCAAACTGAGCATCCCACGAGTCTGTGGTTGATTCCCAAGGAACCTGCACAGGAAAAGGGGAAAACACGTGGCAGACCTGCCTTAAAACACAGAGTCAAACCAGCTGAAGACATAATAGTGTGCCCAGAGCAGCTGTGGCTGCTGCTGGATCCCTGGAAGTGTCCAAGGCCAGGTCGGAGGGGCTTCCATTATTCCTGGGATAATGGAAGGTGTCCCAACCCAAACCAGTCTGTGATTCCATGATTCTATAACCCGAAACCAAACCAGGAGTCTGGTCTTAGGAATGTGGAGTAACAAGGTAACACACACACACAAAAACCCCAACCCCCAAAAAATCATTCACTTTGTTTATTTTGCACACCAGGTTTAGAAATTAGTCCCATCAAGGCAAGACATGCTGGGAAAGTGCTCAGAGGAAGTGGTCAGTGAAGGTGAATTTGCTCACAGCTGTTCATGGGACAGAGAGACACACACCACAACTTGTTGCAGAATCTGTATTGGGCATTTCAGGGTCACCTCCAAGCAGGGTGACCTCTCAGCGGACAGATGGCTCCAAACACTCTCTCCAGCAATAACATTCCTACAACAAACACAGAGCAGTCATTAAGCAGAGCTTCCTGCACAGGGCCACAGCAGCCAACACGATATATCAAAAGCCTCCAGCATCTAGGCAAGAAGTTTCTAATCCAGGTGCAGGTGTGCAGGCCTGGAGTCCCTTCGGAAGGAACCACAGGCCACCAGAGACACAACCCCTTCCTCTGTGCTTCTTTCCAGAGGGTTGACACACAAAGTTATTACATCAAAATGGAAACCACACACCACTGGCTCAAGAATAGAGTTGTGTTCTCACAAGTGACAGTTTTTAAGTAAGGAAAGCCCTTACAAGCTAATTTAATAGCCTCTACATAACCTGGGAGCTTTTCCACGTGAGGACTTCTCCCTATCCAGGTTGGACAGGGCTTGGAGCAGCCTGGGATAGCAGAAGGTGTCCCTGCCCATGGCAGGGGGTGGAACTGGATGGGCTTTAAGGACCCTTCCCACCCAAACCATCCTGGGATTCGACAGTCCTGTGACTTGTCTGTAAACATCACAATGACCCAAAATGCCTCCAGTTCAGGTGACTTCCATGACAAGTTTCATTCCTCTTTTGCTTACAGAAGGATCTGTGCAATACCAAGTTTGCAAACAGTACATTGTTTAAACTGCAACAACTATTGCTGAAAAGAGAGACTTAAATGGTACTGTCTGTGCTTTCCAAATTGACTGACTTCCCTATAAAATACTGTGTAACTGGAACACAAGTAGCTCACTTTCATTAACATTTAGATGTAACTGTTATTCTGACTGGAAGAAACAAACACTGGGGTGCACAGAGTTTCCTCTGAACTCAGTTTTCCCATTAGCATCCTTTAATGACAGGGGAGAATCTTCCTGACTCCCTTCTACCTGCAGAAAGGAATAAAGAAATCCAAAGCCTGCCTATTAGAAAAAAAGAGTTAGAGCAGTTAGAGCCCCAACAGAAGGACTGTCTAATGGCTGCTCCAGTTTCAGGGATACTCAAGACTTCCAGAACATTCAGAACAACACTTCTGATACACAATTAAAGAAGGAAAATAACCAAAACCTTGAGAAAGCAAATCTTCCAAGGAATTTGTGGAATACCATAATCAGTTCTGAAAATTCAATTTACTTTTAATACCAGTTACAAGGAGCAGAAAGGAGTCTCAATTTGCCTAGTCACAAAACTAGTCCTGAGCTTGTAGCCCTTCTGCTCAGGAACAGAAGTAAACAGATTTTTCAAAAGTTCCAAATTAGCTTGATTTGACCTCTTAAGAACTGTATTATGTTGTGGAAAACTGACTGCTTGTAAGAAAATCACTTGAAAAACATATTCTAATGAATATTTCATCCTTCTGTGCTTTGTGAAGCTTCATTAAAAAAAAAAAAAAAAGTCTGAATAACCAAATTGAGCAGTTTTGGACAAAAAAATATGATCATGCCCCAGGCAAAGAGGAAACACTCACTGTCACACCAACATAGGGTGACTGTGTTCAGGTGTTCCAGGCCAGGATGGACAGAGGTTGGAGCAACCTGGGATAATGGAAGGTGTCCTTGCCCACGGCAGGGGCTGGAACAGGATGAGCTTTAAGGTCCCTCCCAACCCAAACAAGTCTGGGATTCTGTGATTTTATGATTCTTTACTTAAGCCAAGAGATGCACAAACAAAACTCACCATTAGAGGGAAGCTCAGTCTTCAGTTTTGAATTTGCCACCGATGTAGGGAACGTACTGCAGGACCAGCTTCCAGTCTGTGGCCCAGATCACACCAACACCGGCCACACCACCCCACGTCATGAGGGTGGGGGTCCTTAAGGAGAGACACATGCACAGGTAAACAAACCTCCCCCACTGTGACAGGCCTGGCAGATACTTATGTTGAAGTACCTGAGAAAGTCACTTCAATCAGGTAAAGAGCCTACAATCCCAGAATATCCTGAGCTGGAAGGGACCCACAGGGATCATTGATCCAACCCCTGGCCCTGCACAGACACCCCAACAATCCCACCCTGTGCATCCCTGGCAGTGTTGTCCAAACGCTCCTGGAGCTCTGGCAGCCTTGGGACCAGGACCATTCCCTGGGGAGCCTGGGCAGTGCCCCAGCAGCCTCTGGGGGAAGAACCTTTCCCTGAGATCCATCCCAAGCCCTGACACAGCTCCAGCCCTTCCCTGGGCTCCTGTCCCAGAGCACAGCTCAGCCCCTGCCCCTTCTGCTCCCCTCGGGAGGAGCTGCAGCCCCCGAGGAGTCTCCCCTCAGTCTCCTCAGCTCCAACTGAACAAGCCAAGTGCCCTCAGCCACTCCTCAGAGTCTTCCGCTGCTCTGTGTCCCTCCCTTGGACACTCCCCAACAGCTCTAGATCCTTCTGATCTTGTGGTGCCCAAACTGCACACAAAAATACCGAAACAACCTCACAGACACAGAACGGCATTAGTCCACGGGGCTTAAAAGATATATGAACGGAGTAACGTTCTTTTACTTAAAAAGACGATTACTCAACAAAGACAAAACACACTGCTACACAATGCAGCAGCCACATGCCCTTGGCTCTGTCCCGCGGAACTCTCCGTTCTGCCTCCCACAGCCCTGCCAGGGGCACCCACGGGCACTGCGATATTTATATATGTGAAGTTCAGGCAGCGCCAGGCGGGTGGGGAGCCCCTTCTCCGGCTCCTAAGCTGCTCAGCCCCGGCCCGAGCGCTGCTCCGGACCCCAGGACCGGCCCCAGCGAACCTCACAGGGCGCAGAACGCGGGGGCAACGGGAAGGGCTCGGGATGAGGTCGGGAAGCCCTTCAGGCTCCGGCAGTGCCCGCTGGGTGCGCGGCCGTGCCCGGAGGACACGGTGAGGGGACCGTGGGCCGCTCCAACCCCGTCACCGCGGAGCCCCGGGCCCGGCCCAGGGAAAGGAGCCCCGGGCCGGGCGGACAGACCCGAGAGGAACGAGCAGACCTCGAGAGGAGCGAGCAGACCCTGAGCGGAGCGGGCAAGAGCTCGGGGCCTGAAGGGCAGACCCCGGGTTGGAGCGCAAGAGCCCGGGTCGGAGCGGACAGACAGCCCCGGGTGGGAGCGGGCAGACCCCGGTACCGGGTGGGCAGCCCGGTCCCTCCTCACCAATTCTGCAGCAGCTGGACGTAGCGCGGCCCGATCAGTTGGCTCAACATGGCGATGGCACCGCCTCAAAGTGACCCCCGAGCGCCGGCGCGGCGGTGGCGGCGGCGCCGCTCCGAGCACGCGCGGGGCGGGGCGGGAACCGGAACGGACATCGGGCCGCCCTGAGGAGCCGCGTCCCCGCCTGTGGGGACAGGGACACGGGCTGTGAGGGGACACGGGCTGTGAGGGGACACGGGCTGTGAGGGGACGCGGGCTGTGAGGGGACATGGGCTGTGAGGGGACGCGGGCTGTGAGGGGACACGGGCTCTGAGGGGACACGGGCTGTGAGGGGACGCGGGCTGTGAGGGGACACGGGCTGTGAGGGGACGCGGGCTCTGAGGGGACACGGGCTGTGAGGGGACACGGGCTGTGAGGGGACGCGGGCTGTGAGGGGACATGGGCTGTGAGGGGACACGGGCTGTGAGGGGACACGGGCTGTGAGGGGACAGGGGCTCTGAGGGGACACGGGCTCTGAGGGGACGCGGGCTCTGAGGGAACGCGAGGGCTAAGGAGATACGGGTCGAGGGGACTGGTTGTCCCCACACCGGAGAGGGGACACGAGCTCTGGCACCAGCCCTGACGGGACACGAGCCGTGAGGGGACGCGAGCCTGAGGAGATGGGCTGTCCTCGCAGCGGAGAGGGGACACGAGCCCTGACAAGAGTCCTGAGGGGTCACAAGTTGTGAAGGGACGGGCTTGTTCCTACGCTGGAGAGGGGAGACGAGCCGCCCTGAGGGGACACGAGCCCTGACACCAGCCCTGAGCGGATGATGGACTGTCCCCACACTAGAGAGAGGACACGAGCTGCCCTGAGGGAACAGGCTCATGTCCCCTGCGCTGGAGAGGGGACATGAGCCCTGAAGGGACACAGGGAGCGGCCTGGGTCCTCTCTTCACGCCAGAGAGGGAACATGAGCCCTGTCAGGAGCCCTGAGGGGACAGGATGTCCCCGTGCTGTAGGGGGGACACCAGCCCTGACTGATGGACTGTCCCCACACCAGAGAGGGGTCTCCTCTCTGGTGTGGGGAGAGGGAGCTCCTTTGCACTGGAGAGGGAACCAGTGCCCTGTGGGGTGGCACTGTCCCCACACTGAGCTGCTTCTCAGCCTTTTGTGCTGGAGGGAAGTTACCCCTTCCCAGAGCCCATCAGTGCCTCCCCAAACCCTCCCTACAGGAGAGGGAGTTTCCAGCCAGATTTTTCAGAGTGTCATAGAATCACCATCAATTCCATAATGTTTCCAGGCTCTGAGCCTGCTCAGCCTCTTGTGAACATGCTGGAAGAACACTGAACAGCTATCCCAGCGAAGCTGTGGCTGCCCCATTCCTGGAAGTGCCCAAGGCCAGGCTGGATGGGGCTTGGAGCACCCTGGTCAAGTGGAAGGTGTCCCTGCCCATGGCAGGGGGTGGAATGGGATAAGCTTTAAGGTCTCTTCCCACTCAAACCATTTTGGGATTCTGTGATTCTCTGTCTGGTAGTGCCAGCACAAGGACATTTGCCCACAGGATCTGATAGTCACATCCCACCTGTTGGCTCATCTCCAGGGAGGGAGTGCTGGCCAGCAACCTCCAGCTCTGCCTCAGTTTCTGGCCACTGCTCGGATCTTCGGAAGCTGTTTGCTCTCAGCAATTCCTGTGTGCTGCTCCTTGTCCCTGTCCTCACCTGCTCTTCCAGCCCAAGCCTGCCCTGGACACCAGCACTTGCCTGCTTTATGCTGCACCTTGTGTATCTGTTCAGCATCCATCTTCCAGGGCTGCTCCCAAGCACACACTTCTCCCTTGTCTGGATCTGAGCTGTAAAGCACTGGAACAGGCTGCCCAGGGCAGTGGTGGAGTCACCCCTGGTGAGGTAGGGCACTCAGAGCTGGCTCACTGCTGAGAGAAGGCAGCCAGGTAAGAAAGGGCTGGTCAATAGGTAACTCAAGTTAACTATTGAGAGACAATATGTAAATTCTGAAACCTAGAGAAACAGGATTCCCTTAATCTTGTCAAGATAAGTGGGACAAGAATCTGTTTGAGGCCAGCACAGAAACCTTGAATCACCCACCAAGGACTGCACATGCTCCAGAAAGAAAGGTGAAAAGTGCACTGTGATGAAGACTACAGATCTTCATCACGAGAAGACCCCAAAGACCACCAGGACACACAGCGCATGTGTGGCACACCTGCTAATGATATTAATGACGTCCGAGAAATAATTTGTATAACCACTCCTATCCCAGGGAATGTGATGAATGTTCATGAATGTTACCCATAATACTGTGTGTTGGCAGTGCCAGGTGTGTGTGTTTGGAGGAGTGAATCCCCACACCCTGCTCACTGAATAAAGCAAATACCCACTTCTTTGACTTTATCGCTGAAGTGTCTCTGGGCCCGCTTGGGGCGAATCAAACGGCTAAGGGAGATTTAACCAACCCCTGCCAGAGCCACTTCTCAGTTAGTTTGGACTGTGTCCTGCCCTGTGCAGACAAGCCCTGAGCAGGAGCAGCACAGTAAAAACACAGGCAGCAAAGCTGGGAAAGAAGGCTCCTTCCAGGCAGATATCCTATCCCTGGAAGGGTCCAAGGGCAGGTTGGATGGGGCTTGTGGTCCAGTGGAAAGTGTCCCTGCTTGTGGCAGGGAGTGGAATGAGGTGGGCTTTATGGTCCCTTCCAACCCAAATCAGATTGTATGAAAGTCCTGGGGGACATTGGAGCCTGAAGGACAGGAGGGTGCAGCCAGGTGGGGGGCAGGCTCTGCTCCCAGGGAACAAGGGACAGAACAAGAGGAAATGGCCTCAAGTTGTGCCAGGGAAGGAATGTTTAGGTTGGATATTAGGAAATATTTCTTCACCATAAGGGTTGTCAAGCATTGGCACAGGCTGTCCAGGGCAGAGAGGTGGAGTCACCACCCCCGGAAATGTACAAACAACGTGGATGTGATGCTTGGGACACGGGTCAGTGGTGAGTTGACTGTTGGACTCGATGATCTTAGGTCTTTTCCAATTTTAATGACTCTGATTCAGTGATTTTCCCCCATGACCAGTCTGTGATGGGCTTCTGGGATGTGCTGGGGGCATTTGACTGGATTTCCCACTTGTGGGTGCTCCCCAGGGCAGGGCAGAGGCAAGGAAAAAACAGTGATGCATGGGGGCAGGACCCAAGCCCACAGTGAATGTCTGAAAACCTGTCTGCTGTTTTCTTTCTTTTTTTTTTTGGTGTTTTTTAGTACAAGGTAAAACCTTTATTCCAACTTTTCATTCCTAGGGATACAACATCTGAAGGACAGACATGGGAAAAAAAAAGTAATATTGTTATAAAATGTCACATTTATTGCTACATTACTGTTATATACAGGACAGTTCTCAAAATCTACTTTAAAAAAGTTAGGATTATTTAAAAATTCCAAATAATCCAGCCAGCTGTTTTGACACTTGTATAAAATTATTTAAAAAAATGAAAACAATTCATATCTTGAGGCACTCAGAAACACAATTTCATCCCCCAATTGTGATTCATTTCAAAGAGCAACGCATTTCCCACCCCCAAATACTTTATTTTTTTATCTTTTTTTGCTGGGTTAGGCATATATATATATATATTTACTATATATATAGTTCAAAACTATAATGTGTATCTGATTTAAGAACAAGGATTTCAGCCACTTAAGTACATCTGGATTTACAGGTAGGCAGCATAAACATCAAAAGCAAGGACCATTTTTTATTTTAAAGGCCAAAAACCAAAAACAACCCAAAACTTTCTACAGGGTTAAAAATAAACAACTTCTGCAGGCATCTCCCATCTGCTCTCCCACCCCCATTCCTACAAAAATATAGAGAAAGAACATCCCAGGAATGCTTTGTTTCCGCAGAGAGCTGGAGCCCTCCACACCCAAGGGGTCATATCCACACATGGGGTTGGGATCCTCCCTGTCCTGCCTCACCAGGTGCCTCTTTCCCCTCTCCTGGCACATGAACCACGGCTGGTGTGTGGCTTCCCACGGCTCCTTCCCTCCCGGGTGGCTCCATATGACAAGGTTTGCTCGAAAGCTGGTGGGTTCAAGTGATTTGGGAAGACATGGCCCCGGGGAGGGGGACCTGCGGTGTCCCCAGCTCACTGCTGCCAGGAGCTCCACAGCTCCCCTGGGCACAGCCCAAGGATGCAGGGCATGGGGATGCTCTTTGGCAAAAGGCCTTGGTACCACGACACCCCTTTGGAAGCAGAAATCCCTTTGCTCTCCTGAGCTGCTGTGCTGAGCCAAGATGTCCCAGGGTGAGTATTACAGCCTCACCCTCCACCACAGCGGGTGGGAATGGAGAGCCCTGAGGAGCAGAAGGGGTACAAAACCACAATAACAGAGACACCAGTGTAGAGACCCCCCAGGACTGCCTTTGGCCTTGGGCTGGGCTGCAGATGGACACACAAGGATTGGCAGAAGGTCACCTGGAGCCTGCACCACCCTCATAACTAGAGCCCACTTCCCTGTGGGAGTCCTGCAGACCAAGTCATGGCAATGCTGGCTCCCCAGAAGGGCTGAATTGTCCTGGAAATCAAAGTATGGAGCACGAAGTTCCTCCACACCTGCCCTAAGGGCAGGAAGAGGCAGCGGTGCTGTGGGATGCCTGCAGCACCCACGTCCCAAATCCTCACGCCTGCACCCCAGCTGATGGGCAGCTGGTGGCATGGGCTGCCCCTCTGCAAAGGGAAACAGCTCGGAGGTGCTGGCTGGAGAGATCAGGGAGCATGGGAAGAAGGGAAACATCCCTTCACGCTTGGGGCTGATGGAACAGGAGCCCAGCCAAGCCTCAGGCGCAGGTGTTAGAAGAGAACAGTCTAGGCAGCAACAAGGTGGGACAGAGCTTCTCCCTTTGGGGGCTGGGGGGATGAAGGATGCTGGCAGTGCCCCACCAGCATCGAGCAGAAGGCACAGGAGGGTGAAGGGTGCATGGAGGAGCCCCAGGACCAGGTCTTGCCCCCTCCAGTTCAGTGCTCAGCTCCTGCAGTACAAGTTGGAAGGTTGTTCCTACGCCTGCCCCCTCCCAGCTCCAGAGCACAGGTCGTGAAATGCTTTTGGAGCTGCCAGGAATGAAGCTGGACCCTGAGAAGAGCAGGGAGCAGGAATTCGGCAATCACGGACAGGAGCAGAGAGAACGGGCTGGGCTGGGATCTGCAGACCCCAGGAGAGGGGAGTGGGATAGGATTTGCATAGGATTTAACTGGGCAAAGACCTTGTGCAAGCTCAGGGTACAGAAAAAAGGCCTTGCTATTGCTGGTGTCGGGCAGGAATGGGGGAGTGCCAGGGCTTGCTCTGGGTTAGCCAGCACTGCAGGCAGGGGCTGAAGGCTTGTTCTGGCCCAGCTCCATCCCCGGCTTTGCTTCACCTCCCAAAGCCCAGGGATGGAACTGGAGCTGGCCCAGAGTACCCAGAACAGCACAGCAGGGCCTGCAAGAGGAGCTCGGGCTCTACTGGCCTCAAAGTTGGCAGCAAAGCTCAGGGATGCAGGGGATTGGGGGTTTCCAAAGACTCCTGTTTCTCAAGCCCCCACAACTGGAATTGCCCAGCAAGCACCCAAAGGCTGTGCTGGCTTTAGTGGGGGCACTGGTGAGACACAAAGGACCTTGGAGAGCAGCTTGTGCACTGAATCTGGGATTGCAGCCTCCTGAGGAAACCCAGCTTGATTCCGTCCTTCCTGCCAACATGCCTCTGTGGGACACCTGTAAAAGCAGGGGAGCAGGGAGCCCCAGGAGATGCTGGCAAGAGCTGGGGCTGAACTCCAGCCATGCTGTGAGCAGGTCTGATGGGGGTCATGGGCAGGGGGTGACTGCCCAACAGCTGGAATTCCCTGGGGCTGTGAGCAGGAGCAGCCAGGCTGACACCACTGCCTGAGCACCATCCCATGGGAGGCTACAGCTGCTTTGCTCTGGGGAAAAAGCAGGTGAAAAGGGAGAAAAACCAAAAATCTGCAATTTTACTGTTAATAGACTGGATTCCAGACACTCCCCAGTGCTGTAGCATGTACAGCTTGTGTGCAGGGAGGCAGGGGGCTGGCTGAGGGGGGCAAGAGGAGGCCTTTGGGCTGGGGACCCCAGACACAAGAAATGTTCCATGGCAGTGTCCCAGTTCTGCTGCTTCACTGGGATGCAGCCTGGGAAAACAGGAACTAGAAGCTGCACAGAAAGGAAGGCAGCCCCCCGTCTGATGAAGGAAGCTTTGCGGGGGCTCACTGGCCCCCCAAAAGGAGGGCATGTGTCCCCAGGAGCAGCCATGCATGCAAGGCTGACAGAGGAAGCAGAAAATAGAACAAATGGCACCCTAGAGCATGTCACCCACCCATGACACCTCTCTGGGCAGCACCACCGGAATGAGGGACACAGACAGGCAGAGGAGCAGATCTGGGGATCTGTAGGATCCCAAGTGGAAAGGCAGCAGAACTGTGGGCTGGGGAGGGCGCAGACCTGGCCCTCGCTGACCACGACACATAAAGACAAGAGTTTCATTGCTACAGGGTGACATTTCAGGGCTGGGCTGGTGGTATTTTGGGGACAGCACCTGGTCATTTTTAGAAAAGCCACTTCCCCTGGCAGGTTACAGGCACCATGTTCACACTCAGCCAAACACACTGGCAAGACAAAGGAATTTTTCCTTGCTGTTCTTCCCAATTGTTCCCATGGCACCCGGAAAGCAGAGATGCCACTGAGGCCACACTGGGCTGGCACACGAAGCTGTCACCCTGTGCCGTCGAGGCAGCTCCAGGGACAGCTCTGCCAGCCCCTACATTGTGTTTTTGAGCTGATCTCCTCCAAACCCTGGTTTGAGGGTTTATGCTCAAGGATCTTCACCCAAGCCTTGCCATGGAAGGAAGTTGTCTGGGTTTGCTGTCAAAACAACATCTTAAACCACCTAAATGCAGCTGAAAAGCCCCATCTTTGTTGCAATGCCTAGGGGGTTCAAGGATCGTGAAAAAGACTCTGGCTCATCAGGATTCTCCCCTGACCTGCAGGACTTGGGATGAAGAAATTCAGCAAAATTGTGAACAACTCATAAATCTTCTCAAATTTCCAGTTTTGTTGGATTTATGGATTTTTCTTGACTAGTCCCTTTAAGTCCAGTTGTCCATGACTGCCACCTCCAATTCTTGGGGCAAAATCAAAGGGTTTGGGAAGCACTTTTAAATATTTTTTGTAGGGTTTCAAGCTTGCCAGGGTGGGGACACTGCTCCATTCCTCCCAGTCTTGTGGCATTGTTCCATCCCTCCCTGGTCCTGAGACACTGCTCCATTCCTCCTGGCCCTGGGACAGGGGCACTGAGCCAGCCAAAACCCCTGAGCAGTGGGTGCTCTGCAGCCCCAGCACTGTCTCACTGATGGAGCAGGAACTCTCACGGATAAAACAAAAAGCAGCTGCTGAGCCCTCAGATTTGTACTCCAGAGCATGAATGGGAGTCAAGGCTGTCACACATGGAGGAAAACCTCATCCATCTCCCTGCTCACTGCTTCAGCAGCCAGAAGAACCCAAGGGAGGGAAGAGTCGTAACCTGACGAGCTGATTATGCTGAAAAGTGGCTGTGGACACAGGCAAGAAGAACCTGGGCTGCTGGAAGCACTGAGCTTTACCAGCCCTCCTGGGGACAGAGTTGGGGCTGCTGAGTTCTCACCATGCAGAAGGAATGGTGGGAGCAGCAAGCTGGGGAAAGCCAGGAGCACCCAAAAGCTTCAGAGCTGTGGTTGGATGTTGGGGAGCCCGAGGGCAGGGCCAGGGGCAGCAGGGACAGTCCCATCCTGCCCTGGCACTTGGAGTGGCTCTGCTTGGAGCTGTAGCAGGGGCTGAGGCCACAGTGCCCAGCTGTGGGCAGGAGACAAGCACTGCCCTGAGCACTTCCAGCAGGTTTGCCAGAGCACAAAGCACAGCCATAAGCGTGCAGGAGCACCAGGAGGTTATGCCAAAGCCTGGGGTTGCTGAGAAGTGCCATAGGATCTAATCCTGTTCACCAGTCCCTCCCTTTCCCTGTTCCAAAGCAACTCGGCTTCCCCAGGAGCCCAGGCTGGAGCAGCAGAGGGTAGAGATGGACTCTGCAGGGGAGAGGGGGGTCCCCTGTACCCCCAGACCAGCACCCGTGTCCCGTGCACCATCCTGCCCGACTGGGCTTGGCAGAGCTGGGAAGAACCAGGCACAAAACGTTTCAGAAGGGGAGGGAGAGAGAAGAAACAAGAGTAAATTCCTGGTGGATGTTTTTCCATGGCCATCTCCAGAACAGCTGCTGCAGCTCAGCACCGCCCAGCACCTCTTCATTTGCTCCACACCTCTGTGGCACCCAGAGGGGCTGCCAGGGATCTTCTTCCTGCTGAGCACACTGGAGTGGTCTGGAGTGAGTGGGAATCCCTCAGAGTGAAGGGATGGCTGGCCCAGCTTGGCTGCTGGAGCACATGGTGTGGGACAGGCGCTCATGCTGCCCTCCTTCCCAGTGCAGAGGAGCCCACGTGCAGGTGATGGCGGCCACTCTCATCCCATGGCACCATGCCAAGCTCAGTTTGCCTCCAAGGAGGCTCCAGAGATGTGACAGCAGGTGACACTGGGGTGTGAAGCCACCCCTCTCCCCGAGTCAGCATTTTGCATTTCTGATGGCAGCGGCTCCACTGCAAGGAGAAGGGATCCCGCTGCTGGTCGTGGCTTTGCCGAGGGCTGGAGTGAGCCAGGTCGCTTCTCCCTTCCTGCCTCTAGCACCCTCAGGTCTGCTGCTGCTCGGCTTCTCGGCCCTGGATCCTGCTGCTGCCCATGCTCTGGCTGCCTCCGCCTCTTCCCAGTGCTCCAGCTTTGTTCAGTTGGTTTTTGTTCAGCGCTGCTCCTGGAAGTGCCTCTGACAGCTCTGCTGTGTGGGAAGAGGTGCTTCCCTCGTGCATCCATTGCTGCTCTGCTCACCTGGAAGCACCCCAGTCCCTTGCTTCTCCTCCACCCGGGACCTGCTCTCTCCCAGCAGCTTGTCCTCCCTGTGGCAATGCTCCAGGACAACTGTGGGCCACGTCCTCTCCCACACGGAACTGTGGGGCCTCGGGATCTCTGGGAATAAAGCAAACCTTGCAGAGCACCTCGGTCACCGCCCGGGAGGAGCGGGAGCACTGCTGCCACTTGCTTTGCTGTTTAACTTCCTTTTCCCAAATCAGAAGTGGCCGAAGCAAAGAGATGGTGAATTCAGCACGAGTTTGTTTGTTTTTTTGTCATGGAAGGTACAAGCCAGGCAAGGAAGAACATTCCCTCACTGTGGCTACATTCGCTTTTAGTGGCTTTCCGAGCCGAATCTGAGAATTCCTCTCTTTATATCCAGTCTCTCTTAATACAATTTTAATATTCTGGTTGATCCTAAAGATGCAACGTTAACTATAGAAACAGCAGCAGAAAAGCGGAGGGTACAAGACATGTTTTTATACAAAAAAAATTCTTTTCGTCGCTTACAAAACATATGCAAAAGAAGCTAAAAAAAACCAAAAGGCATTGCTATTTGTTCTACATAAAAAATCTCATAACTAATGTTCTTTTTTTTTAAAAAAGAAATATCAAGCTTAGGCACAATTTTGCTGCTGGCTGCTTGTGAACAAGCCAAGAGAACACGCCACCCCCTCCTAACTGAGTGATATGTATTGACTGTTCTGCACTTTATACTTAAGGCAATTTTTTTGTTTCCGTTTTGTTTCTGACAAAGTGTTTTTTCCACCCCTTACGTCACGCCAGGATCCGTCCGCGTGTGTCAGTATGAGCAGTACTACAGTTTATGGTTCAACAAGGTTGCAGGTCACACCAAGGGTTTTCTTCCTACAGATCTCCGTATCCAGAGGAACAAAAAGATCTACAAATAAAATAACAGAAAAAGAGAAGTCTGAAGTGATAGAAACCAAATGAGAATAAAACTGTGCTCCTTGCACAGGGGGGTCCCAAGGCTCCTGCTGCGGGCCTGTCCCTGCAGGGCTGGATGGGGCTGCAGCTGAGCTTTGCCTTTGTTTTGGTCAGACCATCCCCAGGCACCCACTGGGGTAGGGGACATCAAGGGACGGATGGACACTGCTCCTGCATCTGCTCAATCCCCCCACCATCTCTGCACCGCTCAGACAAACAGGCTCAGATACTCCCAGGTTCCCTCAAAAGCGGGAACGGCCCCTTGGAGCCTGCACCTGCCACAGCCTCACTAGGGGATTTTCACCTTCTCTGACTTTCTTGGCATTTCTGGGCCCTGCCCATTCCCTCCCATAGAGCTGCAAGGAAAAGGAGTTGCTGGTTTCCAGTAGCCAACTGGGGCAGGCCTGGGAGGTGCAGAACAGAGCTGAGCCCACTCAGAGAGCTCCAAAAGCTCCCATCCAAGCTAGGAGGCTGGACCTCCTGTGGGCCAGAGGCTTTGGGTGTCCATGGGGCACATGACGCACAGAGAGAATCATGGAATGTGTTGGGTTGGAAGAAACCTCAAAGTTCATCACATTCCATCCTCCTGCCATGGGCAGGAACACTTTCTGCTGTCCCAAGTTGCCCCAAGCCCTATCCAACCTGGCCTTGAACACTTCCAGGGATGGGGCAACCTGTGCCAGGGCCTTACAAGTGCAAGTCATTGATTTCAGATAAATGAAGCAGGGCTGTGGCTGCTGCTGAAGGACTGGGGGTGAGCAGCCAGAGCAGAGCAGGGTGTGTGGGAACATGGCTGGACCTGCAGTGGGATGTGGGATCACGGGTGGGGAACGGTACCTTTACATGTGTCCAACAGGGTTGTGACCGTCTCCTAGACCAGGATGTGAAGCTGAAAGTGTCATCTGGGGGTCTCCTACCACTCCGGACACTTTCTCCTCTTCCCGACGCTTCAAGCAGGCCGCTTTAGGGTTCAGATTGCGCTCTGTGCCCAAAACAGCAAGGGAGGGGAGCAACCTCAGTCTGGGCAACAGCATCACAACAGGAGCAGCATCCCCAAGGGACAGCAGGGACAGAGTCCCAGGCAGACCCATGGCCTGTGTGAGGAGATGAGCTCCATGCACCGCTCGCTGCTCCCTGCAGTCCCAGCAGGAATTTGGCTAGGCCCCTGCTCCAGCAGAACCCCAGGCCCAGCTGGACCCCCATGCAAATTTAAACATGGAATCATGGAATGCAAACATGGAATCATGGAATGCTTTGGGATGGAAGGGACATTAAAGTCCATCCCATCCCATCCCACCCCCTGCCATGGGCAGGGACACCTTCCACTATCCCAGGTTGCTCCAAGCCCTGTCCAGCCTGGCCTTGGACACTCTCAGAGATCCAGGGGCAGCCACAGCTGCTCTGGGGAACCTGTGCCAGGGCCTCTCCATGTGCTTGTTACAGGAACCCCCAAGTGCCTCAGCCAGCACTTAAAGTTGAGGAGTGAATTTTCCAAAGCTGCTTAATGGGATCCAGGTGCCAAATTCCCATTAAGCATGAGCAGAGAGGGAGAGAGGAGCCTCAAATCCACCCCAGGCAGGGGCTGGGGAGAGCTCAGCACCCAGAGGCACTGCTGGCACTGCAAACACACACCTCACACGGAAAGCAGGAGTCAGGACAGAGACGCATGAGCATGCAGAGACAGGGGGAGAGACAGGCCCCGAAATGCACCTGCCAGTGGTACCATACCTCGTACTTGCTGCTCCAGGCCCAGAATGACCTGCACCGCTTGCTGTAGGATGATCAGTTTGGTCTGTGCTTTGTCCGTTTTTAAGTGCATCTGGCACATGCGTCCCAGTTCTTTAAAGGCCTCGTTAATGTCCCGCACACGCACCCTTTCCCTGGCGTTATTGGCCATTCTCCTCTCCCGGTCCCTCAGATCTTTGTCCTCCAGTGACAAGGCCTCGTCTGTACTGCTGGGTTCACAGCACCACAGGGGTTAGTCAGGGGGTGGCACCGAGGGGGCTCTATGTTGCCGTGCTGGAAGTGCTCCGGGTGTCCACTGGAAATGGCCCAAACAGCCTCACTTTGCAAAGCCAATTCCTCTGGGCGCTACCCAGCGCAACCCGGGCTGTGTCACCTCTGCGAGCCAGGAGAAGGTGCTGCCAGCACGGGGCCAGGTGCCCAAGGGGCTGGAGGGGGCACTGGGGGCAAGGGTGGGCAGTGATACAGCATTGCCATCGACACCTCCCCTCTGCAAAATTTTGCCTTCCTGTTTGCTTTTGGCTGAAAACTCGAAGTCTGGGGGAGAGTCTCCACCCAAAACATCAGATTCGTCCCCCAAGGAAAGATTTTGGCAGGAAGCAAATCCCTCTTTGTAGGATTTCCTTCCCAAATTCCATCTGCAGCTCCCAGTTGCAGGTGTTTGGAGCAGTGGTGCTGCAGCAGCAGGAGCACCCTGGCCTGGCATCCTCTTAGGGGCTGGGGCAGCACCAGGAGCAGGAGCCAGGGCTGCTGAGAAGCAGACTCGGATGCAGACACTGAATCCCAATCTTTGCACACAGCCAAAAGCCTGCCAGAAAGGGCGATTTTCTTGTCCCGGCACAGACAGAAGCTCTGGGAGAGCCTCTGCTCTGGGGCCTCTCTGCAGACAGCACCCCAGGGATGCCCAGCACAGGCAAGGATGGGGGAGGCAGAATTGTGCTGGCAGCACCTTGAACCGTGGCCTTGTCCTTCCCCTCCAAATCCCCAATTTAGCCCAGACGACCTTCTCCCCCAGAGCAAAAATTCTTGCAGGAAGACACCTATCTGAGAAGGGTGCTTGGGTGAGACCTGACACTGGGACAGTCTGTGGCCTTCAGCTCCTGCGGAGCCATGTGGGAGGATGAGCCTTTAGCAAAGAGGGGCTGCAGAGTTAGAGCCTTCCTGGAGAGCCTCCGGCCCTGTGAAGGGGGAGCAAGGGCTCCCCAGGCAAGTGTTTGCCTGTGTGGGACAGAGGGCTGCCCACTGGCCCTGCTGCACCCTCTCCTCACTGCCTTGTCCCTGCCTGTGTCCCTCCTTGCTGCCCCAGCTGGCACTGCTGCGGCCTCTGCACACGCCCAGGATGGGCAGGGGGATAAGGGCCATCCTGGCACCTGGGCCCCCCACAGCAGGAGCCCAGGTCCCTCCTCCAGCACAGGCTGGTGGCCTGGGTCCTGGCTGGTGGCCTGGGTCCTGGCTGGTGGCCTGGGTCCTGGCTGGTGACTCCCCAAGCAGGGACAAGGCTTGGATGTCACAGCTGGGCAGAACAGAGCCATCACCCCACCCCCAGCATGTACCGCAGGCAGCTTGCACTGCTGTGAGGATGGGATGCTTTGGTCACCTCGTGCCCCAAGGGCTCACCAACCTGCCTGCCTGGGATCCCCAAACCTCCTCAGGCTCCTCCTTTCCCTTCCTGTAGCTGCTGTGGCAGTGGGAGGATCCTGGCAGCCCTGGCTGGGCACACAGGGACCCGATGGCCCCACTTCCATGGCAGCGCTGCCAGAGGGGGTGTGAGGTGGGATTGTCTCCTGGAAAGCAGCACAAACCCAGAGAGAGGACACTCCTGCCTGCACTAACTGCTGAGGGCAGCCCGTGGGGCTTGGCCACTTCCTCAGCTGCCTCCAGGAAGGGCTTAAAAAGGGACAAGCGTGGGAGACCAAAGTGAACACGGTGCCAACTCTGCCTAAGCCCTGCCCCACCCTCGGTCCTGCCTGGGATCCGTGAGCAGCAAGTACAAGGTAGAGTGGGACCACCGAGAGGTCACGGCTGGGGACTGTCTGTAGGAGATCGGAAAGAACAGAACCAAAAAATAAATAAAAACTAGAAATAAAAAAAAAAAATCAAAAGGAAGGGGAAATTAAAAAAGAAGACAGGAAAAAATATACATGTTATGAAAGGCAAAAAATTACAAACTGAAGAGAGGCACAAAGGACTCCAACATCAAGGCACAGCAAGGCCAGCAGAGAGGAGCACAGCCAGGCACAGCCCCCGACACGTGTTACGACAGCTCTGCAGAGAGAAAGGTTATCCTGCCCCGGCACCCCGCGCCGCGGGCCGGAGCGGGAGCAGGAGCAGGAGCATGCACTGCGGGATGCGGGACAGAGCAGCCAGCGGGACACCCACCCTCGCTTCCCCTGCTCCCATGCGGACACAGTGCCGAGGATGGGTGCACACACCGTGGCTGCACACACACGTGGTGCACACATGACATGGGGCACACACTCATGACATGGTGCACACACCATGGGTGCACAAACACATGACATGGTGCACACACACGGCATGGGTGCACACATGGCATGGGTGCACACACCACAGGTGCACACACATATGGTGCACACACCATGGGTGCACACACACCACGGGTGAATACACACACACGGTGCACACACAATGGGTGCACACACACACCACAGGTGCACACACCACGGGTGCACACACATGACATGGTGCACACACCACGGGTGCACACACACACCCCACACGTGCACACACAATGGGTACACACACACACCACGGGTGCACACACACCACAGGTGCACACACACGGGTGCACACACCATGGGTGCACACCACAAGTGCACACACCACGGGTGCACACACACCACAGGTGCACACGCGTGTGGAAGGAAGCGAGGGTGTCCCGGTGAGGGGCAGAGCCTGCAGGTGCGTGCTGGCAGCTCCGGGCTCGGAATGCACAGCACTCCCAGCTTGTGTCGGACACCAGCGAGTGCAGGCAGTGAGGGCTGCTCATCCTGCTGCCCTCGCACAGCTCCCGTGGTCCCAGGGCTTTGCCAGGTGCCACACCAGAGGAGCACAGAGCCCTGTCGGGCACACAGAGAGGGGACAGGAACGGGCTCTGTCCTCGGAGCAGCCCTTGGAGATGGCAAAGTTGAGCCCCTCTGGGAGATTTGCTGGTGGGGTTTCTGTCACTTTGCTGGCCAAGCACTGAGCACCCCTGGCTGTGGGGAAGCAGGACGGCGCAGGTGTCCCCGCGGGGACCGGCATGCAGCACACGCGGTGGCAGCGGGGGACAAAGGAGAGAACAGCAGGGATGGATGCAAAAAAGGCAAAAAAAAATAAATAAAAAGGACATCGACAGCCTTGGGTTAGTCCCCAAGGCCACAGGGGAGAGAGACAGTGCGAGGCACCACAGCACGTCACAGGAGACAGACAGACAGACAGCCCCGTGCCGATCAGATACGTAAAATATCACCACTCCGGGACCCTCACTGACCTCTAACTTGTTGCTCCAGGTTCAGTATGACTGATACGGCCTGGTGTAGGATTAGCAGTTTGGTCTGCGGTTTTTCGCTGTTTAGGTGCAGTTGGCACATGCGTCCGAGCTCTTTAAAGGCCTCGTTGATGTCACGGACCCGCAGGCGCTCACGGGCATTATTGGCGACCCTCCTTTCTCTCTCTCTCTCGGCTTTTTGCTCTGGGGGAAGAAGATCGTCCTCCTCATCCTCATCTTGACTAATGGTTTAAAATAAGAACGAGACAGGGACATTCCTCGCGTGCACTCTCAGCACTGGTCAACTCACAGACAAGAAAGACACGGTGAGGCACCAAGATGCCGAGCCCCCCACGTGCCCTGCCAGGACCTGCTGGCCTGTGCCACACACAGGGACACGCAGGGGCTTTGGAGAGAAGCAGTTAAGGCTCTTCTTCTGCCTCTTGTTTTGTTTTGTTTTGAAACAACAAAGAAAGAAAGCACAATGTGAGTAAGGCCTGAGCTTGTTGCCAGGAGAGTGCAGGGTGGCCCAGACAAGGTGAGGGCCAACACTGGAATCCCCAGCTGGAATTTGGGAAGACAGCCCTCTGCCTCCAGGGCAGGAGTGGGGCTGGTGCTGCCTCTCTGGGCACCATCACCCTAGTGAGGTCTCCAAGCTGGTGGCAAGGCTGCAGAGCAGGCAGCATGCTGAAGGATTCTACCTGAACCACTGCCACTCCTCTGGTTGGATCTGACAGAGGATACAGGAGCCCAAAGTGGAGAGCAGAGATGCCCCAAGGCAAGGAAAGGGTCAAACCTTCCCTGCCTGGGGTTGAGCAGCCACTCCTGCTCCTTCCCTGCAAGGCCCCGAGTGCCCATGCAGGTGGGTGCAGGTTAAGGTGCATCCCTTTGCTTTAGGAGCATGAGGAAGGCCTGAGCCACAGGGACAGGAGCCAGCAAGAGGGTGGCAGGGACCCTTCCCCCTGGGGCAGCAGCAGGAGCCCAGGCTGTGTGAGGCCACACCAGGCTCCAGGGGGGTGAGGGGCTGGGGGGTCTGTGCCGCAGGATGAGTCCTGGCCTCATGAGCCCAAGCCCAGCACTGAATCCAAGCCCAAACACCCCTGGCCTGGGAACAGAGAAAGTGAAGGGAGAGACCTGTTCAAAGAGCACCTTGTTCTGTTCCGGGAGGGTTTCAGCTCCTTCTTCTCCTCTTCGGAGTTATCCGCCACCGACGTGTTCTCTTCATCCTCCTTCTCTTCCCTCTTTATTTCGCTCGTTCCCGAGGAGATGCTGCTCCGCCCCAGCCCCCCGGACAAGCCTGAAGAGAGAGCAGAGCCACACACAGAGCTTGAGGGGCCTGACCCACACAGGAGGCCCTGCTCCTGCAGTGCCATCCCAAACTCATCCTGTATCACTGCCCTGCAGCCAGGGAAGATGGAGGGGTGCTGGCTCTGCCCTGCTGCCACTCCCTGTTCTCCCCCTTACTGCCCAGACCCTCCAAAATGGGAGCCCAACTTCCCCAGCAGAGCAATGAACACTTACATCTGGCAAGGCGGACAGGGAAACACAGGTCAAGTATAGTAGAGTTAAATGGGATATTGAGAAGAAATTCTTCCCTATGAGGGTGGGGAGGCCCTGGTACAGGTGCCCAGAGCAGCTGTGGCTGCCCCTGGATCCCTGGCAGTGTCCAAGGCCAGGCTGGACAGGGCTTGGAGCAGCCTGGGATGGTGGAAGGTGTCCCTGCCCATGGCAGGGGTGGCATTAGATGGGCTTTAAGGTCCCTTCCAAGCCAGACCATTCTGGGACTCTGTGACACCTCTGGAAAAGGCTCCAAGTAGAACCTGCCCTGTGAATGCTGCCAGGAAGCACCAGCCTTGCAGAGACACCCATCTCCCCCCCGAGCTGCTGCTGCACACAGCTGGACCCAACCCCACAGGGGACCCCCCACGACCCCCAGGAGGTGCCCCTGGCACAGGTGAGCCCCACCCTGCACCCATGCAGAGCTGCCTTACCACTGTACGTGTCCTGCTGCCTGCTGAGGTCGGGGAGTGAGCTGGGCTGGGATGGAAGTGTGACATGGTTGTGGAGCAAGCTGGGGTTGCTGGACAGCCCTTCGTCGGGGTGGCCTCCTCCCACCTGCAGCACAACAAGCAGAGCAAGCCTTGAGGGGGGATGTGCCATGGCCAGCAGGCAATGGGGACAGTCACCCGAGACAGTCACCTGAGGACACCCCCAGGGGCTCTGCGGAGCAGGCTGAGGCACAGCTGTGTGCTCCCCTCACACACTCCATCCCCAGAGCACTGGAATGCAGGAGGAAAGAGCCAGCCTGCTCCAGCAGCAGCTCTCTGGGGACCGTGGTGGGGACACTGCCACTCCCTGCTCTGAACAGGAGCTGCACCCAGCCCAGAGCCCCCATCAGTGCTGGCCCCCGTGCCCGGTGCAAGGCCAGCACACCAGAGGGGACACATGTCCTGTCCCCACTGAGCACCACTGTCCTGCCACCTCCCCAGTGCCACCAGAGCCAGGGACACCCCAGCAATGTGAATTTGGCTCCAAAGGGACTGGAGGCAAAAAGTGAGGGACCCTTCTGAGCCCATGGCCCCGAGGCTGTGCCACACAGGCTGGTGACTGGCAGGACAGAGCCAGCCTCGCGGGGTCCCCAGCTGGCAGCAGCCTGCAGAGGATACACGTCTGATTCCTGCTCAGGAGCAGAGCCCAGGGAGCCTGGAAGGGATCACAACTGCTTCTCTGGAGACTGGAGATGTGCACAGAGGGACATGGTGCCTGCCCAAACCGTTCAGAGCAGGGAATTCCTGGTGACATGTGGTACTCTTGTACCCACTGCATCCCTCTTCTCCTCCGTGCATATCCTGGGGATGCCTTGGAGTTGTTTTGAGGGTTTTCCAGTCATGTTGCGGGGAACAAAGAGCAGCTCTCACTACCTCTTGGTGCCCTGAGAAGAGGCACGAGGGAAGTGCACACAGAGCTTTTTCCAAGGGGGGACTCAGGGTGCCCAGAGCAGCTGTGGCTGCCCCTGGATCCCTGGCAGTGTCCAAGGCCAGGCTGGACAGGGCTTGGAGCAGCCTGGGATGGTGGAAGGTGTCCCTGCCCAAGCAGGGGGTGGAACAAGATGAGCTTTGAGGTCCCTCCAACCCAAACCACTCTGGGATTCTATGACTCAACTCTCCCTGCATGAAAATGGGAAGTGACTTCTGTGCATGTCACCCAAGCAATGCTGCCGACACCTGACCCAAGCTGGACCACATTGAGCTATTGCACCAAAGGCAACACCCCTCTAAGGGACACGTGTCCCCTGTCCTCAGTGTGTCCCCGCCAGCTGCCACAGTGCTCCCACACTCACCAGACTCGGGTGCCTGTTCCCCAGGGCCATGACCGAGGCAGGGAAGGCCTGGCCCAGGCTGCCCACGGCGGCACTGTGGGGTGGTGCTGAGCCCAGCAGCCCGTGCATGTCCCCGTGGTTGCTGGGCATGGCAGAGGTCTGGCCCACGGCGTGGTTCCTCAGCACGTGGATGGCTTCGTCCAACCTGTCTTCCATTTTGTTTTGCTGGAAGGACAGGACAGAGACAGGTGTGTGTTAAGTGCCCTGTTCCTGGAAGTGTCCAAGGTTGGAGGGGGCTTGGAGCAGCCTGGTCTAGTGGAAGGTGTCCCCCATGGCAGGGGGTGGAATGAGATGAGCTTTAAGATCCCTTCCAACACAAACCATTCCACGATTCCAATCCAGTTCCATGACTGCAATCCCATAAAGCCAGCAGCCTCCTGCTGCTCTGCACTACAGAATGGCTGGTGGCAATCCTGGACTCAAGTGCCACAGGGGAGGGATGGGGAGAAATAACACCCCCACCCCCAGTGAGTGCCATTCCCTAGAGGCACGAGGGGTCACATGTGCGGAACTGCCCAGGGCAGGGAGGCAGAAACCTGCCAGGAATCCCTTTGGCTGGGCCAGACCCCCGGGATGGGCCTGGGCTGGGGGCAGGAGAGGGTGCCAGGCTGCCGGGGGGGCTGCAGGTCAGGGATGCAGCACCTGGCTCTGCTCAGCTGCTGCCACCCAAACATCCCCCCCCACCAACCAGCTGATTCCAGGCATTCAGGGCAGAGGATGTCACCCCAAAGCCCTTCCCCAGCAGGCTCTGAGGGATGAGAGAGAGAAGGAGAAGCTGGAATTTTGGTGCCACTCACCAAAGTGTGGAGGCTCCCTTCATAGCTGGGAGATAAGGCACCCGCTCCGCTCGCCCGCGGCCACTGCGACGAGCCTGGGGACAAACGCAGGGTTGGGGACCCGCCATGGCCACAGCTGCCACTAGATGGGGCTGGAAGCTGGGCCACCGCGGCACTACAGCGTCACTGTGCCATGTGCGGCACTGCACAGGCACCGGGGCCGCACACGGCACTGCTCGGGCCACTGGGGCACCTTATGGCACTGCTCGGGCCACTGGGGCACCTTATGGCACTGCGTGGGCCACCATGGCACTGCTCGGGCCACTGGGGCACCATGAGCTGCATGGGCCACCACAGCACTACACAAGCCACCATGGCACTGCTTGACACCTCATGGGCCACCACGGTGCCACATGGGCCACCATGGTGGTACACAGCACCATGCAGGCCACCGTGGCACTGCACGGGCCACCACAGAGCTGTGTGGCACCACAGGGGACACCGTGGCACCACATGGCACCATGGGCTCTGCTCTGGCTTAGCCTGTCAGACCTCGAGAGGTGTCCAAATGTCCCTGGTCTCAGTGACAAGCTGTCACCCTGGGGCCACGTTACGCTGCACCCCTGGCACAGGGAGCCTGGGCACCAGCTCTGCTGGGCACAATGGGACCTGTCCTGCCTGAGGGGACCAGGGACAGGCTTTCACCAGGTGCTGAACATGGGTTTTAACTACCTGCCTGCTTCCCAGTCCCCACTGCACTTATCCCATGGGAGGCAAATCCAGCCACAGCCTCTCCCAGATGGGACACACAGGGACAGGGTCAGGAAGGGCAGGAGCAGGTCCTGGGGTCGCTGCCAGGCCTGGGCTCTGTTCTGAGGGTTTGGGGCTGACCTGGGAAATTCGCTGCCTCAGAGCTCCCCAAAAGCAAACACAACCCCCTTTACCAGAGACACCGACGCCACTCACCTGCGAGGCCCTGCGGGGACCCGACCGGGGTGGAGGGGTTGGAGGAGAAGTTATTGCTAGAGTGGTCGGGGGAGTAAATCTGCACGACACAAGGGGGACAGTCAGCAGTGCCACCCTGAGCCAGCTGTCCCCTCCCAGTGACACGCACCACCCACTGGGACTCCCGCTGGCACCTCCCTTCCCAAACCCACAGCCAGCACAAAGGCCCAGCCCAGTTCGCCCCAGTTCCCCCATTAACCCCAGGGTCTCTCTCTGTCCCCACTGTCACCACCCTGAGACCCTCTGCTCTTAAAGTTCCCCCTCGGGAGGGAGCAGGAGCCCTCAGGAATTGCTGCGGGGTGCACTGCCAGCACCCCTCTGCCACCCTGCAAAGGTCACTGAAGGGGACAGAGGCAACTCTCTGCTAACCCAGTGGGACCAGTGCCCTCCAGTTTGAACCTGCACACGCAGGGCCAGGACTGCTGGGACCTGCAAGGCCTGCCACGAGGGCTGTGTAGGGTGGTCTTGGCACAGCAGCACCAGGCTGGGAGGGCACCGAGCTGGTCATGGGGCTGCAGGGCCACCACAACCTGCAGTGCCTCAGTTTCCCCGTCCACCAAAAGGCGCCAGGACTGAGATGGCAGCACACAGAGCGGGGAAAGCCCTCCCTCAGAGGCTGCCCTGGACTTGGGGGGCATTCACCCAAACGTGTCCAGATTCCCTGCTGGGTAGAGGGTCCCTGCAGCAGCAGGACCAGGAGCAGGTCAGGACCATCCCAAACCCTTACCGAGGCCAGAGCCTTCCCGAGCGCGTCTCCGGAGCTGCCGGCTGTGGTTCCTCTGTTACCTGCCAGGAGAGGACATGGATGTCACTGCCAAGGCACCAGACCCCAGCAGGACACAGTACCTTACAAAACTTCTGGGGTGGAAATTTTCTGCTTTAGTGCTTTGCTTGAAAATTAAATGTTTGTTCGGCTCAGAGCACATGGGACACGGGACACCTTCCCCTGGCAGCTTTGGGGGACTGCAGGGACATCTCTCCAAGCTCAGGGCTGGAGGTGTAGTGCCACCAACAGCAATCAGACATCTCTGCTGCAGCACAGCCATTGCCATGGGGCATCTCAAGCCCCCACAGCCACCAGTGCACTGGATGGTCCTGGAGGTCTTTTCCAACCTTAATGATTCTTTTATTCTGTGAATCCCAACGTTGCTTCTCCATAGAAATGCAAGGGTTTTTCTACAAATACATGTCAGGATTCTCGTTTCCTGGGGAGCACAAGCTCATTTCAGTAACAGGTTTTGTAACAGGTTCAGCAGGGTAAGAAATTAAAGCACTCAGGGGTTAATGTGGTATCCAAACACATCACAAACATTCTTGTTCTGGATTTAGGGTAGCAGCTTCTCACAGGTGCAAATCCTTCCCGCAACTCATCTAAGCCACAGCACCTCCTGGAGATAATGCCAAAGCTCCTGGGCTCCTCCTAGACCCACCCTGTGAGGTGTAAACCCCCAGAGTAGCACCCGGGTGCTCCAGCAGCAAAACCTCACTGCGCCTCTTCCCCGGGCAGGGACTCCAGGCACAGGTGACACAAAGGGCTTCCAAGAGGGACCAAAGGTGTCAGACACCTCAGGCACAGCTTAGCACAAGCCTTGGTTTCCCAGGAGGGCCTGTGCCCAGCTGTGCATGCAGGGGGTCACTCTGGGGACTGGCCATACCCATCATGTTGTCTGTGCCGCTGATCGGGGGCGTGTGGCTGGACACTCCGTACGCCGTGGAGGCCGAGGAGAAACCGGACACGGACGGGAGTCCACCGTTCACCTCTCCTGAATGCAGCTGGTAGTTCTGGCAGAGAGGGGACAGGGGTGAGAGGGGCCCTGGAAAAGCCGTGGGGCTTTGGCAGCCAGGGCAGGACCCCGGTGCCCCGAGGCCACATCCAGGGGAGGAGGTGACAAGGAGGTGACAGAGCCCGTGGGGACACGTTACCATGCGTTCATGCTGGTGTAAACTGTTGAAGCCACTGGACTGCGGGAGCGGGGACGAGGAGCTGCCCAGCATGGCACCGTAACTCGACTGGCTCATGGCACCCGGGGAACTCCACAGGTCTGGCGAGTTATGGAGTCCGTCTGCAAGGAAACCTCGAGCTGAGCGGGGCAGGGACACCAGCAAGCAGCCCCCAGACCCCAGCCCCCAGAGGAGAACTGTCAGCCCGGGCTGAGGGGCTGGGACTGTCCCCAGCATGTCCTGCCTGTGCTGAGCATCACCTGCTGAGCAAATCTCTCTGGACCAGGGACAGGAGCCCAGGGAATGGCTGGAGCTGTGTCAGGGCTTGGGATGGATCTCAGGGAAAGGTTCTTCCCCCAGAGGCTGCTGGGGCACTGCCCAGGCTCCCCAGGGAATGGTCCTGGCCCCAAGGCTGCCAGAGCTCCAGGAGCATTTGGACAATGCTGCCAGGGATGCACAGGGTGGAATTGTTGGGGTGTCTGTGCAGGGCCAGGGGCTGGACTGATGATCCCTGTGGGTCCCTTCCAGCTCAGGATATTCCAGGATTCCATGATTTTGGGGCTGCATTGTGTCTCGTGCACTCCTGCCCCAAGCTCCCTCCATCTGTGCAATCCCTGCCATGGTCCATACCGGGCCAGGCTGCCCCGGCTGTGCCCGGCCTGTGGCATCCCAGGGCTGGGCATGACTCACCTGGCATATAAAAGGCTCCAGGATACACAGTGCTGGGAGGTTTTGAGGGAGTATATCCAGCTGGATCCCTGCTGTAGTCATCACCTGAGTTGGATGGATACACCTGTGGGGCAGCACAGGGGTTGAAGGAAAGGGCTGGGCCACTCCACGGCCCCACATCCTCACCATGGCTGCCCCAACCCTGCACAGCTTAGACGTCAAACCTCAAACTTCAGTGGTTTTTGACCATCTCTCCCAGAGCAACAATGCAGCAAGTGCTTCACTCAAGTGACCTTTCAAGGGATGGAGGGACAGGACACAGGGAATGGCTTCCCACTGCAGGGTTAGATGAAATACTGGGAAGAAATTCTTTCCTGTGAGGGTGGGGAGGCCCTGGCACAGGTGCCCAGAGCAGCTGTGGCTGCCCCTGGATCCCTGGCAGTGTCCAAGGCCAGGCTGGACAGGGCTTGGAGCAGCCTGGGATAGCGGAAGGTGTCCCTGCCCATGTTTTAAGATGGACTTTAATGTCCCTCCCAACCCAAACCATTTTATGAGTCCAGGAGCCTTGCTTTTGTTCATCCCACAGCAGATCTGGGGGGAACAGGAGCAGCTCAGCCAAAGCCCTGGAAGGGCACAGCCCTATGGAAGGAGGGCAGGGGCCAGGGCAGAGGGCACAGGGGACACGGAGCAGTGCAGAGGGCACAGGGGACAGGACAGAGAGCAGAGGGGATAGAGCAGAGGGGATAAGGGAGAGAGCACAGAGGATAGAGCAAAGGGAGAGGGCACAGGGGATGGAAGAGAGGGCACAGAGGACAGATACAGAAAGGGGCAGAGGGCACAGGGGACAGGGCTTCTCCCTGCTCCTGTCACCCTCTGAGGTCCCCAGACCATGCCCATCTCCAGCAGAAGTTTCGACTCTGCTCCAGTTCCGTTTTCCATGGGTATAACTTTTTCTGGGTAACCACAAAAGCCACCGCTGCTGCAGTGACCCCGTGCCGGGGGGACGGGCTGGGCAGTGCCAGTGGGGACTCGTGTGGCCTCGGGACCCCCCTGTGCCCACCCTGCCCTGTGCCAGCCTCCTGAACACAGCCCCTGCTCAAAGCCCACAGGGAAAGCAGCTCGAGGGGAAACTGAGGCACAGGGGGCTGAGCAGCCCCTCACAGGGGTTGGCACAGGGGAGGGGACAGCTCTCAGACAGCTCCTGGGACAGATTTCTACAGCACTGCCCAGCTCTGTGATTTAACAGCACATTAAGCAGAAGAAAAAGCTTTTCCTTTCCTTCTAAATGAACCAAACCCATCCTAGAAAGCAACGACCAAAAGTCAGCTTCTGCCAGGACAAAAAAAGACTTTTTTTTTTTTTTAAAGCAGAAATTCAACACGCAAAGAAACTGAAATGGCATTCAAAGAAACTGAAATGGCACCCAAAATGATGTGAGAACTTTTGTCACAGCTTATTTTCATCCTCTTTGATTCATTCTGAAACCGATAATAATTTTTTTTTTTTTTAAATCCAGCCGAAAGCAGAGGTGGGGCAGGGGCTGGGCTCTGCCTGGCACACACGGGTTCTCGTTGGGAAGGAAACCTGCCTGAGTTTCTTTTTCCCCACAGCCAGCTGCTCCCTTCCAGCCCTGGTCCTCACCAGCAAAAAGGGGCAAAATTGGTGGTGGGGAATCAAAAACAATCAGAGAAACCTTAAGGTTGGAAAAAACCTTTAAGATCGAGTCCAACCACCAAAGCAGCACCACCACGTTCACCACTAACCCATGTCCCAAAGTACCACATCCACAGTGTTTTTGAACAATTCCAGGATGGTGACTCCACCATGGCCCCAGGCAGCCTGTGCCAGGATTCTTTTTGTTAAAACAACCAACCCCAAAGTCCCCCCAAAAATCCAACAAGGGACAACATGGGACAACAGAGCTGGGAAGGGTCTGGAGCTCCAGGAGCAGCTGAGGGAGCTGGGAAAGGGCTCAGCCTGGAGAAAAGGAGGCTCAGGGGGACCTTGTGGCTCTGCACAACTCCTGACAGGAGGGGACAGCTGGGGGGTCAGGCTGTGCTCGCAGGGAACAGGGACAGGAGGAGAGGGAACAGCCTCAAGCTGTGCCAGGGCAGGTTTAGATTGGAGTTTAGGGAACATTTCTTCACTGGAAGTGTGGTCAGGCATTGCAACAGACAGCCCAGGGCAGTGGGGGAGCCACTGTCCCTAGAAGTGTTCAAACAACTGTGTGAATGTGGCACTTGGGGACATGGGTCAGTGGTGGCCTTGGCAGTGCCGGGGAACAGTTGGACTCTGTGACCTTAGAGGGCTTTTCCAACCTTAATGATTCTGTGATTCTACAGGGAACTTGTAAAATAAAGACAAAAAAAAGAACTGGAGAGAGGGGGAAGGGCAAATCCTGACAGACACTGGCAGCTGCCCTTTGTCTCTGCTCAAAAAAGAGAATTCCAAGGCCTGGTCCCCGGGATGCTGCTGGGTGCTGTGGGCGCAGGGAGCCACGCGTGGGCCAGGGGGGCCGGGGGAGGCCGTGGAGAACGGGAATCCAGCAAATTGACTTTTGCTATAATTTGATTAAATAGCGGGAGCTGGGACAGGGAATGGAGCGCAGCACGTCTGAGAGCCCTGCGCCATCTGGCAGGGGCTGGCTCGGGGCCAGGCGCCCGGCAGCTGCAGCAACAGCCCAGCCAGGAACCCACGGAGAAAACAAGGGGGAGAAAATCGCGGCGATGGAGGAGCAGGGCTGCAGAGCAGGGTGGGGGCAGAGCAGGGGGGTTCACCTTGCTGCGTGTCCACCCTGCTCCAGCACCTCTGGAACATCTCCTGCCGGATCCCGGGGGCCAACTTCCACCGCAGTCCTGGCCCTGACCCCTCCAAATTTTTGCTTTTGCTGCCCAGCCCAGGGGAGGCTGTGAGAAGCCAACTCCATGGCTCCCTGCACGGGCCGAGCACGGAGCCAGGAGCACGGAGCCGAGTGCGGGCACGGCGGCGGGGCCGGGGCCGAGGTAGGCGCTGCAGGAAGCTGTAAATCAGGGCCAGGGCTCGTTCCCCAGCCCGTGGCCCCAGCCCTCGCGCCGGCAGCCTCGGGGACCTCCAGGTGAGGTCATTTCCTCCGGTTAAAATCTGCCAGCGCGGCGAGAGCGGCTCGAAAAGCCCCAGCGCTGGGATTTGCAGCGCTTTGTGGTCTTGGGTTGTTTTCCCCTCCCTGTTTTTCTTGCTTAAATGCAGGAGCTGGGGTGGGACTCTGGGCAGACTGAGGCTAAACAGAGCAGTGACCAGACTGGGAATGCACAGCCTGAAACAGCTCCCAGGCACTGAACTCACTGTGGGCAACAAAATCCTGCAGGAACCGACTTGCACAAAATCCCTCCCTGGGCTCCTCTGGCACCACAGCCAACGTGGGGCAACATCCAGCCCTGGATCCTGTGCCTGGACACAGCAGCCCTGGCCAGGAGCTCCACAGAGGCTCCAATGGGCTCCGTGCCCCAAGGGGATCATGGAAACTGCATAGATCACAGAATGGTTTGGGTTCAGAGGGACCTTAAAGCTCATCTTGTTCCACCCCCTGGGCAGGGACACCTTCCACCATCCCAGGCTGCTCCAAGCCCTGTCCAGCCTGGCCTTGGACACTGCCAGGGATCCAGGGGCAGCCACAGCTGCTCTGGGCACCTGTGCCAGGGCCTCACCACCCTCCCAGGGAACAATTCCTTCCCAATATCCCATCTATCTCTGCCCTCTGGCAGTGGGAAGCCATTCCCTGTGTCCTGTCCCTCCATCCCTTGTCCCCAGTCCCTCTCCAGCTCTCCTGGAGCCCTTCAGGCCCTGCCAGGGGCTCTGAGCTCTCCCTGGAGCCTTCTCTTCTCCAGCTGAACACCCCCAGCTCTCCCAGCCTGGCGCCAGACCAGAGGGGCTCCAGCCCTCAGAGCATCTCCGTGGCCTCCTCTGGCCACAAGCACTGAGCCCAAAGGCCCTGGGCTCCCAGCACAGGTACCTCTGTGCCCATCCCTGCCTGGCATCGCTCCTCACACCCCCTGAACCCCTCCTGCTACCAGTGCCTCTCGGTGCTTTTGGCATCACTCCCTGCTCACCCACCCACCCTCAGCTCCTGCAGCCACTGACCTCAGCGAGTTTTCAAAGCAGCTCGGGAATTACAGATTAAAGCACTTCATTTTAATAAGATGCTGATTAACCTATTTATTTTGCACGGGGTCCAGCGATAACACGGGGCGGGCTCCTGCACGGGCGAGTCAGACAAGAAAGAGCCTTTGATCCGCTGCCTTTGAGGCCACTCCTTCTGCTTCACACCTCTCCTGCCGCCTCGGCACGGATCTGTCTCCCCAGGTGTGGAAGTTCAAAAACAAAGCAGGAAGCCAGAGCTCCCAGCACAGGGAGGGTGAGGGAGAGAGGCAGCACCAGCCTGTGCTCTGAAAATTGGAGCTTTGGCATCGAGGGGCAACCCAGGCAACAGCCAGGGCAGAGAGGGAGATTTAGGTCAGATGTTGGGGAAAAATTCCTCCCTGTGAGGGTGGGCAGGCCCTGGCACAGGTGCCCAGAGCAGCTGTGGCTGCCCCTGGATCCCTGGCAGTGTCCAAGGCCAGGCTGGACAGGGCTTGGAGCAGCCTGGGACAGTGGAAGGTGTCCCTGCCCATGGCAGGGGTGGCACTGGATGAGCTTTAATGTCCCTTCCAACCCAAACCATTCCATGATCCTATGAAAGGCCGGCACACAGGTGTCACTCAGACACAGGGACAGGGCTGAGCTTTGGCAAGTGCCAAGCAGCTCTTCCTGTGGGAGTCAGGGCCCTCCAGGGCGCTGCCAGCAGGACAGGCAAGCCCCAGCACTTTGAAATCCGAGGCCAATAAAGGCCATTTGTCGGGGGCGATGTTTTCCCCACATGTCTGCTGGGGTTTAAAGCTCCACATTTCACACAGAAACTCGAGGCAGCGACCCGGATTCTGCCTGGAGCAGGTTTTCCTTGTTAAAACACAGACTCCTGGAGCAACTGGAGCTGGTTTCTGTCTCACGTGGATCCTCATGGACCCTCCAACACCCCCAGTTCTGTGAGCCCAACCTGGTGCCCTCCTCTCCCTCCATCCTCCAAAATCAGCACCTCGGGGTCCAGTTGCAAAGGCAGAGCCTGTGGTGGTGTCACAGCTCTGCAGGGGCAGCCAGGGAATGCCACAGCATGGGATTTCCCTCCTGGATGGGGTGTTCCCTGGGGAACGGGGAGCATCCCACCAGCTTTGGCAGGGAGTGAGGGCACGTCTCCAGCCCAGTCTGGGGACAGAGCCCGACGGGAGAGAGCCTGGGGACAGAGCCTGACGGGACAGAGCCCAACGGGAGAGAGCCTGGGGACAGAGCCCAACAGGAGAGAGCCTGGGGACAGAGCCTGGGGACAGAGCCCAACGGGAGAGAGCCTGGGGACAGAGCCTGGGGACAGAGCCTGGGGACAGAGCCCAACGGGACAGAGCCCAACGGGACAGAGCCTGGGGACAGAGCCCAACGGGAGAGAGCCTGGGGACAGAGCCTGGGGACAGAGCCCAACGGGAGAGAGCCTGATGGGACAGAGCCTGGGGACAGAGCCTGATGGGACAGAGCCTGGGGACAGAGCCTGGGGACAGAGCCTGGGGACAGAGCCTGATGGGACAGAGCCTGGGGACAGAGCCTGGGGAAAGAGCCTGGGGACAGAGCCCAACAGGACAGAGCCTGATGGGACAGAGCCTGGGGACAGAGCCTGGGGACAGAGCCCAACAGGACAGAGCCTGGGGACAGAGCCCAACGGGACAGAGCCTGGGGACAGAGCCTGGGGACAGAGCCTGATGGGACAGAGCCTGGGGACAGAGCCTGGGGACAGAGCCTGGGGACAGAGCCCAACGGGACAGAGCCATCCTGTCCCCCGTCCCCCTCCAAGCACGCAAACATTCCAGGCAGGAATGCAGCCTCGGCCGCCAGACAGCTCCCGTGCTCCTGCAGGAACCCTGCAGCCACTCCAATTAGCTCTCCTGGAGATCCCATTACTTGCAGCCACAAGACATTGTTCACTTTATTCCCGGGAACAGCCGCGGGAGCAGGGAGAGAGTATTGCTCCAGGCTGCTCAGCGTTCCCAGAAAGCAGCGCACACCTGGAGCAGCTCAGCTGCCTGCCCCCAGCACAACTGCAGCTCTCCCCTCTGCAGTGAAACCCGAGCCCCGCCGGGGTCGCCTTTCCCTCGGACATCACCAAAACCCAGCAGAGCTGCGGCAGGAGGCTCAGGCTCCTTCCCCGCGGAGCTCTGCCATCGCTTCCCCATTCTCCTACACGGGAAAAGCCTTCCCCACCCTGCTAAAATCCCAGCCCTCCGTGGCTGGGGGTGCAGATCCCCACCCCGGGGAGCAGGGATGATTCCTGGGGGATGGGGACACACTGCCACTCACCGAGGAGGGGAGTCCAGGAGGCACCTTCCGAACCTTTTTGGGCTGTCCATCTGCGTTAGGGAAGAGAAGAGAGCGTCTGAGTTTTCAGGTGGGGTAGTGGGAGAGGAAAGGAGCTGCAGCAGAAGTCTCCAGGGCTGGAAGGCCTGGGCTGAGATCCCAAATGTCCCGTGGCCAAGGAAGCATCAACAGTGCAAATGTCCAAGGATGAGCCTCTCCGAATCTCTGCACCCTTTGGGGACAGGTTTCACCCCCACACAGAGATCCCAGGGCAGCAAGGGCTCCTTGAGAGAGACTGAGCCCATAAATATAATAACATTTAATGTTATAACCCCTCATTGGGGTTTTTTTTGGAAACACTTTAACTTGAAGTGGGTTTGTGGAGAGAGGATGCAGAAAGGGAACCCATGCAGGGCTGTGCTCTATTTTCATTTGCTCCCTACACAGGCATACACTTGGGAAAGCTTCACTGCTGCAGGAGGCAGGGCTGTGCTTCCCAGGGACAGACCCCAGCCATCCCTCCAGGGGAGGGGGACACAGTGTCCTGGGAGAAGGGGACAATGCAGGGAGGTGGTGGGGAAATATCCAGGAGTGACTCAAGGGGAAGCACTGGCTAAATTAAAAAACAAAATTCTATTTTTCATTATTATTATTTTTAACATTATTTTATTATTTTCCATAATTTACCATAATTATTTTTATTATTTTTCATATTTATTTTCTATTAATTTTTCAAAATTAAGGCAAGCCCTGGCTGGGGGGTGCAGGGGCTAACACAGCAACCTGCCAAGCCAGGGACTCTGATGTATCTCCAGAGCAGAAATTCACCCCACAGAACGTAAAGAATCATCTTCAGGCTGAAGGGGCAGCGCTAGAGTAGGTGCCTTTTTCTGAAAAGCACTGAAAAATGCACCCATCACTGGGTCACTTCTGGTTTCCTTTGTTGGGGAAAGCCCGAAATAGCAGCAGGAAAGTGGCTCTGGAGGGTGCAGGGGAACTGTGACGAGAAACACGAGTTCTGGGGAACTGGAGCTTGCCTTCCCTCCAGAGTTAAACCCATGCCTGACCCAGCCTTTGGTAAATCTTATTCCCAGGCAGATCCAGACATGGGCAAGTCCTGCTGGGGAATACCAGAGTGGACAGGGAGAGCTCCTGCAGCAAACATTCCCTGAGTCCCAGGGCACAGTGCCAGCCCTCCTGCTGCCTCCTGATGCCCTGCTCCTGCCAGTCCTGCCTGCTGCAGCTCCAGGAGGGCCACTGGCCACAGAAACAGCCTCTGAGGCAGCCCAAGGTTTGCCAGGAAGGATGAGGGATGTGCAGTGTGGCTGGAGGAGTTTTTAGAAGAACCTCAAGCCATTTCCTGCTTTCAGCTAATCTGTCATTTTCCAGAAAGAGGGAAATTGTACCTGACCCTGAGCACCCCTTTTTGAAGTTAGGTATCTCTATATACAGATAAGAGATATTTACATGCATTCCATCCCCAAAAATGAGCAGATGCCAAATCCACACCATGGCACATCAGGCACGTGGCAACATCAGCCCCTCATTCCCAGCATCACTGTCCTCATTCCCACCATCAATCCCTCATTCCCAAAGGCAGATCCGACGAGGGCACCTGCCCGGGTGACAACCCTGCAGTGCGGTGACACCCTGGGGACACGCAGTCACTCACCTATGCTGCTCTCAGCACCTCTCCGGCGAGGATTGTTGGGGTAAGAGAAATACTGAGACCCCCCTTTGCCCCCGGTGGGGGAAAGTGTGCTCGGGCTGGCGATTCCCATCTCGCTGGGCAGGAAACCAGGCTGCAAACAAGGAGAGAGAAAAGCCCTTCCATGGAATTACGCTGCAAAACGACTCACTGGGAGAGAACAGAGCTGCTTTGAGCCACCTTCACACCAATTCAGCCGAGGGGAAAAATAAACACGAGCCAAGGGGCCAGGAGGGAAAGCAAATCCGTAAATATGGGGGTGGAGGTGGGGGAATAGGTGTGGAGGAACAAAAGGAGCTTTCAACTTGTGCTTTCCTGCAGGACCCCAGCAAAGAACGTCTCCAAAGCAAGGATGTAGAACAGCAGGTGCCGTGGTGGGGACATTGTGGTGCCATGGTCACACTGTAGGTGCCGTGGTGGGGGACATCATGGTCCCACTGTCACATTCTGGGTGCCACAGTGGGGGACATTGCAGTCCCACTGTCACATTGTAGGTGACATGGTGGGGACATCGTGGTCCCACAGTCACATTGTAGGCGCCATGGCAGGGGACATCATGGTCCCACTGTCACATTGTAGGTGCCATGGTAGGACCATTGTGGTGCCATGGTCACATTGTAGTGCTGTGGTGGGGACATCATGGTCCCATGGTCACATTGTAGGTGCCATGGCAGGGGACATTGTGGTCCCATGGTCACATTGTAGTGCTGTGGTGGGGACATCATGGTCCCATGGTCACATTGTAGTGCTGTGGTGGGGATATCGTGGTCCCATGGTCACCTTGATGTCCAGGAGGGCAGGATGAGGCCCATGTCACCAGCCCATGTCATGGCAGTGCCCCAGCACGGAGCTGCCACTGCTCAGGGTGGTTTTCTCCTGAGTTTTATCAGGGAAAAGCCAAATCCCTCTTTCTAAAGGCAGGAAACTCCTCCCTGGTGTTTATCCCGGCTGACCTTGGGCACGCTGGGAAGCGGCGCAGAGCTGGGGGAGCTGGAGCCCAGGGTGCTCCCTCCTGGGACAGAGCCTCTCCTCCAGCACTGCCCCTGTCACCTCAGGAGGAAGTTCAAAGTATTTACATGGAATTGCTCAGGGCTGGCAAAGGGCCCCGGAGTCCCGAAAGCTCAGCTCTGACCCATCTTCCGAGGGCAACACACGGAAATAAAGGAGGATTTCAGGCTTTTGAGAAACTGGAAAGAGAAACCTTTGCTTTCAAACTCCGTCTCCTCCAGAAAGGGGTCAGGGAGGGAAAGAGGAGCTCGTGTGTTCACAGCTGGTGACATTCCTGCAATCTGTTCCACTGCTCAGGTTTCCTTCGCTCCGGAGTCGCTCCGTGAGCGGCCAAGGAAAGCACCCGGAGGGATCCCGGGAGCTGCTGCCCTGCTCCTCCTGCAGGCAGAGAGGCACTGGGATTTTGAGGTAATTTCCCAGAGAAAGGGGTTTTCTTCCTGTTCCCTCTCCCTTGGGGATGCCTCAGGACACGGCTCAGGGTTGAACGATAGGAAAACTGCAGCTCTGCCCCTTTTTGGGCAGAACCTGCTCCCCATCCAGGCCATCTCCACCAGGCAGTTTTTCATCTTTTCAAAAACAAACAAAAAAAAAGGTCAACCCCCCTCACTCCCCCAAACTGGAGCCAGAAGCAACAACTGCTCTGGGGGCCACAGCGGCTCCCTTGGCCTCCCCCTGCCCCACACAAGGGGGTTTTGTCTTCTCTCCACATCAAGTGGGATTTGCCACCCGATCCCCAGCCCTGTGCCCGCCTCTCCCGGGGCCTCTCCCGGCCATTTGCCCCCCCATTTCTGTTACCTTATATTCCCCCTCCTCCACGAAAGCCCAGCAAAACCATCATATCCAAAAGCAACACTTGGCACCGGGCCCAGTTTTGTTTGAGCAGCTTCAGTGGTAAATGAAATCCACTCTGGCACAGCCAGCACAGCTGCTCCAGCAAAGGAAACATCCTCACTTCAGAGAGGAGGAAATTATGACAAATTTTTGTAAAATTAAAACATGTAATATGTGTGTGTGTACACGGATAAAATAAAAGCTGTCCGGCCAAAAGCTCCTCCTTGGCTCCAGTGCTGGGAGTGTTATCCCAGGGCCACGCCAGGCACTGAGGGGGCACTTGGAGCCACACATCAAAGGGAGGTGCTCGCTCCTTCCCGAAAAACTATTTCTGGATGCTGGTGGCAGCGGGGAAGGTTATCTCGGGGCTGCTCCGCCGCGTTCCTGGGCTCGGATTGACGCCTGTGGTATTCTCCACAGGAAGCAGAGTTGTTCTCCCCAGCACAGCCCTGGTTCTGCTGTGGGGTTCACGTGGGGTGACCCAACAGGGCTGGGCTGTGGCTGTGAGAGGTGGCAATGGTGTGCTGGGGCCTTCCTGGGCTGTGGAGATCGTGGAATCCCAGGAGGGTTTGGGCTGGAAGGGACCTTAAAACTCATCCTTTCCCACTCCTTGCCCTGGGCAGGGACACCTTCCACCATCCCAGGCTGCTCCAAGCCCTGTCCAGCCTGGCCTTGGACACTGCCAGGGATCCAGGGGCAGCCACAGCTGCTCTGGGCACCTGTGCCAGGGCCTGCCCACCCTCACAGGGAACAATTCCTCCCCAATCTCCCATCTAGCCCTGCCCTCTGGCAGTGGGAAGCCATTCCCTGTGTCCTGTCCCTCCATCCCTTGTCCCCAGTCCCTCTCCAGCTCTCCTGGAGCCCTTCAGGCCCTGCCAGGGGCTCTGAGCTCTCCCTGGAGCCTCATCTTCTCCAGGTGAACACGCCCAGGTCTCCCATCTGGCTCCAGAGCAGAGGGGCTCCAGCCCTCAGAGCATCTCTGTGGCCTCCTCTGGACTGGCTCCAGTAGCTCCATGTCCTGCTGCTGGGCCCCAGAGCTGGACACAGAACTCCTGCTGCAGGTCCCACCTCAACAGCCCCACCACAGATCCAAAGCTCTGCCCCACAGTCACTCCAGAGGTGCTGCAGCAGCACAGAAACCCCACAGAGCCCCATCCCTGAACTGGGCCATGGGGCACTGCCCAGAGAACTGGGAGATGCCCTTGGGAGGGAGAGGGAAAGCCCAGGGCAGGCACTGGAGGGGATGGAGCCTCCTGGAATGCTCTGCTGCCCACGGCCAGCCTGGCACAGGGAAGGCATTGCTTGGATTGGACTCCCTGGAGCTCCCCGGCAGGGCAGCGTGGCTGAGTCAGGCTGGTCAAATACACACCAGAGTAACAATAACAGAACTAGTGAGCCTGGAGAAGTTTGGGAAAAAAGTGAGAGGCTGCTACAACCAACATTTTCTAACCTCTGACAACCCTCCTGAGCCAGCCACGCACACCAGCATGAACCCTGACACTCTACAGAGGTTTTGGAGCAGAGCAGAGGCTTCCCAGGACCCTGTGCACAAAGGTGAGATGTGAATCCAGGCTCGTTTTCATTCCCAGACTCTCACTCTCGGGACTCAGTAAACAAAGCAGAAAATCTCACTGCATTTTGTCATTACCTGGTTTAGTCCCGGCATCCCTGTGTCTCTTCCAAACGTGGAGTAGGAGGCTCTTTCACTGCTCTTCCCTGCAGGGGAAAAGAGAAAGATAGGATTTGGGGTAAGAGAGAAGGTTTCTTTGCCCCCAGGCACACGGATCCTGCCCAGGGACAAATCCTGTTCTGTGAGGCAGCTGCCTCTGCTCTCCGTGCAGTACCAGCCCTGAAAAGCTCATTCTAAAACAGGAGCTGCTTTAAGTTCACGAGAGCAGGTCCACAAACACCACAGCCCAGAGCTGCAGCGGCACAGGGAAGTGCTCGTGGCCATGGAAACTGGCAGGGTCAGCCCGAGCCAAAAGCTCCCTGCAGACAGCCCCGGCCAGCTGGGCTGGGCAGAGGCAGGGCCGGGGCAGAGCAAAGGCCAGCACGAGTGACCAGACCTGGTGTGCTTCCCAGACAACAGGAAATCCAATCCCAGTGCACGAGAGCTGAGCTCTGCTCCACACGGCACTGGGCACCTTCTCTCTGCTCCTGGGGGAGAGTCAACTTCCCAAAACCTGCGGTTCCTCGCAGCTGGAGCGGTGCTGCCAGCTGGGATCTGTGTGGGAACAGCCCCGTGCCAGCAGTGCCCACGTGTCCCTGTGAACTTCATAGTGTCCCAGAGTGGTTTGGGTTGGAAGGGACTTAAAGCTCATCCCATTCCATCTCCTGCCATGGGCAGGGACACCTTCCACTGTCCCTGGGTGCTCCAAACTGTCCAGCCTGGCCTTGGACACTGCCAGGGATCCAGGGGCAGCCACAGCTGCTCTGGGCACCTGTGCCAGGGCCTCCCCACCCTCACAGGGAACAATTCCCTCCCAATATCCCATCTAGCCCTGCCCTCTGGCAGTGGAAGCCATTCCCCCTTGTCCTGGCACTCAGCATCAATGAATGCTTCTCTCAAGCCCACCTCACCCTGCACACACACAACTGAAAACAAAGTTTTCAAGGGCAAAGAAAAAGAAGCCCAGACCCCTGGTGAGATGGTCCCACTCTGAAATATCCTGGTACTCTCCTGCCTCATGGTCACTGCCCTGGGCACAGTGTGGCCCCAGCCAGCAGCACCCAGTGGTGCCAGGACAGTGAAGGACACAAGGCTGGCAGGCAGGGAATGGTTCTGTGCGGTGCTTGGGGGCAGCTGGAGGCACAACAGTGTCCTTTGGGATTCTCTCTGTCCCCCTAAAGCAAAACCAGACACTCTTCTAGTGGGGAACAGGCACTCCAGCAGCCCCCACCCCCAAACCCTTCCCGAAAAAGGGATCACAGATCACATCCTTCCTCCGGTCTGGCTTAGTGAGCAAAATTGGGAGGGGCAGGATTTTGCCAATCTGCTTAGCCTAAAGCCAGCCCTGAGGCCACTAAGATGCAGGTTAATGCACTGGGGCGACATTGGGGCTGGCAGGACCCTCCCCACATCACTAAGAGGTTTTGGGGAGAGAATGAAGAGGGGAGGGGGAGCAAAATGCCTCAAAGCAGCCCCCCTGAAGCACAGGGATGAGAGATGACAGAGTGGTTTGGGCTGGGAGGGACCTCAAAGCTCATCCAGTGCCACCCCTGCCATGGGCAGGGACACCTTCCACCATCCCAGGCTGCTCCAAGCCCTGTCCAGCCTGGCCTTGGACACTGCCAGGGATCCAGGGGCAGCCACAGCTGCTCTGGGCACCTCTGCCAGATGGGAAGAGAGAGGAGGCTCCTCATTTTGCAGCCTTACCATGGAGGCCTTGAACTCAACCCAAAAATTTTAGAGCGGATTCCCCCACCGCAACCCCCAGACCCCCATTCCTGATGGGAAGGTCCTGGCATGGCACAGCCTCCCCCTCCCTCAGCTCCAGTGACAGCCGGAGGCTCCGTTTCCTTTCAGAGGCTTAAATGTTAAGTAAACAAAGGTCAAAATGTCAGAGGATGGATCTCCTAAATGACCTAATTTCTAAAAGAGCTTAAGAGCTCGATCTGCCGGCCACAGCACAAAGGACTCAGCAGGTTGTGGCATCAGGCAGCTCCTGATTACTCCTAAAGCAGAGGAAAAGCAGGGTAATGCCATGGGGGTTTGGCTGCACAGCAGCAGCCAGGTCTCCCCTCTGATAACACACTGCTGCTTCCGTGTGTGGCTGGAGTGCGGAATCCTGGAATCAGAGTGGTTTGGGTTGGAAGGGACCTTAAAGCTCATCCTGTTCCACCCCTGCCATGGCAGGGACACCTCCCACTACCCCAGGCTGCTCCAAACTTCATCCCACAGCCTCTGCCGTCACCAGAGAACTTGGGCTGAACCATGGGGTGCCTGGATGTGTGTGGGAAGGTGAAGGCACACTGGGAAATCCATGTGAAGTTCAACAGGGCAAGTGCTGGATCCTGCCCTGGGATAGGGCAGCCCTGGATGCAGGGACAGACTGGGGAACAAGAGGCTTGAGAGCAGCACTGCAGGAAGGGATCTGGGGGTCCTGGATAGTGGCAAGTTGGATCTGAGTCCCCACTGTGTCCTGGCAGCCCAAAGGGCCACCGTGTCCTGGGGGGCACCAGGCCAGGCAGAGATTGTCCTGCTCTGCTCTGCACTGGGGCAGCCTCACCTCAAGAGCTGGGGGCACTTTGGGCACCACAAGATCAGAAGGATCCAAAGCTGCTGGAGAGTGTCCAAGGGAGGGACACAGAGCTGGGGAAGGCTCTGAGGAGTGGCTGAGGACATTTGGCTTGTTCAGCTGGAGCTGAGGAGACTGAGGGGAGACTCCTCGGGGGCTGCAGCTCCTCCTGAGGGGAGCAGGAGGGGCAGGGGCTGAGCTGTGCTCTGGGACAGGGACAGGAGCCCAGGGAAGGGCTGGAGCTGTGTCAGGGCTTGGCATGGATCTCAGGGAAAGGTTCTTCCCCCAGAGGCTGCTGGGGCACTGCCCAGGCTCCCCAGGGAATGGTCCTGGCCCCAAGGCTGCCAGAGCTCCAGGAGCGTTTGGACAACGCTGCCAGGGATGCACAGGGTGGGATTGTTGGGGTGTCTGTGCAGGGCCAGGGGTGGATTGATGATCCCTGTGGATCCTTTCCAGCTCAGGATGTTCTGGGATTCTATGAACTCAGTGCCAGCTCTGCACTGCTCTGAACCCACAACCTTTTCTGGATGTTCTCTCATTCCTCACTCGGTGCATCTGCTGCACCCTTGGGTCTGTGGGTGCCCCATGGGATGGGGACACTGGCAAAGGGAAGGCAGGCCCCGGGCAGCCCCAGCTCCTGTGCCCTTCATCAGTACATAACAAGGGGAAGAAGTGGCAAAATACTCAGCACAAGAAATTTCACATTTAATTTACTATGAAAACAATGCAGAAGAAAGAATGGCAAACTTTTCTGGATTGGGATGTACCTAAGACTGCTGAAAGTTGAAAGGTGCAGAGGCTGGGCAAGGAAAGGCAGACCTTGCCAGCAGAAGGAGCTGTTTCTGTGGGCAGGGAGATGGCACAGGTGGCAAACCCAGACCCACTCTGTCCCCCCTTGGCAGCCACAGCCCAGGGCACCAACCAGGAATGGTGGCAAAGCCCCAGGAAGGAGCCGAGGACCAGGATGGAGACAAGTCCCAGCAACCTGGGAAAAAACCACCAGGAATCTCCCCAGACTCCACCTTGCTCCCAACAGAATCACTGAAATCCTGCAGACAGGTGTTAGGGGATCTTGTGGGAGGAGGAGGAGAAGACAGTGGGAATAAAAGCCTTGAAGAAGAAAGAGGTTTCCTTTGAAAGGAGGTGAAACACAGTGGAGGCACCTCGAGTCTGCAGCCCGACACTGACTGGGAGCACTCAGCATTTCCAGCTCTTTCTGGCATCCCCCTCCTGCCTTTCTCGCTGCCAGCTCCTTCCCCTGCCCCTCACCTGCCTAAGGAGCCATTTCCCAGCCTCTCTCCTCTCCCAGCACGTTCCCTCTTGCAGGATTTGGCTGTGTGGGGCTCTGGAAGCCTCCCCCAGGCCCTGCCTTCTCGCAGGGCTTTTCCAGAGAAACCCCCACACCGTTTGTGCGGCTCCTCCCGAAGGCACATCCGCTCCTCAGCTTGGAGAGAAAGTGGAAAAATAAAAACTGCTCTTCCCAAAGGCTCCCCCCAGCTCTGGCAGTGTCAGGGATTGGCTTTGGCACCCTGGATCACAGCAGCACCTCACCTCCACTGCAGCAAACTGCTTTAAAAGAACTCACAGGTTGGCCGTTTCTCTCCCAGCCCACAGAACTATGGAATAACCTGAACTGGAAGGGATCCACAGGGATCACTGAAGTCCAACTGCTGGCCCTGCTCTTGACGGCCCAAGAAAAGGTATTTAAATGCTGCCTACAAGTTTTTCCAGCACCCCCTGGCAAAACCAGTGCCCCCAGATCACACCAGTTCCAGCACAACCACCACCCACCATGCACCTCCCCCAGCCCCACACTGCTAATTCCATTAGAATTCCATTAGAATTACGGCCTGGGGGAAAAGCGGAGGCAAAACACAGCCAGGGATTAAAAATGGGGAGGAAAAAAGAAGTTAAAAAAACAGGAGCAGCAACAGCCCCCCCGATTAAACTCATTGTCCAGGAAGACCCCAATCCACAGGCACTGACAATACCCTCCCGATTAGGCACACTGCTCTGAAAGGCGGCTAATTACTAGAAATAATTACTAGACAGAAATCTGTTATGGCTTATCAGTTTCCTTGCTGTTTAACCACCCCCTCCATGCCTGTCCCTGCTGAAGACGAATGGTAAATTGTGAAATTGGTGACTTCAAACAGAGAGAAAAGCCCTCCTCACTCTCCTCATCCTCTGGGAGGAGTCAGTTTGTCACCGCACTGTGTCCTGGGACAGCCAGGGGTGCTCCTGTCACCTCTCCCCACCCCAGCCTGGGAAGCTCAGAACTCCCCAGAATGTTCCTTGTCCTCTGCGAGCAGCACGAAGGGCTCAAAGCTGGAAAACTTGGAGGAGGAAGCAATGGAGGGTTCAGGCATCGGTTCTGCACGTGCTCACCACCCAGCAGCTTGGGATGCTTCTCATTGGGAGCACTGATGGTGCTTCCACTCAGGGATGTAGAATCATGGTACCCTGGAATATCCTGAGGTGGAAGGGACCCACAGGGATCATCAGTCCAGCCCCTGGCCCTGCACAGACACCCCAACAATCCCACCCTGTGCATCCCTGGCAGTGTTGTCCAAACGCTCCTGGAGCTCTGGCAGCCTTGGGGCCAGGACCATTCCCTGGGGAGCCTGGGCAGTGCCCCAGCAGCCTCTGGGGGAAGAACCTTTCCCTGAGATCCATCCCAAGTCCTGACACAGTTCCAGCCGTTCCCTGGGCTCCTGTCCCTGTCCCAGTGCACAGCTCAGCCCCTGCCCCTCCTGCTCCCCTTGGGAGGAGCTGCAGCCCCCGAGGAGTCTCCCCTCAGTCTCTGCTCCAGCTGAACAAGCCAAGTGCCCTCAGCCACTCCTCAGAGCCTTCCCCACTCCATGTCCCTCCTTTGGGACGCTTTAATTTATTTTCTTATTCTTTTGACAAATTTAGGTTATTCCATGCAGTGCAACACAGCCCAGAGCTCCCAGCACAGTCAGTCCTGCAGAGAGCTCTGATTTTCCCCACCACCTCGTGGAGCTGAAGCTGTGGCAGAGGACAGTGGCTGAAGATTCCCCTCACACTGTCCTTTTCATGGGAGCAGGAAGGGCAGCACACACAGCCCTGGGAGCCCAGAGTGGGGCAAGTCCATCTCTGGGAGCAGTTCCCACAGGAGCTGTGTCAGAGCAGTGCTCTCGGCTCTGTGCTCCCAAAGCTCCCAAAGCTCCCATCGTGCTGGATGCTCATCCAAAGAACATCCACGAGCCCAAATCCAAGAGCTGAACCGAAATCAGTGCTTTCCCTTTTGAACTGGCTTTGGATGAGGTGTGCACGCTGTGATCCACAGGGTCACCACCCCGGGACTGGGCTGCACTGGGGTGAGGAGCGGTGACCATCCCTGGGGCTGCCAGCAGTGCTGTTCCTGCAGGGAACAGCAGGGGTTAAATCCGAGCTTTGTGCTCCCCCAGCTCTGCCCCAGGGTGAGCAGCCCCTTCCTCACTGCCCCTGGGAGGGGACTCGGGCTGGGTGACACCAGAGGGCCCAGCCAGGAACAAGAGGCAGCGATGCAGCCCCATGGGGATTTCAGGGATGTGCTGGCAGTGTCCTGCTCCCCACAAACTCAGAGCCACTTTCCTTCTGTCCTGGGCTAGGCAGATCCCTCCAGCCGTGCCTTTCCCACAGAGTTTGCTGCTCTGGAGTTTGTGACACCAGCTCCCAGCACAGGGACACACCACAGAGATTTGCACAGACACATTCCACTGATCCTTCATCCAAACGGCCACTCCACTCTGAAGCTTCCAAATCTCTCTCCTTGCTCCCTGCTGCTGTCAGATCAGTCAGAGTGGTGACAGGGGAGCACTGACTGCACCCCAGATCCCCCTCAGCAGCTCCAGGGCCCCAAAATGCCACCAGCCTGCAGGGACAAGGTGAAGTCTCCACCCTGGAAGGGATGTGAGCACTGCTCAAAGCTCAGGCTGGCAGGAGCTCCTCAGCCCACCAAAGGCTGGTCAGAGCAGAGCTTCCTTTTCCTTGTGGAAAATAGAGGCAAATATCCCCATTTGCTCAATTTCTCCCCCAAGCAGAGTGTCCCTTTGCTCTGGGAAGGTGCTTGCTGTCCCCAAAGCCCATCCTCAGGGGTTGGGGGCTGCAGCCTGGGCCTGGGACACGCACGGACTCCAGGAACAAAATCCAAAGGACAGGATTGCCAGGGGGAGCCAGCACCACCCCGACTGCTCAGAGCCCCAATGTGGGACACCAGCGCTGACTTTGGGGAGCCCTTGCAGCTCAGCCTCCCTCTCTGCTGGCCAAGCCCACCACTGCCAACACAGAGCTCCTCCCAAAATGGCTCTTCCGGCAGTTTCTGATCTTCCTTGAAGGAAAGAGATACAAATTCTGATCTTGGAGAAGGCTTAGATATCTCACACACCTTTCATCCACCAAGTACCACAGCATGTTCATCATCTGCTGCCTCCACCTCCTCAAATTTTAAAATTCCCTGATTCCACTCAACCACCTCATCAACATGAACTTCCTGGCCTGAGGGGCACCTTGCTGGCACCCAGGGACTGGCAGCCAAGGTGACACATTTCCAAAACTCTCTTTTCCCTCCCATTTTATCACTGCTTTTACAGAAGCATTATTTTATTGTCCTGCCCTTTCATCTCCTTTATCCCTTTGCATTTTGACACTCAAAAAGTTTTCAGAAGCAGCTTGGAAAACAGGATGAGAAAATTCCACCCCTGCTCTTCCCCATGTCCTTCCTTCCCAGCACATGAGCAAAGAGGTAGGGAGAGATGGGATATTGGGAAGGAATTCTTGACTGAGAGGGTGGGCAGGCCCTGGCACAGGTGCCCAGAGCAGCTGTGGCTGCCCCTGGATCCCTGGCAGTGTCCAAGGCCAGGCTGGACAGGGCTTGGAGCAGCCTGGGACAGTGGAAGGTGTCCCTGCCCACGGCAGGGGTGGCACTGGATGGGCTTTAAAGTCCCTCCCAACCCAAACCATTCCATGATTCCCTGATTCTACAGTGAAAACTGATCTACATATTTTGGAACCTGCTCCCAGAATTGATGCTTTCTACTTTAACAACATTCAATTTTAGGAACAAAAGGGACTTGGAAACACAAGGAACCCTTTGCCCCCCACTGTTCCCTGTGCTGGTGGTGGAGCTCCTGGTGCTGTCCATGACCCCCCTGGGGAGACAGAGCCCCATGAGCCTGGGGCCACAGTGTGGTCACTGTCTGCTGGCCACAGGGCCACTGCTCACCCTCAGCTCCTGGAAATCGCCCTGGGGGCTCCACGTGCCGGGGACCGGTCGGGCTCGCAGGGAGCCGCGGCGGCTGCCAAGGAGCGGAGCCCCAGCTTTGAGAGGGAGCCAAAGGCGTCTTCCCTGCACACATCAAAGGGGAAACCTCCGCGCTCCTCCCCGGGCAGCTCCTTCTCAGCTGGAAACTCTCAAGGCTGCCTTGGCCGCAGGTGTGGGATGGGCTGGGCTGGGTCCCCCCACGCACACCCCCCAAGCCCCACTGAGCTGCAGCAGGGCTCCCCATCCCACTCACAAACCTCTCTGTGCTTCACTTCCATCCTCCCAGGCCAGAGGAGGAGAAGGAAGAACCTCCCGTGCAGAGGGATGGGGGAGCTGCAGGGAAAGGCACAGGACCCCAGGGGACACCCACACATCGTCCCCAGCAGCACAGGGGTGAAGGGGGAGCAGAGCTCACAGTGACCCCCGGGCTGGGCCAGGAGGAGCCAACACAGACCCTGCTCCTGTCCCAGCACTGCCCTGCTCTGCTCCTCCCCCTTCCCACCAGCCCCACAGGGAGCATTTCGTCTTGGGGAGATTTTCTATCTCAAATACAATTCCCTCTTCTTAGCCCTCCCTTCCAACCATGAACCCCAGCTCCGCTCCTTCCACATGTGCTGGAGCATTTTCACCACCCCTGCGTGGGCAAAGGTGGGCAGGACTAACCCCAATTCCTGACCTAATGCCATTAGAGCTCTCTAAGCTCTCCAGGAGGGATATTTTCTGCTCTTAATCTCTCCTCCCACCCCCGAGCTGGGAGAGGTGACTGGGTGAATGGTCACCACATCCGGTCACGCAGGATCACTGTCCCTCGCCAGTCCCCGAGAGCTCCTCACACTGCCTGCTGGGGCTGGGGATGGACGAGCCAGACAAGGCTGCTGGAGCCCTGCAGGACATGGGAGAGGCCCCTCCAAACCCCACTGCAGCCAAGGGAGCAGCCCCAGCTCTCTGGGAGGTGACACAGCCACCAGCCCCAGCAAGTCACAGTCACCGCATGGGTCTGGTTGGAAGTGACCACAGTGGGGTCGTTGGTGCCACCTCCCCACTCCAGCAGGGTCATCCCGAGCCCTTAATAAACCCTGAACAATGAGCATCTCTCCCACCCCTGATTCCCAGCTCCCAGGAGCAGAGTCAGCCCATCCGGGCAGGCATCGATCCCCGGGGGCTACGGTGAGCAGGGAAAAGGAACCACACACACAACAGCTGGCACAGCTGGAACCCTCGGGACACAACACCACCCCCTGCAACACAGCTTGGAGAACACCTGCAGCAGGTCCGGCCCGGGGAACAGCTCCCCCCACCATGGGCCAGCCAGTGTCACACGTCCCCTACCCTGGGCAGCTGCCAGGCAGCTGAGGGCACTCACCCACGAGTCCAGCTCCCAGGAACGGTGACGACGAGATGCTGTTGTGGGATGGCAGCTCCCGGTGCTCGCCGTAGTGGGGCCCTTCCCCATAGCTCTGCTGGGACAGCACAGCACAGTCACACTGCAGCCCAAGCATCCCAAAACACAAGGCCCAGCCTCTCCCAGGAAGGGGCAAAGCCAAAGGCTCCTTGCAAAAAGGGCATGGAAATGATTTTATCCTCATGCCAAGGGAGAGCTGGGCAGCGCAGAGGACGTGGCACTGGGAGGGGACGTGGCAGGAGGGGACATGGCAGGAGGGGACATGGCAGGAGGGGATGTGGCACCATGGTGTGCCCCGTGCTGGCAGCTCTCAGGCAGTTTGGCCCCCACCAGGTGAAAGCCAGGCAGCCCCTCCCCCAGGCAGGGGGGCGAAGGGGAGAGGAAAAGGCTGGATAATATAAATGTATATTTTTAGATAAATTTATAGAAATATATAAATTATAATATACAAATGAGAGCTGACACCACAGCGCTGTCTCTGCCCCTGCTTGGAGGGGAGGGAAAGGTGCCATTGCAAAAATGAATCCCACAAACCCATTAAAACAAAAATAACACCATTTCCATGGAGTTCATGGTGTTTGTCTCTTCCCATCCTCGGGCCCCAGTCACGAGGTGCTGCAGCCTCAACTCCTTCCCTTCAAAACCCTTCCCAAGCTCTCCATCCCCGCCAAGGGCACACGATGGCACACAAGGGCACACAATGGGCACCAATGTGGCCACACAATGTGCTGGACTGCAGGGATTCCCTCCTCAGGTTCCCAAAGCTTTGTGGGGTGGCTGCCCAGGAAGCTTTGCTATCAGATGAGATCCCTCAATCCACTCAGATCCCTCAGCCCACCCATCTGTGTCTCCTTGGGCACCTGTCCCACCCCAGCCCCCTCTCCCCACACCATCACTGGCTGCAGGGAGGGGAGGGGAGATCCCTGAGCAGCCACAGGAGCCCATCCCAGTGCAGGTCTGGGGGAGGTTCTGGAGGAGAAACCTCAAGGGGATCTTGAGGCAGCAAAGCCTGGGGAGGTGGGGATGGGGGAAACCCTACAGAGCTCACAGAACCCATGTCCAAAATGGGGCAAGAAAAGCTGCTCCAGGGTTAGACTCAACACTCCCAAAGGCCTGGGAAAGGCCCCGTTTGTTTTGGTTGGAGCTTGGTGTTTGTGCTTTGTCCTTACCCTTCCTTGGTCAAACGTGGAGCTGTTTTGATCTCCCGTTCCCCAGGAACCTGATCCTGGTCTTTCATCCAAGCCTACCGAAAAACAGGAAGAACAAAGGTTACTCTTTGCTTTATCAGCAAAGCCTCAAAGGTGTTCTCATAAAATTAACTCTTCCTTCTACAAACAAAACAATATTTTCATTAATAAACCACTTCCACTTGGCGTGACCGAGCCTCCCCTCTGCCTCCTCACCTTCCCACTCCCGCTGGGAGTTATTCCACAAACTTCAAAGCAAATCCCACCACAGCCTGGAAATGGTTCAAAACATGGGACAGTGGGAAGAGGAGAAACAAGTATTTTAACTCCTTTATTCCAGAGAGCGCCCACGAACCTCCTTCCCCCAGAGAGCGATGGTGAAAGGAACTAACTCAGAACCAAAAACACATCGCACCCATTCAGATGCTCCAGTGGGACTCGAGTTTTGCCCATGGTGCTGCAAGATCATGGACCAAACTCCACTGAACATTGCACCTGAGCAGAGGAAGAGTGCCTGGAGCTGAAATCCTCCGGTGGCAATTGCTGTGAGTCCAACATTCAGAGTCACCTGTCCAAGGGGGCTCTTTAAGCCCCCCCAGGTCCCCCCAAGGAACTGGGGCCATCAGAGCACACTCCCAGCCTTCTCAGCCTCCCAAGAATATCCTTGGCAAGAAGGGATCCAACCCAATCCGGCAGAGCACCAAGCAGAAGGTTTTGCAATGTTCCTGCACAGGCTGCGGTGGAAATCGGCTCCTTTCATCCCTTGCCAAGCCCATGCAGGCAGCACCTCCTGGGCTGCACGAGGCACCAGGGGAGTCACAGAGTCATGGAATGGTTTGCGTTAGGAGGGACCTCAAAACTCATCCAGTGCCACCCCTGCCATGGCAGGGACACCTTCCACTGTCCCAGGCTGCTCCAAGCCCTGTCCAGCCTGGCCTTGGACACTGCCAGGGATCCAGGGGCAGCCACAGCTGCTCTGGGCACCTGTGCCAGGGCCTGCCCACCCTCACAGGGAACAATTCCTTCCCAATATCCCATCTAGTCCTGCCCTCTGGCAGGGGGAAGCCATTCCCTGTGTCCTGTCCCTCCAGGTCTTTATCCAAAGTCCCTCTCCAGCTCTCCTGGAGCCCAATTCAGTGAGATGGAACTGCCCACCATGAAAAAAAATCCTGGGATGTTGCATCAGCAAAGCTCCCACAGCTCCAGCTGACACCACAAGCACACGGAGGAACCTTCCCTGACCTGACTTAGCCGCAGGATCTCTGACTGTGCTGCCTGGTGGGTGAGCAGAACGGTGTTCAGAGGGGGTCAGTCCAGGGATCTGAGGGGGGCTGGGCAGGGTGGGGGCACCCATCTCTTTGGAGGTGCTGCACAAACCCTGTGAGCTCTGCTGGGGTGGACAGAGAGAGATCCCAGACCCACAGGAGGCTGAGAGTGAGGACAGCACCAGCCATGGACACTTCCCAGCCCAGGGACACCCCCAGCCCCACACTGGGGGTCATGGAATGACACCAGAACCTTCAGCAGCATTGCCCTGTGCCAGCACCAGGGGCTGCCCCCCCTAGGGGCTCTCTGGGGACCTCCTCTGTGCCAATTCTTCCAGCAGGGATGGCACTTCCAGGTGCCCCAGGATGCCCTTTCGGGAGCAGGGAGCTGCGTGGGAGCAAGGACAGGGGGGCAGGGGACAGGGCTCACTCCCATTTCGGTTGGCAAAGCTGATTATTATGGCAAACATGCCTCGGATTTGTCTCCTCCGCTCCCCTCACTGTTCATTTAACCAGAAACTTCTTTCAAATTACATCCTTCTATTTCTGTGCCTTTGTGTTAATCATTTCCCCAGAGAATTGGTGTTTAATTGCTGTCTAATTTGCATAATTATGCATATTAATCTCCACACCTAATGAATATTCATAATTCTCATTTAGATTTTGTTTTCTAATCAAAAATTTCCAATGTGATTACTGTGCAGAGCAGGGATAAGCCTCTAATAATACCTTGGATACTAGGGAGAATTACTGCCAATTCTCCCACCTCCTACTTCCTAGAATAAACTTTTGCTTTGCTAATGTGTTTTTCCAAAGCAATTCATCTGCAATCTCTGCAAACCCTGGCGAGGCAGGAGGCAGAAACGCTCCTTTGAGTCATTTTGCTGTCATGGGTGGTTTTAAAGCTCCCCAAGGGTCGGGGAGAAGACACGAGCAGGATCTGCAGCCTTGGACATCCTTGGAAAAGTGCTCCCTTTGGGCTGGAAGGACAAGGACTGCAGCACTCAGTCCCCACGAGGATCCCCAGGAGCCTCAGAGGCAGGAGATAGCCAAGACATGGGGGTCCTGACCCTCACACCCACCCCTGCCCCACGCAGGATGGGGTTTGGGGGTCACCCTGGGTCACCCCAACCTCCCACCGAGCCCTCGGTGCTGCCCCAGCCCACAGCAGAGCAGAGCAGAGTGTTCCAGGGCCGGAGAGGATGCTCCGTGGGGCAGGCTCTGCAGGGAGCTGCGGTGCCTGCAAGTCCAGGGGAATTCTCCTCAGCTTGAGTCTCCCTCGCTCGAATGTCCCTCCAGATATTCGAGAGCCTTCAGATATCCTTCGATATTCCCTTCAGTGATTCCAGAACAGCCTGGACATGCTCCTGGGTGATGTGAAGGGAGGTGGGATCAGATGACCACCACGGTGCCTTTTAGTCTCATACATTGGGGGATTCTGTGCCAAAATTCATGAACAATAGGAGCAAATCCCTGCCTGGTCTCCCCGAGGAAGGAGGGAGAGGACACAGTGGGTGGCACGGGTGACAAAGGCTGAGGGTCACACATCCCCTAGACAAGGAGAAACCCCTGGCACGAGCTGCCCCACCCTGTGGTGCCACCAGCGTGGCAGAGGGATCCCAGAGAGGGGCTCAGCCCCCGAGAGCTCCAACAGCCCCTGCAGAGGAGAGCCTCTCCCAGATCATGTCCATGTCCCAGACCCCCTCCTTGGCCCCTTTGTGACCCCAAACGGGGTCACAGCAAACCAGCCCTTTTTTTTTCCAGGAAGAAATTCCTCCCTTTGAGGAGGTGAGGCCCTGGCACAGGTGCCCAGAGCAGCTGTGGCTGCCCCTGGATCCCTGGCAGTGTCCAAGGCCAGGCTGGACAGGGCTTGGAGCAGCCTGGGACAGTGGAAGGTGTCCCTGCCATGGCAGGGGTGGCACTGGATGGCCTTTAATGTCCCTTCCAGCCCAAACCAGTCTGGGATTCTGTGACCCCCGGGGAAACCCAAAAGGTCTCTTGAACCCACAAGTTACTTCCATAGCTGCCAAGCTGAAGTGAGGTTTCATTCTCCCTCCCAAGCAGCAAAGAGCATCCCATGGCTCTGGAAGCTCCTCCAGAGGTGCCCACGCCAGCTCTGTCCCATGTCTCCTGGAAAATAAAGTCTTGCACCTTCCCCAAGCTGCAGCCACTGGTGTGAAAAGGTGCTGGCAAAAAAATCTCCCTCTTTTCAGCCTGCAGGTGTTTTAGGAATTCAGGGATTTCTGGGATGAAGCCAGGAAAAAGCAGACTGCCCTCTTTCAGCGTCTGGCATCTGTCCTACATTCGCTGCCAGCCCACTCTTCCCTCCCTTCGTATTCCTAAGGATCTACGATTTGGCAGCAAATGCCCTCGGCCAGCCCTGCAGAATCCCAGCATTGGGCCAGGGGCAGGTGCCTCTGGAACAGCTCCAGCGGCAGGAGCTGCTCCCCTCGCGGCACAAAGCCCTGAGCACAACACAGTGTCACCCTGAGCACAACGCGGTGTCACCCTGAGCACAACGCGGTGTCACCCTGAGCACAGCACGGTGTCACCCCAAGCACAACACGGTGTCACCCTGAGCACAGCACGGTGTCACCCCAAGCACAACACGGTGTCACCCCAGAGACAACGCGGTGTCACCCTGAGCACAGCACGGTGTCACCCCAAGCACAACACGGTGTCACCCCAGAGACAACGCGGTGTCACCCTGAGCACAACGCGGTGTCACCCTGAGCACAGCACGGTGTCACCCCAAGCACAACACGGTGTCACCCCAGAGACAACGCGGTGTCACCCTGAGCACAACACGGTGTCACCCTGAGCACAACGCGGTGTCACCCTGAGCACAACGTGGTGTCACCCCAAACACAACACGGTGTCACCCTGAGCACAACGTGGTGTCACCCCAAACACAACACGGTGTCACCCTGAGCACAACATGATGTCACCCCAAACACAACACGGTGTCACCCCAGAGACAACGCGGTGTCACCCCAAGCACAACGCGGTGTCACCCCAAGCACAACGCGGTGTCACCCCGAACACAACATGGTGTCACCCCAAAGACAGCACGGTGTCACCCCAGAGACAACACGGTGTCACCCCAAACACAACACGGTGTCACCCCAAACACAACGCGGTGTCACCCCAGCACAGTCATGCGCCCTGGCTGTGCCTGTGACAAGAGCAGCCAGATGGGACACGAGTGAGGGACAGAACGGGAATGGGCAGGACAGAGGGAAGCTAGGGTGGGAAGGACATGGCTCAGGGAGCCCCAGGGCTCATCCCAAGGCACCCCAGCAGCTGTGGAGGTGACCCAGGTGCCCAGGGAAGGGTCAGATGCACCACAGGGCATCTGGGAATGTTTGCTGCCTCTGGGCACTGCCCATGAGCTGCCCCAGGTGAGACTGAGATCCCGTGGGCACCTCCTGCACCCACAGCTGTGCCATCCTTGGGCACAGAGCTCCTGCCTTAAGACAGCCCCAGTGCTGGTGAAAAAATCATAAATGCAAGTGACTGACTGAGATCATGTCCAAAGGGCCACGGAGATATTCCAAGGGCTGGAGCCCCTCTGCTCTGGGGCCAGGCTGGGAGAGCTGGGGCTGTTCATTCACCCGGAAAAGGCTCCAGGGAGAGCTCAGAGCCCCTGGCAGGGCCTGAAGGGCTCCAGGAGAGCTGGAGAGGGACTGGGGACAAGGGATGGAGGGACAGGACACAGGGAATGGCTTCCCACTGCCAGAGGGCAGAGAGAGATGGGATATTGGGGAGGAATTGTTCCCTGGGAGGGTGGGCAGGCCCTGGCACAGGTGCCCAGAGCAGCTGTGGCTGCCCCTGGATCCCTGGCAGTGTCCAAGGCCAGGCTGGACAGGGCTTGGAGCAGCCTGGGACAGTGGGAGGTGTCCCTGCCCATGGCAGGGAGTGGAACTGGATGGGCTTTGAGGTCCCTTCCAACCCAAGCCGTTCTGGGACTCTGTGACTGAACACTCCCATGGCACTGAGCTGAATTCTGTGTGCCCAAGGCAGCTCCATGCTGGCACATCCCAGCGTTGGAGTGCTTGGCTCTGCCACCCTTGCAGTGCTCTCCTGCTGTGAGGTGTGTGAGTTTTGGAGACGCCCACGTGCCCACGCTGCTGGCAGGAGCCAACTTGATTTTAAAATAACCCCATTTCCCAGCTACCCAAGTTAAGGCACACTTTCCAATTGAGAAAAGACAAAAATAGGAACTACCTCCTCTCGCCATTAATACAGTTATTAAACTGCGTACAGATTAATTGTGCATTTTAATAACCCTGAGCATGAATATTCATAACACATTTCTTGCTCATGTTCTAATTAAAACATACTAATAGAATAAGATGTAGCTGTCAGACAGTCATTTTTTTTTCCCTCACGATTTTCCTGCCGCAGCCAAGAAGAGCTGATAGACAAGAGCTGTCCTAAGCTTCAGCAGGGATAAAAATAATTTACCCACATTTAGGCTCAGAAAAACAGTCCTTGGTGTGGTAATGAACCCCAGTAAAGGCTATGGACAAGTCCAGTGACACAGAGCAATGAGAGCTGTTCGCATTCGGGAGGAACAGAACCACTTTGGACACACAACTCAAACAAGAAAACACGGGCAGAGAGTGATAGAAAAGGGGAACTGTTTCACCAAAACAGGGAGAGATTTACTTTAGATACTGGGAAGGAATTGTTCCCTGGGAGGGTGGGGAGGCCCTGGCACAGGTGCCTGGAGGATCCCTGGCAGTGTCCAAGGCCAGGCTGGACAGGGCTTGGAGCAGCCTGGGATGGTGGAAGGTGTCCCTGCCTGTGGCAGGGGGGAACTGGATGGGCTTTAAAGTCCCTTGCAACCCAAGCCATTCCAGGATTCTATGAAAAGGCATTAAAAGGGGGCAGGGTTTGTGATCCATCCCACATCTCACATCTCACATCCTGTGCCTTCCAGCTGCCACCCACAGGGTCCCTGGAGCAGAAAACGCCACACCCAGAGAGGCCACCCTGGTTCAACAAGAGCCCCAAAGCCCCTGGGCACAGGCACTGCTCCTCAGGGCCTGGGCTGCTTTGGAGCCCTGACCGCTGAGCACGGCCCTGGGGTATGGCTGGGGAGGGAATGTGCCTCTGGACACATGGCCAGAGCCAAGGACCCCACAGCGTATGGCCTTTGTGTGAATGGGACAAGGGCAGGATGGTCCCTGGGTGCCTTCCAGCTCAGGACATTCCAGGATTCTGTGGAAGGCCTTTCAAAACAAGCTCAGTCCCTAACGATTGCTTTGCTCACAGCAAAGCTCAGGGGGTGTGCAGCCATCTCTCTGGAAGCAGAGGACATGCAGGGATGGAGAATGGGATCTTTGCTCCTGAGACCTCTCAGACACCACTTGTAAAGCAAATTCAGAGGTTTTGCTCTTAAATCCTGTACCAAGGGGTACCCTGAGGAGAACATGCACTGCTGGAAAGTTGCAGCCACACAGGCTCAAATGATGGAATGGTTTGGATTGGGAAGGACCTTAAATCCCATTCAGTGCCACCCCTGCCATGGGCAGGGACACCTTCCACTGTCCCAGGCTGCTCCAAGCCCTGTCCAGCCTGGCCTTGGACACTGCCAGGGATCCAGGGGCAGCCACAGCTGCTCTGGGCACCTGTGCCAGGGCCTCCCCACCCTCACAGGGAGGAATTTGTGGAATTTCTTCCTATGATTTAAAATGTCCCAAAGGCACCTCATTTCATTGTCAGGAGGAGGCAGTGAAGGACCTTCACAGCAGCCCCAGGGTGACACTGGGGGACACTGCTGGGGTTTCTGTGCTGCTGGAGCTGTGACTGAGCCTGGCTGAGCATCTCCCTCCCCCCAGCCTCCACAATCCGCCCTCCCTAATCTGATTCCCAGCAAAATGACTGGGCCAGGCTTTTTTTTTTTTTTTAAATTCTGTTAAAAATATTTAGGCCAAATCCCTCCCATGGCTGGAGGAGGTTCAGAAGCAGCTGGAGCTGCCATGGAGGTGCATCTTCCATCCTCAACAGTGACCACACAATGCCCACGGTGGGGATTTGAGGGCCAGGAGGGAAATTCCATCTCTGCAGCCACAGCAGTGCCCGAGGGTTGGAGCAGGACAGGGATGTGGCTGCTGGAATTAAAAACTCCACAGCCAGCAGCTCTTCGACATCATGGAACACTTATACCCATGGAATGGTTTGGGATGGAATGAACCTTAAAGATCACCTAGTTCCAATCCCCCCGCCATGGTTATTTCACCCAGGAGAAGCCCTGCTCCCCACCTGCCTCCCTCGGGGCTGGGACAGCAGCAGCCACCATGGGCAGGGCCACCGGTGGCACCGTGATTTGATTTGAAGCAGAGGTGACAGAAGGCTGCTTGATAAACACTTCCAAATTAAGCGGCTTTGTGTGCTAATCGCTCTGGCGATCAGCCCCACAGCAAAATCTCTGCTAAAAGGGATTGGAAATCAATAAAATTAGTCGACTAGTAATTAGCTTTAGTCTCAGCAAACCAGCAAAGTTGTTTTTCCCGAAGAGAGTTGCCTCCACTCGGTGAGGAACAGCCCACCCAGGCACCCCCAGGAAAGGCCGTGAGGTGCTGGCACAGCCCCTGCGAAGGGAAAGGGGTGCTGGAAGCAGCTCCCAGAATTCCTGTTTATTTACCAGCCCCATCCACCCCCAAATAGGAAAAAACAGCTGTGAGTGGAAGGCAGCCGGGAGCTGTTTACAGGACGTCGATTGTGGAGGGGACCATACAATTTGTTCACTTCCTTTTCCCGGCGCACGACAAAACAATTAAAATAAAAATAAGGGGGGGAAATAAAACCCCCCCTGAACACCTGGAGGGCAGCACGGGGTCCTTGGCAATGCCACCCTGGAGGGCTCTGCTCGTGGGCAGGTCAGGGGATGTTTTATCGCCTTCACTGCCTTGGAATTTGAGGTTGGACCAACACTGGTTGGGACAGTGAGGCTCAGCTGTTCTGCTGCCTTGGAAGTGTCCAGGGCGAGGCTGGACAGGGCTTGGAGCAGCCTGGGATGGTGGAAGGTGTCCCTGGAATGTGCTGCCACTTCCTGACCTGTCCAGGGGCACTGAGTGGGGCAGGTGGCACTTCTCTCTGGGACAGGGACAGGAGCCCAGGGAAGGGCTGGAGCTGTGTCAGGGCTTGGGATGGATCTCAGGGAAAGGTTCTTCCCCCAGAGGCTGCTGGGGCACTGCCCAGGCTCCCCAGGGAATGGTCCTGGCCCCAAGGCTGCCAGAGCTCCAGGAGCGTTTGGACAACGCTGCCAGGGATGCCCAGGGTGGGATTGTTGGGGTGTGTGTGCAGGGCCAGGGGTTGGATCAATGATCCCTGGGGGTCCCTTCCCCTTCAGGATACTCCAGGATTCCATAAACAGATGCTCTGGACCAGGACAGTGCAGTGACACCATCCTCCAGAGCAGGCAGCCCAAGGGGGGACACACAACAGCGCCCACGTTACACTCACAGATCACACCGCGATTTCTGGGGCAGATTGTCCCCATTTCTCTTTGTGATGATCAATGAACCCCGAACCCAAAGCCAGGACAGGCACATCCACCCCACACGCCCCTGATCCACGGAAGCACCTGCTGCTGCCACCCCCTCCCCAAACGTGCACCCAGGGATAATTTTTGACTTCAAAGAGCTGATGCCACCGCTTTGGTGATTGTTAATTCCTCTGCTCAGCATCTGCTCAGAATCTCCTGCACTGTATTCCAGTTCAGCAGTTTCTGCACACACACAGATGGGCTTTAGGAAATGTTTGGGGCTGGGGAAAGATGGGAGAGAACCCAGCAAAGAGTGGGGAAAAATGATCCGTTCAGCATTGGCTTTCCATGAGGGATAAGGATGGAAAGAAATTAAACTTGCAGCCAACACCAAACAAAGCCACAAAGAGGGGGAAAGAGTCAAAGAAGTCAAAGCCCATTCCTGGGCTTTTGGAAGATGCTCCAGTGTCACTGGAACTGCTCTGAAAGGACAGGGCAGGCTCCAAAGCAGCCCCTGGGCAGGTTTTGGGGGTGCCAGTGGAGCATCCCAGCAACACAATCCTAGAGCTGGAAGGGACCCACAAGGGTCACTGAGTCCAACTCCTGTCCCTGCACAGACACCTCAACAACCCCATCATGGGCATAAATAATAATAATTACATACAATAATAAATGTACAAACCAGTGCCCAGCATGGGGCTGAGGAAGTTTTGGAAAAACCAACAAAACCCAACCAGCAAATTCAACCATCCCTCACTTGAGACACGAGTGGTATTTACAGATGTAGAGGAAGGTCACCACTGCATTTTAGGGAGTGGTTTTATGGCAATAAAAAAAAAGCTTGCCTTTATTTTAAGTCATCATTAAGGAAATTAATCACTTGGGCCAGCCCAAGCCTCACCAAGGCCTTGCAAAACAACTGCACAGGGTGCCTGTGGTGGCACTGGGTCACAGCCACCACCCCCCAAAATCAGAGCATGGCCAAGGACACAACCCAGGGTCCCAAGATTCGCACCAGTGGTGAACTGATAGGCTGTGCTCATCCTGAAGGATGGGCCAGACTGGACAGGATTTACTAAATTTAAAAAATGGGATGGATGGATGGATGGATGGATGGATGGATGGATGGATGGATGGATGGATGGGAGCAGCCCTGGGAGAAGGACCTGGGGGTGTTGGTGGGTGAGAGGCTCAACCTGCCCCAGCCATGGGCACTGAGCCCCAGAAACCTCCCCTGTGCTGGGCTGAGCCCCAGCGTGGGCAGCAGGGCAGGGGGGGATTGTGCCCCTCTGCCCCCTCAGGTGAGACCCCACCTGCAGAGCTGCCCCAGCCCTGGGAACAACAGCAGCAGGACGTGGAGCTGCTGGAGCCAGTCCAGAGGAGGCCATGGAGATGCTCTGAGGGCTGGAGCCCCTCTGCTCTGGGGCCAGGCTGGGAGAGCTGGAGGTGTTCACCTGGAGAAGAGAAGGCTCCAGGGAGAGCTCAGAGCCCCTGGCAGGGCCTGAAGGGCTCCAGGAGAGCTGGAGAGGGACTGGGGACAAGGGATGGAGGGACAGGACACAGGGAATGGCTTCCCAGTGCCAGAGGGCAGGGAGAGATGGGATATTGGGAAGGAATTGTTCCCTGTGAGGGTGGGCAGGCCCTGGCACAGGTGCCCAGAGCAGCTGTGGCTGCCCCTGGATCCCTGGCAGTGTCCAAGGCCAGGCTGGACAGGGCTTGGAGCAGCCTGGGATGGTGGAAGGTGTCCCTGCCCATGGCAGGGGTGGCACTGGATGAGCTTTGAGGCCTCTTCCAACCCAAGCCATTCTGGGATTCTGTGATAACAAAAATGCAGTGAGAGAGGTGAAGGCAGTGAGGCCTTTGGGCCTCCCAAGCGCAGGGAAGGTCTCACTCCCTCGAGCAGGAACGCCCCAGAGCAGCAGCCTGTCCCTCTCCCAGCCCCTGGGAGAGCCAGCAAGATGCCACACGGAGAAAGAAAACAAACCTGTGACGACAACCAGAGGGAAGAAAATAAACTTTAAAGCTCAAAACACTTCCCCCAGCTGTAAAAACAAAGGCCAGCAGTGGCCAAACATGAGCACAAAGGAGCGGCAGGAGAAGGGGATGGAGGATAACACAGTCAGGGCTTTTGAGAGGTCATCAGCCTGCAGGACGAACCCACCGTGTCCCTTGTCCCCAGCCTCTCCAGGACAAACCTAGCCATGTCCCTCATCCCCAGCCTCCATCCAAGCCCGACAGCCCTGCGACAAGCAGGATGTCAAGGAGAGTCCAAGGGACAAAAGTGCAGGGAAACAGACCAAGAATAACACTGGGCTGACTCAGACCCACAACAGGTGTCAGAGGAGTGGCTTTTCTTCACTGGCCCTCACATCAGCCGTGTTTTGGAGGGGCAGCTCTGCTCCCTCCGTGCAGATGGAAACAGACCCAGTGGGAGGGGACAGTGGGAACCCCACGGCCAGGCTGGACAGCCCTGTGACAAAGCTGGAGAACAGCAACCATGGAGGCTGGGAGAGCACAGGGGCTGTCCCAAACCTCTGGAAGCAGCTTGGGATAAAGCCAACCCTGCAGAAGAACAAGGAGGTGGCACAAAGCCAACCCTGCGGTACCCCCTCCCCAGAAGGTGTCACACAGAGCAGTGTCTGTCATTACAGAACCATGGAGGGGTTTGGGTTGGAAGGGACCTCAAAGCTCATCCAGTGCCACCCCTGCCATGGGCAGGGACACCTTCCACTGTCCCAGGCTGCTCCAAGCCCTGTCCAGCCTGGCCTTGAACACTGCCAGGGATCCAGGGGCAGCCACAGCTGCTCTGGGCACCTGTGCCAGGGCATCACCACCCTCACAGGGAGCAATTCCTTCCCAATATCCCATCCATCCCTGCCCTCTGGCAGTGGGAAGCCATTGCCTGTGTCCTGTCCCTCCATCCCTTGTCCCCAGTCCCTCTCCAGCTCTCCTGGAGCCCTTCAGGCCCTGCCAGGGGCTCTGAGCTCTCCCTGGAGCCTTCTCCTCTCCAGCTGAACACCCCCAGCTCTCCCAGCCTGGCCCCAGAGCAGAGGGGCTCCAGCCCTCAGAGCATCTCCGTGGCCTCCTCTGGACTGGCTCCAGCAGCTCCACGTCCTGCTGCTGTTGTTCCCAGGGCTGGGACAGCTCTGCAGGTGGGGTCTCACCTGAGGGGGCAGAGGGGCACAATCCCCCCTGCCCTGCTGCCCATGCTGGGGCTCAGCCCAGCACAGGGGAGGTTTCTGGGGCTCAGTGCCCATGGCTGGGGCAGGTTGAGCCTCTCACCCACCAACACCCCCAGGTCCTTCTCCCAGGGCTGCTCCCATCCATCCTTTCCCCCACAAACACACAGGCAGCCCTGTGAAGAACCTTCCCTGGTTCTGCCTCTTTAAACAACATCAACACATTTACTACTACAAAACAATTGAAATTCAGGAGATACAGCGTTATTCCCAAAGCCAGGGGTTATATTCCATTAAACAGAAAGCTTTAGGGAGAAGCGCGAGCGTAAATCCACATCCCAGTTTTTCCAGGTCATTTATTTTACCACAGAGTTGCACACTCATGAGAGCTGCAGACGCTCCACACTCACACACAGATTGCAGTCCAAAGGGAGAAAATTCATTTTGCTGAGTGAACGAGAGAACTCAGCAGCCTGAAGCCAGCAAGGAGTGAAACACAGCAGGTCCCCTGGGACACTCTCGGTGACCTCTCGTGCTCCTCGGGCCATGGGGTGTTTGCACACCCCCACAGATGCACAGAGGAGCTGCAACACCCCCACACTTACTCCACTTAGCAGCACCCATCTCTATTTCCGCTCTGATTTGCATCTTTCCAAGTATTGTTTAATTTGCAATGTAAAATCAAATTACGGCCTCAGAGATGCAACCGGAACACCGGGGAACAGAAATCTTCTCCCACTTGGTTTCCATTACTCACCGAGGAAGACAAATGGGGACAGAAGGTTGTTTACTGACAAGTGACCAAAAAAAACCCCCAGAAGTTTGCCAGAGAGGCATTTGAGATCGAACAGGCAGGCAGTGCCAGCCATGTGTACGTGAGCCCTCCCAGCCCTGCACCGCTGCAGCCCTGCAGGTAGGGAGGCCAGGGGCTGTTAAAAATTAGACAAATTAAGGACGGCTTCCAAAAAATGTGGAAACTACGCAGGGAAGTGGCCAGACACACGTACACCCCACCAGGGTGGCCTTGGCAGTTTGTTTGTGTCTCCTCTCAGCGGGGAGAGCAACGGTGGGGAACGACTTGTGCACTAATGCACACATCCCTGTGAGCTTCCTTGGGAACACCAATCTCCAAAGGGGTGAGGAAGACACCCAGGGTGGTTATTCCAACCCCAGGGCAGTGATCCTGCGGGTGCTGGGTCCCTCCAGCCCCGTGGATGCCCTGAGGATGCAGGATGCGGCCGCAGGGCCCTGGAGCCAGCGCTGGCCCAGACGATGATTCAGCTCACAGGAAGGATCATCTCAGAAGAATTGCTGGACACAATGAGGAAAACTTTCCCAAACAAAGCGTTCTCACCACCACCTGCCTCCCTCCCTCAGCCCTGGCTCCTGCTCGCGAGTAACCTCTGGGCTGCGGTCACCACAACAAAAGTCGGTGTTTTTGTTTTCCCCTTTCCCAAGGTGAGCATTCCTGGGGCGCAGCGGGCTCAGGATTCCATCCTGGCCCTCAAGAGCAGCACAGAATTGGCCAACAAAGCCCCTGGCCATGACCAGCTACAACCAGCAGCCTCACGAGCTGAATATGCCCAAAATATACAAGCCAGGCTTCCTAAGGCATCCCTAAAGCAAATCCATGGGTCAGAGCACACAAGTGCAGAGTTTTGGGGATAACTGCACGTACAGCCAAGGAGCTCTCCCTCCCAGACCGCAGCTCGTACAGGATTTGGTCCATGTGACACCACACAGTGAGGTATTTACCTGAAGAACAATTTAAAGACAGATGTGACCTATTTAGAGCTCTGCCAAATATTTTTGTAATTGAATAGACCATCGATTATTTAAATTGCATTAAAAAGGGCTGAATTCAATCCACTTGGTTCTACGAAGCACCGTTTCCATGAACCACAATTTTTTTCCCTGTCTTTAAATATAAACACTTCAAGATATTCACTTGTCCCTTCCCCTGGAAAAATCCACACCTCTGTATAACCATACCCTGTGCCCCAAATCCCCCTTGTAGCCCTAAAGCCAAAAGGCCAAGCCACAGGAAGAGTTTACCTGAAGACAAATCCCAAATCATCAGCTTTAAGGCTAGCAAGGTTGATGGTGTGTGTGGGGCAAGGCCATCAGGGCTCGTGACCTTGGCAGGAGTCACTGGTGCATCCCACTGTGGGTTTAGGGTCACTCAGCCCCTGTTTGCCACACGCTGGTCAGGGGACACCAAAAAGTGGCTCCAGCCCCTCGTGCCCTGGCTCCCCTTGTCCCTAAATCCAACACACGTCTCCAAGCAGTGCCCAAGTGCTGGGGAAGGGATTAGGGCATGGAGCCGGTGGGGAGGATGGCTTTTATAAATCTGAATGTGTCACCTGCTTTGGGATGTAGAGAAGTGCCTGGGGCAGCTCCAGGGAGAGGACAGGACAGCGCCAAGGGCAGTGTGGATGGCATCGGCCGTGGTGGCACCAGCTCCAGCCGGGACATGCCACCCTCAGCAGGTGCTGCCAGGCTCCTCCTGCACTCCAAGGGGCAAGGAGGGCACGGCTGGAGGAGCAGAGGGAGCCCACCCTCGCCACCCCTGGGGCTCTGTCCCCGGGCAGGCGGTGCCCCGGGTGAGGTGCCAGTAGATGGCACTCACTGAGTAGCACGGATCCTCCTCTTTCCCACGACGAACCAACACTTTTTTTCCTGCCTGCACTTTTCAAACCATTTCCTGGGTGCAGCTTTGGCATCACTCAACAGCTGCCAGCAGGAGCTGCTGCTCCTAGGGCACATCCCTTGTGCTGGGCAACAAAGAAAGCCCTGAAAAAAACCCACTGCCCAGCCCCTCTGAACCCCACAGGATCTCAGGAAAGGAGCTTTTATTGTTTTTATTGACATCTTCCACGGTACCCTGGGCATGCACTGACCATTGTTTGGGTTGTGGATGTGTGACCCCGGGAAGGTGGGAGGGGGTTTCCCCTTCCTGCAGCATCAGCCTGGCCTCACAGCCCAGCCCAGCCCTTCCAGGACTCACACATCGGAGCTCTGTGCTGCTCAGAACGAGCTGCAGACAAAAAGAGACCATTAGATTATCTTGTCTGTGTCTCCTCTACACGAGAGTTCGATTCCTGGTGCTTTTGTCAAGCCAAGCACTCACATTCCTTATCAGGAATCCCAATACAACTGTCTAGGAAAATTGACCATTAACAAGCTCCTCTGATACTTTGCTCAAAGCTTGATTTCTTTAACTACAAGAAACTCAAAGGAACGTTTTCCTCCATGAACAAAAAGAGCTGCATCAGTTAAGCACCTGGAGCTGCAGTTTGCTGGGGTGGTAAGAGCTGAACTCACCTCTCTGCATGAGAAGCTGCTGTCCCAAAGGAAGGACTGGCTGCGTTTTCAAATGAAACTTAGAAAATAAGATATATATATATATATATATATATATATATATATATATATATATATCTGTGTGTGTGAAAATGAGAAGGGAAAACAAAAAAAAAGAAGCCATTCCTAGGCTAATGCTGCAAGAAAAATAAGAAGGACCAAAGTCATCTCCAAATGAGCACGTGAGCTCTGCTGGCAGCTCCCACCTCTGCTCCGGGGACACCCAGGGCCACGCTGGCCACAGACAAAGCTCCCTCCAGGTCCTGCCTGCCCCAGGTTCCTGAGGGGCTCAGGGCATGGCAGCACTGGCTGCTGGGGAAGGAAAGAGCCCTTCTCACCCCTGAGAGAGTTTTGGGCTCGCTGGACTTTCCAAGGGCTGCTGAACACGTAAGACAGCAGGAAACCCAAAGAAAATCGGTTCCCCATTTGGAGCACAACGAGCCCCAGAAGCCCCCAGGATGGGGCAGGCAGGATGGACAGGAAGAGGAAGATCTCAGCCGGCAGCTGGTTTGCAAAACCGCAGCCCCACACCTCTCAGAGCCCCAGCACCGCTGCCACCGTGGCACTGGAGCAGGGACAGGCTGGGGGGCACAAACTGCCCTGGCTGCTCCACCAGACCCCTCAGCTCCTGACAGGAGCAAGGGGAACGAGGTGGCATTGACCCCTCTGGTGCCCAGGATGCACCACACGCTGGGGCTGAGCATCCAGCTCGTGCCACACTGCCCTGGTCAGGGCAAGGAGCACACACCAACCTCTGCTGACCTCAGGCACGGAGCCTTAACTCTCTCAGAGTCCCAGAACGGTTTGGTTAGGAGGGATCTTAAAGCTCATCTTGTTCCACCCTCTGCCATGGGCAGGGACACCTTCCCCTATCCCAGGGTGCTCATGGGAACCTGGGATTGCACAATTCTGTCCATCCTGCACATTCCCCCTGACCCCACAGCATCCCAAAGCCTCAGCTGCTCCCCAGCATCCCAGAGTGCCCAGTCTGCACCCAAGCTGTTGGCTCAGCTAAACACAAGCCCATGTTTATTTAAAACTCAGAGCTGCAGCTTTCCCAAGGTGTCCCTGGACCCCACCTCAGCTCAAAGCAGGCACCACGTGCAGCGATTCAGACAGACTGGTTCCTCTCAAGGTAAAACTCAGCACGCACAAGTCACTCCAGTCAAAGCCAGAGCACCTCCAGAGAGCTGTGCCTTGTTTGATTCATATCTAAAACCACCTGAAATAAAAACCATCCTACGAGCCTCTTGTAGGGCAAGGAAACCCCACACCCAGGTCATGTCAGCACAGCAATTAACAATACAGCAATTAACGTGCCAGCACCGGGCTCACGGCGTGGGGACCCCAGGTCACTGCCACACAGGACACCCTCGGCTGGCACCTGAACTTGGTGCTGTGTCCCCACCCCACAGAGCCCCCTCCTCCTGCAGCCCAGCCCTGGTCACAGCTGTGACAGCTTTAGGGGACATGGGCACACACAGGGGGACGGCAGCACACAGAGCTGAGCTGGTCCTGCTCCCAGAGCAGGGTTGGGTGTCCTCAGGCAGCATTAATGCTCTCAGTTCCTGCCCAACAGCACCAAAAAGCACTCGCAGTGTGAGGAAAAAGATCCCCGCACATTTCCAGCCCTCCCAGTCCCTAGAGAGCACAACTCCCGACTGACCCAGTACAGATTACCCCTCCACACTCCATCCTCCCACCCTCTGCCAAAAGATCCCAGCATTGCCACAAGTCTGGCAGGAGGAGCACTTACCCCTGGACAGCTTCTTCTGGGCTGCCATGTCCCTGGAGCCGCTGGCAGCGAGGAGCCTGAGGGTCCCTGAGCAGAGCCCAGGTCACTGTGGCCAGCCCGGCTCCCTGTGCCCAGCCTGGGTCTCTGTCCCCAACCCGGGTCCCTGAGCCCAGCCCGGGTCCCTGTGGCCAGCCCAGGTCACTGTGGCCAGCCTGGGCCCCTGTCCCCAGCCCAGGTCCCTGTGCCGAGCGCTCCAGCCCAGCCCCAGGAGGGAGGAGCAGCTCCCGGTGCCTCCGTCCTGTCCTGCCCACCACTGCCTGCCTTTGTTTGGGGACTGCTGTTGTTTGGAGTTCTCTGTAGGGACAGGCAGAGGCAGTGAAAGGAAAGTTAATGAAGTTTATGGGGTGGGTCAGGTTTACCAGGGGCTTTATGAAGTGCTGCCTGGAGAGCAAAGAGCAAACGGACAGCATCTCTTCCAGATCAGGACTGTTCCCAGGGAGGCCTGGAAAAAATCACCTAAGTGCCTCAATCATGCCCTGACCTACAGATGAGGGTGGGCAGGCCCTGGCACAGGTGCCCAGAGCAGCTGTGGCTGCCCCTGGATCCCTGGCAGTGTCCAAGGCCAGGCTGGACAGGGCTTGGAGCAGCCTGGGACAGTGGAAGGTGTCCCTGCTCATGGCAGGGGTGGCACTGGATGATCCTTAAGGTCCCTTCCAGCCCAAGGCACTCTGATTCCACGATGTTATCTCCATGTTCTCTCCTCGCCTGGAGCCCTTAGCCCTTTAAAGGCCGGCTCAGCACCAGGGTTGCAGCTCGAGCAGTTTTTGCCCTCTCACAAAAGCCACCTCCACCCAGTCCTGCACAGCTCTGCCATGGTGATCCAGGGGACTCCTCTGGCACAGCCCTGGGCACTGCTTATTGTCTGGCTTTCCTTTATCTGCAGATCTCCAAGCGTTTTTGTAAACGTTAAACCTCAAAGCCTCTCCAGGGAACAGAACTCTTTCTGCTATTGTACAGATGGAGAGACTTGCCCAAAAATGAGGGCAGAGCTGGGGAGGCAGCAGAGCCCAGAGCTGAGCCAGCTCAGCTTCCTACTGGCACAATGTAGAGCGACACAGATCATCCCTGGAATACCTGCGTGGACAAACACCTCCCCAGCTCCTGGGAGAAGCACTCACTCCAGGTGGGAAAGCCTGGCATGCTGGAGCACCCAAAAATTTATTTACAACTGGTGCTCCAAACCACAACGTCTCACCCATCTTTCAGTTTTCTTCTTTGGGTAAAAAAAACCAACAACCCAGTTCTACAGTTTCAACTTTTTAGAAAATTATTTAAAGAAAACAGAACAAAAAACCACAATGATTTTAAAAATACAAAGCAAGCTGGGGGAGAAGGGCTCTTCTCTATTTCTGAGCTGACCCAGGAGGGCTGGGCAGGGCAGGAGCTGGGGGAGATGCTCCTGCCTGGCTCTCAGGTCCTGCTGGCAATGGGGAGCTCCCCATCTTTTCACTCAGCTTTATTTCCCATGCACTCCAATTTAAAGGAACCCGAGGGCCATCAGGAACTGGGAATTCAGTGCCACCCAGCATGACTTTGCCCAGTGCTCCAGGGAAATGCTGCAGTGAGCCAGATGGGACAGAACGGTGCCAGCACTTCTCTTGGGACACCCCTCAGTGCCTGCAGGCTCCAGCTACGGGAGAAACCCCAAATAACCGAGTGTCTGGGATGGGAAGGAGCCAGCACCAGGGTGCCCTGGCAGCTGGAAAACCTCCCAGGAATGAGGACAAGCAGCAGCAGGAGCAGCCCAGCACAGCTATCCTCTGGGATACACAAACCTGCACCACTCAGACCATGGAGGTGCTGGGATGAGCTCTCACAGGAAGCAAGTGAAGCACCCAGGCCAAAGAACCTCCAGTTTTGACTAAAAAAGGAACCAAAGAGAACCCCAGAAGTTTGCTGTGACCTCATGATTCCAGACATCTTTTCCCTGAGATGCCTCAATTCCCAGACCCTTCTCAGAGCACCAGCTCTCCCCCAAGCCTGGGATCTCATGTGACAGACACTCCTCCAGTTTCTGACCCACCCCTGGTGCTCTGCACCACAGGAAAACTGGAAGAGCAAAACTGGCTATGAAGAGGGCGTGGAGTGATGGGACAAAGGGGAATGGCTTCCCAGTGCCAGAGGGCAGGGTTAGATGGGATATTGGGAAGGAATTGTTCCCTGTGAGGGTGGGCAGGCCCTGGCACAGGTGCCCAGAGCAGCTGTGGCTGCCCCTGGATCCCTGGCAGTGTCCAAGGCCAGGCTGGACAGGGCTTGGAGCAGCCTGGGACAGTGCAAGGTGTCCCTGCCTGGGACTGGATGAGCTTTAAGGTCCTTCCAGCCCAAACCATTCTGGGCTTCTGTGAAGAGTGTGTAAAAACCCCACAGGACAGAGTTCAGGACTCATGTTCCACTCCAAGCTGCTCACACCCAAGTGGTGCTTCCAGCATGACAGAGCTCCACTTGGATCAACCTCTCACTTCCCTGCAGAGCCAGGCAGCTCCTGGAAAGGGACAGTGACACCTCAGTGCCACCAGCCTTGGGAAGGGGAGAACCAGAGCTGTCAGCCCCTTCCATGGCTTCCCTGCCGCTCGGGAAGGAGCCAGAGCCAGAGGGGACACAAGGCAGCGCTTGTGACCGATGGGGACAGGCTGGGCACCTCCAGGCACCTCGGCCACAAACAGCAGCTCAGCATTCAGCGAGCCCCAGGTTTTGAGTTCCGAGCTGATGGAAACCGAGAGGACCCGAGCAGGGTCCCTGCTGCCCACAAGGCAGCCCAGGCTCCTTCCCCTTCAGCTGTTTCACCCCTGGTGTCTCTGCAGCCGCTCCAACCTCAGGGGCTGCTCGTTACATCACAGCTAACGAAGGAAACACAGCTGGGACTCCAACTCAGGGCATCCCCTTGGCCACAAGGAGAACTGACTCAACCAAAGCCAAATCAGGAGCCTCAGGTGTGAAGGTCAAGCACAAAGGTGCAAGGTGGAGCTGTTTGGGTGAGGAGAAGCTGTGGACACGGCCTCGAGGTGCTGGGGTTGCTCCCCGAGGAAGCTCCACGTGCACATCCCTCCCAAGGCCTCTGGTTCAGCTGGCCAAACCCACCCTGACCTTTCTCTCCATTCTGCACCTTCCAGGGAAGTGCTTAATTAATTAATTAATTAAAGTGCTGATGGCTGCTAGGCCTGGCAATATCGATGGTGAAACAAAAGCAGGTAGGTGGACAGAGAGAAGGGGGACAAGAGCCAGGAGAGCTGCAGGGTTTAGGGCAAATACTGCCCTGACAGGACCACTGCAGTGAGCGAATGGCCACACAGCCACGGACAGGAGCTCAGGAGCCACCATGGCCACATGCCCGGGGCTGGATGAGCCAGGATGGCAATGGCTTTTGCTCCATGCATCCCTGGGCTCAGGTGAGGTCTTTGGATTGTCCCAAGGGGCCCTTCAGAGAGGCAGAGACAACGAGGCTGGCCCAGAGCTCAATGGTGAGATCCCAGACTGGACTAACCCTGCTCCTGGGCTGCACCTCACACACAAAGCATCCACAAGGTGACAGTCCTCCCATTAATGGCACTGCCGGAGCACCTGCAAGGCCATGGAGCCCCTCGTGCCACGGGAAGGTGCCCCAAACCCTCCCCGGGCACAGCGCCCAGGCTTTCCTGGGAGAGACTTTAGAGTTAAAGCAACACCGGTAGTGGGATTGTCAGCAGCACAAATGCACAATCAGGAGGGGAAGATGTGGGGGGAAAGCATCCAACTGGCGAACATAATACTTGGAAGGAAAAGCAGATTTTAAAAAAAATAAAAAATGAGGGGGTGGCAAAAAAAAAAATCTCAGGAAGTCATCTAGTCATTCCTGCTCTTTGCAGAAACAATAGACTCGGGATGCTGGCTAAGTTATAAATAATCCTGCTGGCTACACAACACAAATCCAAGACAGGAGCAGGGTAACTATCAGCTCCATGGAAAGTGAGTCACTACCTTCTTACAGCATTCCCAAAAAGGACAAACACCACAGCCCCACTCCCGCTCTGCTCCACTGGCCAGGACCCCATCCCAGGGGACCAGAGCAGCTCGGTGACACAGTGTGGCTGAGACATGGACACCCTGAGCCACAGGGAGCTCCAGCAGTGGTGAGGCTGATCCCAAAGCAAAGCAGGACACACACCCTGACACAGAATCACAGAGTCCTGGAACATCCTGAGCTAGGAGAGACCCACAGGGACCATCCAGTCCAGCCCCTGGCCCTGCACAGACACCCCAACAATCCCACCCTGTGCATCCCTGGCAGTGTTGTCCAAACGCTCCTGGAGCTCTGGCAGCCTTGGGGCCAGGACCATTCCCTGGGGAGCCTGGGCAGTGCCCCAGCAGCCTCTGGGGGAAGAACCTTTCCCTGAGATCCATCCCAAGCCCTGACACAGCTCCAGCCCTTCCCTGGGCTCCTGTCCCTGTCCCAGAGCACAGCTCAGCCCCTGCCCCTCCTGCTCCCCTCGGGAGGAGCTGCAGCCCCCGAGGAATCTCCCCTCAGTCTCCTCAGCTCCAGCTGAACAATCCCAGTGCCCTCAGCCACTCCTCAGAGCCTTCCCCAGCTCTGTTTCCCTCCTTCGGACACTCCAACAGCTTTGGATCCTTCTGATACCATAGACGCTGTGGGACCAATGGCAAAAAAGTTCAAATTGGGGAAAATAATGGGAAGCCACCAACTCCACAACATCCTTCTCTTTTTAGAAAGGAAGTTGCCATTGAGAGATGCTTTGGCTGAGCTGTTTTCCAGATCCCTCCTCTGAACGGAGATGAGCAAAGCCAACAAGATGCTGGTGAAACTGCCCCAGGCAGGGTGGGCGTGCCAGGGCCTCTGCCCCAAACACAGCCCTGGGGAAGGACACAGCCCCTGTGGCCTGGCAGCTCTCAGGGAAAGGGAAGGTGCAGCCTTTTGGGCCTCCGGAACATCTCTGTGCCTATCCTGAGTTCATGGCTGAGCAGGACACAGAGCACAAAGTGCAGCACCCAGACTGGGGTGCCCTGCACGGCCTCAGCCCCAGGGAGCCCTCGTGTCCAGAGCAGAACACGGAATTATGGAATGGGTTGGAAGGGACCTTAAAAGCTCATCCAGTCCTATGGGCAGGGACACCTTCTGCTATCCCAGGTAGTTCCAAACCTCATCCAACCTGGCCTTGAACACTTCCAGGGATGGAGAGTCCCCAGGCTCTCTGAGTAACTGATAAGGGAAAGAGCTTCCCAACTGGAGACTTGGAAGCGACATAAGTTCTCTTTTTTTTTTCTTTTCTTTTTTTTTTTTTTTAAAGAGCTTCCTGACTTGTTATTCCATTACCAAAATCTGGAAATGTAATCATATTAGTTCAGCTGCATTAACACAACAAAAAACCCCAACAAAAACTGTCTTAAAGATTGAATTGATCTCCAAGGAGTGAAGAGAAAGGAGAACAAAAGTCAGAAACCCAGAGCAAGCAGCTCCCCCTGTGAGCACCACGGCCAGTCAGGCACCCAAGCCACTCTCTAATGACAGATTCACAGAGGATGTGAAATAATCAGGATGTGAAGTGATTTTTAAGAGCTTTTTTTGCCAGGTAGGTGAGGTAAAAGGTCACTAAGAGCCGCGTGAACACACCCAGCTCAGCAACGTAATGCTGAGCTTGTCACAGAGCTTAACTCAGCTTAACCAGACCTCAGACAAGGGGAAAATCCAGCCTCGAGCCAAGCAGGGAGCCCAGGCAGCTCTGAGGGACTGTGGGGATGTGCAGTGGGGGCTCAGCAATTCTATGGCTCCCAAAGCCTCCAGCAGCCCCAGCAGCAGCAAAGCCTCAGCTCCTGTTCTGGGGAGCACTCCCAAAGCAGGGCCCTGTGGGGGAAGGGGCTCGGAGCAGCCACTGCTCCAGCTCCAGGGAAAACCAAAAAGCCTCAGTCCCCAGCCCGGGATCAATGCCTGGAGCCCTTTCAGGGAACACCCTGAGAAATGTGAAGAGCTCCTGCACAAACCCACCTGATGGGGGCTGGGAAAATGGACTGAACCCCACACTGCTTTGGGTGGAAGGACCTCAAACCCATCCAGAGCCACCCCTGCCATGGCAGGGACACCTTCCACTGTCCCAGGCTGCTCCAAGCCCTGTCCAGCCTGGCCTTGGACACTGCCAGGGATCCAGGGGCAGCCACAGCTGCTCTGGGCACCTGTGCCAGGGCCTGCCCACCCTCACAGGGAACAATTCCTCCCCAATATCACATCTGTCCCTGCCCTCTGGCACTGGGAAGCCATTCCCTGTGTCCTGTCCCTCCATCCCTTGTCCCCAATCCCTCTCCAGCTCTCCTGGAGCCCTTCAGGCCCTGCCAGGGGCTCTGAGCTCTCCCCGGAGCCTTCTCTTCTCCAGCTGAACACCCCCAGCTCTCCCAGCCTGGCTCCAGAGCAGAGGGGCTCCAGCCCTCAGAGCATCTCCGTGGCCTCCTCTGGACTGGCTCCAGCAGCTCCACGTCCTGCTGCTGTTGTTCCCAGGGCTGGGGCAGCTCTGCAGGTGGGGTCTCACCTGAGGGGGCAGAGGGGCACAATCCCCCCTGCCCTGCTGCCCACGCTGGGGCTCAGCCCAGGGCACAGCCAGGAGTGGAGCTGCCACCAAAAATAAATTGCTTCAGAGTAAATCTAATCCCTCTCCCTCGTGGGGCTGGAGCTCCTTCACCTCAGAGGCCTTCGAATGTCCACCCAGCCACACAAATGCACTGCAGATTTGGGAGGAAAGGTGTGAACAGTTTGAACCACAGGATAAGAAATGAAGAAACCCTGCTTTAAATTTTTTTCTTGAAAAAGGAAAAAAAAACTCCGACCAACAAATCATATGCAATGGGGAGGCACATCCACCTTCCCACAGCTTCTCGGGCCATTCATCATTTGGATAAAATCCAGTTTCACATTGAAATTCAGCTGGACTTTCAAATGCAAATCCGAGGAGAAGAGCAACATATGGTAGAGGTTAGTGCGTATTTTTCCTAATTAGATGGCAAACTGCTGCTTTGTATAACAATGTTAACGGGGCAGGAGGAGCCTTTGCAAGGGAGACCACATCACTGCAGAATAAAATGTCCCAGAAAGCAGAAGGGGCCCAGGCCACCCCTGCTCTCCCAGGAAAGGTCGTGCACTCACCGCCACCAGGATGGGTTTTGTCACTTGTCAAAAGTGAGATTTGTGCCCCTGGCTTAGGCAGGAGGAGGCAGAAAGGTGAGAGAGGGTATTGGCAACACCAGCGACCCCAACGCTTATCCTGGTGGAGTTTGGCTTCTTCCAGGTCAGGTTGTCCTCTGGGGCACTCCTGGATGCCACCACATCTGTGACTGGCACAGACACCCGGGAGGGCTTTTGGAGGGAGAAAACCTTGCCAATTCGTCACCCCAGGCACCAGGGATGAAGGAAGGACGGGCAGGAGATGTTTCAGAACTCCCTGAGGAGAGGACGAACAGCTCTGCCCCAAGTAGTGCCCAGTGGCCACCACCAAACCTGCTGCCACCAGTCCCCAGGAGAGGCAGGTGCCACTGCCAGAAGTGACCCCAGAGCTCACTGGCCATGTCAGTGCCCTCAGACAGGGCATGGGCAGCATCACCCACTGTCCTGGAGGGTTATTCCCAGCTAGGACAAACCAAGGTTTATAGATGACTGTCCCTCACCTCACTCACTCCAAAAAAAGCCACCTCCAAATGTCCCTTTGTGCTGGAGGCTGCCCTCCCTGGCAGCCTCAGCCCCAGAGGCTCTGATACGAAGCTCATTTATTTATTTTCAGTCCCTGTCTAACCAGGCAAACTCCCCTGCTAGAAAAAGCTTATGCCACATTAACTTCACCTCCTTCTTACTCCTGACGCAATCCCCAGCTAAATTTAGAGGAAGACGTTGCCTGAGGTCACTTTGGAGGTGGGGATGTGCTTCCCAGGGTTCACAGGCAGATGGACAGTGTTTTTTAGATTTTTCTCCCTGCTGGCTTTGGAGCTGGGCTACCTGGCGAGTTAATTGAAAAATTCAGGATTAAAAAATGAGGGCAGATGTCCTGGACTGCCTCTTTTCCTTCTTTAGGGGGGGAGTGAGGCACTGGAGGCAACTTCCCTCCAGAAATATTAATCAGGGCAGGGAGAAGAGCATCCAAACAGCCACTTCAGAAACTCTCAAAAGCTAAACCAAAAAATCTCCCCTCACAGCTCAGATTGTCCCTTTCTGATGTTTGTCCAGAGGTACTTCCACCCTGCAAGACAGGGACAGACAAACCAGGATCTCTACAACCAATTGGCAAAACTCCCATTCTCCATCCCACCCCAAACCTGGGGCAAATCCGTGTTTGATGGCAAAGACAGAACAGCCCCAGTGGCTGCTCCTGGGGAGGACACCCCTGGGGACCCTGCCATGGCTCTGAATCCTGCCCAGGAGTTGGATCCTCCATCAGAAAACCCCAAACAGTGACAAACCTGTGAGCACAATGACATCTCTGGGCGCTGCTTTGCTGTGATGGGGGGTGGCCCAGGCCCCCCTCCCTGGGGAGCACTGTGGGGATTCTGTCCCCTGACTGTCCCCCCAGATGGGCTCTCTGGTGTCACACCCCCCGTTTTGGGGCCAGGAGAGCTCCGTGCCTGGCTTGCCTCAGGTGATCCCCAATCCTCAGCCGTGCTCCCAGCCCCTGTACAATTACACATTCAGCACCACAATGTATTTCACACTGTATTTCATGCCTCATTTGGCAACAAAATTAATTAAACTCTAAGTCACCACTGAAGGAGTGCGGCACCTCTTCCCTCCGTGGATGTATAACTCAATTTGTTTAAGCTAATGTGCTAATCAAGGCTTGCCAAGTATTTGGGGACCTCTTGGCAGAGAGGACCCTGAAGTGTGCACGGACAGGGCCCTGCGTGGAGGGGACCAGGCATGGACTGTGCAGCCACAGGACCTGCCCTGCCAGCAGCCTCTGGAAAAGTTCTGATTTCCTAAAATGCAATCCCTCCTCCATCAGCACCAGGCAGACACACCAACACATCGTGCCAGGAGTTTGTGGGGCTGGGAGCTGCCCACTGGCTGGGAATCACAGAATCCTGGAATGTCCTGAGCTGGAAGGGACCCACAGGGATCATCAGCCCAGCCCCTGGCCCTGCACACACACCCCAACAATCCCACCCTGTGCATCCCTGGCAGTGTTGTCCAAACGCTCCTGGAGCTCTGGCAGCCTTGGGGCCAGGACCATTCCCTGGGGAGCCTGGGCAGTGCCCCAGCAGCCTCTGGGGGAAGAACCTTTCCCTGAGATCCATCCCAAGCCCTGACACAGCTCCAGCCCTTCCCTGGGCTCCTGTCCCTGTCCCAGAGCACAGCTCAGCCCCTGCCTCTCTGCCTGCCCTCGGGAGAAGGGGCACCAGGTGGATCCCTGCCCATCCTGGCTTCCCAAGCTGATCATTTTGAGGCCCCTGCACATATCCAGCAGGGCTGCTGGCCTGGGGATGTGCCAGGGAAACCCCAGCACCCGCTCCTGACACTGCCCTGCCCCTTGTCCGGGCCACACAGGGCCTGGTGAGTGAGTCAGTGCCCTGCAGGCTGCCAGCCCTCGCCCTCAGCTGTTTGGGGCTGCTGGGAAGGGGCAGGATAATCCCAACCCACACAGCTGGGAATCCAACGGGCAGATAGAACCATGGAATGACCAGTGTTGGAAGGGACCTTAAAGCTCAGCTCCTCCCAAACCCCTGCCATGGGCAGGGACACCTTCCACCATCCCAGGCTGCTCCAAGCCCTGTCCAGCCTGGCCTTGGACACTGCCAGGGATCCAGGGGCAGCCACAGCTGCTCTGGGCACCTGTGCCAGGGCCTCCCCACCCTCACAGGGAACAATTCCTCCCCAATATCCCATCTGTCTCTGCCCTCTGGCAGTGGGAAGCCATTGCCTGTGTCCTGTCCCTCCATCCCTTGTCCCCAGTCCCTCTCCAGCTCTCCTGGAGCCCTTCAGGCCCTGCCAGGGGCTCTGAGCTCTCCCTGGAGCCTCATCTTCTCCAGGTGAACACCCCCAGCTCTCCCAGCCTGGCCCCAGAGCAGAGGGGCTCCAGCCCTCAGAGCATCTCCGTGGCCTCCTCTGGACATGCTCCAAGAGGTCTTTCTTGATGTGGGTAAAGTTTTTGCCATATCTGAGAGTGCTCCACTGGCCCCACATCCCCTCAGCTCCCTCCCTCCCCATGATGGAAACGGCACTGGGCAAATCCTGCACCCTGTGCCTGGATCAGGGAGCACAGCCCCGGCAGGAGTGAAGAGGAGCCTCAGCAGAGCATCAAGACAAGAGAAAGAACCATCGGGAACCAGGAATTTATAGCACCCTTCAGTTGTGTGGGCATTGGGGAATGCAGCACCAGGGGAGAGAGCAGACCTGCAGAGTAACAAAACAGCACTTTGCATCAAATCCACGCCCTTGAGACACCCATTTGTTGTCTCAAATTAAAAATCATACCACTAATCATTGCAGTTGGAGTGTCTCTGCACACACAGCCATTAACAAGGGAGATGCTGAGGCCCAGGAGCTGCTCACACGTGGGACAAGTGCCGGAGCAGGGCACTGCACAGGCCACGAGCAATTGCAAATTAGCAGCAGCCAGGTCCTGCAGCAACACTTGCCAGGCCTGCTGGGCCCCTTCCAGAGCCATCTCTCCCCTTTAGAGAGGGCACAACAAGGGATGCTGAGCCAACGCGTGCTGCTCGGGCAGCCCTGGGTTAGGGCAGCACTGGAGGTGAGCTCAGGCAGAGCTGCTGCATCCTGCACCAAATCCCAGTGTCCTGCCCCCAGAGACCATCTGAGAGCTTGGGGTGGAGATGAGAGCAGCAGGAACAGTGTTCACAGAATCCCAGAATAGTTTGGGTTGGAAGGGACCTTAAAGCCCATCCAATGCCACCCCTGCCATGGCAGGGACACCTTCTGCTATCCCAGGCTGCTCCAAGCTCTGTCCAGCCTGGCCTTGGACACTGCCAGGGATCCAGGGGCAGCCACAGCTGCTCTGGGCACCTGTGCCAGGGCCTGCCCACCCTCCCAGGGGAGAATTTCTTCCTAATATCTAAGCTAAACTTTTTCTCTTTACTGACTAATTGCTACCCACCAGCTCCTCTCATTAAAAGTCAAGCTGGTGCTGTGTTATTTTGACACAGAATGTGCACACCAAGCTCAGCTTGCCCTCAGCCCAGGCTCGTGATTTTTACCTCAGACACACTGATCCCATCACAGCCTCACTGGTACGGAATTGCCTCATCCAGGGAAGGAAAGAGCTCTGCGGGGAAGAGAGCCCTGCTCTGCTTCAGCAATTCTGGCAAAGTTAAAACTGTGCTTAAACAAGGTCTGTGGCAAATTGGCAGTTTCTAAACAAAAGCTGTCACTTATCTCAGTACAGCTTTGGCTCTGGCACCCCCAGCATTCTCAGTGCTCTTTCCCAGTTCAAAATCTCAAATCCAGTCAGGAGGATTCTTCTCCAGGGTGGGAGATGAACAAAAAAACCCCAAAGTACCCCAGAAAACTTTCCCTTGAAAACATGCACCCTTGACCCCTCAAGTTAAACACACACTCATACAGGGGCTGGGTTGTATTTGCCTCTCCCCAAGTGCTAGAGGAGCCCTGAGCTGCTGCCAGAGCATCCCCACAGCACTGTCCCCATGTCCCTGCTCTTGCCAGACTCACTCCTGTGTCCCTAGAAACCAGCTGTGCCTCTGGCAGGACAGGACACCCTTGTTCTCAGTAGCGAAATAAAATTCAAGGGGAAAAAATTAATTGCAAGGAAGAGAGAGCTCTTCGTATTTCAAGGCCAGGCTGGATGGGGCTTGGGGCAACCTGGGGTAGTCAAAGGTGTGGAATGAGATGGGCCCAAACATTCTGGGATTCTGTTTCATCCTCACTGCAAAGGCACAGGAGAAGCATCTGCCAAGGTGGGGAAGCCCTGGGAGCAGGAACATGCACCCCAGGACACAAGGATCAGAGCTGGGTGTGACCCTGGACTCAGGTGTGAAGACCTGAAGGCCATTTGTTCCCCCAAACACGTTATTTCCTGCCCACCTGCACTCCCTGCCCTCAGTTTTGGGCTGTCCCAGCCTTTCCTTCCAGACCCTGCTTTCCATGTCCTGCTAAATGGGGTGCACCCCATGGGAAAAGCAGGGAGTAGGATGGGGAGATGAAGAGCAGGAGCTTCCCAAGGGCACAGACAAGAGCAAAGCACAAAGCCTGACTTGCACACAGGAGATGAACCTCACCGAGAGCCCTCCAGGCTTTGTGAGCAGCGAGGTGAGGACTGCAGCACGAGGTGTGACCCTGCCACACCTGGAGCATCCTCCTGCATCCCGGGAGTGCCAGCAGCAGGAACGGAAATGCTCCAGAGCTGTGCAGAGCAGGGGGAGCAGGGATTGTTTCCTTGGGGGCAACGAGACCTCATGGCTTTGCAAGCTGGACCTGCCCAAGGCAAGGCTTTTCCATGGAATCCCAGAACGGCTTTTGAGTTGGAAGAGACCTCAAAGCTCAGCTCCTTCCAAGGCAGGGACACCTTCCACTGTCCCAGGCTGCTCCAAGCCCTGTCCAGCCTGGCCTTGGACACTGCCAGGGATCCAGGGGCAGCCACAGCTGCTCTGGGCACCTGTGCCAGGGCCTGCCCACCCTCACAGGGAACAATTCCTCCCCAATATCCCATCTCTCCCTGCCCTCTGGCACTGGGAAGCCATTCCGTGTCCTGTCCCTCCATCCCTTGTCCCCAGTCCCTCTCCAGCTCTCCTGGAGCCCTTCAGGCCCTGCCAGGGGCTCTGAGCTCTCCCTGGAGCCTTCTCTTCTCCAGGGGAACACCCCCAGCTCTCCTTTGATAATGGCTAAACAGTACCATTTACTTTGAAACAAACGGTCACACACCAATGGGCTGGCAAGGGAATTTTTCTGCTTTGCCTTTTTCTGTTGTGGTGGCTTTGTGTTTGGCGTGTTTGGTGACAGTTTGCACGGGCACGCCGCAAAAACACTCAGCCCCGATCCCAAACTTGAAGGGGAAGTGCCAGTTCTAAATATCAAGTCCCATATTGCACACCTCATGTCTGCCTTTCATCATCCATCAAAATAGCAAGCGGAGCCCAGCACTCCCACTTCAGCATAAGCAAAACATGTGGGAACTCGAGGCAGTTCGTAGGAAAACGTGATACAGCCTTGCTAATAAAAGCTCCTGCTTTCCTCACTATGGAAAACAGTTGCAAATGGGTTCCTGCAGCCTGGGACTCACTGCTGACAGCCCGGCGACAGAAACGCTGCGCTCGGCTCTTCCCAGCCCTGCTGCCATGGTGTTCCTGCAAAGCACCCAGCCCCGGAGCAGGGGAGCCCAGGACTGTCCTGATGTCACCAGAGCCTGTCCTGCTGCCCCAGAGCCTGTCCTGATGTCACCAGAGCCTGTCCTGCTGCCCCCAGAGCCTGTCCTGCTGCTGTGGTGTCCCTGCAAAGCGCCCAGCCCCGGAGCAGGGGAGCCCAGGACCGTCCTGATGTCACCAGAGCCTGTCCTGCTGCCCCAGAGCCTGTCCTTGTGCCACCAGAGCCTGTCCTGCTGCCGTGGTGTCCCTGCAAAGCATCCAGCCCTCGAGCAGGGGAGCCCAGGACTATCCTGATGTCACCAGAGCCTGTCCTACTGCCACCAGAGCCTGTCCTGCTGCCCCTAGAGCCTGTCCTGCTGCCACCAGAGCCTGCCCTGCTGCTCCCAGAGCCTGTCCTGCTGCCGTGCTGTCCCTGCAAAGTGCCCAGCCCCAGAGCAGGGGAGCCCAGGACTGTCCTGATGTCACCAGAGCCTGTCCTTGTGCCACCAGAGCCTGCCCTGCTGCCACCAGAGCCTGCCCTGCTGCTCCCAGAGCCTGTCCTGCTGCCACCAGAGCCTGTCCTTGTGCCACCAGAGCCTGTCCTGCTGCTGTGGTGCTCCTGCAAAGCGCCCAGCCCCGGAGCAGGGGAGCCCAGGACTGTCCTGCTGCCACCAGAGCCTGTCCTGCTGCCACCAGAGCCTGCCTGTCCCACCCAGAGCTTCCCAATGCCTGCACACTCGAAAGAATGAAACTTTCAAACAGCTCCCCCGTAGCACCAATTAAAGAGACAACCCCAGCTTTCGGAGAATTTATGGCTCTCAGTGCTGTTGCCACAGGTATCCGAGTTTGTGCGTTGTTTCAAGAGGGTTTCAAAGGGGATCCGGGCTCGCCTCCCTCCAGGGAGAATCCATTTGCTTTGTTCACCAGACTATAACTTAAATTTTGTTACATGCACCAGCTTGTAACCCTTTGAAAAACTCCCTCCTTCGCCAGCTTCAAATGGACTTGCTGAACTTCCCCCGATCAAAGCAATTCGCTCACGGGGGGCCTCGGCTCACCAGCGAGGAAGCACCCAACAAATTTTGGGGGTGGGAATCCCAGCCCAGGCTAGGAGGGAACTCTCCCTTCCAAACCCACCAAAAAACCCAAGCAAAGGAGCTTTGTGTCACTTTGGCACAAAGCACGAAGGAAAAGGCACTTAATGCTGAATTCATTTATTTAAAAGGAAGAGAGGGGAAAAAAAGGTATTTTTTTGGCAGAGGACAAAATAATTTGTCAGCAGGAGACCCCTGGGCTCCTGTTCCAACAAGACCCAATCCTGGCACCCCACACCACTCGGGATGGGAAGGGAGATGGCTGCAAACCCTCCACATTACCCACAGGTGGAAGTGCTGCTCGTGTGCCGCTCCAGGAGATGTTTTAGCTCGCACAGCCACACGCCTTGAGTTTATCTCCTGCGCTGCAGAGCCCAAAGCCCTTTGCTGCAGCAGAGGTGCAGCTGGCACGCACCGACCCTGCCGAAAACTCAGCAGCCACGAGGCCACAGCACAGCTCTGCTGCCTCCTGCCACTCCCACCGCCTCGATGTCAATTAAAATGGTCATTTCCATGTGAAATTCAGCCCCGGTGGTTTCCTGCTTGAGGCAGGGCTGGCTAGGAGGGAGCTCGCTGCGACTCAGATTAGTCATTTATGAACTATGACACGACGGGGGACACGCTCTGGGATGTTTTGCTGCTGCAAATAAAAAACACTTTTTGGGGAGGGGACGGTGAAACCCTTTGAGGAGCAGGACAAGAGGCACGGGCTGAGCAGCCTGGCTAAAATAAAACCCCGGCCCATGCTGGCAAACACTGGTTGCAGCTCCCAGCCCCAGGAAGACCAACTTCCCGCGGTGACCTATATGTGCTATAAATGCTGCAGCCACGGGCTGGGTGACGTCAGCCCCATCCTCGTGGCAATTGTTGGGTCTCTCCTTGCCAAGAAAAGGCAAAGCGGAGGTGCTGAATTGTCCATGCGGCGGGGGAGCGAAACCAGTTCCTCCCCGGAGCATTTGAGGACAGAAATGAGGGAAACAGTGGCAGGGCTTAAAATAAAAGCAGGAGGCAAATAGGAAAGCAAGGGGATCTCGAAGGTGGAGAGTTTATGTGAGCATTTTGAATCTTTCTGGCCTGGGGGGAGAAAAAGAGGTTCCCTTGGTAATGGGGCCACCAGCAGCTTGGCCAGGGCAGTTATTGAAAACATGGAATTGTTAAGGTTGGAAAAGATCTTTAAGACCTTCAGCTGTCAGCCCAGCTCCATGGTCACCATTAACCATGTCCCCAAATGCCACATCCACATGTGTTTTGAACACTTCCAGGGGTGGTGACTCCATCATTGCCCTGGGCAGCCTCTGCCAATGGTTAACTACACTTCTGGTAAAGAAAATTTGAATTTGAAAAGGATTTGAATTTGGGGCAATTTTATCACTGGGATTCCCTGTTCCAAATGTCTCTGCTCCTTTATTTACCAGTTGGACTTTGGAAGCAAGAATCTCATTTTGGCCAGGAGTGATCAGTCAGTGCTTTGCTGCCTTCCCTCCTCACTTCCCTGGGGAGGACAGAGCCTGGAGGTAACAGCTCCTCTGGAGGGGAAAATGCATAAAAGCTCCACACTGCCCCAGGATTTCCACAAGGAGGAGATGGGAAGAGGAAGATCATGAATTCCCATGTCCAACCCAACCACCACCAGCCCAGGGATGGGCTCCCATCCTGGGTGGGCAGAAGGCTGAAACACCAATATTTCTGGCACATGAGACAGCATCAGTTTGTTATCTTGAGGTTACCACGATAAGCCCAAATAAAGAGATCCTGGCAGTGTGGTGCACAGCCCCAGCTCAGACTCACAAAAATCAGTGTTTGCTTCTCCTCTGCAGGCAGGGGAGGGGAAATGCTGCACTGCCCTCACTGCTGTGCAGGACTTGCCTGAGAAGAGCTTGAAGCACTCGTGGCACATTCAAGGTGAAGCCCAGGCCTTCCTGCATGGCAGGACTTAGGAAGCAAATCTCCAGGCCCAGGTTGTGGTGTGGCTGTAAGCTGCTCTGCTCCCCCAGTGAGTCCAGGTCCCCAAATCCAAGGACCATCTGCTCTCCACCCTCTGACCACATCAGGGTTAATGGTGATTCCATTTCAAAGCAAATTTTGAGCTGGATGGCCGCCTGTGTCTTGGGGGATGAGTTACCTTGGGGGATGAGCTACCTTGGGGAATGCCCAAGGCCAGGTTGGACAGGGCTTGGAGCAACCTGCTCTAGTGGAAGGTGTCCCTGCCCATGGCAGAGAGTGGAAAAAGATGAGCTTTAAGGTCCCTTCCAACCCAAAGCATTCCATGATTCTACAATTCTAACTAGAACCTGACTGCACCTTGCTGTCAATCAGTGAATAAAGCTAAACCGACACCAACAAACTGTGTAAACAACCTCTTGCCATTATCTAGGATGTTGTTTACACACCTTGGATCCTTCTAACAGGCAGAGCACACCCCAGTGCATGGCACAGCTCGCTGATGTAGCAGTTATTCACCCCACCAGCAAAAAGCCAAAGATTCAGGAGGATGGAGAAGTCCCAACACCGACATTGAGATGGAATTTGTCCCCTGATCTCCAGGTGAGGCCAAGGATGGCTGACCAAGGGATAACTCTGCTGCTGGAGCTAAGCTCTCCCCTTACACCCAGCCCTGAGCTGTGCTCCCAAGCCAGGATGCCCATGGCAGGATGAAGGAGCCTCTGCCAGGATGCCCACGGCAGGATGAAGGAGCCTCTGCCAGGATGCCCATGGCAGGATGAAGGAGCCTCTGGGACAGCAGGGATTGTGCAATGTCCCTCAGTGCAGTTGTATAACCTCAGAGCTGTGTTTTCACGAACTGCTCCCAGTCAGGCTCAGAGCAGCAGCCCAGAGGAAGGGTGGTGTCAACATTACCTTTCAGTCACCCGAAAGAAAAGAAGTGAGAGGGGAGAATCAAAGATTTGGTGTTGTTTGGGCTGAAGGGGGTCCGGCTGTGCCGCAGGGCTCCGCTCCAGCCTCTGCTCCTGGCCAGCTCCACACAGCCGGCAGCCAAGGCAGGCTCTGAGCAGGAAACACATTAATGGGAGCTCCTGCACTGCTCTTCTCTCCCCAGCGTGTAGCACGTCTTTTGTGGATTATTTTAACAGCACAAGAAACGCTCGCTGGAGAGAGCGGCTTCCATCTGGGTTAAGCCGAGAGTTTTCTCCCCTCCAATTCCCTCCAGCGCCCACTCAACAGCTTCCCTCCCTGCAAAAGTGTTTGCTCAAAACCATCTTGACACACAGTTAAACAGCTCTGAAGGCATCACATTTCCCTGGTCAAGGAGGGCAGGAGCAGGGCAGGGCAGAGGCCCCATCCTGCTGCTGCAGTGCTCCACAGCACACTGGGGCATCAAAGTTGCTCTCCAGGAATCCCAGCCCAGGCTCTGGGATGTCTCCCAGTGTCACAGCATGGCTGGGAGTTTCCCTGGACAGCTGGAGCCAGCCCAGGCTAGGGAAGGTCGAGTTTACCATCCACAGAGTGTTCAGAAAGGACAAATTCATTGATCTTCCCTCCCGCCAGGGGCCACATGAGCCCCGCACAGAGCAGCTTTCCTGGGCATGAAAACCTGGCAAGCACTGCCCAGGAATTCTCCAGCTGAGCCTCAAATCAACCAGCACATGTTCAGAGTCTCCAATCCAAGAAAGATCTCCAGCCCACTCCTCCCCATGCCCTGCTCCCAAAGCCCTTGGATGTCAGCATCCCTGGCCCCCTCTTGGCACCCTGCAAGATCCCTTTGGGAATGCTGAGATCCCACCCAAGAGCAGGGAGCTGCTGAGGGGCTGCATGGAGCAAATTGCACCAGGAATGAGACACCACCACCCTGTCTTCAGAGAGGAACAGCAAAAGTCTTCCAGGGCAGCGCAGACATGTCTAAGCAGCTTAGGGAACAGCCCTGTCTGCTCCCAGGCTCCTGGAGCAGTGGGACAACAACCTCCAGCTCAGGCAGCCACTTCTTAACAGGATCAGCAAGAGCAGCTTTGCCCACCCAGAGACACACGGAGCAACAAGGAAACCATCCAGAGAAAGAGCAGCAGAGCACCGCCAGAAAAATACATCACCAAAGTACAGAACCCCCTCCCTAGGGCGTCTCTGGAACCAAACACAGGTTTATTGCAAGAAACATTATGGTATAAGGAAAAAAAAAATAAGATGACAGTACCTGATCCTCCAAACTGAGTGCTCGCAAGGGTCGTGGGTCTGTTTTTTCCATTAGCCACTGGCAAGGGAAACATCTAGAAAAACAAGGAGATGAGAGAGAAGGGAAGAGAAAAGAGATTTCAGTATGTTGGTTTTACCGCAGAGGGGTCAAACTGGGGGAGGGAAGGGGAAGAGCAGCCCTTGATTGATGCAAAAACCTTCCCTCTCCTCATGGCCCTGCTCCATGGCTCAGGAGGGGCAGCAGAGGCACAGCCCTGCTCTAACCCACACATCCCCACGTGCACAGCCCCTGGCTCCTCGGGGCAGCTGGGAACCAGCCAAGGAGCATCCCTGCTGTGGTCCAAACCAATCGCTTCTTCCCAAAATTGCTCACCCCGGCTACAGGTGAGCCCTGGGGAAAGGCCGAGTCCATTCATAAAAAGCCAGCAGGATAATGACAGCAAAGCACATTTTATCCCTCCCTCACTATCCCAGCTCCCCCAGTCCCATCCCACCACGTGCAGGGCCTGGGCAGGACAGGCTGCCCAGGGATGAGCCCCCAGTCTCACGGAGCAGCTCCCACCACACTGCTCTGGGGGCTCCAGCAGCACCAGAACCTGACACAGCCCTGGGGCCTGGGGGGAGAAGCTGCTCCAAGGGCAAAGATAGTTACTCATTAGTTAAAAATTTAATATATTTCACAGAATTGGTCGCTCTGGGGACTTGTTTGCTCTGTTGCTGCAGCTTCATTATCACAACTGAGCCTCTCCTGCCAGGAGCTTCCTCAAAAATACTGCACACCTTGTCACCTAACCTGTATAAATATTTTTAATAAAAGTTGGGAGAGTTTCAGAGGCTGCTATTTAATAATTTACATGCACCTGCATGCAGCAGAAAACTAATTCTCCTCCACACAAATGGAGCTCCAGCCAATAAAACAACTGGTGGGAAAACGCTTAGTGAATTAACATTTTAATATCCTTTTTCTACTCAAGATACTTTCACCACCAAGTCATTTGAATTTTTATTATTTTTAGCTTTGTAATGTCTGAGTAACTCAAAAGTTTAATGCTTTGAAGATTAAACAATGCAATGGCACAAGAGCCTACAGAAAGGCAGCGTTTCATGCCCTGACATAGCTGATGTCTGGCTGTGGTCAGAAACATTCCTTTGTACAGAACTGTCTGCCCAGCTTTGTTTTCACAAATGCTGGGGAGAATAAAAAAAAAAAACCAACAAAAAACAGTTAAATGTGGTAGAGATGCAAAGAGAGCAGTTAAGGAACCAACTGCCATTCATAAAGAGCACAAATTTGGGATCATATATATGCATGCACGCGGTGTAGATGTTTTATACACGGATTTCAATGAAGGTGTAAACAGTGTTTAGTGCTCACCCCAGCTGCCTGCACACACCTGCCCTCACCTGCCTGCCCACGGCCCCCCGGCCCCCTCAGATGTGCCCTGAGGCTGCTGCCCACCCCAAAGGCTCCCAAGGTGTTCGGGGTGGCCCAGCAGCCCCACCATCAGATGAGCCTTGTTTCCTCAGGAAGTTGGGCTAGAAAATAAAAACAAACCCCAAAGATTGCAGCTCACCTTCCTCTGCACTGCTGCAGGGCTTCCCTGCCCCCTCCCCCTCGCAGGGCAGGGGGGGTGTTCTGCAAACATCTCCAAAAGTGCTGAAAATGGAATTTACGGGGCTGATCCCACCCTGCCTGTGCTCACCCCCTCTTCTTAAGGTAGGAAAGAAGATTAAACTCCCTTTTTTCCAAGTGGCAGGTCTGCATGTGTGAGCAGGGGGGGAAGGGATGCACCATGAACCGAGCAGCAAAAAGCACACACACACATACACAAAAAAAAAAAAAAAAAAAAAGAAAAGAAAAAAAGGCACTGCTGGCTCTTTTTGTGAGCATTTCTGCTCATCACTTGCTGAGGCTGAAAAACCCACGGTTTGAGCAGCAAACACGAGTGGAGAAAATGAACAGCCTTGTTCCGTTGTGCACCCAGCACCTTCTGCAGAACAGGACGAGGGTCCCCCCAAAACACCCCCACACTCCCCCTCAGCCCGGGGAATCCCTTCCCTCCTCCGCCTGCTTCGAGGGAGATTTTGAGGCTGATGCAACACCTTCTTGCTCTCCCTCCCCAAGGGATTTAGGAGTCATGGACGCCTTCCCACAGTAGGGCAGGTGGGGATGCTACAGCACAGAATCCTGGAATGTCCTGAGCTGGAAGGGACCCACAGGGATCAGAGTCCAGCCCCTGGCCCTGCACAGACACCCCAACAATCCCACCCTGTGCATCCCTGGCAGCGTTGTCCAAACGCTCCTGGAGCTCTGGCAGCCTTGGGGCCAGGACCATTCCCTGGGGAGCCTGGGCAGTGCCCCAGCAGCCTCTGGGGGAAGAACCTTTCCCTGAGATCCATCCCAAGCCCTCTGACACAACTTCATGCTGTTAAAGAAGGGTGATGGAGAGGGGAGAACCTCGGGTTACCCCTCCGCACTTATCACTTGCCCACCCCAGGAGGTGTTTTGGGCTTTTTTCTTGCTCCCAGCCTCTTTTTCCACTGCGGTGTGGGCTGAAGCTGCCCCGAGGAGCCCGGCACAAGTCATACATGAAGTGCCTTCGCTGGCGTGTGTTGCTCACAGGCAAAGTTCATCCACCCACTGCAAATTTCCTTTCTGCTTTTAAATGCTGCTTTAAAAATAAACTGGGGGGAGGGAGGAGATGAACCCGAGCTGGCACCTACTGAGGGACCCAGGCATGAGCTCTCAAGAGTTGTAATTGGGTCATTACTTGGCCTTTGTTAGATTTGAATAATGTAGATTTAAACGGTTATGTAAAATCCCCCATCTTAAGTTGCTGTATTTGGTTTTTCAAGTCCTACCTCCAGCCTCCCTGAGAGCTGATTACAACTTCTGCAATCCCTCCTAGGTCAACTTCCACCCCTCCCAAAGAATTCATTCTCCTTCCATTTCTACCAGGGTAAAAGAGGCAAATTCAGAACATGGGAAGATCCAAATGCCTGCACCCTCCCCTGGGGAGATTATAGCCAAGAGACCCCACACCTCATACAGCAAACTCCTAAGGATGAAAGGGAAATTGCCAGAAACAAGGATCAAGCAACATTTCATTTATTGTGCGCTCTAGAGTTGCGTTGTTTTTCAAATTAAATCAGTGCTCACTCTCTCCCCTCTCCCACCTGATGAACTCCAGGCTGAACCAACCTCAGGCCTGAACTCCAAACCTGAAATCTATTTTGCAGCATGGAAAGTATCCAGCTGTTAAATCAAGGAGAAGAGGGAATTTGACTCAAAATACATTGCCAGCAGGACATTCTATACGTGTTCACTTAAGACAGACCTTCCTGACTACAGCCCCAAACGCCCGCCGTGGTGTGAAGTCAAACTTTAAACTCTACAACTGCTTCACTCTGAACAAAACCAAGAGTTTTATCATGGAAACGCAGGCGCTGGGCCGGAGCAGGGCACAGCTTCAGCATCCTCCAGAAGGGCAGGAGGAGCTGCTCCAGCCCTGCTGGCTGCCAACACTTTGGCTCGCACCCGCGGAGCCGGGGCTGGAGCGCAGCGGGAGCAGCAGCGATGAGCGGCAGGTCCTGCGTGACTGCTCAAGCCCCTGCCCACCCTGCGCCGAGCCAGCAAGCCCCTCTGCCAGGCAGCTCCCGCAGCATATGGTTAATACTCTGCTAATAATCATGGCTGTTAACAGCACCTCGCTCCTGCCAGAGCCCCCGGCTGGCACTGGCACTGGCACGCGCCCGCTCCCGGCTCGGCTGCGCTCGGCGGCACCGCCACACCCGGGGCTGCTCTGCTGCCGTGTCCCCTGCCTGGGGTGGCCCTGGCCTGGGAGCAGCTCAGCCCAGCCGGGACAGCTGTGTGACACCTTCCCACTGCAGAGCAGCGCTGGCACAGGTGAGACACTGCCTAGGATAACCAATAATCAAGACAAGTCATAGGATCCTGGAATACCCTGAGCTCGAAGGGATCATCAGTCCAACCCCAGCCCTGCACAGACACCCCAACAATCCCACCCTGTCCAAACCATCCTGGAGCTCTGGCAGCCTTGGGGCCAGGACCATTCCCTGGGGAGCCTGGGCAGTGCCCCAGCAGCCTCTGGGGGAAGAACCTTTCCCTGAGACCCAAGTCCTTGTGGTTGAGCATCTCCCAAAGCACATGCCAAGGGCAGCTGCCCCATGCACAGCCCTGCCCCTCAGGCCGAGCTGCAAAGCCTGGCAGCCACCAAAGCCCAGCCTAACCAATAGGCTGAGCTGCCCATCAGGTCTGTAGGGCAGGATGCTTTCTTGAAAGCTCCTCTCCAGATTCACCAGCCCATCCTGGCCTGCTGCCAGGGAGCAGTGGTGAAGGCAAGCTTACAAATTACCTGCACTTGGGGGCAATTAGAAAAGGCAATTTATTTGGGGGTAGAGGTAAGTGTGCTGCCATGCACACCCCAAAGCATTGCTGCACCTTTGGCTCCTGCTCACTTACAGATTTCTTTGACTTTTTCCCTTTTTGGCAAATCACAGTGGCACAAAGCTTTGAGGGAGAGCTTTGGAGCTCAATATCTACCCAATGGATTGATTTATTTATTAAAGAAGGGATGAGTCTCTCCTGGCAGGACTGCAAGCCCAGTTTGCAGCATCTCACACAACCCTGTCATTTACTGACCCCAGGAACTCACAGCAGGCCATGCCACCCCGTTAGGGCCTTGAAATTCCCTCCATGCACAGCAAAACGCAGTGCAGGGCTGGACCACGGACTGCTGGGGCTGAACACATTTTCCCTAGAAAAAAAGGAATCAAAATACTGATCAGAAGCAAATGCTTCCAGCTGCTCTGAGTATCTCTACTTTTCCCTCCCCTCTACTTTCCTGGAGAGGATTACTGAACCAATGCTCCACTCCTGTTTATTCAAAGAAAAATAAAAATACACTTGGAAGAACGAGCTCTGTGGTCAAAAATCCTGTATCCCAAGGACACAGGGAGAGCAAACCATGGAGCAGCCTCTTCAACAGACCCACCATCCACTGTCTAGGAAGCTTTTCCATTTCAGCTCCTCATCCTTGAGGAGAGATGTTAATATTCCCTTTATGCAAACTGAGAGAAGGGTGTGCGGAGATGAGGGTTTGTGAAACAGAGCTAGCTCGGGTCCAGGCTGCGCCGGAGCCCATCGGCCAACGGATCCTGGAGGGAATGGCTTTGAGTCATTTGCTGGCAAATGACATTCGCAGGCCCTGATGCTGCGAGCAGCCACCCCCAGCACCTCTACACCAGCCTTGGAGGAGCACAGGATGAATTCTGGTCCTTCCCAGGATTACACCCAGTGTAAGAGCATTGAATCCAAACACAAATTCAACCTTTTTGGTGTGGATTCACCTACAGGGATGGAAACACATCCCTCCCATGACCAGGTCAGGACTTCTCCAGGGAATACAGCTCTAGGTATGCAAATGAGGATGGCTGGTTAAATTGGAAAAGAAGGTCTTGAGGGTTTGTAAAGCTTTAAATGGTGAGTGGGATTTGATTTTTTTCCAAGGAGGAGAAAAGGGAAAGTGGGAGCTGCTGCAGCCCTGGTCAAGGAGCAGATTCTGTGATACTGACCTAAACTACAGTTCCAAATCTCCAGTGCAGGAGATGGAAAGCCCCAGGGCTCCTGCCAATCTGCAGGACCTCTGAGTGGGACAAATAACCACAGCAAGCCCCGAACAGGCTCCTGGTTTTACGGGGATACCATCACTGCAGTCCCTGTACGCGCTGTAAAACACTCCAGTGGAAAAATCCATCACCAGCAATTGAACGGAACCAGAAGTATGAAACTGGGAGAACTGGGCCTGACCCGCAGGAGCATTGCCCTTGGGGGGCCTGAGAGCCCCCCCACCACCACAGAGCCCTGTCAGGCCAGGTACAACCCCCAGCTCTATTAAAAGCTTTATTTCCCATGGCTGAACCTCAGCAGAAAAGCGGATGAGCCTCGGCACATCCACAGGTGTCACAGCCACCAGGACAGCAGGTGACCCCAGCTCTGCCATCCTGTTCCTCCCTTCTCCTCCAAGGGCAGGAACACCAACCCAGCAGGGCCATGGGCTGGGTGACCCAGGCTGGGGTGACTCTCGTGGCCATTCCCCTCCTGGAGCTGCTGTTTCTATCTCTGCAGCACGTTTGCTTATCTCGGCAGCAAGACACACACTGCCAGTGCCATGAGGGTGCAGCACACCACAGAGGAACCCAACAGACAGTTTTGTGCCTTTGAACAGCAGCTCTGCCCTCCACGAGTCACCTGCCAGGGAGGGACAGCACCGCTGGCAGTGCCACGGTGGGATGTGCCAGGGACTAACCCCGCTCTCTGTGACTAAAGGGACTTCTCCTGCCTCCGAGCCGTGCACACCCCTCGGGGGGAACTCTTAGGTCCTGTTTCTTTCAAAATAAACAGCTCCTAAATGCAGCTCGAGGTTTCCAGGATACAGAAGAGCAGAGCATGGGGAGCACAAGTGTCCAACTCCTGCAAAAATAACGCACCGGAGAGCTTGGACACGTTTCAAACTGTGACAAAATAACCTGTGGGAGCAAAAGTTTAATAGTCTGGATCCAGGGAGAGGAAAAAAGCTTGATTAATCGGCTACTGAAGTTACATCTCTGCATGGCTGCAGAAACAGTCACCCAGTGAGCATTTAAACAGAGAACACACAACTCCGTTAATTCCCCCAAAATTTCCCATCCAGAGAAAAAACCTCTCTGCCCTCCCTGCGAGGGAACAACACACGTTTGAGGGGAAGAGGGGGAGAGGAGGGGCAGAGGCTTTGCTTTAACTCGAAAATAAACAAGTTGCAGCACATGTGCACGCACACAAACACGGCACATCTGAAACCCATCATGTCCAATTTACAGGCTCACATTTCCTCCCCTGTGCAGCTCCCAGCCCCGGGGCTGCGCAGCCCCCCGGCCGCGCTCGCTCACCATACTGAAGTCCAGCAGGTCACTGAGCTCTTTGTCTGTCCCAACTGCAGCCATTCTCTGCTGCTGCTGATTCATATTCCCACAGACTCAACAGTGGCAGTCCTGCAGAAAGCGAGGGGGAGGGGACAGAGATATTTTAATGACTACAGCAAACTACCCACCCCATTGATGAATATTTTAAAAAGACAGAGCAGAGGGGCGAGAAAAGAAAAACCCTGAGCGCGTCTGCAGCGTCCAACTCTGGGGCCAGAGCACAGTCGGAGTCCTCACACAGCACCCAGCGGCAGGAACAAGCGCTCTATTGACCAGACACACTTGTATGTTAGTTTTTTGCTGCCAATTCCACTAGTTCGGGCCAATTCTGTTCCTGGCGTGTGGCGAATGAAGGGGGGAAAAGAGGAAAAAAAAAAAAAGGGAAAAAAAAAGAGTCAACTCATTTATCAAAGGGTTCAGGCAAGTTATCACTCAGGCACTTGTCTGGCTCGGCTCGCCCCCTTGCCTTCCCCCACGCTTGCTCCCCGCAGGAGGCTCTCTTGTCCTTGCAGAGTTTTGTTTAAAAAAAAAAAAAAGTGAAAAAAAAAAAAAGTCTGATGTTACAGCTCTTTCCTTCGGGTCGCCGAGCACCTGCAGCTGCTTTTTCAGGGGCTGTGTTTGGGGATGCCCAGCCAGGCCGTGCGCAGTGAGAACTGAACCTCTCCGCTCCCAAAAGGGACTGGAAACAAAAAAATTTTGTTTTCGGAGTGTTTTGCAAAAATAAAGCCCTCCAGGCAACCTTGCAAGATAGGTAAATATTATTCTTCCTAATTTTACAGATTATTTTTTTTCAAAAGGGAGATTGATCTTTTTGGCCAGCTTGCTATGATAGAAAAATATTTCTTTGGGAGGGAGGAAGAGAGGCCTGGGATGAGATAAAAGATTCCTTTTTTTTTTTTTGGCCTTTTTTTTTTAGGAACTCATTCATGGTTACGAAGGGCAGCTGGCCAATAAATTTAACTCATTAATCATAAGGTTAAAAAAAAAGTTTAAAAAAAAAATCTCCACGCGATCCAAAGTGTTTGTAGGCTCAGCCACTACATTTCAATGAAGTTTCGTAAAAAAAGGCTGAAATCAGCCCAGCGTGTAAAAACCCTTCACCACTATAAAAAACAGCCAGGGAGTTTTTTTTTCCCCCCTTTTCTTTGAAAAGCCTTTTTTAAAGTGTCATCAGTGCATCTGGTCAGTGTTTTTAAAGCCACTTTCCCAACCTTCTGCCCCGGTGCCTTAAGTGAGGCTGGGGGAGACAAGACCCCAAAGAACCCCTGGAAAGAGGGGGGCGTGCACCACTTCCCAGCCCCCCCAAACCCTGCACCCCGAGGCTCCCGGGGACAACGTGAACAAAACCCGCGGCCCCCCAAAGCCAGGCCGGACGGGTTATTTTTATTTATTCCACGCACACTTTCTAAGCCCAAAGCAGCCCGCGGGGCCGGGGCGCTGGGCCGGGTCCCCCCCGTGTCCCTCCCCAGCCCGGACAAAGGCTCGGCCGCCCCGGGACAGCCGCGGGCCGGGGCTGAAGTTGTTCGCTGCCTCCACCCGCGACCCCCGCGCCGTGGGGAGGGGTCCCGGCGGCAGCCCCCGGCCAGAGCGGAGGGCTCCGGAGGGCCCGGCGGCCCCGTGAGCCCCCTCCGTACCGAAGCAGCCGCCCCCGCACTGAGTCCCGCGGCTCCCGCAGCCCCCCGGGCCGAGAAGGGGCTCAGGGACCCCCGGGGGGGCTCAGCGGGCCGGGGGCGGCCGGCGGGCTGCGCTCGGCTGAAGTTCGCAGCAGGACCGAGCAGCGGCCCCCCCTGCCCGGCGGGGACCCTGCACCCCCTCCCAGGCGCCCCGCACAGCCCCCGAGCCCGCCCCGCCGCTGCCGCCCCCCTTCCCCCGGCCCCGGCAAACTTTGCCGAGGGGACAATAGCGCCGAGCCCGTCCCGTCCCGCTCCGCGCCCGCAGCCCGGGGCGCAGCGAGCGAACGAGGGGCCGCGCTCCGAGCCCCGCCGCACCGGCACCCCCAGCGCCCGCAGCTCCGGCACCGCCAGCGCCCGCAGCGCCGGGACCCCCGCTCCGCGCAGCCCCGAGGCGGCGCGGCCGAGTTGGCTTGGTTATTATTTTATTATTTCTGTATTTTATTATTTTTTTTTACCTGTTCCAGGCCCGGCGCGCCCGGGGCAGGGGAAGCGCATGAAGGGTGTCGGGGGTCGCGGCGGGGGCAGGGGCGGCCGCGGCGCCCAGGCCCGGGGGCGGCGGCGGCGCCTATTGTTCTCCGCCGCCGGCGGATACAATGTAGCGAAGCGGCGCGATCGCCCCGCACCGGGCGGCGCGTGCGCCCCGGACCGCCCCGCGGCCCCGCCCCGCGCCGGGCCGGGCCCTAACGCTGCTGCTGCCGCCGCCGGGGCCGCCGCTGCCGCCGCCGCTCCGCCTCCCGCCGCTGTTCCGCCCGCCCGCCTCGCGGCCCCCGCATGGTTCCCCCCGCGGCGGCGGCAGCGACGGCGGCTCCCCCCGCACCCCCCCGCGCCCGCCTCTGCCGCCTCCCCCCGCACGCCCCGCCGGCTCGCGGCCGCATGCCCCGCCCCCGCCGTATCCCTCCGCCAGCGGACAAACGGCGGGGAGCGGGGGGGCGATGCCGCCCGGTGCGCACCCCGCGGCACCGGGACACGCGCGGCCGCAACGGAGGTGGCGGGACGGGGCTGCGGGGGCGCAGCAGGGGCACCGCCAGGGTGGGGACTATGTTTCCTAGCGGAGGGGGACGGGCGGACGGGACGGCGGTACAGTGACGACACGGGAGCTCCGCGAGATGGACTGATAAGGCAGCGGGGCTCTGGCCAATGGAAAGGCTCTTTTACTCTGATTGGCAGGTGGCTCAGCCAACCAGGGCGCGGCTTGTGGCGGTCCCCGCCCACCGAGCGCGGGGGCGGTGCGAGGGGCCCGGGGGCGGCCGCTGCTTGCCGTCGCCGCCGGCCGCTCCCTCCCCCCGCGCCGCCGACGGGGCCCCCGGCGGGGCCGAGCGGGCAGGGCCGGGGTCCCCCGGGGTCCCGCCGCGGGAGCCCCCGCCCGGCAGCTGCTGCCTCGGAGCCGCCGCCCCCCAGGTGCCTCGCCGAGGGGCCGGAGGGGCCCGGCGGGACCCGCGTGGCGGCAGCGGCCCAGCCGCGCCGCCCCCTCGGGGGCCCCCGGGCACCTTCCGCGGCGCTGGGGCTGGCGGGTCCCCCCCGGCAAAGCGCAGCCCCGGGGCTGGGGGGCCGGGGCAGCCCCGCTGTGGGTTCTGGGGTCACCGAGGAGCGCTGCTCCCTGGACCGGCCTGCGCGACTGCGACGTGGCCCCGGACGGGCCCGGCAGTGCAGCGGGGCTGGAATGGAGGAGTCCGTGTGTGACATCTTGGAGTCACCACGGAGCGATTTGATTGGGGAGGGATCTCTAAGATCATCTCGTTCCACCCCCTGCCATGGGCAGGGACACCTTCCGCTATCCCAGGCTGCTCCAAGCCCTGTCCAGCCTGGCCTTGGACACTGCCAGGGATCCAGGGGCAGCCACAGCTGCTCTGGGCAACCTGTGCCAGGGCATCACCACTCTCTCAGTCAAGAATTCCCCCCCAATATCCCATCTATTCCTGTCCTCTGGCACTGGGAAGCCATTCCCTGTGTCCTGTCCCTCCATGCCTTGTCCCCAGTCCCTCTCCAGCTCTCCTGGAGCCCTTCAGGCCCTGCCAGGGGCTCTGAGCTCTCCCTGGAGCCTTCTCTTCTCCAGCTGAACGCCCCCAGCTCTCCCAGCCTGGCCCCAGAGCAGAGGGGCTCCAGCCCTCAGAGCATCTCCGTGGCCTCCTCTGGACTGGCTCCAGCAGCTCCACGTCCTGCTGCTGTTGTTCCCAGGGCTGGGGCAGCTCTGCAGGTGGGGTCTCACCTGAGGGGGCAGAGGGGCACAATCCCCCCCTGCCCTGCTGCCCACGCTGGGGCTCAGTGCCCATGGCTGGGGCAGGTTGAGCCTCTCACCCACCAACACCTCCAGGTCCTTCACAGAGCTGCTCTTGATCCATTCTCTATCCATCCTGTGTTTGTGCTTGGGATTGCCCCAACCCTTGTGCCGGACCTTACACTTGGCCTTGTTGAATTTCATGAGTTCAACACAATCCCACCTCTCCAGCCTGTCCAGGTCCCTATGGATGCCCCATCCCTTCCCTCCAGTGTATGACTCCACCACACAGCTCTGTGTCACCAAGCAAACTTGCTGGGGTGCCCTCATCATGTCCATGTCACCACTAGATCTCCACACTCTCCTGCCCGTTCCCCTGCTCGCTTTGCCATTGCTCTCAGAAGCAGCAGCAGGTGCTTGGGATCAAAGGTGCTGACAGGACCATGGAATGTGTGCCTGCCTGTCCCTCCAGGGTGAGGGAGTTTGGATCAGTCCAGTGGGTTCTCCAGTGGGTTTTTTAAGGGAGCTGGGATTGGGAGTCGGGGTGGAGAGATAGTGCTTTGCCCTGTTACAGTTGGTTCAGGAGGTACAGGAGCAGAGGCACAACCACGTGGTTGCAGCAGGTGTGGGCAGGGGTTCACCTCATCTCCCTGAATCCACTCTGGATCCCAGTGGAGGGATCATGGAGGAGCTGGGCTGCTGCTCCTGCCCTGCCTGGGCAGCTCCAAAGACATTGGTCGGCAAAGCTGCTTTTGGTTTTCCCTGTGTCTGACCCCTCTGCAGCCAGATCTGGGGCCAGCTGTCACCTGCAGCTTCGGGCCATTTGGCTTTTATTTTCTTTTTTTTTAAGTGGAAAGAATTGCCTGCATTTAAATGGGGTCACTGACCAAAGTCATCTCCTGTCATCAGGGATGGATCATCCCAGGGGTGAGGATGGCCCCCGCCCCATTTTGGCAAGGATGGGGATGTGGGCTGGCAGCGAGGTGCTGCTCCAAGGCACATGGAATCATGGACTAGTTTGGGTTGGGAGGGACCTTAAACTTCATCTTGTTCTGCCCTCTCCGTGGGCAGGGACACCTTCACACCATCCCAGGCTGCTCCAAGCCCTGTCCAGCCTGGCCTTGGACACTTCCAGGGATCCAGGAGCAGCCACAGCTGCTCTGGGCACCTGTGCCACGGCCTGCCCACCCTCACAGCCAAGAATTGCTTCCCAAGTTCCTCTCCAGCTCTCTGGCTGAAGGAAGGCGAGCGTTCCCTTGTCACTATCACTCTGTAAAAGGGAGCCGTTCACCTTCTGCTGCATTTTCTCTGTGCCCTCTGTGACTGGCGTCACCCCACAGCACCCCCAGCCCAGCCACTCCCCCACTGCAAGGCCTCCTGCCAACATCCCGCTGCTCCCCCTCCGCCTTCCGCTCCCAGGGATGACAGGGAGAAGATGAAACATTTCCCTAACACAATTATATTCTAGTTTTGCGTGTGTGGCCATAATTTCCCTGTCAACAATTGTAATTAAACCTCTGAGCCTCACTCTCCTGCTGCTGGTGGCTAGGCAAAGCTAAGTTATGGGGATGGGGATGGGGATGGGGATGGGATGGGATGGGGATGGGGATGGGGATGGGGATGGGGATGGGATGGGATGGGATCCATGGGATGGGATGAGATGGGATGGGATGGAGCTGGCATGAGGCCCCCTGGTTTTCCCCAGGCATCTATGGCTGGGACAGTGGGGAGATTTTCCTGCTCTGAGCTGTTTTGGTCACTTGACCTATGTTAAAAATAGAATTTGTCTTCCACAGAATCACAGAATAGCTGGGGTTGGAAGGGAGTTCTGGAGATCATCCTGTACAACCCCCCTGCCAAGGCAGTGTCACCCAGAGCAAGTGACACAGGAACATGTCCAGGTGTGTTTTGGAGTCTCCCTCTCTGGGATGGAAACTCCACAGCCTCTTTGTGCAGCCTGTTCCAGGGCTCTGCCACCCCCATGGAAAGAATTTCTTCCTCGTGTTGAGGTGTGACTTCTTGTGGTTTAGTTTATAGCCACTGCTCCAATGGAACGAGTCTGGCACCATCCTCTGACCCCACGTTGGAGATAGTTATATGGATTGGTGAGATTCCCCTCTTAGTCTTCTCTGGACTAACCAGGCCCAGCTCCTGCAGTCTCTCCTCAGCAGAGAGGTGCTCCAGACCACAAATTATCTTTATGGCCTCTGCTGGACCCTCTCCAGTAGCTCCTTGTCCTTCTTGTCCTGAGGAGCCTGGAAGTGGACACAGTACCCCACATGTGCCTCACTAGGGCCGAGCAGAGGGCAGGATCACTCCCTGCCCTGCTGGCCACACTTCCCAATGCTCCCCAGGGTCCCATTGTCCCTCGTGGCCCCAGGACACTGCTGGCTCAGGGACATCTTGTCATCCACCAGGACCCCCAGTCCTTCTCTGCAGAGCTGCTCTCCAGTGGGTGACCCCCAGGCTGTGCTGGTACTTGGGGTTATCCCTCCCCAGGTGCAGGACCCTACACTTGCCCTTGTTGAACCTCCTTAGGTTTCCCTCACCCAACTCTCTAGCCTGTAATTAATTAGCTTATAATTAATAATTCTTTCTTCCTGGTGGCAGCATTCTGGTAAAAGTGTGTCCCCAGACCTGCTCATGGGGAACGGGGAAGGCTTCAAACTCCTCTGACATCGTGGGGCTTTTTTCTGAAGCTGAGAAGTTCCCCCTTCCAGTTCACAGCATGGCCCCCTCAGTTTCCTATTTCAGGCTATTTTGGTAGGGCAGGAGGAAGCAGAGGGGATGAGGGGATGCACAAAGGGGCACCACGGGAATACTGTGCTGACACATCCCCCCAGAGGTGACACCAGAGGGGCTCCGGTGACATTCCCCACATGGAGAAGTGCTGAAGCCTCAGGCTCAGGGACGACCTCAGCATTCCCTGGGCACCTTGTGAGGTGGGGTACAGGCATAAAACACAGCATGGGCAACAGAGCCACAGAGTCCTGGCATGTCCTGAGTGGGAAGGGACCCACAGGGATCATCAGAGTCCAGCTCCTGGCCCTGCACAGTGAAGCCCCAAGAACCATCAAGATCCTCCTGAGAGCCCCAAGAACATCTCAAGTTCTTGTTTCCATGCTCTGAACCTTTGGATTAGGGGTAGCAGTTTTCATCATCTTCACAACTGGTCGTGCCAATAACACACAACTGATAAATAAGTAAATTATTCTGGGTTGTGTCCCAGTCCTGGGAGCTGTTGCTTAAATGGAACAGTTTCACAGTGACTCCTGCAATGCTCAGAGCTACTGAGGCCAGGGCAGAAAAGTGTAGTGGAGGCTCCAAGGGCAGCACTGTCCAAAGGAGGGCACGGAGAGCTTCCCCCACAGGCAGGTCACCCTCAGCCCTGCTGCCCAGGGCAGCTGTGGCTGTCCCATCCCTGGAAGTGTTCTAGGCTGGACAGGACTTGCAGCAGCCTGGGATAGTGGAAGTTCAGCCTGGGGTAGTGGAAGTTGTCCCTGCACACGTCAGGGGGTGGAACTGGATGAGCTTTAAGGTTCCTTCCAACCCAAATCCTCCCGTGACTCTGTGATCTCCCCTGCAAGAGGAGCAGTTCCTCTGGTTGGGTTTTTATCCATGTCCCTGGTCTCTGTGCCTCAGTTTCCCCTCTGTGTGATGACACCAGGGCCACACTGCCTGTATGGAACCCTTGGAGACCATTGCAGGTGCCGTTGGGTGTGAGCCCACAGCAGCATCCCTGGGCAGGGAGCCCTGAACAAGCCCTGTGGCAGAGCCTGCCTGACCCAGGGGGGCTGAACGAGGTGTCCTGAGCCCATTCCCAGAGCAGAAAACCAGTCAAGGTCACTGACATCACCAAGGAGGTGCAGCTCCTTTTTGTGTCTTCAGGGCTGCTGGCACGGAAGGAAAGGCTGAGACCTGAAGGTGGATGGATGGACGGACAGATGGACGGATGGACGGATGGATGGATGGAGGGATGAATGGATGGAGGGATGGATGGATGGACAGATGGATGGACATGGATGGATGGACGGACGGATGGATGGACATGGATGGATGGATGGATGGATGGACATGGATGGATGGATGGATGGATGGACGGACGGATGGATGGATGGACGGATGGATGGATGGACAGATAGATGGATGGCTTGCTCAAAGGCAGCTCTGGGGCAGGGCCAGCTCAGGGGCAGCTCTGCCTCTGAGCCCCTGCCCTGGCCTGTCAATGTCCCCATGGCACCTTTCAGTGGTTCATGAGGGTCTGGGAAAGGCTCGCTGAGGTCCTTGGCCAGGAGAGCTTGGGAATGCTGGGCTAGTGCAGTCTCTGTACGGTGGAAATGGGTGGGGGAGACTCTGTCCCCAGTGGGAGCTGTGGGACATCAGCCACTGCCCTTGGAGCCTCCCACCCCCCTTACAAAACTGAAAATTAATAAAGTACAAGTCACTGATGAGCAACAAAATATGCTTTAAAAATCTTACGTGTGACATATGTTGCATATGCATATGTCTGAAGGAGGGCACGGAGAGCTTCCCCCACAGGCAGGTCACCCTCAGCCCTGCTGCCCAGGGCAGCTGTGGCTGTCCCATCCCTGGAAGTGTTCTAGGCTGGACAGGACTTGCAGCAGCCTGGGATAGTGGAAGTTGTCCCTTCCATAACTTGCATAAACATATGCAACATATATACTGGAGAAAAGTCCCCATTTCCCTGGAATTTCCTTTGAGCTGGGCTGGGTTTCCACCCTATGATTCCCTGGGGACAGTGCTGCTGCCCCCAGGGACTCAGACCCTTTCCCCATCTGTTAGTGACAGGGACACTGTGACAGTCACCCACAGCAGGGGCCTGGTGCTGGGTCCAGAGGAGATGGATGGGCCAGGACCACCCAGCGAGGCCTGAGTCCCTCACCCTAAACACCAGGACAGCCCAAGGAGGGACCTCGGCGTGGGGACAGCCAGGGGCACCAGCAGGCGAACACATCCCACCAGAGCCGAGGTCTGGGGGCCCCATCCTGCCCCAGGCTCCTCTCATCCCAGCCCAGGGAGGTCAGACCCAGTGGGACGTGCGGAGCATCGCTCGCTGCAGATGCCTGTCCTGGAGCCACCGAGCTGTGGCCAGCGTCCGGCTGGGCTGGGCCACTGGCGAGCTGGGAGCTCGGGGCGCCTCGCTGGATCCCGAGGACTTTAAGGAGCAGGTTTGAGTTCATATTTGCATTTAGTCACAGTGTGAGTCAGACATTCCAGCCCCGGCTGCCGAAATGCCTCAGCTCTAACTTCTGATTTCTCACTGCAGCCTTGCGTTGGTTTTTTATTTTCTTTTTGTTTGGGTTTTTTCCCCCCTTTTTCTCTTTCCCTTTCCCTTTCTCTTCTTTTTCTTCCCTTTCTCTTTCCTTTCTGGCCAGCCCCGTTCCGAAGGCAGGTCCTTGGCACTGGGCACAGGTGGATGGGGCACAGGGGTGGGCACGGCCATCCCAGAGAGTTTATTCTTCCCTGCAGCAGTGGGAAGCCAAGGGAGAGTTAAACCCTGCCAGGTGGAGGGGGTTGATCCAGGGAGCCCCCACATCCCTCCAGCAGTGCTGGAGGGACATGGGGGTGGCACTGAAGCCACCAACAGCTTTTTGCTTCTCTGGCCATTGCAGAGAGGTCCCGGGGCAGGGCCAAACTGGGGGGAGGAGTGGGAGGAAATGGGACAAACTGCCAGGACAAGCCCACCAGAGCCTCCCCTCTGCTCCGGGGTACGTGTCAGCCTTGTACAGGTTTGTTTGTCCTCAGCAAAACGCCAATTCTTGATTTGTAAAGTTTCTTATGAAAAATGACCTGGAGCTCAGCAGGCTCGGAGCAGGAGCTGCCTCCCCCCATGTCCCCCTTGCTGCCCCCCTGCAGATCTGGGTCCCACGGGGACATCGGGGTGCCCAGCCCAGACGTGGGGGCTGCGGGACCCCCGCGCTGGGGGCGGGGGGCAGGAGCCGTGCCGAGTGCTTGGCCAGAAAGGCAGTTTTGTTTTTGGTTTCCTGGATGATGCATTCCACATGGCGTTGCATCACGCACAGCTGTTACATCACTTTAGCCAGGAAATTTAAAACAAGTGGCCTGGGCTGGAAATGGGGGTTTAATTATTATTTATGGATAACAACAACAACAGCGAGAGAGAAGAAAGGCCTCAAAACTCTTTTTTTTCCCCTTCTCTTTTTAAAGCCCGCCCATCTCTCACATTACAGCCACTTTGTCCCCAGCTCCCTCCCAGCCCCTGGGATGGGGTCCCAGTAGGGATGAGCTTTTGGCTTGGCTTGGCCGCTTTGGCCACACTGTCCCTGTCCCCTCCAAGGGTGTCCCGACCTTCCTGGCCACCCCCACAGAGCTGGGGCATCCTGTGCCTCCTGGCACCCACAGGGACACTTCTGACACCCCAGGGTGAGTGTGTGCCACTGGCAGCTCCCAGGAGTATCCTTGGCTTCGTTCCCTGTCCTTCCTTCAGGTGCCATTTGTCACCAGCCGCCCCCGCCAGAGTTCTAACTCTGTCAGCTGAGTTGTGTCCCCCATGGGACCCTCTAGAGACACCCAACAGATCCCAGCTCGTCCCTGCCTGCTGGGGCTGTTCCACAGGGCATTTGAGAGACATCGGTGACAGGGACGGATCCCCTTCTCCAACCTATTTTGCTCCTTTTCTGTGGGGACTGAAGTGATGTCGAGAGCATCGTCACCATCACTGTCCTCCCTGCCAGGAGGCACCAGGGACGCTCTTCTTCCTCTCTTCCCTTTGGCACAGCGTAGGGCAGGGACAGCAGTGGCTCTGATCCCCTGCTGCCACCCCCCCGGGGGTCCCTGTCCCGGGGAGGACACCCCCTCCATCGGGCTCTGCTCCTGCCTGAGTGTGACTGATGGCCACGTGTGTCCCCAGGGCCCCGGGGGTGGGCAGGGGACAGCCCTGGTGGGAACTGCGCGGCTGCTCCTCCAGATCCTGCCTGGGGGTTTGCACAGCCCCATCTGCAGCTGGGGACACTGAGGCACAGTCAGGACAGTGGGGTGGCCACTGAGCATCCACAGACACTTGCCAGGCAGGGCCACATCCCCGTGGAGAAAGCAGGGGGACGGAGGGGACACAGCCGTGCTGGGGGAGGTCCTGTGGGGACAGGCCTGGGACCCTCCTCGCTTGGGACCCGCAGGAGGGACTCAGCCCCGGCGCGGGCAGAGCTGGGATGGAAACTCCTCAGCCGAGTCAGAGAGCCTCGGGCAGCTCGTTGGAGTTCACCGGGGAATTCTGAGTGCGAGCCCCGCGTTTTGTGCACAGTGTTGAAAAATGCAGAAGCGCTCCATCGAAATGCTGCCGTGGCACTGCGGCGGTGACAAAACCCCTCCGGCCACCTCCTACGGTGACAAAACCCCTCCGGTCACTTCCCACGGTGACAAAACCCCTCCGGCCACCTCCCACGGTGACAAAACCCCTCCGGACACCTCCCACGGTGACAAAACCCCTCCGGTCACTTCCCACGGTGACAAAACCCCTCCAGCCACCTCCCACGGTGACAGAACCCCTCTGGCCTCCTCCCACAGTGACAAAACCCCTCTGGCCATCTCCCACGGTGACAAAACCCCTCTGGCCACCTCTCACAGCCACCACGGTGCTGCTCACCCTCCTCACACCCACAATAGTCATCCCTAATCCCTTTATCTGCAGGCTGCTGATGGAACCCCTGGGAAATTCACCCCAGCCCCGTGGACTCTCACAGAGCTCAGGGGAAAGTGGTCCCCAAATTGTCACGTTCAGATGATCTGGTTGAACAGAAATCCCACCCTGGGCGACCCGGGTGAGGAGCAGGTCCTTCTGCTCTGTATTCTCTGAGCAGCAGGATATCATCCCTGCAGCACAGCAGAGCCTGGGGATCCTTGGGGGACTGCGTGGGGGGTGCAATCCTGCCCGGGAGGCTTGGAAAACGGCCTTAAAATCAGCAAAAAAAGGAGCTGGGGTGATGAGAGTGCCCTGGGAATGGTGTGGAGGAGGAGGAAACGCGGCATCCCCGGCCCCAGGTGGGGTCCCCCAGCGCGGCTGCGGCCCAAGATAGAATCCACCCACGGGCAGGAAACCCTCAGTGCGTGCTCACGGGGCGGGGGAATCTCCTCTGAATGGAAAGAAAAGGCGTCCTCGCCCCCAGAAACCATCTCAGCCCCTCCCCCGAGGCCGGGGGATCTCCAGGGGTGCCCCGGGGAGCCCGGTGGGACCGTGTTCCCCCGCCGGGGTGTGGGTGTGAAGGGCGGCTGAGGCAGCTTGTGGTGGGAGAAGGTTAAAAAAGGGTGGGAGAAGCTGCTGAGGGAGCCTGGGGTGGGCAGAGGCACAGGCGGGAGGGTCCAGGGAAAGGAGATGGAGATGGGGAAGGAGAGGAGTGAAGGAGGAAGGAGGAAAGTGAGAGAGAGATGGAGGAAAGGAGAGCTGTCCCAGGAGTGAGACACCGAGCAGGGGACAGGGACAAGATGGCAAATGGGGCATCCAGCACCTTCACAGGTGAAAACAGCAGGGTCTGAGGGCAGCTGTGACACCTGAGGGTAAATATTGCCCATGGACAAGGAGGGGGATTGCCCATGGACAAGCACCCAGGATTGCTGATATATTGCTGCCAGCTGGAAAAGTCCCAAAGGAGGGATGGGTGCACCCCAGTGAAGAAAGGACAGGAAGAGGTGGAAGATTTTTGCCTGGCTGAGTGGGATTTTTGGATGTCACTGGGATGTGAACGTGCCATTCTTGGGACACTTTTCCTGATTGTTCAAGCTGAACAGCTCAGTGGATCCATCCTTCCAATGAGAGGATCAGGAAGTTTCAGTCTGCAAATGTGCCCTGTCGTGGAGCTGGTCCAAGCACTGGGACCACGGTGGCCTTCGTGCCTTTTCTTCAGGGGGAAGAAAGGACATGGTGGTGCCTCTTTGGGACCCAGCAGGGGATTTCCCTTCCCTACCCAGCTTTGTTCCCTCAGTGGGTTTCGTGATCTAATGTCAAGTTTCAGCATCATTTGAGGAGTAATAGAAAGCGTGCAGTGAGGTGAGCCCGTGCTCCAGGCTCTGTCCCCAGGCCATGGAGCACAGTCATGGGCCAGGTCCTGGTGACAGCTCTCACCACAGCAGGACAGGGTTCAACCAGCAAGAGGAGCCTAATTTTCCATCTCAGCCCCATTTTCCATCCTCCTTTCTCGCGGTCTCAGCCCAGGGGTGGTTTGGGCACCGCCTGCCCCATCTGCCTTCCCACTGCTGATCCAGCCCTGCTGGCACTGGGAATGTCCACTCTGGCTCTGTCCTGTTCCATACTGCCCCATGTCCTTGTCCCACCGTGTGTGACTCTGGCATGGAATTACAGAATATCCTGAGTTGGAAGGGATCCACAGGGATCATCAGTGCAGCCCCTGGCCCTGCACACACACCCCAACAATCCCACCCTGTGCATCCCTGACAGCATTGTCCAAACGCTCCTGGAGCTCTGGCAGCCTTGGGGCCAGGACCATTCCCTGGGGAGCCTGGGCAGTGCCCCAGCAGCCTCTGGGGGAAGAACCTTTGGTGCTGAAAACTCCCCTGATGTGACCCCTGGGTGACCTGAGTTTATGGCTCAGCTCCCCAGCAAGAGGCTCAGGGCTGAGTGTGCTCCTCCTGGGGACACAGCCCCACATCACCTTATCCTGGAGGGTGCTGGGGACAGCAGCCCTACAGCCAGCCCCACAGCCAGCCCCACACCCAGCCCCACATCCAGCCCCACATTCAGCCCCACATTCAGCCCCACAGCCAGCCCCACATCCAGCCCCACAGCCAGCCCCGCATCCAGCCTCTCTCCCGGGCAGGGCTGGGCACAGGGATGCTGTGGCTGTTCCAGCTCTTGCCTATCCTCACCACAGCTGCAGATGTGTCTCTGCTGTGTCCTCCCACCGTGGCACCGCTTCTCTCTCACTTCCCTGGGCTGGGCTGCTGCATTGGGGGGGACCAACCTCACCAACCCTGGCAGAATCCGAGGCCGGCGCCCTCGGGAGCTCATGTCACTGCGGCGGAGAGGAAGGAGCAGCAGAGCTCCTGGCAGGGCTGAGCTGGCACAGCTGCCGTGGCCAAGGGGAGCGGAGCAGTCCCCCCGAGCTGTGCCCTGTCCCCCGGGCAGAGAATGAGGCTGCTGCCAGGGCAGTGGCACAGGGCACGGGGCAGCAGCCTGCTCCTGGGTGCCCGCTCCACACCTGAGGCTGTCGGGTCCCTCCCTGGCATTTTGCAGGGTACTCCCCCTCCCCTGCATTCAGGGTTTGGGGAACAGGGGGGCACGGAGTGGCCATGGGATGAAATCCAAAGGTGGCTTAAGGGACACTGAAAGAGGAAGAGGAGGAAGCACGAGAGATGCTCAGCCCTGGGCATGCAGAGGGACACAGCGGCACAGCCCACCTGCCCCCAGCTGTGGCCAGGGGTTTGTCACTGGGGGGGTCGGAGGGGCCATGGCTACCCCAGGACTGGGTTTTGGGCTCTGCCGAGGGACAGGGGACATTTAGGGCAGAGCAGGGTGCAGTGACCCCGGCCACGGGCTGGTGGGCTCCCAGCAGCACTGCCGAAGGCTGGGGACACCTGATGACCCCCACTGCCCTGCGACCCTCCCCCCGTGTCCCCACGGGGCCCTGCCACCCCCGCCGGGCGGTGGGGAGCCCCGGGCCGCAGGGTGGGCTGGGGGAGGGTGCAGGAAGCAGATTAACGGCAGCCACTCGTGAAATGTAGGGCAGCCCCATCTGTCAGGCGGCTCCCGTTCCAATCCGCCCGCGATGCCTCCCCCACCTCGAGCAGCCCCTCCCCACCCTGCTCCCTGCAAACCCACATCCGGGGGGGCTGTGGGGAGCATCCTCCGGGGGAAACGAGGCCTTGGGGGGAAAGGCGAAGGGGCTTTGGCCTTTATGAAACCCTGGATGTGCTCTCATTCCCTCAGGCAGCCCCTGGCCCGGGCGCCCAGCTCGCCTCCAGACCAGGTTTGGACACCCGGGAGTTTTCTTCTCTTTTGAGGTCTTCCAAAAGCTCAAGGGGTCAGGGGGTTTCATTTTAATGACAGTTTTACTTAACCTCAGGAGTTTAAGGAAGGAAGAAATACATTTGGAGATGGGAGAGGAAGGGGCAGACAGGTGACTTTGGCTGCCCATGTGTGGCCGAGCCCTGGCACTGCCCCCCCTGGACTGGCTTTTGCAGCTTTTGCAGCAGCTTCCAAAGCTTTCCATGGCTGGCAGCACTGCAGAATACCCAGGAGCTGCTGATGACCGATCTGCCAGCCCTGCCAGCCTCAGGAGGTGCTGGGGTGCCACTGGCTGGAGCAGGAGGAACCAGGACAGGCTGGGAGCTTCACCAGCCCAGGGGAAGCCTTCAGCCCCTCGCTGAAAGCGAAATACAGAAATCCTGCCTGTCCCAGAAGCTGCTCCTCTCCCACAGTACATCTTGCTCAGATTTTGAGAAAAGCCAGGCAGAAAGCAGCTTGGAGCCCCCTGGCCCTGCTGTCAGCTCTGCCCAGCACTGGCACTGTGGGAAAAGGTGCCAGTTTATCAGACCAGGAGATGAGTGAAAGGACAAAAATCTGCCTAAAATGAAAACAGACATCTGGATGTTGCCCGGAGATGCACAGCCCTCTGAAAAGCTGTGTCTGCCCCATTCCTGCAAGTGTTGGAGTGGTTGGAAGGGTCTTGGAGCAGCCTGGGATAGCAGAAGGTGTCCCTGTCCATGGCAGGGGGTGGGACAAGAGGGTCCCTTTAAGGTCCCTTCCACCCCAAACCAGTCTGGGGTTCTGTGTGTGTCACCCGGGGCTGCAGGGACACGTTCACCCGCCGGGGTTTGCAGTAACCTCAGTTTACCTTGGCAGCCTCAGACACCCTTATCTTATCTCTGCATCGAGCTGTGCTGCAGCCACAGTGCCAAGTGCCTCGGCTTCCCCTGCTCCTGCCTGCCGGGACACCCACGGCACCCATGGGGCACCCACGGCACCTGTGGGACACCCACGGCACCCGTGGGGCACTCATGGCATCCATGGAACACCCACAGCACCCATGGGGCACTCGTGGCACCCATGGACACCTACAGCACCCATGGGACACCCAGAGCACCCATGGGACACTCACGGCACCCATGGGGCACCCACAGCACCCGTGGACACTCACAACACCCATGGGGTGCCCACAGCACCCATGGGACACCCATGGCACCCATGGGACACTCACGGCACCCATGGGGCACTGACAGGACCCCTGCAAGGACACCTGCACCGCCCTGTCCACACCACCCCTGCCAGGACACCCAAATCACCCTTGCCAAGGCTCCCTCAGCACCCCTGTGGAGCACCCACGTCACCCAGACACAGCTCTGTGAGCTCCTCGCAGGGCTGGGGACACATGGGGAGAGCATCTGCTCTGTGCAGGGGAACAGGGAGTGCTCCCAACACCTAAATCCCTTCTGTATCCCTCATCCCCATATCCCTCCTGTATCCCCACATCCCTGCTCCATCCCCATATCCCAACTCCATCCCCATATCCCAGCTCCATCCCCACATCCCTGCTCCATCCTCCATCCCCACATCCCACCCCATCCTCCATCCCACATCCCTGCTCCATCCCATATCCCAACTCCATCCCCACATCCCTGCTCCATTCCCCATCCCCACATCCCTCCTCCGCTCCCCACATCCCAGCAAGGGGAGGCTGAGCAGCTTGGCTCCATCCTTCTCCCTAATTCCCCTCGTTTCTCTGGTTTTTGGCTGTGCTGTAGCTCTGCAGGTGCCCACACCCTGCAGGTGCCCTGGTGTGGGGCAGCCAGGATGGGCTGTGGGGCAGAGCCAGGGGTTTGTCCCTAATCCTGCCTCCTCACAGGCTCCCAGAATAAAGCCCTGCTGCAAAAGGCTTCAGCTGCTCCAAGCTGCTCCTCGGCAGGATGTCACTGTTGCTGTTTTCCTTGCCTGGCCGTTTATAAACCCAAATATTGGCATGGTTTGCCCCAGAACAGTAGAAGGAGACAAGGATGGGGTGCTTAGGAGAGGAATCTGTGCGCTCCTCACCCCACAATGTGCCCCCCACAAGCTGTGCAAGGAGAAGGGGTGCTCATTGCATTGGATAATTGCTGTTTTTTGGGTGCAGCTGGAGCTGGGCAGGGGGACCTGCACCCCCAGCCCTGCCTCCACCGCCTCTGCGGTTCCAGGGCCCCCCGGGGCAGGGTGACAGCGAGATGCAGAAGGCAGGATGTCACCTCAAACCTCAAGAGGAGCTGCTGCCGAGGGGGAGGGTGGCTGGGATGCTGGAGGGGGTTTCGAGGCACCAAATGTAAACACGGGTGCTCCTCTCCCAGCTGGTTCCTTCCACAGCCCCCCAGCACTGCTGAACATCTTTGGTGTCCCTCCTGGGGACAGGGAGTGGCCAGCAGGGTGGGGACATGACCCTTTGCAGGGTCCATGAGAGGAGAAAGTGCCCTGATGCCCTCAGGGGTCCTTCTGGGGTGGTGGCACGAGAGTGTCCCACTCTCCCAGGTCTGCACAGCACCCCGACCCCTTGATGCCTGCTGGGGATGGATTTGCATCCACCGGGAGATGACTTTGGCAGCTTTGGCACAATGGTTGTGGATCCTGCAGCCCCCTGAGCTCATGGGGGAGGGGGGTCTGTCCTCAGGCCTGGGGCGTAAATGGGGCAGGTCTGCCCTCAGCCCTCTCTGTCTCCGAGCTCCTCAAGACCTGCTTTGATATCAAATTATTGTCACCATCACAAATCCCTTTTGCTATTCCATCATCCACAAATCCCTCCGCAGCCCCCCTGGGGCACAGGAACCCCGAAAGCTGGACCCGGGACCCCCGACCACACCGGGCTCTGTGACCCCCCGGATGTGGCGCTGGGACACAGAGAGGAGGGGGCCATGAGCCATTCCTAAATTCCTAAAACACCCCCGGAGCTCTGCCGGCACCCGTTAGCCCTAACGGGACTCAGGAGGGTGCTGGGGAGGGGACACCCGCGGGTGGCGGTGCCACTGTGGTCCCACAGCTCCGCTGCTCCCCGGTGGAGGTGTCACCCACCCGTGCAGGTGTCCCCAGAGCACCCACAGCACCCACGAGGTGCCCGGGGCTGGAGCATCCCTGGGAAAAGGCAGCGCTTTCCCACTGCTCCGCATCGAGAGGGAGAGCGCGGGGAGGAGGAACCGAGGCACCCCCGGCCCTGCCCCGGCCCTGCCCCCGAGCCCCGGCTCCGGTGAAGGTTTGCGGCTCCGCAGGTGTGCGCTGGGGCGAGAGGGGCGAGAGGGGGGAGCACTGCGGGTGGGGAGCGCGGGGACCACGGGGCTGCGTCTGCTGCTCAGCCACCCCGGGCAGGGACACCCGGCTGTGCCGAGCGTGACATGGTCCTGCTGGGGACAGCTCCCGCTGCCCCGTGTCCCCTGCCAGCCCCGAATTCCGCGGTGTGCAGGCAGGGGATGCCCCGGGATGGGGATGAGCTCAGCTCCGGCTCTCTGGATCCTCAGCCACAGCTGCCTGGCCACCCCCGCCAGCACAGCGTGGGGCTGGGGGACAGTGGCAGGGGGTCCCGAGCCCGCGAGCCAAAACTTCTGTGGCTTTGAAAGCAAGAAAAGAGCCCTGCATCTCCAGGAGCAGCTGCTCCTGTTTGCCCGTCTCCTTTCCTGCGTTTATTTCCTTTTTCTTTAATCATTTCTCTCGCCTCGACCGCATCGACGCTAAGATGGAGCCGCTTCCCTCCCATCCAGCCCGGCTCCCTGCGCCTCCCCTAGCCCACACCTCACCTCGGGGGTGACAATGACAGCTGCAAGGGTGGCGGGTGTCCCTTCCCCCTCTCCCACACCCCTTCCCGTCCCCCTCCTGTCCCCAGCCCCCCGCCGGTGCCGAGCCCCCCGAGCCGGGCGGCCCCGCAGCCTTTTGCCTTGACATTTGAAAAATGCCAGGCTGAGCCGGAGCCGGCAGCTGCAGGGTGGCACTCGGCCAACTATTTCGTTTTGGGTGGGTTTCGGTTTGTTTTCCGTGGCGGATGCCGCTGGCGGGAATGAAAGGGGAAGGCTGAGCCCCAGCCCTCGCCCGCCAGGTTTGGGGGCTGCCCAGGGGCACCCACGGGCGGCTCGGGGGAGGGGGCTGACCCCACAGGCAGACACTGAGCCCATGGGCAAGGACTGGCGGCTCCTGGGCTGGGGCATCACCTGCGTGGCTCAGGGGTCTGGCTGGCAGCGCCCCAAATCCTGGAGATACCCGTGGGTCGTTCCCCCAGCTTGGAGTCCCCACCTTCCTGGTGTCCCAGTGTCCCTGTCACCTGCCGTGGCTGGGTACTGGCCCCCAGCGCACTCATGGGGTGAGGCGAGAGGGCTGAGCCAGGTGTTCCCCAAATCCAGCTCTCGTGGGGGCAGCACAGGAGGGTCCTGGTGAGCTCAGACCACGGATCCTTGCAGAGACCTGTCCCTGGCCAGCCCAGGGTGCCGCCGGCGGAGCCCTGCCACATTGGGACCCCGCAGGGAAGGGTCACCTCCTGGGTGTCCCCAGTCCCTCTGCGGCCCCCGGGGAACCGGCAGGGCCCTGGCACAGCTCTCCCCGGGGGTTTGCCGGGGGTTGTGGCACGGAGGGAAGGAAGGAAGGAGCTGTTTCTCGCCCTGCCCTGTTGCAGGTAGCCAAGTCCCCGCTGCTGCTGTGCCTCGGCAGCGGGCAGTGCCAGGTCGGGATGGCACAGGGGACGGGGACGCCGTGCCCTGTGCCCTCCTCAGTGTCCTGTGCCCTCCTCGGCTGGGGCAGGGGACAGCAGCCGGCAGCAAGGACACCGCTTGGATACTCATATTTTTTATTCACGTAAGCACCATAAATCTGCCTGGCTGCTCTTTCCCTGACAATAGAATTCATTATGATGGAAATATCCTCCGGAGGACTGCAGCTTAATTACCTCCTCATTTGCATTTTTGCATATTAATGACTGCAGAGCTGCTAATTTTGCTGCATTATTTTAAAGGCAAAGCAGCCCCGCTCCTCTGTTGTCTCTCCTGCCATTTTCTCTTCCCTCACTTTCTCCTCGTTAGGGCCGGAGTCGCTCAGCCCCGGGCTGGTCGGGTGCCCCCCGGGCGCGTGCCCGGTGCGGTGGCCCCTCTCTGTCCCAGTGCCACCCTCGGGAATTCCAGCCCTTCCTCACTCACACGGCGCCTTCATCATCCTCTTGGGCCACGCAGCCCCGTGGGTGGGGTGTCCCTCGGGTGGGATGCCCGTGACAGGGTGTCCCCAGGATGTCCCCGGCTCCTTGGCGAGCGTTGGGGGCGGCGTGGCCGCCTGCGTCCTCCGCGCTCCCGCCCATTGTTCTGGTGGCGGTTTTTGGGCAGCGGTGTCACCGCCTGTTACTTCCACTCCATGGCTCCAACCGCAGCAGCCCGGGCAGCAGCGGGGGGGGTTTGCCTCTCTCGCTCGCTCGCAGCCCCGCGCATCGCTGCTCCACATCGCTGATGTGGCGGTGGCACCTCCCGAAATATCTGATGGGAACAGGAAGGCTCCAGGGAATGGCGTGGGGGGACCCTGAGCCCTCTCCTGCCTCCCCAAGGGGTTCTGTGCCCCTGCTCCAGCTTCTCCTCCGTCACTGTCGTGGGCTGGTGTTTAGGGTCCCGTCCTGGCTGCCGGGACCCCGCTGAACCCCAGCAGGTCCCCAAATGTGCCCTGACCCCAGCGTGTGGCGAGGTTTGGTCTCTGCTCCTTCCCCACTTCTCACCCACGTCAGAGGGGCAGAAGCAGAACCAAGAGTTTCCCGTCCCTGCCCGAAGCCCGAGGTGTGGCCGCGTGTCCCGACCGTCCGGTGACCCAGGTGACACCAGCCCGGGCTGCCCGGCGTGACTCAGCCTGGCTGGTGCCACCAAGGGCGGGTGAGAGAGGGGCTGGGGGTGTGACACCCCTGCGCGACACTGAGCACCAGCAGGTGGGCCGGGCAGGGACGGGGCTGGGGACAGCGACAGGGCTGGGGACAGGGACAGGGACAGGGACAGGGACAGGGACAGGGACAGGGCTGTGGACGAGGCTGGGTACAGGGAAAGGGATGAAGCTGGGCTCAGCGACGGCCACAGGGACAGGGCTGGTGACGGGACTGGGCACAGGGACAGGTCTGGGGACAGGCACAGCACTGGGGACATGGCTGAGAATGGGAACGGGGCTGGGGAGTGGGACAGGACTGGAAACAGGACTGGGGATCAGAACAGGGATCAGGTCGGGGCTGAAGACAGGAATGGGGACAGGACAAGGCACAGGGACAGAGTCGGGGACGGGGACAGGGCTGGGAAATGGACAGGACAGAACTGGGTCTGGGGACGGAGGCGGGGACAGGGCTGAGCACAGGGACACGGCTGGGGACAGGGCAGGGCACAGAAGCAGGGCTGGGGATAGAGCAGGGCTGGTGACAGGGACGGGGATGGTTACAGGACAGGGACGGGGACAGGACAGGGACCAGGACACAGGGACAGGACACAAGGACAGGACACAGGGACAGGACAGGGACCAGGACACAGGCACAGACACACGGACAGGACAGGAACAGGACAGGAACGGGACACAGGGACAGGAACAAGGGACAGGACCCAGGGACAGACACACGGACAGGACAGGGACAGGAACAGGAACGGGACACAGGGACAGGGACGGGTCGCGCTCGGGGCTGGTCCCGCTCCGGTTCGAGCCGCGGCCGGGAGGGCTCGTGGCGTCACCTGGCGGCCGCGGGGGGCACTGCAGGGCCGCGGGGGTCGGGAGGGGGCGGTGGGCGCGGGGGGTGTGGGGGGGACAAAGGGGACCCCGGCGGTGGCCCGCGGGTCCCTCGCGAGGCATTCCCCCAGGGAGGCTTGGGTGGCTTTAACCCCAGACCCGCTCGCAGCTCCCCACCGTCCCCTTCACCTCAGGGGCGTGTCCCCCTTGTGTCCTCCCGGGGGACAGCGGTGGCCCCAGCGGGATCCGGGGGCCGGGGGGGGCGGCTCCGGGACCCCCAGGAGGGGGGACAGCGCGGGGACAGCGCAGCCGGGAGGGGCCGGGCCTGCCCGCTAGAGGGCAGCGGAGCCCAGGAATTGGGGTCCCCGGGCAGGATCCACACCCTGCACCCCTCACCCTCACCCTGCACCCCTCACCCTCACCCTGCACCCCTCACCTTGCACCCCTCACCCTGCACCCCTCACCCTGCACCCCTCATCATCACCCTGCACCCCTCACCCTGCACCCCTCACCCTGCACCTCTCACCCCGCACCCCTCATCCTGAACCTCTGCACCTCTCACCCCTCACCCTGCACCCCTCACCCTGCACTCCTCACCCTGCACCTCTCACCCTGCACCTCTCACCCCGCACCCCTCATCCTGAACCTCTGAGCCTCTCACCCCTCACCCTGCACCCCTCACCCTCCACCCTCCACCCCTCACCCAGCACCCTGCACCTCTCATTCTGCACCTTTCACCCTGCTCCTCACAGCCCCTCCCACTGCACCCCTCCATCCTGTCCTTCCCCCCTGCACCCTTCATCCTGCACCCCTGCACCCCACCACTCTTCATCCTGCCCCCTACCTGCACCCCACAACCCCTCCCACTGCACCCCTGCACCCCTGCACACCTCCACCCTGCCCTGCCCTTCACCTGTCATCCTGCACTCCCCACCCAAACCTCCACCCTTTACTTCTCCTCCTTTCCCCCCCTCTCTACACCCCCTGCCTGCCCTTCCCTCTCCGCACCCTTTCTTCTTGCTCCCCACCGATTCAGGATGCCACCCAGGCGTCCCTCTGTGTCTCAGTTTCCCCAGAGAAAACACCCCCCCAACCCTCACAGGTGCTCTGGCACCCCCTGGCACCCCCTGTCCTGCTCCCCTTGGAAGGGACCTGCCGCCTGGGCTGGGAATTTAACCATCACCCTCCCCAAACCAGCAGCATCCCACTAACACAGCAGCCTTGACTCTCTGACCTGCCCCGGCACCCCCCTGCAGCCCAGAGCCCCCCATCCATCCCTAGGGACCACCGGTGTCACCGTGGCAACCAGTGATGGTCAGCAGCCGGTGACCTGGGTGCCCTGGAGGGAGCCCTGGCCCTGGCCGGGGTCAGCAGGGTCAATCAATCTCATTGCTATGCACAGGGCCCTTCGTTACCTCCAGAGTGAGTGCCAGGGCTGGCAGGCACGGAAAATGGGGGGAAAAGGCACAAAACACGGGGAAAATGATAGAAAAGCGACTCAGAGTTTTGTTCCCAAAGCCTGTGCCAGCACTCCCCTGAGCTGGGTCCCTCCAGGGCTCTGCAGGGACCTCAGGACAGGGGGATGTGCTGGGGTGGGGGTCTCTGGTCAGGGCGGGGGTTTGGGTGCCCAGGGTTGGGTGGGGCGGCTTCCAATTCCCATATCCCCCTGCCCATGGGGGTGACCCCCACTCCCACCAGCCTTCCCAGTCCCTGCCAGCACCGTCAGGAAGGGATGGGGGACAGGGGGCTTTGCTGCACCCCAGCAGCCTCGTCCTGCCCTGGAGGGGAGCGAGGCGGACAGCCCTGTGCACCCCAAAAACAGAGAAACCCCCCGGGGAGGGCTCAGGGGGCTCTGCTTGCTGAACAGGGGAGCTGATGGCGACCTTCCTCCATCCCCCAAGCCTTGCTCCCCTTCCTCCCCTTCCTCCATGCCCCCTGCCCGAGCCTTCCTCCCCTTCCTCCATGCCCCCTGCCCGAGCCTTGCTCACCCTGCTGCCACCCCTCTGGGTCGGGCTGGAGCCGCGGCTGCGGGCGCTCTGGCCTGGCCGAGGCCCAGCAGACTCATCTCCCAGCGGATCCCTGCCCGGGCTCTGCCGGGCACTCGCCTGGGTTCGATCCACGCCGCCGGCCCCGGGCAGCAGAGCCGCTCCCGGGCAGGGGTGCCGTGGGGCACCCAAATCTTCCCCCAAACGGGGGTGCTGCTGCTAGGAACACCCCGGGCTGGCAGGGCACAGGGGACACCCCACAGGCTGTCCGGGAGGCCACCGCGGTGGGAACCCCGACTTCTTGTGCCGCTCCCATCTTGGGATGCTCCGTGGCTCGGGGGTGCGGCCGTCTTGGGGTTCAGCCACCCCCGGGCGAGGTCCCAGGCCAAAAAGCCACCGGCTCCCAGCAGAGGCTGCTCAGGACCTGCATTGCCACCTCCTCTCCCCCAAACAGGACCCCCGAGGGCACCCCAGAGCTGGGGGGTGGCTTTGGGGAGGGGGCACTGGCTGTCCCCGTAACTCTGCCGCTGCTCCCCGAGCCCCCCGCTCCCCCCAGCTGTGCTCGGGGGCTGGAGCCTGTGGAGGACAGACACGGTGTCTCCAGCACAACCACAGTGCCTCGGGAGGGGAGGGGGCTGCTGGGAAGAGGCTCCCCCCGCCAGGCCGGGATTTACCGGTATGGGGCGGCAGCACCGGCTGGGGCCTTCCCAGTTCCCCCAGTTCCTCCCCAGGGAGGCAGCGGCTCTGAGCCCCCCGGGGTCCCATATCCTCGGTGCGGTGACACCCCAGTCCCTCGATGCTCCTGGGGTCCCTCCATCCCTGTGATGGACCCTCAGGGAAGGAGCTGGGTGCCAGCAGCTCCTTTTCCCCCCAGACATGTCCCCACTGTCCCATTTTGGCTCCAGCCCCGGTGGGGACCCCGGGGACCCCCCAGGACCAGCAGTGCCAGGATGCCCCCATTCCTGCTCCCCCCTTCCCCCGCATCCCTCCCAGGGCCGCACGTGGCTGGCCCTGACGGCGGATTGCAGCTGACGGCTGGAAGATGGATTTATTGCAATGATGCAAAAATTAGTTTATAGAATATATATAAATAAAGATTTCCTTCCTTGATGGGCAAACTCAGCACAGCAGCAGCTCTTCTGGCAGGATTTATTAATCACCCCGGTGCTGCCTGTGCCGTGGCAATGGATTCCCAGGACCAATTGGGCCAGTGGGGTTCTGAAAGGGAGCAAAAAATCCTCAATTTTAGCTTCTCCTCAGTCCAGAACCGGTGATTGCTGCTGTGGATGGGCCTGACAGGGCAGGGCATCCCCTCACCCTGAAACCAGCTGGGAATGGAACATCCTTCCAGCTTCCTTGGGCATCCAGTGACAGTACAAGGGGGAAAGGCTTTAAGCTGAAGGAAGGTGGAATTAGATGGGATATTGGGAAGAAATTGTTCCCTGTGAGGGTGGGCAGGCCCTGGCACAGGTGCCCAGAGGAGCTGTGGCTGCCCCTGGATCCCTGGAAGTGCCCAAGGCCAGGCTGGACAGGGCTTGGAGCACCCTGGGATGGTGGAAGGGGTGGAACGAGATGGGCTTTAACCCATCAACCCTGGGCACCCAAATTCTGGAATTCTGTGATTCGCCCTGCTGGTTAAACATGGGGAAACTGAGGCACGGCTGCAGCGTGGCTTGGCTGAAGCTGAGGACAAGCAAAGGGAGGATGTTAGAGCCTGCGCTGGCTGGAGCATCACAGGGGGCTGAGCTTCCTCCTGGATCTGGGGGAGGAGGCAGCGATCCCGGCGGGACCCTGCACCTGCCCGGGGTGAAACACCGCTTCCCGGCAGGAAAAGCCCCCGGGACGGCCGCTCCCTGTCCCCAGCATCCCGAGGGGGCTGTGGCACGCAGGGGTGGCGGCGGGGTGGCAGCGGGACCCCCGGGTGCCCCCGCGGGGCGCCGGGCTGCGGCGGGGCACGGGCTGCTGCTCTCTGTGTCTCCTTGCTGGGCGGTCGATCCCCAGACAGACTCCTCGCCTTGCTGCGTGTGCTCTTTCGAGCCCATTGATTTCCCTGAGTAAGTGAGTTTGTATGGATCATGCAGCATGCAGGCTGGGCTGCCCAGCGGTGCAGCAGCCGGCGGGGGGGAGGGCTGCGAGGGGGGGCACCGGGGAGAGAGCAGAGCGGATCAATATGGACAGTGTGAAGTGAATTAATGGAAGACGTAGAGCCTGGCTGACAGCGCTGCCGGGGCCGCGCTGCCCTTCGGGGGCTGCTGCAAGGCAGCTGGCCATGCCGAGAGGGTCCCCGGGGGCCGCGGCTCCAGCCCCGCCCGGGGCCGGGGATGCCGCCGGGGCAGGGCACGGCTGAAGGGACCTGGTGGCTCTGGAGCTGCTCCCCGAAGCGAGGTTGGGTTCCCGAGGATCGCCCCCGTGGGATCCCAGCTCGGCGAGGTCACCCGTGCCCACAGCCGAGCGTCTCGGGGGGAAAATGCGGCAAACGCAGAGCTCTCGGGGAGGGTGTTCGGTCGGGGTTTCCACGAAAACGTTTTGGGGGTGTGATGAAATAAAAGAAGAGAAAAATCCCCAATTTCCTGTGAAAATCTGTTGGTTTTTCTTTCAAGAGGACTCCTCGTGCTCCCAGAAGAGGAGTGCGACCAGACCCTGCCCACAACCAGCCCGGAGCTCCAACATCTCCTTTCCCCTTGCAGGGCGTTTTGTTGTGAGTTTGGACAAAGAGCAAAACATCCAAAATGCCCCCGAAAGTGCTTCCCGTGGTGCTGAGGGAGCAGGAGCAGCCTGGGACAGCCGCTGGCAGCAGCAGTTAATTCCCAGGTCGTGGAATGCTCAGCCCGGGGTGCAGGGGGAGATTCCGAATTCTGGCGATGCCAATCGAACAGGAGCACGTGGTCAGTGCAGAAACCTCCCAAACTCCACCCAAAATGAGCAGCCCATGCCACTTGCTGAGGCTCGTTAGGATTTTGGTAATTGTCACAAAATCCGAGAATAATTTAGGTTAGAAGGGACCTCAAAGCCCATCCAGTGCCACCCCTGCCATGGGCAGGGACACCTTCCACTGTCCCAGGCTGCTCCAAGCCCTGTCCAACCTGGCCTTGGACACTGCCAGGGATCCAGGGGCAGCCACAGCTGCTCTGAGCAACCTGTGCCCCCTCACAGCCGAGGATTTTTTCCCAATATCTGATCTAAACCCACCCTCAGTGTGAACTCATTCCCCCTTGCCCTGTCACTCCAGTTCCTGTAATTATTCTTCCTCTACCTGGCTTGTCTTTGCTGGAATTGAGACACAGAGGAGGCGACCTTGGCTGGCATCACTGGGTCTCGGTGTTTAGGGATTTATGGAATGGGAGAGTTCCCCTGTGGGGCTTGAGTCGGGGCTGTGGGGCTTGTTTGGCTCAGGCTGCGCAGGGAGGAGCCACCGCGGCCACCTGAGAAAGTGGCTCCAGGTGCTGCCACTGCTTTGTCACTTTTATTAGGGGATCACCAGTGCCTGAGGGAAGGAGGGCACAGCGCTGGGTCTGGAGACCCTCGATTTGGGATGGATTTGAACAGGGTGGTGCCCTGAGAGCAGAGCAGTGCCTTTTGGGAGGCTTTTCCTGAGACAGGTTTCAATAATCCAGGGAGGGCTGCAGGGGGACCATCCACAATTTGGGGGCTTTAGGATTTTTTTCCCCCTTGGATTTCGAGCAGGAGGAGAAGCTGTCGCCAGCAGTGCCTTGGAAGCTGGGCTGGAAACAAACTCCGGGTGCTCCCGGGAGCTTTGGCAGCAGAGGGGCAGCACCCTGGGGGTTTGCCCAAGGGCAGGGGCTGGCCCGAAGCTGAGGTTCCTGTCCCCAAGCACACGGTGACAGGGTCAGGGAGCCGCTGGGCAGGACATCCTCTGCTCCTGGGAGCCTGGAGGATCTGCTGAGCAGGTGGGATGAGGGAGCGTGGGGATGCTGAGGAGGGAAAGCTGTGGCTGTGGCGGAGCTGCAGAGCAGGGGGGAAGCTGCTGGCAGTGGCAGAGCCATTCCCTGGGGGTGGCACCCACATGTCCCTCACCCTGTGCCACAGGGACACGGCACAGAGGGGATGTGATGGGTGATGGGTGGCACTGCCAGCCCGGCATCGTGTCCTGCCTGGCAGGTGACACCTGGGGACATGAGGCTCCTCTGGGCCGTGACACAAGGCAGATGGGCCTGGGGAGGGGGAGGAAGAGCAGTGCTGGCCCTTTAAGAGAATAATTTCGGAGCTGGCCTACTGAGTTATTGATTGGCGCTATGGTAACGTATATTAGATTATGTATGGCTGGAAATGTGTTGTGGACTGGGAGGCTTGTTTGGGAAGCCAGCACTCCTCTTCTTGTAAACCAGCTCCCCGCAGAGGTTTGGGCTGTGCAGGCTCTGTGCGGCGGCAGCTCCGCCGGAGCTGAGCGTGGGCAGCGCTCAGTGCATGTGTGAGGCCGAGGGATCCTCACCCTGGAGGCTCCTCTGGGGCTCTGGGGGCTCCTCTGGGGCAAAGGGATGGGCCTGGAGGGTCTGGGTTCAAAGGGATGATATCAGACAGACGGGAATACCTGTGCAATTGGTCAGCAGTGGGAAAAGCCCACGGCAAAGCCTTTCCTCCCACAGCAATTCCCACCTCTGGTCTTCCTTGGAAAGGGCAGAACACCTGGGGAAGGGCCCAGTCCCACGGAACAGGACAGGTGAAGCGGCTGGGCTCATCCCAGGCTCTCCATCTGCCGCGGCTTTGCCTTCGGAGCTGCCCAAACGCAGCTTTTCCCTGCGGCTGTGGCACGGGGAGGGCAGGGGGGAGAGGAAGGAGCCTGGCGGAGGGGGCTGTGGGTTTGCCAAAATCCTTTTCCAGCCAACCGCTGCTGATCCAGGGCACTCGGTGAGTCCAAGCGCTGCAACTCCATGTCCTGGATGCACTCTCGGATTGCAGGGAGGCTCCTTCCAGCCCCGCTCCAGGGGTCACACAGACCCTCGGGAACAAGGGGAGGAGCTGGGGTCACCAAAACCCTCTGCAGGAGCGCCGGGAGGGAGCAGCTCCTGTCTGGGCAGACAAAGCTCCCAAACCTTGTGCCCATTCCCTCACCAGCAGCTTGGCAGGATGGGACACGGCCGGATTGTCCTCTCCAGGAGAGCCCCGAGGCGTGGGGACCCTGACACACATCCAGGGGCTGAGGGCTCCGTGAGGATCCCAGCCTCTCCCCAGCGCTGAGCAGGGCCAGCCCCGGGGCAGCCTCCGGAGCGCGGCCGGGGGCATTGTCCCCGAGTAATTGGGCTTGGGAAATGAGAGATTCGGGGTCGTGCAGGAGTGGGGAGGGAGGGGAAGGAGAGGGGAGAGGCATCTGCCGGAGGGGCTGAGGGGTGCAGCCCAGGGAAGGTCACGAGCAGCCAGAGGGGGTGGGATGGATTTTGGGGTGTCCCCCCACTAGAATGGGATCCCCAAATACCCCCAATGTGTCCGGGGGCAGACCTGCAAACCCAGGCAGGGACTGGGATGCACTGGGGACAGGGAGCACGGGAAGGGGACAGGGAGAAAGGGGAGGGGACATGGAGCAAAGGGAAGGGGACAGGGAGAAAGGGAAGGGGACAGGGAGAAAGGGAAGGGGACAGGGAGCACGGGAAGGGGACAGGGAGAAAGGGAAGGGGACAGGGAGAAAGGGGAAGGGGACAGGCAGCAAAGGGAAGGGGACATGGAGCAAGGAGAGGGGACAGGGAGAAAGGGAAGGGGACAGGGAGAAAGGGAAGGGGACAGGACCCTCAGTGGTGTCCGTGAGCAATGCTGGGGCAGTGGGGGACTGGCTGGAGATGGGACATGGGAATTTGGGGGGAAAACAAGGTAATTTGTTGTATCTTGCAGGGCTGCCTTTCCATCCGGCCCCGGGGCTCAGCTCTGGGGATTCAGGGGTCACACTGAGCCTCTGGGACCCCACAGGGCTGGAGACGCTGCACTCCAGGCCCTTCTCAGCCCCTCTCCAGTGCCAAACTCGGTCTGCTCCTGTGTCTCCTCCCTCACTTCCCCGATTGTTTTTACCTTCCTCCTCCCAGTGTAAGACAGAATCCTATCGATCCCTCGGCCGGGAGCTCTGAGCACGTGTGTGACGGGAGGGGGATGGATCCCGAAATGCCAGCGGCTGTGCCACCTCCACCTGGAATGCCCTGCAGCACCGCCCAGCTCTCCGTGGGACAGGCAGGGATGGCCCTGGGGCAGAGCCAAGGAGCTGCAGGGCTGGAGCCCCAGGCTGGGGCTGAGATCGTGGGAGTCCAGAGCTGCTCTGGGAGCTGGAGTTGCTTGGACAGACATTGCCTATGGCCACGCTGGGCGTTGGTTCTTAAAGCCTCAGGCCCTAAATTTTGGGAGGTTTTAAAGTGCATTTCCAAGTCGTTGCTTGAAGGTCTGGAAACCCTGGGGAAGTCCCTCCATGGGTTCTGAGAGCTGTGATGGTCTTGGGTACCACAGCCACAGCAGTGCCGGGTGTGGGCAATTCCCAGGCCCCAACTCCTCACTGGGCTGGGGCTCTGGAGGCTCTGGGTGAGGCTCTGAGCTCCAGACAATTGTGCAAATTGGGGATCTCTGCTTGTCTCCTCTTTCTTTTCTTTTTGCCTTTTCTTGTGTTAATTCTTGTTCCTGCATCCCAGCTGGCTCCAAGGGCTGGGAGAGAATTGAAATAAATTGTTGCACCTCTGCTCTGGAGCCAGGCTAGGAGAGCTGGGGGTGTTCACCTGGAGAAGAGGAGGCTCCAGGGAGAGCTCAGAGCCCCTGGCAGGGCCTGAAGGGCTCCAGGAGAGCTGGAGAGGGACTGGGGACAAGGGATGGAGGGACAGGACACAGGCAATGGCTTCCCACTGCCAGAGGGCAGGGATGGATGGGACAGTGGGGATATCCTTTCCCCTTTCCCCTTTCCCCTTTCCCCTTTCCCCTTTCCCCTTTCCCCTTTCCTTTCCTTTCCTTTCCTTTCCTTTCCTTTCCTTTCCTTTCCTTTCCTTTCCTTTCCTTTCCTTTCCTTTCCTTTCCTTTCCTTTCCTTTCCTTTCCTTTCCTTTCCTTCCCTTCCCTTCCCTTCCCTTCCCTTCCCTTCCCTTCCCTTCCCTTCCCTTCCCTCCCCTCCCCTCCCCTCCCCTCCCCTCCCCTCCCCTCCCCTCCCCTCCCCTCCCCTCCCCTCCCCTCCCCTCCCCCTTGGGGACATGCCAGCCTCCCCTGCTGTCCCCAAGGGTGCAGCCCTGCTCAGACAGCTGTGCCAGTGACAATTGCCTTGTCTGCCGTAACTCCAGTCCCTGAGCTGGGGCAGGACAGTGTCCCTGCTCAGGTGCCCCTGGGTGTGGAGGGTCCATCCAGCTCGGTGCCATGAGCTCTGGGAGCAGGCAGAACCCACTCTAGCTGATGGGAGCTGCTCTTTCCCCTCTGTTATCTTTTCCCTCCTTTTCTCTTTCCCCTTTATTTCTCTTCCTTCCCTTGTTTTCTCTTCCCCTCTGCTTTCTTCCCCCCTTTTATCTCTCTCCCCCTTTTTTCTCTTCCTTTTTTTCCTCTTTCCTCCTCTTTTCCTCTTCACCCTTTTTTCCCTCTGCTTTTTCATTTTTGGCATTCCTGAGAGGAGCTGGCGCTTCCAGACCCATCTGGACACGAGGGAAAACAAACGTGCGGGAGGGGAGAGGGAGAAGCTGCGCTCAGGCCGCGTTTGTCAGATCCATATTGGCATGTGGCCCATCCCTCAGCAGCCTGTTAGCCCCGGGGACAGAACCAGGGAGGAGAGGGGAGAGGGAGAGGTGGGGGAAGGAGAGGGTCGGGGTGTTTGGGGACATCCCTGAGCCCTGACAAGAGGGGGGTGACTGTCCTGATGGTTCCTCATGGCGCAGGGATGCCACCGAGCTGCCCTTGGTGGCATAAATGGGAAGGGAGCAGGAGGAGGGAGGTGCTGTGGGGGTGCAGGGGGGTCCCAGCGGTGTTTGTCCAGATTTTCCATCCCTGGGAGTGTCCAAGGCCAGGCTGGATGGAGCTCCGAGCAGCCTGGTCCTGTGGAAGGTGTCCTTGCCCGTGACAGGGGCTCTTAACACAAGCTTTAAGGGCTCTTCCAGCCTAAATCGTTCTGGGGTTCTGTGATTTTCAGCCCAGCAGTGAGGAGGAGGAGGATGGGGGATGCCTACTGAGCATCCAACCTTCCCGGGAGCAGGGAGCTCTGTCCTGGGGCTTCTCTCTCGCTCACCCCACAGAGAAGGGGACAAACCTTCCCCTCTTGGGGCAGAGGGACCACTGGGGCCATTCTCCCACTGCTCTGCACTTTGGGGACAAACACAGAGGGGGGACAGGGTTTTAAATGCTCCTGGGGGTCACCCGTGGCCGCCCGGGCTCCATGTCCCAAGGTGGGCACAGACCTGCACCCAAGGGCCTCCAGGGAGCCCTGTCCTCCCCGACTCAGCTCCAGCTCCCCTCTCCTGATCCCCTCATTAGCTGCAACACGGAAAGTGTTTTGAAACCTTTGCAGAGGGGTCTGTGTCCCCCCCTCCCCCTGCCTCGGCCACTTTTCCCGTCACGCTCATTAGAGCCCTGAGTATCAATCAGGGGGAGATGAAAGCCAGCTGGGGATACATTACAACACCTTGGGAAGGGATGAAAGCGCCTCTTTAGTCCTAACAAACCTCTCCAAGCCCAAATGCATATGGATGTGAGCCTGCCTCTCTCGCTGCCTTTCATCTCAGTTTTTGCCTTTTGGGCTCTTTGGCTTCTGCCCCCACAGGGGAGACCCGGTGACACCACGAGTGTGACCAGCACGGTGGCCTGGGGACCCTGGCATGGTGGCACAGGCTGCCGGACACACCAAAAAGATTTTCAGGAGGTTTTAGGGGTCTTGCTTTGCCCATTTGTCCCTGTTGATATCCGAGGGCTGAGAGGATGACCCAAAAACATCCCCGGCGGGAGTTTCCATGGACACCTCCAGGTGCACATCAGTGCCATCCCAGCTCTGGGATGGCTCCCACCAAGAGAAGGGGCAGGATCAGTCCCTCCCTGCGTTGTGTTGCAATGGATTTTAAATTTAGAAATTGTTCAGATTTGTACTTTGAAAAAAAAATCCATGGGACATTAAATATTTACAGAAAATCAGCAGCTGCGTAAATAATAGAAAAATCCAATATTCGGCGAGTGGACCGGTTTTCAATAAATTTGAAAATTTTATGATATTGTTATTATTATTTATTGCCTATTTTATTTGGCGGTGTCTCTCCTCGCGGGCCGCATGGATCTGGTGTTTGAGCACCTCGTGCCAGGCCAGGGGTCACTCTGCCTGCCGAGTCCATCCCGCTCGCCGCACGTGCCTGGAGCAGCAGCCGGGGACAGGATGCCCCTGCCACCCCCTGCCCTGGCAATGCCCACCCTGGCATGGCCCCACGGTGTCCCGGGGGTCCCGCAGGGCCACGGGAGCCCCGTGGGAGCAGAGGGCTGTGGAGGGTGACGGCGACGTAGCACCTCCTCTAATGGGATCCTCTCCACAAGTAATTAAGCTCCGGCTAATGCTAACCGTAATGTGATGTATGTATGCCTTTAACTAATCATTTATTAGCCTCGTTGATGGTTTGTCAATATTAATTCATTTATTTAAACAACTCCGAGCTGTAATGAAGATGTTTGCTTTAAGGGGGGAAAAAAAGAGATGGAGCTGCCAGGAGATTTTTTTGTTGACTCGATGTGTGTCGCCCTGCCCCGGGTGACGGGGCTCGCCGGGACCGGGAGCTGCTGCCACCGCTCTGCCCGGGGCTGGTGGCCTGTCCTGGGTGGGTGGGGAGCTGTCACTGGTGGCACTGGCAACCACAGGGAGCTCCAGGTATCCCACACCACCCAGGGCAGCAGGATCAGGCCCTGCTCCCTGCCCCAGAGCATCCCGGGGGATGCTGGGCTCCGGCCCAGCCCACCTGTGCCAGCTCACATCGGAGCTGTTCCAGCACCAAGCAGCTCCACAGGAGAAACTTGGGAAAAATTTCCCTTGGTTTGACCTTAAAATGTCCGAGCTGCGCCTCAAAGCCTGAAATCAAACCCAAACGTGCTGCCTGACCCAGAACTATCAGTTTCTGCTTGACTTTCGATTTGTTAATGATTTCAAACTGGTTTTCATTTCAAATCAAAGCACTTCTATTTATTTTTTTTGGAGGCGGGGAGTGGGAAATTGCCAATAAACTGAAAAAAAAAATACTTTTGGTCCTGTTTGATAAGCCCAGGTTGGATCAGATTTGGTTGTTGTTTCGGGCCCTTTGGGTGTTGCGGCAGGTGGGATGAAAGCAGGGAATATTGTGGGAAGCATCCCAGGGCAGAAATTGCCAATAAACTGAAAAAAAAGTACTTTTGGTCCTGTTTGATAAACCCAGGTTGGATCAGATTTGGTCCTTGTTTTATGCCCTTTGCCCCCCGGGTGGGATGCTGGAGCAGGGAATTTTGTGGGAATATCCCAGGGCAGAGGGGCCCTGCCCTGGCTCTGGGCTGGGCAGATCCTGAAGCGGAGGTTGGATCAGTTGCTTCCAGCTCTCCTTGGCAGCTTCTTAATATCAACTAGATCACAGTATTAAAGTTAACTTTCTCTTAAACAGGCTTAATTAGCGTCCTTCAGACAAACATAAATTAATCCTGGGTTGCTCAGGAGGATGCAGAGCTTCCCCTGGATCAATCGCCAGTCCTGGCTGGAGACAAACTCCTCAGAAAGCCGGGGCTGGTGTTTGGTATTCCTAAGGCTGCCCCCCGGAGCTGGGGGGTGGTGGCTCCTCGTGTCCTGCTCCAGGCTGTGGGCACAGAGACCTGGCTCTGGATGTCACTGCTGCCATGTGTGACCTTGTGTGGCCATGAGTGACCATTCGCCACCATGCAGGACAGTGGATGACCATGCACAAGCACACACAAGCATTCCCGACCGTTCTCCATCATCCATGATCACACAACAACCACACATGACCACATGTGGCCCTGTATGACCATGTATGACCACTCACCATCATGTGTGACCATGCACGACCATGGATGACCATGCCTGACCATTCACCACCACCCATGACCATGCAGAACCACTTGCCACCATCTGTGACCACTCACTACCACATGTGACCACACACAACCTTATATTGCCATGAATGACCACACATGACCGCTCACACCATCCATGACCGTGTGCAACCATGGATGGCCATGCACGATCATTTCCCACCATCCATGACCACACACAACCACACATGATCACTCAGCACCATCCATGGCCATGTGCAACCATGGACGGCCATGCACGGCCGTTCCCCACCATCCATGACCACACACGACAATGTACAACCGAATATTTCCTTGGACAACCACGGATGACCACACACAACCATTCACAATGATCCATGACCACACACAACCACTAGCCACCATGTGTGACCATGTACAACCATGGATGACCATACATGACCATTTCCCACCACCCATGACCATACACAACCACACACGATCACTCAGCACCATCCATGACCATGTATGATCATGGATGACCATGTACAACTGTGGATGACCACACACAACCATTCACAATGATCCATGACCACACACAACCACTCGCCACCATGTGTGACCATGTACAACCATGCACAACCATTCCTCACCACCCATGACCACACACAACCACATATGACCTATATTACCGTGAATGACCACACCTGACCACTCAGCACCATCCCATGACCATGTACAACTGTGGATGACCATGTACAACCATGGATGACCACACACAACAACACATGACCACACCTGACCACTCAGCACCACCCATGACCATGTACAACCGTGGATGACCACACACAACCATTCACAATGATCCATGACCACACACAACCACACATGACCTATGTTACAATGAATGATCACACCTGATGACTCAGCACCATGCAACTCATCATCAACCATGGATGACCACACACAACCACACATGACCACACCTGACCACTCAGCACCATCCCATGACCAAGTACAACCAGGGATGACCATGTACAATCATGGATGACCATGTACAACCATGGATGACCACACACAACCATTCACAATGATCCATGACCACACACAACCACTTGCCACCATACATGACCATGTATGACCACGTACAACCATGGGTGACCATTCCCCACCATCCATGACCACACACAACCACACCCAATCATGCATGACCATGTACAACCAAATATCACCGTGCACAACAGTTTGATCACACGTGACCACTCACCACCATGGATGACCATGTAGAACCATGGATGACCACTCACCACCATGGATGACCACTCACCACCATGGATGAGCATGCAGAATCATGGATGACCATACAGAACCATGGATGACCATGCATGACCATCCACCACCATCCATGACCACACACAACCACACATGACCATGAACAGCCCTATATGACAGTGCACAACTGTGTACAACCACAGATGACCACTCACCACCATCCATGATCGTGCACAACCGTGGATGACCACGTATGACTGTGGATGACCAAGTCTGACCATGAGTGGCTGTGAAATGTCCACACATGGCCACACACCCCCCCCAGATGCAGCCCCAGCCACTCCCTGTGCCCCCAGGTGCAGAGGTGGTGTCTTGGCTGTGCATGGCCATGGATAGTTTGTCTCCCATGAAAATGTTCTTTGCTCCTGTCCACCCTTGCAGCGCCTGCAGCATCTCCATGGACATAACCATGGAGAAGGACCTTCTCCTGCATGGTTTGATCCTGCTGCCTGCTCTTTTCCTTTAGTGCCCTTTATTCTAGCCCAGAAGGAGCAGAAAGCAGGCTCCATCTCCAGGGAAAAAGAGGGAAAAGAAAGATGGGAGATTTGATAGGAGGTCAAAGGAACCTGGGGGTAAAAATCTCTGTGTTTTGGGGAACTGCTGAAAGGCTTCCAGCACAGCAGGAACCTGTACAGATCCCTTGGGAAACAGGGATGGAAGAAACCAGGTTCATTCAGCTAAAAGTGCTGGTGGCATTTGCCTGTTTTCATAGAAGCAACGCCCAGAGCTGCTCAAGCCTTCCGTGGCCTCCAGTCTGGAATCCTGGAGGGAAAGGGGATGAAGATACTTTACTTTGGAGGCAGAGAAACTGAGGCACAGAGGGTTTTATGGACTTTTTGGGGTGCCCCACTCCTCCCAGCCCCAAAGTCTCCGTGCAATGGGCTCAGAGCCTTGAAAGCCCCCCAAACCACAGTGGGATTTCCCCTTGGGAATCCCCCAGAGCACAGAGCAGCCTGGGGCACATCCCACTCAGCACCTCCCAGTGAAACAGCAGTGGGGAGGCCATGGGGGATAAAGGACCCGTGGGGGGACATGGGGACTGGGCGCACAGGGAGCCAGGGACCCCAGCCCAGCCGCAGGGATGGGCAGAGGGGTGGGAGTGGGCAGTGGGAGGCGTGGGGCGGCCGGAGCAGGGGGGCTGCCCAGCCTGACACCAGGTCACGGAGCCGGGAGCGGGGCGAGGTGCCGAAGGGATCAATAGCAATTCTAATATCATACGAGTCAATTCTGGCCTGTCATGGGCAGCGCGGCAGGCTGACTCCAGAGCTGCAGGACCTGATAAATGGGCTCTCAAAACCATATTTATAGCAAGAAAAAGCTCATAAAATGGAAACAAGGGCAGGACGAGGGAGGAGGAGGCTGCAGCCTGGCCGTGCTCTGGCCATTATGTTGGCTGCGGGAGGGGGAGAGGGATGTGGGAAGCTGCCCACCCTGGGGGGCTCTTTGGGGGCGGGGATTTGGTGCTGGAGGGGTTGTGGGGTGGACAGCCAGTCCATGGGGCAGGGGAGCACCAAATGATTGCCTGGGTGGGGGTCAGGGCTGAGCATGGAGGGGGCACCTGGCTGTGGGGGGGTTTGGGGTGTTAACCCCAGCAAATTCCTGCCCCCCAGCCCTCTGCAAGCCCCCACCAGCCATACAGCCCAGGGACACGGGGACAGCTCTGGGGCCACCCCAAACCCCATTGTGGGGTCCTGACCTAGTTCTGGGGGATTCACATGAGGAAGGTGCCATTCCCCCTTATCCCCCCAAGCCAAGCGAGACCTGCAGCTGCTCATCCCTGCTCCCCTCTGGGCCCATCCTCTCCCATCCTGGACCTCCTGCCTCCCCACCCCGAAGAGCAAACCCTCCCTGGCATTTCCAGGAGCTGCAGTTTTCCTCCAGGCCTTGATGAGGAAAGAGAAAGACTGGGGAAAAAAATAGAGGGATGGGGAGAGTCGTATAGGGGCATCAGTTCCTCTGTGCCCCAAAAAGGTTTGTCCCTTCTCCTCTGTGCCAGCCAGGAGGATGCCCAGGGGTGACTCCTTGTGCCAGGAGAGGCGTGAAGGGCCCTGTGTGCTCCCCCTGCCTTGATTTGCTTCTTCATCCATCTCCTGCTTCTTCATCCTCCTTCCCGATGGATCAAACCCCACACACTGCTGCAGTTTCCCTTCTCCACCTCTTTTGGCATTTTTCCTGCTGTAAATCCTCCCCCAAATATTGCTCCTGCTTAACCAGGGAGATTTATTGCCTCCAAAAGCTCCTCTCAGGAGGTGGGCAGGGGGGAGCAGGAGGTGGTGAGCACCTCTCCATCCTCTCTGTGCCTTCCTGGCTCCTGCGGATGCCCACGGGCGCTCAAGGAAAACCAAACGGCCATGGACACAGGGGGTCTCCATGGCTATTCCATCCCCTCCTGTGGATTTAACCAGGCTGGCTGGAGCCCACCTGAGTTCCAGGTGTGAGGAGTTTGCTGGGCTCAGCTTGGGTCCTCTGCAGGGGGGTCTGTGAAGGAGGGCTTGGGAGGAGGAGGAGGAGGAGGTCCTGAGGGAGGCTGTGAACATGAACAGGGGTTGGATCTAGGGTCCAAGGTGCCCCCAGAGCTGAGACAGACACCTCTCAGGTGTGTTCTCCACGTGCCTTGTGGCATTTTTGGGATGCTCCACACTGGCACTGGGGTGAGTCTGTCAGGAACTGGGGATCTGTTATTTTGCCTTCCTCTCAAGAAACAGAAGGGACAGGAAAACTCCCACATTTCCCATTCCTGTTATTTTCTTCCCCTTGGAGCTTTTCTCCCCCTCCCCTGTGCAGCAAATACAAAGTCCTAATCACACCCAGATCGATGCGACCTGAGCCAATCACCCTGAGAGGAACCTGCTGGAAACCCAGCCCTGTCCCCTGCTGCTCCTTCCTCCTTTCCCTCCTCACCCTCCTCCTTCCCAGCAGTGTGACACTCTCCCTCTGCTTCCTTCTGCTCCCTTGGCAGCAGCCTGGGGTGGCTCTGTCCCCTCAACAGCTCTGATTGTGTGACAGAACAGGGACTGCCTGTGCTGCTGTTGCAGGGACCAAGTGTGTCTGGCCTCAGCTCCAGCTGAGTGCAGAGCACTGTGGGGTGAGGAGGGGATGCACCCCCAGGCTGCTACAATATCCCAAAATCCCAGAATGGTTTGGGTTCACAGGGACCTCTAAGATCATCATGTTCCAAACCCCTGCCATGAGCAGGGACACCTTCCACTATCCCAGGCTGCTCCAAGCCCTGTCCAGCCTGGCCTTGGACACTGCCAGGGATCCAGGGGCAGCCACAGCTGCTCTGGGCACCTGTGCCAGGGCCTCCCCACTCTCCCAGGGAACAATTCCTCCCCAATATCCCATCTATCTCTGCCCTGTGGCAGTGGGAAGCCATTGCCTGTGTCCTGTCCCTCCATCCCTTGTCCCCAGTCCCTCTCCAGCTCTCCTGGAGCCCTTCAGGCCCTGCCAGGGGCTCTGAGCTCTCCCTGGAGCCTTCTCCTCTCCAGCTGAACACCCCCAGCTCTCCCAGCCTGGCCCCAGAGCAGAGGGGCTCCAGCCCTCAGAGCATCTCCGTGGCCTCCTCTGGACTGGCTCCAGCAGCTCCACGTCCTGCTGCTGTTGTTCCCAGGGCTGGGGCAGCTCTGCAGGTGGGGTCTCACCTGAGGGGGCAGAGGGGCACAATCCCCCCTGCCCTGCTGCCCACGCTGGGGCTCAGCCCAGCACAGGGGAGGTTTCTGGGGCTCAGTGCCCATGGCTGGGGCAGGTTGAGCCTCTCACCCAACAACACCCCCAGGTCCTTCTCCCCAGGGCTGCCGAGGGTTTGTGAATCCTGGGGAGCACTCCCCTGCTCTGTGCCATTCTCTCACGGCTCAGGAGGACAAAGGACTTTCCTTCCTTTCCTGCGCTGGGACAAGGTGGGGCTCTGCTGTGGAGAGATCAAATCCTCCCAGGTGTGTCCCCAGGGAATTCCTGCTCCGGGGCAGCACGGGAAGCTGATGTTCACCTGGAACTGGTCCAGGCAGGTTTCACACAAACCAGGAGCAGACACCAAACAGGTCAAGTCCAGAATGAATAAAATAACCCAAAAATCTGAGGGATTTCTGCCTGGGGCGGGGACTGACTTGCTGCTGCTGCGCTCGAGCTCCCGTCCAGGAGGAGGGCTGGGAGCTCACGTGGGCAGTGGCAGCTGTGAGGAAAGAATCAACCATTTGCTCGGGTTTTGCTTCAGGTATTCTCACAAAATGTGAAATTTTCTGCTTCAAAAAGGAGAGGAGAAAATAAAGATCAGTGTGTTGGAACAGACGATTCCAGTGCTGTCTTCCCCCCATTTTTCCAAGCAAATCCACTGGCTTCTTTAACAATTAGGCTCCCAACAACCTTTGAGCATCTGAGGGGGGGTTTTGTGTTAAAAAATACATTTCCCAAAAAAGTTTTGCGTATGGATTTAAAAACCAAAAAAAAAATACCTATAAAATAAAATCGCTTTGAAGCCCTATTTCTCACCATGTGAAGGAGTTTATCAAACAGGGATCTTGGGGAGGGTGAGACATTTTTCCCAAGCTCCCTGCTGGAAACTGGAAGGGAGAGGGATTTCCAAAAGGCAGCCATGCTGGGGGCAGCCTTTGGGGATGGAGTAGCATGTAGGACTGGGTGGCAGTGTTTGGTCCTGCTCAGGGTATTTATTGCACTGCAAAAGCTTTCTCTGCTCCGTGGACGGGGAAGGTAAAGTAACAGAATCATGGAATTAAGATTGGAAAAGACCTCTAAGATCATCGAGTCCAGCCATGAACCCAGCACTGCTCTCTGCTGACCCATGTTCTCCAGAGCCACATCCAACGGTTTCTGAACACATGGGATGGTGACTCCACCTCTGCCCTGTGCCAGTGCCTGATGGCGTTTTCAATGAAGAAATTTTTCCTAATACCCAATCTAAACTTCCCTTGGTGGGAGAAGGCTTAATTGCCACACGCCTTTTTGCAGAGGGAGCTCTGGAACTCTGTTTTTCCCTCGGGTGAAGATCTCGGGAAAGCAGCTGAGCAAGACTGAGGTCATCAGGACTGAGTGCAGAGCACTGTGGGGTGAGGAGGGGATGCACCCCCAGGCTGCTGCCATACCTAAAATCCCAGAATGGTTTGGGTTCAGAGGGACCTCTAAGATCATCTCATTCCAAACCCCTGCCATGGGCAGTGACAGTTTCCACTATCCCAGGTGGAATATCCAATTCCCCTTCTCCTCTTGGTGGGCCCTTGAGGGCCTGGAAGAGGCTGCCAGGCTGGGTGAGGGATGGAGGATTTCCACCCCTCTGCTGTTGGGCATTGAGAGCCTCACAGAGAAACCCGAGGCCACCAAGAGCTGCCACCATGCAGGGATGAGTGGCCATGTCCTGCCTTCCCCCTCCACACTGACACTGCCCAAGGGTCCCAACAACCCTGTCCTCATTGTCCTCTTCGTTGTCCCATCTTCCTCATGTCCCAACTTCATCCTTCCCCAACTTCATCCTGCCCCGTGTGATTTCCTGGTGTCAGGAAGGATGTTTTCAAATGGGACAGGAAGAAGGCAGGAAATACCAGTTTGGAGCTGGTGTCTGGAGAGCCACCACTGTGGTGGGAGGTGAACTCATGACCAGCATGTGCTGGTCCTGAATGGAGCAGAACAGCTCCTGGTGACCCTGTTTCTGTGCTCATGGGGACTTCGGGCATTCACGTGGTGGGTGACACTGGTGGGCAGTGGTGACCCTGTGTCCACCACCAGCTGCACCATGTCCTTCCCAAGGCCTCCAGCAGCATCAGCTGCCACCACCCCAAGGATGAGCACCCCAACCCAGGTGATGTCCCCAGGGATGGACACACAAAGCCCAAGGCAGACAATGGCCAGGAAAGAAGAGTTTCCTGCAGTGCTGAGGAGCTGAGCCCAAGCCCCTGAGATGGGCTCCTGCTGGGGCACATCCCCTGGCAGATGGGGACAGATGTGCCCCAGAGGTTCTGCTCCATCCCTCCTGCCCTTGGCCTCCTGGGAGAGCCTCTCCTTGGCTACAGAGCAGCGCCCAAGCCCGGCCCGTTGGACACAACCCAACCACGGCCACCCCAGGCCCAGCTCCTCCACGAGGCCCATTCCCCAGGCCTCCATCGCCTCCACCATCCATGACCCGGCCAACGAGCCTCTGGAAAAACAGGCTGCTGGTGTGGAGAACCCGAGCGTGGCAGATGAGCGCCGGGAGAGGACACCTCCCCATCCATCTCTGCCAGGCCTTATCTCCGGAAAAGGCTCATCCGGAGGGAACGAGGAAGCGCTGAAGGGGACATCTGTCTGCTCGAACCCTTGGCCCCCATCTCCATGTGCCCGGTGAAGATCCTGGCGTCCTCTTGACGGAAGCTAGGCTGCATCCCTGGCCTTCCTATCTCCTTGCAGAGCATGGCAGTTCCTGAATTGCCTGCCCGTGGCGGGCCCTAATGGCCCAGAGCTGATGTTTTATTGTCGGGTTTAAAAGTGTAATTAGTTCAAGTGTAAACAAAAAAACCTTGCTTAATTAAGAATTTTTAAACAGGGCACAGAGAGATTCCGGAAACATTAATGAACCCCAGGCAAGCACCATAAAATTGATCGAGGGAAGAGAGACGGCGAGGGCCGGGGGAGGGCTGGGGTGGGATGAGTGAGGAGAGGGTTTTACCGCAGGAATCGCCTCAGTTTACTTTGGCCGCTTTAATGCCGGAGTGCATTTGGAGGCTGCGTTTATGGCGATGGGTCTCCATAGAAATGCCTAATGATTTTTTATGCATTAATGGGAACGATGGACAGCGGCGATACATTGTTTAAGGAGATGGAGAGGATCCTTTTAAGGCTGACGTGTTATAGATCAAGAGTGACAAGGCGGGCCTGGGGTTGAGGTTCCCTGTGCCGTGGCCTGGTGGGGCCCATGCCTGAACAAGGAGAAAATGCCAGCCTGGGCCTCTAAGAGTCCATAAAAACAACAAGTAAAACCAAAGGGCTGTTTTTCCACCACCTCATCCCTCCCTTCAAAGCTCTTTTTTGGCTGGTGCCAAAAGAAGTTAAATGTATTTGCTTTTCCCATCCATGGGCGATGGTTTGGAAGAGGGTCTGAGCATTTCCCATCCAGGCACCTCCAGGTGTGTCTCCATGTTGGAATATTCTGTGTAGGTTGAACCATCTGAAGCAGAAAAACATGTCTGGAAGGTCCTTCTTCTCCCTGCTGACTGGGAGGCAGCCAAAGTCTCTGCTGGGCTCTGCTCAAGGCCAACTGGGCTCCCCCTGGATGGTTGGGTTGTGTGCTGGGAGGTGCTGCTGCAGGTCAGCCTTGAAGACTTGCTGTGTGCAGGTGTCCTCCTGTGGCTGGTGGGTGAGAGAACTCGAAGGGCCAAGAGTAAAATGAAAAAGAAAAGTGACCTTCAGGCTTGGGGAAGGTCATCCCAAAGGTTATTCCCCAAGCAGGGATGAAGAGCCCTTTGCCCGAGGAAGGAGTCCTGCTGCCTCTCTTGGGCTGAGAGCCCTCTCTGCTCCCAGGGAAGAGCAGCCCCTGCTGGGGGCAGCTGAAGGATTTTGAAGGTCAAGGCATGTCTTGGCTTTTCCCTTCCTGGCCCAGCAAAAGGCCCCAAGGATGTCTTGCCCACTGCTTTGGAGCAGCCAAGTCCTGGAGAAGTTCAGAAGTTCAATCTTCTGTCATTCTGGTCAAAGTTCCCTTTGGAGACCTCTGTACCACAGGCAGTGTCTCTCGGAGTTCTGCAGGAATGTCCACCTTGTTCTCCCCCAGACCTCTGTAATGACTGTGTTGGAGGCCACCAAAGGCCACCAAAATCCTCAGAGAGAAATTGGCTGCTGCCTGGGAGCCCACCTTGGACCTGGCATGGTTTCTCTTGCCCTCCCTTTACCCAAGCTGGATGAGAAACCAGCCTGTGTCCCATCCCCCTGGACTTGCTGCTGCTATCTCCTCCCTTCAGGAGCACATGTACCCACTGCTTTCTTCTCTTCCTCAAAGGCCACGTCTTCCAAACCTCTTATTCCTGTTCCTTCACCTCCATGTTCTCCAGCTTGCCCACATTTTCATGTAAATCTGGTGCCCCGCCCAGGTGAGTGGCTCTGGTGGGGCCCTCGCTAAAGCTGAGTCAAACGAGAGGGTGGCTGCCAGGTGGGGCACCTCACCTGGCCCAGGCACTCCCCATCCTGCTCGGGGCTTTTCCCAAGAAACCAGGGCACTGTGTGCTCCGTTGAGAACCTGCTCTCCTGGAGGGGCTGGAATGAGCAGGGCCACCAGGTGACCTTGGTCCTCAGAGAGAGCCCACCCTCAGCTCCGCAGCAGGGCTGGGTGGAGAGAGACGATCTGGAGGGCTAGTAAGAGAAAACAAGTCATGGAATCATAAAATCCCAGACTGGTTGGAAGGGACCTTAAAGACTATCTCATTCCTGCCTTGGGCTGGGATGACACCCACTCGATCGATTTCAGAGGATAAGCCTCACTCAAAGTCACCCAACAGCTCCAGGAGGCATTATCCAGAGGCAGGAAAATGAGCTTTGCTGTGTTCAGACCATCTCCAGCAGCAGAAGCACCGCGTGGGACAGGCTGTGGTGGCAGGAGAGGGACACAGGAGGAGGTGGACTTCCACCCCGAGCTGGCGGGAGAGGTCCCAGGTCAGCAGGTTGTTCCCTGGGCGCTGTTTGGGTCTCCCGGGGTACTTCGGTCACTGGAGCAATGTTCAGTGCTCGTCCCTCTCCTGAGCACGGTGGGCAAGGAGGGACAGCTGGCAGGGCTGGCCCTGGGCCCCTCTGTGTGCCCAACACCTGCCCCAGGGACAGAGCGCACACCTTGTCCCCAGAGAGGCTGCAGATCCCCACAGGAGAGGTCTCTGCCACGCTGTCACCTCTCCTGTCCCGTCACACCCGGGCTGGAGCAGCTCCCACCGCGGAGTTCCCACGGGGCACGCTGGGCTCCGTGGGTTTCCCGTCCTCTCTGCCTCTTCCTTCATTATTTCCCCGCTCCTCCCACCCTCTCCCTGCCTCTCCTCCTTTCCCTGGCTTTTGTTCCTTCTCTCCTCTTCCCCTCCCTCCTCCCAGAAGCCTTCCCCCATCTCCAATCCCTGCTCCGGCTGCCCAGCCTGTGTCAATTAAGTATCGATCCCCTGTTCTCTATCAGTGGTCAGCTGAGCTAACCAGTCCTGCTCGCTGCTTTTCACCAGGATGAATAATAACAATAATAATAAAGGGGTAGGGGGGAGGCAGCTGCACTTCGTGCCTGCAGCCCTTCACCTCTCCCTACCCCGCGCACGCCCGCCCTCGCCCCCTCCACAGCTACAGGCAAAATCGATAGCGCGCGGAGTCAGGAATGGAATATTTTTATCCTCTAATTGGGAAATGTGCTTTGACAAAGCCCGAGGAGCAGGGAGGGGGCCGCAGATACTGTACTGAGCCAGGGAAGGCGGCAGAGCCCGGCCCGAGCAGGGACACCGGGGATTTGCTGTGGCAGCGGGGAGGAGGTGACAGTGGTGGGCACTTTGGGTGGGTCCAGGGCACGGCTCTGCAGGACTGGGGCAGTGATGGTCCCATGCAAGAGCCAGTCTTGACCTAAGGGATGTCAACGAAAGGACAAAAAGAGGACAAAAAGCCCATCCTCCCCCTCGATTCGCTGCTACTGCTTCGCCATTGCAGTTCCAAGGAAGAAGTGTGTTCCCTGCCCTTGGCTGCCATCCCACAGCTCCACATCCCACGGCACGTGGGCCTGCCCAGGCCTGGTGGGACAGCTGTGCCTGGGATTCCACAGGAAGGTGTCCCAGGAAGCCATCAGCCCTCCCTGGGTTATCCTGGGGAGATGCTCACCCTGCCAGGCCCAAGGCACTCGGTGCTGATGTGGCTGCAGAGGTGCAGCTTGGACTTTTAATTGTCTTTTGCAACCTGAATGATTCCATGGCACAGAATGATTCTGTGCCTGCATGAGTGGCAATCCTGCCATCAGCCTCATGTGCAGCTCCAATTTATCACAGCCACACCTAGAAACCTCTTCTTGTCTCCAGCCGTGCTGTGGGAGGTGTGCTGTCTTTGCCCATGGCAGGGGTTGGGATGTGATGATCTTTAAGGTCCCTTCTGATCCAAACCATTCTGTTATTCTTTAAATGATCCCCTCCCTCCGGTCAAACCATCTGTGGTGGGTTCTCAGGCACTACTGGGAGCCAGACAAGGCCATGGAGACACACCAAGACACAAATCCCAATCCCTGGAGGGATTTCAAGAGACGTGGATGTGGCACTTAGGGACATGGTTTAGTGGTGGTGGATTAACGGTTGATGATTTGGAATCACAAAATCATTTAGGCCAGAAAGGACCTCCTAGAGCTGCTACCAGCCTGAATATTGGGGCTGCACTGGGCACATTCTGGAGATGAACAAGGCTTGAGTCTTTTCTCCCAGGCGACAAGTGACAGGAAGAGAGGAAACGGACACAAGTTGCCCCACGGGAGGTTTAGATTGGATATTAGGATAAATTTCTTCATAGAAAGGATGGCCTGACGCTGGCACAGGTTTCCCAGAGCAGTGGTGTAGTCACCACCACTGCAAGTGTCCAAAAAAAGTGCGGATGTGGTGTTTAGGGCCATGGTTTAGTGATGAGCATGGGGCTGGGTTAATGGTAGGACCTGATGACTGCAGAGGGCTTTCCCAAACTTAATGATTCCGTGATTCTACGACGCTGTGAGTCCTGGCTCTGCAATCCAGCCCCACTGCCTTCCCCAAGAGTTTGGGGTCCATGAGTTTGTTGCCTCTGAATTAGTTTCCAGTCCACAAACTGGGAGCATGTGGCATCTCCTTATTGAGAGCACTCAGGCAATGCCAGGGTGGCAGGGCTGGAGAGGAATCCACTGGGAATGTGTGCCAGGGATTTAAATAGGCAGCGCCTGGCTGCTCTCTTGGAGGAAAGCTGACGTGAAAATCAAAGCAAAGATGAGCAGAAATGGAACCTGTGCGGTGACAAGTCCTTCATCAGACAAACACCAGGAGCTGTGTTGACTTCAGCTGAATGAAGCAGGCGAGGGAAAGCTCCGGAAGGAAATGCCATTTAAAAGCTGAAATTAAATACTTTGACCTGCCAATGCAGGCTGTTTCAAATGGTACTTAATTTCCATGGGTAAGGTGCCTATAATGCTCCTGAGTAAGTGAAGAAGTTACTCGAGTTTAATCTAATTGTGTCTTCCCCGGGTTTATTTCATGGGAGATGTTGACAAGCCGTAGCTTAAGGGAAAAAAAGGCTGAAGATGATTTTTCTCGTGACTCTGGGCCAGACCTGTGGAGTTCCTTGCTCCCACTCTGCCCTGTGTGTCGGCTGCTGGCCCTGGCTCTCAGCAGAAGGGCTGGACCTGGCTTGTGTGCTCTGAAGAGCCCTGAAGGAAGCAGAGTGTGACACAAAAATGTGGCCCATCTCCAAATTCTGGGATGTTAAAACCTACTGGAATTGTGTCCTCAGCAGTAAATGGCAGCTTGGGAAGGGACAGCAGGGCCTGGTGCTGCTTTGCTTTTTGTTTCAGATGAACTCAAGAGGATTTGGGTAAAAACCAAGACGATGGCGCCCACAGCACCAAACCCACAAACAGCACAAATAAATCTCCTTATCCAGCTGGGGCAGGAGCTGTGAGTGAGGCCTTGGCTTCCCCAGGGTGTGAAGGAGATGGGGCTGGGCTGGCCAAGGACCCAAAGGGCTCAGAGCTGCTGGTGTGTGAGGAACGGCTGGACAGCCCAAATCTCCCCATGCCATTTACTTCAGCCTCAACCCACAACCTCCTTGAGGAGTCTGAAGTGAACTGGAGAAGCCTGAGGGGTTTTTACACCATGCAGTGCCTGTCTGTTTGATCTGGCTTTAGGTTTGCTTTCAAACCTTTTAAACATCTCATCCTCTCACATCCAGCCCATGCCTTCGCCCTAAGAGCACTCTCTGGCTGCCCTTGGCTGGGTTATTTTTATTTTTAAGCATCTCTGCCTTGTTGTGACTGTGCTCACGAAACCTTTGCATAGACGGAGGGGGAGACCCGTCACAGAAACCACAACTCTGATCTTTCCCACCCACCTCCAAACCCTTGCAGCCCCCAGGTTTTATCTGTTTTGGCTGCCCTTCACCAGCCCAGCGGTGCCCATGGGTGAGGTGCCACTTTGCCCACCCAAAGAGAGAGTGGCTCGGGGCATGCCTGGGGCTGGGGCTGAGCCAATCTTCTTGGGAATAGAGACAAATGTGCAGCTCTGCCTCCCCAGCAGGGCAGGGAGTGATCGCAGTTGCCATAGCAGTGTCCTCTCCCTGCAGCCCTCCCTGCCAGCCTGGTTATTTTTGGCTATTGTTTTCCAAGATGTTTTGAATGAAACCAAGAGTGAGCTGGAGGGAGGAACAAAGCAAAGCTGGATTTTGTGTTTCTCCCCTTGTCAAGGGGTGCACAGGGAATAGCTACTGGGCAAACTGGGGTGGTTGTGGGTCTGCTGCACCCTTTGGGGCACAGCGAGGCTGGAAGCCAAGGGCAGGGGATGCAGCATCTCCATGGCTTGGTTTGGAGTCACAGAATCCTGGGAATATCCTGAGTGGAAAGGGATCCACAGGGATCATCAGTGCAGCCCCTGGCCCTGCACACACACCCCAACAATCCCACCCTGTGCATCCCTGGCAGTGTTGTCCAAACGCTCCTGGAGCTCTGGCAGCCTTGGGGCCAGGACCATTCCCTGGGGAGCCTGGGCAGTGCCCCAGCAGCCTCTGGGGGAAGAACCTTTCCCTGAGATCCATCCCAAGCCTGCAGACATCCCAGGAGAAAACAGTGCTGTCAGTGGATGTCATCCCTGCCCATGGCACGGGGTTGGAACCTGATCTTTAAGATCCCTTCCAACCCAAACCAGTCTGGGATTCTCTGATTCTCAGAAAATCCAGCTCTGCAGGTTCCCAGGCCAGAATTGCTCCCATGGGATCCCAGCCCAGGAGGGATGGGCAGACAGCCCTCAGGACAGACATGCACGTGCAGGACAGAACAAGGGCTTGACAACAACACCTCCATGGGGAGAAGCCTCTTGGTGGGTGAAGGATCTTCCTCAACATTCCTGTTCATCTTACAGGACCTGTTGCTGCTTGTTTCCATGTTCTCCAAAATTGGAGCCCTTATTATGCAGTGTCCTGGGCCTGGAATATGTCTGCTCCTCCTGAAGAACCCAGGACCAGGACCATGACCAGGCGGTGCCTGGATACCAACCCTCATGGAAGATTTCTGTGTGGGGTCTGGAGGGACCCACCCTGACCCACACAGGCTTAAATAATTAGGAAAAAAGCAGAAAATTCAGTGATAAAGCTTGGTGGGGAGGCAGGAATTTTGATGGAAGTTGCCACAAGGAATGATTGGGAAAGTTTGTATCGAAGGGTACAAGGAGACCGGGCAATAAAAGGGCAGATAAAATCCAGTGGTGATAAATGCAAAGTCATGCACACGAGGAAAACAACCTTAAGCACCTCTATGGGTTCCAAATTGGCTGCTGCTGCTCAGGGAGGAGTGCTTGGAGTTAGTGTGGGGAGTTCTCTGGAAATGTCAGCTCAATGCTCAGCTGCCGACAAAAAGGCAAATGGGATGTTAGCGATGATTAGGAGAGGAGCAGAACAGAAATCAGAACACAACATTACAGTCCTGTGTCAATCCATACTTGAGATCCCTTCCCCTCCTGCCCTGGGAGCTGAGCAAGGAGAGGCACCGAGGGAGATTGGTGGGGGGACCCTCAGGGGCATTTGAGGAGCTCTGAAGATGGAGATCAGCCTGGAGAAGAGGGGAGATGGTTATTTTCTTCTTTTCCTAAGAAAAGGAAAGGTTTCCAAACCTCCCCTCTAAGCAGGCTCAGGGCAAACCAGAAGGAATCCTCTTCCCTCTGTGCTTCCTTGTGTTTAGGAACTCCCTGAATGTGTTTGGAACAACCCCTTGAGGGCAATTGCATGAGGCCAGTGCAGCCTCAGTGAAACAACTCATGAAGCTGAAGAGAAGTGGTTCAGAGTGACAGGGGTCACCTTATTTCTCACCAGGGGACAGGGAGGGTCCCAAAGCTCTCCTGGAGCTCAGAGGAGAGAAGAACAAATCTGTAGGGCAGGAGGAGGGTGGCAGAAGGAAAAACTTCACCTCCTGAGTCGGACTGATGGAAGAAAATCAGTGCCCCAGGCTGATGCTGGTGCTGGGCTGAGAGAGAGGGCTGGGTTTGGTCTGAATCAAACTCCAAACCAGGAGACCTGCTCCTTCTTTCCCTGTTTCCTCCTTTCCCTGAAAGGAGTTGCCTCCTTTCTGATGCTGAACCAGGAAATCAGCTGTGGAAATCCCACATTTCCCTCCCGTGCCACCCTCTTCACCATGCAGGAGCAGCCAGAACTGGAGAGCTCCTCGTGGGAGCACCTGGGCAGGGCCTGAGCCCATCCCTCCTTCCCAGCCGTGCAGAGCATCCTTCAGCTCCTCTCCTCACCTCAGCTTCACCATTTCTGAGGCAGAGAAGGCCACTGGGTCAAAGCCAGAGAGGCACCAGGGCTCCTGAGGAAGGAGGGCTCTGGGGAGGGCTCTTTGTGCTCCACTGCCACTCCCACCCTCAGCACTGCTGCCGATGCCTCCACAGCACCTTGTCTTTCTGTGGCAAACAATAAAGCTCAAGGTGAGCATCACCTCTGCCCTATCTCTCAGATTCGCCTCTCTCCTGTCCATCCATCACTCGCCTGCTCTCCTGCAGCCGATTGCAGCCGACCTGCATCAGCTATTGATTTATTGACACAGGCCGGGGCTGGAAGATTCAGGGAAGCAGCTCCCCACAGAAACGCTTTTCAGAAGTAGAGATTTGATTTTTTATTTATTCTTCTCTTCAATGTATGGATTTAACAAGCTCTAGGCAACAAAGAACTTACTCCTCCAGCACGCAGACTCTCACACTCCCTCCATCTCCTCCCGTTCTCTGGCACAAAAGTCATCTAGAAGGGATTACTCTTTAAGGGCAGGACGCAGCCCTGTGGATGGAGGCAGCTCCCCAGGGCTCAGATGCTCCATAACCTCTGTGCTGACCTCATTCACAGGGGTAAATGTCTCCCTGGCTCTCTGTGTTTGTCCAGTGTTTGTGTTGGTGTCAGCCTGAGACCAAAATTCCCTGGGCTTTTTCTGTGTCCTGATGATGAACTTCCAGCCCGAGCAGGTGCTGTGGGCCAGAGGCACCTGTGGGTGAATGGTGTGGGAAAAAAACCCACAATCAATACCAGCCACACCTGAGGTGATGTATCCCCATCATTAATGAGAAAATATGTGTGGAAAATACCCTAAAAATCCTGTTGTAGGAGGTTTGGTGCAGCTCCTGTGCTGGGGCTTCCCCAGCAAGACAGAGCACAGCTGGGGACAGCTGCACCTTCCCCTTTCCTGCGGCTGCTGCTGAGTTCAACACTTGGTTTGGTTTTCATCCCCCGGAGTTTGCTGGCCAGGCGTTTGGAGAGACCAAATTTAGGGAAAAAAGGCCCTTTGACCCTTGTTCCTTCCAGCTCAAAGCCAATTTGTGACTCAAACTTCAAACCTCGGAGATCCTCCTGCTGCACCAGGCAGGATGTCACTCCAGGGACTGTTTCTCCAGGACCCCAGCTCATCCCTGTCCCACATGTCCCTTCCTCCACCTCTGTGGGGGCCACCCTGGAGCCCCAGGATAGGGTGGGCAGGGGCTTGTGAGGAGGAGGAGGAGGAGGAGGAGGAGGAAGAGGAGGAGGAGGAGGCAATGCTGCCTCTCCAGAGAGATTCTCAAGGCCAGCCCCAAGGCGAGGGGACAGCGATGTTTATGGGGTTGGGGAGATGCTGCCTTAGCAAACTGAGAGTTAGTTCCTGGGACCAGCAGGCTCTGGGACCTCACCTCCCTGACCCCTCACCCTTCCCAAACCTGTACTTTTTGCCTCTTAGCCCTGGTTTTGCTCCAAACACCCCAGCTGGGCTTTGGTTCATCAGGGCCGTCCCCTCCACAGGCTTTCCAAGCCTCATGCCCAGAGCACGGCTCTCAGGTGGCCCCAGTGTCCCCATCCCCACCCCATGGCACCAAAGGTGTGCTCCAGCCCCTCCCCAACTCCCCCTGCCCTCGGTCCGGGGGGATTTAAGGGCCAGTCCTTTACAGACCTCTTGGTTTGAATAGTTAATGATGGGTGATTTCATTTGCGGCTGCATTAAACATCTGATTACTCTCCTGTGGAAGACTAATTTGCAGGCAATGGAGACAGATGCTTCCCAAACTATCAGCCAAAAGGCCTAATTCCTGCACAGCCAACTTTTTTAATTTGCTTCCTGGCTGATTTAAAAAAAAAATGTTTTACACAACAGCAGGGGCCAAGGTGGTGCAAATCCTGTCAGAGATGCTGTGATGGCACCTCTGCCCGCAGAGCACCAGGGGCTGCAGCTTTGGGACGCAGCTCTGGAGCTCCAAGGGCGGGATTTCATAGAATCCCAGAATGGTTTGGGTTCAGAGGGATCTTGAAGTTCATCCAGTGCCACCCCTGCCATGGGCAGGGACACCTTCCACTGTCCCAGGCTGCTCCAAGCCCTGTCCAGCCTGGCCTTGGACACTGCCAGGGATCCAGGGGCAGCCACAGCTGCTCTGGGCACCTGTGCCAGGGCCTGCCCACCCTCACAGGGAACAATTCCTTCCCAATATCCCATCTAATCCTGCTCTCTGGTACTGGGAAGCCATTCCGTGTGTCCTGTCCCTCCATCCCTTGTCCCCAGTCCCTCTCCAGCTCTCCTGGAGCCCTTCAGGCCCTGCCAGGGGCTCTGAGCTCTCCCTGGAGCCTTTTCCTCTCCAGCTGAACACCCCCAGCTCTCCCAGCCTGGCCCCAGAGCAGAGGGGCTCCAGCCCTCAGCATCTCCGTGGCCTCCTCTGGACTGGCTCCAGCAGCTCCACGTCCTGCTGCTGTTGTTCCCAGGGCTGGGGCAGCTCTGCAGGTGGGGTCTCACCTGAGGGGGCAGAGGGGCACAATCCCCCCTGCCCTGCTGCCCACGCTGGGGCTCAGCCCAGCACAGGGGAGGTTTCTGGGGCTCAGTGCCCGTGGCTGGGGTGGCCTCTCATCCACAGTTTGCCCAGGACAAGTGTGGAGGACAAGGGCCCACCTTCAGGGGTGGGTGGGTGATATTCCAGAGCTCTTTTCCAAGCTCCCATTGTGGCCCCGAGTGCTCCCAGCCTGTCCCACTACCACCCAGCCCTGCCCATCCTCCACAGCCCTGTGTGCTGTCCCCACTGCAGGAGGGACACGTGGAGTTGGCCATGGTGGCCACCACAAGCCCTTTGGCTCCTGTGAAGGAGACCTTCCCTGCAGTGCCATCCATCCCTGAACTCAGAATGGGTCTGGACACAGCCGTGCCTGGCCAAGGTCAGCCACTGGCTGCAAGGACATCTGCAGCAGTGCTCCCCCAGCTCCACACGAGCTGCATTGCTCGTAAGGGCTTAATGATTACCCTTAGATAACTTTATTGGCTGGGAATTATTGGCTGCCTCTGCTGCAGCGCCAACCTCCCTCCTCTCTGCGCAGCCAGGCACAGGTGAACCCCGGCGGGGAGGCTGGGCCACAAAACCCTGGGGTCCCAGGGGCTGGGCAAACCCCCAAGGGCTGCTCTGGGGGCTTCAGGAGGATTTGTGCCTCAGGGGGTCTTTCCTTGCACGGAAACAAAGCAGGGGATGTCCAGCTTTGGCTGGGCAAGCTCTGGCTCCATTCAGGTTTCTGACCACTTTTCTCAAGTGCTTTTCATTGCCAGAGCACTTTAAAGACATGATCTAATTAATTCCTGGGAGCCCCCGGGGAAGGAGGCAGGTAGGGAGGTGGAGCAGGCTCCACGTGGGCCCACGGGCGGCTGGGAGCTGTGGTTTCAGCTGTGGGAGTGAGGGAAAACAGAGTGAGGATCTTCTCCACTGCTGGATGGACGATGGTGACACCTCCTTGTCACTTCACATGAGGGGCAGAGCCAGCCTGGGGGGCTGAGCCCCATCCCTGAGGCCGTGAGGGCACCGGGACCCCCTCGCCAGGTGGAGATCCTGCCCTGCCTTGGGGTGCTGAGAGGGGTCCCCAGTGTGGCCCAGGGGACAGGCCAGGGTGGCGGGAGAGGAGCCCATCGCCATGGAAACGGAACATCCTGTGGTGAGGCGCATCCTGCCAGGGTGGGTTGGCTTTCCCCTCCCTTCCTCTCCTTCTGCGAGACCTCGGCATTGATCCGGGAACGTGCTCTTCGCATGTATGATCCATGCAAACACCGTGTTCCTATTGATCAGCCTCCTCTGCTGCTCGGGGTCTGTGCTGGCAGCAGAAACAAAGGCCGGAGGAAGGAGGGGAGGGAATCGCCCACCCCACACCGAGCAGAGAGCCCTGGCAGCGTCCGCGGGCTCTGTGTGGGGCTGCCTCCTCAGCCTTCCCCATCCTCCCCTCTGCCTTTGGTTTGCCCCTCCTTCGGCTCTTCTCCATCTTCCCCCTTGTTCCTGCACACCAAAAATGGGCCAAATTCCCCCCTTTGCTCGGCTGTTGGCTTTTGGGGGCTGTTTCCAAGAACTGAGGAGCTGACACGTCCCTGTCCCCGTCCCAGAGATGTGGGGGGACACTCTGAGTGTGGGGGGGGTCCCAAACCCACCTCCTTTGCCAGCCCAGCTCTGTGTAAGCCTTAATAATTACAGTGACGAGTCAATAACAATTAGGCCTAACAGCCACTCAGCAGAATTGACGCAAATTATTTTAATTTTATGTTTCTATCGATGAACTTTTCCAGGTTGGCACCTTCTCCCCCCATTCCCAGCCCCCCACTTCCCGGGCACACTCGCAGCTTTGTGGGATGGCTCTTGGGGGTTCCACCAGCCTCTCCCCTTTCTTCTCTCAGGAGAAAAAACCTCAGCTCTTCCAGGGAAGGTTCCCATTGCACAGCCGGAGGGGAGAGGATGGGTTCAGGCTTTGTTCCGGAGAGCTGAGTGCAGCCTCCTTCCTACAACACGATTTTTAGGATATTTTACACACCTATTTTCTCATTCATGATGGGGATACATCACCTCAGTTTTGGTTTTCAGTAGGTTTTTTCCACGCTACTCTGTACAATTGACCCGCTTGATACATTTATATTACATGGAAATTTAATGAATCACATCCAAGTGATGACTCGAAAGCAAAGGTTTTCATGTCTGAAGCTGTCTGAAGTGGCCTCATATGGGAAATGAAGCCACAATCCTGCAGGTTCAGCCCTGTGCTGGGGGTTTGCAACACTTCCAGCGCTTCCAGCAGCCAAAAACAAACCCTGGTGTGGCACCACAAGCAGAGAAGAAAGCACAGGTAATTTTTTTCATGCTGGCTGATGGTCAGTGAATGATTCCTGGGCGTTTTTTCTTTCCTATTTACAGGACTGAGCCATTAATGGCATGACCTGCTCCACATCCCCTGGGATGCTGCAGAGCTCCACTGTCCAAGCAGTGACCCTCAAGCTGTGGTCATCGAGTCTCCCACCCATCCCACGAGGGAGCCCTTGGGTGACTCATCGCAGTTCCTTTCCTCCTGCTGCCTCTTGGGGTGATTTTTTTCCGTCTCGGCGCTGGGAGCTGTTCCTGCTCGGCTGTAAATTGCTGGCATCCCGGCACTGCTGACCTGCAGCTTTTCTCCTCTCCTGTCATTAGGGCGAGGCAGCCCATTCAGTGGGTGACAGGTGCTCAATTGCTCCTAAGTGGCTCCCAGATAATTGGGGAGGTCTTTAGCTACTTGTAACTTCCAATAATAAACAATAGAGAGAGGGGAAAATATCCGCACCGAGCACTTAACTGATGGCCTCGTTGTCAAAACTGCATTAGGGCTCTTCTCCTTCCCGTGGGCCAGCCCCAGGCCATCACTGGGATGACACTGTGCCACCCTGACAAGCGAGAGCCACCTTCTTGCTGTCACTTGGAGGTGGTGGTGACAAAGGATGAGACCCTGGGCTCAGCCCCACCCCTGCTGGGATTTGGGGGGGGCTGTGCGGGGAGGTCTGGAGGTTTGTGAAGCCCTCTTGGAGGGTTTTCTGGGTGGGCAGGCTGCAGGTGCAAATCTCAGCTCCAAAAGCCACATTTAGCATCTCAGGAATTGCTACTGGAGCAAAAGCTGACCTGGAATTCCCTGTGGTCAGCACAGTGTGCAGATGGCTGATCAGATCTTGTCCCATCCCTGAAAGCGTCCAAGGCCACCTTGGACAACCTGGAATGTGTCCCTGCCCATGGCAGGGGGTGGCACTGGATGGGCTTTAAGGTTCATTCCAACCCAAACCGTCCCATGATTCCATGATCTTTAAATCCAAACCAGGTGCTGCTTCTGCCCACTCTGAGCCAACTGCACTCCGTCCCTTGTGAGGTCCCTCTGCTCTTCCCATCCCAAAAGCAGCTGAGAAAGGACATTTCCCCAAAGCTCCTCAGCGGCTCTGCAATGAGAATTGTCCATGGAGCTTCTTCCCCTCTGCTCTGCTGCTGCTGCTGCTGGGAAGCTCATCCCCGCCAGGGGAAAAAGCAGAAAGATGGGATAGACCCTCAGAAAACTCCCCAGTTCAGGGCTAAAACTGCAATTCCCTCAAAAATAAGCTCTGAGAAACATACCTCTATCTGATGGGATGGGATGGGATGGGATGGGATGGGATGGGATGGGATGGGATGGGATGGGATCCATGGGATGGGATCCATGGGATGGGATCCATGGGATGGGATGGGATCTATGGGATGGGATGGGATGGGATGGGATGGGATGGGATGGGATGGGATGGGATGGGATGGGATGGGATGGGATGGGACACAGGGCTCATTGCAGCAGGGCAGAGGCAGAAATGTGACTTCCCCTTGCCCTACTCCAGGTTGGAGAACTCAGAGCCAGCAGGAGAAGAGGGAAGAGGATTCAGTGTTCTGCTGGAGGTTTTCCCTGCCCAGCAGTTCCCTAAAGCACTGCCGTGGCTGCACCATGTGCAGAATTGTCCCTGGAGCACCGTTCTGCTTTCGGTTCCTCCAGCAGAGCCTCCTCACAAAGCAAAGCCCCTGCTCCAGGCTGCCAATCTCAACTTCCTGAGAGCCGCTGGGGACATGAGGGGACATCTCAGATAATGCTGTGCTCTGCCAGGTGACCTCTGAGTGTCCACAGCGTCCCTGAGCACGGGGACACCCAGGGCTTCAGGTGGCATCTGCAGTCACCCCTCCCACATGGACCATCCTCCTCTTTTGCTTCTGTGCCTCCCCCAGGCCTGACTTTGGCCAACAATGACCGAAATCCCTGTGGCTGTGCCTGGGGTGGGGATCTCTGTGCTGGACCCCCCATTTTTGGCAAATATTGCTGTCCCCACAGCCAATTGTCCCTCAAGAGTGGGGATCCTCACCCATAAATCCTCCATTGATTCAGCACGAGAAGGAAAGGGCCACAAATATTATTCCAAATGAATAATTCAGGCAGCTCTAAGCCCTGCCTTGCGCGTTCATTACCCTCCACGAGGACCTGGGGGATACGGCTTGAAAGGCCCTCTAAAAGGAAACGGGGGAAGATTTATTTTTAAGGATGGCCAAATCCCGATAACCCACGGCGGGAGGGGTCGTGCCTGGTGCTGGTGTGGTGTGGCTCAGTCCTGCTCCATCCTCCCCCTTGCTGAGGCTTTGTTAAAAAAGGAAAGCACTTACGGAGCTGCCAGGGCTCAGGCCACTCTCCTTTCTTCCCCGCCGAAGCTTTCAGGGATGAAAGCTCTCTAAAGTGCAGGGAGCTGAGGAGGGAATAATGCCCCTCCTTCAGCCCTCTGCCTGCCTGCGAGGTGGCAGCAGGGCCACCACACCAGCCGGGAGAGAATTTCCACTCCGGGGATGGGCTGGGGTGTGGGGCGCTGTGTTATGGGTGCTGTGACTCACAGGAATTGGGAACAGGGACAGGGATCGGGGACAGGCCTGAGAGGCTTCTGCCCACCCTGTCTGGGGCATCAGGTCCTGCCGGGGTGTGGGGACAGGAGTGCTGCTGTGGGACACAGTGCTGCCCTCCCTGCAGGACCCTTTTCACCGCCCCAAACTCCTTCCCAGGGAAGCCAGCACACCTGGAAGTTTGATTTGAAGGAGGCTGACTGAAGCCACATGGAAAGAGAGGCAATTTTCTTGGAAAAGTTGCCTTTTATCTTGCAGGAAAGGTACAGGGTTTTGCTTTTTTATTTTAAGAAAAGTGAATACAAAGGGAGGATCGAGATTTTGATGTGAGCCTGATGCTGCTGAGGTTTCAGTCAGGTGTCAGCTCTACCCCAGAGTCACCGCTCACCGGCTCTGCAGGTCACCCAGTCTGTCACTATAGAATCATGGAGGGGTTTGGGTGGGAAAGGACATTAAAGCTCATCCAGTGCCACCCCTGCCATGGGCAGGGACACCTTCCACTGTCCCAGGCTGCTCCAAGCCCTGTCCAGCCTGGCCTTGGACACTGCCAGGGATCCAGGGGCAGCCACAGCTGCTCTGGGCACCTGTGCCAGGGCCTGCCCACCCTCCCAGGGAACAATTACTTCCCAATCTCCAATCTAACCCTACTTTCTTTCTGTTCAAATCCCTTACCTGTCCGTGCTGCTGAGCTGCTCAGAGCAGACACTGACTGTCCCTGGGCATGACCGCCCTCTCTGGGTGCTCCTGTAACAAAGAACAGCTCCTGCTGACCCCACACTTCCCTGCTTATCCAAAAAGCAGCTCCGTTTCACCAGTGCTGTTCCCATGAACCTCCCGGGCCGGGAGACTTTTGCTTCCCTGGCTGGTACTTCCTGCTCTCCTCTCCGTTATCCCTGCCAATAAAACCTGCTCCTGAGATTGAGCCCGGGATCAATGGTGGCAGGATCCATCTCCCAGCCCCAGAGCGGGACGAGCTCTGGGTGGGGACATCCGTCCTCCTCCAGAGGACCATTCATCCTGGCTATCGGACACCGGCCGTCAGAGGGGACAAATGGCTCTCTGAGGCTGCAGATCCTTCTCTGGTGGCCTCAGTGGTGACTGGTGTGGATTTCAGACCTTCCCTTTGGGCAGCCAAACACTGAGGCACGGCTGGGAAAGCTGTGCTGACCTGGCCTGGCAGAGACTCCCTCACCACCTCTCCTGTGATTCCAGGGGCAAGTGACACCCAAGAGCTCAGCTGGTTTCAGTGCTGAGATCCTGAGATCCATGAAGAACTCTGCCACCTTCCCCCGTGTCCAACTGATGCCTTGGACATGTTTCACTAAAGCAGGAAGAATCTTTGGTTACTCACCTGTGCTTTGGCCCCTCTTCTGTCACAGCCAAGGGGCGATTGCCCCTCTGTCCCCAGGCTCAGTGGGGTGAAGGCCACCAGGAGCATCACAAGGGACCCTTGCAGGATCACAGAATGAGAGAATCACTGAGCTTGGAAAAGTCTCCCAAGACCACCAAGTGCAGCCTTTGATCAAATGCCTCCCTGCCCACTGAGCAGTACGGCAGCGCCACATCTCCTCTGCTTTTTGAGCACTTCCAGGGATGGTGACTCTGCCACCTCCCTGCACAGCCTGCTTCAGTGGCTGACGACACTTCCAGTGAAGAAATTTTCCCAATATCCAACCTCAACCTCCCCTGGCACAGCCTGGGGCCATTTCCTCTCCTCCTGTCCCTGTTCCCTGGGAGCAGAGCCTGACCCCCCTGGCTGTCCCCTCCTGTCAGGAGCTGTGCAGAGCCACAAGGTCCCCCTGAGCCTCCTTTTCTCCAGGCTGTGCTCTTTCCCAGCTCCCTCAGCCACTCCTGGTGCTCCAGACCCTGCCCCAGCTCCATTCCCTTCCCTGGACACGCTCCAGCCTCTTGATGTCTTTCCTGCAGTGAGGGGTCAGAGCTGGACATTGGATTTAAGGTGAGGCCTCAGCAGTGCTGAGTTTTCATCTCTCTCTCTCTCTCTCTTGCCATAATTTCCATCCAAGCCAGGGCACTCTCAGCAGAAAGTTGCCCACTGGCAACTTAGAGTGCAGGTGATGGAGCACCCATCTGTGGCGGTAGATAACTGGTGGTGATTAATTACCCTGGCTGTTCAGAGCCTCTGCCAGGCTCCCAGCTCCTGTTCCAGAGTCTCATTAGGTCTCTGTCCCAGAGCCCTCGTGTCATTATTCGAACAAATCCACCTTTTAACCTCCTCGTGGAGCTGTGAAAGCCTCAGTCTGGCAGTGTGGGCATCAGCCTTGGCCAAACAGATGTTCCAGCGGTGTCAGCCCTGGTCCCAGGCACAAGGGAAGGATGTGGAGGGTCCGTGGATCAGTCGGGCACAACAGGAGAATGACCTCTTGTAAAAGTGCACAAGGGGGTCTTAGCCATGGCACAGGGAGGGAGGCTGAGCAGGGGCCCAGGGACACAAATCCCTACTCCAAAATCAGGCTGCTGGTGCCAAAGCTGTGCCCCCAATGAAACCTGGGCCTGCCCTCTCCCAAATCCGGGCACTGCCCTCCATGGGATGCTTCTCAGGCCCGGCCTTCATCCCTGCTCCCCCCAAACAGCGCGGCACGGACAGGCCCATCAAGTGAAAGGTGGAAAAAGGTAATTAATCTACAGAGAAAAAAGTGTTAATACCTCTAAGACACCGGGGACACTGGCTGTCAGCTTCCACCAATTAGTCACCTAAAACCCTGCCTGTATGATCTCTGTGGTACAGCTGAGTTGATTACTCTAATTAATTTTGCATTGATCTGCATGGATCTGCAGCACCAGGGCCTATCACGGCCGAAGGAGGAGATGGATGCGTGAGCCCTGCTGGAGTGTGGAGGAGGGAGCGCATCCCGGCCGTGCCGCTCCCGTTTCCTCCCGATTCCCCCTGGCCTGGGGCTCCCACAGACACAGGTGACAGGACCGTCCCCAAAAAAGTCATAGTGGCTCATTTTGGGAGCACCCTGTCGGGGGTGGGACATCCCTGTGGGTCCTGTCCCATCCTCTTCCACCCCCTGAGCGCATTCCTTCATCCCTCGCTATTTTCTCTGTGTACTAAGCCATACCTTGGGGTTTTTTTGGAGCAAGGACGCCTTTTGCCATCTCACATCCAGCAAACACCGTGGATGCCCATCCGTAACAGCCTGGGGGCTGCTGCTTTCACAGAATCATGGGATGGTTTGGGTTGGAAGGGATTTTAAAAATCTCCCCTTGCCTTGCTGAGAAGAATCCCACTTCTCCTGCTGATTCCCCCTTTGCATGGTGCTTAAATGCAGAGTTTAATCCACCTCAGGCAGGCTCAGCCTCCCTTTTTTCCTTGGGGGACCCTGTGTTTTTTCTGGGGAAGGTTTTGCGGCAGTGGGAAGCCAAACTTTTGGTGTTTTCTAATTTCTTTTTTTTCCCCTTCACACTTTTTTCCCTCCTTATTTGGCTGAAATTTGACCTAAATTTACCAGCCTGGTCCGAACACCCTCCAAACCCCAGCTCCAGGCGGCACTGGCAGAACCCGTGTGGAGCAGGATCCGGCACCTCCCTCCTGTTTCAGGATCAATTTCTCCCCTTCCCAACCATCTCATGAAGCCTTGGGGCAGGCGGGATCCCTGCCTGCCTGGCAGAGGTTTCATGGCTCATATTCCCATCTCCCAGCACTCTGGGATACCCCAGCTCACCCTCCAGCCCCGGTGGGCTGCACACCCCCAGCAGCGTTTGCTGGAGCAACATCTCCTGGGAGCCAGGAGTGTCCCTGAGGGTTTGCCCTGTCCCAGGACCTCTTGCTGCTTCCCATGTGGATTTTCCAGGAGTTTTCAGGAATGCCACCGCTGCTATCAGCTCTTTGACCTGCTCTCGACCCTCCAGAATGTAGTTGCACTGTTTTAGAAATCTTTCTCTTCTTTCTCAGGGAGAATAGAGATAAGCTGCATTTTTGTACTTTCTGAATCTCTGTGTTTGGTACTAGGTGTTGTATAGCTGTGACCAATGGTTTTAGGAGGTGGATTCCCTGCTGACCAATAGTTGCTAGATTATTAATGGATATATAGAGAAGTTTTTGTAAATAAAGTTTCTCCTTTTGCCATCTTGGGTTCATCTGCCTGCTTCCTCTGCCAGCTTCTGCGAATCTCGGGAAATCTAAACCCACACCAGAAGGTTGGGCCATGTCCCCTCTGTGTCACAGGGACACAGAGCTCCTGCTGTGCCTCATCCCAGAGCCAGGAATGAGCAGCTGGAATGAAATCCCTCCCAGAGCAAACCCACCCTGGCACTGAGACCTTAGAGAGCAGCCCCCGAGCCTGCAGCTCCCGCTGCTCATCCCAGCATCTCCTGGGCTGTTCCTTAAAGGTTTGGTGCTGATGAGAGTTCCTCACTGTTTCCAACTCTGGATTCATCCATCTTGGGAAAGGAAAATTGAGGCATGGAGGGATTTAAACCATCCAAGGGTGGAATGAGGCAAGCGAGCAGACATCCTCCTTGCAGAGTCCCAAGAGGCAAAGGGTTGGCCTTCATAAGCATAATTTCCTGGGATTAATATTAAAAATGTTTCTAATGGCTCCCACTTGTTTATTAAATGCCCAGCGTGGAGATGAGTTATCAACCCCAGCTAGAATCGCTATTAATCAAATATTCAAATCCGTGCTGCAGTTGGCCACAATGGGACACACACATAATTCTCCAGCTCTGGTAATAATTAATCTTTTTCCCCCCTTTTCTTTCCTTCTACTTTGGACTCCTGCAAATATCTTTTGGTGTTAAGAGGTCCCCAGAGAGACCTGCCTCTAAATGAGGTGTAAAAATCTAAGCCGCACAAAAAATAGCATGAGGCTGGGATCGATATTCTCTTCACAGCTACATCGATTAACAACAATATTCTTCATTTATTAATTATGAAGGGGAATTTTCCATCCTTGCATCTCTTTCTCTGTTTGTTGCTTGGGTGGGTTGGCGAGGCCTCAACAGACCCTCCCCAAGGATTCTCCGGGTACCAGCCAGGCCGAGGGAGAGCTGGAATCTGCCAGGGAAAGTGGGAATGGATGGGGCTGGATGGGTGCAGGGGACAGGGAGCAGAGTTTGCCTGGGAGGTCTGAGCAGCTCAAGGCAGCCCTGCTCGGGGGGCTGAGACCTTGTGTCACGAGGTGACGTGGGGGAGAGTGGCTGGAGGCGGGCTGGGTGGAGCTGAGGGATGGATGGAGGTGAGGGACGGATGGATGGATGGATGGAGGCCAGGGATGGATGGAGGTCAGGGATGGATGGATGGAGGTCAGGGATGAACAGAGCTGGATGGAGATCAGGAATGGGTGGAGCTCAGGGATGGACAGAGCTAAGGCTGGATGGAGTTGAGGGATGGATGAAGCTGAGGAATGAACAGAGCTGGATGAAGTTCAGGGGTGGATGAAGCTCAGGAATGGATGGAGCTGAGGCTGGATGGAGATCAAGAATGGGTGGGGCTGAGGGACAGATGGAGATCAGGAATGGATGGGGATCAGGGATGAACAGAACTGGATGAAGCTCAGGGGTAGATGGAGTTGAGGGATGGATGGAGATCAGGAATGGATGGAGATCAGGAACGGATGGAGATCAGGAATGGATGGAGCTGAGGGATGAACGGAACTGGATGAAGCTCGGGGTGGATGAAGCTCAGGGATGGGTGGAACTGAGGGGCAGAGGGAGCTGAGGCTGGATGGAGATCAGGAATGGATGGAGATCAGGAGTGGATGAAGTTCAGGATGGATGGAGATCAGGGCTGGAGAGTGGCTTGGCAGATGCAAACAGAGGAGGAGGAGGATGATAAGGGAAAGCCCCAGAGCAACTCCTGTTTTCAGGGAGGGTTTCCAGCCCTGCCCAAACCCCGGTGGCTGTCCCAGCTCCAGCCCAGGTGTTGTCTGGTGAGTGTCCAGCTCTCTCCCACCACTCCCTGAGTGCTCTGCTCCAACTCCAGCTGAGCTCACGGGGCTCTGCTGGGCTGCAGAAACGTGCAGCTTCCTGAGCAGAGCTCGGCTCTTCCCTGTGCTTTCCTTGGGCACTGCAGCTCCCCGGGCGGACAGGGAGATCCTGGCTCGGAAGACAATTCTCCTGAGGAGCACCCCGGCAGCTCCCAAGGGAAATCCCATTCTTGAGCAGAGGGCTTTTCCAGGGACGCTGCAGAGCCAGCCCAGCTTCTCCATGTGCACAACAGCACCTCCTGGGTCACATTTTGGGGCCAGGGAGATGGAAAACGGCAGGGGAAAGGATCAGTGGAGAGCAGGGGAGGTGAGAGATGGGAACAGGGTGAGAAACCTCAGGGGGGAACCCCTTTTATCCTGCGCCTCTTTTCCTCAGGCTCCGCCCGTGACGTGCCACATCTCCCTCTGGGTTTTGGAGCTGCTCCTTCCCAAAGCCCCTCTGTGAGCAGAGATGGAATTTGTGTCACCATCTCTGCCTAAGAGCTGCCTCAGGCCTGATGTCAGCACTTCCCGGTGAAAAGTTTGCCCCAAACCCCTCCTTCTAAATATAAAAGGGACTGACTTAAGGGGTGCAAATAGGAATCACACTTGTGGAGCACTGGGCACCATCACCCGGGTCTTGCCCGGAGGGAAGGGAGCAGCCAGGCCCCACTCCTGGCAGGGGCGCTCAGGCACACCTTGTACTTCAAAGCGTGTAATCGTTATTTAAAGTGAAAATTACCACCGAGCTCTGTTAGACTTTAAAATAAAAATTAGAGATTTTTAGAATAGATTTTCCCTAACGAGGAGCGTGACGGATGGGCCCGTTGGAGAGCGAGTGAGCCGAGTGCTGCTGAGTGAAATGAAATGGCACCAGTGGCATCCCCCGCCCTCCCCACTGCTCTTCTCCCTCAAAAATCCATACCAGCACCGTCCTCCCAGAGTGGCACTGGGACAGGGGCCAGGACACGTCCTTCCCTCCAGGTTAAAGTGAGCAAAGACATTTCCTTCCTCTCCAGAGACAGACATTTCCCTTCCTCCTAAATCAAAGGCACCATCGGAGAGGCCAACAGTCCATCCTTTTCCCCCTAAATGCATTTGCAGTCCTGGATGGTCTCCCATTCCCTTCACCATTCATTCCCAAACGCCCTCAATTTTGGAGCTGAATTCAGCTTAGATGGCAAATTTCTATCTCAAATTTAGCAGGGTTAATGTGCTATTTTTTTCCCCTAGGTTACCAAAATCTGAACCCCTGAGCTTTGTGAGAGTGATAATGGTCAGACCTGGGGGTGTGGGACAAGGTTCTGTGTTCGGTTCCCGCTGCTTTTCTGGCTGAAAGCTCATTCTGCAGAGCAACGTGTGGAGCTTTCATATCTGTTCCAAAGCCAAAGCATTTTCATGGGGAACATGGAAATGAGGTCTCTGCAATTCCAACCAAATACAATTGACGTTTTCCCAGCTTCATTAAATGTGCTATTTTTACCTCACAAGGTGTAATATCCCTCCGTGCTCGGTAGTGAAGGGGCTGGGACAGGTTTAAAACAGCAGGTCTTCACACGAAGTTCTGTTCAATTTCTCTGTTATCTTTCCCAGCACCTTATCAGCCTCTCCGGGCTATCTGCCTTCCCCATCCCTCCCCTCGTGGCTGTCAGCGAGCTGGGGGACGCTAAATGTGAAAATCCTTTTCCATCAAAAGCTCAGCGCGGGCGATGCTGAGCGGGGCCGTGGCCAGACCCTGAGATGGGAGCGCATCCCATGGGCTTCTCCTGGGAGCTGCAGCCTGGGAACTCCCAGCCAGGGCTCCACAGCTCCTTCCAGGGCATCTCCTGCCGTGCCATGGAGCACGGGCTGGGTCCCTGATCATCCTGCATTTTCCATCCAAGCACTGCTGGGAATTTTGGGCTGGCGGAGGTTTCCTCCCTCCCAGCATTGCCTTGGGTTGAGCCCATGAGCTACAGATGGTTCCCAGAGGATCATGGAATGGGCTGGGGCAGAAGGGACCTCAAAGCCCATCCAGTGCCACCCCTGCCACGGGCAGGGACACCTTCCACTGTCCCAAGCTGCTCCAAGTCCTGTCCAGCCTGGCCTTGGACACTGCCAGGGATCCAGGGGCAGCCACAGCTGCTCTGGGCAACCTGTGCCAGGGCCTGCCCACCCTCACAGGGAACCAATTCCTTCCCCATATCCCATCTCTCCCTGCCCTCTGGCAGTGGGAAGCCATTCCCTGTGTCCTGTCCCTCCATCCCTTGTCCCCAGTCCCTCTCCAGCTCTCCTGGAGCCCTTCAGGCCCTGCCAGGGGCTCTGAGCCTTCTCCTCTCCAGCTGAACACCCCCAGCTCTCCCAGCCTGGCCCCAGAGCAGAGGGGCTCCAGCCCTCAGAGCATCTCCGTGGCCTCCTCTGGACTGGCTCCAGCAGCTCCACGTCCTGCTGCTGTTGTTCCCAGGGCTGGGGCAGCTCTGCAGGTGGGGTCTCACCTGAGGGGCAGAGGGGCACAATCCCCCCTGCCCTGCTGCTCAAGGACAACCTGAGCTGGTTGTTCTCCTCTCCCCACCATCACAACAGCCCCAGCTCATCCATCCCAATCCCTGGGAATCTCATGGCTTGGATGCACCTCCCTAAGAGTGTCTGAACCCCATGAACAAGGCTGTCCCCAAGACTGTGGCATGAACCCACTGTGAAGAAATTCCCCTAGGAGCTGCTCACTGTCCCCTCTCCCTCCAGCTGAGAGTGCCACCAGTGCCTCGAGCCTGCAAGGTCTCTGCTGCCTCCTGGGAGCAGGCTGGCTGTCCCCAGGAGGGACACGAGCTGGAAAGGGGTGGCCCAGCAGGCACTGGGGGTGACGGTGCCCAGGGAGAGGAGGCAGCTCGGGGCTCCGGCGTGAGGTTAGCACTGAATCCGCAAAAATCACCGTACCTTGAACAGTGCTCAATACACCTATTGATCAGTCCTCTCGCCTTGATCAGTTTGCTGGTGCTGCTGCCGCAGTGCTGCTTTGGGGAGGGAGGGAGGCAGCGGCACAGGAGGGGGCAGGGAGCCCAGATCGCGCCTGCGCCGGAGATGCTCCAACTTCCCAAGGCCAACTTTGCCTTGTCCTGCTGGACTCGGGGCCTCCCCGCCCTTGTGAGGAAGGCAGGGTGAGCTCTGGCCTTGGGCCTTGGCTCAGGGGGTGTTTTCGAGGAAGGAGGGTGGAGGAGAAATCCAAAAAATCTCCTCTCTCCTGCCCAGCTGCCTTCTTGCCAAAGCCTCCTCAGATGCCTAAAATTGGGCATGCACTCAATGCCGAGAGCAGAAGCCAAGAGCTGAAGGAGGGAGAGGGAGATGTGGTGTCTGTTCTGGCTGGAGCCCACTGAGGGCACCCAGAGGAGTGTGGGGAGCTGTGGGACACCCGATCCTCTGTGTCTCCAGAGGAGAGTGGCAGTGTAGGATCAGTGGGGTTGGGGTGTCCCACCCTGCCCAAGGGCCTGTGCATGGCCAAGAAGGCAATGGCACCTGGCTCGTACCAAACCCAGTGTGGCCAGCAGGGCCAGGGCAGGGATTGTCCCTCTGTGCTGGCACTGCTGGGGCCACACTTCAGTGCTGTGTCCAGCTCTGACCCCTCACTGCAAGGGAGGCACTGAGGGGCTGGAGCGTGTCCAGGGAAGGGAACGGAGATGGGGAAGGGGCTGGAGCACCAGGAGAGGCTGAGGGAGCTGGGAAAGGACTCAGCCTGGAGAAAAGGAGGCTCAGGGGGACCTTGTGGCTCTGCACAACTCCTGACAGGAGGGGGCAGCCAGGGAGGGTTGGGCTGTGCTCGCAGGGAACAGGGACAGGAGGAGAGGGAACGGCCTCAGGCTGGGCCAGGGGAGGCTCAGATTGGACATTAGGAGGAATTTCTTCATGGAAAGGGTGGTCAGGATTGGCAGAGGCTGCCCAGGGAGGTGGTGGAGTCCCTGGAGGTGTCCAAGGAGCAACTGGCCGTGGCACTCTGAGCTCCGGGCTGGGTGTCAAGGTGGGGATCAGGCACAGCTTGGACTCGATGGTTTCAGAGGTCTTTTCCAGCCTCAGTGACTCTGATTCTGTGTGACCAAGGGGCAGCCAAAGCCCCTCAGGCACCGAGGAAGGTGTGGTGGGACAGAGCAGGGCCAGGAATGGGGACCAAGAGCTGAGACCCCATTTGGGCTCAGGCCACCCTTGTGAGGGGTAGGTGTGACACACTCCCATGTGGCCAGGGTGGCCCTGGATGTCCCCACAGCCTGAGCTGGGTGCCTGCATTGTGCACTGTCCCTGTCACCTAAACACCCTCAGCAGCCTTGGGGACATTGTTCATGGGAACAGCCCCATTCCTGTGGAGAGGACAGGGAACACGTGCTGGGCTGGGGAGGGAGGGAGGCAGGGAGCTAAAACCCCACCCCCAAAGGTCACGGAGTTAATTCCAGCTCGTGTCCCCCTCTCACACCTCACTGATTAATAATTGAAGAAAATGTATTTCTTTTTTGGCTTGGCATAAATCAAAAATAAACACAGCATCCATATTCTGCCCCAGGGAGGGAGCAGGAGTGTGCTGGGAGCTGCCTTGGAACAGGGGGAGGATGGGAAGGCAGTGGGGGCTCTTTGGGAGAGGCTGACATTGTCTTTGAGCTTCTCCCACTGAAATCAGCACAAAGAGGCTTCTGGACATGAGCCCTGGAAGGGGCCAGTGGAGCTGGGCTGAGAACCTGTTGCCACCAGGAAAGCCTGAAGTGTTCTTGGGCACTTCCCAGTGCCCAGGCCATCCATCCCTCCTTTTCCTAGGTCCTCCATCCCTCCTGTTCCCAGGTCCTCGTTCTCCTTGGTCTTCCTGCTCTCAGGTTCACCAGCTCTCTTCCCAAGTCCTCCTTGCTCTCATGTCCTGAATCTCTTCCTGCTCCCAGCCATGGCTCACCTGAGCGGCTGGCTGCCTCTGGGCAGATATTTTTGGACTACTGGAATGGTGTTGGGGGAAGTCAGCAGCTTGGCACCCACACAGTCCAGGAAAACCTGGAAAAGGAGGAGAAGGAATGGCAAGGATGTTGCCCTGCCTCTGCCGAGGCCATCTGCCTGAGCAGGCCTGGAGCACCAACCATCCCTCCTTGCCACTGGTTCCTTCTCTCAGATTCCCGTCTCCCAGGATCCTTGCCCAGAAGGGTTTGGCCATCCTGAAACTCCCGCCCTCTCTATCCCTGCTCCCGGGGGTGACCCCATCCTCAGCTGCTTCCCTCCGTACTTCCCTCCTCTGTCTGCACTGCCTTCCTGCTTCCAGCCCCCCAGGCTGCTCACAGGAGCTGAATCCCAACTCTCTGGATCGCCGTCACATCGATTTGCATTGATGGATACTCAAGGAACGCCCATAGAAGAGCAGGCGTCCCTAACCGGACCCAGCTCCTCCATATTCATCTTCCAGCTGTCGTGGGGGGGTACGTGCTGTCTGTAACCTCACAGCTGGGCCGTGGGGTGGTGGCAGCGCTCCCACACACACCATTATGCAGATCCCCACCAAGGTGGAGCTTCATTTTGCCCTTCGGGCAGCGGCTGGAGCCCTTTGTTCGGGAGATGGAGCCGTGCAGGTACAGCCAGGATGGGCTGCACAGGGACCCGGAGGTGGCAGCACTGCTGGAGAGCTGTCACCGACACCCGGAGCACCCTCCCCTCAGGGCTGTGGGGGTATCCACATCCTCTAAAACACCCAGAGAACTTGTCCCAGGAGCTGGGAGGGATCCGGAGGACTCAGTTGTGCCTGGTCAGGCCCCGGGGACCCGGCTGCTCTGATTTCTGGCAGCCGCCTGCCGTTCCCTCCCCTCTTGGTTAAATAAAGCTTTGGGCTGTGATGAAGCCCATTAAAGTCAGAGGAGAAGGTGTGGGATTGAAATGTAGGACAGCAGCCGCTGCAGAATGTGGTTGCATGGGATCAATGGGAAATCAATACCCGGCTCTGCTTCGCGGGTTCCGCCAGGCCCTGCTGCTGCTGCTGCTGCTGCACTCCCCGGGCGCTCCCAACTTCCTGCACCCTCTGGAATGGCCCCGGACAGCCCCCCCGGCCAGGGACCCCCGCGCAGGAGTGGGAAAGGAGGAATTTTGGCATCCACCAGCCGCTAGCACAAGGCTACAGACAATGGTCTGCAGCTGCGGAGGCTCGGAGCTCTCCAGGGGCTCGGATGGGGCTGAGTCCCTGCGGGATGGGAGGGATGAAGCTGAGCCTCAGCCACGGCATCTCCCCAGCCGAGGGTTGGAGAGTGCTGAGGGAGCAAACACGACCCTCACGGGGTCAGGGAGTGGAGCCAGAGCCATCCCTGATCCCTGGGGAGGGGAGCGTCCGTGGGGAAATGAGGCCGCTCCCGCACCCGCAGCCGCAGCCGAGCAGCACAGCCACGAAACAGTGAGGCACCAGCAGTGCATCCCTCTGCTTCCCATCCATCTGCACCCCGGGATCAAACCACAGGTGGGCCCCGGGCTCATCCTCTCCCGAGCTCCCGAGCAGCCAAGCTGAGGGAAGGAACCTCCGCACCGCTCCGTGCCTGCGGCCTGAGCGTGGCAGGAGAAGGGAGCGTCCCCTGTGCCATCGCCACCATCGCCACCATCGGCACCTCCCGCGGCCCGAGCGGCCCGGCGGGGAGACGGCGGCACAAAGGGATGTCTCAGGAATGATGGTTTAATTGGAGCGAGGTGAGCACAGCACTATTTAACCACCGCTGCGCATTGATGGATTGATCCGAGTCTGGTTACTCGGGGTTTGTGACATTCGCAGGGCTCCCCGCCAGCCTCGGCCGCCGATTTGGGCTGGGCAGAGCCCTGCACGGCTGGGAGCTGTGCGAGTGACGAGCTGGGGAAGGAGCTCCCCACAGCCCCAGTGCTGCCTGTGGTGACACCGCCGCTCCGCGGTGCCCTCCGCTGTGGCAGTGTGCCCAGCCAGAGCAGCGCTGTCGCCCACCCTGGGCACCAACACCCTGGGACCGCCTGCTCCCGCCTCATCTTGTCCCCTCCGAGGCTCCACCGCTCTCCAAATGGCTCCTCGGGTCTCCTGGGGTGTCACCTCTGTCCCTCCTGCAGGAGAGAGGACACCCTGGGGAGAACGGGGAACGAGAAGGGATCTGCAAAAGCGCCATTAAACAGTCGGTTTTATCATCCTGGCTCACGTGAACACGGTGAAACGATGACATGATCAATCAGGGATGAACATTAATTATGATTGCACCTTGGGATCTTGATTGCCATTGATTTATTGATTCCTCGGCCCCTCGCAGCAGTGGCCGCTCCATAGGAATTGCACAGTGGGGAGGTGGCTGGGCTGGCCCCGGCTGGGATTTGGGGATGAGGCCTCCAGGGACACTTGAGAAGAGAAAAGGGACGCTGCTTTTGAGAAAGGAGAGAAGGAAATGCCCCTGTGATAGCCGAGGGACAGCGCGGCAGCAGCGGCCGCACCGCCTCCTCCTCCATGGCACGGAGGGGCCGCAGCAGCGGGGGACACTGAGGAGATCCTGGGAGCCGATCCCAGCGAGCCACAGGCTGAGAAAAACTCTTTGTGGCACGGTCTGTGCCCCCCCGGAGCCTCCCTGCGGCTGATCCCGTTGAGCGGCGATCGAATCAATGCTGGCCGTACCAAGCCCTGCTCCGGCGGGGAGGAGGGACGGGGCCGCAGCACCTGAGAGGGATTTTTCCATCGTTAGGCTCCTGCAAAAGCTGCCTTTGGGCTGCTCAGGCTTGGTACATCCAGCAGCGATTAGCGAGGGCGGGAGAACAAAGCCCGTGGTGCCCCAGCGGGTCCGTGCTGGGAGTGCCGGGATGCAGGACCCCATTCCAGGGGCTGTGTCCGCAGGGATGGGGACTGCCATCCTCCTCACCTCAGCTTTAGGGGCTGTGTCCGCAGGGATGGGACTGCCATCCTCCTCACCTCAGCTTTAGGGGCTGTGTCCGCAGGGATGGGGACTGCCATCCTCCTCACCTCAGCTTTAGGGGCATCCTTCCACCCTGGCATCTCATCAAACCACCCAAAGCAGCTGTTCACCAGCTCAAAGCCGCTCCGGGCTGGCACTCAGCAGGCTCCAGGCTGCTCCCAAAGCTGGACCAGCCATGGAAAACCATGGATATAGGCAGGAGCAGCACAGCCATGAGCCGATGCTTGCTGAGTGTGACCGAGTTGCTGTCTCTGGCCCTTGCTGTGGTCACTGTGCCAGGTCACTGTCTCTTCCAGCAAACCAAACGATGCCCAGGGAGGTGCCAACCATGGCGCTGAGCCGAGCCCATCACTGCTGGGAGCAGCCAGGCAGCTCAGGCAGTGAGAAAATAAATGATTTCAAATAAACTGGCAGTAATAGGATATTGATAACCAGACCAGGGCAGCACCAAGGGGAAACAATCCGGGAAAAACCTTCCTGGTGAATCTCCAGGGGAAATTTCTTGCAAAGGTTTAAAAAAAAAAAGAAAAAAACTCCAAAACCCTGCTGTACAATTAATTCCTTCTGATGGTCATTTCTCTGGCTGCCATTTAAGGCAGACACTCGGGGAGTGCTGGGATATCGATGGAGAGGAGGAGGAGATGGCAGGACCTCCATCCCCCTGCCCCTCTGCACAGGCTGTAAGTGCAGGGCCTGTGATTTATTTAGTATCCATGAATACTGAGTGAAATCAGAATAATGGGGCACTTAGCCATGTTACTGAGAAATCACTATTGTGATGCAATTTACTTCAATTAATTAAGCCTTTTTTGTTACCATTATTCCTTGTTTTACATTTTGTTTTAAATTTCAAACGATTGGGCGCATTGTGGTGGGAAGCTGATAGCTCTGGTTGGAGCTGCGCAGAGAGAGCCATAAATACCCCAGGGCTGCTTATCCCAGCCCCTCACAGCCCCCGGCCCTGCTGCCCTTCCCAAAACTCAGGAAAGGCCCTGGAGCTCCAAATGCAGCTCCCCTGGCTGGGCCCAGTTTGGTGCTCAGGTGGATTTAATGTGGTTTAATGCAGTTCCTGAGGACGCTCTAAATTTGACCTGTAAAGGAAAAGCCGAGCACTGAGTGCAATAAGTAAAAAGGAGTTTATTCTCACAGAATGAAAAAGAAAATCATAGAATCACAAAACTGGGTTGGAAGGGACCTTAAAGCCCATCCAATGCCACCCCTGCCATGGACAGGGACACCTTCCACTGTCCCAGGCTGCTCCAAGCCCTGTCCAGCCTGGCCTGGGACACTGCCAGGGATCCAGGGGCAGCCACAGCTGCTCTGGGCACCTGTGCCAGGGCCTGCCCACCCTCCCAGGGAACAATTCCTTCCCAATATCCCATCCATCCCTGCCCTCTGGCAGTGGGAAACCATTGCCAGACTGGCCCAGCTCTTGCAGCATGGAAGGAAGGACACATCCCTCTCCTGTGGCTGCAGAAGGAGCTTTTTCCAGGGCAGGAAGGGAAGCCCCCCCGTGTTTCTCTGTGTTTCCATGCTGCTCCTTCCCAGGAGACCTTGGCCAAATCCAGAACTCAGGGAGGAGAATCCCCAAACAAAGCAGCCACGACCAGGGACTGGAGTGGGACTGGCCTGGAGCGTTCCCATGTCCCCAGGCCATTCCCTGCAGCAGGTGGGACCTGGGACCACTTCCCCCACATAGCTCATGCCAGGAGGGGACACCCACATCCCATGGGACACCAGGAGCTTCAGGCTGCTGCCAGAGGGTGAGGAGATGAAGCTCCAGCTGGTTTTGATGCAGAGAACTGCAGGGTTTCTGTGTTCCCCTGCTAGTGTGTCTGGGGCAGGATCACAGCCCCAGGGACATGGCTCTAGTGGCAGGACCTGAGCCCTGGGTGGCTGGGGACTCCCCTGCCCAGCCGTGCTCAGCTCTGGATGCTGCTGGGGTCCCCTGAGGGCCCCTCCTCAGGGTGGGTTCTCAGGATGAAGGGTTTATTGTCAAACTTGACCAGGATCTCCCCAGGACCCTGTGCCCTCCTGCCTTCCCTGGATCCTCTCGCAGATAATGATCCCCTCCAAGGGAGCTGAGGCTCAGCCACAGAGAACCTGGATCAGGTGAACCCCAGCACCACAGGGACCTCGGGTGGACCTGGCAGTGCTGAGTTGGTGATTGGATTCGATGATCTTGGAAGCCTTTTCCAACCTTAACAATTCCGTGACTCTGATTTTATTCTGGTCCTCCCACACCTCCAGCTCAGCAGCCCTGGGACCTGCTCAGCATCCCAGTGCCAAAACCTGCAGCATCCCAGTGCCAAAACCTGCTCGGCATCCCAGTGCCAAAACCTGCAGCATCCCAGTGCCAAAACCTGCTCGGCATCCCAGTGCCAAAACCTGCAGCATCCCAGTGCCAAAACCTGCACCATCCCAGTGCCAAAACCTGCACCATCCCAGTGCCAAAACCTGCACCATCCCAGTGCCAAAGCCTGCACCATCCCAGTGCCAAAACCTGCACCATCCCAGTGCCAAAACCTGCTCAGCATCCCAGTGCCAATCCCTGAGCATCCCAGTTCCTCTCCCTGCATCCCCAACCTCCAGCACCATGCAGAGCTGAGGGATGCAGAAAGCCACCAGCAAACAAAAGGAGCCATTTGCTACTATCAGGAGTTCTCCTTGCAGCCCTCCAGGTGATGCCATTAAACCTCCTGAGGGTTTCATCCCCCGTGTGACTGTTCCCTCTCGCGCAGAACACATGAGAGGTTTCTGCACGGGGCTGGTGTTACCTCTTTAACGGAGGGGAGGGAAAATACTGGTGCCTCGGACCCCCCTGGGAATAAATTCATACTGCAGGATCGATTCGATTTTTCCCCTCCTTTTGCCTGATTCCTGGAGCCTCCTGGGTAACAAAGATTAAGCTTCAAGCCCTTCAGATATTACTTTGAAATGCAGAAAGCTTCAGAAAAAGAGACTAAATCTTCCCTCGTCCTGGAAAATGGCAAATATCTTTGGGGATGGGCAAGTACTCAGCTATTCTCTCCTTCTCCCGCTGCTGGAGTACCTGAGCCCCACGTGTGCACACTCTCAGATGGGCACCACACGCTCCTGCACTGCCCAGAGGTGCCTGGCTCCCTTTGGCTCCCTTTGGCTCCCCTTGGCTCCCTTTGGCTCCCTTTGGCTCCCTTTGGCTCCTTTTGGCTTCCTTTGGCTCCCTTTGGCTCCCCTTGGCTCCCCTTGGCTCCCTTTGGCTCCCCTTTGGCTCCCCTTGGCTCCCTCTGGCTCCCTCTGGCTCCCTTTGGCTCTCTTTGGCTCCCTTTGGCTTCCTTTGGCTCCCTTTGGCTCCCCTTGGCTCCCTTTGGCTCCCCTTGGCTCCCTTTGGCTTCCTTTGGCTCACTTTGGCTCCCTTTGGCTCCCCTTGGCTTCCTTTGGCTCTCTTTGGCTCCCTTTAGCTCCCCTTGGCTTCCTTTGGCTCCCTTTGGCTCCCTTGGCTCCCTTTGGCTCTCTTTGGCTCTCTTTGCCTTCCTTTGGCTCCCTTTGGCTCCCTCTGGCTCCCCTTGGCTCCCCTTGGCTCCCTTTGGCTCCCCTTGGCTCCCTTTGGCTCTCTTTGGCTCTCTTTGGCTCCCTTTGGCTCTCTTTGGCTTCCTTTGGCTCCCTTTGGCTCCCTTGGCTCCCTTTGGCTCTCTTTGGCTCCCTTTGGCTCTCTTTGCCTTCCTTTGGCTCTCTTTGGCTCCCCTTGGCTCCCCTTGGCTCCCCTTGGCTCCCTCTGGCTCCCCTTGGCTCCCTTTGGCTCTCTTTGGCTCTCTTTGGCTCCCCTTGGCTCCCCTTGGCTCCCTCTGGCTCCCCTTGGCTCCCCTTGGCTCCCTTTGGCTCCCCTTGGCTCCCTTTGGCTCTCTTTGGCTCTCTTTGGCTCCCTTTGGCTCTCTTTGGCTCTCTTTGGCTCCCCTTGGCTCCCTCTGGCTCCCTCTCCTCAGGATTCACGCACTCGCTCGTTTAACCCTTGCTGAGCCACGGAGCGTGGGCAGCCCTGCCTCAATCTCAGATCAATTCATTATCAGCCCTGTTATGATGAAGGCCCTGGATTGTGGGCTGGGAGAGCTCAGGAGTGCAAGCACAGAGCTCTCATTTCCCCAGCCCCGGAATCACTGCAGACAGCCCTGGCCTGTGATCCCAGTTACACCGGGATAAACCTGCAGCAGCTCCCGGTATTTAATTGGTGTCCCTTGGGGATCGCCAGGGACAGCAGCGTCCAGCCCTTTGGATGGCATCCTGGTCCTCCTGCTGGGGGACAGCAGTGCTTGGAGGCTTCACTGGGCATGGAGCTGGAGGGGGAAATTTAGGATATTTAAGGAAATTGAGGAGAGAAAGGTAAAGCTGACATGGAGAGCAGTGGATGGGGAGTCCTGAGCCTGAGGGCTCCTCACTGCAGGGAGGGGAAGGCTGGGCAAGGAATAGGGATGGAGATGCTGCGGGAGGAAGCATGGAAACCGTGGAGTGGAGGGGGGACAGGGACAGGGACGGGGACAGGGACAGGGACAGGGACAGGGACAGGGACGGGGGCGGGGCCAATGACGGGGACAAGGACACAGGGGACTTTGCCACTGCAGTACTAGCCCTAGCCCTCTCTCAGAAGGGTGTCTCCTACACAAACAAATTGTACCACAAAGCACTGGTTTATACACCTACTCACGTGCCTCTGTAGGGTCCTTGGTCTCCGATACCTTCTAGGCTGCCACCGCCCCAGAAGGTGCTGACAGAGTGATGGCCAGGGGTTGCACTGGGCCCAGAAGGGTTTGCAGAGACCTTCCCGTTCCGACTGGAGTCGCCAAAAACTGTTGCCTAAAAGACAGGCTACCTGAAACAGAGGCCAAGACAAATTAGGAGTATAAAAAGCAGAAAATTTATTCAAGGCCTGCAGAGGCCTTAAAGGTAGATTCAGGCAAGCAAAGTCCCCCGTCGGGGACGACAACCAAAATGGACCCTGGGTCATGAGCCCTTCACCTTTGATAAGTTCTGTCCCGTTAGCACATTGGCCCTTAATTCTCCAATCGCACCCTCAGGTGATGATGTTCACCACCCCAGGCCTGCTCCCCCATCTCACAGTTGTTTACATATTTTTGGGCCCTAAGGCAATGAATATGTCCTTGAATCTGTACTCAGAGAGCCTTGTTTGGCTAAAGGTGCTGGGAACAGAGCATTTTAGCACTTTGTGAGAACCACAAAACTACAACAAGTTACAGATACATGAAGAGTAAAAAACTAGAAATACCTGAAGGCATCAGGGGGACAGGGACAGGGACAGGGACAGGGATAGTGCAGTAGGTTTTGACACGGCCATGGGGTGTTCGTTTTCCAACAACAAACACCCTGGGCAGAGGGCAGCTGGAAAAGTCCAAGCAGTGGAAGGGTTTTGCTCAAACTGGGCCCCAGCTGAATGTCTGGGACCTGCCAAGTCAAGGTTTTGTCAGTTGGGTTAATTCGGACTCTTCCTTGGTCTCAGCCACATTTCCTTTACAATCAGGTCCTACAAGCTTCAGGATGTCCCCCACATGCCATTGCAGGTCCCTTTCTTCACCACCAGAGCCCTGGATCAGCCCACACTCCTCCTGCCTGGTTCCACTCCCAGGCTTGGCATCTCCCTCAGCAAACAAAGCCTTTCACAGCCAAGGCCAGCTTTGCTGCTTCCTTTTCCTGAGCATCCCACCGCTCAGGATGAGTCCTTCTGGATCTGCAGCCTTCAGACCCTGCCCTGGCATCAGAAGGGGTCATGTCCCTGCTCCCAGCCCCTCCCTGAAGGCTGGCCAGGGTTACATCTCCCTGCCAGGATGTTTAATCTCCCCTTTCCTCTCCTGGAGATCTGGAGGAGACTCAACCTGAAATGCAAACTCCTGGACGTGCTCACCTCCATGTCTGCTTCAAATGAGTAGCTCTGCCCACGGGCGCTCCCTCACAAGCCTCTCCCTGGCAAAACTCCATGTCTTCCATTACGACTTCCATGCTGCATCCCTGGCAGTGTCCAAGGCCAGGTTGGACAGCTCTTGGAGCCACCTGGTCTAGTGGAAGGTGTCCGTGGCATGGGGGTGGAACAGGATGAGCTCTAAGGTCCCTCCCAACCCAAACCAATCCATGAAAATTCCCTCTGAAGGACCTTAGCATTGAGTCTTGGCCATGCCCACGGGAGCTCAGGGAAGCTGGGCCACATTCACCATGTGTGCCCACAGGTGCAAAGCTGACCTGAAATTTCCAGGCAGGGACTTTTCCCCCTCCAAACCCTCCCAGGCTGCAAAGGAAGTGATATTCTGACTCTGTTTTTCTATCAATAAAGTTTATTTTCCTTTTCTTGCAAACCCTTCAGCAATTAAAAAAAAAAAAAAAAGAAGAAGAGGAGGAAGAAGAAGACAAAGGGAGTTGATGTTTGACTGCTGGGCTATCACTTAAGTCCTTGTTCCTGTTTACTCAGGACTTATTAGAGCTCATTCAATGCCTATAGCATGGCTGGATCAATACCTGCTGGGAGCAAGAGAGATTCCGCTTGGCCACTGTAGCCCATGTTGCAGAATTGATCTGCTTGGCTGCTGCAATCTGAAAATCCATCTTTTTGCGCTCCCTGCCTCTCTCTGCCGCGGGTTGCTAAGCAACGGGGGCTCCTTGGGATGGCCATTGGCCAGCGCCGCGGCCGTGCCGTGGTCCTCCCTGGTCACTTGGCCACTTTGGGCTGTGAGTCCTCCTCCAAGGCTGGCTGTGGGCGGTGGGGAGGTGGGGAAAGGGCAGGGAGGAAGGGAAGGGGCTGGGGGTGGCGAGAGGAGGGATGGGGAGAAAAGGGAAATCGATATCACCTCACATTTAACCTTTCTTTAAAAAAAATCTTTGAGAAAACTCTATTGACCCATTCCTTATCACTTCTCACCACCGCAGCCTCTGCAACAGGGCTCCACTGCCTGCACACAGCCCTCGCCATCAGCACCTCTTTTTAGGGCACATCGCACTCCTGTCCTCCCTTCTCCCTCCCTGCCTCACCTTGGCTGGACACAAAGTTATGCCAGGTTAGCTAAAGGTGTCTTTTTAAACTGATTTCATTAAACTGGGGCAAAACCTTTGTGCGGATGTACTGGGATCAATGTAAACCCCATTTGCATCGATTTCGCTTCGCTTTGGTAAAGGAATCGAATTATACAAACCAATACCAACCTGCTTTAAAATGATTTAAGAGTGTCTACACAAGACCAATTTTGGCTTGCAATTTTGTGTGTAGACAAGGTCCATCCCTCCTCCCAAGGAGCTGCTCATTAGGCAAATCCCAGGCCACGGGAGGCTTGGAGCTCTGGCTCCCATGGCCTCCCCAGCAGTGTTGTCTTTGCAGATCATCTTAAAAGTGGCACCAGGTTTTGCTGCTCTTCCCTCAGGTGCTTCCCCAGGTGCTGCAGAGTGTTTGCAGTGCAGGTGCTGAGGCTGCTCTCGCTCCATCCCACTCCAGATCAAGGCACTTTCAAATGAAGACAGTGTGTCTGGTACTGCAGTCCCTGCAAGATGCTGCATTTAGGGCCCGAACTCTCCGTGCCAGGGCTTCACAGCCCTTGTTTTGTGGTTATCTCACACAGACAGAGGACAGAGGGGTCAATACTGGACCACAAGTGGATGTTTCCTCTTGGGAGACACCCAGGGGAAGTGGCCTCATTTCACAAGTGCAGGTGGGCTCCCAAAAAGGCCGGGAAGAGCCACGTTTCTGTAGGATCATCAAACCCAACCCTTTTGATCTGCTTGCACGGGAGGGAACTCACACTCAGAAATGCTCTCCAGACAGAAAATTAGCTCAGGGCTGCCTCAGGAAGTTCAGACCCCAACCCTCAGTCCCTCTGACTCCACTTAATCCCAGGATCCCCCACACTGGCGTGTTCATAGTGTCACTGGGCCAGGAGTTCCCTGGGTCACCTCTCTGATTAATTTTTGGGATCAGCACACAACTCTGGGGCTCTGCATCACAACAGTTTCAGGTCAAACTGGGTGGAGATTTTTGCCTCTGGAAAGGTGACTCTACAAGGACCTGCACCACACCTGAGCAGACTCTGGCTCAAAATGGGGATGAGAAATCCACCGAGATCAGCTTTGATGCGACCCCTTGGACACGGTGGGCAGCTTTATGGACCCTCATCTGCCCTTCAGCCCGAGGGAGAAGCATCAGAGGACATGTGTGTTATTATCCCATTTTAAAGATAGATTATTCTCCTATTTTAAAGATATATTGTTATTCTGAAAGATATATTATTGCCTTAATGTAGATTAAAAATTCCAGTAGTTTTTCATCTGGAAGAGCTGAGCATAACTCAGCCCAAGGCAGGTGCAGTTACTCAGACTTTACACCCAGGCAGGGCTGAATTTCCCATTCAGGGTGGCCAAAGGAAGAAAATCCTTTGTTGTGAGGAGTCCTCCTGACTCTGCTGCTGCAATTTTCTCCTCCTGTGAAGTTAGCTTTTGGAATTTTCTTGTCTGACATTATTTTTTTTCACCCAGAGGAAGGGTAGGACACAAACCTTGGAGGACAAGTTGAGAGCCCTGTCAATGCAGGGCTCTGTCCCTGCGAGCACCTGAAGCCTTTCCACACCAAGCAGAGATCAGGGATGCTCCAAAAGTTTGGAAAAATCAGAAAAATGTCACTTTATCGAAAGAAATCCTTCTTCCAAAGGAGCCACTGCTTCCCGAAATCTCCCTTTTCAAACATTTCATTGGCCATGTGAAAAGAGCAGGAGTCATCAGATTATCCCACTTCAGCATTTCCAGAGGACTCATTTTCCTCTTCCAGCCAGTGTGATTTTATTTTTGTTTTAAAATCATGATTAATTTACACTAAAAGGAAATTTGAAAGACCGCCCAAACTTAAATTTAGCTGCTACTCTAAAGCCTGTCAGAACCCCCTGCCTTGATTGACAGTGTCTGTTATGGTTGGGATTTCTTTTTCAACTTCTTGCTTTTTTTTCCCTAAATGAAGAAATTAAAATTCCCATAAATCCTCACCGAAGGATCCTGTCAGATCCCAAACCCCTTCTCCAAATTCCCAGGGGCTTTAAGCAGGTACTTACAGGCTCTGATGAATAGCAGCACTTCCTCGAATCGGGGCAGTGATTTCCCTCTTCCCACTGGGATTTTTGGGATATTTTGTTTTATACACACAGTAATGGCCGCTGAATGATCACTTTACTGAGCAGCCCCTCACAAATCAGCGCCCCGGGTTCTGCAAGGACTCCCCACGCCCAGAGCAGGGCTCGGCAAGACCATTAACTGATTTTTGCTTTCACTTAGAGCTGCAGCATTGACGGCCCTGCTCGATATCTGACAAGCTCTGCACTGGCCCTGAGAGCTGAGCAGTGTCTCGGGAAAATATTCCTGGTGCTCCCTGCAGCAGAAACCTTCAGGGCCTGTCCTCAGCGTGGTGTCCTGGCAGGGTGGATGTCCCCAGCACTCCCGAGCAGCTCTCTGTGGGTCTGAGCAGCTCCAGCAGCTGCTGGATTGGGGGCTGGCTCTGATCCCCACCTTGAGCCCCTCACGGTGTCCCCACGGTGGGCAGGACTGTGGGGACACCCCTGTCCCAGCCCCTCCCAGACTCCCATCGAGGCCAACCCAGGTTTCATGGGGGCAGAGGGGGCGAAGGTCTCCGTGGGCTAAGGAACTTGCTGCTGGGTTTGAGTTTGGGACGTAGATTTTTTAGGAAGAGAGGGAGGTGACATCTTGGGGCAGAATGACCCCAGTCCCCTCCAGCAAGACCCATCGGGGGTGCAGCATTGACCAGGGCTTGGCTTTAATCACGGGGGTGTTCCCCTGGAGAAGAGAAGGCTCCAGAGAGAGCTCAGAGCCCCTGGCAGGGCCTGAAGGGCTCCAGGAGAGCTGGAGAGGGACTGGGGACAAGGGATGGAGGGACAGGACACAGGGAATGGCTTCCCACTGCCAGAGGGCAGGATAGATGGGATATTGGGGAGGAATTGTTCCCTGTGAGGGTGGGGAGGCCCTGGCACAGGTGCCCAGAGCAGCTGTGGCTGCCCCTGGATCCCTGGCAGTGTCCAAGGCCAGGCTGGACAGGGCTTGGAGCAGCCTGGGACAGTGGAAGGTGTCCCTGCCATGGCAGAACAAGATGAAGTTTAAGGTCCCTTCCAGCCCAAACCATTCTGGGATTCTCTGAGAACATGACGGAGAGGGAGGAAGAGGAGGGAGGCAAGCGGGAAGGAGAGAGAGACCCTGACAATGTGAGATTGTTAATTTTGCAGAAAAGAAAATTCGTTCTACATTTTTAGGAGAAACATTGCAGGTTTTATTCTGCAGGTCCTGTTTCCAAAATCTCCTGTTCGCTTGCAGAGCCCCAAACAGCTGAAAGGCCCTTTTCAAATTCACTTGGAAGCTGCAGTTATTTGGGGGAGGAAACAGAAGTTTCTCTTTCCCGGTGTGCTGGAGTTTGTTGTGTGATTAACATGAGACAAATGCTGAGAAGCAGAGCCCACGACCAGAGGTGTCACCTGCCCAGGACACCTCAGAGCCAGGCTGGGCAGGAGATGGATGTGGATGCAAGGGGGGGATGGTAATGCTGGGATTTCATGGAGTCAGTTCAGATGGAAAAGCCCTGTGAGACCATCGAGTCCAGCCATGAACCCTGCCCTGCCAGGCCCACAGCTAAACCACGGCCCTGAGGATGCTCACACATCTTTGGAACACCTTCAGGGCAGTGGCTCCAGCACTTGCCTGGGCTCCCCACGTCCCAGCCAAGCCCCCGGGGAAGGACCAGGGGCCCTGGGGCAGCGTCTCCTCAGTGGCTGCCTCGGCCCCAGTGGGTCACATCACCGAGTGCCGGGGGCTCTGAGGAGCTGCAGGTCTCCACCAGAAGGTCTCCCAGGTGGTTGGATCTGGCACTCTTCCCTCCCTGCTCAGGTCCCTGTGAGTATTGTGGCTGCTGCTCTGGATCTGTGGTGCTTTTCCAGCTTCTTTCTGCTCTCCACTCTCTTCTGCAGCTTTTTTTCCAGCCCTCTCCATCTGCTCCTCTCCACATCATTTAACTCACAGCCCCTGGGGGGTTTTCGCCCACCACCCCCCATCCCACTGACCCAAGGCCTCCCTGAAATGCCACGTCAAGGACTCCAGTGCCTCGGGGAGAACGAAGAGCTGTGGAATAAGCTGGAAATCCGGGTGACTCTGGCTCTGTTTGCACACTGGATAAATCAGCCAGGAGCCTCCGTGTCCAGAGCGCACGTGTGTGCACAGCCCTTTACAAATGAAGAGCAGGAAACAAAAACTTCATCCATTAACATAATGACAGGTATTTCCCTGTTCTTAGGCCAGGCCTGGCCGAGCAAAACACTTAAGTACATGATTAATTTGAAGTCTAAGAGACTTAAGCACATGCTTAAGTGTTCTGCAGCCCTGGACCTAACGACAGAGGTTTCCACAGAGCAATCCATGCTCCCGACATGTTCCAGTGGTGCTCAGATGTATGGATTAAGGGTGCCATAAACAGTTGAGATATTCTGTTTAAACAATCATTTGTTGACAAGACTATTCTAAGCCCATCGAATCCCTAAGTGATAGATGTATGTTGTCTCTCTGAGTCTCATGCTGTATCAGCCATTGATTTTTTCCAGCCTGGATGCTAAGGTAACCTTTACCTGAGAGCTTAGGCAGAAAGCCATGGGTGTGTGCTCACCACGCAGGCTGTTTGCACGGCTGGCCTCAGCTTTGTGCCCATCCTCGTGCCACGAGGCTGCCCTGGAGGGCTCCAAGGGCTGGGGGTGAAGGAGCACCCCGGCTGATCACTGCACAGCCTGGGGATGGCTCTGGGATGCTCCCCCCCTTCCCCAGAGCGTTTTCCAGGATCTCCCTCCAGCCCAAATCATGGCTCAGGGTGGTTTCTTACCCTCCAGGGAGCAGCTGTGTTGTCCTGCAATCCATCTCCACACTCAGCACCCACTTCAGGGGATGTTTCTTTGCAGAGCCCCACAGGTGCCCTCCCTGTGTGTCGGGACACCCTTCTTGGAGATCTGTTTTAATCACATTTATACACTGTAACCAGGGGAAGGAATCTATTGACAGTCTGTCTTCACATTTCTGTCAATTCTTCCGGAGACATCATTAAATCCAAGAGTGGATCTTAATTTAACGTGTTAGCTAACGGGTTATTTAATTAGTTTTCAATAACCCCCAAAAAAGTGGGGGGTGGGGAAACGGGCTAAGTATTAAGGGGAGAAAAAAATCCCAGCAAAGCAGAAAGCAGGATGATGAACACATCCAGGTTTCCCGGATCTGCAGAGAAATTGTCTCCTCAGCCCCTTCGCCCCTTCTCTCTCACAAGAAAGAGCCCTGTTGCGTTTCCCCCTCTCCCCACTGTGTTCAATAATAAATGAAAATGGTAAAAAGCAATTCATACACAGGCTAAGCGTCTGGATTTATTATCAAGACAATTACACCGAGGAGAATTCCCGGAAAATTACTCTTCGAAGTCTTTCTCTGGCACCCCCTCCTAGTTTGGATAAATACAGCAGCAATTACTGCCGCGGGAGAGGGGAGGTCACGGGGAAAGGGGTGCCAGCGCCTCGTGCCCCAGCCAGCCTGGCTCTTGGGTGGCATCTGCCCCGCGGGGACCCTGCCAGGGGGTGGTTTGTGCCCGGGGAGGTGGCAGGGCTCTGTAGGAGGGGGTGGGTTCCGGGGCAGCCTTTTCCCTCGGTCTGTGCGATGGTATCGGCTCTGGCGGCTCCGTGCGTGTGGAGCAGCCCCGGGTGGCTCTGAGCCACTTCGGATTCATCTCGTGACCAGCGCTGCGTGTCCCAAGCAAGTCCGGGTGGGCGAGGGGCAGGCCCGGGCATCCCAACCTGCACGGACCCCCTGCCCGTCCCCCAGGGCAGCTGCTCGCTCTGGCTGAGCGCTGGGACGTCCCTGCCTTGTCCCTGCTTCGTCCCCGCTGATTGCTCCAGTTTCTCTTTCCCCGCGTCCCCATTCGTGCCTTGTCCCTTTCCCTGTCTCGTCCCCATCCGTGCCGTGTCCCTTTCCCTGTCTCGTCCCCATCCCTGCCTTGTCATCATCCCTGCATCACTTCCCATTTTGCTCATCCCCTCCGTGCCTTGTCCCCTTCCCTGCCTCATCCCCGTTCCTGCCTTGTCCCTTTCCCTGTCTCCCTTCCCATTTCCCCTCACCCTCATCAGTGCCTGTCTCTGTCCCTGCCTGTCCCCATTCCAGCTTCATTTCCCATTTTCCCTCACCCTATTCCTGCCTGTCCCCAGCGCTGCCTCCCGCGGCTCTTCCCGCAGGACGGGCCGGTCCCCGCAGCCCCGGGGGGTACCCGGTACCTGTTGCGGGGGCTGAGCCGCCGGGACCGGCGCGATCCCGGGCCCGCACCACTCCCCGGGCCGCTCCGCAGATCGCACAGGCCCTGCCTTCCCCTGCCCTCGGGTGCGGGGAGAAAAGTGCCCAAAGCCGGGGGCTTAGCGAAACAGCAGAGACGGCTTTTCCCGAACCAGGTGAAGGAGCCCGAAGAGACAGGGAAATATCTGCGGGAAATAGAGAAACAGAGAAAATAATTAAAAACATAGAATATATTTTTAAAAATCACATATATATAAAATAAATCCTCTCTCTTTCTATATATATATTATGTGTAAAATACGCAAGCTACAGATCATCTATACTGTGTATAAAATAACCGCATCGGGCTCGCGTGCTGGCAGCGCACAGAGGGATGCGGGACCGCGCTGCAGAAAGGGCCCGGGTCCTCCCGTTCCCTCGATATATTCCCGGCCCGGGCCCCGCCCCGGCTCCTGCCTCCGATCCCCCGAAGCCTCAGGGAGCTTTTGGGGTGCTCAGAGACGCGGGTTTGAAAGTCCCCAAAATGTAGAAGGAGCAAAAAGTGGCAGAAAGCAGAGCAGGAAACAAGGACATTCCGGAGATCTGGGGGACAGCCGCGGTCCCGTCCCGTAGAGCACGGGCAAAGTCTCGTTGCATGTGTCCCTCTGTGGGACACCCGCACCCCAACCCGGCCCGGGGATCACCGGGCCTGACCGGGGAAAGGCGGAGAGGCAACGGGAGAGAGGGGAAAAATTAGAAAAAAAATTAAAATTAAAATTCGATTGTATATTTTTTATATCTCGCAGCAGGGTGAAATCCCAGAGATTTTTCCACGCTTTTTCCCCGAAAGCCCCGGCGGGGTCGAGCCCTCTCCGTGCCGCTGCCAGGGTGTAAAGTTCAGTGCTGCTCTGCGGGGAACTTTTGAAAACAAATTGCGGCTGAAAGAGGCTCCCGGAGACTCCCGGTGCTGTTCGCGGGGCGGGGGAGGCGGGGGGGACCCGGACCCCGGTCCCCAGCCGAGGTGGGTGCGGAACCCCGGGGGCGCCTGGCCCCGGCCCGGGATGCGCCGCAGCTCCGCGGGGCCGCTTCGTTCGGGGACAACCTGCGGGGGTTACATCGAAAAGAGCAACGAGCCGTGCTCAAACTGCCCCCCCGGGGCGAAATCGGATGGAAACCCCCCCGGCCCCGCTCCCCGCAGCCCCCGCGACCCCGTCGCCGCCGCCCGCTGAGTTTCGAGGCCGTCCAAAGTTTCCGGGTAAACGAGAAAAGTCTCCGGAAAGGCCGTGGAGGGGACGGTTCGCTCCCTAGCCCTCCCCGCCGACCCTCCCGCTTCGCTTCCCCCCTTGCCGCTGCTTTTCCCCCCTCCCAGCGCGGCCCCGGCCCGACCCACCGGGACCGGGGCGAGGCGGGCGGCGGAGGCGGGCGGGGGAGGGGGCAGGTCCCGGCGGGACCCCCGCTCTGCTCCTGTCCTTAAACGCCTCCTGGGCCGAATCTGCAGAGACAAAGAAAATTTCCACGCGGGTAGGGCATTAAAAAAATTATTATAGTATCCCGCCAAAAGGAAAGGGAAAGAAGCCGGGAGCAGGGGGTAAAGGGCCTGATCTTGCAGTTAAACTGTCTGAAAATGGAAAAGAAAAAGCCTGCGAGGGCGCAGATCTCGATGATCGGCCGAGGGGGGCCGGAATTTTAAGGAGAGGAAACAGCCGGTGGGGAAAGGGCTGGAGTTTTTTCCCGGCTGGATTCCTTCCCGGGGCGTCACAAACCACAGTGCAACGCGACTGGGCACCGCCGGGAGAGCGGGGCAGGGAAATCGCACCCGAAAAGGCCGGAGGGACAGGGACAGGGGCAGAAGCGGGGAGCTGCCCCAGCCCGCGGCCGGCCCGGGGGGAGCGGAGCCCCGCGGAGGGGGCGCGGTCGGGACAACCGGGCCGGGGGCTGCGGTCTGGGCGCTGCGCCCCCCGAGCGGTTTGCTCCATATCCCGCTTTAATGACCCCAAATCCAGGCGGAACTTTTCCGGCGTGGCTGGTTTTTTTTCCTGCTTTGTTTTGTTTTGGAAGCGAAAGCGTTTGAATCCCCTTCAAGAACCGGTATCAAAGTCTCTTTTTTTAAAAGCTATTGATTGCAAAAGTCTTATTTAAACCAACACATTTTAGTTTCTCACATTTTAAAACATCATCTGGGGCCCATTGTATGGAAAATCGATTAGCAGGAATTGCCACGCTCTTTGCCTCCCGCTTGATTGTTGGAAAATCGAGACATCCATAGGCAAAGGCTGGGCTGGGGAAGGTTTGGAGCCGAAATGAAAGGGTTTGCGAGGGATCTATAGGCACTAAATAATTCACCTGCCAGGCGATGGTGCTGTTATTTTGAAGCCTTAAAGAACTTTAAGGAACTTTTTTGCTCCCGGCGGGGTGCGTGGAGCCGCGTTCCGGCTCCTTCTCCTTCCTTGCCCGGTAAACCCCGGTGGTTTGGCCGGTGCCCGGTGCCTGCTCGGCGGCAGCACCGCCCGCGGTGCGGCCCCTCCGCTGGGGCTGGTCCTGGCCGGGGTGTTTGTGCCTTCGCGCTGTTCCTAAGTGCGATGGAAAAAAAAAATAAATAAAAATATAAATAAAAATAAAACAGATTTGAGCGCAAAATAGCCCTAGAGCTGCGCAGCCGCACCGGCGGGCAGGGGTACCGGCAGGGTACCGGCAGCAGTGCTCGACACCTCCCCCGGCCCCGGGGTGACCCCACCCCCCGCCGCCCCGAGAGCCCCGCACCGCCCGCGGGCAGCGGGGCACGGGCGGGGATGCCGAGGGCAGCCCTGGGGAGCGGCGGGGGCGGAGGTTGGGGTGCTTTTGGGGAGGGGGCTACGGGGTCCGCGCCCCTCCGCCCGCTCGCTCCGCCTGAGCGGAGCCGCGGTGGCTGCGAGGATGTGGCGGGGGTGTGGGGCTGGGGGCCGGGTGGGTTCTGCCCCGGGCCCCCCTTCCCCTCCGCACTTACCGCTCTGCGCCCCCCGGTGCCCGCACTGCCCGGCTCCGCTCGGAGCGCTGCCCGGGCGGCTGCGGAGGAGCAGAGGGAAGGGAATTAAATAGGGAGAGGGAGCTCAGGAAGAAAGAGGTGGCGAGGGAAGGGATCAATAGCATCCAGCTGGCGAATGGAGCCGGGGCCTCTCCCCCGCGCTGCGTCCCGGCCCATAGCCAGAGCTTCTGGGCGCTCCGAGGGGCTTCCCCCGGGCCGGAGCCGCCGCGCAGGCAGCGAACCCCGCGGGTGACACGGACCGCAGCCGCTCGGCTCGGAGCCGGACCCCGCACGGCGGCCCGGGGAGCTCCCGCAGCCTCTCCGCGCCCCGGCCCCGCGTGTGTCGGTGCCTCTCGCCCTAATGATATTGCATCGATCGGGGAAGGGCCGGGGGGGGCAGGAGGGGGGCGCGGGGCTACCGCATTACTCAATTATGTCGCACTAATTACTAAAAAGTCTCTCTGTTTTTTGCTGTTTGCTCGGTGCGAGGCTCGGCGGAGGGCAGAGTCCAGCACCCGTCCCGGGGGGCCCCCGGTGCTGCGGGCCCGGCGGTGCTGGGCATGGGGGGGCGTCGGGAGCCCGGCTCGGGGCCGCGGTGCGGGACGGCAGCTGCAGGGATAGATCTATCGATGGGCGGTCGATGGGCCGGTCGATGCGCTATCGCCATTATTACACTCAATGAAACCGTTCCAGACGCGGTTGCTTCATCCCTGGTTTGCTCCCCACCTCCTCCTCGCCGCTCACCTCCACACCCCCGCTCTGTACCCTCTGGCTCTGCCCGGCTCCAGGCCTCCCTGCCCATCCCTGCCCAGCTCTGAGCCCTCCCCTGCCCGTCCCTGCCCGGCTCTGATCAAGTCCTGCCCATCCCTGCCCGGCTTCGGCCACCCCGCTCATCTCTGCTGGGCTCCAGACCCCCTGTCCGTCCCTGCCCGGCCCCGGGTGCCCCTGCCCCCTCCGCCCAGCTGGGTATCGGGGACTTCGCATCCCCGGCAGAACCCCCGGGACGCGGTTCCCTCTGCTTTGGGGGTCCTGCTCACGGCCCGCGGACCCTCCTGGCAGGGATGAACTGAGGGGCCGGAGTCCCTCCATATCCCGGCTCGGTGGGGTCCGTCCCGGCTCTGGGGGCAGGATCGCGGTGTAAGGGGCAGAAAAGGGCTGAGGGGAGACCCGCACTTCCCTCTTCAGTTCATCACCTGCCCTTGTTCTGCCGTCCCGGGAACTTGCGGGACTTTATTTTAATGAACTGGACACTTAAGTGACTTCCCGAGAGGGTGTCAGATGGGATAAAATACCGTGGGATGGATGGGATGGGATGGATGGAACGGATGGGTTGGGATGGTGTGAGATGGAATGGCTTGGGTTAGATGGACTGAATTTGGACGGGATGTGAAACTTGGCTGAATTATTCCCTGAGCAGCCGGGTGCCGGGTAAGACACCACGAACACCCCCGGGAGAGCCGGGACCTGCTGTCCCACCGCTGCTGCCCCGCACCGGAGCTCCCAGGTGCTCCCGGACGTCCCTCGGCTGTGGAAGCCGCCTGGAGCTCGGCAGTGGCCGGGAACGGAGCAGCCCACGCGAGGCTGGCGGGCCCCACCCGCGGGAAGCTATGGGTTTTATTTTTATTTTTATTTTTATTTTTATTTTTATTTTTATTTTTATTTTTATTTTTATTTTTATTTTTATTTTTAATTTTTTTTGTCTGTTCAATAAAGCTTGGGAAACTGGCACGTGCCGGGCTGAGCGAGCGGGCACGGCCGGGAAAGGCCAGAACGGGTCGGAAAGCTCAGCTCGGAGAAACGGGGCCGGGGGCAGCTGAAACCGTGTCTGGAAGGACACCGAACACCGGCCCCTCGGGTGGCCTAAACCCGGCTCACGTTGGCTCTTCATCCCGTCTTCCTCACCCTCCCTTCCTTTACCCATTTCCCCTTTCCCTTTCAATTTTCTTTTTCCATTCTCCCTTTCCATTTTCCATTTTCTCTTTTCCATTTTCCCTTTCCTTTTATTCTTTCTCTTTCCTTTTCCTACCTTTCCTTTTTTCCTCCTCCTCCTCTACTGCTGCTCAGGGCCCTGAAGCACCGTGTGTCGCCCCACGCCTGTCCCTGTCACCTCCTCCCCGTGCCAAGGCGACCCCCCCTTCCCGAGGCAGTGCCCGCCGAGGGGCAGGGGAAAGGTGGCGATGGGGGGACACGCGTGGGGAAGCACGGGGGTGCGGGGACAGGATCTTTGGGGTAGGCGAGCACAGCCAGGCCCTTGGGAGGGGCACGGGGTGCAGAACGGGGCAGGCAGCGTGGGGCGAGGGGGTGTTGGGGCCGCTGGGGACAGACACATCCAGGGGCGGCTGGCACAGCCAGATGTGTGCACGGCCTGGGGTCAGCCAGATGTGCGGGGGCACAGGTGGGCACTCGCCACCTGCAGCGCCGCCGGACGCGCGCTGGGTACCGGGTGCGGCGGGGAGGGCGTGACACCCGGTACGGGGGGGTCATCCCGGCGGCAGGGGTCACCCCGGGGCGGCGGTGTCACCCCGGGGCGGGGGGAGGGTGACCCCAGGGGGGTCCGGGTGAGGGCGCGGCGCGGCCCCGCACTCCCCGCGCCCGTCCCGCCCCCGCCCCCGGCGGCACCGGGAGAGGTGCGGGGGGGCGGCTCGGTCCGGCGGGGGGGCGGGGCGGGGCGGCGCTGACGTCACGCCGCGGGCCAGAGCGAGGCTGCCGGGAGCCGGCGGCCGAGGCTCCGCAGCCGCCCCGCACCGAGCCCCGCGCCCCGCGCAAGCCCCCGCTCAGCCCCGCGCCCCGAGCCCCGCGCCGAGCAGGGCGGGCGGCGGGCGCACCATGCCGGCCTGACCGCGGGGCGCGGACATCGATCCCCGGGCGCGGAGTCTGAATTAATCCGGGCAGCCGGCGCGGGGAGGGGGGGCGGCGGTGGAGGAGGAGGAGGAGGAGGCGGCGGCGGCGGCGGCGGCGGCGGGGGGGTGGGGGAGGAAGGCAGCGAGCGAGCGGGCGAGGCAGCGGCAGAGCCCGGCGGCCACCATGGAGCTGGCGATGGAGAACCTGGGCAGCCTGCACGGCGTCCCGCACTCGCAGCCCGCCGAGCTGCTGAGCCCCGCGCACGGGCGGCAGAGCTCGCACCGCAACCTGGTGCCGCACGGCCGGCCCGCCATGGTCTCGGGCATGGCCTCCATCCTGGAGGGGGGCGACTACCGCGGCGAGCACAGCCTGGGAGCCCCGCTGCACCCCGCCATGAGCATGTCCTGCGAGTCGCCCTCCGGCATGAGCCTGAGCAGCACCTACACCACGCTGACCCCCCTGCAGCACCTGCCGCCCATCTCCACCGTCTCGGAGAAGTTCCACCACCCGCACCACCACCACCACCACCACCACCCGCACCAGCGCCTGGCCGGCAACGTCAGCGGCAGCTTCACCCTCATGCGCGACGAGCGGAGCTTGGCCTCCATGGGCAACCTCTACAGCCACTACCCCAAGGACATGCCGGCCATGGGGCAGCCCCTGTCGCCGCTGCCCAACGGGCTGGGCAGCCTCCACAACGCCCAGCAGCCGCTGGCCCCCTACGGCCCCGCCGGCCACTTGCCCAACGAGAAGATGCTCTCGCCCAACGGCTTCGACTCGCACGCCGCGATGCTGTCCCGGGGCGAGGAGCACCTGGCGCGGGGGCTGGCGGCGCCCAGCTCGGCCATGATGCCGCCGCTCAATGGGATGCACCCGCACGGCCACCCGCACGGCCAGCCCGGCGCGTCGCTGCTGGGCGAGCGGGAGCGCCCGGCTCCCGGCCCCGGCTCGCAGCCCGGCGGCTCCGGGCAGGTGGAGGAGATCAACACCAAGGAGGTGGCTCAGCGGATCACGGCCGAGCTGAAGCGGTACAGCATCCCGCAGGCCATCTTCGCGCAGAGGATCTTGTGCCGCTCCCAGGGGACCCTCTCGGACCTGCTGCGGAACCCCAAGCCCTGGAGTAAGCTCAAGTCCGGCCGGGAGACTTTCCGCAGGATGTGGAAATGGTTGCAGGAGCCGGAATTTCAGAGGATGTCGGCGCTCAGGCTGGCAGGTAGGACACGGCACGGCACAACTCGGGCCGCCCGCCCCGCACCTCCGGGCGGGTGGGTCAGGGGTGCTGCGAACACGCGTGGAAACCCTCGGCGGTTTCGGAGTTGCCATCGCGAACTGGGGCAGGGCTCGGGCTGGTGTTACCGACCCGGTTTGTAACCTTAAGACCAAAGGGAAGGGGTTTGGATTTAAGGTGAGTTATACCTAAGGCGACCCACCGACCCCCCGGGCCTGCTGCTGCCCGCGAGAGATGCGGGATCGCGGGTGGAGGGAGCCGAGAGGTGCCCGCCGCTCCCCGCCGCCCTTCCGCCCCGGGGCTTTCCCTCTCGGCGCTGCCGAGCTGGCCCCGTGGCGCCGGGAGTATCCAGGAACTCCTCCGCGGCTCGGTACCGGGGCCGCGCTCAGGGGAATCCCTGGGCCACCCCGCCGGGGCTGCGGGACCGGGACCGCGCTCCGCTCCCTCCGGGCACCGGCTGCCCTCGGCGGAGGGAACGAGCCCCGCCTGCCCCGTGTCTCCGCTTCCCAGTTGGGCTGAGGTCCCGCAGCGCCGCTCCCCGCGGCCTCGGGCCGCCGCTGGGCCGAGGCTTTGCTGGAGAAACGCGAGGTTTCTGTGCCGAAGGCGGGGGCGGTCGCGGCGGAAAGGGCCGGAGGGTGGGACAGAGGGGACAGCGGCGAGCGGGGACGTGCCCGGTGCTCCCCGCCACCCCCGGCACGGAACCGCTCCCCCCGGAAGCGACCGGAGCTCTTGGCTCCGCGGGGCCGAGCCGTGGCGGAGAAAACACGCGTTTGTGATTTTTAATTTATTTTTTAAGAAAACCGAGCTCCCCGTGGGGACGGGCAGAGCCAGCGACGAGGACCCGCCGTTATTTATGGGGAAGAGCAGCGTTCATATGTATTTAGTGTAATTCAGTTGCTCTTTAATTAGGGCAGGGTAGTGGCATCTTTTAGTTCCAGTCGATGCCCTATTGAAAAGCAGTTAATAGAATGCAAATTGTTCCTGGCTTTACAAGGTTCTGGTAAATAAAGATTTAAACACTGCCGCGGTCGGCCGTTTAATGCCCCCGTTGTTGGGGCTAATTGAGCAGCGGGCTTGGGCTTCTGCCTCGGCAGAACTGGAAATAATAATAAATAATTCAAAAATAACAATAGTAATAATAATTAAAAATAACCGTGATGGTGATGATAAAAAGGCGGCCGCAGCTGGGGGAAGCTCAGGGGGAACTCTGTTCTCGGCCCGCCTCGGCAGGTGCTTGCCCCCGGTCCGGGTCAGGGATCCTTGTCCCCCGACCGGCTCGGAGGGTCCCTGTCCCCGCTGTCACCGCTTTGCTCCTCCCGCCGCCGTAGGAGGTTTATTCTCCCCATAATGATTTTTCTTCCCCAACGCCGTTTCCTCCGGCGCCAGGGCCGCCGTGTCCCCATTATTCACGGGAATTAACCCCCCAGATTTCCGGGGAACGGGGTTAGTTCATTTGCTCTCTGTGAAAACAGGAAAAAAAACCACCAGCCACCACCCCAACCTCCCGTCATGAATCCGCCCGTGTTGCACCTCGCTCCCCACGCGGGCCCGGGCCGCCCCACGAGGTTCGTGGAGGGGCTCGGCCGAGCTGCCCCCCGATCCTGCCGCTTTGTTCCCGGCCCCGAGCCCCGCTGGGTCCTCTTTCGTTTCGCTCCTGCCGCCGCCTCTCCCGCCCGGGCCCGGCCGTGGGGTCCCTCCCGACCCCCCGGGCTCAGCCCCTGCCCGGCTGCCCCGAGCTGCGGGACCTGCGGGAGGGGGTCGTGCTGGGGGGGGCCGCACCCGAGCCCCCCGATCGATGCAGGTGAATCCTCAGCATGGCCCAGCCCGAGGCCGCGGGTTGAGGCTGCTCATCCTTCCGGGCTTCCCCGGGCTGGGGGCCTGGAGGGGTCCCGGTGATTGCAACCTTCGTTCCCCGGCAAGCAGGGAAGGGCCCTGGGCAAGGAGCAGAATTTTTCCTTCCCAGTGAAAGCAAAAAACCCAAGTGTTCGACGTGGGGCACGGCCAGAGCAAGGACTGATACTGGTATCGGTCCTATTCCTGGTCCTGTCCTGGTTCTGTTCCTATTCCTATACCTGGTCCTATTCCTGGTCTTGGTCCTGGTTTTGGTCCCGGTTCTATTCTTATTCCTGTTCTTATTTTTGTTCCTGTTTTTGATCCTAGTCCTGGTCCCGGTCCTGGTCCCGGCCCGGGGCCGCCTGGCCGCAGGAGTCCGTCTGATGGATTAGTCCGAGTCAGTGAATCGCGGATCGATGACCACGCCGGGCCCCTAGAAATGGCACCCGCCGCTTTTCTCCTCTTTCCACCCCAGTTCCCCCCATCCCGCCGCCCCCTCCGCAGATGAACCATTAATTATTCAGCCGGGAGACGCGGGGGCTGCAGCTCCCGCCGCCTCGGGCTCCCTCCGGCTCCACTCGCCCCAAGGGGCTCCGCAAAAGAGGGGGGGTCCCACGGAGAAACATCTGGGCAGCAGCTGGCGGTGCCCAGCCCGTCCCCTCGGGCCATTCATCTCTTCCACCCCAAGTCGCGGCCGCACCCCCGGGCCCGCTGCAGATTCGTCTCCACAAACTTCGTGACCACCCCACGAGGCCTGCGAGGGCCCGTGGGTGACGGAGAGCTGCCACTGCGGCACTTTCGGGGGTCTCTGAGCCCCCACTCGCTAAACCCCGGTCCCTGGTGCCCTGGGGGTAGAAAAGGCATCGGCTCCTCCCCCGTGCGATGATGTGGGAAGCGGGTGCGCTCCTGCACCCCCATCCCCTCGTGTCCGCGGGGAACAGGGGGTGCCTTCCCACACTGCGTGTCCCTGGGTGCCCTCGCACCCCGCGCGGCTGTGGGTGCGCTGCCATCCCAGCGGCCCCGCCGGTGGGAGCCCCCTCCCGCCACGGATTTATTTATCCACGGATCGCCAGGACCAGGCAATCCGCTCGTGGTTATTTCTCGGGAGGGTGACAACACCGTTGTGTCCCTTTCGCGACACGGCGCTCCCCTCTCGTCTTCCTTCGTCCCTGGCTCGAAGGAGTGCTCGGGGGATCCATCCTCTCGTGGTTTTCCCCGTGGCTGTGCGTGGAATTCACCCCCGCGGGTGGGGTACGGCCGGCCCGAAGGAGCCGCGGCCAGGGGCCTGGGCAGCCCCCGGAGCTGGGCAGTTCCTTCTGCTTTTGCATTTGCGTCTCCTTTTTCTTCTCTCTTTTTTTTTTTTTTAATTTTTATTTTCCATTAGCACTTCCACCCCCCATCCCTCACCCCCGTTTTTTCCTTCTCCATTTTAATTTTTTTTGTTTTAATTTTTTTTGTTCGTTTGTTTGGTTTTCGTTTTATTCTTTCTTTCTTTCTTTCTTTCTTTCTTTCTTTCTTTCTTTCTTTCTTTTTCTTTCTTTCTTTCTTTTTCTTTTCTTTCTTTTCTTTCTCTTTTTCTTTCTCTTTCTCTTTCTCTTTTTCTTTCTCTTTTTCTTCTTCTTCTTCTTTTTTCCTTTTTTTCTCTTTTCTTTCTTTTTTATTTTTCCTGTTTTCCAGTGAATTCCTTTCCTGAACGTATCTCCGCCGTAGCACGAACCGTCGTTAATTCAAAACAAGCCCCAAAACCACCCCGAAACTGCGAGCACGACCGCGGGGCTGGGCCAAGGCAAATGTCCGAGAGCTTTGACAACACCAATAATTAATGTCGCCAATTAATACATAGAATTAATACACAGACTTGACAGAAAAAGGGACAAGATGGCGCTGAACAAAACCTCGGGAAAAATATATATATTTTTAAATTTTTTTCACGACTTTTGTTTTAATTTCAGCCTCTTTCAAACGACTTTGGCCCAACGACGGCTCCTCCCGGCCCGGGGGCTCCGGGCGGCTCCGGGAGACCCCGGCCCCGAGGCCCGACCCCGGCCCGGCACTGGCCCGGGAGAGCGGCGGAAAATCGCGGACGGTTTCGCTGCTTTCGATCCGCGCGTGGCCGCGGAAAAGGAGCCGCAGCCTTTGGGGGAGCTTTGGGGGATCGGGAGCGAATGGATTTTGTCGCTGTAAAATGGGGAAAACGAGAGTTTGGGGGTCCGGGCTCCCAGCGGCTCCTCCCGGCCCGGGAGAGCTGCCCACGCCGGGAGCCGGAGAAAGATTGGGGAAAGAAGAGAAAGCTTTGTTCGTGTTGGGAAAAAAAATATAGAAGTGTGGAGGGTTTTTGTTTTGGTTTGGATCGTATTTTTTTTTAAACATAAATTTCTTAATTTTTTTCCTTAAATTGTTATTTTATTTTACTATATTTTTTATCACGTCAATAGAGTTGGAACGAGATGAGCTTTAAGGTGCCTTCCGATCCAAACCGTTCTGGGATTCCCTGAATGAGAGGCGACTTTCTCCGCCGGTGCGGCCACCGCCGGTGTCCCCAACTCGGCGGGGGTGGCTCTGCGCGCTCCGCTCCTCACCCTGCACCCTGTCCCGCATCTCCTCGTGTCCCACATTCCCCGATCCCGTGTCCCGCACCTCCCCGCACCCCTCCGCACCCCGCGCCCCGCACCGCGCCCCGCACCGCGCCGCCGCCTTATCAGCGCCGGGGCCGCCTCGCTCCGCCCGCGGCTGTTTTTCTGTTTGCTCCCAATCTGCGCGTCAGAAGGGGCCAATAAACCTCCCGCAGGTTAAACATTAAATGGGGTTCCTTCCCCCCACCCCGCAGGAAATAACCTCCCCTCTCCGCGGGGTGCCGGGTGCCTCCCTCCCGCGTCCGTGAGGTTCCATTCCCCCAAACGCTGCTCCCCAAATCCCCCACGGGCTCTGCACATCGCCCCAGCCACGGAGGCCACACCTCGGGTTTTTCTTGCTGCCTCCTTTTTTTGGGGGGGTCGCATTTTGGGTGGGTTTCTGTTGGGTTTATCTTTTTCTGGGTGTACAACACGGGGGTGATATTTTTTTTTCCTCGTCCTGTCAATCGCCACTGAAACCATAAGGGAGAGATAACAGAGAAGAGAAAACTCTCGGAGTGACCTTTGAATCAATTTGAAAAACCTCATTTAACTGATAAGTCTTGAAAGGCCCAGAACTAATTTGAAAATACATCTATTAAAATCTCATTGCCGCTGCCTGGGAGCTGCTGGGAAGGGTGTGCGAGGCGACTTCCCGGGGTCGGGGGAGCCGGGAGAGCAGGTTTAAGCCCTGGTCAACAAAGAGATTGCAGAGCTGACTGCAAAATGATGGGGCTTAGACCAGGAGAAAAATAAGAATATTAAAAGAAAATGGGTTTTTCTCTCCCAGCTGGTGGGGAAAGGAGAGATTTACAGCATTTTCCTGCCATAACCAGGCGCGGAGTCTGGGATCGCAGACAGAATATTGGATTTTTTTTTTTTTATTTTTTTCTTTCACAAAACAAATCCAATATTTTCTCATTCTGCTCAGAGGCAGCTGCAGGGCCGGGGAGCCTGTGGCTCTGTGGGGGCAGCCGTGCCCCCCCCGAGGGGCTGAGGGGGAAGCTCTGTGCTCCCATCGCTGTGTTTTCCGCCGGGCTTCCTCCGTGCCAAAAAAGCAGAGGAAGCAGAGGGATGGTGGAGGCAGGGAAAGACCAGAGGCAGGGCCCAGGCACCTGTTTTCCTACCTCGGCAATGTCCTACCCTGCCCTGGGCATCACCCGGGTGTAAAGAAAACAAAAATCCCTGGCACAGGGGGCTCCTGGTGAGAGGCTGTCTCAGGTTTGGAGCAGGGTGGCGAAGGCTGAAACACAAAACACAAGAATCAGATTTAAAATTAAATAAAATCCATCAGAGCCTGGTTTGAAAGAACTGGAGCTCGGCTGCTCGGTGGGGATCCAGGGATCCAGCCTGTCGTGCTCCACACCTCGGGGTACAATTTGGGATGCTGCTGCCTTGGGACTGGCCGTGTTCCCTGCAGGAATCACTGCCACCCTGGCTGCGACAGCCCTGGAGCTGTCACCTCCCAGCCCCAGCAGCGCGTTGGCTGGGGAGGAAGAGTCTCCTGAGGTTCCCTGAGATTTCTTGGAAAGGCTCGGGCAGAGGGAGGCCGGCAGCCTGAGTAGGAATGGAGGCATGGGGCAGCTCTGATCTGCCCTCACCCCAAATCCACACACGGCTCTGTCCTGGCTTCTTTTTGGAGTTGAGCCGAAATGTCCAGATTCCTGGAGTTTGGCATGAAGCTGGGCTTAAAGGAACCCAGGATGAGTCCCCTTAGCCCAGGATGAGTCCCTTTAACCCAGGATGAGTCCCTTTAACCCAGGAGGAGTCCCCTTAATCCAGGATGAGTCCCCTTAGCCCAGGATGAGTCCCCTTAGCCCAGGGTGTGTCCCATCCAGCCAGGATACCTTCTGATCCACCCGGGATGCGCTCTTGGCCACGGCCCTGCTCCTGCACAGCACCAAGGGCAGCGCACAGAGCTTGAGGCCAGCCCATGGCTTTGAAAATTGGCCTAAAAGGGAAGTTTGAGGCAGAAATGTTCCTCTCCATCCTCATCCAGAAGCGATGCCGGGTGGGAGCCCTGCAGGAATGCGCTGGGGCAGGGAGGTGCTGGCGAGCAGCAGCTTTTGGCAGCCGAGTGTGTTTAATCCTGGCTCCGTGCAGGACTGAGGCCATCGAGCGGCAAAATTTGCTGATTTAATGGAAATTCAAAAATCTCGTTAATACCTCGAATGATACAGAGAGAGCTCTGTATCCAGCAAGATGTAAACCAAGGAGGGGTTGGATGGGAGAAATGGTTTTTTAAAACATTTGGGGGTTGTTAAAAATTAGCGAAGCAAAAAGGCAACGTGGATTCTCTGGTTCTGGGAGGAGGGACCGGGCATTTAGAAAATAAAGACTTGATGTTACAATTGAGAGGTGTTTGTATGGACATGGGTAGGATTTCAATAATGACCTTAATAACTCAATCCTAACATATTTATTTATATATGGAATACATATCTTTTATAGATATTTCTATTCCATTAGGGATCTGCACTAATGGTCTAAACACTGGTGGTTTCTGCAGTGCAAGGAGAGGAGGTTCAGAAATGATTCAAAAGGCATTCAATGCAAAGGAGTTTTATGGCTGGAGAAGTTGGGGTTCAAGGAGTTTTATGGCTGGAGAAGTTGGGGTTCAAGGTGTTTCACAGGTGGTGAAGTCAGTGCTTTGCCCCCACAGACACCCACACGGGTGGAATTCGGAGGTGCTGGCCTGAGGTGGGCAGGGCTGCAGGATGCTCCTATTCCCTATCCCCATCCCACTGTGGGCCCTCATTTTTTTTGCCCCCTCATTTGAGGTCACCTCAGTTTCTTCGCCTTTTCCTCCCCAGGGTTATCCTCTGAGCTCTGCACTGCAGGATCTCGGTGTTCCAACCAACCCCTGCCTGGTTTCCTCCAAGCAGGAGGACTTGGTGTTGCCATGAGATGAGTTTGGGGAGCTGGGGAACGGAATTTTGGGGAGCTGAGGGGTGGAATTTGCTGCCTGGCCTCCAGCCCAGGGAATTGCAGATCCAACACCTCTGCCCTGTGTTGGACACGTCCCTGTTGGGAGACTTGGATCTGCTGTCCTGCCTCGCTGCCGTGTCTCTGTGATTCTCCCTCTTTTCGTCTTCCTAACCCAAGGTATAGAAATCACCATCAGGAGAGAGCACTTTGAGATTTGGGAAGCCTCATCACCCCTGGCAGACTGGGGGATGCTCAGCTCTGTCCAGCCTGGGAAAAGAAGATGGAATTTCCCTGTATGGAGCAGGAGGGGAAAGCAAGGAGAAGGCTGGGACTGGCTGTACTCTCCTTGTTTGCAGAGGAGGGAGGAAAATCCCAACATCTCAACAAAAAAAACCAAACCAAACAAACAAACAAAAAAAAAAAAAAAAAAAAAAAAAAAAAAGGAAAAGAAAAAAGGGGAAGGGCAAATTGCAGCTCTTTCTGCTGCTGCTGCCATGGCCAGGGGTACCAACCCTGCACTGCTGAGCTCAGGACTCGGCAGCGAGCAGAGCTGCTGTCTCCCACCCAGGCTGGAGGAGAACCGAGATCTCCTGCTATAGGAATGAATCCAGGGAGCCCTAAATATTGGGGGCTGGCAGGGTTGGGTGTGCTGAGAGGGCTCGGTGTGTGGCACAGCTCTGAGGGCACTGTTGAGAATCCAGTGCATCCAATTTGGCTGTCGGGGACGCTATAAAAGCCCCAAAATCAGGGGAAACACCTTGGGCCACAGTCATCTTCAAAAGTGACACTGTCCCCAAGGAGGCCCCGCAGCACAGGCAGGGCACAGCCTGGGGAAGGCAAGGGCCATGGCAAGGTTGGCTTTGGCCACTGGGAGATGTCCCAAAGCTTCCCCACACCAAGTGCCACCATGCGGAAGGGACACAGTCTGTGACGTGGCCGTGGGTCGGGAGCATCCACAGCTCCCTCGTGCCTCAGTTTCCCGGGGAAGCAGTGGGGGTGAGGCTGCTCTGGCAGCATAGAGCAGAGCTCTGGAACCACCAAGTTCTCACATCCGAGGAGCTCCGCGATGCCACGGAGCCTCCGAGGCAGGAGGAGAGGTCCCTTTGTGGGAGTCACGCTCCTCCCGCGATAAAGAGCAGGTAATGAGCGAAGCCTCTCCATTAGGGATAAAATTGCAAATGCGCTGGGAGCTGCTGACGGGCGATAGCATCAGGGGCTGACAGAGATCTCAGCGGCTCTGGGGAAGCTGCTCCCACTGTGGAGCAGTGCAGACCCAGCACAGGGCCGGGGAACTCAATGGCAATATCCCATCCCTGCAATTTCCCCACAGATCTGGCCCTACTCTCTATTTATTCCCATTTCCCGTGGGTCTCTGGTTTGCCCTAAGATAAATTCCAGCGTGGGATGGGGGAGGGATCTCCGCTGGGTTTTGCTCTGTGGATGGAGCAGCACCTGGCCCAGTTTGGCTGGAATGTGACCCTCGGTGGTTTGGGCTTCCAAAGCCTCCCTGCAATGGGGGGTGCCTTCCCTTCCCTCGCAGGGGGAGGGTGCGATGGTGGCACTGCCCTGACAGGCTTCGGTGTCACCCCCAGGCCTCTGGAAATGGATCCCTGGATCGATGCCTGATGTTAATCCTCTTTTTGGGGCCAAACTGTGGGATTTTGATGACATTTCTCAAGTGGAAGGCAGTGAATCCCTACCGTGGTATTCCCAGGGGAGCTCTGTACTGGATTCCTGCTGGATCGCCCAAAGCCGCACACACAGGCAGCCAGAAAATCAGAAATTGAAAAATAAATCATCAAAATCAGGGTGTTTATTCAAGGAAAGCTGATTCCAAACCAGCTCATTTTTCCTGGAGAATATTTGATAGTGTCTCCCCAAAACCCTAATGGCTTTTTTCACCCCAAATTGGTGATTCCTCTGCCTCCAACACCTCCAAGAAAAACACAGGTTATTAATTTGCTCTGGTTTTTGGCACCGTGGTGAGGTGGTTGCCCCAATGTGGGTACCTGGGGGTGAGCTGGGCTTTTGGGGAACAGCCTTGAGGGATTGTTACAGCAGCGTCATCCCCCAGAAAAGGGACCTCGGGGGGACATTTAGGGAATTGGAGGTCTCAGATGCCCAACTCAGCCTCGTACTCCAGCAGTTTCTCAAGGCATTTGTGGAGGGTTTGTGCTTTCTCAGGGTGACGGATTCATTCTGGTGCTCCCGCAGGTGCCCAGCCTGGGTACCCCGGGGGTGCTGCTGGCTGGAGGGGGCAGCCCCAGGCAGGGTCACTGTCACCTGGCAGAGCTCCCCGGGAGTGGCTCCGCTTGTGCAAGAAGGGAGAAAGGAGGCAGGAAGGGAAAGGGGACGGAAGGTGGGAAACAAAGGGGCTTGGGCAGAGCTGTGACACCCGCGGGTCCCCTCGCTCCTTGCTCTCCTCCCCTTGCTCTTCCTTCTCCTCTTTTTCTTCTTCCTTTTTTAATTTTTTCTTTACCTTTTCTTTTTCTCCCTTCTTCTTTTCTTTTTCTTTCCATTTCCCTTTTCATTTGTTTCCATTTTTTTCTTTTATTTTTCTTTCCATTTCCCTTTTCATTTGTTTCCATTTTTTTCTTTTTCCTTTTCCTTTCTCCTTTTCCTTCCCTTTTTCCTATATATCTTTCTCTTTTTTGTTTCCTTATATTTCTTTTTATCTTTTATCTTTTTTCTTATTTATTTTTCTGTCCCTTTTTTCCCTGCATCTCCTTCTCCCTCTGCTTTTCCTCTTCTTCCTTTTCTCTCTTTCTCTTCTTTATTCTCTTTTCTCTTTCTTTTCTCTTTTTTTTTCCTTTTTCCCTCTTTCTCCTCCTTTCCTTCTCAACTCATTTTAAACCCCCCGCCCCCTTCCCCTGCCACTTTCTGAGAGAAATCATTCCCTTCAACCACCCCCAAGCCCCTTCCCCGAGCTGCGCTGTCACATTCCACCGTCCCACATTCAGGGGGAAGCCCTGGGGACAAGCAGCTCCCGACTGGGAATAGAGCAGGGAACAGGGCAGGGAATGGGGCAGGGAACGGGGCAGGGAATGGGGCAGGGAACGGGGCAGGGAACGGGGCAGGGAATTGGGCAGGGAATGGGGCAGGGAACGGGTCAGGGAACGGGGCAGGGAATGGGGCAGGGAATTGGGCAGGGAACGGGTCAGGGAACGGGGCAGGGAATGGGGCAGGGAACGGGGCAGGGAATGGGGCAGGGAACGGGGCAGGGAACGGGGCAGGGAATTGGGCAGGGAATGGGGCAGGGAACGGGTCAGGGAACGGGGCAGGGAACGGGGCAGGGAACGGGGCAGGGAATGGGGCAGGGAATTGGGCAGGGAACGGGGCAGGGAACGGGGCAGGGAATTGGGCAGGGAACGGGGCAGGGAATGGGGCAGGGAATGGGGCAGGGAACGGGGCAGGGAATGGGGCAGGGAATGGGGCAGGGAACGGGGCAGGGAATGGGGCAGGGAACGGGGCAGGGAATGGGGCAGGGAACAGGGCAGCTCCTCGGGGATAAGTCCCCCTCTCCCCGCAGCCCTCCCTGCAAACCTGCCCGCGAGCTCCCGCCGGTCACGTCGCCATCAAAGTGATGTGCCAGCAATATCCAACACGCAGTTAAAGCCACTCGTGGGAGTTTCAATAAAATCGACCGGGCAGGATCAATGGGCTGCGCTGGCCCCATCCCCACACGGAATGGGGCGGGGGCCAGGAAAAACACCCAGGGCTGCGAAATGGGGGGCGGTGGGAGGGGGGAGCTGATTACAAATCTATCCCATCCTTGCCGTGATTAATTGCTGCTTTACCAGAAGGAACAGCGCGGGGTGGGGGTCATTTTTAAAGGTAACGTTGAGGAGGGAGTTTCTCTGCTGGCCTTGGAGGGGAGGAGGCAAGAGCCTTTTTTCCCGTGGGTTTCTCTCCCGGCAGGATGGGGCCGGGAGCAGGACCCGGGGGACAGGGACACTGGTCATTCACGCCCCCAGCAACGATTTGGGAGTTGGGAATGGCCCTCAGCGGCCACGCCGGGGAAGGTGAACCCCATCCGGCTGGGATCACTGGTGTCCCCTTGCTGGGACCCTGTTGCAGAGCTGGCTGGGCTCCCAGCAAGTGCATCGCTTGATGAACCAGCGAGGTCCAGGTTCTGACTGCCCCTCACCCTAAAACACCTCTGGGCAGCCCCTTCACCCCACACCGGCACTTGAAAGGGCTCTGTGTCCTCCCCAGCGCTCGGGGGACTCGGTCCTGCCCTGCCCTCCCAGGAGATGCCCAACTCAAATTAAAACATCATCCATCGTTACAGTGGCAGCGCATAATCCCTGGCAGATCAGTGCAATTACTGCGGGAAATGCCTTGGGAGCTGCACTAATAACGCCGGGCCGGTGTATTAAGAGTCACTGGCTTAGCGCCGGCCACGCCACGGCGGCCCCACGTGCGTGGGGGGACGGCTGGGGACACCCCCGAGAGCAGCGGGGTCCCGGTGGGGCTAGGGGCAGTGGTTGTGTGGCTGGGTGGGGGTTTTGAGGTGTTTTTCCTGTCCTCCTGCCCCATATGTGTGGTGGGGTTGTGATGGGAAGTCACTGGGCAGTGATGGGGCAGTGGTGGGACACTGCAGAGGGGAACAATGGAGCAGCAGTGGGGCAGCGATGGGGCAGCGGTGGGCAGTGATGGAACAGCGATGGGCAGTGATGGGCAGTGATGGGGCAGTGATGGAACAGCGATGGGCAGTGATGGGCAGTGTTGGGCAGTGGTGAGGCAGTGCTGGGCAGTGATGGGGCTGTGATGGGCAGTGATGGGGCAGTGATGGGCAGTGCTGGGCAGTGATGGGGCAGTGATGGGCAGTGATGGGGCAGTGATGGGCAGTGCTGGGCAGTGCTGGGGCAGTGATGGGGCTGTGATGGGCAGTGATGGGCAGTGCTGGGCAGTGATGGGGCAGTGCTGGGCAGTGATGGAACAGCGATGGGGCAGTGATGGGGCAGCAATGGAACAATGATGGGGCAGCGATGGAACAGTGATGGGGCAGTGGTGGAGCAGTGATGAGAAGTGATGGGGCAGTGTTGGGGCAGTGATGGGGCAGCAATGGAGCAATGACGGGGCAGCGATGGAACAATGTTGGGGCAGTGATGGGCAGTGATGGGCAGTGGTGGGGCAGTGATGAGAAGTGATGGGGCAGTGGGGCAGTGATGGGGCAGTGATGGGGCAGTGATGGGGCAGTGATGGGGCAGTGATGGGGCAGTGTCCCTTCCCCGCCCCGCACCCGGACCCGGCAGTGCCATTCCCCCGGCTCCGAGGGCTGCTATCCCCGGACCCCCCTCCGGGCCGTGGGTGGATCGCTCCACCCTGTGTGCGCGGGGCGGCCGGACTGCTCCATCGCGCTGAGCGCGGGGGTGAGGAAGGGCCGGTCCATCGGGCAGCGGGGGGGCGGGCGGTACCACTGCCTGCCCCGGGGGGAGCGCGCCCGGCCATCCGCAGGGGGGCGCCAGCGCGGCGGGGACGGCCCCGCGCGGCTGGGGGGGCGGGGCGGAACAAACCATTCCCCGGCTGCGGTGGGGCCGGGCGGGACCACCGCCCGAGGAGGGGGGGAACAGGCTGGGACCCCTCCTCCCCCTCGGCCCGGGGCAAGCCGGTGTCACCCTGGGCCGGAGGGGTGGGGGGGGACACACCTGAGGGGCCACGCCAGGACCCCGCGGGGCCACCCCCGGCCGCGAGCGGCAGACTGGGGTCTTGTCCCCGCCACTGTCACAGAATCCCAGAGTGGTTTGGGTTGGAAGGGACCTCAAAGCCCATCCAGTGCCACCCCTGCCACGGGCAGGGACACCTTCCACTGTCCCAGGCTGCTCCAAGCCCTGTCCAGGCTGGCCTTGGACACTGCCAGGGATCCAGGGGCAGCCACAGCTGCTCTGGGCACCTGTGCTTTTTCAGTGGGAAGCCATTCCCTATGTCCTGTCCCTCCATCCCTTGTCCCCAGTCCCTCTCCAGCTCTCCTGGAGCCCTTCAGGCCCTGCCAGGGGCTCTGAGCTCTCCCTGGAGCCTTCTCTTCTCCAGCTGAACACCCCCAGCTCTCCCAGCCTGGCTCCAGAGCAGAGGGGCTCCAGCCCTCAGAGCATCTCCGTGGCCTCCTCTGGACTGGCTCCAGCAGCTCCACGTCCTGCTGCTGTTGTTCCCAGGGCTGGGGCAGCTCTGCAGGTGGGGTCTCACCTGAGGGGGCAGAGGGGCACAATCCCCCCCTGCCCTGCCGCCCACGCTGGGGCTCAGCCCAGCACAGGGGAGGTTTCTGGGGCTCAGTGCCCATGGCTGGGGCAGGTTGAGCCTCTCACCCAACAACACCCCCAGGTCCTTCTCCCAGGGCTGCTCTCCATGAGTTCATCTCCCAGTCTGTGCTCAGGGCTGGGATTGCCCAGACCCTGCTCGGTGTGTAGGGGCCGGGCTGGGCACCTTCCACCAGTGCTGGCTCTGTGCTGGGTGAGAACACCTGGGATTTGGGGTCACCTCGGAGCTGGGCTGTGCCATGGGCTGATAGAGGGCTGGGAACTGCCTGGAGACCTGGGGGCCCCTGGGGTAGGGTCGCACAGCTTGGGAGGACTCCAGTCTGGATCTCCCTCCTGCCATGCACTGCTGGAGCTCAGGGATAACCTGGAACAGCGATGTCCCCATGCAGACCATCCTACCCACCTTCAGAGGGTCCTGGAGACACAAACCTTGGATACCCAACCCAGAAGATTACAGACTGTCCTGGGTTTCCCTGCACCGCAGAGGAAGAAATCCAGCAGCCCATCTGAGAATTGCCTCGGCCAAGCCCCAAGAGACCTTCCTATCTCACACCTGATAAATCCACCCAGGACCAGATTTAATCAGGAAATGCAGGAAACTCTTGGTTTTTTCCCCCCACTGCTTGTCCCCTCTCTCCAGCACGTGTTCTGTGGCTGATGATGGCTCTGGGCCCTCTCTGGACACCAGCTCTGCTGAGACCAGCTCAGGATCAACACACCCTGCAATGAAAGATGTGTCATTGATGCTGAATTTGTTCATCATCCCCGCTCAGAGTTCCAGGTCCATGAGCTGCTGGAGGCAGGAGCAGGCTGGAGGGAATCCCTGGTGCCAAAGGGAGATCCTGGCTGCTCCTTTCCTGCGTGAAGGGACGACAACAGGGAGGAATGCACAGGAGCCTGAGCCACATGTGTCACAGGCATGCCACCCTGGATTGCCATCACAGGCTCCTTGTCCAGCATTACTTCATTCTCACAGCATGGCAGAATCCTGGAACATCCTGAGCAGGAAGGAACCCACAAGGATCATCAGTGCAGTCCCTGGCCCTGCACAGACACCCCAACAATCCCACCCTGTGCATCCCTGGCAGTGTTGTCCAAACGCTCCTGGAGCTCTGGCAGCCTTGGGGCCAGGACCATTCCCTGGGGAGCCTGGGCAGTGCCCCAGCAGCCTCTGGGGGAAGAACCTTTCCCTAATCTCTAACCCAACACTCCCCTCCTGCACTTGTGAACAAATCAAACCCCAAACTCCCCTTCCCCCCCCAGCTTCCCTAGCTGGGGCTCCTGCGCCAAAGCTGAGCACGAGCAAGTCCCGCTGACTCCAAGGAAAACTTATTTCAGGGGATGGAGGTTTTCCAGCCGCAGCCCCACCTCATCCCCTCCGCCGCTGCCATCCCTCCGGGCGCTGCCGGCTGCTGCCTGACTCCGGCACTTCATTAGCACCAATTTGCTCTCGTCACGCTAAGTGGTGGTGACTCGGGAGAGGAGTGAGGAGAGCCGAGCAGCCGGGAGCGCTCCCAGGGCTGCGGTCCCGGCCCTGCCTCGCACCAGCAGCTGGTCCAGTCCCAGCAGCAGCTCCCGATGGCCGTGGTCTCCACTGGAACAATAAGAGCAGGCAACAAAAGGCCTGGAAAGGGAGGAAATAGGACAAATGGGGGAAGTGACTTTTCAGGAGAGCTGATCCCGGTTCCCCTGGGTGCTGGGGAGAGCAGAGCAGGGCAGCAGGTTTGCTTTTACAAAGGAATCTGGAAAAGCAAGTGGAAAATGAAACCTCTGCAGAAAGAAAATGCTTTCAACAACAAACGCACCTCTTAACGTCATGTGAAACTGTTTTGGTGTCCCCGAGAGGGGTTTGTTGGCTGCCACCAGGGCCAGAACAGCTCACCTGGAAAGGACAAGAATAAAACCAGGGCGAGTGTGGTGGGATGGAGCCGAGTAGGGCTGCAGCAGCCACAGCTCCTTTGTGTCCCTTCAGCCACCCTCAGACCAGACCAACTCATCTGCTTCAGTGCTGGGAAAGCTGAAAATGCCACCCGTGGGAAAACACACCGCAATTGAAAAGTGCAGGAGAGGAAACGAGGTGTCCTGGGGGCTCTGCTCCATGTTGGGCTGGCTCTGCTGGTCTCCCCCAGCTTCTGCTGATCCCAAATCGGGAAGAGATGGGTCCCCATCTCGGGAAGGACCTTTGTCACCCGAGCAGAGGACAGAGGGCTTGTGCTTCCCTTCCCAGCCCCTTCCCTCCCGCTGCCAGCCCCGGGGCTGTGGGGCATGTGTGGGGTGGTCAGCGTGGGAGGCTGGCAGATCCTCACTGCCCTGACCGGGTGGATCCTCCCTGGGATGAGCCACCGAAACCCTCGGTGTGGGAAGGGAGGAGAGGAGAGGAGAGGAGAGGAGAGGAGAGGAGAGGAGAGGAGAGGAGAGGAGAGGAGAGGAGAGGAGAGGAGAGGAGAGGAGAGGAGAGGAGAGGAGAGGAGAGGAGAGGAGGAGAGGAGAGGAGAGGAGAGGAGAGAGGAGAAGAGAAGAGAGGAGAAGAGAAGAGAAGAGAAGAGAAGAGAAGAGAAGAGAAGAGAAGAGAAGAGAAGAGAAGAGAAGAGAAGAGAAGAGAAGAGAAGGGAAGTGCAGGCGGCAGCGCTTTGTCTCATCTCATCTCCTCATTTGCAGCGTTCAGAGGAAGATTTAATTTGCCGGGCTCGGGGAAGAGGCTCCCCCTGCAGCGCTGGCTGCATACCAATGACCAGGGGCTCTCCTCGTCCTCGCCGGGCGCCCAGGGACACCAGCGGGGAAGCCTGGCCCCACCAGGCAGGGACACGTGGCCCAGGGACACGTGTGGGGCTGGCAGCTCTGCCTGGGCCGTGTCATTGCGAGCTCAGGGCTGGGATGCTCTGCAGGCACATCGCAGTTCCTGATCACATCTCACTGAAGGGCCTCTGAGCTTGCTTTGACTCCAGAGTGGCTCAGATGCTGTGGGACCACGGCACCCAAAATTCCCCACCGGTTTTGGAGCACAGAAGGTGTTTGTTTTTGGGGTTTTTTTTATCATGTGCTGCTGAAATATGAGGGATCCCAGGAATGGGCACTACAGGGCAGGCTCTGCTCATCATTCCGTGGTTGATACCACATCCCCTTCGCCATTGTGATCGTCTGTGTTTGGAACTAAATGGCATTTCAGGGAAAAAAAAAAGGCAAAGAGAATGTTGAGGTTTGTTTTTTGAGCACTTTTATTGTATACTGGTGCCTGTCCTGCCAGCATTGTGTCCTCCCAACTGGAGAAGAGCTGAATTTCTGCTGGAGACCCCTGTTTGCAACAAATCTGTTTGGGTTTTCCTGCAGTGCAAAGAGAAGTCAAATCAAGCTCTCACGGTTGCCCAAGCAGCCCTGCCAGCCCCACTGTGGACCGAAGGATTTCTGATTTGGAGCTAAAGCTCCCTGATCGCTGCTCAAGCTCTGGGGGAGCCGATGCTGTGAGGTTCATTCAGGCCCTGTGAGGGACACTGAGCTCATCCTTGTTTGCTCAGAGCTCCCAAAACCTTCCAGAGCAGTGGGGTGGGGGCTGAGCCAGTAACAGATGTTCTCTGGGACATCACAGAACCATGGAATTGTTGACACTGGAAAAGACCTCTAAGATCAAGTCCAACCATCAACACAGCACCACCACCATGTTCACCACTAAAATATGTCCCCAAGTGCCACAGCCACATGTTTTTTGAACACTTCCAGGGATGGTGACTCCACCATTTCCCTGACAGCCTGTGCAAGGGCTGGACAACCTTTCCCATGAAGAAATTTTCCCTAACATCCAATCTAAACCTCCCCTGGTGCAACCTGAGGTCATTTCCTCCTGTGCTGTCATTTGTTACTTGGGAGGAGAGACCAACTCCCACCTCTGCCCCTTCAAGGAGAAGGGGAAACTGAGGCTGGACCCATCTTGAAGGCCTGGAGAGAGGCCAGCTTTGCTCAGGGCCATTTCCCACCCGGTGCCCACCACTAGAATGAGCCCATCCCACCTCTGCACGAGGTAAACCTGTCCTGGCCAACCGCATCCAGGTTCCCCCTCTCTGTCCCTTCCTCCGCCTCCCTCTGAGCCCATAAATGCTCCTTGGTCCCCTTCCACTCCTGGGAGATGATTTGACAAGGAGAAAAAGAGAGAAACTGGTGGGGTTCGTGTGTTTTTTTCCCCCCAACCTTGCTTACAGCGGCGCGCTGGCTCTGAAAGCCCCTGGCTCTCTTTTGTGATCTCAACAAATCACCAGCACTTAAGCAAAGTGGGCAGAAAATTACAGGTTGTATTGCAAGTGAATGGAGAGGGAGAGCATGCTGGGGCCGAAAAACAGAGGTTTGAGGGTATAATAGAGAAAGCAGGGACCGGCAGGCTGCGGAAGCCTGCAAAGCCATCAGGTATTAGTTAAATGCTTCACGGGGTTCACGCTGCGAGACATAATCGCGGCTCCTGAGCAGCAGCCATTTGATTGTCTCTATTATGTCCCCTCTGAAATGATTTGGGAGATATTTCGCTTGGAGCTGTCAAGGTGAAGTCAAGGAAAACACTCTCCCTCTGACATGAGGCTCCCGGGAGGCAGAGCCCTCGGCAGAATCCTCCGGGGAGGAGGGTGGGATGCCTCTGCTCTCGGAGCTCTTTCCTCCTGCTTCCCCTGCCCGAGGTTCCTCCGTGCCTTTGCTCCCTGTGGTTTTTCTGCAGCCAGGTCAGAGCTGCCCTAGGGATGGGATCTTGTTTGGATTTCATGCCTGGTGTGGGGAAGGATCGTGCTGTCAGCCTATCCCACTGCATCTGGCGGCCTCTCCTCGTCGCTTCTGCGCTCCTTGGTTGGGTTTAGAGGGTGTGAAATGAGCTGGGGAGAGGTGGAGGGAGGGAAAACCCCATTGTGGGTGAGCCTAACCCCTGACTGGCAAACAGAGCATCCCCCTGGCCATGGCAGACCTCAGTCCATCTTCCACTGCTGGTCCTGGCACTGCCAGGGTCCTCTGTGCCCCAGGAGGGGCAGGGCAAGCCCGGGAACAAACTCTGTACTTAGGGGACATGGTGCAGGGACAGGAGTGGAAATGTCCCCATTCCCGAGGAGCACAGCCAAGCCCAGAGACTCAGGAAGGATGTGACAAAAAAACAACATTAAGCCGAGGTTGGGTTGTTTGGATCTCAGGACTTGGATAAAAAAGGAATTTTGAAGCACAAAGAGAACGCCTCACCCACGGTTGGTATGGGTGGCAGTCAGAGCTGTGCCCCTCGTCCCCAGCCGCCTGTGGGGACATGGGAACAGCCACTGCCAGCCTGCCTGGGAAAGCAGCGCCCAGGGGATGGGGAATGGGAAAAAGATCCTCCGCTGGGGGCTTGATGGCTGCCGTAAATAGATCTGAGCAGCGTCCCCATCGATCGCTGCTGTGCGGAGCTGTAATTAGATTGAGCTGGGGGAGAGGGATGTTGGGCTGCGTCAGCAGAAAGGGAAATTAATAAATAAACAAACGAGCACAGGAAATGTGGGATGCGGCCGCCGGCGGCAGCGCCGGCCAAAAATAACCCCAAATAGCAGGGGGCTTGGGGTGTGGAGCAGGATGTCACCTGTGCCTGGCAGTGGCACCAGCATTACTGCTGGAGCTCAGTGCTGCCCTGGCCCTGGTGGTTCGTGTTTGCCTTGGAGCTCGGAGTTATTAATGGGTTGTAATAATCACCCCTAAACATTGAATTGGGCTGGAATGTGAGGTTGGAAAGCTGGAGTGCTGGGGCTCGGGCTGGCTGTCGGCACTGTGCTGGGACTGGGTGCCAGCAGGCAGGAGAGCACAGCCTGGATTGCCAGGGGGACAGCTGGGTCACACCCACAGCTCCCGTGGGGATGTGGGAGACATTCCAAGTGCCATCCTGCAGAGCGAAAGCCCATGGATGGAGCGTGAGGAGCCCACCATGGACACAGGAGGAGCTGAGCATGCCAGGGGTGCTGGGAGGGCATGGGGAGGGTGGGCGAGGGGCACAAGTGTGGGGGGAATTTTTCTGTTTGTTGTTTGGCTTGGGGGGAAGTTTGGGGGGGTCCTTTTTTTTAAAATTTTTAAGTTCATGTCTGGAAAAAAAGTCAAATTTTCTATAAAGGCTTTTTTTGTTTGTTCTTTTTGCAAGCATCTGATGGTCATAGGGTAGGTTTCCACATTCTCTGCTGGCTGTTTGAGTAAGGTACCCCTGGGACAGGGTTCCCTAGCATCAACTTGGGCTGTCCCTTTGTCCCTAAGGATGGTAGTGTGCAGCCAAACCTGCCTAGGGGGGAGAAAGGGAGGGGAAGGTTTGGTGGTGGTTGTGTCCAGCTCGGTGCCTCCTGGCTCCTGCCCCAGCAGGAGCAGAGCTGGTGGCTCCACGTGGGGACAAGGGCAGGAGCGAGCCCAGCAGCTGAGACACAGTCTGCTGGGTAAAATGTATGCTTCATTGAGCTCCAGATCTCCCCAGCTCTGGGTGGAAGGGGTGGATGTCCTCTCTTAGTTCGAGGAGGTGTGAAGGGCTGGTAGTGGCCAGCTGAAGAAAAACAGGAGGAAGAGCTTGCTTGTTCTCCAGTGAGGAGGAAATTATTCCAAACACCCTCTGTTAACTCCTAGGCTACACAGGGCCTTTCCCTGGCCCTTTTCCTGGCTGTGGAGGTGTGTTTGGAGAGCGGGAAGTTGTTTATTCCCACAGGGAATGCCTGTCCCACACTGCCCCATCCCTGCAGCATTTCAGCCTTGGCCTCCAGCCCCTCCAAGCTCTGTGCTTGGAGCTTGGAAATTCCTTCAACTCCTCTGAGTCAAAGAGGCTCCTGCGAGTGCCTGAGAGAAGCATTTTGAAATCTGCCACCCAGACAGCAAATATCCCAAAGGAGCTGTGCCCACCCTGCAAAATCCTTTGGAAGATCTGAACCAAGAAACCCCAAAGGCTGAACACTGCTGCTGCCCTGGGCAAGAGTGGGACTTCCTTTGGGAAGTCTTTAGCCCATGGTTTGCTCACCCTTTTCTGAGCTTCCAGGAGGAAATGCTTTTTCCAGCCATGTAGGGTCAGATCCATGCTCTGCCTTGCCCGGGGCTTCTCAGGTTCCTGCAGTTCCATGTCTGGTTGAGTCCTGAGCAGCCAAATCCCTGAGCACCCTAATCAAACCTCGACAGCTTCAGGGTCAGCCCTGCTTTGAGCAGGGACTGGATCAGCCACCTCCACCATTCTGTGGTTTCCTAGGAAAATGTCACAGCAAAGGTCCCCTTGTCCCACCTCTTCCACCAACAGTGCACTTGATATTCCCACAATTGAAATTCGTGTATTTCTTTATTTTACTCCCCTCCCCCTCTGCCCCCTGCAGCATGGTGGGGTCAGGGGGGCTTTCCTGGCTCTCGCAGTCCTTCCCCACGTGACAGCCCCTTTGTCCTGACCTTTGGCTCAAGCCAAACCTGCAGGGAACCCTTTTAATTCTGTGCTGACAAATGTGCCGGAGGATCTGGTAGCAAAGGCACACGGGGGAGACAGAATTTCCTGGAGCCTCCAGTGAGTCAGGCAGGAAAACCCCATCCCAGTGCAGGTGGATCCATGGTCGATCCTGCAGTGGGACATGGAGGCTGCAGATCCACCTTTCCATAATGTCCCTGTCCCCAGCTCTTCCCTGCATTTCTGAGCTGGCAGCCGGGTGTGGTGACCAGGAGACACCAGCTCCTTGAGTTCTGCAGGGAGATCCACAGAGGGCATGAGCAGGTGAGAGCGACCCTGCTGAGGGAGGCTGATGGATCACCCCCAAAATTTTGGGATGGATCCCAACAGCCAGGCCCTGGGAGCAGAGCAGTCCGGAGGTTTCCTCAGTCTCTAGTCCCAGGGTTGTCTGGAGATGCTGAGACTTTTCCAAGGCTGTCACCCTGGTGTCACAGGAGACCATTGTCCCATCTCAGCAGGCGCTCAGGAGGCACAGGGAGGAAGAGGAGGGAGTGGTGGGCCACGAGCCAGTGGGTTTCCGAGTTCCCTGGAGGGAAGGGCCTGGATTTGGGCAGCCTGCAAGCAGGCCAGGGTGGGGAGCCCCAACTAACAGCCCTGTTGTCTCTTTTGAACATCCCCAGCTTGCAAACGCAAGGAGCAGGAGCAGCAGAAGGACCGGAGCCTGCAGCCCAAGAAGCAGCGCTTGGTCTTCACGGACCTGCAGCGCCGCACCCTGATCGCCATCTTCAAGGAGAACAAGCGCCCGTCCAAGGAGATGCAGATGACCATCTCGCAGCAGCTGGGCCTGGAGCTCAACACCGTCAGCAACTTCTTCATGAACGCCCGCCGGCGGTGCATGAACCGCTGGCAGGAGGAGCCAGGCGCCAACCCTGGGGTCCCCTCGTCTTCTACAAGCACTTTCTCCAAAGCATGATGTCCCCCAGCCCTCCCTGCCCCTTCCTGGATGTCCCCCTCATGACAAAGCCAACCCCAGACTCACACGCATGGCCTGAGTGGGGTGGGTGCTTTTGGGGTGGGTCCATCGGCCTCCCGAACCCTCAGCCGGGTGTCACCCATGGATGTGGGCCTCGGGCCACCTCCTGCTGCCACCTCCTGCTGCCACCTCCTGCTGCCACGTCATGCCAGCTCGTGGAGCAGGGACAGGGTTTGTGACCAGGTCAGCTCCATCCCCAGGAGGGCTCAGAGGAAACCCACGTGGAGCGAGGGGTGATGTGGGATGGAGGGAGCAAGTGAGGCACTGTTAGGGAGCAGCCCTGGTCCTTGGGGGTCCTTGGGGGTCCTTGGGGGCCCTTGGGGATCACAGAGCCTTGTCTTCACCTGCCCGCAAAGGGTTTTGGGGACAAGGGCCTGCCCTGCCCCTCAACCAACCTTGACCTCTGTCACAGCCACCCTTACAGCCACAGCAGAGGGGTAAAGGTGGGGGTGACACGAGAAGTGGCACCATGGGCTGGGCTCTGGCACAGCCCCACTGAACCAGGGCCAAACCCACCGTGGTTCCAGGGGGGCTGAGCAGGAAGGTGCTCCCGGTGTGCCTGGAGGGCTCCTGGCTCCTGCCAGGTCTCTGAGGCTCAGTGGGTCCCCAGGGCAGCCAGACCCTCCGTGCCATCCCCACGTGGCATTTCCCCGCCTTGAGGGCTTTGCCAACCTGGCTGAGGGCATTCCTGTAGTGTTTCCTCCATGGACACCCTCCTCTGATTCCCCGGGACATCCCCAGGAGCACCCACCCCCCAGGCCCCTCACGCACTCAGCCCCAACCCACGAGAGCCCCCCGGTCCCAGATCCCTCCGGAGAAGCTCCACGGCGAAGGAGTCCCTTCTGCCCCCACGGACCCGAGCGCCCCATCCCGAGGGGACCCCGACTGCTCCGCGCCGCCCGGCGCCCCAGCAGCTCAAAGAAGCACATTTTAGCTACAGAAATCGGGTATTTAAAAATAACAATTGTTCCAAAGGAGACGGGAGGAGAGACTCGGAGCGAAGGATCTGACCTTTCCCGGTGACTGAAGGCTCCACCTTTCACCGCCGGATTTCTGGTTCACTTTTCAGCCGAGGAATGGACACAGACAAAGCAGATTTGTTGGCTTTGCCTCTCGCCCCATCCACCCCTCGACACACACTCTTGCCCCCTCCTGCCCCCCCCCCACTTCATCTCTGTTACCAAAGAAATTACAAAACCAAAAACCCAACAACAACAACCAAAAAAAAAAATTCCCTCCTGGGAACCAACGTCGGTGCACGGTGGGAAAAGAAAAATCCGAGGGATCTGGTGGCGAAATCCAGCCCTGGGTGTGAGAAGGGGGAAAACTCCCCGAGGAGATTGAAAGGGAAAAAAACCAACCCCCCAGAAAAAGGAATAACAACAGAAACCACAACCAAACAAGCTCAACAATGACCGGCAACTTACCAAAAAGACACCAGATTTTTTTTTTTTTTTGTGCCAATTAACAGCCTGCCTTAAACGCGAATTTCTGGAGCAATGGTACTTAGCTTCAAAGGGATCGTTTCCTCCGAGCTCTCGATGGTGACTTGTGCCATATAAAAAAGCAATCACGAGGCCAAACCCTTACAATTAGCCCTTTCCCAGCCCCCGAGGGCTCCTTGCCAGCCCGGCATGTCCTCGGGAGGAGCAGGAGGTGCCGCTGGGGACAGGGAAGGGCTGGGAGAGGCTTGGGGATGAAGGGGGAGGCAAGGTCCCCTTCTTCCCCCACCACTTGGGGAAAAAAAATCCTCCAAAACCAACCATCAACCAAAAAAAAAAAAGGGACACTCCTGAATTTATGCGGGTAAAAAGTACCATCTGTGTTCTAGCATTATGTTTTCTTCGATTCACTTTACTTTGAGAGTGATCAGTTGTGTCACAGGAAGGCACCTTGTTGAAAAGAAGGAAAAAACAAAAAACAAAGAAAAGAAAAGGGTATGTTCACCAAAAAAAAAAAAAGAAACCAAAACCAAAAAAAAAAAAAGCACCCCCAAAAAAAAAGAGGAAAGAAAGGACAAAAGAATGAAGAGAGAAAGAAAAAAAACCCCTGCACATGAAGCCCTGACCAGCCGTGGTCACTGGTGGGGTCAGAGGACGTCTTGAACCAAAGAGCTCCTGGGGTAGGTGGGCGGTGGAGGGGCTGGGGGTGTCAGACTGGACACGGTCACACCCGACTGAACCGATGCATTGCTGGAAAGAGAGGGCGGGAGAGAGGGATGGAGAGAGGGGAGAGCGGGAAGGGGCAGGTGCCGCAGGTTTTGCCAACCAGAACCCAAAACCTAATGGGAATCTCATCCCCCCCAGGACCCCGCTCCCCGCCACTGATTTTTTCCCCTAATGTTGTTTCTTCTTGTCTTGTCGTGACGTGGTGACGATGGTGGTGGATTCCTGAACCCCATCGAGTAGTATTCAAGGGCTGAAAAGCCAGGAAGGGGGCCTTGGTTTGGGAAGTGAAAAACGCAACAGGAAAATTTAAAAAAAAAAAAAAAAGGAAAAAATGGAAAAGAAAGAAAAAGAAAAAAAAAAGAAAAGAAAGAAAAAAAGAGTAAATGCCACAGGCCCTCAAGGATGCAAAGACATTTCTAGTGAGAACCCGAGACTAAAGGCTACCTCACTTGAGTTTTCAATTTTTGTGATTTGAAAATCACGTCTGATACCAAAGATTTTGTTGCCTTGTCTGGTCTGTGCTGGAAACGCCACTTTCCCTGCTCCCCATGGCCGGGCCGGCCCAGAGCCCCCCAGCCTGGCTGAGACCCCCTGGCCACCCCCAGCCCCAGCCCCAGCCCTGTCGAGTCCCCAGAGAGCGAGGGAGGAGGCGAGCGAGCGACCCCGGGATGGCAGCGTGGTAGATGAGTGCCTTTTTCTTGTACCAAAGGTGTGTGGCCATTTCTTTGCTCCTCTGCTTTGATCCTAAAGACTCACGGTTACCTCAGCTCTCCGCAGGGACAGATTCCCACAGCTCTCGGAGTCTTTGGGTGCTGGGATGAAGGAAAGAACCCCAAGCCTTGTCCTGATTGAAGAGAAAACATCGCCCTCGCTGCGGGAACGGTGCTGGTCCCCGGCATGTCCCCCCTCTCGGATGTCGCTGTGTCCCCCAGGGTCCCTCCATCCAGCCCCTCTTGCCCCAGGAGCACAGAGCTGCTGTCCAGGGACGCTGCTCCCAGGGGAAGGCTTTGCTCCATGTCCCTCTCCAGCCTCTCGCTGCTGGGACCTTGCAGAAGGTGACAAAGTTTCCTCACGAGGTGTCAAAGTGACTTTCCTCACCGGGTGTTTTTGCTTTGCTCAGCTCAGACTTGGGCTTCGGTTCCCACTTTTGGTAGCACAGTTTGTGGCATTTCTGTTTGGAAAGACGAAGGCAGGAGCGATGGAAAGCTTCGGCCTGGGCTTTCTCCAAAAACTCTTCCTTTAGAATGAGTTGGAGCCAAACTCTTCCTTTAGGGAACAGGTTGGAGCCAAACTCTTTCTTTAGGGAATGAGTTGGAGCCAAATTCTTTCTTTAGGGAATGGGCTGGAGTCAAACTGTTCCTTTAGGGAATGGGCTGGACTCAAACTGTTCTTATAGGGAATGGGCTGGAGCCAAACTGTTCCTTTAGGGAATGAGTTGGAGCTGGGAATCCTTTCTGCAGGAGCCGTTTCCCTGTCCCCAGAGGGGCAGGTTTGGCTCATTGGGGAGGATCTGTGCACTGGGCCCGCTCTGTTCTGCCTCTTGGCTTCGGCAGAAGGCAGGGGAGGTCCCCTGGGGATGCTCCTCCCCAACAATCTCCAGAATGCCCAGTTTAGGGAAACCTTGGGTTGAACTGGACCTGTGTGGTTCGGTCTCCAGCCAAGGCGACTCCTTTGAGTTGGACCAAAGCTGCCCAGGGCCAGCCCTGGGGTGATCCTTGGGGCTGTCCTGTGCAGGGCCAGGAGCTGGACATGGGGACCCTTGGGGGCCTCTCCCAACCCAGGAGACCCCAGGATTTTAGGATTCTAACACCCCTGGTGAGAGCAGCCCCATCAGGATTCTCCATCCTGCCGGGCAGCCTGAGAGGGCCAGCCAGCCTCTGTCACCTCCCTGTCCCCCCTGTCCCCCCTCACACCATTGCCTTGGCCAGGGCCTGCCCGCCCTCCTGGCCACGCCACCCCCTTGTCCCCAACCCCCCCTGGCTTGTGATACCAAAGACGTTCTCTATGCAGGAGAAAGCCTTCATTGCCACCCAGCACAGACCTTACAAGCCTTTGACAATGTTCTCTGAAATACCTCAAAATATTTAATGTATAGTTTATGTGATAAAAAAAAAAAATTACTTAGCTAGTTTTTGGAATTTGTGACTTGAAGCTTTATACTGTTAAATTATAATTTTGCAGAAGACGGCATGTTCTTATTTCTTTGATGCGTTCAATGGGAGACATATTGAATGTTAAGGAAATGAAAGCTGGATAGTTTCACGATTTAAAAAAAAAAGAGAGAGAGAGAGAGAAAGAGAGAGAGAAAGATTAAAAAAAAAGGACCCTTGGAGTTTACAGATTTCATATTTAAACAAGTCCTTTTAAAAAAAAAAAGAAAAAAAAAGAAAAATGAATAATGATGACGATACCTTTGCGTTCAGATGTGTTACTTTTCTCTGAGTCATGTCGTACAAGAGTATTTATTATATGTGTTCTGTGTTCAAATGTAATTTAAAGAAGACAAAAAAAGACAAAAAAAAAGACAAGATGAGAATTTGATTTATGCATGAAAAAAATATACTCTTTCTTGAAGTAATGTAATAATTATTCGGGGAGGGGTGGTCGGGTGGGAGCGGGAGGGGACAAACTGTGCTTTTTTTGTCCACGAGTTTTTGGTTGATGAAGATTTCTCTGCATGGATCACGGTTCTGTTCCAACTCACAACCACGGAAAAGTCATCGTTTATCCCCTCGGTTTCTTCCTTCACCTCTTTTCTTCCTTTCCTCACTCTGAAAATCATGTGGCAGCCCCGGCGGGAGGCGAGGGCTGCTCGGGGACCCCCGGGGAGGGTGGGGGACACGGCCTGGCCCCATGCCCGGCAAACAGGGTAAGGGAATCCGGGACACGGGACCCTGCCGTGCCCACCCCTCCTCTGGGCTCTGGCTCCTCGCTGTGCTTTGTGCTTTTTGTTATTTTGGGGGCGTTTTGTGGTTTTTGGTTGTTTGGGTTTGTTTTTTTATTTTTGCTTTATCCAGCTCTGTGGGTCAAATCCCAAGCGCGGCCAAGAGGAGGAGAGACAATCAGCCACCACCACGACCTGAGCTGGCAAAGCCATGGGCTCCTCGTGTGCTCTGAGACAAGGGAAACAGCCCTGGGCACCCCAAACCCCCTCAGGGCTGGCAGGTGATGCTCCCAAACCCCCATCCTTGGGACAACATCACAGCCCTGCCTCTGCTCTTGCCCTGCCCACAAAGAGGATGAAGATGGTGCTGAATGAAGGCCCAGCTGGAGCTGGGATGGGCTGGAGTGAGCCATTCCTGGGATCTTTGTCCCCAAGAACGTGGTTTGGGTCAGAGGCACACCCAGCGTTCTGTCCCTGACACTGTCCCGTGCCACCAGCCTGGCTCTCGCTCTGTGCAGACACTGCCCCGGCTGAAGAAGAGTCCAGGCAGTGGAAATGGAGGATCCCAACCCACCAGGAGGTCTCAGGGCACTTTGGAAGGTCTTTGGAGCTTCCTGCAATGTCTGCATTCCACCCCAAGTGGCTCCTTCCTCCCCCTGCTCCCAGACAGGAGGAGAGGAGCAGAAAGGAGTCACAGCTTTGGGGACCATGGGGGTGATGGGGACCTGGAGGAGGCAGCGGTGCCATTCCCAGAGCATTTCCCTGAAACTGCTGCTTCCTCAGCCCTCTCCAACCTCTTCACCACTCCAGGTGGACCCAAAGCTCAGCTCACCACGAGGAAAGAGATCTCAGCTTCTTCAGGCCCCACCGAAGTGCCCCCCAAAATCCAAGGAAGGTGTTTTACAGTCTGGAGCTCTTGGCTGGTGCCGTGGCCCTGCAGCCTTTGCCACCTTCACGGCCAGCACCCACTGCCCAAGGACGTGGCTTTCAGGAGGAGATGACAGTTCCAGCAGCACTGATGGTTCAGTGGTCAGCACCACTCCAGCTGAAGCCCTCCTGCCCTCCGGGGAGCTTTGCATCCCCCCCAGATCCCATTCCCTCCTCTGAGACCTTCTCCCCCATGATGAGCTTGGAGGCCTAGACTGTGATTCCAGCTGCAAGGTCTGACCGGACTTGGATACAACCCCGAGCCACGAGTCCTTGGACCTTACAGAGACCAGTTGGGTTCCATCCTGACTTGAGAGACCCTGGAGAAGCCAAGATCTGAGCCCTCTTCCCTGTCCTTTATCCCAGCAGGGCTCTCTGGCTCTGCTGAGCCCTGCCCACGCCGGGGCCTGGCCATCCCTGCTGCCCACACCAACCAAAATGCCTGGAGGAGCAACTTGCCACGATACCAAAGATTTTTTTTTCCCCTGCAGGTAATGACAATCCGAGCTCTGTCCGAAAGACAATTCTCTTGACCAGGGTTGCACCCAAAGGGCGTTTTTGTGCTGTGGGGAGCAGGAGCAAACCCGGGGCCCTGGGAGCACCTCCGAGGGTGATGGAGGGCAGTGAGGAAGAGGAGGAGACCTGGGATCTCCCACTGAAACCTACTGGTTCATCCTGGCCACTGTTTCCTACTTGAATTGTGGAAATTTTCAGGGATTTGGGTCATTTCGTTACCTGTGGTGTTCCCTGGCCACTCCAGTTCTTCCTGGGGTCGAAGTTTTCCAGCGATGGCTTTTTTTGAAACACCACCAGTGGCAGTGGGACAGCGCTGTCCCCATCCTGCCGGGAACCAGGAGGATCGTGGGCTCTCGGGGTTGGTTTTATCCATTTTCATCCCACTCTGGCACAACCAGAGCTGAGCTTTCCCTGCTCTAACAACAGCTGCACCAGACATCGGCACAGAGTGAGAGAAATGGCTTTGCCAAAAAAAATCACCATTCAGCCTTTTTCCTGAGCATCCCAAATCTGGGTGGGGAATATGATCAGCTCCTCGTTACCTCTCTGCCCAACCCACACTGGGCACCACTGGGTTGGCACCGCCCCATCTGCCGGTCCCTGTCACCACCACACATGGGCTCCTTTCCCTTGTCTCAGAGAACACCCGGCCGTGGGACCAGACCTGCAGGAGCTGCCACGAGGAATCTGCTTCCTCTCACGTCTTTTTTTGGGATTTTTAAAGAGAGGAAATTAAAAATTCAAAGAACAAAATCTGAGTTTGTTTCGGGTTTGGGGGTTTTTTGGTTTTTTTCCTTTTTCCCCTTTTATTTCTAAAGGAAACAAAGGAGTCAGACAGAATCCAGCCCAGCCAGGGGAGAACCCACAGCCACAGCTCTGCCAGCCCAGCCTCCTCCAGAAAACATTGCTCATTTTTCTGTATAGCAATAGGTGATGCTTGTCCTCATCCCACACAGTCCGAGGGCCACATCTCTGAGTTTTTAAATTACTTTTTCCTTCTAATTAAATTAATTTAATTTTTTTTTTGCTGCTGCTTCATTGTTACTCTCATGGGATAAGTTTTATTCTACAGCGAAATGCAATTGTTACTCCTCTGTGTCTTGCAACTATATTTGTTTAAGCTATTTACAAATGTTAAAAAAGAAAAAAAAATAAAATAAAAAAGAGTCTTATGTGTCAGGCACTTTATCCAAACTGTGCTGTGTGCTCTGGAGTTTGTTCCTTGTTCTTTGCAATGACTCACGCAGGGGAAGTTATCAGGAAATTTAACTCCAGCCTGTCAACAGGTTTTAAGAGAGAGAAAAAAATTAATCTCTATTTGTTCATCCTCTACTGGTCATGACTGTGTTGTATTTCTGCAGCTTTCTGTTTCTTCAATAAATTATTTTCTAGTCATTCACCCTGGCGTGTGTGGTGTCCCGTGGTGATGAGGGGTCAGTGCCCTCCCCCTGCCTCCTTTAACCACCTCACTCCCCTCACAAACCTGGCCTGGGACATTCGGGGATCATGCCCAGGAACCCAGGAAAGGTTTCTCCCCCTGTTTTCCACCTGGCAGTTGCAGCAGTGAGAGCTTTCCCAGAGGAAACACTTTTATTTCTTGGCACCATCCAGGCCCTTCTGGCCAGAGCCCAAGGAAAACACTTTAATTCTCACAAACGCGGTGCCGATGAGGCCAAAGCACTTGTAAAACAAAGCCCTCGATCACGTGTGCTGCAGGCAGGGCCAAGCCCCCATGGATGATTTAATTGTGTATCTTTGTACCCAAATTTCTTGTCCTGTTGTGCCTTTTGCCATGGCACAAGCGCTGCTGGCACAGAGTGAGGGACACAGGACCTCTCTGTGCCGCTTTCACCCTTCATGGCGTAGCAGAGATTGACAGGAAAGGAGAGAAAAGCTAAAAAGTCTTTTTAATTAAAAACCAAAACCAATAAAAAGGGTGACCCAGTCACCAGACAGTTGTTCACACACAGCAGCCACTGCTGGTGGCTCTGGCTCTGTGGAGTGTGTCCCCTGTGCCCACCGGGCAGAACTTAGCCACGTTCCCCCCAGAAGTGCTTTTTGGGGTTTTGCAGAGCCTGTGGCCATAAGTTGTCCCCAAAGGTGGGGACACCAGACTTGGGGGAGTGGTGTGGAGATGGGGCAAGGCACATGGAGGACACGTGGCCTTGTGCAGGGACAGCAAAGGACGGAGGTGGGGATGGTGGGGCTGCAGGAGCCAGGCTGCTCTGGCTGGAGAAGGAAAACCTGCAGGTGATTGATCAATCAATCAATCAGTCATACCTGGCTCCCCCTCCAGAAATTCGGGGGCATTTTAAGGTCACGCTGCTCCAGTCTGAGCCACCTGGGCTGGTGGAAGGTGATCCTGCTCATGGCAGGGGTGGAACACATGAGCTTTAAGGTCCTTTCTCACCAAAGCCCTCTGGGATTCTGTGACATAAAAGCCACAGGATCGAAACCAGCCCTTGGTGGGAACACAAAAAGGGTTCTTCGTGCAGGCACTGCAGCTCAGGCCCTGCGGGTGGGAGTGATTGGGGTGAGGGGCTGCACCCCACCCAGCCCACTGCTGCTCATTAATTCAGCGGTGCAGTAACGAGTCTGGGTCAGCAGCACTGCTGTTTGTGGGTCTCAGACAATCTCAGACAGGAGGAACCCCGGGGGCTCAGCAGGGGGAAGGGGCTGGGCTGCCAGCCAAGGGGACACAGGGCGAGGGGACGAGCCTGGTGACAGCACTCAGTGGCTCTGCCAGCTTTACAGGCTCCGCTGTGCACAGTGTGGGGACACGGAGCCACTGCAGGACACAGCCCAGCAGCAGCATCCCCCCCCCCCCGGCTGGGCCACCCCCTCTGCAGCCACAAAACCAGCAAATGGGACTAGAGGTGTCCCCTGAAAGGAGGGGACCGGCCAGGTGTGTGCCCTGTCCCCTCCCGGCACGGTGCGAGGCTGACGCCGGGGCAGCTACACCGAGGGGCAGTGCAGGGAGGACACAGGCGGGGTGCCCTCGGGGTGCAGGGGACCCCGGGCGGTGCCGTGGGTGGCCCTGGCCCGCAGGCTGTCCCCGCGGGTGATGAGGCTGGCGTAGCCCTCCTGGTGCGAGAAGGCGTAGCTGGAGCGGCGGCGGAGGGAGCGGCGGGGGACGTGCGAGCGCAGCTCCACCGGGGGCTCCGGCTCCCGCTTGGCCTTCAGGCGGATCCTCTGCGGGGACAGGGGCAGGTCAGGGCTGGGGACACGGCCCAGGAGAGCCCTCACCCCGAGGGGGAACGTGAAGGAAGCGTGGGGGCACCTCCACCGGGACAAGGTTTGGCTCCCGGCTCCAGCATGAGCTGATTTCCCATGGGGATGAGGGATGTGGGCATTCCCCCAGGGCTCTGCAAGGCTCGTGGAGCTCCGGAGGACAGTCTCAGCTGGGGACATTTCCCGGGCAAGCCCTCACCCCAAGGTGGGACACACCTGCCCTCCACCAGGACAGGGTTTGGCTCCCGGCTCCGCCATGAGCTCATTTTCCAGGATGGGATGAGGAATGTGGGCACAGTCCCAGGGGTCCGCAAAGCTCACGGAGCTCTGGAGCACAATCTCAACCCCTGCTCCCACCTGGGACTCTTTTGAGAGTATAACCCCGAACCCAGAAGGGGATGAGCTCCACCAAGGCTAGGGTGGCACAGGGACCTGCACCAGACCCCAGGGCCTCCCAGGGGGTCCTGGAGGACAATTCCGTACTGCAGCCAAAAGCAGACCCTCTCCAAGAGCTGGATCAGGGCTCCTGGCCTCCTGCTGGGCCATGGAACAATGTGGGGAGAGGCCCCTGGAGTCAGAGTTGGGTGGCAGTGTCAGGAAGAACCACCGTTAGTGGAGCCACCAGGGAGAGGTGACACGTCCAGGCATCCCTGGGGATCCTCCCCCTTCCCACCACCAGTCCCAGACACCGACACTGGTGGGAGGCAGGACCATGCTAGCCCCCCCCGACCTCACCTGCTGGGTGGTGGCTCTGCCCAGGGTGGCACTGAAGGCGTGGACAGTGAGCGAAGGGAGGGTGTTGACCACCAGGGACAGCAGGACCACAAGCAGGACGTAGGGGTCAGTCAGGGCATTCCAGCTGGCATCTGTCAAAGCAGGAATTTGGGGGTGATGTTTGCGTGGGGAAGGTGGAGAGGACAGAGGGCGCAGGTGTTGGGGGACAGACCCCAGCCAGGAAGGTGCTGAGGCTCTAAAGAGGAGATGGTCCCTGAACTGGAGCTAAAAGTCAAGACAGTGATCGAGAAGTGGTGATGAGGAGATGATTGACAAGGTGGGAAACAGCTCCTAGCACCAAGGCCAGGCTGGGCTGCCAGCCTGGGGAAGGGCAGGGCTGTGGGGGTCCCCGGGCACCTCACCTGGGAAGCGGAAGATGGCAGGGGCTATCCTGAAGGCATTGACGCTTTGGGTGAGGAAAGAGAAGAGGCAGAAGAACAGCAGGCTGGCTGTGACCATCAGGAAGGACAACACAGTCCAGTACTTGGTGTCCAGGACAATCTGTGGGGACAAGGGCGGAGCACTCAGAGCCTCATGGGGGCTGTGGTGACCCCATTGCATTCCTCCTCCATCCCACAGAGATCATCCCCCAGCCCTAAAGCTGTAGTTGCACTGTTTTAGAAATCTTTCTCTTCTTTCTCAGGGAGAATAGAGATAAGCTGTATTTTTGTACTTTCTTAATCTCTGTGTTTGGTATTAGGTGTTGTATAGCTGTGACCAATGGTTTTAGGAGGTGGATTCCCTGCTGACCAACAGTTGCTAGATTATTAATGGATATATAAAGAAGTTTCTGTAAATAAAGTTTCTCTTTTCGCCATCTTGGGTCCATCTGCCTGCTTCCTCTGCCAGCTTCTGCGAATCTCAGGAAATCTAAACCAACATAAAGCCACTGGGGATGCTGCCAGAGAGCCTAAAGATCTGCTGTGGGGCAGGATGGGGAAGAGCAGATCACAGCTCACCTCCACAAGGACCGACAGCAACGCCGACACAGCCACTGTGACAGAGAAGGACTCGTAGTCACCCACGGCCTTGGTGCCAACGTGGTCCTCAAAGGCCCAGAGCGCGATGTAGAAGCTGATGAGGGAGGTGCCCACCCCGTGCAGGAGGGTCACACCAAAAACACGGTAATTGAAGAGCTCGTCCTGCTGCCCGACCACGTAGAGCTCAGGGAACTCCAGGCTCTGCTTGGCACTCACATCCTGCCGGGAGAGCATCCCAGAGGGGATACGAGGATTGGGGGAGAGAGAGAATGCCAGAGGGGACGCAGGGACTGGGGGAGGGAGAGCATCCCAGAGGGGACGCAGGGATTTGGGGAGGGAGAATATCCCAGAGGGGACACGGGGGTTGGAGGAGGGCAAGAGTACCAGAGGGGACACGGGGATTGGGGGAGCAGGATGGGGCCACCCCACCCCACACACCCTCGGGGAGAGCTGCACTGGGTCCCTCTGCCTGGTGGCTCTGGGGTGAGGGGGACAGGCACCCCAGCACTGAGGGTGAGCTCCAAATGCCATGTCCTGGCACCAAGGGCTGTGCAGATGGGCTGCAGTGACTGCGGCTGCTCCCACCTGCCGAGGGTGGCACAGGGCTGGGTGAGCCTGGGGAAGCTGTACCTGCTCCAGAAGGCCCACGGACAGCACGGGGTAGGCGGTGTAGAAAATGTTGTAGAGCGCAAGGAACCAGCCCTCATACAGAGGCTAGGAGGGAACAGGGAGAAGCTGTGAGCTCAGAGGTGCTTTGGAAAGACTCAGAAAGGAAAGGATGCCCAGGCCCCAGGACACTCAGATCCAAATGTGGAAATCACCATGGACTGCCCCAGCCTCTGCATCAGTCCCACTGTCTGTAGGGTCATGCTGCAGACCAGAGTATGGGGCTGGAGCCACCCAGTGCTGATCTAGTCTCACTTGACGATGGCCCTTGGGATCAAAGCTCCCATTTTGGAGGAAATCCGATTCATGCACATGGGATCTTTTCCTCCGTCTCTCCAAGACTGAGCAGCAGCTCACAAGGACATCCTGAATCTCCCCAGAGAAGATTCCCCGTTGGAATCTCTTCCAATCCAGGCAGGTAAAAAGCAGATAACCAGTGCAGATAACCAGGGGTGTCTCAGCCAGGCAGCCCCGAGAAATTGGACATGGAAAAGGAGAAAAGGGGACCAAGGTGGTGATGGGGATATGTGTCCTCCAGACAGCCCCAGGCACGATCCCTGCAGGGGATCCTGAGCAGGGGGAGCTGTAACACTGCTGTAGAGACCTCCACGGGATGGACGTGAGCCCTGCGCCCCTCACCTGAGCCGTGAATCCGCTGTGGAAGGCGAACCACACCTGGGCCAGGAGGCCAGCGAAGGTCTTGTAGAAGAAGCAGCGGAGGAACTTGCAGATGCGCAGGTAATTCCAGCGGCCGTGGACGAGCAGCAGGCGCTGCAGGAAGGAGAACTGGGCCAGGGCGTAGTCGCTGCACTGCACGGCCTGCAGCCCCTCCAGCCCACTGATGCCCACCCCGATGTCTGCCGCTGCGGTGGGAAAGGCACATGGGGAGGTTTGGGGGGAGCTGGGGGCTTGATTTCCCCGTGGGTTGTCCCCAGGAGTGTGAATCCAGCAGTGATGGGCAAAAAGAACGAGCCCACTCTGTCTCCTGTCCTGGATATTCCATGGCAAGAGCACAGCCCCACGTCAGGCCTGCTGGGAGGGGCAGGGATGGCTCCAGCTGCCCACCTTGGGCTTTGGATGCTCACCAAGGTTCACCCCCAATGCCAAAAGCAGGAGGGCCACCCTGTGCTCATCCCAGGCTGGTCCCTGTCCTGTGCCTCTCACTCCCCTCCCAGCACAGCACTGATTTGGGGCTTCCCCTCCCAGCTCCTCACCCCAAAGGGAAGGGTGAGGTGGTGGAGGTGACAAATGGGGCACCACCATCACCAGCTGGACGCACCAGCCAAACCCCAACCTGCCCCTGCCCGAGCCTCACTTTTGATCATGTTGACATCGTTGGCCCCATCCCCGATGGCCAAGGTGACAGCCTTCTTGTGCTTCTTCACCAGCTGCACCATCAGGGCTTTCTGCTTGGGGGTCACCCTGCAGCAGATCACAGCCTGGCAGCTCGTGGCCAAGTCCACAAAAGCCTTCTCCACCAGACGTGCCTGGTCCTGCGAGGCCTCAGCCCTGTCACAGCGCTGCCACCACCACGGCCACCCCTTCTTCTCCTTCGGCACCTCTCCCGCGTGGAGGATTTTGTCCTTGGGGCAGAGCACACGTGGTTGGGACTTCACCCTCAGAGCATGAGAGCCCTGAGCTCCTCAACAATGCTCTTAAATGCTCCAAAATGTTACTCTGGTTTTCTCCAACTCCATCATACTGTGCTGTGAGCCCAGTATGGCCCAGTATGGCCATGGCAGTGTGGATTCCCACCCACCCTGTGCCACCCCACACCACCGAGCAGCTTTGGCCAAAGCCCCCCAAGACCAAAGGGTCACTCCGAAGCTGTTCCCCTCTCCACTCTTCATTACCCAGCCCCAAGTGGGCTTTTCCCACCTTTTGGGCAGGAGGAGCACCATGTCCTACATGTGCTGGTGCCACCCAAGGCTTTGGTAGCACCAGGGAAGAAACAGCCATCAGGCAGGGAGCAGAGAAGAGCATCCAGGTGCCACCTTACCAGGAAGTCCCCGCTGACAATGATGGCTGTCCTCTTGTGGCACAGAGCCTCTGGGCGCTGCTGGGACAGGCGGCTGCTGCACAGGGCGTCCCCACTGCCACTGAGGTTGTTGTTGCTCTCCCAGTAAGCCTGGAGGATCTCGCTGTGGGAGGAAGGGGGGGTTGGACCTGAGCTGGGGACACCGGGAATGCTGGTAACACCCACAGTGAGCCTTCATCATCTCAGAGCCAGGGAGGTGGGACTGGTACCCAGTGCTGGGAACAGGGGGGACGAAACAGGGGCCCCAAGGGCTCATTGATATCAGCAATCAGCCTCTCTCCCTGTGGTTCACAGGCTGGAGAGAAGCCTAAACCCCTTCTGGTCAAAGCCTGCCAAGGAAGAGCACACAGTGGGTACAGAAACAGGTGGGGAGGCCAAGAAAAGCCTCAATGGATGAGGACCATGGACATCCAGGCTGGGACAGGGAAGGAGAACCTCTGGCTGTGCTGACCTCTCCACCCTGCCCCGGCTCCTCTGCCCTCGGATGTCCTCAGCAGGGACAGCAGTGTCCTGAGGCAGGAGGTGACAGTTCCTCACCTGACCTCCTTCTCCTCCAGGATCTCCATGTCGTCCGTCAGCAGCCTGCAGGCGTAGCCGATGTTCATCGCGGTCTCTGCAACACCCAGCTGCCAATGGGGCACGGTGCTGCCCCCCAGCCCAGGGCAGCCCCAGCCCTCGGCTCCAACAGCCCCTGGTGGGCAGCAGCTGCTTCCCCTGCCTCAGTTTCCCCCATCTGGGATGTGCTGCCATTGGAGAGTGAAGGGAGCAGCAGAACCAATTCCTGCCCACTCCCAGGGAACCTTCTCCTCTCTGGTCCTGCTTAGGGGAGAGGCTGAAATGTGTTGGGGGTCTGGGGGTGCCTCCACTGACCTTGTTTGTCTCCTGTCAGCACCCACACTTTGATGTTGCCCAGTTTCAGCAGCTGGATGGTCTCAGGGACTCCATCTTGCAGCTTGTCCTCGATGGCCGTGGCCCCGAGCAGCTGGAGGGGGTGAGTGTGTGTCATGGCACGGGGCAGGGCAGGACGCAAAGGTGGGCATCACCCCTGGATCCGGCCAGCAGCCCTTGCTGGGGTGGACACAACCCGGCAGGTATCACCCCAGTGTCCCAAAGTCACCCCTGGGGACAGGCTTTGGGTTGGACACTTCACCCCTCCATCCTGAGAGCCAAACCCCGCATTCCTGCCCTCTGGAGCACAGAGAGCTCCTCCTGAGCCAGCCCCGTCCCACCTGCAGGTTCTGCTCCAGCTCCTCGTAGAGCCTGTCCAGCTCCCGCGCGCGGTCCTGCAGCAGCACCGCGGCCTCGCCGTGCCTGCGGCTCCAGGCGCGGAACTCGGCCTCGCTCACCTCCCTGCTGGCCACGCACAGCGTCCTCAGCGTCTCCTCTGCAAAGCGCTGCAGGGACGAGACATCAGGACTCTCCTCCCTCCCCAGGATCGCTCTCACAGGACCCTGAGCCAGCCGTGGGCAGAGCCACAGACACTGTGGGACCTGGGGGTCTCTTTCTGGGCTCCAGCTCCCTTCCCCAATGCCACAGCAGCCCCATGAGCACCCTGGGATGAACCTGGTCCGTGCAGAACACCCAAGGTGGATTCCATGCCCTCTCACCCCCTGTCCCATACACAGGTGAGGCTCCTAGAGCAGAAGGAAGAACCAAAATCCGAAAGGCAGAGGGAGAAAGAGCAGCAGGGATCTGCAGGACACCCAGCCCGAAGCCAGCAGTGGGAGAGCAGTGCTGTCCCCCGGGCTGGGGTGGCACTCACATCCAGGGCCCTCTCGGTGAGGCTCTCGTTGGGCCCTCGCCGCCGCAGCCTCTCCAGGATGACAGTGTCGGCACCCTTGGTGTAGAGCCGGATGGTGCCCTGGGGGTCTCGCACTGCCACGGAGGGGAGGGACACCTGAGTCCCCTCAGAGGTGGCCCCACTCCTCACTGTCCCTGCACAGTGGCCACACTGGCTCGTGTTGGCCCCCGGAAGGCACCGCAGGGCTCGCTGGTGTTTTTCCACACACGGCCACAGGAAGCACAGGAATATCCCCAAATCTGGGGCAGGGTCAGGCCTCAGGACTGAGGTCAGTTCCTCACTCAGCTCCTCTGAGCCCTGGATTTAGTTCCTCTCTCTTGGCTGCCCAAACCCTTCTCGCTACCTTCCCCAAGGTGAGCAAACCCACGGGGCAGACCAGGATGATCCCAAGGAGCTCGGTGCCATTGTGGCCACCTGCAGCCATCCCAGTGCTGAGGGCTGAGCATGGAAGAGACCCTGGAGGGACCCCCCGGGTCACCCCACCCCACTGACCCAGGACAGACATCCTCTTGCGGTCGCTGTTGAAGTCCAGCATGGCCAGCACCTCGTAGGTCCTGGTCCTGCCCAGCTCCCTGACGGTGATGCTGTCCTGTGTCCGTGCCAGGAACACATAGCCCAAGCTCCTGGCGGCCAAAACCAGCGCTTCCTCATCCGGGGAGGCTGCCTGGTAAACCAGCTGGTCTGCAGGAGAGGAGGGGGATTAGACACGGACCCTCCTGGCCAAACAGCACCTGGACAGATGAAATGTGCTGTTCATGTCTGGCTGTGACACCCTAAAGCCTGAGCTGCCAGGCTGGGGAATCTCAGTCCTGCTTGTGTCATCTGGAGAGGGATGTGGGACAAGGGATGGAGGGACAGGACACAGGGAATGGCTTCCCAGTGCCAGAGGGCAGGGACAGATGGGATATTGGGAAGGAATTGTTCCCTGTGAGGGTGGGCAGGCCCTGGCACAGGTGCCCAGAGCAGCTGTGGCTGCCCCTGGATCCCTGGCAGTGTCCAAGACCAGGCTGGGCAGGGCTTGGAGCAGCTTGGGACAGTGGAAGGTGTCCCTGCCATGGCAGGGGTGGCACTGGATGAGCTTTGAGGTCCCTCCCAGCCCAAACCATTCTGGGATTCCGTGATCCCTTTTGCTCGTTGTCCCAGACAGGATCACCCCCCTTGTGTTTCTATTCCCACCCATGAGCTCTAAAACCACCCAAACACACATCCATGGCTCAGGGACAGTGGCACGTGCCACCCCCAGGCTCTCACAGTCCCCAGTCCTCACAGCTGAGCTTTGCTGGGCACTGCCAGACCCCAGCACAGCCCCCATGCCCCGAGGGGAAACTCAGCCCTGCTCCAAAGTCCCCAACCCACCGCCCCTGTCCTCCACCATGACGGTGTGGCAGAGGGCCAGCAGCCTCAGGAACTCCCTCAGCACCGGGTCCTTGTCCCTCTGGGCAGCTTCCAGCAGTGCCACATCGCACACATCCGACCTCTGCTCCCCGGGGTGCTCCCAGCTCTGCCCCGAGCCCTGCAAGAGGACAGGCAGGATCAGGAGCCCGAGGGGACCGAGCTCGGGGCTCTGTGTCCCCAGGAGCGCTGGGGGTGTGACACGGTGACACTCTGCTGGCACGGACCCCAGCTCTGCCCTGCCCACGCCAAGGGGTGAGTGTAGAACAGCCGGGCATGGAAAACCCCAAAAACCAGAGCTGCATCATTTTGTGACCCCATTCCCCTGCCCTTAATGGCAGCTGAGGAGGGGCAAACTCTCTGAGCCCCTCTGGGAGCCAGCTGAGCTCCTCAGCTGTGCCCGGTGTCACCGGTGTCACCAGGGCCACGTGGGAGAGGGACTTACGCACCGGTGGCTGTTTGTTCTCATGGCCTGTGCCTGGACCTGCCAAAATAAAAATAATCCAGTTAATAGAGAGCTGGCAGGGGGCTCGGGGCAGCTTCTCTGCTGGCCAAAAAATCAGCAAAAATGCACCAGTTCAGCATCTGCTCAGTGTCGGGCTCCACTGGGATATCCAGGCCTCTCTTTTTTGCTTTTTGTCCAGATTTTCACCATGATTTTAATGTTAAAAATTCAGGTCTGCTTTCACCTGCATTTCCTGCGAGATTCTTCTGCCCAAAGAGTGCTGGGATTAGGACAATGCTGCTCCACAGAGGTGCAATGTGCTACACCAGGCAGGGAAAATTGGGTTTATTCCTGCTGAAAAGCTTTGTTAGGGTTATTTTGGCCCTCCTTTTGCTTTTATGGCTATCCATTCGGCTCAGGCTCCTGATACTTGTCTCAGGAAAACAGAGCTCCATGCTAAAGCTCGGGCCTGCCCTGCTCGTTACATTTCACTAATTAAGCATCAAGACAGCTCCCAAAGAGAGCCAAGAGCTGGAGTAAATACAGCAATGGGGAGAGGAAGGACTTGGCAATTTTCAAGGTTTTAAGGGAAAAACCAAGCAAAAATAATAATCTAAAAATGTAAAAAAACCCAAAAGACCCCAAAGAGACAAATTTAAAAAAAAAAAAAAAAAACAAAACAAAAAAGCAAAGAGCAATTACACACATTCACTCTAATTAAACACCTTCAGGGGAATGATAATTTCCTTGCCTCCTCCATAAGTCACCTGGAAGCCTCAAAGTGCTCAGATTTGGAAACTAAGCTGGAGATTCACCAGGAAATTACGCAAAGAAGAAAAGCAACAGCTCCTTTTTCTCTATGAGACCTTAACAGAAAATAAAAACCCACAGGCTCCCCGTGCCCATCTCCCGTTCCTGCTCTGCCTGGGCCATCAGCTCACGATTCCAGGTTGGATCTGCCCCACCCAGGCTGTGGTTGGTGTAGCTGCTCTGAGTTCCCACCCCAGGCCTCCTTTTTGCTCAGGGAAAGCTTTGCTGACCTCAGCTGAGTTTGGGCCATGGAACCTCTCCCGTGCTGGAGGTGCCCTGACCCTGTGGGACCTCATGTGGCCCCAAAACCGTGGGAGATGAGGACAAGGAGAATTCCTACAGCACCACCAACACCCATCCAAATGTCCCAAGCAGGCAACAATCACGATTTGTGTTGGAAAAAGCTCTTTCCAAACTTTCGGGCCCTTCACTGGACCTCCAGATCTTTTGGTCACCAAGGGCCAGAATTCCAGAGGGGAGCCCAGAGCCCAGTGGGTGATGAGCCTTTTGGAAACCTGGCCACGAGCAGTGAAAACCCTGTGGCCTTTTCATTCCTCCAGGGGAATGAAGGCCGGCAGCTTCGTTCCCCTGAAGGTGTTTAATTAGAGTGAACGTGTGCTCACTGTAATTAAATGCTGTGCCCTGACACCATGGGACCTCAGGTGGCCCCAAAAACGTGGGAGATGAGGACAAGGAGAATTCCTACAGCACTGTCTGCACCACCAACATCCATCCACGTGTCCCAAGCAGGCAACAACCACAATTTGAGTTGGACAGGGCACAGCAATAAAAAAGCTCTTTGCTTTTTTGGGGTTTTTTAAAATTTGTCTCTTTGGGGTCTTTTGGGGTTTTTTTTCACTTTTAGATTATTATTTTTGCTTGGTTTTTCCTTTAAAAGCATCCAAGTGTCTTCTACACACTCATCCCAGCCCAAGTTACCGTAGATGGTCCCGTTGATGCAGCATTTCTTGAAGCTCATGATGTTCTGGGTCAGGGTGCCCGTCTTGTCCGAGAAGATGTACTCGATCTGGCCCAGCTGGTCGCTGAGGCTGGTGCTCCTGGCCTCAGCTGGGATGTCCTTGGCACCGTAATACATCTCCAGGTCCCAGTTAATGAAGCAGCTGTTCACCAGGTAGATGAATTCAAACCTGGGGAGTCCAGGAGGAGGAAAGAGGGAGGAGGATTTGGTGTTCATCACAGTCCAGGGGAACATGGGGACCTGAGACAGGGAGAAAGGGCAGGGGGAGCTCCCCACTGTGATCCTACTGCTCTGGGCTCGGGGGAGGCCACAGGGTTTTCACTGCTCGTGGCCAGGTTTCCAAAAGGCTCATCACCCACTGGGCTCTGGGCTCCCCGCTGGAATTCTGGCCCTTGGTGACCAAAAGATCTGGAGGTCCAGTGAAGGGCCCGAAAGTTTGGAAAGAGCTTTTTCCAACACCAATTGCGATTGCTGCCTGCTCAGAGCGGCTGTGCCCTTCTCCCCAGGCTGCTTAGAGGGAGCAGCACCTCCCCGGAGCCATCCCCTCCTGCCCGTGATCCCCAACACCAGGGGCTCTGATCCCTGCTCTGCTTTTCCCCAGGAAGATCTCAGAGCACATCCTCGGTGTTTGTAGGATGCACACCCCATCCACCCTTCCCTGTCCCAGCTAAGGGAGCACATGGGAATGACCTGGGCCACACCTTGACCGTCAGTGCAGCCCCACTTGGGGCTGTGACCCCAATCCCGGGTGAAGGGCGAGGCAGTGCTGAGCCCCAGACCTTTCCAAGCTCCACAGTGCTTACGTTATGTACATGGACATGGGAATGATGATGCTCAGGAGGATGGTGAAGCCCCAGAAGTTGAGGAAGGCCTGCTGGGCAGGGGTTGTGTGCTTGTAGAGGGCAGCCAGGTAGCTGTGCTTCTCCTGGAAAGTCCTGGCCCAGAACCCAGAGGCAATGGCGAGGCCCAGCGATGTCGCCAACAGCACCAGGAAGATCTGGGGTGGGAAGCCAGGAGGAGAAGGGCCCAGGATGAGAACATCCCATCACAGAGCCCACCAGACTCTTCTCTAGAAGGCTCCAGGGAGAGCTCAGAGCCCCTGGCAGGGCCTAAAGGGCTCCAGGAGAGCTGGAGAGGGACTGGGGACAAGGGATGGAGGGACAGGACACAGGGAATGGCTGCCAGAGGGCAGGGAGAGATGGGATATTGGGAAGGAATTGTTCCCTGTGAGGGTGGGCAGGCCCTGGCACAGGTGCCCAGAGCAGCTGTGGCTGCCCCTGGATCCCTGGCAGTGTCCAAGGCCAGGCTGGACAGGGCTTGGAGCAGCCTGGGACAGTGGAAGGTGTCCCTGCCCATGGCTAGGGTGGGACTGGATGAGCTTTAAGGTCCCTCCCAATTCATTCTGGGACTCTCAGATTCTGTGAACATGTTAAACCCAAGACATTTTGAGGAAAATACCGCAAGCTGAAGAAAATCAGCACCACTTATGCATGTGGCCTCTCCTGAGGAGCCCTGAGAGCCCCCCGGGAGCAGGGCAGAGCTTGGCACCACTCACCACGATCACCAGCCGGTCCATCATGTGGTCCAGCTTGGTTTTCTTCCGCTTGATCTTTCCACAGTTCCTCATAATTTTGGAATCAAACCCTGGGCAAGAAACATTTCAGAAGTAAAAACGCCAAGTCCCCAGCAGGCTGCAGGGGACCAACCTGAGGGGCGTTGAAGGGGACTGAACCAGGTCAGCCAGGCTGGTTCCCTCCGTAACGAGACCTCCCCACCCCTGCAGAGTCCTGAGGGCCATCTCCCTCCATCAGTGCCTACGGAGCCGTGGCTGCACACTCTGAAATGTGATGGTCACCCCAGATCTCAGCCCTCCCTGTCCCCACAGCTCCCCAGGGCCCAGCCCCGAGCTGCACGGGGTGGATTGGATCCGGGATGAGGTGCAGCTGTGTCCTGGGGTGGCGTAATGATATCTTGTATTCCCTATCGTTTGTATGCTTGACTAGGAACATGGTCCTGTAGCTTTAACTGTGTCCTGCAGCTGGGAGAAAGCTCTGCCAGCGCGGGATGGTTTGAAACTCTTCCCCAGGGCTGTTCTACAGGGGAGTGAGAAGGAAGGAACACTGTTTTTTTTTTAGTCAGTGGCTGCTGCTGGTTGCTGCTGCTACTGGTGTGGCTGCTGCTTGGGGTTTTTTTTGTTGTTTTTTTTCCCCTGGGATTGTTTTTTCTGTCGTTTTTGGACCGTTTTCTTCGACTTGCTTTCTCATCTGAGAACCTGAGGAACCCCGGAGGACAGCAGATGAGAATCGTCCAGGGAGCCACCAGTGGAACTCCACCCAGCCCCTCTGGGGACCCCGGAAAGGGGAAGCTACACCTGAGGAAAAGGACACTAAAGTTCATCAACTGTTTATTCAGGTTTAATGACCCTTTTTTCCCTTCCCCTTCCACTGCATAGTCTGTTAATTAAATAGTTCTTTTCCCACTTTCAGCTGAGATATTCTGTTGTTGTGGGGGAAGGGGTGCTGGAAGTCTTTGCTGTGGGGGAGGTGTTTTATTCAGAACACTTTCCACCTAGGAAAATTTTCTCTAACCCGAGACAAGCTGGAATGTCACCTGGGATGAGGAGAGCTTTGCTCCCGCCTCTCCTCCCCACACCAGCAAAGCTCAGCACACACAGCAGCAGCTCCTCCACCTCGTGCCAGCTGGGAATGGCACCCGCCAGTGCTGGAAGCTCTTGGGCAGCTGAAAACCCCCTGGACCTGGGAGATTGCTGCCCTTCCCAGCTGGACAGGACACTCACCCGCGTAGAGCACCAGGCCATAGCAGAGCGCAGTGTTGCGGACACGGCAGCCCCGCAGCAGGATCCTGTCCCCGTCCAGGGCGTGGGTGCGGCCCCGCCAGCGCAGGGTGCCCGTGAAGCTGTGCATGCGGCTGTTGGGCTCCTCGCACGTCACTCGCCCTGGCACACGGAGGGTCAGGGCCGAGAGAGAGCCTTCCTCCCCTCCCGGCCCCGCGTGTCCCCTCCGAAGAGCGGGGCTGAGCATCTCGGGGAGATTCGGGGTTTGTCAGAGTGTCCCTAATTGGGATTTGGATGGCTCAAATTAAAGCTAATGGGGGCGCTGGGAGGTTGGTCAGTGCAGGAACCTCATGGGGCTGTAAAGTGGAGAAGATGCAAACACAATCTCCTTCATCCCCAGGGCCTTGGAGAGGGGAGCTCTGCACCCTGCGCAGGGTCTGAGCTCAGGTTTGAGAACCAAGCTCTTGGTTCCAGTGGGAAAATCAATATCCAGGGCAGGGAAAAGGTGCACAACCCTGATGGATCCATCACAGCAGTGATGGGAAGTGCCTCCACACAAAGCCTTTGGCTCCCAGACTTGTTGGACTGCTGGGGATGGGAGCAGAGCCTTCCCGAGGCTGAATCCACCCCACCCCGGCGGGATTGGCCCCATCCTCCCCAGGCAGCAGACCCACCATCAAAGGCAGCCATGCTCTCCTCGCTCCCCAGCTCCTGGTGGGTGACCAGCAGGGCCTGTCTGAACTTCAGGTTTGTTTCCCTGTGAACGAGAGCCAGGGAAGCGAAAATCAAACAACTCCGTGGGGTGACAGAGCTGTTCATTCTCCCGTGGGACCCACGGGACAGAGACAGCTGTTAATTATCAGCTGATTGCACCAGTGGTGGCAGGGAAATGCCAGAGAGGGACCTGTTGTGCCACATGTGGAGCACTATGTAGGAAGAGAGCCCTGACCCGGGACCCTGCCATTAAATCCTCCTGCACAGCGAGGTGGGAGGACAGGCTGGGAGGGAGCTGGAGATGGAGAGACACACCCAAGGTCACCAGGTGCTCTCTGGAAGCCTCACCAGAACTTTCAGACTCCCATTTTCAAAATTTGGGGCTCAAATCCCCATTTCTGGGGTGCCTGCATGCTTGGCTTTTGGAGGATCTCCCACATCCTGTGGCTTCCGCTGAGCCCTTCCAGCACTGGGGGGTCCGAAAAATGGAAACTTCAGCCCCTGCTCCCATGGCCAGAGGGTCCCTGTCCCTGTCCCTGTCCCTGTCCCTGTCCCTGTCCCCGTCCCTGTCCCTGTCCCTGTCCCTGTCCCTGTCCCTGTCCCTGTCCCCGTCCCTGTCCCTGTCCCTGTCCCTGTCCGCGTCCCTGTCCCTGTCCCTGTCCCTGTCCCTGTCCCCGTCCCCGTCCCTGTCCTCACCCGTCGATGTCGGCAGTCTCCACGTAGCACAGGCTGCTGGGCTCAGAGCTGCGCAGCAGGAGCAGGTCAGCCTTGAGGGGCACAAAAAGGGAGAGGGCACCTGGGGGGATGAGCCCCTGGTCACCCATTCCCTGCCAGGGCAGGGCACGGCCAGCTCCGGGCACCGCTCACCGGGACAACGCTGTCCTTGCGCAGCCGGACGATGTCCCCGACGCAGATGTCACGCCACTTCTGCCAGCGGAAGCTGCGGGGGGATTCAGAGGACAATCTTTTGTCCCTGCGGAGCAGTGGGAGTGGAGGCTGGGGGTTTCAGCCCCGTTTGTCCCAAATTCCTGGAGGAATGGTGTCTCCGGATTCCTGTGCCACTGCGGTGACCTCCGGAGGGCTGAGCACCGAGGGTGGCACAGGAGCCATCTGTCACATCATGTCCCCCCTACCCGTGGGTGACAGGGACTTGCAGCACCCTGGCCACAGGTGGGAAAAGCTCATCCTTCCCTGGACCAGTGCTGAGTAGGGCCATGGCTCCGTGGGGTGGATGTGATTCTGTGGCCAAGGAAACCTCCCCCAGCCCATCACAGCAAAGTGGGGCTTTTTTAGACCAGAATGCGAAAAGCTGGCCCTGGATTTTGGGATATGATGAGAGTTTGCAGAGCCAGGCCCAGTCCCCCCAAAGCCCTTCTCAAGGGTTCTCAGCACTTCAGCTGCTCCGTGGTGTGGAAAGCACAGCCCAGCCCCCCATAGCCCCTCACCTCTTCCCAGTGAGGATTTCACACGGCCTGCTGTTGATGCTCCTGTCACTTTGGTGACGGCCCTGCACAGAGGAGACACTGAGAGCCCAAAGGGATGGGCCATGCCAGGCTTCCCATTCCCAAAATAACAACCCCCTTGATGCCACAAGTGCCTCCTCTGAGGGATGGGGAGATGTCCCTGATGGATTAAGAAGCTGAATTCCCTGGGGGAATTTTCTGGGGACCAACCTGGCACTAGAGCCGGTGGCCAAAGTATTAAAGGTGACAGAGATGGGGATCTGGACCCCAAAGGAGGCAGCCAGGGAGTCACATCTTTCCCAAGGGAAAACTGAAAAAATTTTGGATGTGGTGGAGTAGATGATGCCCCAGCACTGATGGATGACAGCGACCCCTGAGCTCCTCAGGTCAGCAAGGACGCCCTTTCTGCTGATGTCCCCAGGGCCACCCCCACCCCACACTCACAATGTCATCGATGAGATCTCGCAGCCCTCGGATGAGGAGAAGGCAGCCCAGGGGGAACAGCAGAGTGTACCAGGGCAGCGTCGAGATCTCAGGGAAGGTCTGCAGGAGGATTTGACACCACTGACACAACTGCCACCACACCTTGGGACGCTTGAGGGGACTGAGGGAGTCCCTTGCTGCCCGAGGGCGGCAGGAACCCTCTCAGAGTCATCAAATCAACATCTCTGTTACAGAAGCTGTTTTGGTGGGTTTCCACCTCTTTTTGAGGTGTGAAATGCTCCTGGGTCTCTGGAGGGATGGATTTGTTTTGGTGTGGTCTACAAGAGCTTCGACTACATCCAAACCAAACACATTGAATAGAATCCTGGAATGGTTTCAGTTGGGAGAGACCTCAAAGTCTGTCTAGAGCCACCCCTGCCATGGGCAGGGACACCTTCCACTGTCCCAGGCTGCTCCAAGCCCTGTCCAGCCTGGCCTTGGACACTGCCTGGGATCCAGGGGCAGCCACAGCTGCTCTGGGCACCTGTGCCAGGGCCTCTCCACCCTCACAGGGAACAATTCCTTCCCAATATCCCATCTGTCTCTGCCCTGTGTCAGTGGGAAGCCATTCCCTGTGTCCTGTCCCTCCATCCCTTGTCCCCAGTCCCTCTCCAGCTCTCCTGGAGCCCTTCAGGCCCTGCCAGGGGCTCTGAGCTCTCCCTGGAGCCTTCTCCTCTCCAGGTGAACACCCCCAGCTCTCCCAGCCTGGCCCCAGAGCAGAGGGGCTCCAGCCCTCAGAGCATCTCCATGGCCTCCTCTGGACTGGCTCCAGCAGCTCCACATCCTCCTGATGCAGGGAGGCTTTAATTTAAAGTAACCAAACTTAATACAATTTAAAGCCCAATTTCAGAATTCCTGAAAGCCACCAAACACCATGGAAAAGCTTCATCCTGGGAAACCTTTTAGACCGAATTCCCTACACTGAGCTCAAGAGAACCCTCCTTGGGCAGAGCCCTTGCACAGACTCAGTGCTCCCCTGGTGCCCACCCCACCTGCAGGAGGATGACGAAGACGAAGTAGACGTTGGCCATGCGGTGGAACTGCTCGTAGAGGTTCAGGGGCAGGAAGGTGAGGAGGTTGTATTTGGCTGTCCTGATGGCATTGCCCTGCGGAGGAGAGGGAGGTCACAGCCACTGCCAGGATCAGCCCCGGGAAATCAGGGATCTGCTCTGCAAGTGCCACAACATCCTGGTGGTTTTAGGATTTTTCATGGCACAAGAGATGCCTTAAAAAATTATCAATGTCATAAGAAAATAAATTATCAATGCCATAAGGAAAAGAATTATCAATGCCATAAGGAAAACAAAAGAGGATTTATTAGAGCCTAGGGTCATGTAAAATTGAGAACAAAATCATTTGCTTGTGGGCTCAATCCCCATGTGGGCCACTCAACAAGAGTTGGATTCTTGGATCCTTGTGGGTCCCCTCCAGCTCAGAATATTCTGTGATTCTGACTCTGTGATCTGAATCCCAGCTAACTGACCTCGATGTTATTTAGTTGCAAAAAAATTAATCTGTCTTTTCTCACTCAAAACTTTTTGAAAAATCTTGATTAGACCGCCAGACTCAAAAGTTTCCTTCACACAGCTCCGCTCCTTCTCTGACCGCCCTGGGGGGCACCAGGCAGGGAGGGAGCAGCCCTTCTCCTCCTTGGGGATTGTGTGTGTGCCTCCCCCCTCCTCTGTGACCCCTCTGGAGCACCTCTGCTGTGCCCCCCAACCACCACCAGCCCAGGGATGGGTAAGGACTGGCCCAAGGCCCCCCTGGCTCACCGAATATTTCCTCTTGCTCAGGCAGAAGGCAAATTTCTTCTTGACCTGCCTGTGGTAGCTGCGGTCGTTGGCCCTCACCTCCCAGGTGAAAGCTGCAACAGCAAAGGGACATCTCCAGTGCCTGTGGAGTGCCATCGGCTCCCCAGGGCACGAGGACCAGGGATGGGCATGGCTGGGGTGGCTTTCTGGGAGAGCAGAACCTTCCAGAGCTGCAGGAGCACCGCCCACACCCCCTGTGTCAGCCCTTGGGCTCGGGCCAGGTGCAGGAGGAGCCCCCAGGTTTTGCTCTTCTGGTCACGGCCATTCCTCTCCCAGTTCCATTTTCGCCATCCCAGCACCAAGCAGGGAACATCCCAGCCCCGTTCCCAGCACCTTTCCCCTGAATGACAGCCCATCCTCACCCCAAATCTTCCTCTTCCCCATTTCACAACCGTGTCCCACATCCAACTTCCTCGTGAACTGTCTGAAACCAGGGAAAATCCCCAAACCACACCCACCGCACACTGACCTGGCGGCTTCTGCTCCCCACACGGGCGGCCTGGGGCTGGCTCCTGCTCAGCCATGCTGGCACCACCGCCGGGACCTGGGGACAAGGAGAGCCACAGACATTTGAAACCCTGAGCAATGCCACTGGGATGCTCCAGCTCCCAGAGCTCCAGGGCAGGACACCCTGCAGGAGGGACACTCTCCAGAGCAGCCTTCGCCCATCCCAGCTGTTGTGACAACTCAAAGACATTTTTGCCCTCGGGGGAAGTTATGGGAAATCATTTGAAGTCATTGGTGAGGAATTGGAGCTCTCGCTGTCCTGCCATCCCACCCGAGCTCCCGTCATGCCGGGAGAGCAGCCACCTCCATCAATGACAAGATTTCCCTTACACTCGGTGGCTCCGTGACCTTCCTGCAGGGATGGTGGGGAAGATTAATTAATGTTTGTGAAGTGCTTTGTGATCCTTACATGAAAGGAGCCAGTGAGGGATAAAGCATTAATTACCTTATTATTAAATAATCCCACCACAAGTCAGTCCCTGCCGTTATTTCTTATCTCACTCCTTTGATCACTTTTTTCCATCCTTTTCCCCAAAGTATCAACTTCTCTCTTGCTCCTCATGGGTATTGGTTTGTCCCAACAGACCACAGTTGGGCACCCATCCTCATTGCAGGTCCTCATTCAGGTCAAACAGACCCCAAATATCAGCAGCACCTCAGCCTCTGCAGCCAAGGGCTTGCCAGAAAAAGCTTTGACTCACAAAGTCCTGCTCTACCACCAGGGACTCGGTGCTGTCCCTGTCCTTGGATCCTTAATGACACCCTTGAGCTCAGGACACAAAATCCCAGAATGGTTTGGGGTGGAAAGGACCTTAAAGCTCGTCTCATTCCACTCCCTGCCAGGGCAGGAACACCTTCCACTGTCCCAGGCTGCTCCAAGCCCCATCCAACCTGGCCTTGGACACTGCCAGGGACGCAGGGGCAGCCACAGCTGCTCTGGGCAAATCTGGACCCCAAATGTTGCTTTCTTTGTTTTCACAGCATGGCTGAGGAGGAAGGAACGGTTTCAGGGAGCTGCTGTGGGTGGTGGGACAATCGTGCTGCATCACATAGCTCCCATGACCGTTTGCCCCCCAGACCAGAGGGAGCAGGAAGAGCAGGAGGATGAGATCTCCTCCATACAGAAAGTCCACAGAAGCCTCCCGGTGCCTCTCAGTGCTCCCATGTAGTTTAGGGAAATAGGATTTGACACAGAGAAATGCAAATCTCCCGCTTTCCTCCCTGCTGTGACCAACTTGTGTCCCTGTCCCAGGGGTGCTGCCAGCTGGGGACACCTTTCCCTGCAGACAGACAGGGCTGGATCTGATAGCAGAGGGACAAAGGGGGGACACCAAACCCCTCCATCTCCTGCTCCTGGCAGGGACACTGTGCCTTCCCCTCCTTGAAGAGGGATGGGCTCCCCCGGGATAGGGATACGGGGTATCTCCTCATAAACAGGTTCAGTGGAGGCAGCTGCTCCACAGGGAAAATCCATCAGGATGAACCTCAGGGTATCCAGAATGGGGAAACTGAGTCACAGCCCCCGAGCCCAGGCAGTGCCACTGGGTTTGCACTGGTGGAGGGGACAATCTCTGCCCTGATCCCATCCCTGGCAGTGTCCAAGGCCAGGCTGGACAGGGCTTGGAGCAGCCTCGGATGGTGGAAGGTGTTCCTGCCCATGGCAGGGGTTGGGTTGGGATGGGATGGGATGGGATGGGATGGGATGGGATGGGATGGGATGGGATGGATTGGGATGGGATGGGATGGGATGGGATGGGATGGGATGGGATGGGATGGGATGGGATGGGATCAATGGGATGGGATTTGAGGTCCCTCCAACCCAACCCATTCTAAGGTCTCAACCGTGGGCAGGGCCAGGGATGAGCCCAGACCTCAGCCTCAATCAAGCTCCTGCTGACAAGGTCCAGATCCAAGCTTGGAAGCCCAGACATGGGATGACAAAGGGGACAGAGGCCAAGGTGAGGCACAGCCCTTCGCTGGGACAAGACAGCTCCAAGACCAAGGCCAGGCCCACAGTGTGGCCAAGCTGGAGGCAGACACACCCTCTTGGGGGCTTGGTCTAGAACTGAGCCCCAGCCGAGCTTCCCCAGCCCAGGGCGATGGGTGGGGGCCCCAGTGGGGCTGCTCCAGGCCAGGAACCCCTGTGCCCTCGGGGCCCTGACCAGAGGCTCAAAGCATCTTCTGCCCTCACTCCTCACTCCAGGACACTGATATTTAGGGTGAGGCTGACACTGAGGAATGCCAAGGTATTTTCCTGGGCTCACTGTTTCCAGACCTGCAACATGAGGGCCGGACCCTGCCCTGAGTCTCACCAAGACACGCTGGAATTCCTGGGTTTGTCTGTTCTTCTCCTGGTCCCTCCCGTGCTCAGGATCAGGCCTGAAGCTGCTGATCCATCGTGTTCCCACCAGGGCCTGGCATCTCCATCGTGCCCAGTCAGGATCACCCTTACCCCCAGCCACGCTCCACTCAGCAGCTCCAAAGCATCCCCGTTCCCAAAGGGTGCCAAACAAAAGCAGGGCTTGTTAAGCACCTGCAGCTGGCACAGGCAGGGCACTCCATGGGGCTGAGTGCCCTGCAAAGGCAGCCGGGAATGCTGCCTCTTGCCAAGGCCTGGAGCAGGGGGAAAGGTGGGAAAAGGTGACTCAAAGCGCTGGAAAAATATTTTCAAGGAGGTATCCAAGAAACCTCAGCTCCAAGAAAGCTCTTGACAAACCTCACTCATCACCTCAGTAATTAGAGATAAAAACTGCACTTTGGGGAGGCAGGAACAGGGTTGGCATTGGGTGCCAGGGCTCCCTGCCAGCCCTGGCCACATGGATGGACAGCCTGGACAGCCAAACCCCACTCTGGCCGCACCCTGGAGCTCCCCAGGAGGCCAGGGAGGGACAACGATGGCCAAAGGGACAGGACTTGCTGTGACCACTGCCCCACACCGCAGCGAGCCCAGCAGTGAGTCCTTAACCCAGGGGATGCTCCCCAAACCAGCGCCTGGGATGAGCCAGCTGGTCTGCCCAGCCCGGCAGGGAGTGTCCCATCCCTGAGCTCTCCAGCTGTAAAGTATCCCCGTGGTGCTGCCGGGTGCTAACAAGCCCCAAAGCAGGGCTTTCTCACCCCAAAAATGCCGTTCTGGGCTATTGGAGGCTCGCATGGCTGAACAAAAGTCAGGTTGAAGCAGGAGCGGGCACGGCGCCACGAGGGTTTGGCCCAGAGTGGTGAAACACGCGGAGATTTATGTCCCTGCCTGATCCGAGCGCTGCCACGGGAATTCTGTGGGGGTTTTGTTCCTGAAATCAGCGGATCAGAGCCGAGCTGAGCTCAGGGCAGGAATTGGTGTGACAGCGCAGCCCTGGGAGCGCCCGGCAGATCTGGCACGGGCAGTGCCCACAGCTGGGGGTTCCTGTCACCACTGTGCCCTCCTGCTCCTTCCCAGGCCAGAACCGGCGGGGACAGGACCAGCCTGACCCTTGTCCCCTCTCCGGGGCTGGCACACGGTCCCGTAACCCCTCCCGTGAGTGCGGCTGCTGTTCGCCTGATCTCAGTGTCCCGGTGGGACCCCAGCCAGAGCCACCCCGGGGACGCCCCCGCCGCCAACCGCGCTCCGGCATGGCGACAGACGACAGTGACAGCGGCCGGGACGGGCTGAGCAGGTGGGTGGGTGTCACCTCCCGTCGCCGGCACGCCGGAAACGCCCCCGCGCTCCGGCCGGGTGGATCATTAAAGCCTCTCGAGGGTTATTTCCCCAGCTCCCGGGACGTGCCCGAGCCATGAGTTTCCGTCCGCTCGCCCTATTTTCCAGCCGCTCGGATGTGGTTTCAGGTGAAAAGTTGGCTCCGCCGCCCCCAGCCGCTGCTCCGTGCCCAGCATCCCGCGGCAGCCTCGGCCGAGGGGCTGCCCTGGCACCCCCAGCTCCCGGGGGAGGGATGCGGCTCCCCGGAGACCCCAAAGGACCCGCCAGCCGTGTCCCCCCGCAGCCCCCGCTGGCCCGGCCGGGAGTGGGTGGCTGTCACCGTGCCACGCTCCCCGCGGGGTCCCCGTACCTGCACCGATGCCCAGCGACAGCCCCGGGCAGCGCCGAGCTGCTGCCACCTCCGCCGCGAGCGGGACTGCTGCCACCCGCCCTGCCCCACGCGGGACCGTGGGGACAGCCCATGCCACACCTCCGCGGGGACCTGCCCGCCTCCCCTCCTGCCTGACCGTGTCCCTGTCCCTGTCCCTGTCCCTGTCCCTGTCCCTGTCCCTGTCCCTGCCCGCGCCCGGGCCCCAGCTGGGCACCCCCGCTCCCCTCCCCTGCCTGTCCCTGTCCCTGTCCCCGTCCCTGTTCCTGTCCGCTCCCGGGCCCCGTCCGGGCACCCCCACTCCCCTCCCCTGCCTGTCCCTGTCCCTGTCCCTGTCCCTGTCCCCGTCCCTGTCCCTGTCCGCTCCCGGGCCCCGGCCGGGCACCCTCGCTCCCCTCCCCTGCCCGAGTTCCTCGTCTCGGTTCAAACCAACCCGAGCTGCCGCTGCAGGAGCCGTTCCCGTGGGACCTGCCCGGGCTCCGGGACACGGTGACACAGTCAGGGCGTCCCTGCCACCATCCCAGTGGAGAGGCAGGCGGTCCCAGGCTGGATCCCAGGGCAGGGCGGGCACGAGCATCCCCGGGGCAGATTTGGGCAGCCCCGGGGCTGGACTGGTGTCGCTGGGGAGCACCAGTGTCCCCCAGAGCCACCCGGGTGTGGCAGCAGCTCCGTGGGGTTTGGACCGTGCCTTGGGGACCGAGGAAGGCGGGAGAAGGGGACAGTGAGGAAGAGGAGGCCGAAGGCACGAACGAGCCATGGCCCCTCCGGACAGTGCCAGCGCCGGGACTGCGAACCCAGCGGGGGACAAAGGCCACCTCGTTAGTGACAGCAGCTAACGAGGCCAGGGCCAGCCTGGTGTCCGCCCCGCACTCATCCTGCACACCCGCAGTGGTCCTGCCATCGCCGTCATTACGTTAATTACTGCCTGCAATTAACCGCAGAGACCCGGAGGCGATCACCCAGCGCCGGCCCCGCAGTCCATAAAGCATTTCACTGCACAGCCGGGGGCGGCTCCTCCGAGCTCCATGAACGGTGTCTGCCGTGTCGCTGTGTCCCCATGTCCCCAAACGTGTCCCCACATCCACACAGGTGTCTTCATGTTCTCATAAGTGTACCCAGGTCCCCACACGTGTCCCTATACATGTCCTCATGTGCCTGTGTCCCCATGCATGTCCCCAGTCCCCACATGTATCCCCATGTCCCTGTGTCCCCATGTCCCTATACATGTCCTGATGTCATCACACGTGTTCCCATGTCCCCGTACATCTCCCCTGCTCCCATAGGTGTCCCCGTTTTCCGTCTGGGTGACACTGGCAGCATCTGAACTGCAGTGGGAGCAGATTTGGGCACATTCCCGTCCTGGGGCCGCTCCTCAGCTCCTGAAAAAGGAGGGAGAAACCTCGGCCAGGCTCTGCGCAGGGGCCGGTGCTGCCCTGAGCCGATTGCCAGGCTGCTGGTCATTGTCCCGCGGGGCTGGTGACGGTGGCACAGGTCTGAAGTAAAGCTCAGGGGCTGCTGGGGGGGCCCAGCCCGAGGGCAGAGGTTTGGGCACAGCGGGCGGGACAGGAGCTTTGGGATTGAAGCTCCGAGCAGGGGCCAGCGGTGAGAGAGGGCAGAGGCCACAGCGGGGCCGGGCTGGGGAGTCACGGAACAAGAGACTACTTGGGGCCGCAAGAGACCTTAAAGCCGATTTCATCCCATCCCCTGCCGTGGCAGACAGGGACACCTTCCACCGAACCGCGGAGCTCCACCCTCCGTCCTTCCCACTCCCTGAGCCCAGCGCCGCTCCCGCCACCGTCCCGCAGGGCTGGAGCAGCACCCTCAGGGAATTCAGTGCCATGTCCCACCCGCTGTCCCCTCCCTGCCTGTCCATCCCCTCAGCGAAGGTGGCACCGGCACCGCGGCAAGGGCCAGTGGCCCCCGGGCACAGCGGGACCCCAGACCCCGGCGTGGCCCCGAGCAAAGGGGCGGATTCGGAGGGAGCACAGGGATCCCACATCCCAGCCCTGTGTGCCCCCGCAGGGCACAGAGCGGGTGGCTTTGGGCACCCGGGAACCAGAACGGCCGAGGTCACCCTGGCAACCGAGGCCAGTGAAGATGACATTTTCCCAATCAATCGCCCTCTGCAATTAGCTGACACCCCCCCCTTCCCGTGTAATTAAGTGAGCGCCGGGAGGCCGGGGCAGAGGGTGTCCCTGGGGCGCCGCGGGGGCTGTCCTGTCCTGCCGTGTCCCCTCCCCAGGCACCGCGGGGGCTGTCCTGGCGTGTCCTCTCTCCGGGCTCTGCAGTGGCTGTCCTGGCGTGTCCCCTCTCCCGGAGCTGCCCCATGGCAGCCCTGCGCTCACAGGGAAGAGTTAAACCTCTGCGCCAGGTTTTTCCCTCTCCTCGAGGACCGAGCGGCTCCAGGTGCCCCGTTCCGAGCGGCCGAGCAGCTACAAAGCCCCGTTTGTTCGGAGAAAATAATAATAATTTAGGAGCGTTTCCCTGCAGGACGGGGGTTGTTTCCCAGCCTGGGAGCAGCCCCCGACCTCCAGCCGGCACCTCCTGGGCTCCCAGTTGTGTCCCAAACTTTGATCCCAATGTGGTGGCCGGACTGAGCGATGCCCTCAGCACCCAGAGCCTGCCACCAACACCCAAAACTCCCCAAACCTGCACAACCTGTGGCTGCTGCCCTCCTTCCGGCTCCTTCCACCCTCCTCTGTCCCCAGCCACCCCACAGCCACCACAGGCCAGGGGACAGCTCTGGGGTGGGGACAGGGCTGGTCACTGATGCTGACCCCATTTCTTGCCCACCACTACTCCCCAGTCTGGCCAGTTCACCTCTCACTGGTGGCTCGAGGGTGCAGAAGGACCCCAGTCCAGGGGATCAGTGCCACTCAGCTTGCTCTGCCGCAGGTTTAGGGCTGGGGACAGGGACCCCAACGCCTGGGGAGAATCACAACCCCCCTGCCCTGCACTTGGGGGCAGAGGGCCATCCCTGGTGGGGACACAGGGCCGTGCAGGGGCACAGGGATCTCCTGCTGCCACCCAGGAGAATCCAAAGCACAGAGCAGAGTCACCGAGGTGTCCGTGCTCAGCACCACGGCCAAGGACTGTCCTCAGGTCCAGCCAAGCAAGTCTGGAGCGAGGAGGAGCACGGAGGCAGCAGGGGCTGCTGTGAGCTCCTTGTCCCCGCGGGCTGCGGCACAGGGACCTCACCAATGTCACCACATGAGCTTTCCTGCCTGCACACGTGAGCAGGGACAAGGGATGGATTCTCACCCCCCGCCTCAGCCCCAGCCCTCCCCGTCCTGGAGGGTCCAGACAAAATGTGGTAAAAAGCTTTTTAACGAGAGGATCGATGACCGCGGCCACCTCTGACCTGTGCCAGGTGGCTCAGGGGCAGGGAGTGACACACAGAAGCCCCGTGGGTGTCCCTTGCTGGGGGAGATGCTGCAGGACAAGGCGGATCCTCTTGCAAGTCCTGGAGCATCTGCGCACGCAGGGCTGGGTGTGCTGAGCTGCCGTGTCTCAGCTGATGGAGGCACGTGTGATGTGACCCTGAGCATCCCACGGGCCCCAGGCTGCCCAAAACTTCCCCTGTGAGGGGACAGCTGTGGGGCTGAGGCTGCTTTGATCCAGGTTTGGAAATTCCCTCTGCTCTTGGGAAGGAAAGGGTGGGGTCGGGGAGCAGGGAAAGCCAGGCAGGGCCCACCCTAGGGGCCGGGACACTGACAGCACTGCCAGGGATCCTGTGGGGCACTGGGTCTGGGACAGCTCCCAGGACCATCCCAGCAGCACCAATTCCCTGGCAGAGCTCAGACTGGGGCAGGGGCCGGAGGTGCTTTCCATGGATATGGACACAGTGTGGGGATCAGGGGCCAGACCCCAGTGAGGGGCACAAAGTGGGGGATTTGTGATGCAGCAGCACCTCTGAGCTCACCCCTCTCCTCTTGCTGGGGTGGGAATGGAGCCTTTGCCCCAGCAGCTGCTTCCTTTCGCCTCCCAGGTTTCAGCTCACCCCAGAGGGTCTCGGGAAGGGGAAGGAATGGGATTCCGGGGTTCTCTCTGCTCCTTTGCTCCTCCAAATTCAGCTGCAGTACCTGAACACAGAGGTGGGGATGGGCAGGGCCAAGCCCCAGGGCCATGCTCAGATCCAGAGGCAAAGCCACCCAGAAGAGGCAAAAGTTTCAGAGAGCAAGAAACTCGCTCACTGGGGTCCTGTTGGTGATGCCCCATCTTGGGCAGTGCCCTGGGAGACAAGATCTTCCAGGGAAAAACAAGAGGGACAGACCTCTGAGGCAGATCCTGAACATGCTTTGGTGTCATCAGATCCTGGAGTGTTTTGGGTTGGAAGGGACTTTAAATTTAAAGCCCATCCAGTTTGGCCCCCTGCCATGGGCAAGGACACCTGCCACTATCCCAGGCTGCTCCAAGCCCTGTCCAACCTGGCCTTGTGTCCCCTTGTCCCTCCACATGCCTGCGGCCAGGTGGGTGCTGCTCCTTTGGGACCAGGGCTCTTATAATCCTAAAAATCCCAGCTGCCTCCACCCTCGACCTGGAGGAGACTCGGAGGGTCCCTGCCACCCTGCAGGCTCCCAAAGAGCAGCAAAGCAAAATGCTTTGTCACCACAGGGGTTCCCTGATGTCACCTCGGGCTGTCAGGTGACCTGCAAAGGGGGACACGGCGGGAGAAGAGGGACCCCCGGGGATGGGGTGGCACCTGGAGGTCGCTGCCGGAGCAGTCGGTGGCACACAGCCCCGCGGAGGTGGCTGAGAATGTGCTCCAGGCGTGACTTTCACAGCCTCCGGAGCAGCCGCTGCCATCGCCAAGCCATCAGCCGCGCGTTAAATAAAACACATTGCCAGTGAGGTCATCTAATGGCCCATTATTTTTTTATTTGAACTTTTTACCTTCACCTCTTCCTCCGTGCTGAATCAGCTCCTTGCCTTGGCACTTTAATTCCTGCCCCATTTGGGAGATTGATACGGGCCCGGGGGAGCCTGGGCAGGGCTGGGGGATGCGAGGCTCCGTCCCAGCCCCGGGATGGGGCAGGAGGGGCCGGGATGTGCCCGGGGGCTCGGGCACCCCTCGGGGTGGGCAGGGTTTGCACAGAGCGAGGGTCCGGCCGCGGCCCCCCCTCCTTCGGTCCAGGGGGTTGGGATCGGGGTCCTCTCCAAAAGGAGCGGCACCGCTTTCATCCCTTTCCCTCGGGCTCCTCGGCTCCTCCCGGAGCGCTGGAGTGTCCTGGAGGAGCATGGAGCGCCGGGAGCTGGGCATGGGGCTGGGAATGGTGCTGGGAATGGTGCTGGGAATGGCTCTGGGAATGGCACTGGGAATGGTGCTGGGAATGGCTCTGGGAATGGTGCTGGGAATGGCTCTGGGAATGGCTCTGGGAATGGTGCTGGGAATGGCTCTGGGAATGGCGCTGGGAATGGTGCTGGGCATGGCTCTGGGAATGGCGCTGGGCATGGCGCTGGGCATGGCTCTGGGGGAGGCTGGGCCGTGCTGCAAAGCCATGCTGGGGGCACAGCCGGGGATGAACAGCGGCCGCAGGCTGAAGGGATCGTGGACTCATGGAATGGTTTGGATCGGACGGGAGCCGTGTTCCGAAATGGTGGGGGGGAATGGGCTGGGACCCCTCGGGGCTGGGACCCTCCTCACCCCTCAGCCCGTGCCTGGGAGGCGGTGGTGTCACCCTGGGCCAGAATGGTGAGAGGGGACACACCTGAGGGGCCACGCCAGGACCCCACGGGTCACACGCAGCCCTGAGCAGCATGAACGGGTCTGGTCCCTACCCTGTCACAGAATCCCAGAGCGGTTTGGGTTGGAAGGGACATTAAAGCCCATCCAGTGCCACCCCTGCCATGGGCAGGGACACCTTCCACCGTCCCAGGCTGCTCCAAGCCCTGTCCAGCCTGGCCTTGGACACTGCCAGGGATCCAGGGGCAGCCACAGCTGCTCTGGGCACCTGTGCCAGGGCCTGCCCACCCTCACAGGGATAAATTCCTCCCCAATATCCCATCTACATTTCACTTTTTCAGTGGGAAGCCATTCCCTGTGTCCTGTCCCTCCATCCCTTGTCCCCAGTCCCTCTCCAGCTCTCCTGGAGCCCTTCAGGCCCTGCCAGGGGCTCTGAGCTCTCCCTGGAGCCTTCTCCTCTCCAGCTGAACACCCCCAGCTCTCCCAGCCTGGCCCCAGAGCAGAGGGGCTCCAGCCCTCAGAGCATCTCCGTGGCCTCCTCTGGACTGGCTCCAGCAGCTCCACGTCCTGCTGCTGTTGTTCCCAGGGCTGGGGCAGCTCTGCAGGTGGGGTCTCACCTGAGGGGGCAGAGGGGCACAATCCCCCCCTGCCCTGCTGCCCACGCTGGGGCTCAGCCCAGCACAGGGGAGGTTTCTGGGGCTCAGTGCCCATGGCTGGGGCAGGTTGAGCCTCTCACCCAACAACACCCCCAGGTCCTTCTCCCAGGGCTGCTCTCCATGAGTTCATCTCGCAGTCTGTGCTCAGGGCTGGGATTGCCCAGAACCTTGGACATGTTGAACCCACTCTTCCAGCTGGGGAAGCGATGCTCCTGGGATCCTGACCAGCCCCTCCCCAGCCCCAGGATGGCTCCAGCACCATCCCCCCAACGCATCCACAGAGCAGACAGAGCAGTCCCAGCCTCAGAAATGTGCATCTAGTCAACACTCTTTTATTAAAAACAATTACAAAAAGTTAACAGGTTACAATCGTTCTGTACAACCCAACCAAACCTCTGGTGCCCGGGGAGACAATGGCAGCCCTGGGCCAGGACTGGCTCTGACCACACTGACAGCGCGGCTGGATGTGGTTCTGCCTTCCCAGGGACATCCCTTGGGACAGACAACCCTCCTAAACCCCCATCCCAAAAGCCTCAGTTTGGGCTGGACCATGGGGAAAGGAAGGGAGACTGATGGAAGTCCCTTGGCCTGGCAGGATTCCTGCTTGGAGGAACATCCTGCCTTCCCCAATCCCAGGGGATGGGATCAAGCCAAGCAGCTCCACGAGCAGGACACCAGCACAGCGTCCATGCTAGAATGTCCTGGCTTTTCCAGGGAAGGAGCGGCTGTGGCAAGGCCGGGAAGCAGGGGCTGCCTGCTGAGGAACGGGCAAGAGGCAAGAGCTGATCTGAGATCTGACGTGGCTGCTCCAGGGACATTCCATCGCTGCAGCCAGGGGTGAAGATAAATGGGGGATAAACATGGGAAAGAGGCAGAAGCAGGAACAAACCTTCCCTCCCCAGCTAGGAAGCACTGAACTCGGTCTCTCCCACAGCCCGGGCAGGAACAGCACCGTTCCCTGCAGGCCGTGGGAGAGGGGGACAAGCCAAGGTGTCCCAAGGCTGCTCGGGGTGGAAGCCCCACGGCAGGGAAGCAGCAGAGCAGGATGTGGAGCACTGGGGGAGAGGCAGGGAGCTGCATTCCCAAAAGCTGGGGTAAGGAACAGGCTGCCAGAGGGGACACAGGTGGGCTCAGCTCTAACAGCAGTCTACAGCCCCACTTCTGGTGGCTCCAGGCAGAGAAGTCACCTCCCTGCCTCCGAGGGCAGCAGCAGCATGGGGAGGGTTTGCCAGGCCCGACGTGGGGCTGGAGCAGGACATCCCCATCCTGGAACACAGCTCAGCCCATGCTCCTGCCCACAGCATGGGACAGCTCAGCAGGACATGGAGGGGACACACAGCTGTCCCCAAACCCTGAGCCCAACAGGGATCCAAAGGAGTGAGCAGGACCTGGCTCTGACAGGGAAGCAAACCCCAGCAGCTCCCCAGCTCCAACAGGAACCAAAGCCCAGGAGCTCCTCTGCCCCACTGCCCCCAGAGTGACACAGCCAGCCCATGCCAGGGACACAGGGACCACAGCAGCCACCACGGGACACAATTCCAGCACTGCCAGGGAGGGCGAGGGGTCACTGCACTGGAAACAGGGCAAAGCTGCTGCCTGACCCCAGCTGAGAGACCCATCCATGAGGATTGTTTCCCTCAGCTCTGCTGTCCCCTGACAGCAGCAGGGTCTGGGCAGACGAACCCACCAGTGCCATCCAGTCTGCCTGGGCTCTGCCCCAGTCACCCCCGTGTGACAGTGACACTCTCAGCAGTTGCTGCTGCCCAGGTGCCAGACATACAGCTGGGTCCTTCGCTCTCCACACAACTCCCAACATGTAAATGGGTTGAAATGAAGGATTTTTCCTTATTGCTTTTGCTCCTGCCTACACCAAGTCCCTGCGTCAGGGACAGGCTGGTGGGGACTCCTGCACACTGCTGAGGCCACCCTTAGGTGCAACCTTACCTGCACCCCCCAAAAACCTTGTTCCCTAAAGACAAGCCCACTGGGGCCCTGCTGAAGCTCAGGCTCAGGGAAGGACAGCTTGTCCTGCCCCACAGGGATGGGATGCAGGCTCTCCCTGGCTCTGGGAGCTCTTTGTCCCTGCCCTGCCACGTGGCTCCCTGAGGTCTGGGCAAGGTGTGACACTCGTGGTTCCCCCTTTGCAGTGATCACAGAACCAGGTGCCAGCCAGCCCTCAGCAGGGAGACCACCTGGGGCACAGCAGGTGCCAATTCCCAGATCCCATCTCACCCCTCTCCCTCCAGCTGCTCAGAACCAGCCTCCCTCCCCTCCCTCTTTTGCAGCTCCACAGTGGGACTGCACCAGGATCCCTTCCCAAGCGCTTGATCCTCAGCTCTTGCTTCCTACTCCCACAGCAGCTACACAATCCACTCACAGTTTCCTGCCCAACCTTCTTCCATCTCCCCATCTCCAAACACTGCTTTGGAGTACAGAGGCAATTTAAGTTACATTTGGGGTGAAAAAAAAAAAGTAAACGATCTACCTTTAACTGAACCAGAAAGATCCTTCTGCACATCTCCAACCTACCTCTAACAAGCTTCTCCTAGGAACCAAGTTCTGGTTGTGCTACTCAAAACCACCTTGCCAGGCCCACAAGGCAGTGCTTGGACCACAGAGAATCCCTCAGGTGGAGTCCGAGGATCCGAGAGCCACCACCCGGACACGGGGACTGCGGGTGTGAGTCCTGCTGGGATGGCTGGGGAGCAGGAACATGCTGCTGGCATGGGGACAGAGTGACTGTGGGCAGTTATTGCACTGTTTCTTCACAGAGGTGCAGGAGGAACAGCAGAGAGACAACGCACAGGTCATCGCTTCACCTTCGCATCTTCTTTGATCTTCCACACCATCAGCTCCATGCAGGCCCTGGCGTCCTCGCTGGAGTCGTGTCCTTCCACTGGGGACACAAACACAGCATGGCACTGACCCCTCTGCTGCACAGGGAGCTCCCCCGGACAGAGCCAGCTGCTCCCTGTCCCCAGCAGCCACACCTGGGAGCACCCTGGGCCACAGCCAGGGATTCGAAGAATTCCACAGAATCACAAAAGGTTTTGTGTTTTGTGGTTTGTTCAAGCCCATCCAGTGCCACCCCCTGCCATGGCAGGGACACCTCCCACTACCCCGGGGTGCTCCATCCTGGCCTTGGACACTGCCAGGGATCCAGGGGCAGCCACAGCTGCTCTGGGCACCTGTGCCAGGGCCTCCCCACCCTCCCAGGGAACAATTCCTCCCCAATATCCCATCTGTCCCTGCCCTCTGGCAGTGGGAAGCCATTGCCTGTGTCCTGTCCCTCCATCCCTTGTCCCCAGTCCCTCTCCAGCTCTCCTGGAGCCCTTTAGGCCCTGCCAGGGGCTCTGAGCTCTCCCTGGAGCCTTCTCTTCTCCAGGCTGAACAGCCCCAACTTTAAATACACCTTTTTTTCCACGACACCCACACTTATTGCTGGACTTCAGCCTGACACCATCCAGCTATGGAGCATATGGGAGCTTCCCCAGCAGTGTTTAGTGTGCTCAGGGAAGATAGGAAGGAACAGGCCACCTGCCAACAGCAAGGTCCATCTCAGCTGGCCAGAGAGAGAAGGGTGGGCAGGACCTGCCCTTGGCAGAGCCACCCCCGGCCTTCTCACACCTCCTCCCTAGTCCCACTCAGCACAGGGAGGGAAGCAGGGAGAGCTCTGCCCTCAGAACAGGGGTCACCCTGAACCACCAGGATCAAGAGAATGGGCTTGGAGAGAGCAGAGGAAGACAGGGCTGAGGGACTGGGATGGGCCAGCAGCCCTCAGGGGTCTCACCATTGTCCTGGATGATGCGTTTGAGGTAGTCGGCCATCAGCGTGCGCAGGGCGCGCTTGTAGGGCAGCCCCAGGCGGTGCGGGAACACGATGGCTGTGTCCACCACGGTGCCGTGGATCAGCTGAGGGAGGCAGCAGCAGAGAACAGGGTTATTTCCCTGCTCCCAAAGGGACAGGCACTCCTGGGGATTAGGCACACTGCAGGAACCTTCCGGTCACCTCTGGGGCTCTGTGCAATGCTCTCCAGCTTCTGACCCAACCAGTCAGGCAGGAGGCTCTGCCTGATCCAGGATGAGTCCCCTTGGAGGGTGTGTGCACACAGGATTCCCACTGCTCTGCCAGCCACACACCTGCCCCCAGAGCCCCGAAACCTCACAGCCAGGGCAGAGACTCGGGGCTGATCCAGTGCGTGTAACTCAAACAGGACAGGTCAATCCTCAATCCCCCGGCCTGGAGAAGCTGGAATAGCTCTGGAGCCTTTCACAATTAAAAACTCCACTGAAGAACCAGCTGGCTTCACAGCAGCCTCTGTGCAACAGCAAACTTTCAACTGCTCCTCAGGATGAAGCAGCTCACTCTAGGGAGTGCCATCCCTGCCCATGGCAGAGGATGGGAACTGGGTGATCTTTATGGTCTTTTCCAACCAAACCATTCTGGATTCCAAGGCAGGGACAGAAGTGGGCAGGACGTGCAAGACAAAGGATGTACCTCACACTGCTGCTACAGAACAGGCCTGGCCTTCGGGGTGCAAACCAACCCCAAATCCTCCCATCTGCCAGCAGTGATTCAACAGGAAGTTTCTAACCAGCACCAGCTCAGCAAGGATGGAATGGGGCAAGGAAATCCTATCACTGAATCACATCAGAGAGTGCTTTGAGCTGGAATGGGGTTTTTAAAGAGCTCCTCGTCCATCCCCTGCCATGGGCAGGGACACCTCCCACTGTCCCAGGCTGCTCCAAGCCCTGTCCAGCCTGGCCTTGGACACTGCCAGGGATCCAGGGGCAGCCACAGCTGCTCTGGGCACCTGTGCCAGGGCCTGCCCACCCTCACAGGGAACAATTCCTTCCCAATCTCCCATCTCTCCCTGCCCTCTGGCACTGGGAAGCCATTCCCTGTGTCCTGTCCCTCCATCCCTTGTCCCAAGTCCCTCTCCAGCTCTCTTGGAGCTTCTTTAGGCCCTGGCAGGGGCTCTGAGGTCTCTCCAGAGCCTCCTCTTCTCCAGGCTGGACACCCCCAGCTCTCCCAGCCTGGTTCCAGAGCAGAGGGGCTCCAGCCCTCTCATCCAACACCCCAGCTATGAATTGTCACCACACTGCAGGAACTGAGGATGCTGAACAGGTCAAAGTGCTCCCAGCCCTGCACCAAGGGGCCTGGGACAGCCAAAAAGCCCCACCTGATAAAGTCTGTAATCATAGGGCAGGCTGGCTTTTTTTAACATTGATTTCTTACTCTCAGGCTAAGACAAGATTAATCCTTTGCTGTCATGAACTGCATTCAGTGAGAGCTAAAGGAATGTGGATGAAGGCAATCCCACATCCCAAGCACAGCAGTGAAATGCAGGGTCCAAGAGATAAAGCTGAGTGCCTGACCAAGAGATGGCTCTGCAAGTCCTGACACCGATGACTCCGACAGGACCCTGATAATCCCCTCTCCTCTGTGCCTCCAGGCACCAGCTCATGTTGCAGGACAAGCCATAACTCCATCAGTAACAGCTCCACAGCCCAGCTCCAAAGCTGCCCCAGCACAGCTGCACTTCAACAGAAACAACCTGCTCCACCCCTCGGAGTATAAAACTGCCAACGTTATGGATAATCTCCCCTGGACTGCACTCAGCTCTGGCACCCTCCCAGCCACAGTGGTAATTACTTATGTAGATCAGGAAGACTGAGGAAACAGGATAATAAAGCTTTAAATAAATCTTGAAATGCCATCAGCACTTGGAACTTGCCACAGCCATTAGTGAGCTATGGCTTTCCTGCCACAGCCCTCGGCCATTCCTCTGTGACATCCACGGCTCTGCTGGATTGCTCTGGGCTCCTTCTCTTGGCAGTGGCTGAGGTGCTAAGAGAAAATCAAGCCTCTAAGAGGCCAAGGCAGTCATCTCGAGCTGATCTAACTGGAAATAATGTTTTTCTGATGATGATGAAGCCTCTCCGAGGCTGGGATAAAGGGTGCCACGGAGAGGTAAAGTGTTTTACAGGCATTAAAAGCTCCTGCTTCCAACCCAGCGCTGGGAGCTGGCAGCCACAGAGGCTTCAGCAGGAGAGCTGTGGGATAAAGAATGACTGAGGGAAGGTCTGGCATGTGAGCACAGAGACTTGGCTCCTGCCTGCCACACACTCTCGTGGTGAGCCAGGACAAAGCCCTGGGGCTCAGTGCAGGGCACACTCCCTGGCAGGACAGCAGAGGTGGCTGAGGGGTGGGCACAGCAGGCTGATGAGGGCCAGGTGGGAAACAGGACAGGTAAAAGGTCAAAATAACTTCATCAAAGTAACACCACAAGTCCTGGCAAAGCAGGCACAGAGCAGGGAACAAGTCTGGCAGGGGAAAGGCAAATGATTTGGGATCAATCATGGAATGGTTTGGGTTGGAAGAGAGCATCTTGTTCCAGCCCCTGCCATGGGCAGGGACACCTCCCACTACAGCAGGGTGCTCAGAGCCCTGGCCAGCCCAGTCACCTCTGGACAGGTCTGTCACCCTGGGCAGCAGCAGCCACTAAAAGCTGGGGTGACACCATGAGTGACACACGTGACCCCACTGCCTTGCTCTTACACCACAACCAGCTTCCCACAGGCTCAGAGACAGGACAGATCATGGAATCCTGGAATATCCTGAGCTGGAAGGGACCCACAGGGATCATCAGTGCAGCCCCTGGCCCTGCACATACACCCCAACAATCCCACCCTGTGCATCCCTGGGAGCATTGTCCAAACGCTCCTGGAGCTCTGGCAGCCTTGGGGCCAGGACCATTCCCTGGGGAGCCTGGGCAGTGCCCCAGCAGCCTCTGGGGGAAGAACCTTTCCCTGAGATCCATCCCAAGCCCTGACACAGCTCCAGCCGTTCCCTGGGCTCCTGTCCCTGTCCCAGAGAGTGAAGAGGTTGGTACCTGCCCCTCCTGCTCCACATGAGGATGTTGAAGACCACAATGAGTCTCCCCTCAGTCTCCTCAGCTGAACAAACTAAGTGCCCTCAGCTGCTCCTCATGAGGCCTCTCCAGACCCTTCCCCACCCTCATGGCTCCTCTAGACACTCTCTAATGGCTTCATGGCTTTTTTATATTTTATATTTTTCCAAAACTGCACACAGAACCCAAGGTGAGGCCACCCCACTACTGTGTCCTCCTGGTTCTTGGAAAAAAACAGTTTTTAAACTCCTCTAAATTTAAAGGAGACACCTAACACCTCCCCAGGATGGGAAAGCAGCAGAGGGAGATGTGAAGGCAAGACCCCAAGTTACCTTTAGTGCAAATAAGTCGCTTTCCAAGCTGTGCCCTATCAATATGGTGTCTGCACTGAACATGTTCAGTAGGACGGCTTGGACATCCCGCAGGGTGATGCTCGTGTTCTCCAGGTCCTCTTCTGTCACACCTGAGAATCTGCAGAGCAACAGAGACAGCTCGGGGTCCTTCACTGGAGAAACACCTCAAGGCCCAAAGCCCCTCAGCCCTTAAGGAGTGGTGGTCAGTGGAGTTTCAACAACAGCTCCCAGCCCCCAAAAACTCCTGAGAGAGCACAGAGCTCTGTCCTGAGGGAGACCATTCCCACCTGGTGTCATGGACCTTCTGTCCTGGGGTGGCGTAAATGATATTTTGTATTCCCTATTGTTTGTATGTTTGACCAGAAATATGGTTCTGTAGCTTTAACTGTGTCCTGCAGCTGAGAGAAGCTCTGCCAGCGCGGGATGGTTTGAAACTCTTCCCCAGGGCTGTTCTACAGGGGAGTGAGAAGGAAGGGACACTGGTTTGTTTGTTTTTTTCCAGTCAGTTGCTGCTGCTGGTTTGCTGCAGCTATCGGTGTGGCTGCTGCTTGGGTTTTTTTTTTGTTTTTTCCTGGGATTGTTTTTCGTCATTTTTGGACCTTTCTAGTTCGACTTGCTTTCTCATCTGAGAACCTGAGGAGCCCCGGAGGACAGCAGACGAGAATCGTCCAGGGAGCCACTGGAGGAACTCCACCCAGCCCCTCTGGGGACCCCGGAAAGGGGAAGCTACGCCTGAAGAAAAGGACACTAAAGTTCATCAGCTGTTTATTCAGGTTTAATGACCCTTTTTTCCCTTTCCCCTTCTACTGCGTGGTCTGTTAATTAAACAGTTCTTTTCCCACTTTCAGCTGAGATATTCCATTGTTGTAGGGGAAGGGGTGCTGGAAGTCTTTGCTGTGAGGGAGGTGTTTTATTCAGAACACTCCACCTAGGAAAATTTTCTCTAATCCAAGACACCTTCCCAGGTGTTCCAGCTCTTACCTGGTGTTATAATCCACCACCTTGGAGTCCGGCTTGACGAAGGTGTCGTACACCACCTTCAGCTCCGAGTTGATCACAGTTACTCTTGTCAGCTCCAGTCCTTGCTTAGTGTAGCACTGCAAGGAATAAGGCAGATGTGAAGAGAGGCACAGGCCAACCTCAGCGTGGGATCAGCTCCCAAAATGCAGCACATCTGGTGCAGCAAGCCCAGCGTGGGCCAGTCAGGGCCTGCCAGGACTGCACAGCCCTCAAGTCAAGCACACCAATCAATAAAGACTCATTTACACCTTCACAACCAATATTTAGAACAGCAAGAAGGGAGGTCAGGAAACAGAGCTTCCCTTCAGTCACTTGTGTCACATCTCAGCTGTCCCCAAAAAGCTCTGGTTTGGCTTTGGACCCACCATTTCACAGTCTAAGGCGTAGATCCCAGGGTAGCCATCGGTCGTGGGCAGCTTCTCAAAAGTCTTCACGAAGCCATCGAGGCTCTCCTTGCGCCCATCGTGCACGTGTTGCTTGAAGGAAAAGAAATTAGTGATGATAAGAACAAGAACCAAAGAGTTCATTCCAATGAACCTCCACTTCAACAAAAATGGTTTTTAAATCCTTTCTAAAGGTTAATGAGGAGTAAGTTTTGCCTACAGTGAGCCTGAGAAGTTCACAACCACAGCAAACACAGCCATGGGCAGCCCTAATTGCAAGGCCAGATCAGAGCTGGTGACACCGTACTGACAGCACAGAGCAGGACATTACACATGTGGGGAGAAGGAGCCTTCAGTCTGGAGCAGAATTAGCCAGGAAGGGTCACACCGAGGCCTGGCACTGATGGAACTCCAGCTCCTGCTTCCCATGGCCAAGACATGGCCAGGAGCAGCACCCTAACCCAGACATGACTGTGTGAGCACGAGGTGCAGGTGACAGGAGGCACTGAGCTCCAGAGCATGTCCACGTGTGCATCCACTCAAAGCCCCTGCACTCCAAACCCAGTCAGCCCAAACAGGAGCTGCAGCCCAGCAGCACTTGAGGCAACAGAGAGCATTTCCAAGCACTCTGCACTGTTCCCAGCTAAAGTTCCAGGTCAACAAGATCCAGCAGGAAAACTCGGAGTGATTTCACAAGTGGCTTAAGCCAGTGCATGACTGAGCTGCTGTTGCAACACAGGTACTCCCACGCTCCTCCACAGCACAGATCCCACCCCACAGTTATCCTGAACCTTCCTGGAAGCAGGAGCTCTGAGCTGGATGAAGTTTAAAGGGGAAGCAGGAACAGGTAACTGAGGGCAAGGCAAAGCTGTGACTGCCCTTTGCCTGCTGACATGGTTTTAGGTGAAACCCACCTGCATCACACCCAGAGGTGATGCTCTCCCCCTCCCTTATTCCCCAGTGGGGTTTTTGTTGTCTTTAAGTTTTGTCTGTCCCTAAATCCGAGTATTTGTGCCCAATCACAGCAGTCTGGGCACAGCCTCCTTCACCGTGGTTAGAATCACAGAATCACTGAATCCTTGAGGTTGGAAAGGACCTTTAAGATCATCAAGTCAACCCAGCACCAGCACCACGGTCACCACTAAACCATGTCCCCAAGTGCTACATCCACTTGTTTTCTGAACACTTCCAGGGATCCTGATTCCACCACTGCCATAAGCAGCTGTGCCAATGCTTTACAACCCTTTCTGTGAAGAAATTTTCCCAATATCCAACCTCAATCTCCCCTGGCACAGCCTGAGGCCGTTCCCTCTCCTCCTGTCCCTGTTCCCTGGGAGCAGAGCCTGACTCCCCCTGGCTGTCCCCTCCTGTCAGGAGTTGTGCAGAGCCACAAGGTCCCCCCTGAGCCTCCTTTTCTCCAGGCTGAGCCCTTTCCCAGCTCCCTCAGCTGCTCCTGGTGCTCCAGACCCTCCCCCAGCTCTGTTTCCTTCTCTGGACATGCTCCAGACCCTCAGTGTCCCTCCTGGCATGAGGGGCCCAAAACTGACCCCAGGATTCAAGGTGGGGTCTCAGCAGTGCCCAGCACAGTGCAGAGTTTCCCACAGCTCTCACCCTACAAGGAATGAAACCATTCTGGTTTGTCTCAGGATTAAAGGCTGCAGAGATGAGGAACAGAGGCCCTTGTAAAGCTGAAATGTGTGGGCAGAGGGGTGACCAAAGCAGGATTTGCATATTTTCCTGCACAGGTCACTCCTGCAGGTGCAGCCAGAACACAGGAACTGCATCATTTGAAGTTAATGAGGCAGCTGGGCCAACACTGACACCAATCTCTCCCCATATTCACAGCCAGCACTGCTCAAAGGCCTCGTGGATCGCTGCTTCCCAGGAGCAAGGAGCCACACTTGTCCAGTCTGCACCTCCAGCACGGATCCAGCTCTGCTGAGGGAATGGGAGAGCAGCTCAGCAGCCAAGAGACAGCAAACACCTCTCCCTTGCAGCCTGAGCCACTCCCTCCCTGTGTAATTCAACACATCGAAGCAGTGAAGAAAAAACCCCTATTAGGCATTTTTCTCCATCAGTCGTTGTTCTGCAACTGCCCAGCTCTCCCTGGCTGGGAGGACGGCAGGGAAGTTGCTCCTGGTGTGCAGAACCTCGGGTGTCACAAAGAGCAGCCACTGCAGGCTCCCTGGAGCAGCACAGCTCCCTCCTGCCACCTCCTGCCTCGCTGCCTAACTGCAGCAAACCCGGGCAGGGACAGCCCTGCGTCTGGAAAGACACACACGAGCTTTCTAACCAGCTCTGGGTCCAGTTACTGACAATGGTGTCTTATTCTAAATATTTTCTGCTTTCAGTGCCCTCCTTCAAAGCTGAAAGATGCTGTGCTCCCTGGTGTCCCAACTTCCCAAAATCTCACTGCATGCTCTGATGCTGAGCAGGCTGTGGATCCAACCATAAATTCACCAAAGGGTGCTGTGAACACTGAGGGCTTATAAAAAAGAGGGAGAGGGATTTTTGATACTGGTATGGAGTGACAGGACAAGGGGGAATGGCTTCCCAGTGCCAGAGGGCAGGGCTAGATGGGATCTTGGGAAGGAATTGTTCCCTGGGACGGTGGGGAGGCCCTGGCACAGGTGCCCAGGGAAGCTGCTTTTAAAAAATCCTAAATTCATGTGGGAAAAAAAGAGAAGTAAGAGCCTGATCCCATCCATTCGACTGTGCAGGGCAGGCTTTTATGGTGCCCAGACAACTCTTCCTATTGTAACAAACCTTGAATTTTGCCCCAGAATTCACCTTTTCCCTCTAGCTTTTTGTTCTCCCCTGGTGGCAGCTGCCAAATATAAAAATGTCACTAAAACAAGTGACAAGCAGCATCCCCGGAGAGCTGAGGGAAAGGCACAGGACAGACTGCTCCCTTCAGCCCATGGTTTGAGAGGATTGGGAATCCAGGCTGGGACACTCCTCCTGCTGCCTAAGGAAAGAAAAAAGCACCTGTGCAGAGCTATCCCAGACAGTGCTCTGCTCTATCAAAGGCCAAAACCACCTCTGAGCAGATTTTTCATTCTTTTTCTAGTGCTGGGCTCCTCCAAGAGAAATTTTGTGATATTTGTGAGTTACAACAGGCTCCTTGGGAAGGTTCCTCTCCTCATTACAACAAAGGACAGGTACCAAACAGAAAACTAAGAAAAGATTTGTCCACCAGGAGAAAGTTACCTCAACATGGGAAACTGGGAACAGAAAAGATGGGGAAAAGGGTTTGGCACACTGTTACCAAGGCTCTGAGACTGCTCCTTAAAAGAAAATCCCTTATTTCTCACTGCTTGCTGATTCACTAAAGAACAGGAGCTTTTCTATGTCCCCCAAGTAGATGAGCTGGGCAGCTTAGGATAAATGAACCCATCTCACTCCAGGCAGCTGAGTGTCAAATCCTGGATTTTCCTACCTTTGCAGAGCAAAAAAAAATCAAGTAGCACTTGGTTTCCCCTCTTAAGGGAAGCCACGAAAGACTTAAGCAAGGATTTCCCAGCCACCGCCACTGTGAGCAGAGCACAAATGTCACTGAGAATAAAAAGGTGTTGTTCCATCACTTACTTTAGCAACCTGGCAGCCTGGTGACCCCACAGCTCCGGAGCAGCAGCTGTAGTGAGTTTCCCACCCACCTGGCACTGAAAGAGCAAGAGGTGAAGGGTCAAGGAGAAGAGTCTTGTTAACAAGAGACCTGAACTTCAGCTCTCACGTGCAGATCCCCTGGATGAGCAAAACAATAATGTGTCAAACACAGGGGAAAAATAACTGTGGATGCACAGGCAGCAATCTAAAGAGTTTAAGTCTCTGGTACTCAGCCAGATAAACTCCAGAAGCCACTCGGGTGCTCTGATGGAAAACCAGAGCAGAGCTCAAACTAGGTTAGTGTCTTGCTGCAAATGAATTCAACCAAGATCAGTAAACTCTCCTGGGAGTGCAGACCTCTAGTGCTCCCAGGCAGCCTCTTAAAAGGCTGATTTTTTTCAAAAGGCACAGGAAGGTTTGGGTTTTACTTGTACTCTTTTAAATAAAGATGAAGCACCTGTGCTGCAGCCCCAGTGTTACATTTTGGGGACTGCCAAGCCCAGCAGCTCTTTGCGAGGCCATTTCAGTGACAGGCCCAGGAACTGTCACCGCCTGGGTGCGTGACAAGCCCCAAAATCAAGTTCAAACCCGAGGAAGACTCTGAATTTGGAGTTGGAGCACAGCCAGCACAGGCCAACCCCCCCTGGCAGGGCTGTACCTCTCTGCTTGCGCAGCCGCCCCCAGTGATGGACACACTCCTCCTTCCGGATGCAGTTTCCCGAGGCTGAGACCATGTACTCAGTGCCACAGCGACAGCAGATCCTGCACGAGGCTTGGGGACAGGAGAGAAACAACAGCCAGGTCACTGGAAACCCCTCACCTGCTTAACATGGCCTAAGCAAAGGCAATCACAATCACTCAAGCCCCAAATGCTGTTAAACGACATTTTCTGTTAAAAAGGATTCCAAATGTTGTTCCAAACTCCTATAAAGGCACAGCAATCCCTGTGAAAATGCAGTCCTGCCCTCCAAACACTTCCCAGATGCAAACACAAAGACTCTCCAGGGGTTTTGGTGCACATCAGCTGCACCACAGTTCCATCAGCGTTTGCTGCATTGTTTCTCCATCCACAGCAAATTACGTTGGAGTCTAACACAGTTATTTTAAGAAACAGGATAAATAAGTCATTCTTTGGACACCAGCGCTAATGAAACCTGGTTTCCAGGGGATCTGTGCCTTGTCACTTCTAAATGACATTTTAGCTCTTCCAGGGCACAGCTTTTCTGTAAGGATTCTCCAGCACCTCAACCCAGGAGCACTTACAGCAGGACCTGGCCCAGCAAGGGGGCAGTTTGGGACTGCTCCCTCCTGCCAGCTGGGCTTGTACTGCCCAAAATTTGGGGCAGGGAGATGCAAAAGGCCACTGTGAAGTCGCTGACTATCCATTCTTCTGATCTCCATGCAATTCCATGAGTTCTAGTGTGAGCATTTAAGCTGTTTGCACATTCCCAGCTCTGCCCAACACCAGCCCACTGGTCACAGCATTAACAACCAGCAACAGCTTTAGTTAAATAACAAGAAATTCAAAGCATCTGCAGGAAACTACAGACACAGAACCAGGACCATGAGCTCAGGATCAAATAAAGGAGCTGGCTGGTTCCTTGGAAAAAAGGGCTCTCACAAATACAGCACTTGACAGTGTTAATGCAAGAGAGCTTTGCCCAGGTTGCTTCAGCAACCACAGGACAAATGTAGACACAAGGTGTTAACATGGATGAGCACTTAACACACTTTAGTGAGGTCTCTCCACACAGATGCTCAGGGGAGCGTGGCAAAGCACCTCAAAAGAAATCCCCAGTCTGGGTTTTATCCCTGCTGCAGCACAGCCTGCTTTATTCAGGGTCTAACGAGCAGAAATCCTGCCACAAGTTAAGAAAATTCAGAGGAAACCTGTGGGATCAAGGCCAGGTTGGATGGGGCTGGGAGCGACCTGGTCTGGTGGAGGGTGTTCCAGGAGGTGCAATGAGATAGGCTTTAGAGTCCCTTCCAATCCAAACCACTCTGATTTTACGACCACTTTGTCCAGCTGCAAAAAGGGCTTTTGGAACTCTTTGGCCCAGCACTGCCACAAGATCAAACCCAAAATTCTGCAATCCAGAACAGCAGAGCAGGACCCACTGCAAAGTCAGCCTGGCCCAGTGTCAGTCCTTATCCCACTGTTAAAAGCAGCTCACAGACACAGAGACAGAAGATCCTTCCCCTGGGAGAGGTGAGGGTGATCAGGTGCAGAACAGGAGCCTCTTTCCAACCTGCTCAGTTGCTGTTCTTTGGCAGCACAGAATCATGGAATTGCTAAGGTTGGAAAAGACCTTTAAGACCAAGTCCGACCATGGTCACATTAGCCCACGTCCCCAAATGCCACATCTGCACATTTTTTGAACGTTTCCAGGGATGGTGACTCCACCACTGCCCTGTTCAATGCTTCACAATCCTTTCAGTGAAGAAATTTTCCCTAATATCCAATCTAAACCTCCTCTGGTGTGACTTGAGACCGTTTCCTCTCGTCCCATCACTTGTTCCCTGGGAATTAGAAACCTCCTTCAGCCTCACAGCCCCACAGACTGTAACCCTTGGGTCAAAACCAACATTTTCATGATGTGCAAGCTGAGGAAACTCTCCATGCAGGAATGCAGCAGAATTCTGCAGCCACACTCCCTGTCACAACGGGAACAAAGGCTCCACACTGAGACCTTTATACAAAGCAAGACAGGCAGCTCCAGCTGCATCCAGCAAATCCTGCAGAAGGAAAGAGCCAGCAGAGCTTACAGTCAATCACTTTCTTCTCCTCTGCAGTGAAGAGCACGGCACGCCCGGCCTTCTCAGGGTGGGGCATTGGGTACCCGTTCTCCTTGAGCTGCTCCTCAGTCATCAGGTACTCCTTGAGGCGCCGGTACAGGGCAGCTCCTGCACACAAACACAGTGCTCAGCTCACATCACTCAAGCAGGGGTTGTTTCTCTGCCTTTATCAAGTCTCCCGGCTTGAGAAACTACCCCCAATATTTGGAATTTGCTTCCACTGCCTCAGCCTAGGAGGGACAGGGGAATAAGTGTTGGGTGGTTATTTTTAAAATCTGGTCATTAGTGCACAGGCTGATTTTTAAACTCCTTGAACAAGCAGCATTAAGTCTGGAAAGCACAGCTGGAACAGAATTCCTCCAAATGGCCCATCTTCAGCCTTTTTGTTACTGATAGAACCATGGAATCATTTGGGTTGGAGCTCATCTCATTCCACCCCCTGCCCTGGGCAAGGACACCTTCCACTATCCCAGGCTGCTCCAAGCCCTGTCCAGCCTGGCCTTGGACACTGCCAGGGATCCAGGGGCAGCCACAGCTGCTCTGGGCACCTGTGCCAGGGCCTGCCCACACTCACAGGGAGCAATTCCTTCCCAATATCCCATCTGTCCCTGTCCTCTGGCAGTGGGAAGCCATTCCCCCTTGTCCTATCACTAAATGTGAGACTTCTCCCATATTAATGTTTAAATGCAATAGCTGATGATGGGTAACACAGCCCTCAAACACCCCTCAAAGGCCACCCACCACTCCCTAAAAACTTTATTATCAAAAGCTTCTTCCTGCTGCTGATTTCAGGCTGCTCGTTTCATTTCACAGAATAATTACAACTTCTTGCACTCTGCTCAATATCTCCTTTGGCTGCCGTGCTAAACCCTTCCAATATTGCTGGGTGCCCTTTGATGTTGCTTAGCTGAGCTATACTGGCCCTTTTAAGCTGTCTCCATGTCAATTCCTTCTGCTCCGTGGCCTCCCTGTCTCTTCTCTGATCTCCTCCACAATTTGCCTACATCTCTTGGCAACCAAAATACCCATAACTGATTTGAGCCCACATGAAAAATGCTCGTGGCACAACCCCTTGGCTACGATACGACCTTACTGTGACATTGGTGAAAGTGAAACCGAGCCCTGCAGAGAGTTTGCCTTTTTAATCTGACAGGCACATTGTAAAGAACTGCTTCAGGGCAAGAAAGTTGAAATAAAATAATGCCCAAAGCACAAGAGGCAGCTCTGAATGGTTACTGATGCCCCATCAAAGCCAGGCAGGCTGCAGCAGTGACCTCCCAGCCCCAGCGAGGATGCAAGGAGGGCACTGGTCAGTGGTGTCACCATCCACTGAGGGACTCTGCAGCTCTGTGCTGCAGCCAGTAAATAACTCCTAACACTGAGAAATCCCAGCACTTCAGAAGATGGAACCCTGGCATACCCTGAGTGGGAAATGACCCACAGGTATCATCAATCCACCCCTGGCCCTGCACACACACCCCAACAATCCCACCCTGTGCATCCCTGGCAGTGTTGTCCAAACGCTCCTGGAGCTCTGGCAGCCTTGGGGCCAGGACCATTCCCTGGGGAGCCTGGGCAGTGCCCCAGCAGCCTCTGGGGGAAGAACCTTTCCCTGAGATCCATCCCAAGCCCTGACACAGCTCCAGCCCTTCCCTGGGCTCCTGTCCCTGTCCCAGAGCACAGCTCAGCCCCTGCCCCTCCTGCTCCCCTCGGGAGGAGCTGCAGCCCCCGAGGAGTCTCTCCTCAGTCTCTGCTCCAGCTGAACAAGCCAAGTGCCCTCAGCCACTCCTCAGAGCCTTCCCCAGCTCTGTGTCCCTCCTTTGGACACTCCCCAACAGCTTTAGATCCTTCTGATCTTGTGGTGCCCAAAGTGAATCAAGGTGAATGCACCAGCCCAATTCTGCTCCCCCCAATCACTGCTCCACCTCCACCTCCACCCTGACAAGTTATAGCAGTAGCGTCTGACCTGTCAGATCCTCGGCTCTCAGGCTCCCTGAGCGGTTCAGAGTGAAGCTTGTCTTGGCAGCAAGCTTCCCTCCCAGCACAGCTTCGTGGGACACCACCTTCTTGTTACTTGTCTCTGCAACAAGAAGGGAACAGCAAAAGGGGACAGAGATCAGCTACCCAGTGAGTGACTTCAGTCCCAGTTTGGGGCACTACACATGGGCAAGAGGAGGCCTGTTTTTATCCTCTTGAACTCCTGTTTTGCTCCAGAAGTGGATTCTTTGGGTCAGGTGCTGGCCCAGCATTCCCATTCCAGCACCACAGAGAGTTTTCAATTCACTCTGTCAGTCCACAGCAATTTTAAGGGCAGCAAGGACACTTCTACAGCTCTGCCAGAAACTTGTAGCTCTCCCAGTTCACTCTGCACAGTGAGCCCTCCAACTGACCAAAAGCAAGCACAGAAACAACTTGACCCCTCCATGTGCTGCGTGAGGGCATCACCCACCCCCAGGCGCAGCTTTGTTGTTGGGGCCCTGCAGGGCAGCCTCTCACATGGAATCTTTCAACTTCTTTCAGAAAGGAGCTTCAGAGCTCTAGAATATGCTCAGCACATCAGATAATGGCAGAGAGGGGCTTTTTACTAATCATTAACTGGCAGCCCTCTCCTAAAGGCCAGCCTCCAAGTTCAGCCCTTCTGCCTAATGGCCAGGAACGTAATGATGACAGAGGGGAGAAAAGGGAAGAGACCAGGGGAAAAAAAATTCACAAGAACAGCACAAATTGATTGTTTAATGTACCCTCTCGAGAGCCAATAATGAAATGTCTTAACCCTCTTCGTTTCTCTCTTGAAGCTTAATGTGTGTAACAGATTTCTGTGGTGATGGACGAGTCTATCGCTTTGAAGGCATCATGTGAAAGTTACTCCATTAGCAGGGCTTTTCATTTGAAAGAACTTGTGCTAAAAAAAAAAAAAATCCGTGTGGCATTATCTCCATTTAGGCTGAGAGAGCCAACAAAGCATTGCAGGACCTGCCTCTTGAAGGCCCATTAAAGCTTGCCAGGCTATAAAAAGCTAAACTGGAGCTGTTTGCCTTTCAGCATAATGCTGCTGAGAAATGGGTTCTGGCTTTTCAACAACTTTCTCTGCGTGGTTTGTAATCCCAGCAGGGCTGCAGTTATTGAACTCCAGGGTACCTACTGTTGGTGCTGGCTGGGGAGTTGGGCACGAGGCTGCGGAGCTTCTTCAGGGTGTTCACGGCCACGTTCAGGTAGATGTTGCGACTGGTGCTGCGCTCATAGGCCACCTTCTCCTCTGCCAGGGCCTGTGAACAGCACAATCATCACCACCACACACCCTCTTCACACAATCCCACAATGCTTTGAGTTGGGAGGGATCTTAAAGATCTTTTTGTTCCACCTTCCACTATCCCAGGTTGCTCCAAGCCCCATCCAACCTGGCCTTGAGCACTTCCAGGGATGGAGCAGCCACAGCTTCCATTGCTTTTGGAGAAAAGGAAAGTTTGGCTCTTTAGATACAGACTCCAGGGAAAAAAAAATCCCTGGAATTGAGTAATAAATACTGGTTTGGAGTCAAAAGTAACAAATACTGGTTTGGAGTCTCACTCAGGTGAGTAAAAGAAAAAAAGTCATCGTATTTTAAACGAGGTGCTGGAAAAAACACTTTCATGTGAGACTTTCCCCAAGATATTAACAAAAATTTCCTAATTAACAAAAAAATTAATTTCTTCAAACGTCAACATATTTTAAATTGGTATCATCCCTTCTCTTTTCCCCATATAAAGTCTGCTGCCACCTTGGCTTTCATATTCCAGAGCTGCTCTTGCTACCAGGAAGATCTAACCTTGCCACGTTTTTATCAAGAAATTCTTGATTCTTGTTCTTGGAACTGCCTGGGAAAGGCTTTTTTCCCTACTTCAGTGCAGTGCAAGAGCCTAACTGGTAAGGAAAGGGAAGTCTGGTCACTCCTTGGATGCAACAGGAACATTCCCCCAAGGAAGCTTTGAAGGAGGAATCCTACAAAAGAAATCCTTGTGGTGTCTGCTTTGGTTACAGAACACACCACACAATGGCCCATATTTACCAAACTAACACTAATGGACAAAGTTTGTCACTAAAATGCATTACTTTCTCAGCTCTGCTTTTGGAAATCCTACAATAATGTCCCTACTGCCAGAAGGGTCCTTAAAAATCTCCTCAAAAGCTTTCATAAGCAGCAAGGAACCAATTCCCAACCTATTACATTTATCCCAAACACTTCCCTGTGCTCAACACTTCGATTCCAGGAAGTGTTTCTGGCTGCACCAGAGCAAAAGGTCTTTGACCATAATGCACATTCCTCTCCTGGGATTATTAAAGGGATCAGGCAAGCTTTCTAAATGAAGGGAAAGATGGGATTTCCTACTGGAAATCCCCACTGGAATGACACTTTCTGTCATCCAGTATGGAAATATTTGATGCCAGTTTCTTCTACAGAACTGTTTGTGGATATGGACATTTTCATGGAATCAGGGAATGGTTTGGCTTGGACCTCAAAGATCATTTAGTTCCCACCCCCAAGTTTCTGCAAGCGTAAATCCAACCCAGTTGTCTGAATTTGCTACCATTTTAGAAGGTCTTGGCCAAGGCAGAGGATGTCATTCCCTGCTGCAAATTTTATTCCTGAGAAGTAGGAATCTGTACAGACCTTGTCAAAGGCTTCCTGGGAGGAGGAGCAGAATTTCAGGCACTCATCAATGAAGAGATTGAGATATCTCTGACGAATGTTGGTTGGGACTTTAGCACCGAATTCTGTGGGAATAACAGGCCTCTGTAAAGTGGTGCTCTGCAGGTGAGACAGAGAGAGAGAAAGAGGCTGGTCAGGCTTTAGGAAGCTGCTCTGAGGCTCTCCCACTTCCTGCTGTTATTAATCATGGGGTGACTTCCTTTCTGAAAATCTGCCTAAAGCCAAACTTAACATGCAGCACTTTTGGTACTAAAAATACCACTTGAGGCTTCACCACCTTCAGTGTTTTTTTAACTCCTTTAGAAAACAGCCATGTTTCATTCTGAACTCAGCCAGGAGCCAAGGACTCCAGCAGCATTAGTCACAGCACTGCCTGCACACACAGGCATTCCAGAGCAGGGAATGCTGATATTTCCAGAGAGACACCCAAGGTTAGGATGGTTAGGGCTGATCTGGAGCCATGAACACACGACACCACTGATGGGCACCACAGACACGGGTTTGGCTCTCTGGGTGTGAAGAGAGAACAGCCTCCTGCCAGGCTGGTGGTCACCTAAACCATCCCATTACCTGGGGCATTCCTGCAAATTGACTGCATTGGGGGTTTTCTTCCTTTTTTAATGCCAATCATGATGTTCCTAAAAGGATTTCCCCCTTCAATTTAATGTTCTTCAAAACCTGCACGTTGGACTGAGCTATGACCCACCACTGCAGTTTTCCATTTAACACCAGTTTATTCCCCAAATCACAGCACCTGCCTCATTTTCGGAGAGGAAACTGCACATTCATCTGCAAAACACCCAATTGTTTTGTCAGTTGTTCTCCATCCCACCCAAGAGATATCCACAAACCATCTGCTGCAATCTGGAATAAAAATAGCTCTGTGGAAGAAGTGAGCTTGTTCCAAGGGGAGCAACTGGTCCTTTCTCAATGAGAAAAGTGCTCATTTTCCCCCAGGAGATTCTTATTTTTATGGCCTTTTCAAGGGGATTTAGTCCTTTTCATTAAATATAAATATATATATTTTCAATCTCTAATATGATACCATTAAGCACCTCTGAAACTCTGGTAAATATTTTATCCTTTCAGTTGTTTCTCTCATTTTTAATCAGCTTCAAGTTCTACGTTACTATGGTGGCAGTTTGGGTAAGAAAGGAAAAAATCACTTTTCACTCTTCTAGAAATAATCAGAACAAGTTATGACAGATCTTGACACAAGATACCATCAATAAAGAGTTCTTTAATCAAGTCCTGGCACTAACCATGCTCTGCCATCCGCTCCAGCTAACAGCTCCTTATGCCATGCACAGGCTGCTCCATGAGGAATTCTATTCTGAATTGTCTTAGCAAGTAACAGGTTCCCAGTGCTCATGGGGAAAGGAGGGACTTACAGAATCATGGAATGGTTTGGGTGGGAATGGACTTTAAAAAATCATTTTTTAAGGTGTCCCTGCCCATGTTCCACCCCTGCCATGGGCAGGGACACCTTCCACTGTCCCAGGCTGCTCCAAGCCCTGTCCAGCCTGGCCTAGGACACTGCCAGGGATCCAGGGGCAGCCACAGCTGCTCTTGGCACCTGTGCCAGGGCCTCAGCACCCTCACAGTGGAGAATTCCTTCCCAATATCCCATCCATCCCTGCCCTCTGGCACTGGGAAACCATTCCCGCTTGGCCTATTGCTTTACTAAGTAACTCATAGCAAAAATACTCAAAAGCTGGGCAGAGATCACGGGGGGGAAGAGAAACAAAACAAAAACACGTAACAAAGAAAAAAACAGTTTTTTTCCTTAAACACCAGCAGCAGCGTGAAGTTCAGTGCTCACATTTTACTGTCTAGGTCACAGAGGGACATTATTCACAACCACCTGCCTCAGTGTGGCCCACAAAGCCTGGGAAGGCCATTAATCCATCCCTGGCTTTTGAGCACAGGAGGTTCCAAGCCCCTGACCCAAACACACCCAGGCCAGTCAGCACAAGAGAAGGCTCAAACTGGAGACAAGTGATCAATATTCACAGAGATCAGAGCAGCACTTAAGTATTTCTACCTTTTTAAGCTCCTACCCCTCGAGTGTTTAATTTTTTATACAATGCTATCGAGGAAAACCACAGGAAAAAACAAACCCACTTAATCAACATAATCAAAACACCACTTTCAGGGGGTGCTAAGTTTGGAACAGCAGGATCAAACATTCCACCCTCCCTGGGGAATGACAGGAAAGAATTCAAATTCCCCTTACCTGTAAGGAGGGAACATGTGCTACCCTTTTGGGCACGATGGTGCTGGTGGTCTTGGAAGCCATCCCAGCCAAGGTGCAAGGCTTCAGAGGAAGGGTGGGGGCTTCAGAGTCATTGGAAGGTGTGACACTCCTGCCACCAACAGCTGTCTTACTGCTCCCGAGGCCTGCAGGGAACACAAAACACTCAGGTGCAAATCCTGCCACTGGGCTTCAGGCTGCCAGAATGAACTCACTATCACAGGCCAGTGCTGCGAGCTGTGATTTTCTCAAATCCAGGTCTCCAAAGGGATACAAATTGGGTAATTTTACCACCTTGCAGGCAAGGATGAAGAAACCTTCTGCCAGGAAACGTGTCTCATTTGGGTGTGTTTTGGGGTAACTGAGTCAGCAGAGTTTAAAGAGGTAACTCTGTCAGCTGCAAGGCACTGACACCCCACACGTCAGCTCTGAGTCCTTCCACTACAAAGGGACAGCAATGAGCATTAATTAGCACTTCCCTCCTGCTCCTGCCACCTCTGAAGGCTTAAATGGAAGAGGGAATGAAGAGTAAACACAACCCAAGGAAGAAACAGCAAAAGGCAAGGCTGAAGTGAGGGAGGCCGGGTGAGACAGATGAGGCCATACACGTCTGATCTGTTGCTTTTCAGAACAGGGTAGAATTTCACAGGGAAAATCCTTCCACTGGACACTATCAGCAAAGACTCAAGTCATGGCCAGTCCTACACATCCCCTGACAGTTTCACATTTGCTCAGGAGAAATGTAAACACACGGTAGTGCCTTTGACCAGGGGGAGGACAGGACAGCGATCCCAAATCCCGCCGCTGGCTTACTTTGCTTGGCTGCTGCGGTGAGGGCTGCATTTGGCACGTGAGCAATCCTCCTCTTTTCTCCTGGCAAACAGGGAGAGGTCTTTTGAACTGCCACAGCCAGCTGTGCTGCCTGCTGCTGAGCCAGCTGGATCCTCTGGTAACACACCTCCTGGGCCGTGGGGGGACGGTAGGGCCGCACTACCGGCTTGCTCGGGGCCTCTGCCTGCACAGACAAACAGCGTTTAGGGCCAGCAGCTCCCCTGCTCCATCCACACCCTCTGCCTTCCACTCACCCCAGAAAGGCCTCTTCTCCTCAACCCCTCCGTTAGCAAGCACAGGGTTTTGAGAGAAGATCCCAACTGTCTTCCAGAACAAAATAATTAAGAGTCATCCTTCAACAAACATGGCATTAATGATTCAGGCTCTGGGAAGGCCTCCCAGCTCACTGGCACGTGCCTCAATTGGCAGGTGGTATTAATGAACTGCTTTTAGTGGCGTGATGTTCCCCATGGCTGTGCCCAGCCCAGTTCTGGGCTCTGTCAACACTCTCAGCCGTGCTCTAGAACACCAATGTTTCCCTGTGCTACCTACTTTGCTTTCTACTGCAGTGAAAAAGTGACACCAACTCCCTTTAGCCACACGATGCTGAGCTCCACTGCTCTGTCCCTGCAGACCCCCTACGTCCACCTCAGCACCACAGCAGCTCCCACCTCTCTGCAGCCCTGGAACTGCTTAAAAGACTCACAAATATGTATTTATGGGATTAGAGCATTACATAAACTGAGCTCTGAATTTCAAACAGGCTCTGTTCCTGCCCACTTCTGGAGGCACCTCACTGCCTCGGCCGTTGCAGCACAAACAGGTTCCACACGCATTTCCTTTGATGGCCAAATTTAGGTTTGCAGGAGAAGTGCCAGAAATGATGTCAGCAAAGAGAGAAGTCTCCTAGCAGCAGAAGTGCAAGAGAAGCAGCAGTAGTACAAACTTCTCCACTCTACTCAAGTCTTTGAAATGTGAGGATCAGGCCTTCCCTCCTGAAATCTTCTTGGAGGAGGGTGGCCCAGTGGGACACCTGAAACCTCAAACTGGGGCCAAGCTGGCACCTCCTGCATTCCCAGCCTCTGATGCTGACAGCAGCTTCTGGATACCAAACTGAGTGCAGTCGCACATTAAATGATAATTACAGACTTCCGAGCAGGACAGGCCACTCATTTGCTGCCTCACCTGCAATTCTTTTGGCCCCCCATTTTCCCTGGCAACCAAACCCAAACTCGGCTCCCTCCCCTTCTCTTGCTCAGTCCTTGAGCTATAAATCATGAGCAAGACCAAGAAAACATTCCACTTGGAGGGACACAGCAAAGCACAGGCCTCAGTTCTGTGTGGAAAAGTGGCAGTTCAGGTGTTACAGCACCTCCCGGACTGAGCTGGAAGCTGCTCTGAGCTGAGCTACTCCAGGCAATGCAGGTCCCGGAGCTGCCCTGGCAGCTGAGCACACCAGATCGGCTCTGTTTGCCCAAGCAAAGGCTGTGCTAAGGCTCCCATCTTTGGAAAGCATTTTGGGATCAGCTGTCACATTAAGAAAATATATTTAAAGAGTTGTACATGTCTAAAAGGCGCCTCTTTACAATAAATATTTGAGTTAATGAATTTCCAAGCCATTTGCTTCAGTCTCTTATCTCTTCACTTTGGAAGAAAGAGCCCTTATCAAACCACATGAACTGGCTGGAGATATGTTGTTAAATAAAACCCATTGTATTGACCCCAGGGCTTCGAATTATTAAAGGCAAAAAAACCCTTTCCTAGGCAGTGAGGAAAGGCAGAACAATTAATTTGGACTACCCAGCTCAAATCAGTGCACAAGCCTCCACTCTTATCCTGCTGGAACATAAAACTAATCTGTGCTCAGCACCTGGAGGGAAACACATTAAACCCTCAGAGAAAACATGAATTAAAATCCCAGGGAGAAAGGAATAAAAAAATCAGAATATCTTCCTTGCTTTTTTTGTTTTAATTCTTCTCCTCTGTATTTTCACAACTGGGAAAGAAGAGTATTCAAACAAATTCTGCTGAGATCTTGGCTGACTCAGAACAGATGTAAGGTAATGGTTTTAAACATCTGACAGAACTCCTGCAGCTATCTTTTATATCCACAAGGCACAGAAAAATATCAGCAGACACAGAGTAACCTTGTGTCCAGTTAATTTTTATTGAAATTACTGAATGAAGCTGTACTGGAGAAAAACTAACATCCCAACCTATCCCAAAGGGTTACCAAGAGCAGAATCCATTCACTCTTCCCAGCCTGCCCTTGGTTTTAGGAAGTTTATTAAAGTTTTGCTGCCACTTTTAACAGATCCTAAACATAGGGGGTTTTTGAGAAATTAGACAAAATAAAACTGTCACGGACTGATTCCAGCACAAACAACTCCCACGCTGCTGCCTGGCCCTGGGAGTGCAGCCTTTTCCAGGCTCAGGACAGAAAATCCTCACTTGGAACAATCTAAACATCTGCTACTAAATCTGCACTTACATTTCCTTGCTTGACAAGATGAGAGATCCTTCTCTTTTGGCCAGGAAACAAGGTAGTTAAATTATCTTCTGTCTTTTCTTCATTTGCTTCCTCTTTGGATGGCTGGAAAACAAAAGAATAAGAGAACAGGCTTGAAGATGCCTCACAAGAGGGAGATGTGAAAAGTCTCCTTTTGGGTTAACCTTGGAGGGGGCAGGTGAGAACACGCGGTCAAGGCTGGACCACTGTCACAAACCTTGTTCTGAGCCAAGGAACCACCAAGGAACAGCAGCATGACATTCCCACCCCAGCAGCAGCTCCATGAGCTGTGCGTGGGGCAGGATCAGCCTCACCTTCCCCAGGAGCCCTGAACAGCCCTCCCCTGGCAGCCACTCACACACCTCACCTCTCAGGGCATTCTGCGAGTCCAGGGGGTTTGGGGTGGTTTGGGCTCATTAAGAAGTTGGGAGCTGACTCATTTCTGCCCCAGGCAGATGTTGACATCCTGCCCAACATGGAACCACGGTGCCCCCACCCCACGGTTAGGGAAACGCTTCTCTGCAGGGTCATCCACAGCTGTCACTGCAGGGACACTCTGGTGACACAGCCCAGGTCACACCAAAAACACAGCAGGAAGTGGCAGCACTTCTCCAGCTAAAGCTGAAGTGAGCTGACACCTCAGAGGTGCTCCTGGATAGGGACAACCACTTGGAAATCTGCTCGGAATTCGACTCAGTTGTTAATTGATACAAAACACACTTCACAAGTTTATTTCTCAAAACTCCAGCTGCTCTCCAGACAACCCTGTTTCCAGTTTTTCAAAACAACTCCTGGCAAAACCCTGAGATGAGCCTGACAACCTCTGAAATGCAGCACAGAGCCCAAGGCTGGATTTAGGGATGAGCTTGGGCACCACTTGGGATAAGCCTGTGTTCATCACCACGAGGGTGCTCTGCAGGAGCACTGCACACTGAATCACTTGGCTCTCCAGGAACTCCAGAGTCTGTTAATTCAGTTCCATCCCTAATAAACTCTCTCACAATGCAATTCTCCCAGGTGGAAAAGCACCACACTGCCTACAGGCAGCTTCCTGGAATCACAGAATCAGGAATATCCTGAGCTGGAAGGGACCACCAGGATCAGAGTCCAGCCCCTGGCCCTGGCACACACCCCAACAATCCCACCCTGGGCATCCCTGGCAGCATTGGCCAAACGCTCCTGGAGCTCTGGCAGCCTTGGGGCCAGGACCATTCCCTGGGGAGCCTGGGCAGTGCCCCAGCAGCCTCTGGGGGAAGAACCTTTCCCTGAGATCCATCCCAATTCCCCTTACACATTACTGACACCAAACAACAGGGGGTCCACCTAGAAAATCATTCAATAAACAAAAAAAAAAAAGCCCCATGACCAATCCCACCCACCAGGTGCCTACTCACAGACACTCATCTCCCAAAGAAGGATCCCTGTGCTGAGGGAGTGCTCCTCCCTTCCCAAAAGAGCAGGAAACCAAACCTCAGTGCAGGGATGCAAAGGAGCCACACGTGGCTGCTGACAGCTGAGTTTTGTCACTCCAGTCCACAATTAACTGTTTGCTGTGAGTGGCAGCCCCTGGTTCAGCACTTTCTGAATTCAAGGATTAGGAATTCCTACTACAGATTATGTGCTCCTCAAGTATTTTCACTTAAACTGGGCAATGTGGAGGGGAAAAAATCCAAAAATAAAAGAGTTATTTTCCAGGTGGGAATTAAACTAAACACTGAAAAAGAGCAGATGAATTTTACAGAAGCAATGCTTAATAATTGAGAAGAAAACCACCACACTGAACTGATTTATGGAGTTTCTTCTACCCATTTTGTGTGAATATAAAAAAGGTCTTTAATTGTCGACAACACAGAGTTCCCTGTGTCCAGACTGGGGATGTGAGCGCAACAGGGAGCTCAGCACAAAGCTTTAATAGCCCAGCTCCTGTTTCCAAAGCTGAGCTCTGCTCCCCACACCCAGCACACTCCCCGTGTCCTCCACACAGAGGGTCCTGAGAGGAAGGGTTTGTTTGTCCACTGCACCCACCCAGCTGCAAAAGCCTGGACAGCAGCACCGATTGCTGATGGGATTTTGGAGTCAGTCAACAACCAATCCCAGCAGGAGAAGCTGCCACAGGAGGGTTATGTGGCTCCTTCTGCACTTGGTGCCTCTCCTGCACATCCATCATCCGCACCCTGCTGCTGGGTGAAGGTCTAAACTGGGACACACTGGATGCCCTGATGGTGTCCCAGTACTTCCATTATCTTTGGGATGCAGGATAAGTGCAGCTGAAGCCACTGGTTATTCCTTGGATAAACAGGCACACCCCCTGGACCTCCCCCCTGCGCCAGCACACAAAGGGCACCTGATTTTGTCACCTCACTTCATTAAGCCCCTTCTGGTGTCTAAAGAGCTCCAAGAGAGCTGGAGAGGGACTTGGGACAAGGCCCTGGGGGAATGGCTTCCCACTGCCAAAGGGCAGGGTCAGATGGGATATTGGGAAGGAATTGTTCCTGTGAGGGTGGGCAGGCCCTGGCACAGGTGCCCAGAGCAGCTGTGGCTGCCCCTGGATCCCTGGCAGTGTCCAAGGCCAGGCTGGACAGGGCTTGGAGCAGCCTGGGACAGAGGAAGGTGTCCCTGCCCATGGCTGGGGTGGCACTGGATGGGCTTTGAGGTCCCTCCCAACCCAAACCATTCCAGGACTCCATGAAGCCTCCCAGGTAACACAGCTGACACACCTGGCACCCCTGCACTGCAGTCAGATGGAAAATACCAGACACAAGTTTGGGGGTTTTCTCAATGTAGGCAAATCTGTCACCTTTTACTTCTGTAAAGCACTCTCCAATCCCATTCCCTGAACACCTGTACAGCAAATCCATCCCAGCCAGGGATCCTGAGGGTGCTGAGTCTGACAGCAACCACACATCCCTGCCTGAGCCCAGGAGCTGCTCCCAGATGAGGGCTTGTCTTGCTGCCCAGTCAAACTGGGGTGTCAGAAGATGAAGGATGAGTTTTGTCTGTTCCTGCTTCCCTCCTCAGATGCTGAGCAGCTGCTTTCCAGCCTTTTACATGTACAATCACGGAATTGTTAAGGCTGGAAAAGGTCTTTCATGGTGCACCAGCACCATGGTCACCACTAACCTATGTCCCAAGTGCTACATCCACCCCATTTTTGAACACTTCCAGGGGTGGTGACTCCATCACTGCTGTGGGCAGCCTGTGCCAGTGCTTTACAATCCTTTCTATGAAGGAATTTTCCCAATATCCAATCTAAACTTGCCCTGGCACACCTTGAGGCCAGTCCCTCTCATCCTGTCCCTGTTCCCTGGGAACAGAGCCCAACCCCCTCCCCCGGCTGTCCCCTCCTGTCAGGAGTTGTGCAGAGCCACAAGGTCCCCCCTGAGCCTCCTTTTCTCCAGGCTGAGCCCTTTCCCAGCTCCCTCAGCCGTTCCTGGGGCTCCAGACCCTTCCCCAGCCCAGTTCCCTTCCCTGGACACACTCCAGCCCCTTAAAGTCCTTCTTGTCACGAGTCCTTCATTCTTCTCTAATCTTCAAAAACGAGGGGTTTGCATCCTCCAGGGACCACACTGGTCACTTCCAAAACTCTTTTTATGCAAACACTGTCTTTTTACCTCCTCAGTCTGAAATCCCTTGTACCACTGGAAGAAATTTTACCCTCCATTTCTCGTTTGCACCACCCACCAGGTACGCAAAGGTCCTCCTAAGCTACCTGCAGTAAACATTTAGAACAGGAAACAGGAATGTGGGGAGTCTCCAAAGTGCCTGGTGACAAATACATGGACATGCTTGCACCAATGCACTGTCCAGGCTCCACCTGGCCTCAAATCTGCTGCAAGAAGAAGGCAGTGCCCTGACTGGCTTTGACTCGCTCCCTGAAGCCTTTTCTCCAGCCATCCACAACCCAAGGTCCTCAGGCCAGATGGAGACAGAAGTAGCTGATAACCCTGAAAGCTGAAGGCCTTCCACACAAAAGGGAACTGAATCCTTACATTTCACAGCTGCTTTCAATCCAGGTAAGTTCAGGGGCAAACTCTTCCAAGCACTCAGTCATGACAAAGATTAGATTCCTCCAACACATGGAAGAATTGCTTATCTCAGCTGCTTGAGATAAGCAACACCACTAAACCGAACCAGGGATTAGGAATTCCTACTATGTGCCCTTCAACTATTTTCACTTAAACTGGGCAATTTGGAGGAAAAAAAGCCAAAAATAAAGAGTTCTTTCTTGGAGAAGAGAGAACCAACCACCCCCAACCCAGCATTACCTGTTTCCCCAGCCTTCCCTTGTCTTCAGTTTTCACATCTTTAGATTCATTAAAGATCCTGAGACACTCTTCCATGGGATCTGACTCAAAGTCCACATCTTTCTCAAGGATGGAATAATCGATATCGTCAGAAGTTGAGGAAGATGACGATGATTTGGACAACTTCGAGCGCTTCACATTTTTTGTCCTGTCCTTGTCACTCTCAGAGTCCGAGCCAGAGTCAGCCCCATCCGAGTCCGAGCTCACGTCCAGAAGCGAGGAGGACAAAGGCCGGCCTTTGTCATCGTCATCTCCACTCTCATCTCCAAACAGGTCCACGTGACTCAAACTCTGCTGCTTCCGACCCTTCTTCAGGTCCCCTTTTCCTGCTGAACTGACTTTGTCTTTCTTTCGCTCCAGGGAAGTCTTGGTCCCTTTCTCTTTGTTTTTATGACCAGAGCATTCCTTGCCATTTTTCACATCGGCTGTTTTGCTCTGCAAGTCCTTCTTGCTGCTCCCCACTTTCTCTGTGCCTTTGCTGACACCTTCACTCTTGCTTTTCCCTGAACTGCTGGTGGTGGACTTGGACTTTTCTTTCTTACACCCATCCACTTTTTCTGACTTCTGCTTTTCAGGTTTCTTCAAGTTCCCATCAGTTTTCACTTTGACGCTTTTATCTTTGCAGTTTTTCTCTTCATTCTTGGTTTTTACTTTTTCTTCTTTCTTGAGCACCTTGTCTTTTTCTGTGTTTTTATTTTTCTCCTTCTTCCCAGCCTCACTGAGGCCTGGTGTTTTACTAACGTCTGTTTTCTTCCTTTTTGTTTTGTCTTTGAAGTCTTTGTTTTTATTTTCAATTTCCTTGTTGTTCTTACCAGAACACAACTTGGCTCCTTTTGTGTTCTTGTCTGATGGGTTCTTGGCAAGGTTTTTCTGTGAACTCGGAAGATCTTTGCTCTCCTGGGACGCAGAGCCATCCACTTTGGTGCTCTGCTCTTTGCTGGAGAACTCATTGTACGACTCATTCTCAGAACCAGCTTTTGAGGGTGAACTACCAGAAGCTGTTTTACATTCCACCTCAGCCTCATCTTCAGAGGAGGAGAACCTGGCCAACACCTCGTCATCATCGGGATCTTCGCAGAGCTTCTTCGGTGATGGAGAATAAGATTCGTCGTAATCAGACGCCCTTTCCCTTTTGGACCCCTTGGTTGTGGCCTTGCCCAACAGCCTGGCTGAGTAATTGGAAAGGGGGTCATATTCCAAGTCCGTGGAAGGCTTGGAGTCATCAATCACATATTTATTGTTAGTGACAGTGCTGCTATATTTTTTATTCTGTACTACAGCCTTGGGGACATATTCCAGGGAGCTCCCTTTGGAGCGGGAGGAATCCAAAGTGTATTTACTGGACCGGCCAGCAGCAGCCAGAGGAGTGGGGTTGTAGTCCGAGTTATTATTGAAATTGTAGCTCCCTGGATTATACTCCAAGGAGGCAAAGGAATCACTCTGAGGCCCAGCAGCCGACACAGGTGTGTTTGAAATGAGTGAGGAGCCCTCTGAAGCACCCAGCTCCTTCGTGGTTTCCAGCAGCTCCTCGTACTTCTTCTGCTCCCTCTCCACTTCGTTCTTCACTGCCTCGATGGCCTTGTTGACCAGCTCCAGCTCCAGAATCCCAGGTGTGACATCTGTAATGTCACCCAGAGCGCCATCCTCTGCCTCCAGTGAGGGCCTGGGAAGCTCTGGGTTGTAGGGATCATAGCCTCGCTCTGCAGAAGAGAAAGAAAAATCACTTACTGCCAGCAATTCAAGTGAAATTTAAAAAAGGTCTTTTTTAAGTCTGCTCTGGTCAAAACCCAACACTGAATGACACAACCAAAAGCCACAGTCTTGCACCACAGAATGAATAAATATTGGATACCAAAAGCCACCAGTGATATTCTCTGGCCTAGACTAGACCAGATTGTACAAACTGCTCCCAGGATGAAAGATCTGTTAACGAAATGCTTTTAATACTCATGGAAAAGCTCTATAAATTAAATATTCTTCAGGGCACCAAAAAATAATCACTGTATTAGGCCCAAGGGAAGCTGACTGTGCACAGAATTATCTGCTTAATTCAATGAAGCCACCAAGGAGGAAAGAGGATTCCAGCAAGAAACTGTGTGGATTAGGTTCTGTCTCCTCAGTGCCAATGCCTAAAGCCCACCAAAAGCTTCCAATATTCCTAAAGGCTCAGAGTTTCTCACAGTGGCTACAGGAAAACCAGGCTTATCTGGACTGACAAACTGAGCACTGCTGGTAAGGAAAAACCACAACAGGCAACACAACTCAACCACCCAGAGCAACCACCACAAGAACACTGAATACCCAGAACATTTCCCTGGTCCAGCTTCCCCTTTCCACACAAGTCCCTTCAGTGGCCTCTCTTTCATGTCCAGCCTGGAGAAGAAAAGGCTCCAGGAGACTTTAAAGCCCCTGCCAGTGCCTAAAGAGGCTCCAGGAGAGCTGGAGAGGGACTGGGGACAAGGGATGGAGGGACAGGACAAGGTGAAATGGCTGCCAGAGGGCAGGGAGAGATGGGATATTGGGAAGGAATTGTTCCCTGGGAGGGTGGGGAGGCCCTGGCACAGGTTGCCCAGAGCAGCTGTGGCTGCCCCTGGATCCCTGGCAGTGTCCAAGGCCAGGCTGGACAGGGCTTGGAGCAGCCTGGGACAGCAGAAGGTGTCCCTGCCCATGGCAGGGGCTGGAATGGGATGATTTTTGAAGTCACCCCAACCCACACCAGCCCAGGACTCCAATAAAGATGACTGAATCCCACAGAGGCCACAGGAACACGAACGGCTGCTTTCTGACTCTGAACTGCTTTCAATCCTTGTTTTATCACAGTGTCTCTGGATGCTGAGATTCCAGAGGAACTTTTTGTTCTCTGCTACAAGGACACTACCAAAACTGGCTCTCCAACATGGATAAGCAGAAAAACCAAACAATAAGCAGAGAGATAAAAGACAGAAAATAAAAACCTCTCAGGTCTAAGAGGGATGAAAGAATTTCCTGTAACAGTCAGAAACAAACAGTGCTAAAAGAGCTGTTTCTACCATTCTCATAAGACTGAGGGGTTTGGGCTTTTGGGGGGGAGGCAGGGGTAGGTTTGGGGATTTTTAGAGAGGATGCATGAATGCACAGCTTCCTTTGGCAATAGGAAAAGAACCTGTCTAGCAGTTGGCAGAAGTGGCCCCCAAGGAAGCAGAATGAGAAAGGCTGGGTTAAAATAAAGGCAGTGGTTTTAGAAAATACTTTTTATCCCTTTGGGTTTGCAAAGTTTCTTTCCAAAGCAATTAGCTCCTGATTGAACAGGGACTCTGGGCAATGGCAGTGTGATGTCACCACCTTCCACAGGCCTGTGTGAGCCCTGCTCAGTGCCAGAAACGTGGGGAGAGAGGAACAAGGTGCTCCTTTTATAACCAGCTCCCCTCCAGCTATTGCAGAGAGCTGTAATGATGACACAAAGAGCATTTCCAAAGCCAGGGTGTGCTTTTCCCTTTGGACACCCAGCACAGCCGGGGACAGAGGGAAGGAGCAGGTGACAAACCAGGGCAGTGGCACTGGATAGGCCAATTCCTGGTTGGAAACCTTGAAGAAAAGCAGGTAACAAGTAAAAAACATGAGCAAACCCATATGCAAAGAGCAACAGCAGCAAGGCAAGTGTATGTACAGATTATCAAAATTATTAGGGATCGTATCAGCCTAAGAGTGATAAGGAGCAGAGAGCCCTCCATGGCCACCAGCTCATCTCTGACCACTTTGTGAAACATCAGCTCCACAATGGCAGAGAAAACCAGAGGAGTCAGCTACTACCCTCTAAATCAGGACTGAGACATAAAATTTAGCACAAACATTTAAAGGGAACAGTTGAAAGCCTGATAATTCATGCAGAGCTAAATATCAGATGGCCTGCAAACAGAGAACACAGAGTCTGGATCTGGAGACTTGCCAAAATAAAGCAACAAACCCAAACCATATAAAAGCCATCTTGTCCATGCACAAAACCAAACTATTTTAAATGTATCAAGATCAGAGAAAGCAGAGGGCAACCCCAGCACAGACCTGGTGTCTGGGTCTCTGCCATTCATCTCCAGCATAAAACTCCTGGCACATTTCCTGTGGCTGGAATGGCCAGATGAAAACACACATTATAATCTCAGGACATGCCCCAGGCTTTGGGACAGGGCAGGGAAAGAGCTCTTGTGGAGGTGTGGGGGAGGCCTGATAGATTCTCCAGCACTGCTGATCAAAGGCTGCCTGGCCATGAAAGACTTGGGTAAGTGGCTCCACGATGCTCATCAGCACTGGCACCTCTGGCCATGAGGCATCTGCAGATAATGCAGCAGGAACACAGCAGGAGGGGTTTTATTTATAAAAAAACACACATACAAATACATACATACATATATATATATATATATATATATATTTATGATGAGGCATAAACACACAAGTCTCCAAATCAGAGATCTTCAACCTGCTACAGAAATCAAGAGAATCAGAGCAGCCTTTCAGCTGCCAAACTACACTCCCAGGAATGCAGGAAAGAGAAGGAGTTTCTTTGAGTGTGAAATCCGAGTTGTAGGAAGTCTCTGCTTCACCTTTTCCTTTATTCCTCTTCATTTCACTAACCTGGATACTCAGGGTGTACAGGGTGGGTTTGCTGCTCTGATGTACCAGATGGCTGCAGTTCCTGAGGAAGCAAAAGGAGTGAGAGGCCCCTCGTAGTGAGATAACTCCTTTTGCAGTGATGGAAAGCAGAGTCTGCTCTGTCCCTCGGGAATCACGAGATAATGAGACTTGAGATGCCAACTCCTTGAAGGATTGTGAACTAAACACTTTTTAAAGTACAAACTATTTTAATAAATTAATGTACCTCAGACATATGAAATAACCCTCCTGAGACACAAAAGTTGAGGTTACCATCAATACTATAGAAAACATGTTATTAATATTTTACAAAGATCCTCAGTGAACATTTTATTTAACCCAGAACTGCTTTAGAACACACCCAACTGAGCTGTGCTTGAATCAGCCACTGCAGCACAGAGAATATGGAAGCCTAAAACAAGATTCTGCCTTAAAATAACAGGCTGAGGGGTTTTTCCTTGTTACTGTTGTGTTGGTTGTGGGACATGAGGCCTCAGTTCCAAGGTGGAGCTGGATTATTACAAAGCTTCCCTGAGCCAGAGACTCCTAAGAACACACTGGTCCTTCTAGTTTGGGCAACAGGCAAGGGCAGTAAACAAAGCCGACATTAGAGTGGGAGGACAAGGTCACCTGTGTGAAGGTAAAACTTATTTTACAGTGATTCATTCCAGAGAAAAGTCTTTTTTTTTTTTTTTTTTTTTTTGTCCAGCCCTACCACAGCCCATACCTGAGATGCTTTACATACAGGAAAGCCCAAATGTGTGACAGGTGCTGGTCAATGTAAAACCTGCACGTTTTGGAAGAGGAGTCCATCTCCTGAATGCATGTGGGGGACAGAATCCCAGGATGGTCTGGGTTGGAAGGGACCTCAAAGCCCATCCAGTGCCACCCCCTGCCAAGGGCAGGGACACCTTCCACTGTCCCAGGTTGCTCCAAGTTCCATCCAGCCTGGCCTTGGACACTGCCAGGGATCCAGGGGCAGCCACAGCTGCTCTGGGCACCTGCGTAACAGATGCTTCTTAAGGATTTAACAGAGCTATTCAGCTGCTGCTGATGCCAAACAAAAAGCAAAAATTAGAAACTTCCAAATTTATAGCAATTAGGGATTCAAAACAAAAGGCTTTGCTGGCCAAGCTAAAGAGGGACCAGCACAGATGAAAAGAGAGCAAACACTTCTTGTAGTGAACCCACAAGAAAAACATGAGGAGTTGGAGTGTGTCCAGAGGTGGGAATGGAGCTGCGGAAGGGTCTGGAGCACCAGGAGTGGCTGAGGGAGCTGGGAAAGGGCTCAGCCTGGAGAAAAAGAGGCTCAGGGGGACCTTGTGGCTCTGCACAACTCCTGACAGGAGGGGACAGCCAGGGGCGTCAGGCTGTGCTCCCAGGGAACAGGGACAGGAGGAGAGGAAATGGCCTCCAGCTGTGCCAGGGGAGGTTCAGGTTGGATATTGGGAAAATTTCTTCATGGAAAGGGTTGTCAGGCACTGGCACAGGCTGCCCACAGCAGTGATGGAGCTGCTGTCCCTGGAAGCGTTCAAAAATGGTGTGCATGTGGCACCTGGGGACATGGGTTAGTGGTGCCCAGGGTGGCTGGGCTGACTGTTGGACTCAATGATCTTACAGCTCTTGCTGATTTTCAAGCCCTTCTGCTGCTGAAGTCACCCATTCCCCCAGGTCACCTGCAGCTGGCAACAAAAGGTGCATTCATGGGGAGGTGGGGAAGGTGAAAGCTGTTTGGAGACTCTGGAGAAGGGAAAAATAAAGGCATTTTTATTTCACGTCATCAGAACAGCTCTGTTGGCTTAAGAGGTCACTGTGTTTACAGTGCCAGCACTCAGCAAAGGGACAACCTCTGTGATTGCAGAAAAATTATCACTCCTGGAAAATCATTCTGAGCTTTTCATTTAACGCTTCGCAGAAGAGACAGTGGTTCCTCAAGAACAAAATGTTTCAGAGAGGCTTCACCAGCAGCCTGAGCTCTGCTACTCTTCAGAATTAAAGAGCACACAAGAAATGGCAGGTTTTGGCACTGAGCTCATTTGCAAGGACCCAAAGCAAATTTCCAACAATTAATTTAACAATAATATGCAACCACTTGGAAATAATTAACACTGAGATTTAAAATAGTACATTTCAAATAATCATCCAGAAGAAATGGGTTAGGAGGGCAGGGAAGGGAAGCTAAGAGAAATATTTCTCCAACTTTAAATACAACCCTCATCCAAGGATTTGGTTTGCTCCTTTTTTGTGTTTTTGGAAAGGAAATTTAATTATAAAATTAAGTATTAAAAGCAGAAATAAACCTTGTGCTGGTCAAGGAACATCAGGAAGCAAAGTCTGAGAGGTACTAGAGCAAGAAGAGTCCCTGTGGACCCCACTCCTTGGATTTGTTCCTCCAGGGAAGGTATTTAATGCCACAGCCTCAAAGTACATCATGAACCTCCACAGTCATTTCTTTAGTGGAAAAATGGATGCAAATATGAGAAAAGAAAGTCTGATATTAGCAAGGCTGAAAAAAGCCTGAACAGTCATCTCTCACTGTGAGGTATTTTTAGCCCTACTGGGACCCAGCCTGGGCAGTGCTGGTTTCTCCAGGTGTTGTGGCCAACGGGGCCACCTGTCCCCATGGGCTGAAGCCCAGGGGTGACACAGCCAGCACAGGGAGAGGAGGTCACACTGAGGGACAAGAGCAGCCAGACACCATCTCTGTATTGCACTCTGAGCTGTTCCCCCAGCTCAGCCATCCCAGACTGAGGGCAGGCAGTGGCCAGGGAGGAATCCCAGAATGGTTTGGGTTGGAAGGGACATTAAACCCCATCTTGTTACTGGACACCTTCCACTGTCCCAGGCTGCTCCAAGCCCTGTCCAGCCTGGCCTTGGACACTGCCAGGGATCCAGGGGCAGCCACAGCTGCTCTGGGCACCTGTGCCAGGGCCTGCCCACCCTCACAGGGAACAATTCCTCCCCAATATCCCATCTGTCCCTGCCCTCTGGCACTGGGAAGCCATTCCCTGTGTCCTGTTCCTCCATCCCTCGTCCCAAGTCCTCCCAAGCTCTCCTGAGACATGGACCTGCCCCAGGAAGTTCAATCCAGCAGGAGAAGCTCTATCAGGGAACTCTCTGCTCACTCAGTAAGGAACTCATCAGGGCACATCCCACAAAGCAGCTCAGACAGCACATCCCGGGAGGCAGCACCCACCTCCTCAATTTATTCTAGAAAACACAACTTTGGGCAGTTTTGCCTCTGGCGCAGCAAAACAAGAATCTGAAAGGTCTTCAAGCCACTGAACATGGCAGCTTCACCCTCTCAGTGGCCTCACAGAGAGTCCCCAAGGACATCTGGGATTGCCACTGCCTCACATAGCAACACCAGTTAAATCCAGGGATGCAAAAGCCAGGACAAGATGACCTGGCCCACACAAACCTATCACTCCCATCCCTCTATCCCCACACCCGTCAGTCCCACCTGCTCTGGTGTAAAACAGCAAAGAACATCAAGGTCTGTGATAAATATTCCTAAGAGGACACCACACATTGGCACATTTCTCCCATAAGTTAGGAAAGAATGCCAACTGGTGGATTGGCCAGGACAGGCAGAGGGGAGAGTCTGGCATCCAAAATACACCCTGACACCATGGCCTGGCAGGCACAGGCTGAAAGGAGTCTCATTGTTTGAAAACCTGGATATTCACTGTTTGGGTTCTTTGGAGATTCTTCCATTCCCCCTCTCATTTCAGCTTTAAAATTACTCATGAAAATGCAAGAAAAGTTGAAATTCTGTTTGGAAAAAGAAAATAAATTAAGAGAGACTTGGTTTTTTCTGCTCCTGAGAAAAAGACCAGAAAACACTTCCACATCTCCTGTGTAAAGTGCTGGATAAAACTAAGGATCTACTCCAAAATATAATTAGCAGATCAAGTCTTCTTTTCAAAGAAGAAAAAATGTATTTAAATATTTCAAGTATTCTGGTGTCTTATTTTACTCTCTATTCAACTCCACCTTAAAAACTTTCTCCAACCAGCGCAGTCACAAGCAGAAACACCCACCAGCCCTTTAATTTTCCAGCCTTTCTCTGGCATGCTCAAGATAAGTTATCTTCTCAACACCTGTCTTATTTCTTTAGCCAGTTTGGGTGAAAAATTCTCACTTAAGACAAGAAAAAAGAAGAAAAAAGCCAACTAAAACCCAACTATTTCTACTTAGTCACAACTGGACACTTTGAAAATGAAGTTAAAAGCTAAAGAAAAACACCTTTCAAGCTCTATTACATTAAAACACTTCAGCCGTGACATATAAACGGCTAAAAGCAAAACTTAAGCTGGTTTTAAAACCTGTCTTGCTTTAGACAACTCAAAAGCTGGAATTAAAACTTTGCAATTCCTTTAGGACTCAGACACCTGTAGCTCCACAGCCACTTTTAACCACAGAACCCAACTCCAGCACAATCCTCACTTCAATAAAAATCCAAAATCCACAGGGAAATGAAAATCCTCGTAAACCAAACCCTCCAGAGCCAAGCTGAGCTCTTTGCAGTCCAGATATTCCAGAGGCAGATGCCCAAGGACTCAGGTCTCCTGTTCAATGAATGGTGACCACGTGAAAGTCTCCCTGGAGAAGTCACTTCTCTCCAGCAGCTCCTTCCCAGCCGCACCCCCCAAACCACGAGTTCACTCCGCAGGAAGCCAAAAACTTCACAAGGAGTTACCTGAGCTCCCCGGGGTCAGCAAACACTGCAGATATTTGTTCATGCTGGAGCTGCCTGGTGCTGCCGAGACGCCCCGGCAGGGGCTGGAGGCAGCACGCGGTGCCCGAGTGCTGACACAGCACTTTGTGGGAATTGGGGCAGGACCTGCCCGGGTCCCGCCTTCACCCCCGTGTGCTCCCAACTTGGTCGGGCTTGGCGTGTCTGCAGAGGTTCTCCGACTCTGGTCCTCTTCCCTAGCACCGCTCCCATCATCTTGGGGGAGCTGCTGACCTCCTCCTCTCCGCACTCCCCAACCGCAGCCGCTTTCGCCTTGGTTTGGGTTCCCCACACTCGTGTGCGCAGAACTTTCCCAAACATCCATCCCCTGCTCCTGCTGTGCCCCCAGCCCGACCCAAACACCCCGCAGCTCTGCAGCCCCGCCGCCCACGCTGTGCCAGCCCGGGAGGAGGTGGCAGGGCTGGGACACAGCCTGGCCCTGCCTGCCGGTGCCTGCCCGAGCCCACGTGAGCCACCCCGGCGCCTCCGCCTCGTCCAGCACAGGCAAGGCGCTCCGGGAAGCCCTGATGAGTGAATCGTGCTCCCCATTAACGCGGCAGGGCTTGGCTGGGGATTAAAAACATAAATCAGAGGAAGTGTTCAAATGTCAGGGGAGATATCCCACAGCGGAGAGGGAGGTGCTGGGAGAGCAGACAAAGGGCTCCTGGAGAGGAGCCGCGGACTCACCAGCGCTGGCACAACTCCAGTTGTGTCAAACCCAAATCCTGCTGGCTTGGTGGAGATCTGCTTCCACCTCCTGCTTTTCACACATCTGGAACTGAACCACGTGGGGAGACTCGGACTCGGGGCTGAATTTCCCCACAGCCACACAGAGACCAAAAGTGGGAAGTGTGCTGTGAGCCCGCACCGAAATCCAGGCCCATCGGGCACCTGCACCTGCCCACCCACAGGAAACTGCCCAACCGACAGCGCAGGGAAATCACCACAAATCCCAAACTGCTGAAAAGATACGTCCTGACCTCACCACCAATTGATTTTTCACTCTTCATTTCAAAACTTGGTTAAAAATAAAACCCACCGGTAGCATTTTGGTCATTACTGTCCTAAACACAAATGTGGGGGGAAAAAGCAGAATTGATGCCCCCTCCCAGTCCACGGACTGGAGAACGCAACACTGAACACCTGCTTTGCTCTGCCAGTGAAATGATACTGAAGGCACTTCATGGGTTTCCACTTCTGCTGTAGCAAATACAGTAATAAAAGCTCTTTGCTGAGATGAACCTGCACAACATCAACTACAGGAAAGAAAATGCATGGGGAAAGACCTTTTTCTATCCTTTCTACACATGGTGTGAAGACGCCCTGCAATGTGAGTCACACCAAGGCTCTAAATCCCAGCCTGTCCCGAGGCTGCTCCCACCGAACAGGCACAGCCCTCAGCAAAGTGCTGTGTGAGGAACTTGACAATGGCCCTGATCCTGTGGTGACATGTGGGATGATTAAAGTAGGGTTTAATATTTAAAGATTGTCTCTTGGTTTTACCAGTATCATAGAATCATAGAATATCTTGAGTTGGAAAGGACCCACAGGGACCATCCAGTCCAGCCCCTGGCCCTGCGCACACACCCCAACAATCCCACCCTGTGCATCCCTGGCAGCATTGCCCAAACGCTCCTGGAGCTCTGGCAGCCTTGGGGCCAGGACCATTCCCTGGGGAGCCTGGGCAGTGCCCCAGCAGCCTCTGGGGGATCACCATGGTCACAGCCATCCCATGTGGCTGCTTTTGGGCAGAAAAAAAGGTGAAGTGCCACCCTACACCAGGGACATGATCCAGAGCTCAAGCTGGGGAGATAAGCCCAAGGGTTCCTCCATACTTGACCTGAGCTCAACAGTGCTGCAGCAGCTCACTGTGAGTGAATCACACAGAGGGGAAGAACTCTGGCCCTGACACCTTCCACAGATTTGATCCAGGTCTAACCTGTAAAGCTTTGTACATCCAAATAGAAAATCCACACAGCAAGAAAACCGCACTATAAGCTTTGGACCGCATCAGAAAACTGCTGAGTAACTCAGTATGCCCCGCTGCAGAATAAAGTACTTCAGGCAGAGTGCTGAAAGCCTGGCTCTTCCCATCTCACACAAACACAAGGATCAGGACCTGGGGGAGTGGCTGGAGCTGTGTAAGGGCTTGGGATGGATCTCAGGGAAAGGTTCTTCCCCCAGAGGCTGCTGGGGCACTGCCCAGGCTCCCCAGGGAATGGTCCTGGCCCCAAGGCTGCCAGAGCTCCAGGAGCGTTTGGACAACACTGCCAGGGATGCACAGGGTGGGATTGTTGGGGTGTCTGTGCAGGGCCAGGGACTGGGCTGGATGATCCCTGTGGGTCCCTTCCAGCTCAGGACATTCCAGGATTCTGTGATCAGAGCAGACAAAAGAGCTCAGAGCTCTAGACCTGGAAGCAGCTTTCTGCTCTGGGTTCAAGAACATCCACCTCCGAAACACCCCCTGACAGCATCGAACCAGCAAACCAGGGCTGCCTTCCTTAAGATATTTATGAAGAGCTGTATTATGCCTCTTTAATGTCTTTCAGCATACTCAGGACCTCGACTTTAAAGAGAGACCTATTTTTCTCCTCTACAGCTCTTGAAAAGACGCTTTTAGGACTGAAGGCAGCTCTTCCCTCCTCCTTACAGCGCACGCTTTCAAAGCACTTCACACACATTCAATAATCTTTTCATCCTGCTCTGAAGCAGGTGGGTTTTAGTCATCTCAGAGATGGAAAAAGCACTTCAGCCAAGTCAGGATGAGAATTTGCAATCTCCAGATTCCCAGTCCTGGACAGAAAACACCCCATCAGCCCCAGCCCTTTCCTCAATGCTCAGCCAGCACAGAATTTTCCCGGTCCTCCAGGACTGCCACATTCTGTTACAACACAGGCAAAACCCTGCAGTAAAACGTGGGAATAGATTTTCCACACCAAGCATTCCATGTTTGAGACCCCCGTTCAAACAGACCAGACACATCACACCAGCTCCATCCTCTCTCAACACATTTGTATTTATGGAGCTGCTTCCAGAGAGGAAGGAAAGGGAATATCTGACACATCCAGACAGCAGCGGTCAGGGAAAACTCAGTCCTCCTGCTGCTGCAGATCTCCAGAGGGCATGGAGGGATCTTCACCACTGTCCCCCAGTGCCTGGGAGGACACGAGCACCACATGAAAATCATGGATCATGTCATGAACACCCGAACATCGGGAAGTCTGGAACGGTGAGGGTGGGCAAAAAAAGGGGGGGGGGGACAGGGCTACATCCCACTAATTCCTCTTTTCACATCCTCTCTGCTCCATCTGGCACATGTCCACAGCCCCCCACGTCCCACAGCCTGCCAGGGCCAGCTCCACTCTCAGTTTTCAAAAGCTCCTTTCAAAGCTATGAAATTGCACCAAGAGTTTTGGGGTTCCTGCCAGTCCTCTGGTGATCCTCAAACATCAAAGCCAGCCCCAGCCTCAAATCAATATGCTTAGCAGGCTGCTGCTTTAGATGTTATCTTTTTTCTCTAGGCACCATCCCAGAAAACACAGATCTGTGCTGTAGCTCTTGGTGTAGAAACCCACCTGCCTTGGCAAAAAAATGACACTTTTAAAGCTTCTGTATCGAGTGATGTGATTAAATAGGTCAGATCTGCCCAAGTGCACAGTTAGGAGGCTACTTCAAAACAAGACATGTAGTTCTCCTGGCAGGGAGCAAGTCCTGGGGGATGAAGAACCTGCTCCCAGAAGATGGTTGCCTGGTTCTGGCTGAGCTACTACACCCTCTAGTGTAAATCCTACAGATCCTTCCAGGCAACAGGAGCTTCAGGCAGGCAGGGGAACCATAGGAGCACTTCAGCTGCAATCCTTCCCAGGAAGCCGAGCCAAGGCACTGCCTGCAAAGTGCAAAGTAACTGCAAAAGTGTCTCCTGCTCCTACAGAAATCAGGAACATTTTGTGACCCACTGGAGTCCATTCTAAAAGCCTGAGATTGCTGCAGGTCCATCGCTGATCTCCCATTTCTCAGTTGGAATCACAGAATCCCAGACTGGTTTGGGTTGGAAGGGACCTGAAAGCCCATCCAGTGCCACCCCTGCCATGGGCAGGGACACCTTCCACCATCCCAGGCTGCTCCAAGCCCTGTCCAGCCTGGCCTTGGACACTGCCAGGGATCCAGGGGCAGCCACAGCTGCTCTGGGCACCTGTGCCAGGGCCTGCCCACCCTCCCAGGGAACAATTCCTTCCCAATATCCCATCTGTCCCTGCCCTCTGGCAGTGGGAAGCCATTCCCTGTGTCCTGTCCCTCCATCCCTTGTCCCCAGTCCCTCTCCAGCTCTCCTGGAGCCCTTTAGGCCCTGCCAGGGGCTCTGAGCTCTCCCTGGAGCCTTCTCCCAGCGTGGCTCCAGAGCAGAGGGGCTCCAGCCCTTGGAGCAGCTCCATGGCCTCCTCTGGACTCGCTTCAACAGTTGTAAGTCCTTCTCATGTTCAAAGCTACAGGGCTGGAGGCAGCTCTGCAGGTGGGAGTCAACACAGAATTAACATTAAAAATGGCTGGAGGCCAACCCTGAGCTGAGACAGAACTCAGAGATCCCTGTTATATCAGTTGTGCCATGTGCTGGATGCCAAGAGCTTGGGAAAGAGGCAGGAACAGGCTCTGAGCCCGCTGCAGGGAGCAGGAGGCAGTGGCTGGAGCTCAACCTCGTCATTCTGCTTCTTTCACAAGCGGCAGAAACTTCCCCTTGGGAAACCAGGCCCACACTACAGATTTTATTTGATAAAAAACCCTCTTCTCTAAATGCTGTAGATTAGGTTGGATACTAGGAAAAATTCTTTCATAGAAAAGGTCATCAAGCACTGGCACAGGCTGCCCGGGGCAGTGGTGGAGTCCCCATCCCTGAAGTGCTCAAGCAACTGTGGATGTGGCTCTTGAGGACATGGGTCAGTGGTGATCATGGTGGTGCTAGTTGAAGGTTGGATTTGATGGACTTGAAGGGCTTTTCCAACCTTAATTCCATGACTGTAAGTAAACCCTTACTCCCCGAAACTCAGGCTGCTTCTCCTGGGTCTGACACACCAGCTCAGGCCTAGCAAGACACTGGGGTGTTTTTCTTGCCCTTCACACTCAGCTCTTACACCAACACTTCCAGGCAGCAATGGGAACTGCACACACTCTTCAGGGGTACCCTTTCTAAACCCCTTGCCCTTCCCCATTTCAAACCCCAAACCCAGCCCCAGCTATTACTGAGCACAGCAGCACCTGGTGCAGACCAAAATGAGCAATTCCAGTTCCAAAACTGGCACTCCACAGATATTTAAAGGCACACAGGAACAGCACACTGAAAGATAATTGCAGTATCACCTAAAGAACCATCTGAAAGCATTCTAGGGAGCTTTTAAAATTCAAAAGAGCACTGAAATCAGCAAAGATATTTGTCTTTCCCACAATTATCTGCCTGTGACAGCCCTGAGAATGCTTCTTTTATTTTAAATTAAACTAGTGGTGGTGGTAAGTTGGCCTGGTAACCAGAAGACATCAAGAATTAATCCTCTTCCAAACCTGTGAACAACCCAAAGTTAAACAAGCACCCAAAAAACACAAGTTGGGCTTTGTTATGGCAATTTCTGCTTCAGATTATCAGAGACTGTCCACATCAGCATCATTATCCCATTACACCTAACAGAAATAACAAAGCTTTAATGAAAAGAAAGCCAGCAGGGTTCTTCTAGGGAGAAGAATGAAGGCTTTTTTCTCCCAATAAATCAGCAGAGCAGCAAATAACGTGTATAAATAAAATGACAAGAGTTGCTGGAAGAACGGACAACAATAGCCCACTATTGATCCTTGTGGGTCCCTTCCAACTCAGGATATTCCATGACTGTCTGATTCACTGGCTTTTTTGTGCCAGGCTGCCTTTGAGAAGCCTGGCAGTGTTCTGTGCCCCACAAACCCCTCACAGGAGGGGTCCAGCTGACCACAGCCCCCAGAGCCCCCCAGCACGGGCCCTGCCTCGCCGCACTGGCTGGGGAACACTCCCAGATCCAGCAGATCCTGAAGGGATCTAACGGCCCGGGATCTGTCAGCAGGTTTGCAATTCGACGCTGCCACCTCAAAGCCACGTGAGCCGAGCGCCTGGAGCGACAAAAAACGGGACCAGGACAGCGCTGCCCTCCTGCAGCTGGGGCTGGTCCCGGACACTCTGGGAAGCTGCTCCCCACCACCGTGTCCGACGGCAACGGTGCGATCCGACCGATCCCACCCACTCCCATCGCTCTCCCACCCGGTGGGGCTGAAAAGCTCCTTCAAACCTCCATTGGAGGGAGAACGAGGTGACAGCTCAGGGGCAGGCAGGGCGAGGCACAAGCAGCCACAGAGCCGAGGGAAGGCGGGGCCCCACCGGGTGATACCGACAGACCCCCGTGGGGTCACCGCACTGGGGAGGGGCTGAGGGGGGCGATCCCGGGGCGCTGAGGAGGCTATGGGGAGCCGGAGGAGGATAAGGGCCCTGAAAGGTGGGCAAACGGGAGAGGAAGAGGCCGGGCACGGGCCTGCCCTTGCCGGGGGGAAAACACACGGGGCGGAGGGCGAAAGCAGGCCCGGGCAGGGGGGGCAGGCCCGGGCAGGGGGTCGGGGAAAGGTGAGGGGGAACCGCAGCCTGGCCGGGCCGGGCCGTACCTGCGCCATGTCCGAGCGGGAGCCCCACGCTGGGGTCGCCCGAGGCTCCGGAGGCTCCGCACGGCGCCGGGGCCACCGGGGGATGCCGGAAGTGGCAGTAGGGCCTGCGGCACCCCCGGCCCGGCCCCGACCCCCCGGCGTTGAGGAACGGGCAGTCGATGCCGCGGAAGTAGCCGGTGGATCTGAGCATCCCGCCGGCTGCGGGGCGGGAGCGGGGCCGGGCGGGCGGAGGAGCCGCGGGCGGCCGGGACGCGCTCCCGCCTCACACGACCGGTACCGGCCCCGCCGCCATCTTGGGAGCGCCGGGCGCGGCGGCGAGGACCCCGCGACGCCACTGCCCGCACAGGGCTGCCCGCGGCGCGCCTGAGAGCGGGGCGGGGCGGGGCTGGGGCGGTGCTGAGGGAGGGCCGGGAATTGTCACACAGTCCTGGTGTATGTCCTGAGTTAAGAGGGACCCGCAACGATCATCAGTCCGAGCCCTGCACACACACCCCAACAATCCCACCCTGTGCATGCCTGGCAGCGTTGTCCAAACGCTCCTGGAGCTCTGGCAGCCTTGGGGCCAGGACCATTCCCTGGGGAGCCTGGGCAGTGCCCCAGCAGCCTCTGGGGGAAGAACCTTTCCCTGAGATCCATCCCAAGCCCTGACACAGCTCCAGCCCTTCCCTGGGCTCCTGTCCCTGTCCCAGAGCACAGCTCAGCCCCTGCCCCTCCTGCTCCCCTCGGGAGGAGCTGCAGCCCCCGAGGAGTCTCCCCTCAGTCTCCTCAGCTCCAGCTGAACTCCAGCGTTCCCATTCTCTCGGGGCATGGCCGGGCTGCAGGAGCCGCCATCCAGAATCAGCGCCCTCAGGGATGCGCAGGGTGGGATTGTTGGGGTGTCTGTGCAGGACCGGGAGTTGGATTCGATGATCCTTATGGGTCCCTCCCAGCTCAGGATATTCCAGGATTCTGTAATCCAAGCTCGGCCGCGTTTGGCACTTCCCCGGAGCTGAGGGAGACACAGCAGATGGCAGATACAGCGCCAGGGCTGCAGCCACCTCCTCCTGCTGCCGAGCATCCCAGAGCCCCCTGGCACCCCCAGAGCAAGTCCCCCTCCTGTGGGCACAGTGATGGTCACAGGTTCCTTGCTCTGTGGCCCATGGACCATGGAGCACCATGAGGCATTACTCCAGCACAGTTTGCAGCCCCCAGCACATGCCAGTATTCCCAGCATGGACCACCATGGACCACTGTCCCCAGCATGGATCATCCCTAGCATGGATCACTGCCGCAGCACGGACCACCAGCCCCAGCACAGCCCATCCACCCTATCATGGACCACCTCAAACCACCACCCCAAGCCCCAGCACAGCCTGGGCCTTCTGGAGAGCAGCAGGACACAGGACAGGTTGGGCAGTGGCACCGAGGTCACTCACCTGAGGCCATGCCAAGAACTGGGTCCACACCCCATGTGTCCCCAGCCCCCCCTTTGCCTCAGGTAGTCACCACACCTGTATTTACCAGTGGGGAAACTGAGGCACGCAGTGACAGCGCTTTGGCTGAGCCAGCACCGGAGCAGGGACTTGGAGCTGGGATTCAGAGCCAGCTCTGGGGGATCAGCTGGGCGAGAGGCATCCACAGCTCCTGGGAATGACCTGGCGCTGCCCCTGCCTTGGGTGTTCAGAGCAGGGAGACTCTGCCCCCAGCAGGTGAGGCCCTTCTGGGATGTCAGCAAGGACCAAGCCCTCCGAGGAGAAATTCCATGGACTGGAGCTGGACAGCTCAGTCTGGAGAGACGGGATGATCCAGGAGAGCCTCATGACTTGTGCAAGGAGAGGTGGGAAGCTCCAGGACAGTGCCGGGAACAGTTGGGTAAGGTGCACAAGGAGTCAGCCTTGGCCGCAGGGAAGGACAAGAGGAAGATTGCAAAAGTTGTGTTTTGTAATAGTCTTGAGTGAAAAAACCCACTTTATTGTCCAAATTTGGCACATGCTGCTGCCTCCTCCCTGCCCATTGCTCCCATGGTGTCCCAGCAGAGCCCAGGAGCAGAGGATGCCAGGAGAGGAACCCACCACCAAGCAGGACCAGCAGCTGCTGGCCCCAGGAAACCTGAATAATGCATAAAAAGCTTCTAAAAAGCAGGAAACTCCAGGAGATGAGCTACCTTCCCTCCAGCAGAAACCTGGCCCTGGCACAAGGTGCTTTACTAGCACTGGAGGAGGGCTGTGCTGAGATCCTCACCCACACCCCTCCAGTTCCTTTCTCCCTTCTCCACTCCCGGGAGAGCAAGCTCATTTTTCCCCCACAAAAACAGAGTGGTTTTATTTTTATGGTATGGATAAATCTATTTTATAGAATTTCAGCTGTAACAGAGAGGCCTTGAGAAAGACACACACATAAACAAAAGCACAGACACACGGGGTATTTCCCTGCCTTATAATTCTCGTCCTGTGCTTCCTCAAGTCACAAACTGGCAAAATTAAATTGCATAAAATAAAAAATAAAATAATAAATAATAAAATAGAATATTTTTTCTGCCCAAACCTCGAGGTCCCCACAGGGAAAACCTTCCCAAAATAGATTCAGGCTGGTCTTGGCTATGCTTTTGCCTCCCCACCTGAGTTCAGTTAACTGGGATGCCCACTCAGCTCCCAGCCAACAGCACTGGGTACGGTCCTGAGGGTCCCCCTGCATGGAAAGGCAGCTCCTCTGAGAGCAACAACCCCCAAATTCCCCCATCCTGCTGAGCCCAGTCCCCAGCTTAGCACTCCACAGGAATCCCTCCAACCCTGCTCAGGACCTACTCCTGCCCCCCGCCCCAGCCTTGACTGACCAAGGGACCCCCAAAACTGACCTCAACCCCCCAAAGTTCCTGACCCTCTGCAGAGAAATGAGGGATCCCCAATCCTGCAGTCCCCCATGCCCCACAGCCAAACCCCTTGATTTAAGCTGAGGAGAACAAGCTGGGGCAGGGGTGAGCACAGGGCAGGGCTGTCACTGACCTCTGTCCCTGTGGGGAACAAGGGGCAGCACAGGGGACACGGGTTTGGCCCTTTCCTCCCCAGGAGAGCCAGACAGGGGGATGTCACTGCATGGGGGCCAGAGCCACCCCTGCCACAGCCCTTACTGCTGCTGGGGGACACAGGGACCTGTCCCCAGTGACAGGGAGAAGCCACACTGTGCTGGGGGACACAGGGTGACAGGGAGACATCACACTGTTACTGCTGCTGAGTGACACAGGGACTTGCCCCCTGACAGGGAGACACCACAGTGTGCTGGGTGTCACAGGGGCCTGTCCCCTGTGTCAGAGACACCGCACTGTGCTGGGTGACAGGGACCTGCCCTGGAGCCAGGGTGACCTCACACCATGCTGTGTGTCCCCCACACACCCACGATCACATGAGGATGTGACCCAGGACGTGGCTCCAGGTCTGCCATGGGGGATGCTCCTGGTTCACTCCCTGGAGCAGAGGCCAGATCCAGCTCCAGGGCTCGGGAGCCTCCCTGGAATCTCATCCCCACCCTCCATCCCTGCTCCCCTAGCTGATCCCTGCCCTGCCATGAACCCACAGCTGGGTGAAGGGGTTCGAGTTTTGGGAGGGAAAAGAGAAAAAACCTGGAAACCAGCTGGAGATGCTGATGTGACCAGAGCCTCCCCCCACAGACCCCCACTCCCTGCTCCCTGTTCTACATCACCACATCTGAGTACCCCAACATGAGTTTCTGCTCCCTGTGGGGGAGATCTTCTCTTCCCATGTGGGAATTTTTCCATTGTCCCAGCACAGCCTCAGCACAGGGTGCTGGATGGGGTTTGTGAAGCTGGAGAAGGAAACAGGGAGTTGGGAGAGCAGGGCCTTCCCTGGAGCTGCCAGAACATCCTCACATGGGGTCATGTCTTCACAGGGGTGGGCTGGTCAGGGTGGTGACATCACATCCCTCCCAATACTCCCAGTACTCCCAGTACCCCATCCTCCTACCACCCTACATGTAACCCCCCACGGTCCATGTCCCCCATGGGAGATGCTCCACAGCATCCCATAATCCCACTCAAATCCTAGGGCAATGGCCACTGCATCCCACCCTGCCCAGCCCCAGCCCATGGGGTATCAGCCAGCCTGGGGGATGCCCCAGCCCCCCACAGGGGTTTCCAGCCCCTATGGTTCTCCTGACACCCCAAGGGGTGCTCCAGGTCCCCTCAGGATGATCCTGGCACACGAAGGGGATGCATCACAACCCCTTGTCCAGGATGTTCCAGTCCCTCAATGGGATTTTTCATCCCCCCAGGATGTTCCTGATGTCCTTAGGAGATACTCTGGCCCCTACAAGGGGATGCTTTTCCCCACCAAGAAGATGCTCTGGGTCCCCAAGAGGAAGCTCCAGCCCCTCAGGGTGGTCCCAATCCCCCGAGGACTCGTGTCCCAGCCCTGGCGCGTGGTCCCACGTGTGCTGTCCAGGCAGTGTCACCGCGGGGCTGTGGCAGCCCGTGGGCCTCCCTTGGCCGTCCCAGCCTCCAGGCATCGCTCAGGCATAGGATGACAAAGGGAAGCTCACAGGGGGCAGCGGGCCCGGCCCCGCACTCCTCCGAGAGCTCCTGTGGACAGAGGAGAGACGTGAGGGGAGAGCAGGGAGCCTGGGGAGCTGGGGAATCCGAGGGAGCCGGGGGATCCTGGGGAGCTGTGGGAACCTGGGGAGTTGGGAAATCCCAGGAAGCTGGGGGATCCCGGAGATCTGAGGTATCCCAGGGAGCTGAGGGATCCTATGGCAGCCAGGGCATCCAGGGGGATCCTGTGGAGCCAGGGGAGCTGGGTCATCAGAGACAGCTGGAGATCCTCAGCCTGCCCCACCTCTCCAGGGAGCAAAAACCAGCCCGTGGCTCTCCCCAGTGCAACCCACAGCCCTGGCGATGCTGCAGCCCCTTGGCATGGTTTGGGATGAGGTGTGAGGTGCCAGTGGGGCCACTCGTCCCAGCAGTGCCGGTGGGTGCAGGTGACTGTGGGGTCTGCGTGTGGAATCCAAGGGCTGAGGAGAGGGGCCAGAGGGGGTGTGGGGCTGCTCAGCGCTGCGTGCACAACTCTGTGCGTGTAAGTGCACATCTGTGCGTGCGAGCGCACATCTGTGTGAGTGCACATCTGTGTGAGTGCACATCTGTGTGTGAGTGCACATCTGTGTGTGTGAGTGCACATCTGTGTGAGAGTGCACATGTGTGTGAGTGCACATCTGTGTGTGTGAGTGCACATGTGTGTGTGTGAGTGCACATGTGTGTGAGTGCACATGTGTGTGTGAGTGCACCTCTGTGCGTGTGAGTGCACATCTGCGTGTGTGTAGGCCTGCAGGGCTGTGCACACGCATGCACACACATGCACATGTGTGGGTGTGAACACGCATGCAAAGGTCCCTGCATGCAGGTGCATGTGTGCTCACCCATCCGTGTGCACGTGTGTGCATGTACACATATGTGCTGTGTGCACACAAATGTGCACAGGCAGAGCTGGGTGGGGCCATCCCATAATTTCCCACCCAGGCCCAGGGTCCCAACCAAGCTCAGGGACCCTCAGGGACCACCACCCGCCACCCCGTCCCTGTCCCCAGCCAGCAGTGCAGGGCCGGGTGCCCCTCCGGGTTCTGGGTGCCCCGCCAGGTTCTGGGTGCCCCCAAGGTTCTGGGTGCCCCCCAAGGTTGTGGGTGCCCCCCCAAGGCCATGGGTGTCCCCTGCCCCCCGTGCCCCCTCACTGTGTCTCACCAGGGAGGTGCCGCCGGTGTCACGGTGCAGCCGCGGGCGCGTCAGGCTGTGCCAGCTCTGTGCTGCTCGAGGAGTGGGGACACAGGCTCTGTTCCCCCAGACCTGCCCCCATCCCTGTCCCCAATGTCCCTGCTGTCTCCAAATCCTCCGCCTCACTCACCAAGCAGGGCAGAGCCAGCAGATCCTCCCCTCTCCTTGTCCTTTCCTGTCCCCTTCGCTTCACCTCAGCCACACCATCCTGTGCCCCTCACCCTGGCATCCCTTTCCCGCCGCCGTCCCCTCTCCCAGCCCGACCACCGATGGGATCCTTCCCCTCTGCCCTTTTATACCATCTTTGTTCATATGACAAGCACGTGGAAAACCAGAGCCGAGCTCGGAAAAAAGCTCCTTAAGACGCTTTAATTCAGTTTCCTGGATCCCATGACTGAGCTCGGCCTCTGAACGGGGTCTCATGACTGTGGCACGCAGGCCCCGGCCATCAAAAGCCTCATTTATGCCCCAAAAGAGACTTAAACCCCTCTTGGTCAGTCACCCAACATCCCCCATGCCTGGCCTGGGTCCCTGTGCCCCCCTGGCTGGGGGCTTCAAACTGGCCAGGGGGACACCTGCCCTGACCCTGTTCCACTGCAGCTGCAGAAGGGACTTTGGGGATACTCAAGGCCTGGCTCTGCCTTTCCCCTCCAGGGAAAGGACACTGCAGAGTCTCCCTCCAGGCACTAAACCCATCCAGCCCTGTCCCCAACCCAGTGTCCTTCCTTCACCCCAAACTGCAGCACCAGCAGAGGGAACAGAAGTGCCATCCCAGAGGGGACAGAAGCGCTGTCCCAGTGGCTCTGGACCATTTGGCCCCACATGGGGGATGCTGTGCCCAGGACCCCCAGCTCACGCCCTTTGAGGCCCCTGCAGCTCTGGTAGGAGTGAGTACTCCTCTTTCCCTCCTCACTCCAGCTGCTGGGAGAGGAGGGGCAGGAGCAGTGAGAGATCCAAACCCAAAGCCCTGATCCGTGATCCCAGTCAGGGCTCCCCTCCATGGAGGTGGCACCCAGCTAAGTCCATCTCCATGGATTCCCATATACCCGAGCTTGCTCTGATCTTTGGGGATCAGGCTGAACTCTTCTGACCTTTTGTGTTTGTGTTAAACTGAGACACAGGAAACACAACCTCGAGCCACCCCAACATCCCACTGAACCCAACGAGCTCCGAGCTGTCCTGCCAGCAGGGCAGAGCCGCCCGAAGCGTCCGCAGCTCAACAGGAAAACAGGCAGCAGTAAGAGGATAAAAATACCCTGGGTGCACACAGAACGTCTCTGTGCTGGGATTAGGGAGCCCTGGGACAGCGGGGCCGGAGGGAGCCGGGCGGGGAGGCTTTGGCTTCCCGCACATGTCTGAGCCCAAGGCCCCCAAACCCCCTGGCCACTGCTGGCAGAGGGATGGCGAAGGAAGGGCTGGGGGGATGTGCAGGGAGAAGCCACACATCCCAGCTCCTGGACCCCAAAATCCCCCTGGAAACGGAGTGAGACCCCCCAGAGCCCAAACATCCACATCCTCTTCCAGCTCCTGCACAGCCCCAGCACCAAGGAAGGGTCATCCCTCCTCCTCTGGACCCCCCTGCTGTGATCCTGGGGAAGCAGAGGGTCCTGTGCGCCCCCCCACCCCCCTCAGCTCCCAGCCCCAAACAATAGGTTCATTGGAGTGCTCAGAGCATGGGGGTGCAGCAAGGCCCCCCCGCCTGGCCCCTGAGCCCCTAAGGAGATTAAATCCCTCCTCACATGAGCCTGGCAGGCCCCAGGGCCTCGTGTTGGGGAGGGGACACTGAAGGGACAGGGACAGGAAGGGGCAGAACAGTGTTCTGCTGTTTGGGTTGGGGCCAGGGATGTCCCAAGGGCAGGAAAACACACGGACAAACAGCGCTTCCCAGGGGTGAAAGAGCAGACGCTGGCCCAGAAGAGCACCAACCTGAGCCCCTGCCTTTCCCTGGGGTAACCTTCCCATGTGCTGGTGGGAGGACTCCATGGGATACCCCTGCACCTGCCTCCATGGCCAGTGCACCCCCAGAACCACTGAGGTCCCACACAGCCAGGACAGAGCTGGGCATGGAGCAGTTCAAAAACAAGGTTTGCTCCCCAGGACCATCCTGTGTCCCCCAGGACCACCCCGTGCCCCCTGCTGTGCTGGCCCTGGTACAGAACAGGCCATGGGGATGTCCCCCTTGCCCTGTGGCACACCCGGCCGCCCACAATCCCCAGAAGGCTGAGGCCATCCTCCACCTCTGCCCCCATCATCCCATGGGATCCCCTAATGACAGGAGACAGGGGTTGGCAAGAGAATGGGTTCCTGTTGTCCCCAAAGTCCAACTGGACACACAGACCTTTGCAGCCCCATCCCAGGGGCCAAGGGCATCTTCCCCACTCCTGCTGGCACCTTGGGGCTGCCCAGTCCCCAGAGAAGGGTGACAAATGTTGGGGATGTGGCCGAGGGCAATCCAGGGGAGGTGCCAAACAGTGGGAGAGTTGAGGGGCCAGACATGCTGGGGCTGGGTCATGGGCAGGAGCCCCCGGGGGTAGCCAGGGAGAGGGCACACATGGGTGAAACGTTAAACCTCTGCTCTTTATTCGCTGCCTGGCTCCCTCGCCCCGTTCCCCGAGCGAGTGGTCCGGAGGGTTTTCCAGGGGTGACCTGAACACCAGGAGTGTTCTGGGAAGGCTGAGCAGCGCCAGACCGGAGGAGGTGCGGGGCAGGGGGGCACCTCCTCCATGCATCCCCATAGTCCCCTTGGGGACACGGCTCTGCCCCAGCCGTGGGGTGAACACCGGGCACCACCAGCGCTGGTCCCGGGAAAGCTCCATGGAGAGCTGGACTGCCACCTCCTCCGTCCCACCCAAAGGGACACCGGGGAGGGGCCGGGCCCCCAGCCCCTCTCCAACTCGCCTTATTGCTATGGTCAGAGCAGCAGAGCGGCCGGGAGGGACTCGGGACTTGGCCGGTTTGGGAGAGGAGACGAGGACATGTCTGAAGCCAAGGATCCACCATCGCAGGGTGGGCTCATGTCTCTGGGAACGGGGAAGGAGGGAGCTGCCGTCTCTGGCCAGCCAGGCCGGTGGTGCCAGCAGCGCCGGGGCTGGCACCGGCAGGGAGGAGAGCTGTGCTCGTGTCCGAGAGCAAACACTGTCCATTCCAGAGCCTCCTGCCCTCTCCTGAGCCTGGAGCCGAGGCTGAACAAACTCATTACAACTCCAGCAGCAGGGGCTAGGGAGAGCTACCGGGGGAACTGGAGAAACAAGCAGAACCCCCCTGCCTGTTCCCCCAGCTAGTTGCGTTGGCTGGCCAGCTCCTGGGAGATGAATTTCCGAAGGCGCTCGAGGTACTGGCTGTAGAGTTCAATGTCATTGTGCCCGGCCCCGTCCACCCACAGCGGCTCCACGGCCTTGGGGCAGCGCTCGAAGAGCGCCAGGCCATGGGAGAAGTCGATGACTTCGTCCTCCGTGCCATGGATGATGAGGACAGGAGAGGTGATTTTGGAGATCTTCTCGATGCTGCCAAGAGGGTGGATGGGGAAGAGAGGAGAGAGGGGGGTAAGCATAGGGAATGAGGCATTCCCATTCCTCCTGACCCCAAAACACATCCCTTGGGAGAGGAACCAGGAAATGCTCTTTGATCATGGCAGAGCACAGGGACAGGGAGGGACATGGAGCTTCTGCCAAGGAAAAGATCTGCCCCGGTGTGACAGACAAGGAGCAGACAGCAGTGACAACATCCCCGTGGGACCTCAGCAGGGCTGATGGGAACTGCTGCAGAACAGCCCTCCCCTGCTGCAATCAGCCCTGCCAGGCTCCGAGGAAGGGAAGCACGGCTGTTCCCAGCTTGGCCCCAAAGGCCACGTGAGGCCATCGGGACGCAGAGCGTGGGCTGGTGGCTCTCAGCCACAGCTTCCGGCTCAGGAACTGTCCCCTGGGCCCCGCTGGCCTGGCTACAAGGGAGAGGCAAAGGAAGAAATCGTCCCCTCAGCACCACCCCTCCCATATGAAGAGCAGGAAAATCCCCAAGGAATTACTCTTGGGAGAGAGAGGGGTCCCAGGGATGCCTAGGGCTTGTGACACCTGACAAGGGGCCAGCGGCACAGCCCCAAAGCTGGCGGGCAAACACACTGGGACAGGGTGGCCAGGAGGTGACGCCAGCAGGAGACTGGGGTGCGCAAATGTCACAGTCCTCAGGAGGGGGCACGGTGACCCCATGGAGGATTACAACCCCCGGAGGGCATCAAATACAGGGCAAGAAGACACCGAAGGGGATGCTTAAACCTATCAGGAAAAATGGCTGTAACCAGAGCTGGTCTGGGCACTGCCCCTCCAAACCCCCGTTCCCAGGGCACTCACTTGGGGAAGGCATCGAACCAATAGGTCTTCTTGGTGTCGGGGAAGGCGACGCGCATGCCGGAGGTGAGCGGGGAGTGCAGCACGATGGCCGCGCACTCATAGCGGGAGGCCAGGTCAACTGTGGGCACTGTGCCAATGCTCTGTCCGTACAAAATTATGTTCTCTGGGCTGATCCCGTACCTGGCAGGGGACAGAGCAGGTCAGTGTCCAGGCACATCACCAGCAGATGCAGCTCAGGGGTCATGCTGCTCTGGCCACAAGGCTCCTGGGACTGTCTGTCCCCCCAGCCCCTCATGGCTGGGCCCAGGGCAGGTCCCTGCACCCCCAAATGACTGGGGAGCAGCCAGGGCTGAGCTGCCAGGTGAGTTGTGGGGGTATCAAGGCTTTCCCTCACCAGGCCAAGGTCATGTGGGATTCATAGACCCTGGACTGCAGCCATGTGGGGCAGTCCCCAGCTCTGGGTCACACTGTGAGCCAGGCCCAGATGCAGGCAGGGAAGAGGACACACAGCCTGGCACGGGGCTGCACCCCAAACCTGGTGGGGGAACCAGGGCTGAGCCTGGCACAGCGAGACAGGGAGCACAGCTTGTGCCAAGGTCATGCCCCGCACCATCCCTCCCCCTAGGGTCTCCCAGCTGCTCCCTCTGCAGCTTTCCAACCACCCCTTCCCGTCACAAGTGTCCCAGGGTTCCCTTTTTGGGAGATTTCCTGTTTTCCAGACTGCTGGAGCACAGGGTTTTCCTGAGGGCAGCAGGGCCGTGCTCCCTGCCCTCTCACCGTGTCCGCAGTGCCTGCCATGCAGCGTCAATGTCGGAGTAGAGGTTCCTCTCCGAGGGCTTGCCCGTGCTCACGCCGTAGCCCGAGTAGTCGTAGGAGAAGATGTTGCAGTTGATGCGGGTGCCCAGCCCGATGTAGAAGCTGCTCATCTGCCCCAGGTCCACGGCGTTGCCATGGGAGAAGAGCACCGTGTACCTGCAGCACCAGGGACACGGGTATGGAACGTTAATCCCAGGCTCTGCCGCGGTGCTGAGCTCAGGCATGGATATCCCTGCACATCTGCCTTGGAGGGCAAACACCAAACGCCAGGACACGAAGGGCCAACACCACTCTGGCCACCAATGAAGGTCCTCATGGGACACCCAGACCCTCCTGCTGCCGGGGCCAGGGGCTTGCTCTCAGCAGGAACAAGCAGCTTTAAGGCAGGATGATGATTCTGTTCAAGTTTTTGAGTCTATTTTTGGTAAAAAGCTCAGGATTTGGGGCCGTTTGCCCAATGGGGATTTCAAGTAAGAATTCTGACAGCGAGTTTTTTTTCTCTCCTGAGCCTGGCAAGACACCAGATGCTGAGAGAGAAGTGAATTGTGGGAGTGACAAGGCACAAGAAATTTCCACCATAAGGGGAAAAACAATGTTAATCATAAAAATTAACACTAATAGCAGATTGATGGAAGCTTGGCTCCCTTCTGCCAGAGGGAGGGAGCAGGACCCACTCCCTGCTGAGCCCCTGCAGCTCATCCAAGGGGTCTGTGGCCAGGCTGAGCCTCCAATCCCAGCCGGGATGCCCGGGAAGCCCCAGTTGGAAGTCAGTGACAGGACATGCTGAGGGGAGGTCAGACAGCCAGCAGGACTTGATGTACCAAGGTTTGGGAGGTCTAGTTCCCCCCAGCCCAGGTTCTCCCCTCCAGTCCTGCACCTGGTCCTTGGGGATCTGCTGTTCCTGGGAGGATACAGGAACAGGGTCAGCTGGGGTGACCTGGCCTCTCTCTGCACCTGAACCCCCAAACTGCTGCCTGGGGAGCAGCTGCCAAGTTCCCTCCTGCCCAGCCACTGGCAGCAGGAGGGGTCTCCACCCCACACTCCAGGCTGTCTTCTCCAGCTTCCCAGTTCACAGACCCATGGGAATGACAGGTAGTGGAAGTGCCCAAACCCCTCCTGGCTTTCACTCTCATCACTTTTCCTTGAGGAATCAAATGCCCCTGTGAATTCGACTAAACCAGGCTCTCCTGGCTGGCAATTGTCATCCCCATGGTCACTGCAGGGCTGGGGACGGGGAGGAGCAGCTGGTGCAGCCACCCCGGCGCTGCCTGAGAGCCAAGCTCTGTGCAAACAACTGGAGCTTTACGTCACTGCCATGACACCGGGGGACCTGCAGGACAGCCTGGGGAATCCCCACATCCCTGCAGCTTCTGGCTTTGCCTCTGCTCCTGGTCTAACCCCATTCCCAGTGCGGCCACAAGCCAAACCGGTCCTGGGAGCTGAGCTCACCTGTCCCACCAGATGCCTCCAAAGCCCCACGGCAGGGCCAGCTCCTCCAGGGACACTCAGCTGAGGGAGAGGAGGGGACAGGAGCCCCCCAGGCTGGCCCCAGCCCTGCCCAGCACAGCAGAGTCCCAGCTGGCACAACCGCGGGTGACTCACCTGGCGCCGGGCACGCAGCGAACGTACATGCAGCCGACGCGGTTGCCCCGGCTGCTCTTGGTGACGAACACCTCGATGTTGTCCAGCTCCCGCTGGGAGTACTGGAAATCCGCCCGGTCCTTCAAGTGCAGCTTCCAGCGGCCCACGGCGCCTCGCAGGGAGCCGGTGCTGCCCACGGGCTCGGGCTCGGGCACCACGGCGTAGGTGGGCTCCGGGGGCAGGAAGGCGAGCTTGGCCGCGATGCGGCTGGGGCAGGGCGGGCAGCAGAAGAGGCAGCAGAGTTGGCTGATCGACAGCCCGTTCATGACGGCGGCGAGGCGGGAGGCGGCCGCGCCCGGAGCGAGGGAGGATCCGAATCGGACAGAGGCCGGGAACGACACCGGCCCGGAGACACCCCGTCCTCAGCTGGCCCTGGGCACGGCTGGCGCCGGCCCTGCAGCGCGGGCCGGGGTGTGCGGCGGGGCTGCCGTGTCCATCTGTCCGTCCGGCGGCTGCGGGGGCCTGCAGACGGGGGGGGGCACTGAGAGCTCTGTCCCCTCTGTGACCCACGGCCGAGGACAAACGTGCTCCCCCCAGTGTCCCCCCCTCGAGCACCCCCGCAGCTCACAGCCCCCACCGAGCCCATGCAGCCCCCCCCACAAAATCAAATCTCCTTCCACATTCGCCAGCCCACGCGGGCAGCCCACGCGGAGGGGGTGAGGACAAGCGCAGCATCACACACACAACACCCCCACAGCAGCCACACGGCTGGTGGGACAAAGGACATGGCTCCCCCGGGGCCACCCAGGTGCCAGCACAGGCGTGCAGGAGAGCTGAGCTCCCGAGGAAAAAGGGGAAAGGGGAGAGAATGGGAAAAAAAAAAAAAAAAAAAAAAGCAAAAAAAAAAAGCAACTATTTTCTGCAAGTTTGGGCACAGGCTTGAGCTGAGGAATGTCAAACCAGCCCACACCCCGAGGAATTCGCTCCATCTGCTTCCGAAGGGCTGGGAAAGGGGAGGAAAGGGTGGAAGAAGGATATGGCACTGAAGCTGGGATATGGCACTCAAATATGCCGAAATACTGCGAGTGAAGGGATGCCCCGTGCCCTGGTGGGAGCCAGTCCCCCTTGAGCTGATGACCATCCACAGCAGGACTGGCCCCGGTGTCACACCGGGCATGCAGCAGTCCTGTTCCTCCTGGGTTTGACACCCCATGTGCCAGCGGGACCAGCCAGTGAATCTCTCGTGTGCCAATAGGACCAGCACCCCCAGGGCAGATCAGAAGGTCCAGTGGCCACACACCTGCATGGGGTCCATGTGGGGACACGGCACTACAGGCCACTTACATGGTGTGTCACATTCATGTCATATGTCTTGCACACATTGGGCCAAACCCAGGCCACAGCTGGGGACATCCCCCTCCGTGGGTTGGCAGCCCGGCCCGGCCTCTGTCCTTGCCCACACCTGCTGCGGGGGCCCGACCCACCACCCACATACCCACCCAACAACCAGAGAGGGGGGGATCCACACTGTACCCACCCACTGACCCCTGTGGGACCCCCCACCACTGACTGGTGGGTATTCTCCATTTCCCCAACAGGCATGGGACTCCCCACCACACCCCAAACACACTGACTGGGGTGGGGCTGTGGGACCCCCACCCCCCACAAACTCTGACTGGGCTGGCCCTTCCCCCCACTGCCTGCTGTTGGCCTCCCTCCCACCACTGATCCCTCCCCGCCAACTCGCCCGTGTGGCACCCCCACCACCGAGCAGTGGGTCAGTGGGCTCCATGTCACTGTCCAGTGTGCCCTCCCACCCGGCTGACAAGCATGGAGACCTCCCCCACCCCACTCACACTGACCCGTGTGGGTCTCAATTCCCTCACTGACCGCTGGGGAACCCCCCCGAACTCACACTGACCAGCGGGACCCCTCCCCGATCACTGTGTGTGTCCCCCACAGCCCCACTGCACCCGCACAGGCCCCCCCCGACTATTGAGGGACCCCCATGAACACACAATGACCCGCGCGGGTCTCCCCCTGCCCCCACCGCCTCCTGTGGGACACCCCGACCACCGTGAGCCTCTCCCGACTGCTGCGGGGGTCTCACACACACTGACCGACGTGGACCTTTCACCTCCACTGCCTGCTGGGGGCGTCCACGCCGGTCAGTGGGGATGTGGGGACCCCACACACTGACCACTGTGTCCCCACCACACTGACCAGTGTTCCCCCCCACGCCTGCCGCGGGCCTCCCCTCTCTCTGACCGCGCTGTGGGACTCCCCCCCACAACCACACACTGACCGCTCCCCCCCTTCACTGACCGGTGCCCCCCCCACACACCTCACCGCCAGCGAACGGCGGGACCCCGATCCCTGCAGGCCTCCCCGCGCCGCCGTGGGTGTCCCCCCACGTCCCCCCACCCCGTGTGCCCCTCCGTGCCCGGTACCTGCACATTCTCCCGGCCCGCCCGGGCCCCCCCCGGCCCCGCTCGGCGCTGCCCGAGGCCCCGCGGCCGTTGCGGCCTCCCAGGCGGGGGCGGCGCTGGCCCCGCCCCGGCCGGAAGTGACGCCATCGCTCCGCGCCCGTTGCCATGACAACGGCGCGGCCGCCCCGCGGCCTCATGGCAGGGACATGGCGCGGCCTCTGTTCAGTCCCTGCATCGTAAATGGGGCTGGAAGGGACCTGTGGAGATCATCCAGTCCAACCCCCTGCCAAGGCAGGGGCACCTGGAGCAGGTGGGTTTGGGATGTCTCCAGAGAAGGAGACTCCACGGCCTCCGTGGGCAGCTGCTCCAGTGCTCTGCTGCCCTCACGGAAAGAAGTTCTTCCTCGTGTTGAGGTGCGACTTCTTGTGGTTTAGTTTATAGCCACTGCTCCAATGGAACGAGTCTGGCACCATCCTCTGACCCCACGTTGGAGATAGTTATATGGATTGGTGAGATTCCCCTCTTAGTCTTCTCTGGACTAACCAGGCCCAGCTCCTGCAGTCTCTCCTCAGCAGAGAGGTGCTCCAGACCACAAATTATCTTTATGGCCTCCGCTGGACCCTCTCCAGTAGCTCCTTGTCCTTCTTGTCCTGAGGAGCCTGGAAGTGGACACAATACCCCACACGTGCCTCACTAGGGCCGAGTAGAGGGCAGGATCACTCCCTGCCCTGCTGGCCACACTTCCCAATGCTCCCCAGGGTCCCATTGTCCCTCGTGGCCCCAGGACACTGCTGGCTCAGGGACATCTTGTCATCCACCAGGACCCCCAGTCCTTCTCTGCAGAGCTGCTCTCCAGTGGGTGACCCCCAGGCTGTGCTGGGACTTGGGGTTATCCCTCCCCAGGTGCAGGACCCTACACTTGCCCTTGTTGAACCTCCTTAGGTTTCCCTCACCCAGCTCTCACCCAGCCTCTCAAGGTCCCTCTAAGTGGCAGCACAGCCTTCAGCTGGATCAGTAACTCCCCCAGCCTGAATCATCATGAAACCTGATCGGGATCCATTCTATCCCTTCATCAGGTCGTTGCTAAACAAACTGAACAAGGCTGGACCTGGTGCTGATCCCTGGGGCGGTGCTGACCATGGATCTCCAGGTGGACTCTGCTCAGCTGATCAGGGCCCTCTGAGCTCTGCCATTCTGCTGGGCCCTCCCCCACTACATCCATCTATCCCACATTTCCTGAGCTCACCTACAGGGATATCATGGGAGACAGTGTCCAAAGCCTTGCTGAAGTCAGTCCTGGTGCCAAACACTGCCTGAGTCCCCCCACGTGGATATGGGGAGGGGAGGAGGCATTTGGAGCCTGTCCCAACCCCCTTCTCCTGCCCCTGGGACTCCAAGGTCCCACTCCAGCCCCTTGGAGGTGAGAGTGGCCAAAAGGGAACCCAGGAGAACCTTAGAGCCTTCCCAAACCCCAGCCAGAGCTTCCTACTCAGCCAGAAGGGAAGAATCCCAGACTTAAGAGAATTGTCAGGGCTGAAATGACCTCCGGAGATCATCCAGTCCAACCCCTGGTGGATTTGAGACCCAGGGCTGTAGGAGCAGGATGCTCTGATGCCCTGCCAGTACCAGGTACCATGAATGAGTATCCACAGGGAAACTGAGGCACAGAGTCCCATGGCCACCCCAAAGGAGCCCAGAGCTGAGAGGTGCCCCCAGAGACACCCCTGCCTGTAACAGAGCACCCACAGCATCCAAGCAAACTAGACTGTGTTGTATTTACACTCATGGACAGGGAGGAAGGAACAGGGAAAAGGGCAGTGGTGGAGAAGCAGGTGGCTGTGGGCTTTCCCAACGGATCCATGGGAGCTGCTGCACTTCCTCAAGGCTGGTGGCTGCAATTCCTGCTTCCCCTGAGAGTGAGGGATCATCCCCAGCCAAAAGCTCAGTGGCAAACCCAGCCTGGCCATGCACCAGCTCCGCACTGACGGCCCAGGTGTGTCCAGGGGTAACACGTGCAGCCACTTGCGTGCTCCAGACATAATGTCAATGTTATCCAGAAGGAAAAACCTGAAGAAAAGGTTGGCAAGAGGCAGCCTCGCTCCTCTCTGTGCTGGAGGGGGGGTTTGCATCAGTTTGGGAGGTTTGGATGCTTCTGATATCACCACAGGATGGCAGCTGGCACAGAGCACACACGGGCTGGAACAGACTGGAAAAACCAAACACTCGGAAGGATCCCCCCACCAGCACTGGGGAAGAACTGCCACAAGCAGGACAGGAAAACAGACGTTGGAAAGAAGGAGCTGCTGTGGGCCCTGCAGCTCCGCTCTCTGACACTGAGGGAAACGCTTCCAAAGCGTGGGATGGCCAGCAGTGGGACAGAGGCTGCTGCTTGTCCCCCGGGACACATCTGGGTTTCTCTGCTTGTGAGAGCCAGAGCTCCATGGCCACAGCCCTGTTCCTGGTGTTCCCAGGAACCCCAGGAACTGCTGCATGCCTTGTGCTGCATCCTCGAGCCCTGGGTCTTCCCAACAGAGCCCTCCAGGTGCTCTTTCTGGAGTGTACTGAGATGGCATTTGGCTTTTCCTACACCTCCCTTCATGTGTGTGTGAGTGTGTGCACCCCCAAAGCCTTCCAGGTGTCTTTTGGGGTGCTCGAGGCCTCTGAACATGTTCACTGTATGCCAAAGTTGTCTGTCTGCCTTCCCTTGTACCCTGGAGCCTTCCCTGGGCCTTCCAGCACCTCAGGAAATTCTGCAAGTCTCTCACTGGGCCCAGAGCCCTCCGAGCACCTCTCCCTGCTCCCTGGGGCTCTCCATGGGTGTTTCTGAGCCCCCACCTGCACTTCTGGGCACCCTGGGACCCTCCTCATGACTTTCCCTATGCCTCAGTTCCCTTTGTCCAGCTTGCAGGGCATATCCTGGGGAACCGGCCCTGCCTCTCATCCTCACAGGGAGGGAGGAGGCAGGAGAGGGCAGCTGGGTGGGCTCCCCAAGCTCTCCCTAATATTAGCATGGCCCACATGGGAGGAGGGGACCCCACTGTCACCTGGATGCAGGGACAAGTCCAGAAGCAGAGGTGTAGGGACCTGAGCTTTGTGCACAACCCTGATGAGAGCAACTCGTGTAAGGCAGAAGGCAGGGAGAGAGGAGAGAGGGGAGAGGAGAAAGGGGAGGGGGAGAGAGGGGAGAGGAGGCACAGGCAGCGCTGAGGGACACACACCTTGCTGGGAAAGCAGCCGGGGTTATCCAGGGGTGCTGAAGCAGGAGGCTGGAGCAGGGGTGTCCCTGGCTCCCTCCCTGCGGAGAGAGGCACAAGGCAGTGAGCGGAACCTCCTGGAAGGTCCTGCCCTGCCCATGTCACTTCAAGTCACAAAATAACTTCCCTGTGCCAGCATCGCTACTCAACCCCCTTGGTGCTTCTCCAACGGCGTCACAGAGGGTGGGGAGGGGGTCTGGGGCATTGGAACTACGGAATCAACTTTTCTGCATCTGAGAGCAAACACTTCCCCGGGAGCAGACGGCAGCCTGGCTGCCAGGATCCCCCAGCTCCCGGGTTTACAGGCGGTGGGGCAAAGGGAACAGAGTCCAGCAGCTGCTCAGGGACTTCAGCCACAAGTCCTGGGTGGTTCGCAGGGCTCGGAGCTGCCGGGAAGGGAAAGGCTGCCCAGCAGAGCCCGGCTGCTCACACCGTGCAAACTGCCCGGCAAGAGGCAAGTCCGAAGGTCTTAGCGCTGGAGCAGCAGAGCAGGACGGTCCCTTTTCCTTTGGGAAGCTGGTTGAGAACACATCAGCTGAGCTGTGGCTGTCGGACAGGCAGGAAAGGGGAGAAGGAACACCAACTGACTGCCAGAGGGGTGCGAGGAGTCCCCATGTCCAGGTGCCGGTTCGTGTGCGCTGCCGGAGTCACCCTCGCACCACCGCAGGGGCTGGGAGGAGGAGGAGGAAGGCTGGGAGGAAGGGGAGGAGCACCAGGCCGCCTGGCTGCAGTTCGAGCTGCTCAGACCCCTTCACAACTTCTGGATCTTCTCGGCGATAACAATGGGGTTTTCCTTGCGAATCTTCTCGGCAGCTTCTGCCTTGTAGTCGTAGGGGCAGGCGTGCATGTCGGAGTACCGGTGAATGGCACAGAACAGGTTCCCACAGCGGCAGTCGAAGCCTGAGGGGAGGAAGAGCAGGGACAAAGCCACATCAGGCCCCATCCAGCCTGGCAGGAAGGCAGCAGGGCCTTGCTCCTTCCTGCCATGCCAGGAAATGCCACCAATGCAGACAGAGGGGCAGAGGAGGGTGGGGCACTATCCCCCACAGACCAAAGGGACTCTTCATTTGGGGACGACCACAGGTGGCTTTTTGCTTTCCTCTGGCTCAGCAGCTCTGCGTGCTTTGGGCAGCCCCAGCTGTCACATGGTGGGAAATGCTCCCAGAGCAGCTGCTGTCCATGTTCCCCAGGGACAAGGGACATGTCAGGCCCCGCAAAGTGCCAGATTGCTAATCCAGACCAGGCTCCTCAGGCAGCCTGATCTGGAGCTGAGCCCTCCCAGCCAGTCCAGCTCTCCAGGGTCACAAAGCAGCATCTGGACGGACCAGCAGCAAGTAGTGGAACTGTCACCACGTTAGGATCATGTTTGAGCTATTTAGGTTTCAAAATTCCCAATTTAGTCACTTCACTCAAGGACAATGCTCAGAGTGCTACCATTAACACAGCACACTGGGAAACCGAGGCAGGGAGCAAGCAGGGTATGTGCTGCAGGACAGCAGGGAATCCTGCTGGCAGGGAATCACACTGTCCCTTCACATCTTTCCAACTACAGGCTCTAAAACCCACAAACACCTTGCTCCAAGGTCCAGTTTACTCCTGTTTGAGAAAACTCATTTTATCCTAAATGCTCTGAATTCACAGGACTTTTCTGCAAGCTGATTCCTAAAGAAGGAGACTTGTCATAGTTTAAAGCTCTAAAGAAAATATTCATCCAGGAAAACAATCCTCTCTGCAACCTGAAGGCTGGGCACAGAGCACCCTGCCCAGGTCCAGGTTTATAAACCCACCCCCATTCTAGGACAGTGCCCTTGGATCTCCAGGCAAGCTCAGGCTCAAACTTCCCAGTCCAGACTTTGCCAAAGCCTCTTATATCCACGAAAACAGCCAGTCCCTGGCTGCTGGATGCACCAAGGAGACTACAGGAGCAAGTGCTCTGCCAGAACAGCATGACCTGCACAGCTCCAGAGTTAACTTTTTTCCAGGGAAGTACTAAATGCCAGAGATAATTTAGGGGAATGATTTTTTTATTAAAAAACCACAGCCAAATTGATTGCTTCACTTTCCAGGGGCAGTTTTCCCATTGATAGCAGTGCCCTGACACTATCCCAGCACTTCTCTCTCCAGCTTTACAGGCTGCATGCTGAGAGCCATCCTGCTTTCAGGAAGCTAACAGTGGAAATCAGGCAGCATTAACAAATGGGATGAGTCTTGGAGAGGGATTTTCCAGTTGGGTCTAACTCAGTTCATGTCACTGTTACGAAAGCTGTACCACAGACCTGACCGGGAGCAGATTCCAATCCACACCGTGTTCTGCCTTCCTCTACAGCAGCTTTTGCCAAGAAGCAGAAACAACCAAGGGGTGCTGATGCAACCAATCCTCCTTCCAAGGGCTGCCAGGACCCTGGCAGGGAGTGGGATGTTGCCCAGGCTGCTGCCTCAGCCAGGGCTGTCACAGGTCGGAGCTCCTTTCCCTCCCCTCCTGCAGCATCACAGCTCACGGATGGATTTGGGGGGAGCTCCACCTCTGACTCTCAGAACCTGGCAGCACCACAGCAAAATCACAACTCACAGGGCTCTCCCACTGGACTGCTCGGGCCACAGGGAAGTTTTCCCAGAGCCAGGCACTTACCAGTCAGCCCGATCTTCTTCCGGCAGGTGAAGCAGCGGTTCTTCTTCGGTTTCGGTTTTTCCGAAGCCGTCTTGCCCTCAGCCGTGTTCTGGGATATCTCAAGCAGGGTACCTGAAACAGAGGCAAGAGTTTTGCTGCCCTTCTTGATAAACCAAACATTCATTTTATTACAGGAGCTGCCTGAGGCTCTGTTGACTCTCCTTGTGCACATTGCCCTGGCTGACCTACCCCAAAATGTGAGATTTGCCTTGTTCCACAGAGATCTCTACCTCACAGTTTTCTCTGTTTCAAATGCCTTAAATCCAAGGTTGGAGTGGCCACTGGACAGTGACTGGATAGTCACTACAGCTCAGCTGCTGTACAGCAACACAGCTGTCAGCTCAGCCCACAGTTAATCTTCGCAGGGAGAAAAAAAGTTAACCCCTTGTAAGTACTACTAATTATTTTTGCTGACTCTTATGTAAGTGTTCCCCATATGTAGGTCTCAGAATGCTTTACACAGATATCCATCACTGCCTCTAATCTACCAAAGGGAAAACTGAGCTCTCAAAGCCAGATTGTTAAAGGTCACTGATGCTTAGCCGGATTTCCTCCAGTACCTAAGCAGGTTAGAGAAGTCAACAGGAGGGAGGAGCTCCTACTGCTTGCTGGAGCACCTGCAGTGCACGCTGCTCTGAGGAGACAAAACAGAGACAGCTCTGTGGAGCTGACCCTAAACAGCCTCCTAAAAATCACACAAGCAGAAGAACGGGGCAGGCTCTCCCAAGCCTCTTTTTCACCACAGTCTCTCACCTGCCTGTTGTAAATTGTCTCCTGGGCTTGCAGGCAAGGGATTACCAAACCCAAAATGCCCAGTCATGTGTGGTGACTAGAGCCTGGCTTTTTAGCAACCAACAGCTCCTGGGTTTTTTTAGCTTTCAATGCAAGCAAGCTGTCAGCTGAGCAAAGGAGGCTGTCCGCATGCAGGATCACCTGCTTATGGCATCAGCTGGGGGATGTGCCACACTGGGCAATGACTCCAAACACATCAGGGCACCCACTGTGTAACAGCCCCCAAGGGACAGGTGCCCCCATCACACAGGGTGACAACAACAGACCTCCACTGCCCGCAGGCACTGTCACAAACGAGTCTCCTCTCTCCAAGACTCCAGTGGATCCGTCTCACTTCCTCCCCCTCGGGAGCTGACAGGGGAGTGCCGCCAGCAGCAGCCGCGTCAGGCCGTGGGACGCTCCGGGCTTGCTGCCATTCACCGGGAGAGGCGTCATGGAAGATTATCCTCCTGCCAGCCACTCAAGGGCTGGCAGCCACTCAGCCCACAGAGCAATCTCTATCGGCCTGCCCTCAGGCACGGCATTTGCTCTCCTCCCTGTCACCAAAACAAGAGTTTCCTCCTCAGCTCTCAGGTGTGCCTTTACTGCTGGGAGGGGACACACCCTGGGGCCAGCAGCTGTCCCTGCTGCTCCCATGGGCTCCAGAGCTCGGTGTCACTCAGACCTGTGCAAAGGCCAAACCAACCACCCTACCTGATGAGGAAGAAGCTGACGAGGCTTCGTCTGTCTTGCTGAATTCCTCTGTCTCATTGCTGGTTTCCTCTCTGGATATGCTCATGGCTGTCATCTGATGGGTCACAGGAGTCTGAGCACTGGGAGCATGTGCAGCAGACAAACAAAAAGAGAAAACACAAGTATTTTCTTTTGATGGACAGTTATGTGGGAGAGGCCTTCAGCCTGTAAAGTTTATTTCCTTATATTCAAAAGTAGGTCAGGAGTACAGCAGGTCAATTTCCCTTGAGATCTGGGATCAAAGTTCTTTATAGACATAAATGGAATGAATGTGTGATGATCTCAGTTTCCTTTTCCACCCAATTATATCTTAAAGCCAAGGCAAGAGCCCATCCAAACAAGTCCAGGGGGAGGGAAACAGAGTTATGAGTCAGGGCTGTAATGTGATGGTAAAGCTCAGTGCAGCTCTGTCCTCCTTCCCATCAAACAGGGCCAAGGTCTCTAATCCTGCTGTCACAGCTTCCAGACTGGGCCATCAGCAGGTGCTTTCACTTAAAATCACAGGATATCCTGAGTTAATGATCCTTGTGAGTCCCTTCCAAGTCCAACTCCTTGCCCTGCACAGGAAAACCCCAAAAATCCCACTGCTTGGGACTGGGCAGAAATGGAACAGTTGAACAGAGCCAGTGATAAGACAAGGTGCACTGGCTCCAGGGGAACCAAGATGCCTCTTAATTTACTACCAAACCTCTGGTACCTCACTCTACATATCAGTCATTTTCATTAGGAACATCTCAATCTTCCAAATAAACCAAGGTCACAATGCAGAGTTTGATCCAGCCTGTTTACAGACTGGCCATTGAAGGATGACAGCCAGTCCCTTGTGTTCCAGAGGTAGATTTTAGCAGGGTTTAGATCCCCTCCCCTCCAGACCCTGCCCCTACCTGGCTTTCGCATCCTCAGCTGTGGAGTCTCCCTCCACGTGCTGCCCTGCAATTGCCTCGGAAGCCATGGGGCTGCTGCTGGGACCACTGGGTGCTACGAGACAAAAGCAGGCTTGGTCAAGTCTCTGAGAAGTGTCAGCAAGTTCCTCAAGTGCTTGACAGACAAGGAGAAAGCAGGATGAGCACTGCCAGCAGGCTTTAAACTCCTGTTCCCTACAGGAGCTGGGAGGCACAACCCTGTCAGGCCCTGTTGGATCGCTCCCATATCCCTGTTACACTCTCCCCTCCAAATTAGTGCATGGGACTCTGTGGGGTTAACACACCAGGGCTGTCTGGATCTTGAACCCAATGTCACTTTGCAATTTCTCCAAGGTGTAAGAATCAGATCTTCATCTGTTGAGAGGAACCAGCTTCAACAGACACATGTGGGCTTGTGTCAGCTGAGGATGTAAGTTGGGGTCTTAGGAAAATCCTTTGTCAGGAAAAGTCATGTTCCTGACCATATTTTGTGTGGGTGACTCAAGGAAAGCCATGGTTACCCTCAGAAATAAAGTGTGGAAGAACTCTCAGAGGCATTTCTCACTCTGTACATGGGGCATATGTACAAACCCCCAGCAAAAGAAATCCCTGCTCGTGTTGCAAAGAGCATCCTTCCCCTGCTCCCATCCCAACTGTGGGAAACAAATCTTCTAAGTCATGGCTTTTGGTTGTCAACACTGCTAAGGTAAGAAAATTATACAAACAGGCCAAATAGAATTTCACTGTGGGGCTCTGTCATGGCTCCCAGCAGACAGCATGTAACTCAGGGAGCAGGAAATAGCTAAAAGCTGGGATCACCATTCACAAGAGAAGTTTTACAGTTTACTGGAAGGTGCTGACTGGGATGGAGCTTCACAAACTGGTGAGACCAGGAAGAAAACAACCACCCCTCCTGACAGGGAACAGAAGTGCTCGAGGGCTCAGGTCCTTGATTTAGAACCTTGGGTATCTGTGGAAAGGAAAAGATGACTGTTCTAGGAGGGGTAAATCTGCTGGTGGCCAGGTACCAGTGTCATGCTCTGTCCCAGCTGCTGAACACAGTTTGCATCCAGACACCCATTTAAGACAGATTTCCAGGAAAAAATCCTCTACCTGGAGGGCTTATCCGGTCACTGCTCTGCTGCCTCTGCAGGAACTCCTTATAGCACACAGAGCACATCCCGTTGGTCCGGGGGCTGCCATAGAACCCGCAGCCGGTGGTACACAGCAGAGGCACCTGCGTCTGGTTTGTCTCCTGAGCCATCCTCGTTCTTCTGAGGCACCGAGCTACAACCAGGAATCAAAAATAAACCCGGGACAGCTGTGAGGGCTGGAGCACTCAGGCATTGTGCACTGCAGCTGATCAGGAAGGAGCACAAAGGATCCCGAGAGAGCCCAGTTCCTGCACGTGCACAACACAACCCCAGGCCCTCGAGCACTTGGAGCTCCTAAAATCCGTGTCCTGGGACCCTGAGCCACCCAGAGCTCGGCTGCCAGGAGCTGCCCAGAACCAGTCTGGAAAACCAACAGGAACTGGCTCACGGTTCTCCCTCCTGCACCACAAGGCTCCCTAAACTCCCGGTCGCAGACGGGCACGTCAGACCCGAACAATCCGCTCTCCACCAGTACAAGATGTGCCCCCACAGCACTACTAATGCCCCCTGCGAACACCCACATCTCAAATGCTCAGTGCAGGCCCAGTCAGTCACATTTTGGTTCTCATTTCAAGCCTGGTTTAGTTTTTTAATTCTTAGGAAGATGACGCAAGCGATGCAAAAAGAACCCACTGACGCTCTGTTCTGACATACGTGGGTAACAGGAATGATAGCATGGTTAGGCTGGAAATAAGGATAAGGTTTTCTTTCCAGCAGTAAGATGCAATTTCAGAACACCTTCCCAGGAAAAAGAGCTGACACAGTGAAACCTAATTTTAAATTTAATCTTAATAATTTCTCTCTGGATCACATGCAGTTACCTCCAACCTCAGGAATTGGCCCCTTCCAGCCCCACACGGTGTAGCCAAACCCACCGCAACGCTCCAAATGAGAACCATGAGGCACAAACAAAAACCACACACAATTCCAATGTGTGTGGACAACGTGGCTGCGGCTGGTTCAGCTCTGACACAGAACAAGGGGAGAGGATGTATGCAGGACCATGGTGGGTGCAGGTGGCTCCAGCCCGGGCACAAAGCCACGGCATTGGCACCAGGAGCCCACAGCAGTGCTGCCTTTGTGGGATGCACAAAGTACCCACCACCTTCCAACCAGTTCTGCCCCTTCTCTTCCTGCTCCTACAAAACTTGCTTCACCAAAGGAATAAACAAGAAGAACACGAAACCATTACCCTGCCAGGAGCGCTCCCGTGGGACGGAACCGGATCACCTCTGATTTATTCCTCCTCGTCCTCAGCTAGGAGATGCGGGTTTCGGCTCCGCACCCGGGGGTCCCTCGCAGAGCTCACACCAGCGCTCCCATCCCCGCACCGGGATCCACCCGGCCCGAACTGGCCTCTCCTCGGGCACCCGCAGCCAGGGCAGCCCCGGCAGCGGTGGATCCCTCGGGGGTCCCGGCCGGCGCCCGCTACCACACGAACAAACCTTCGGGAGCTGCTGTCGATCGAGCGTCCCTGCAGAGAGAAGGGGCCGCGGGCTCAGCCCTCCCCGAGCGCCGCACGGCCCGGCCGGCCGGACGGGCCGAGCCGCGGCCCCGTGGTGCCCGGGCAGCCCGGGGCGGCCGGGACCCCCCCGCCCGGCCAGGGAGAGCCCCCTGCCCGCCCTCCCCGCGCGGGCCGCGGCCCGGCGCCCCCCCTCGCGGCCGGGCCCCGCGCCCCGCTCCCGGCCCGCGGCGCTAATCGAGGCCGAGGCTCCGCGGCCTGCGCCGAGCGGGAGCCCCGGGCCGGGCCCCGCTCGCTGGGCCCCACTCACCGGCGGCGGAGGAGGGCGGGCGGCCCCGGGCCGGGCCGGGCCGGCCCCGGGAGGCTCAGACGGGCGGCGGGCAGGGAGCGCTGCCGGGAAACATGGCGGGCGCGGGCCCCGAGCGCCTCCCCCGGGGAGGGCCCGGGACGGGGGGGACGGGACGGGGGGGACGCGAGGCCTGGGACAGGGCCGGGGGTGTAGGTGTGAGCCGGGGATAGGGTAGGGGGCTGTGACACCCCCCGAGTACGGGGCCGGGGGTGTATGGGAGGGGGCTGGGGTGTGGGGGTGCTCCAGTAATAGGGGAGGGGGCTGTGACGCCCTGGCTGTAAGGACAAGAGTATAGGTGTGCTCCGAGAATAGCGGAGAGGGTTGGGACACCTCCCTGCCCCGGCTATAGGGACTGGGGCACAGGAGAGAGGGCTGGGGTGTAGGTGTGCTTCAGCAATAGGGGAGGGGCCTGTGACCCCCCTGGTTGTAGGGACTGGGGTCTAGGTGTGCCCTGGCTGTAGGGGAGGGAGCTCTGACCCCCTTGGCTATAGGAGAGGGGTTATAGGTGTGCCCTGTCTATAGCTGAGGGGGCTGAGACCCTCATGTGAGTTTATCGGGTGGGACACAGCCAGACTCCCCTGTAGAGAGAGGGGTCTGGGAGCCCCCACTGCAGGGCCTGGGTCACAATCGGATCTAGGCTGTAGGAAGGGAACAAGACCCCTGTCCCTCAAGCTAAAGGGGTGGGACACTGCAGGGCAGAGGACTGGGGACATGGCTGTAACTGTTGGGGGAGAGGGTGGGCAGCACTCTGCCATCACCCAATCCATAGGGGCAGGATGCAGCCAGCTCTACTCCAGCAGTAGGAGAGGGGCTGGGACCCCCCAGCTCTAAATTCCAGGGCTGTACACCATCCGCAGTGTGGATGGGTGGGATGCTCCAGGGGTCTCCAGCTGGAAGGGATTCCCAGCTAGAAGCTGTTCCTGCTGCTCTACACCAAGCCCTGGATGATGTGGGGATTTATTTGATCATAGCTTTGCTCAGGTGGCCCAGCTGGGCATGGGGCTGATTCGCTTCTGAGCTCGTGTGCCCAGCCCTAGATCCAGGGCTCTCCTCTGGGCTGGTGTGCCCATGCCAGGGTGCCAGGTGTCCAGTCCTCCCCGCTGCCATTGGGATGGGTTCCTGCGGCAGACCCCGCAGCAGAAAGTGCCCACTCCCAGCTGTGCTGGGGCTGGGGTACACCGAGGAGCAAAAGCGCCGGAAAGCCATGCCAAGCTCTGCTCGGGGGTCTCCCCACCATCTCCCTGCCCAGGGACACTATGAAGAGCTTTGCCCTGAGCCCCCGGAGGGCTGGGGTGAGGAGTTCGGCTCGATTTTGGTTTGAGGAGAGGCGTGGGCCGGGCTCCGCTCTCGGGGTGCCTTTGGGGGAGCCTTTGGGGCAGCGCAAAGGTCCCTGTGGGGACAGGTTGGAGTGTTTCCCGTGCGACCCTCTGTGGGCACTCCTCGGGCCGGGGCCGGGGCCGCGCGGCCACCAGGTGGCACCAGGAACCCACGGACGTGGGCGCAGGTACCCACAGAGGGTGGGGGACACCCAGGGACGGTGGGTGCACAGGTACCCACAGAGGGTGGGTGACACCCAGGGACGGTGGGTGCACAGGTACCCACAGAGGGTGGGGGACACCCAGGGACGGTGGGTGCACAGGTAACCACAGAGGGTGGGGGACACCCAGGGACGGTGGGTGCACAGGTACCCACAGAGGGTGGGGGACACCCAGGGACGGTGGGTGCACAGGTACCCACAGAGGGTGGGTGACACCCAGGGACGGTGGGTGCACAGGTACCCACAGAGGGTGGGGGACACCCAGGGACGGTGGGTGCACAGGTAACCACAGAGGGTGGGGGACACCCAGGGACGGTGGGTGCACAGGTACCCACAGAGGGTGGGGGACACCCAGGGACGGTGGGTGCACAGGTACCCACAGAGGGTGGGGGACACCCAGGGACGGTGGGTGCACAGGTACCCACAGAGGGTGGGGGACACCCAGGGACGGTGGGTGCACAGGTACCCAGAGGGTGGGGGACACCCAGGGACGGTGGGTGCACAGGTACCCGCAGAAGACGGGCACACAGGTACCCATGAATGTTTGCCACACAGGTACCCATGAAAGATGGATACACATGTACCCAGGGATGGTGGGCACAGGTTCCCGTAGAGGGTGTGTACACAGGTACCCACAGAGGATGGGGGATACCCAGGGACGGTGGGCACAGATTCCCGTAGAGGGTGTGTACACAGGTACCCACAGAGGATGATGGCACGGGTAACTCATGCACCCGCGCCTGCAGCCCCTCACCCATGTACCCTGCAGCCTCCTGAGCATCCCTCGCTCACTGCCAGCCCCGTGCTGCAGCCCTGCAGAGCAGAGGGGGTCTCTGAACCCTACTTTGCTAATGAGGGTTACTCAGCTAAGAAGGGTCCCTTGGCTAATGAGGGTTCCTTGAATTTACAGACCAGGGGCCCTGGGGCTGCCAGCACCAACCCAATGTGCCCCTGGTTCCTGGAGCCAGGGGCTCTCCGTGCACCCTCTGGCTGCCCCCCAATGTCCCTTCAGCTTGGGACAAAGTCCCAGCAGCCCCGGCTGGGCAGGTGGAGTGCAGGGGCTGCTATATGAGGGCAGTTGCAAGGTGACCCGGAGGTCCCTGACCTTGGGGGCTCTGCGATCCCACCTGTGGCTGGGGCAGCGTGGCAGGAGCCAGGGACACCGCACTGGGGAGGCGGGGGCACGCAGAGCAGGGCAGGCAGGGCACTGAGATATTAATACACATTTTCCCGTGATGCTCTGGCACAATTTTCAGAGCCAAAGCCGGAGGGAGCTCCTGGCCGACACAGCCTGGGTTTGTCTCTTCCCTGCTCCACTGGCCCCTCACCCCCAGATCCACCGATCCCCCACTGCTGTCACTCCCACAGCACCAGGACATGTTGCGGGGGCATCGTCTCCATCTGTCCTTAAGCCGTAGGAGAGGGGAGCTGCCTCCATCCCTGCCGGCATCAGCCCTCTCCACAGCATCTTCTCCGCCTGGGTTATCTAATGGCAGAGCCTTTAAATGTCACCCACTAAAGAGAGCACGACGGTCCGGGAAGGGAGGGGAGGCTGGGTGAGACAGGATGGGAGAAACAGGAGCAAAACAGTATCGATTTCCAGCCAATTATCACTGTTACCAAAGCAGAGCAATTAAAGGATGAGGCCACATCGCCAATACCCGGCTGCCCCTCGGAGGCGAGGCGCGGGCTCAGCAGCTCTGTCAAACACACACGAACACACACTGCACACACCAAGTGCCTCATTCCCTCCGTACATGTGTGTCCGTGTGTGCTCGGAGCACACGCATGTGCTCACACACACACACACACACAGAGGAGTCCTGAGCTCTGCGGCGTCTGCCGAGCTTGTTTTCCCCGTGGAGTTAATCTCCCCAGCCCGCTCCACTGCCTCGTTCTCCGTGCAGCCAAGATGTGCCTCCATCTGGCTCTCGCTGAGCTCGGGGAGGGTGGAGGGCGCTGGGGACGGCTGGCAAAGCACTGCCCGGGGCTCTCCCCCGACGAGGGGCTGGAGCTGCGGGAACTTGGCTCATTTCTCCTCCTCAAGTCTTCTAAAATGTTTTCTCTCCGTGTGCCCATCCCTCCTTCTCCCTCCTCCCTCGCGCGGGGACTGGCTCCGACCCTGCTGCGCCCCAGGGCTCTCCCAGGCTGCCAGCTGAGCACTCGCCCTACGGATGTTGGGCTTCTTACGATCTTGTAGGATGAACATCGGAGTCACACAACTCCGAATTACACCATCCCTGTCTCTGGGATTGCTCAGCTGGAGCAGAGGAGACTGAGGGGAGACTCCTCGGGGGCTGCAGCTCCTCCCGAGGGGAGCAGGAGGGGCAGGGGCTGAGCTGTGCTCTGGGACAGGGACAGGAGCCCAGGGAATGGCTGGAGCTGTGTCAGGGCTTGGGATGGATCTCAGGGAAAGGTTCTTCCCCCAGAGGCTGCTGGGGCACTGCCCAGGCTCCCCAGGGAATGGTCCTGGCCCCAAGGCTGCCAGAGCTCCAGGAGTGTTTGGACAATGCTGCCAGGGATGCACAGGGTGGGATTGTTGGGGTGTCTGTGCAGGACCAGGGGCTGCACTGGATGCTCTTTGTGGGTCGTTTCCCACTTATGATATTCCAGGATTTTATGATTCTATGATTCCATCACTGGTGGGCAGTGTTTGGGAGCACCAAAGATGGTAGCAGGGACCAGACCCCTGGCTCAAAATGTGGCCCAGAGCAGTAGCAGGGATTACACATGGGCCATACACTGTGTCACAACACAATGAGGCCCTGGCACAGAGCAGCTGTGGCTGCCCCATCCCAGGAAGCATTCCAGGCCAGGGTGGAAAGGGCTCGGAGCAACCTGGGATAGTGGAAGGTGTCGCTGTCCATGGCTGAGGGTAGGACTGGATGAACTTAAAGGTTCCTCCCAACCCAAGCCGTTCTGGGGTTCCACAAACACCCTCAGTGTGTGGCTGAGACATGGCAATGTGGTTCCAGAATTGGGAGTGTCAAAGCCAAAGCCAGAGTCAATCCCTGGCTGGGCAGACCCCAAAGCCTCCCCTTCCCAGTCTGGCAGCCTTGTCCCCAAGGGCTGTGCTAACCATGCCCAGTAGCCAAGCTCAAGAGCAGCATCTCCAGCAGCCACCCCAGGAGATGCTCCCCAAGCATCCTCCCTGGGGAGGAAGGACAGTGTCTGGACTGTGGTGCTATTGCCTGGGAGTGAGTTTATACGGAAAACAATAGAGGCTGAAAATGGCCAGGAGCCTGTGCTCCTTGTCTGGCCTGGGTCACACTTCTGTGCAGCTCAGGAGCCCCGTGCCGGCTCTCACCACTGACAACTGCTGCTTCCCCAGGGAATGAGCAGGGCCTGAGCCCCAACACCCTGCCTGGGCACTGGTCATCCACACTTCCCTGTCCCCTGGATCCCAGCCGTGCACAGCTAACACATTAACCTAGTGCTGCGCCAGCCCCCGGCCCTGCGCTCCCTGCCTGCGTGACACACATCTGGGCGAGCAGAGAGGTGTAGGGGGGCATCAAATCCTTTTAAAAGGCTCAGTGGGTTAGAAACCCCCTTGCAATTACCACCTTCTCCTTGTCTGGTGCACACAAAGGACCCTCCAGGGCGCTGGGCATGTTCCTAACAAACCCAACGCAGCCACGGGAGCCGAGAGGAAGGGACGGACGCAGGAGCCTTTTCAGACACTGCTATTTGGTTGCAAACTGCTTAATTTCCTGAACAAAATGATATTTTTGTTGTTGTTGTTGTTTTGATGGAAAGGACAGCACTTTTTGGGCATGGTACAATCCCAGGGCTATTCATCCGTCACCACAGCAACGAGCTCCATCAATGGCCATCCGAGATTGCAGATGATTAGAGACAACATGTAAAAGGTGGAAGACGCTGGGCACCTCGCAAACCTCATCTTCCCAAATGACTTGAATTATCCTCATTATTTCTCCCCGGCCAATTCTCTCCCCAGTCCGCAGGAGACATCACTGTTATATAAACACGGGAAGAGCCAAGTTATGAGAGCAGGTGGATGAGGAGGGAATGGTCCCTTCTGGTGGAGACTGACCTGGAAAGCTCATGACATGGAGGATGAAACACTCTGAGATGCTCAGGGAGCTCTTCCTGTGCCTGGAAAGACCAGGCAAGAGTGGGGCCATGCTGCTATTGGGGCAGTGGAGACCATGGCTGGGTCTTGGGGTGGATGACCATGACCTCTGCTTGTCCCCAGTCCTGCAGGACCTCCGGCAACTCTTCCCTGAGCTGTGCTGATCCATCCTGGGAACACAGTGAGGAGCTTCGAGTTGGCTTGCACTTGGAGCACTTCAAGGACCCAGCCCATCACCACCACCATCAGTTTTTGGGGTAAACCAGAGAGAAAGAGGTCACTGGAGCCTGGTGAAGGTGTGACACGTCCCGGCGGAGGGACTTCCTGTGGTGACAGTGTCCTGAAACATGGCAGGCCTGAAACTTTAATGCCCACCTGCAATATTCATGGTGCTTTCGACGGCAGCAAGGCAGGAATCGCGCAGAGCAGCCTGAATATTTCATGGGTGGCTCTGCACTGGGATTTTGGGGATGGTTTCCTCCACTGCCACTGCAACCCCACCCTGCCATGGAGTCTGAGCTATCCGGTGTGGAAGCAGAGTGATGAAACTCTGATTTGCAACCAAAGAGTCCCTCAAAAATAATCTGTGCATGTTTTGGCCCTTGCTCAAGGTGGGAGGAGATGTCATGTCCTTTTGGGCATCTCTCTGCTCTGGGGGGATTGGGAGACCCTGGGTGCCAGGCTGGGGGTGTCCAGGTGACCTCCCAAAGTGGCTTTGGTGGATGTCCCCCACTCTGAGTCTCAAAGCGCCACAGAGGCGCCTCAAGTGCTCACCCTGGGCTGGGCTGTCCGGGGCTCACTGAGGGACAGGGACAGCAGCTGTCCCCAGTCCTGTCCTCTCTGGCTGTTGCAGGGTTGTTCCCTTGCTAGAGGTCCCTGTCCCAGGGCCATGTAATGGCACAGCAGGTGACGGTCACCCGGCTGGCTGGGATCCAGGTCAGCTCTCCATTGGGACATCCCCACTGTGAGCCAGGTGCTCACAGGCAGCGTCACACAGGATCCTGACCTGAACTGAGCCAGCCCAGGATGGCACAAGGTCCCCAGAGCAGTGACACCACCGTGGTGGGTGAGTTGATGGTGAGAACATCAGCAATCTCTGCAGATGGTGAGAACATCAGGTGAGAGCAGCCTCTCCCCAGCCCCTCCCCAGCCCCTCTCTGTCCCCCTTGTCTGGAACCCCTCCTGAGCACTCCCTGCCTGCTCTCCCGCTTTGGGGGCTGCTGGGGGGTAGCTGACTCTGAAGTCCCCTCAGCTGGAGCCCCGAGGGCAGCAGAGCCCACCATGGCAGGGACAGGGCTGAAGCACCCTCGTGGTTCTAATGATGCCCCAGAGCCTCCACCTCGGAAGAGCCCATCATCATACATGTCCCCTCCTCTCTCCGTGCCTCAGTTTCCCCGCTGTACCCTGGGCATGAGCCCTCTCTCCAGGGTGTTTTCCAGGGCCACAGGCAAGAGAACAGGATATCCGTGGGCTCCTGACTCCATCCAGGGACAGACCCCACCCTTGAGCATACTGATGGGAAGAACAGCCAAAGGACAGGAGTGTCCATCTTCTCTTCATCCAGTGGAGCAGCACGAGGACACAGAGTGTGGGTTCTCCCCCCAGGCTCAGCACCAGGCAGGATCAGCTTTGTTTCCCTTGTGGAAGGATTTTGGAGCTTGTCCTTGGAGCAGGAGACTGGGGACTGGGGACTGAATGGTTCCTGGGGAGCAGGAACAGCTCTGCCCCAGTGTGGGAAGGTGTATGTTCTTGGGGCAGGGGATAGTCCTGGAGAGTGAACCCTTGCACTGTGCTTTCACCTCCTCTGCTGCTGGAGCCACTGTTGCTGTCCCCCAGTGTCACATGTAAGATGCTGGCACCTCTGCTTTGGGACATTTGTGCCATACAGAGGTCCATGTTCTGGCTCCTGGCTTGGGCTCTTCCCCCTCCCATCAGTCCCCATCGTGTCTCAGGTCCCCCTGCTCAGGAAGCACCCCCTGGCCAGGACATGCACCCCGAATCTCACCTGCCCCCAGCTCCCCAAGTTCCTCTTTGGGTCCCATCTGCTCCCCAGCAGCCCCAGTGCCTCAGGGCAGGGGAGGAATGGCCAAAACCACAACAGGGCCTTTGCAGGGAGCCGTGGCTCCGATCAGGCTCGATTGGAGCCGATAATTAACAACAAGAGAAGATCAATAAGGGAAGCGGCTGTGCCGCAGCCAGGGACAAGGACTGGGCTGGGGCCCCTCCTGCTACCCGGGGGGCCCATAGAGCCCTGCAATGCCGGGTCCCTGCTCCCATCCCACATTCTCAGAGGAGGAGGATGGGAGATGCACGTGTAAGGGCTTAGCCAGGTCCCCAGGGAACCAGCCCACACCAGGCTGGGGGTGACAACGAGGGGACCTCCCCCATCCCGCAGACCCCAGGCCACGCCGGTGACGGAGCCGGAGCTGACGCTCCAGGTCAGAGAGCTGCGGGGTGGGAGAAGGAGTTAATTCCTACACCGAAAAGCTCTTTGCCGGCATCTCGTCTCTAATGGAAGAGTCATGTCGGATTAGCGGGCGGGCGCGCGAGGCGCCGAGCGAGCGCCCTGCCTGCCGGCGCCCGGCCCCGGGGACAGCCGGGGAAGCCATGCGGAATGGCAGATCTGGGCCACTGTGCCAGCGCCGGCGGGGGCCGCGCCGCGACCACGGCCAAGGACGGGCGCGAGGAGCCGCCCCGAGAGCTCCCACGCGGGTTTCCATCCCATCCCTGGTGCCCAGGGATGCTTTTCCTCCGTTGCGAACCATCCCAGAGCAAACGGGGTTCGGAAGGAAGGAAGCCCCAAACCCTGGCGGCTCCGCAGCCGCTGCAATCCAATCGCCGAGGGCGAGCAATGCCCGGGCGATGGAAAAGTGGGTCAGGCACATTGGACACCATGTGCTCCTCCTCCCCTTTCACACTCCTTATCGCAGCCCCGATGGTAAATAAACCAGCCCGTCTCCCCAGCAACCCAGCCGGGCGCTGGGCTGTGCCGGGAGCGGAGTCCAAGGTGAGCCACGGTGGCAGCCATGGGAGCCAGCCCGGCCAGCTGGGAGCCAGCGATGAGCAGGAACCCCCAGCCCATCGGCTCTGCCCGGCAGCCAGGGAGTGCCATCCCGGTCTGGGGGGGTGGGAAATCTGGGGAAGGCCCATATTTCGGTGTGATGGTGCCTCTGCAAAGGGCACCGAGTTCTCCTGAGCCGTTTGCCGGTTCTGGCAGAGCCCAGGATGGGAAAACTCTAGAAAATGGGAATATTTGCCATCAAGAAACGTAGTGAGGCATTCAAGGCACCTTGTCTCCCTTGGGCTCTGTGAGCAGGAGCAATGGCTGAGAGCATCAGAGCATCCCTGACCCACTGACCTGTAAAAAAGGGGCATCCTGGAAGGGCCCCACCCTGTACCATCCCACCGAGCATCCCCCTCCTCAGGTAACCCCAGCAGCTCCCCCGGGGCAGGGCTGGGCTGCTGCCACCCCCCCTCCAGCTGCTTAAATCAAGCAGAGCCCTTTGTTTTCTGCTTTCATATTATTTAATTCTCCTCTCCTCACTTGCACTGCAGGGGCAGTGGCTAAGCCCGGGGCTTTGCTAAGCCGGGATCGTATTAAAAGAACAGAGAGGAAGAGAGTTTCTGGTGCTAAGCTGCTTGTGGTAACAAAGATGGATTTAAGGAAACTGCTCCCATAGCGATATTATTGCCCAAAAGCACCCAACCCCAAGGGAAAGCGGCTGGGGATGCAGAGAAAGGCCCTGGGAGGCTCCTGCTGGGATGCACCAGCAGCAACACCGGCACTGCAGGGATGGGGGTCTTGTGTGGGGCCACCAGGTGAAGCCACATGAGGCCACAGCCAGAGATGGGACCCATACCCAGAGCTGGGACCCTCAGCCGGGGCTGGGACACTCAGCCGGGGCTGGGACCCTCAGCCGGGGCTGGCACCCTCAGCCGGGGCTGGGACCCTCAGCCGGGGCTGGAACCGGCCCGCTGGTGCTGGCCAGCGGTGGGTGGCTCACCTGGGCTTTGGCTGTATTAAAAGCTAAGCCCTACGGCACGGCTTTTTCCAGAGCAGCAGCCAAAAAGGTGCTTACGGGGCCAAGGCGGGCGCCTGCCAAGCCCTAATTAGGGCCGCTCAGCGGTGCAGGCGCTAATGCGCAACCTTTCGCCTCTGGAGATCGGGATTTAACGCACTGGGATCGCCTCGGGGGTGCGAGTGCTGCGTTTGGGTGGTTTGGTGAGAGGGGAAAAACCTCCCTTCCTTCCCAAAATTGTGCCAGACCGGGAGCTGCCAAGCCTTCCTGTCCCACCGGTGCTTGGCATCCCCAAAGCAGAGGGATGCAGAGTGACCAGAGCCGGGCACAGGGCAGGCCAACAGCAGATTCTTGGGCACTTTCTTCTCCCCTGCTCTTTCCCTCGCCTTCTCTCTGCATTAACATGTTAACTTTGGCCAAGAGCTTTTCCCACTGACCTACTGATCTTTCCTATTTCGGTCCCTGGAATTAAGGGATTGCTGGGATTAACTTGCACTAAAGCCTCCAGATCGGCTCTGGAACAGGACGCCCAGGTATGGGCGCCATGGGCAGCCCGGGGCACCGGGGGGCAGGACGAGGGAGCCCAGCGGTGTCCGATGGCTCCAGCGTGGGTGGGACAGGGCAGCACCCCACACTCGAGGAGCTCAGGTGCTCTCGGCTCCTGCTTCTCCCATTTGCAGGGTTTTGGACCTGCTGTGGTCAGGGCTGGGCACCCACACAGGTGATGGGGAAGGTGGGGTGCCCAGAGCCCCCCCGCAGGGATGGGTGGGGTGCTCAAAGAACCCAGCAGGGATGGATGGGGTGCCCAAAGAATCCAGCAGGGATGAAGGGAGTGCCCAGACCCCCAGCAAGGATGGAGGAGGTGCTCAGAGCCCCAGCAGGGATGGGTGGGGTGCTCAAAGAACCCAGCAGGGATGGATGGGGTGCCCAAAGAAACCAGCAGGGATGGAGGGGGTGCCCAGCCCCCCAGCAAGGATGGAGGAGGTGCCCAGAGCCCCAGCAGGGATGGATGGGGTGCCCAGCTTCCCTAGCAGGGATGGAGGGAGTGCCCAGCTTCCCTAGCAGGGATGGATGGGGTGCCCAGAGCCCCAGCAGGGATGGATGGGGTGCCCAGAGCCCCAGCAGGGATGGATGGGGTGCCCATAGCCCCCAGCAGGGATGGATGGGGTGCCCAGAGCCCCAGCAGGGATGGATGGGGTGCCCAGAGCCCCAGCAGGGATGGAGGGAGTGCCCAGAGCCCCCCGGCAGGGATGGGTGGGGTGCCCAGAGCCCCCCAGCAGGGATGGGTGGGGTGCCCAGAGCCCCCCGGCAGGGATGGAGGGAGTGCCCAGAGCCCCCCAGCAGGGATGGGTGGGGTGCCCAGACCCCCAGCAGGGATGGGTGGGATGCCCAGAGCCCCAGCAGGGATGGATGGGGTGCCCAGATTCCCCAGCAGGGATGGATGGGGTGCCCATAGCCCCCAGCAAGGATGGAGGAGGTGCCCATAACTCCCAGCAGGGATGGATGGGGTGCCCAGAGCCCCCCGGCAGGGATGTGTGGGGTGCCCAGAGCCCCAGCAGGGATGGGTGGGTGCCCAGAGCCCCAGCAGGGATGGATGGGGGGCCCAGATTCCCCAGCAGGGATGGGTGGGTGGGTGCTCTGAGGACCAGGCACTGTCCTGGCCGCAGGGATACCACCGAGGGGCTGTGCAGCTTCCAAGCCCTTCCCCAGGAAGCAGCTGGCTCCCATGGCAGAGCCCTGCGTGGGCAGCCAGTTCAGGACCTTGACCAGCAGCATTTTCCGGCCACCAGCCCCAGCCTGGGGTCCCACAGTTGTGCCCAGCTTAGCCCTGGAGCGAGGGATGCTCCTGGCACCCAAAGAGCACCTGCCTGCACATCCTGCCTATCCTCTGCCTGCCCCACAGGGTGACAACTCAGTGTCACCAGTCCCAGAGCCTCCATGTCGGTGGCAGAGATGGGTCTGGCCACCATCTTGGTGGACCCGAGCCATGGGCTACTTTTTTGCAGTATTTCCACAATATTCCAATTTGGGAGCAAAATTAAATCTCCAAATATCCCCTTTTCACCCCAGTTTGGAGGTTCCCCTCAAAGGCAGGCTGCTTTTCCACCTGGAGGGACCGTCCCCATCCCTGATCCAGCCCCAGGGATCGTGTCCCTGCCATGTGCCCCTGTCTGCCCCGGGACCCCCGTGCTCACCGCCGGGTGCGGGAGAAGCAGCATCACATGAAACTCAGCAATTTTGTGGTTGGGAAGTTCAAAAAGATGGAGGTGAAGGAGGGGCTGGGGGGGCAGGAACAACCCGGCTTTGAAGGTGCCTGGAGATTAACTCAAGGCCATGGTTGAGGCTCGGAGACTTCTACAGCAAAACCTCATTAAGGCGGGAGCGGGGGGAACGGGGGGAGCCAGGAAATCTTCTAAGCAGGAGGAAAAATGTTTGATTCAGCAGAAACAAGTGGGAAAAAAGCCCCCTTGAGTCCCCCCACTCCGCTTTTATCTGTCCCGAGGGGATCGGGGCGGAATATGAAATCTGCCCCTTTCCTCTTTCCTGTTTATCTCCTAATTATTACGCTGGAGATTCGGCAGCGCCGCGCGGTGCCCGGGACGGTGCCGAGCGGAGGCTGCGCCGCCCGAGCCGGGGGCGAGTGCCGGGGGGAGCTGCCCGGGGAGCCCCCCTGCACCCCACACCACCGGGCCGAGCCCTCCAGGACATCAGGGAGGGAGGGGCAGCCTGGGGGGAGGGGCAGGATCCTCCTTCAAGCGCCAATTTGGGCATCATTTGTGCAATGAGGTGAGCCAGGGCTCTGCAGCCTGGGCCTTTGCCCCCTCGCTGGGGGCCACGGAGCCCGGTGGGGTGAACGGGGGGATGGGATCGGCCAAGGGTGAGGGCAACCAGGGATAAAGGGAGCAGAACCCCCTGGGGCAGGTGCTGCAGCCGCCCACAGTCACCCAACACCACAGCCCACTGACCTACTTGGAGCATCACTGCACCACGGGAGTGCGGGATGGGGATGCAGGAGGGATGGGGTTGGAGACAGGGGTGGGGATGGGGACAAGGATGGAGATGGGGACAGGGATGGGGATAGAGACAGGGATGGGGATGCAGAAGGACAGAGATTCAAACAGGATGGGGTTGCTGGAGGGATGGGGATGCAGAAGGACAGAAATTCAAACAGGGATGGGGATGCAGGAGGGATGGGGTTGGAGACAGGGGTGGGAATGGGGACAGGGACGGGGATGGAGACAGGGATGGGGATGGAGACAGGGGTGGGGATAGAGACAGGGATGGGGATGCAGATAGACAGGATGCAGACAGACAGGATGCAGACAGGGTCGGGGATGCCACACTTCAACCAAGGGACAAAGATATGCTCCATCCACCTCACAGACACCCACAGCCGCTGCCCAGGGCACAGTGGGGTCCAGCCCGGCCATGACTCCCCCCACACCCCCTCCAACCCCTAACGAGGGCTCAGCAGTCACTAATTGCTTGGGACACCCCTCGGGGTGCAGGGTGAGACTGAACGTTCCTCCCCCGGCAGCTCTGCTGGCCACGGCTCCAATTAGCCTCGTTATCCTGCGTCGCTGCTGATTAGGGGCCGGGTAATTGCCGCGGCGTTGGGTGTCCCTCAGAGCCACATGGCAGCAGCTATTGCATAAGCACCGGGTGGGCGTTACGTGAGCCCTGAGCGGGTCAGGCCAGCCCGGGGGCTCCGGTTACACCTGGCCCTGCTGCCCCCCCCAGCCCCCGGCCCCGGGCGGTGACAGGGACGCTCCTGCATGGGTTGCAGGACTCAGGGGTGCACCGCACTGCTGCCTCAGTTTCCCCCTTCTTCATGCTCTGTAGTGGCACCCACCCTGCACCCACAGCCCCACAGGCCCACACTACAGCTTCACACCACAGCCCCATGCCATGGCCCCACAACAGCACAGCCCCACACCACAGTTCCATCCCACAGCCCCACAGCCCCACACCACAACCCCGTGACCCCACAGCTCCATGCCATAGCCCCACAGCCTCATGCCACAGCCCCACAGCCCCACAGCCTCATGCCACAGCCCCATGGCACAGCCCGTGCCAGCCTTTGCATAAGCAGCACTGAGGTGCAGTGACTCACACCACTGCAGCAGGGCCACGTGCCCAGCACCATGCCTGATCCCACTGGCTGCCAGGACTGGCACAGCTGGCAAAACCACGTCTCATCCCAACAGTCTGTGGGCACTGCCGTGTTCGGCACAGCTGGGGGACCCTCATCCTGCACCGCCGAGGCACTTCAGCAGTGCGGCTGGGAGGAAGGGCACTGACTCCATGGAGGTGACAAAGCACTGGGACCCTGCCCCTGAGCAGGGGGGGCCCCGTGATATCACCCCCACAGCTGGGGGGCCCAAGAAGGCTCAGTGGTTGCAAGTGCTGCAGTTCTCCTACAGCCCCCCTGCCCCCAGTGCCCACACCCACCCCCAGCCTGGCATGACTGGACCCTCATGCAGCCCTGGGACTGAGGCACAGAACCCCCACAAAACCCTGGGACTGGGGGACAGGACCCCCACCCAACCCTGGGACTGGGGGACAGGACCCCCACCCAACCCTGGGACTGGGGAACAGGACCCATCCAACCCTGGAACTGGGGGACAGAACCTCCACAAAACCCTGGGACTGGGGGACAGAACCCCCACAAAACCCTGGGACTGGGGGACAGAACCTCCACAAAACCCTGGGACTGGGGGACAGGACCCCCACCCAACCCTGGGACTGGGGAACAGGGCCCCCACCCAACCCTGGAACTGGGAAACAGGACCCCCACCCAACCCTGGGACTGGGGAACAGGGCTCTCATCCAACCCAGGGACTGGGGAACAGGACTCCTGCCCAGTCGTGAGGTTGGGGGCTGCCATGGGGCACATCCCCATGCCAACCCCTGAGGATCAGAGCTGGGGACACCAACGCTGTGGCCCCCGTCAGTGCGTTCACCCCGTGACCCACTCCCTGCCAGGCAGGTCAGCCGTTCCCGATGGGAAACTGAGTCACGGCAGGCGCCTGGCAGTCCCCTTGGCAGGGAGCCCATGGCAGAGCCACCGCGGGGTCTGGCTGTCCCAGCCCGGGGCTCGCCGAGCTCGGGGCAGCTGTCACACCCTGGCGGTGGTCCCCGAGCTGGGCTGAGGGGCTCTGGGTGTGGGACGGGTGATGCTGGTAGAAGGTTCCCCTCTCGCTGGGTGGGGCGCGAGGGAGAGCAAACAGTGATTAAGGTGCGATGGTGTCATCCGGAATTCCTGCTCACCTCCGGGCCAGCCAGGGGCCGGCTGGGCTGATCCTGGCGGCACAGCCGTGCCAGTGGTGGCCACTTCAGTGTTGCCACATGTTGGCAGTGCCCCGCCATCTGCCCTGGCCCTGACACAAAGATGTGGGGGTGAGTCTGGGCCAGGGATGAGGAGAAGAAAGGCTGGATGGTGCAAGTGGAAGTTTTTGCTTCTTACTCCTTCCTGGTGGCCATCTCCTTCCCATGCCACAAGTGCCACCTGCACTGGGCTGGATCCAGCCCCACTGGACCTGTCCCCCAGCATTGCCCTGGCGGGTGCAGCTCCTGGCACTGAGTTTGGGCCTGGCACCACCCAGGCAGCTCTGGCTCTGCAGCCCTGCTGCTTCCCATCACCAGGAACAGCACCAGTAGATCCTGGGGTGAGGGTCTCTGCAGCAGCCAGCTCTGAATGGCGCTGCACCAGCTCCTGTCACAGCGTGGGGTGGGGGAGAAGGTTTTTAGGGGAGGTTCTGTGACCTCCACTGCTGCCACAGCAGAAACAGCCCTGGGCAAGAGGGGGAGGCCGCTTCTCTCTCAGGAACAAATGTAACTCCAGGGGCTCAGCCACCAGTGAACCAGTTCCACCTCGGTTCTGGCTTTCCTGGGACCAGGACCCCAATTTAAACCTGGCCAATGGGGTGAGACCCTGATCAAGACAAAATCAGATCCTGCTCTCATAGAGCCTCTCCACCTCCACCCCTGTGGCCCCAAAACCGTGGGACTGAGTCCCAGACCTGCAGCACTCAGCACCTGCTCAGGTAACCCTGCAGCATCTCCTTCTTCTCTGGGGCTGTCTCCGGCTCGTTGCAGAACCTGGCGGTGCCGGACCAGGCAGCACACGAAGGGTTAAGGGGACGGCGGCAGGAGCGGTGCGTGGATGGGTGCGTGGGTCCCGCGTTGCTCACGGCAGGTGTGGTGCAGCTTATGTAACCTCATACTTTTGGGTTGCGCTGCGCACTCGGGGAGTATTTTCGCTCTCGCTCTGGCGCGATTCAGCCACGACTGTCCCAACAGCAGCAATCGGCGACTGCCTTTTGGGAGGGGCGAGTTCGCCGGGGCCGGACCCTGCGTGCCACGAAGAGTCACTGCGCTGCTCCCGGTCTCAGTTTCCCCATCGGTGAAATGGGGCTAATGAGGGTGACCTGCTTCGGGCAGCTCCCGTGACCCCGGGGGACGGCAGCGGCCTCGCCGCGCACTCGCCGCCGGCGCAGGGGCTGCCCCTGACCGGGGCCGCTCGGGATGTGCACCGGGTGGGATTTCTGGCTCCATCCGGGGCTGCGCTCGCAGGAGTCGTGCTGGAAGCAGAGCCTGCGAAGAGCGAGGCGAGACGTCGCCCCGCGTCCCGTCTGCGTGCCCATCCATGCGGAGGAGGCAGGGAAGCCGGGAGGAAGGAGCGAATCCGACCGGCGAGAGCAGCGAACCCGTTCCCAATCGCCATCAGCAAAATCATGTCAGACAGCAGCACTGGAGCGCGCTGGGCGGCCCGGTCCCCTCCGCCCCCCGCACCTCCCGCCCCCAGCCCGTGTCCCCCTCCCTGCCGCAGCAGCTCCCGCGCCGGAGCAGAGCCGGGAGGTTCTCGGCACATGGGTGGGAGCACACAAAGTGCCACCGCGGCTCAGCCCCACCGAAGTCACTCTGCCACTGCTGCCTGACTGCGCCAGAGCAGGGGGACAGCTCCAGGGGCAGCAGGGGAGCCCCTCTGCCACCGGCCCATCAGCATCCCTACACCCCCGGCTCAGCCCTGGGTTTGGGATGGATGGGGGTTGAAATTGCCCTCTTCAGCTGTGATTAAATGGTTTGACTTGAGTGTTGGGGGTCTGAGGTGTCCCCTCAGGGCCCAGCTGTGAGGGCAGGGGACTATGTGGGGAGGAGGCAGCCATGCCATGTGTGGTGATGGTGGCTGCATCTGTGCCTGTGCTGGGTGTTGCCTCCATGTCCGTGGCTGATGTGGCTGTGCCATGCTTGGGACCACGACTGGATGCCATGCTCGTGGCAAATGCCACACTCATGCTCATGGCAGATGCCACACTCATGCTCGTGGCAGATGTCACGTCCATGCCTGTGCTGATGCCAGGTCCATGTCTGTGGAGGGTGTTGTGCTCTTGCCTACGGCAGATGCCCTCTCCACACGCATCAGGTCTCCAGGCCAGTGCCACTGTCCCCAGGACTCAGGCATCTCTGGGCACTGCTGAGCACTGACCCTGGCACCTGAGCCCTGGCCCAGCGTGACCAGGACCAGCCGCCTCCACCCCTGTGATGTGGCACCAGGGAGGACTCTGGTGACCTGGTGCAAGAGTCCTACCAGAAACCCCAGCTAGGGGACTTTGCCCCGTGCCGACATCTCGGGCTCTGCACGGTGAGGCCGCATTGAATGGGCCAGAGCCACCATCTCTTTGCATGTCTTAGGCAGTGTTTTGGAGCACTCCTTTATCCGGGGTACAACCCCAGGCCCCAAAGCCACTTGTGTGCATCCCAGCATGAAGGACAGGGTGGAAATGCCTCCCTGCCACCTTCAAAGCTTCCCACTACCTCCATGGCACCATTCCCGACCTGCAGGTCTCCCAGCTGGGATGTCCCCTCAGACCTCAGCATGTGCACCCAGCCCTGGGCACATGGGGCACCTGCACGGGGGTCCCCGCGCTCCCTGCACCCCCTCAGCGCCGGGTGCTGCACCTTCGGCAGAGCCCCCCCGCCCTGTCCTGTCCTGTCCTGCCGGGTGTTTGTGGGGTCCCCGCGCCGAGCAGGGTCCCTGCCGGGGACAGCGGGGCTGCACGGGAGCGGAGTGAAGCAAGGGAGCGGTGATTCAGCGGGACACGCAGCCGGCCCCGTGCCTGGGCGAGCCGGGGCAGGACGGGCACCGGCACGGCCCTCCCGGGGGCGGGCAGCGCCGGGGGGCAGCGCCGAGCGCCCCGCGGCCACAGCCGGGCCGGGGTCGCGCAGACCCCGGTCCCGGGGAGGCGCTGGCAGCGCCCGCGCAGCGCCGAGCACCGGGCGGCGGAGCGGCGGGGATGGGGATGGAGCAGGAGGAGGAGGAGGACGAAGGGCAGGAGGTGGGGCTGGAAGTGAAACCGATTGGGGGGGGCGGGGCGGGCTCGTCATGTGAACGGCCGCATGCTCGGGCAGAAGTGGGTCACGGCGCGGCGGAGGGGCAGGTGCCAGAGCCGCCCGGTGCCGCCCGGTGCTTCCCGGTGCCGCCCGGTGCCTCCCGGTGCCGCCGCTCCCCGCCGCGCCCCGCGCTGCTCCGGACCCCCGCGCCGCCCCATGCGCCCCCCGGCGCCCTGACCGCGGCCGACACGATGCGAGGTGGGTCCGGGGGCTTGGGGCTGCGGGGGGAAGCGGCAGAAGTTGGTGGCGGTGGGGATCGGGGGGACCGCATCAGCCCGGCGGAGGGGGACGGGAAGGACCCGACGTCAGCCCGGACGGGGATACGGGGGACCCGCATCAGCCCCGCGGAGGGGGACGGGGGGACTCGGCGTCAGCCCGGGCAGTGGCAAGGGGGACACGCATCAGCCTCGCTCGAGGGGGACGAGGGGGACCCGTATCAGCCCGGCGGAGGGGATGGGAAGGACCGCGCGCCAGCCCCACTGCTGCGGGGGGACCCGCGTCAGCCTCGCTGGAACGGGACAAGGGGAGACCCGCACCAGTCCCGCGGAGGGGAGCAAGGGGGGAACCCTCACCAGCCCCGCCGGGGCCGTTCTGCCTCCTCCAGCTCCCCCTTCGTTAGGAATAAAATTCTTGTTTATTTTGCTTCGCTTTCCGACGCCGGCTTAGACGCACTCTTAAGCTTTTCCCCGCACTAAACCCCTTAATCTCCTCTTCAATATGTTGCTCCCACCAGGGCTGGATTTATTGTAGTTTTTTTCCCCATTTCCCCCTCCCCACGGCGTGGGGGGCAGTTTGGGAGGCTCCTGCAGGGACAGGCGAGGGATCAGGTGCAATTTTGGGTGCCCCTTGTCCAGGGCAGGGGTGCCTCGAGCCAGCACCTGCCTGGTTTTACCCGTTACCAAAGGCAATTCCTACTTTTCTCCCCTCTGCTTTGCCAAGCAGGCGGTGGGGAGGAGGAGGATGGAGGGAGGAAGGCTCCAGCGGGACAATCCACCGGGGCCTGGTGATGGTGACGCAGCGGTGGCCGGACTCAGCTCTGTTTCCCAACGTGCTGGGAGCACCGCTGCACCCTGGGCTGGGATTCTCATCCTCCTTTAAATAATTTTTCCACCATCACCTGCCTTCCCCGTGCCCTTCGCCCTTCCAGGACTCCTTCATGCCAATCCGTAGGTGTGTTTTGGGGGTGCAGGTCCTTAGGCACATTTTGGGGTGTGGGTACCAGGACGTTCATCCCCGAGCTCCTCAAATCCTATTTCCTCCCTCCGCCGCGGGTGCTGCGGCTCTGCCCCCGCCGCACTCTTGTATAACGGTGGGGCCGGGGTGGGTGAGGAGGGCGAGGCGAGCCCCCCACATCCCCTTCCTGCCCCACGATATCCTGGGGTTTTCACCTTTTTTAGGACGGAGGGAAGTATTAGCGCCTGCCTAATTATGAACGCGCCTGGCTCTTACGTAGCACTTGCACAGCCAGCACCGGCTTAATTAGCAACTGGGCGAACTTTTCCTTTTTTTCTTAGTATTTTTCCTTTCCCCCCTGAATTGCTGTGTGTTGACCCTAATTTAGGGCCAAACCCTACTGCTATCCCACTATTCCCCCCAGTCGGGCGTTTTTCCCGCAGTCCCGCGTCCTCATCTCTCTCGAAGCCCAAATGCCGCATGGCGACGCCAAATTGATTCAATCTCCATTTTCCTTCCCAAAACCGCCACCGCTCTGCCCCGTTCCCCCGGGGGCCACAGCAGCTCCTCGCTCCTGTCCTTCCCTGCGCCGCGGCTGCGCCGGGGCCGGGGAAGAGGCTTTGCCTTGTATAATCCTATACGGTTTCCAGCCCTCCTGCTCACTTGTTTTGCAAGCAGCGTGGCGAGGAGCGTGCGGTGGCTCGGCAGCCTTTGCGACTTGTCCTAGTGACCTAGATCTGTCATTGGAAAAATCAGAGAGGGCGGAGGAGGAGCTTCCCTGCCCGTTTCGGCGGCGTGCACACGCTGGCGCGGCCGAGGGCGGCCGGCACCCACCGGCCCTGCCGCACGACGGCCGCGCCTGTCCCGGGGACCACAGGGCAGGGATGGCCGTGCCTGTCGCTTCCCAAAAATAATCCCGCGGGAGAAAGCTGTCCTCGGGCTTTACGGGGTCCTGAGTGGTCCAGACGGGATTTGGGACCCCCGACCGTGGTAACCCCAGGGAGAGGCAGCACCTGGAGAGGAAAGAGCAGTGGTGGGGGGACGGTGGTCCCTGTCCCCAGCCCGACGTCCCTGTCCCTGCTCCCTGTCACGTTTAACTTTGAACTCGCAGCGGCTATTTAAAGAGCTGCTAATGTCTAAATCAGCCCGGTTTATCGGATGTGGTGAGCAGAGCTGCTCTCCTGCCTTTATTTAGCCCCAGGGAGATAATTCCCCCCGATATAGCAGCAGAGCTGGAGGGGTTCTCCCACCGCAGCCCGGTTTGTCCCCACCCCGGGCTGGCAGGTCCCCCTCCCCGCTGCCTCACCTTTGCCACCCTTCTGCACCAGCCAAAGTGCAAAGGGCTGCGTCCTGCGCCGGCGGGGCTGGCCTTGGCACGGAGCTGCGTGGCACGGGAGCTGCTGAACCGGAGCTGGTGAACCGGAGCAGCCCGGGCAGGAGCCATGCGGCCCTGGGGGAGCCACATCGCCCACCCGGCACTACGATTTCCCAGCTGGGGGCACACACTGCACCACAGGACAGGGAAAAATAGCACCTTGCCGGCAATTGGAGTAAATGCAAAACCTCCGTCCGCGTAGCTGCAAGGGAAGGTGGCCAGAGGTTGCCCCAGGGCAGGGTGAGAGCAGCTGAGTGCTGTTCTGGCCCAAAGTTTCCAGGAAATCTTTGCTAATCAATTAGGAAAGCAGCTTCTCCCTCTAGCATCCCAGCCCGGCACGGGGCCGCGGTTGTGTCATCTAAATTTTCCCTGCTGCCCACTTGGCCTCAGTGCTGCCGGTGCTGCCGGTGTCCCTGTGCCCGTAGGGGGGCTGTGAACATCTGGCATGGGCCTGGCTTGTTTGGGGTTCGCCGGGCTGCATGGATGGGGATGGGATTTTTTGGCAGCGATGGCCGAAGTGTCAGGGTGCTGGGAGAGCCTGGGGTGCTGCAGCACTGGACTCTGTTTAATAGCAAAGCTAACAGCTGATGTAAAACAGTGATAATTCCCTTTATTTCCTTATTTATTTCCTTATTTATTTCTTTCTTTATTTCCTTATTTCCTTATTTATTCCTACCCCATGGCCACCAAACCAGCAAAACACAACTGTGGATGGTGGCTGTGGGGAAGCGCAGTTGCTCCTGGGGTTGGAGGTTGCTGCAGGGGATGCAGGAGCGGAGCCGGGTTTAGGGCAGGAATGGGGAGATGGGGTGGCATCGTAGGTCCCTGCGTGTCCCTGTGGGTCCCTGCGTGTCCCTGTGCAGCCTGGACTCATTCTCCTCCCCCTGTCTGGGTGCACCAGGGGGATGCTGAAGCCCCTGGAAAGGGAGAGGTGGTGATGGCAAAGCATCGGAACATCCCAGTGCCCTGGCTGGGGCTGGGGGCTCCAGGGGGGTTCCAGGGCTGCTGCCAATTACCAGAAGTGCCCGTCCTGCGGCATCGATCAAGCCTGGCAGAGGGATGGGCACGGAACTGCTTCCCCAGCTGGGGCACTGGGTGACGAGCCAGGGCACTGGGGAAGTGCTGGGGGGTATTGGGGCAGGGATGGCCACAGGAGCACAGAGCCACTTCCAAAATATTCAGAGCTGGGATGCTCACCCCACTACCTCTGGCAAGGGCACCATGGCCTCATGTGGCCCCCCAAGGGAAGGGGTGGCCGTGTCCTGCCCCCAGCCCTGTGGGGTGACAGCTGTGCAGGCTCACCCCGGGGACTCTGCAGACGATTCTGCAGGAACCGGCCAGTGCCCCCCAAAACACCCCCCTCCCAGGAGTCCTCACCCCCAGCAAGGGCCACCCAGTTCAGCCAGTAGGAGGGGGGGCAGCTTCAAAAAGCCCCCAACAGCAGTGGGGTCAGGGCACAGCCCGAGGCTCAATGGGGTGCTGAGAGTTTTGGGGTGATTTCCCCAAAGCAGTGAGATCAGACAGCCGAGGGGAGGGATGGCGGGAGGAGGAGGATGAGGCTGCCGTCCTCCTTGCACCACAGAGGGGGGTCTAGCCCCTCTTGGCTGCATCCTGCAAGGCCTTCCTTGTTTCGTTTTGGGGTGCAAGAGATGCCTGTCCTTGGGGCGGAGGCGATGGAGAGGAGGGTGTGCCGGTACGGCACCAAGGCCGATTCCTGCTCCGGGGAGGGCGGCTCTGGCTCTGCCGAAACCACCGGAGCCTCCACCTGCTCTGAGGGAAACGGTGCTGGGCAGGAGGGAACACACACAGCTGGGTCTGGGGGGTGACAGGCGACCTGGGCACTGTGCAGGGACAGACCCGTGCCCCTACACAGAGCTGCAGCTCAGCGTGGCAAATGGGGGTCCCCAGCTGGAGGTATCACCCCAAAATGCCCCAAAATCCCCGTTCCCAGTGGCAGGAGGTCGGGGTGCTGCCCTGAGGCCCAGCCCAGTCCCGGCGTGGCTGCAGCCCCGGGAAGGGTTAATGGCCGTGGTTACACAAGCGTGCGTGGCCACGGGCAGAAAGTGTGTCAGTGGGACAGGATGGCTCCAACCGCGGGGCCACGCGCAGCCGCCGGACCGGGGGCCATCGCCCCGCCATGGCCGGGCCCCGCGGCCGGACCGTGCCACAGGGCCACTTACATAAGGGCTGGCCGGTGGCAGCGGGCCGGGAGTTGGGCAAGAAGTGTTTACAGTGGGAGGAGAGCAAATACCACCGCCGGGACATTTTAATTGCCGGCTGGAGATCATTATTACTTATTTTATTAACCCTTTTGTTGTTTCTTTTATCCTGATCCCTGTTTTAGCCACATCGGCCCCAGGGTGGAATTTCCCTTCCTCCTCCCCCTGAGGGGGAATGGGTTCACCACCTCCTAAAAGCCCCTCTGTTTGCAGTGTGGCCGATGCCGGCACGGTTGTGGTGGGAGGAGATTCCAAACGCACTGGTGGGGAAACTGAGGCACGGGGGGGGAGGGGGCGTATCCGGGATTTGCGGTCTACTGTGATGTTTTTCCCCAAATCACAGTGAGATTTGGGGGATGCGGGAGCTGCCGTGGCCACCCCACCAGCACCCCACAGGAATTCTCATCCTGCTGGGTTTGGCCCGGGGGGTGTTTGGGGTCGCAGGGGAGGTGGTCGGGCCGCCCCGGGGGTCCTTGGCCGCGGCACGAGGGAACACGGATGGAGCCGACTCGGTGATTCAGCCGGGTTTACAATCAGAGCAGCAATTAACCGTGCTGGGCTGTAATTGCCATCGCCAGGTTACGGCCGTATCTCCACGTCAGTTATTTGGGGCGAGCGTCTTACGAGCGGGTCAGGTGCCGGTGGCGGGCACGGCCGGGTAATTAGCAGGATGGTAATTAGAGCCCCAAAAGGCTGCAGGCACACGCGGGTGGTCAGGGCTTCTCCTTCACCAGGAGGAGCCAGGACAGCACCATCCCCATGTGCCCTCAGCCCCGGCTCCGGGGGGCTCGGGGGGGCTCCCGGGGGCTCCCCTCCAGCGCGGGGCTGGGATATCGCCATCGGCAGCACACGAAGCCATAGGGATCATTGGGGCTTTTGGGGCCTGTGGGGTATTGTGGGGTGGGCTCTTCTGTGTGGGTACCGGGCCGTTCAGTGCCGGTGTTTGCCGGTGCCGGTAATTCCGGGCACCGGAGTATCGGCCGCGGGCGTGAGGGCGCGGCGCCCGCGATGCATCACCCGCTGCCGGCGGCTGCAATTATCGTTGCATAACGAGCCGACGCCGCTTCCTGCCGGGGGTGGCACCCCCTCCCTGTGCCCCCCGCCATGCCACCTCCTCTGTCCCATCTGGGCAATTGGGACAGAGCTCGGGGTGGGGAGGGGTCCTCGTGGTTTGCAGGTTGCACCCCTGTCCGGCAGCGTGGGTGAAGATGGCAGCAGGATCCAGGGAACTGGGGGTGTCTTGGTCCCTGGGTGGTGATTTGGGGCACCCTGTCCGTGCCTCCATCCCCTCCATCACCACAAAGGGGCTGCGGTGCAGCTGGGGGGCTGTGAGGATGCCCTGGACATCCCTGCCCTGTCCCCCCGGGCGAATCTGCTGCTGCCCCAGCAGAGGCGTAGGCAGAGGATTTGGGGAGGGGCAGGGACAGGATACGACTCCCTTCAGTCGGGGGGAGGGAGACAACAAACAGCCCTGGGAAAAGCCCAGCTCAGCAGCCTTGGGAAGGAGGGGTAAGGCCCAAAATCACCCGGTGCATGTGGGGCATTGGGTTAAGCAGTGACTCAATGGACGCAGGAGGGATCCGTCCCTCCACTTCCACTTGGATTTGGAATAAATCCTTCCCCAGTGTGGCCGAAGCAAACCTGCCCCAGGGGATACAGTGATGGCATCCCTGGGGGGTACTGATGCCATCCCTGAGGGTACCAACGCCATCCCCGGGGGACCAATAGGATTCCTGGGAGGCTGGGCATCCCTGGGGGTATCGATGGCTTCCCTGAGGGATTGAGATATCCCCAGGGGGGAGGAGGGGGGGGACCGATGCTATCCCTGGGGGACTGAGCATCCCTCAGGAACTGATGGGCATCCTTGGGGCACCTCAGCTGCCCCTCTGGCCAGTGAAGCTCCACTGCACCAGCCCAGCCTCCCCCGAGGCAGCGAGGGACCCCAGGACACTGCCGGGTGCCAGGGTACAGGTGGCACTGGCCAAGCACCAGGGCTGTCACCCGCAGAGGTGGCCCCACAAAACACATCCCTCAACCAGAGCCGATGGCTCCCAGGGGAAAAGAGAGGCAGAAGGGAATTACCCGAGCGGGGATTTGCACAGGCCCAGGAGATTGGAAATAACCATAATCTGGCCGTGGGGGTTATTTTGGCGTGGCGGCGGCTGCCCAGCACCCTCGAGAGCGACGCCAGGCTGAGCCCGGCCGGGGGGTGCGGGGGCTGGAGCGGGGATTAGAGGGTGCAGAGATGCCAGGAGGCACGTACGAGTCCCGGGGGTGCCCTGCGTCCCCCCCGCGCGGGTGGGGAGGGCAGAGCCAGCCCAGATCTGGGGCAGCTGGAAAATGAGGAGGACGAAGCCTATTAGCAGCTCAGTGCCAGCGAAGCAGAAGCGGGGAGGGAAGCGGATTTGTGGGGGGAAGGGGGCTGGGACCTTGAGCTGGGGATGGCTATATCGGTCCTGGGTTTCAAAGGACCTGCTGGGGGAGCAGGGGGGGCCCAGACCCTCTGCTTGTGCCAGACCTCCAGCGGCAGAGCATCTGTATCTGCAGGGATGGGGATGGTCCCTGTGCCAAGGCTGTCCCTGTCCTGGTGCACACCTCAGTTGAAAAATGTGGGAAATTATTCCAAAAGAGGGTCCTGGGTAGGCTGTGGCAGAAACATCCTGTGCTTTCCCGGCCCCAAGGGCTTTCCTACCCTGTCTCTTGCTGCTAGAGAGGATGGGGGAGCAGATGGGGGTACCCCACACCCTTGAACCTTTTAGGGACCTCTCTGAGGCGCAAGCATCCTTGCGGGGTCTGTGGGAAGGGCTGGGCTGCCGCTGGATCCAGCTCTCGTGCCTCAGTTTCCCCAGGCAGCCCTTGGCTGTCGTGGAGGGGGGGCCATCTCCCTCCTTGCATTCAGCAATGACCATTATTAACCCCCGTCATTTCCACCCTTTCCCCATCCCCCGCAGCCCAAATTGAAGTGATCCCGTGCAAGATCTGCGGAGACAAGTCCTCAGGGATCCACTACGGAGTCATCACCTGCGAGGGCTGCAAGGTGAGCCCGGGGACGCCGGGAGCCGGCAGCGGGGCGGCCGCGGGGCTGGACCAGCCGGGCACTTTCCCAACTCTTGCCGTCCCTTCCCGTGCAGGGTTTCTTTCGGAGGAGCCAGCAGAACAACGCCAGCTACTCCTGCTCCCGGCAGAGGAACTGCCTGATCGACCGCACCAACCGCAACCGCTGCCAGCACTGCCGCCTGCAGAAATGCCTGGCACTGGGCATGTCCCGCGACGGTGAGTCGTGCTCGGGGATGCCCGGGGTCCCCAGAGGCTATCTGCTCCCCCCCGGAGCGAGTCAGGCTCTCAGGATGAAGCTGCTTCCCCTGTAGGGCCAGCCCGGTGCAAGGAGGGTTTGGGAAGTAAGAAATGCTTGTGTTTTCCATGGGAAAATCTAAACTGGTTCTGTTTGGTTTCACCCAGGGTTGGTCTGGGGTGGGGGTGGTGGAGTCAGTGGAGTCCCAGCCCCACTCAGGGCTCATAGACCCCCAAAGCAGGCACTCCAGGGAGCCAGGACATTTCCCAGGGGAGTGGGTGGTCGTGGCTTTGCTCTGGAGGGTGAAGCTGCCCTGACACGGCCGCCATCTCCCCCGGGGCAGCGGTGAAGTTCGGCCGCATGTCCAAGAAGCAGCGGGACAGCCTCTACGCCGAGGTGCAGAAGCACCAGCAGAGCCAGGAGCAGAGCGGCGGTGCCAAGGATGAGCCCGAGCCCCTGAGCCGCGTCTACACCACGAGCGTCAGCAGCGGCCTCTCGGACCTGGACGACATCTCCACGCTGTCGGACGGGCTCCTCTTCGACTTCCCCCTGACCCCCGACGGCAGCAGCACCTACTACAACCTGGACCTGCTGGCCTCGGCGCAGCCCTCGCCCGACCAGTCCAGCCTGGATGTGGCCGATGCCACGCTCATCAAGCAGGAGTCCATCTACGAGCTGATGCTGGAGCCGGCGCTGTTGGCACACGGGGCACTGGAGGGTGCCCAGCTGCCCCCTGACATCTCTGTCCTAGAGATCGGTGAGGGCCGGTGCGGTGCTGGGCACGTGTGGGGTGTGTGTGGCCCTGGGGATGGTGCTCGGGACCACCCCCGCACCTTGCAGGACACACCCAGCTCTGGGTGCACACTCCGGGTCCAGGGGAAGGTGTCCCATCCCATGGCAGGGCGTTGGAATGAGATTTAAGGTGGATGAGTTGATGGGATTTAAGCTTCCAACCCAAACCATTGTGGGATTCTATGAAATGAGCCCAGCCTCGGCTCTCAGAGCAGCCCCAAGCCTCCCTGACGGAGCTCAGCACGCCCAAGGTCATGTGGCACATCCCTCGCTTTGCTTTAGGCTCAGCCCCTGCTGCCCCATCTGTCCTCCCACCCCCGTGACACCACATGGGAGCCCCTCTACCCTCTCAGCCCCAGCAGCCCCCGGGGACACCCAGGAGAGGATGGGGTTGGGGTCCCCAGGTCTCACTGTCCCCACCTTGCAGACCGGGTGGCTCAGAACGTGGTGAAGTCGCACCTGGAGACGTGCCAGTACACGACGGAGGAGCTCAAGCGCCTGGCCTGGAGCCTCTACTCCCCCGAGGAGGTCCGTGCCCTGCAGAGCAAGGTGAGTGCCACTGCCACAGCCCTCTGCCACAGCCAGTGTCCCCTGGGGCTGTGTTGGGGTGGGGATGAGGGTGAGGAGGGTGAGGAGGCTCTGTCACTGCTTTGGGGGCTGCCCAGAGGGGGAGTTTGTGTGACAGCTCACGTGCCTGGTGTCCCAATGCCGCCATCCCCCATGGATGGCTCAGCACTGGGGTCTCCTCCCCGCCCTGGGGGTCACAGGGTGCCAGCACACCCTGAGAGTGTCCCCTCTGTGCCGCAGAGCTGCGAGGCCATGTGGCAGCAGTGCTCGCTGCAGATCTCCAATGCCATCCAGTACGTGGTGGAGTTCGCCAAGCGCATCGACGGCTTCATGGAGCTCTGCCAGAACGACCAGATCATCCTCCTGAAAGCCGGTAAGGGGGGGGGGAACCCCATCGCCCCCCTCACCTCCCTGCCACCCCCCCTTTGTGTCCCCGCTGTCCCCCTCGTGTCCCCAGCACCTCTCCTGAGCAGCAGTTGTAGGGCAAGAGGCAAATCCCATCTTTTCTCTTGGCTGGTGCTTTCCTTTGAGCGTGTCCCCTCCCTCGCTGCCCCAGTTCTCCCGGTGCTGGGGGAGCAGGTGCTGGGCTGGAAGGAGCTGAAGGTCACGTTTAAGGGCGATGGTGGGGGGGGCATGTGGGGAGTGGCTGCCTTGGGCAGAGGCTTTTCTCCATGGCCGCCCTCATCCAAATGTCACCCAGAAACTGGGATGGAAATGAGAACAGAAGGTTTTCCCCTGGGAAAAGGGGTGCCAAACTCAAACGGGAGCAGGGAGGATTGAGCGAAAAGGATTGGCCTCTTCTCCCAGCAAGAGACTGGGAAGAGGAGGATGATGGCAGCGCACACCCACCTCCCCCACCCTTCCATCTGCCCAAGCTGGCGGTGCTGTGCCCAGGCCGGGGAGCTGAATGTGCAAAATCCCCAAAACAGTGGAAAACCCTCCTGATTTCTGATCTGTCAGGGCTGGGGAGCTGAGATATGCACCCAGCCCTGGGGACACGTGCCAGTGTCCCAGCGGGGTGCTGTACCCCGACCCAGAGGTGGCTGTGCCTGATGCGCTGGAATTTAACTCGTTCTTTCATTTCTTCCTTCCATTTTCTTTTTATTTATTTTGTTTTCACCCTTTCCTCTCTCTCGGTGCTCCACCACGACCTCGGTCTCTCTGTTCCTGGCTGTGAATGACTGGATATTTCCCTTTGGTGAAATATTGTGGTCACAATTGGACACCTAAAAAAACCCAACCAATCCCAAAACCCAAACTGGATTTGTTGAAATAACCATTCTGCTCTTGGGAATGAACAATCTGGACCTCAAACGTGCACTGGGGGCTTTCCTCTTTCTTCCATTTGGTCCTGGGATGATGGAAACCCCCCTGACCTGCCCTGCCCTGCCCTGCCCTGCCCTCGTCTGCGCTCTCTCTGCCTACATCAGGTTGCCTCGAGGTGCTCCTGATCCGCATGATCCGTGCATTCAACCCCTTGAACAACACCGTTCTCTTCGAGGGCAAGTTCGGCGGGATGCAGATGTTCAAATCTCTCGGTAAGAGCTGCCTCGCTGCCCCTCACTCAGAGCCCTCCTTCTCCCTCTCCTCCCTCTCCTCCCTCTCCCTCTTCCTCTCCCTCTCCCTCTTCCTCTCCTTCTCCCTCTTCCTCTCCTTCTCCCTCTTCCTCTCCTTCTCCCTCTTCCTCTCCTTCTCCCTCTTCCTCTCCTTCTCCCTCTTCCTCTCCTTCTCCCTCTTCCTCTCCTTCTCCCTCTTCCTCTCCTTCTCCCTCTTCCTCTCCTTCTCCCTCTTCCTCTCCTTCTCCCTCTTCCTCTCCTTCTCCCTCTTCCTCTCCTTCTCCCTCTTCCTCTCCTTCTCCCTCTTCCTCTCCTTCTCCCTCTTCCTCTCCTTCTCCCTCTTCCTCTCCTTCTCCCTCTTCCTCTCCTTCTCCCTCTTCCTCTCCTTCTCCCTCTTCCTCTCCTTCTCCCTCTTCCTCTCCTTCTCCCTCTTCCTCTCCTTCTCCCTCTTCCTCTCCTTCTCCCTCTTCCTCTCCTTCTCCCTCTTCCTCTCCTTCTCCCTCTTCCTCTCCTTCTCCCTCTTCCTCTCCTTCTCCCTCTTCCTCTCCTTCTCCCTCTTCCTCTCCTTCTCCCTCTTCCTCTCCTTCTCCCTCTTCCTCTCCTTCTCCCTCTTCCTCTCCTTCTCCCTCTTCCTCTCCTTCTCCCTCTTCCTCTCCTTCTCCCTCTTCCTCTCCTTCTCCCTCTTCCTCTCCTTCTCCCTCTTCCTCTCCTTCTCCCTCTTCCTCTCCTTCTCCCTCTTCCTCTCCTTCTCCCTCTTCTCCCTCTCCTTCCTCTCCCTCTCCCCTGGAGCCCAGACAAGGCTGGGATTGCAGCCAGGTGAGCATCCAGGATCCCCCTCACCCATCTCCTCTCCCAAAACCTTTCCAAGCTCTCGGCGCCGCTGGGTTCTGCTGATGGGTGGGGGAGTGGAGGCGCAGGGCAGAGCAGTGACAGTGTTGTGTCCCCCTCGTTCCCACCATCCCCTGCCCAGGCTGTGACGACCTCATCGGCGCCATCTTCGAGCTGGGGAGGACCCTGTGCCGCCTGCAGCTGTCGGACGAGGAGCTCGCCCTTTTCACTGCTGCCGTCCTGCTCTCCCCAGGTACGGAGGGGCCCTGGGGAGAACCCCACACCCGGGGGTGTGCCGTGGGGAGAGCTGAGCCCATAAACCTCAGTGTGCTTCCTTGGTGGATGATTTCACTTATTCCCGGGAAAGGAGCTTGGGGAAAAAAATGCATCTGAAGATGCACAAAATGCATCTGCCAGATCTCCTTGATGGGAGGAGCTGTGTCACCCACAGCGGGGTGGGGAGCATGGAGAGGAGCCAACTGTCCCCAAAACCATCCTGGGGTTGGGGACAGCCAACTGGTGGAAACTCATCCTGGAGAGCAGGAAGGGTTACGAGAGCTAGGGGCCACTGCCCCATGCCCTCTGGTGACTCTGACCCTCTGGTGACTCTGTCCTTTGTCTCTCGCAGATCGCCCCTGGCTGACTGAGTCCAAGAAGGTGCAGAAGCTCCAGGACAAGATCTACGTGGCCCTGCAGCACGAGATCCAGAAGAAACACTCCGCCGAGGATAAGCTCTCGAAGGTAGTGGCACAGGGAACGTGGCCGGGGGTGTCTGAGCTGGGGGATGGGGCTGTGCTGGAGCTCATGAGCCACACACGGGCGTTTTGGGGAGTGAGACTTCAGACCTGCCAAAGGAGGAGAGGAATTTCTCTTTCCAAGGGCTGTGAATCTCCGTTGTGGTGCAGGCAGAGGCAGCCCTGTGCTGCTGAACCTGGCAGTGCATCAGGAAGTGGGGTTTTTTCAGGCTAAAAGAGACATTTTGGGAATGCTTTGGCCAGGACAGCGCTGGGGTTTGGGGAGGAGCCCCCTCTGTGGAAAGATGTGGGTTTGGGGGTGAGGCCACGTTGCTGCCAGGCTGTCCACAGGTGAGGTGTCTGCTGGTGCCCCTGGGCCAGGCAGAGCCACTGGTCCCCAAAGCCACCCACTGTGCCCAGGGAAGGAGGAAGAGCAGTGCAAGGGACACTATTTGGGAACCCAGTGGTCCCCAAACCCTCCTGCTTGTCCCCAAGGGAGGGAGGGCAGTGGCATCAGGGCCACTATACTCGGATCCCAGCGGTCACCAGCTCCTTCTCTCCCTGCAGATGGTTTCCAAGCTGCCCTTGATGAAGACCATTTGCAACCTGCACTTGGACAAGCTGGAATTTTTCCGTCTCCTGCACCCAGAGACCGCCATGAACTTCCCCCCCCTCTATAAGGAGGTTTTCAACTCGGAGCTTCAGTACAGTGACCCCCGGGAGAGCTAAGGCCGGGCGCCAGCGGCCCCCTTTGAGCACCCCAAACTTTGGAGACGAACTGCACTTCAGAGGTTTGGGGCAATTTATTTAAATCAAATAATCAAACTCAAGAGAACCCCGGGGGGGCTGCGGTGCCTCCCCGGCCCCGTCTCCTCGCTGTGGATTGCAATAGCTCTTGAATGTAAAGCACCTTGAAGGAAAAAGCAAACGGACTTTGCCATACCAGTGAAATGAATGTGAAATCTCTGCTCGGGAGAGGAGATGCTCCTGGCAGTGGTGAGGGACCGGCTGCTCCCGGTGACGCGGGAGGAGGGAGCGCCCTTCCCGCTGTCCCGGCTGCATTCTCCACCTCCGATTTTTATTTCTTTATTTTTTAATTATTATTTTTATTTTATTGGTTTTTTTAAACCCAAACACCAGGCATGGGATAAAGAAGGGGCGATGCTGACACGGCTGGATGGGGTTGGGGCTGGAGCTGAGGAAAGGGCAAAGACAGAGCCTTTGCTTCATTCCTTCTCCCACAGGCCCTCTGTGCCTGTGGGATTTGGCCAAGAAAGGTCTGGCTGTGGCTGGTGGGGGATTCAGCACAGGATTTTCCCATGGAGGAGGCTGGTTCGAGGGAAAGGATGCCCAGTGCAGCAGCAGCAAAGTTTTGCAGGGTCTCCATGCCCTCCACTACAGCATTTTCCCAAATTCCCGGCCAACTCCTCATCCAGCTGGGCAACCACCTGAATTTGTGGAGCCTATTCAGCAGGTTCACCTGCCTCGTGCCACCTTTCTGCATCCCCAAAGCTTTCCCAAGCCTGTGTGACTGCAGCCAGAGCCCAAATCCTCACCATCCCACCCCAGAGGAACCCATGGGCGCCAGAGGGGCTCCTGTCCCCGTGGTGCCACAGCAGCGGTGGCTCTCTGGGTGCTGCTGTTGTGTGTAGTTTTCCTATCAATCCCATTAAAATTGTCCCATGGCTCAGCATCCAGAGGAGGCTTTGTGACCCTTCCTCTACCCAGCCCTCAGCCAGTCCCATTCCCGGGTTCCCCCTTCCCACACCACACACGGGAGCACGGATGAGGCTGCTGTTGCAGGTTGAGTTGGACCCAGGCTTTCCCCTCAATGATCTCCTCAGAGCTGTTATTTTGGGTTTGTTCTCTAGTTAGCAGGATTGAGGAGCTTTTTAGGGGGAGAAACTGCCTGTTGGAGTGAAAGGTCCTTATTCCTTCCCTTCGAGGAATAAGGGCGGTTGGAAGGAATGTGGTGTGTTTAGGACCTGCTGCTCCTTTTGGGTTGCTCAAAAGGGGATGAAGGGAAGGATCTGTGGGGTGATGCTGTTCTAGGCCACAGCAGCAGGGGATGCTTGAGAGACTCTGTGGCTCTGCAGATGGATTTTTCCGTCCCTGTTCCTGCTCCCGCTGTAGCGAATGCCAAAAACTACAAGGGAAAAATCTGCTCCGAGGCAGCCCCAGTTTCTGCTGACAAAGGGCTAAAATCCCAAGCCCCTTTCCTGCTTTGTGTTGATTCCTCGCTCACCCAATCCCATCCTCCGGCAGCTCGGATCATCGCCGGACATGAGCCAAAAACCTTCAATTCCATAACTGCACCCTTTAAACTAAACGAGCAGCTTTCTTAGTGACGTGAGGGATATTCCTGCTTTTATTAAAAGACCTCCTAGGGAAGACCATGGACCAACCTTGACGAGGGAAGACTCCCCAGGAAGCTGATGGGATTTCTGCTCCGCTCGAAGGCAGAGGGAAATGTGGGACCGCTCTCCTCCCCTGCAGCTGCCGCCCGCCGCGTGCAGCCCTGAGCTCCCTGGGTTTGCTGACCACATCTGAACTGCTTCTGGGAGCAGATTGGAGCCTGCCAGCCTTGGCTCTCTCGCCAGCTCTCCGGGAAAAGGCTGCCGGCCCTCCCACGGCCCCACGCGACGTCCAGTGCCAATGCGTCGCTGTCCAGCGCAGCGTCCACGGGGTGGGGACGTGTCCGGCTCCTCTCCCGCCCTCCCAGCTCCTGAAGCTTGGACAGAAGCGAGAAGTCAGTACTGCCTTTTACGTCCAGAGGGTTGTGCCTTTTTTTTTTTTTTTTTTGGAAGCATCATTTCCGCCAGCACCGTTCACTTCCCGGGAAAAGCACCCCTAGGACATGACCGTGCTCCTTCGCAGGGGCGGGGGCGGCAGCGCTGCCGTGCTCGGAGGGAACAGCCCGCGGGTGTTTGGAAACGTTTGGGGAAAAAGAAAAAAAAAAAAAAAAGAGGAAAAAAAAAAAAGCACACACCCTTCTTTTCGCCCTCAGTATTCGTCAGCCAACGCACGCACCAATGGTCAACACCACCGAGTTCATTTCATTCGGCAAAGAACCCAGGAAAGCACCTTAATTCGGGAACGGGCGCAGCCCTCGCCGCCAGCCGCGTTTCTCTGGCTCACGATACAGCGTCCATCCCATGGGGAGAGATTCTGGATTATTCTGAGCAATAAGAGCCCCCCCGAGGGAACCTAGGGAAGACTGGAAGTATTAAACACGTGTAACTCGACCTGCCAAACCGCGGGAACCTGCACTTTTCAGTTCTCTTTAAAGGAACCGACTTGATTTGATGATTTCTTGGGAGGGGATAAAGTGATTTGGGGTCGATTCGGTGATTCCTGGCCTGGGACGGGTGCCGCGCATGGAAAGGGATGGCAAGGGATGGCAGCCCCTGCTCTGGGCTTGCCAGGGCTGTGCCAAGGTCCCTCATGCCCCGCTGGGCCACCCAGAGCTCCGAGCTCACAGGGAAAGGGCGAATGACAAAGCCTGGGCAGAAATGCCTGAAAAAGGGAGATTTCCGCTCTCCCCTGTGGCCAGTGGGGAGGGGGCCCAGGAGCCCTGAGCCCCTGACTGGCTCTGGTGCTCAGTGTCTCGGAGACATTCCCATCCTGACATGGGATGTTCCTTTCCAACAGCCCTGGGCAGCCTCGGCTGCCAGCGATGGCTCTTGTCCAGACCAAGATTAATTTAGTGTTTGTTTGTCTGCTCTGGCAGTTTAGCTGAGTGTCCATTTCCACCTACAGAACCCTCACACTGTGTATAAAGATGGATCAAAAATATATATAATATATATTCTTGTGAATGTTGGTGCAAAAGAGAAAAATATATAAAGTTTCAGTCGGTTTTATGTTATTTTTTATCTCTATGAATGAAAGGAAGAAATGGAAAACCTTTTATTTCCATTTCCCACCCTCCACACACACCTACCTGTAGATACCAACAGGTTTTATGGAAATGTTTTACTTTTTAGATTTAGGAAAATGCTTCTGTTCTCATTGAATGTTCTGTCTTGTAAGATTGTAATTTCTATTTTTTTAAAGAAAAGAAAATAACTAAATAAAATTTCCTCTTTCGGACCAGTCAGCTTAGGAAGGGAGGGCAGGGGAGGGAGAAATGTTTATTTAAGGACAAAACTGTTGTCGGAATTTTTCATAACATTAAATAAAAAGTAATATAATGTATGGATGAAAACCTTTTTACTGAGGTGTGTTCTATAGGTACATAGATGTATATTGCACAAAATTTACAGGAAGAAAAATAAAGTCTGTTTTACAAGGTAAAAAATAATTTATAATGTTGGAAATAGTGATTTTAAATTTTAGCAAAGGGTGAGAGTGGAAGTGAATCCCTTAAAGTCATGGAAAAACTTTTAATTTCTTCCATGGGCTCAGGACTGAGCTGTACCCAAATCACGGAACGGATTAGTTTGGAATGGACTTTAAATGTCATTTGGTTCCACCCCTGCCATGGCAGGGACACCTTCCACTGTCCCAGGCTGCTCCAAGCCCTGTCCAGCCTGGCCTTGGACACTGCCAGGGATCCAGGGGCAGCCACAGCTGCTCTGGGCACCTGTGCCAGGGCCTGCCCACCCTCACAGGGAACAATTCCTTCCCAATATCCCATCTATCCTGTGCAGGATTTGGACACAAGGGTACATTTTAGATGGTGGGAGGTGTTCACTTACTGCCAAGAACACACCGAAGTGAGCCAGGGAGAGGCTGATTTGTGCCCTGTGGGTGTGAGTTTGGTTTGGAGCACTCGGAAGCACTTCCCAGCCCCTCTGCATCCTCCAGCCTGGGCACTCCAAGGAAGAGCAGAGGTCTAGGAAAGTCATTCTTCTGGGAATCCTATTTGAATACCCCTGAGCTGAGGACAGGGACTGCACCTGGCTGTACCAGGGACACATTTTGGGGCAGGTCTAGGGGGATGGTGCATCTGTGGGAAGGAATCAGGGACAAACGAGGAGCGTTTGGGATTCATTTTCAAACAGTTCCCAGTCCTAGAAGCTGTTCCTAGGACTGGGAAAGGAAAGAACATCCTGGATATACCAGGGCATTGTACATGGCTGTACATGTATGTTCTGGATTTAACAAGGATGCAAGGACTTGGATGCAAGGCATCAATCTCTGCTCTCTGGGACAGGGACAGGAGCCCAGGGAAGGGCTGGAGCTGTGTCAGGGCTTGGGATGGATCTCAGGGAAAGGTTCTTCCCCCAGAGGCTGCTGGGGCACTGCCCAGGCTCCCCAGGGAATGGTCCTGGCCCCAAGGCTGCCAGAGCTCCAGGAGCGTTTGGACAACGCTGCCAGGGATGCACAGGGTGGGATTGTTGGGGTGTGTGTGCAGGGCCAGGGGCTGCACTGGATGCTCCTTGTGGGTCTCTCCTAGCTCAGGATGTTCCAGGATTCTGTGAATCTCTGCTCTGGGTGCAGACAGGGTGTGAAATGTGCAAATCTCATCCTTGTTTCCTTCTGCTTCCCCTGTAAATCTCACCTGGGTGCCTATTCCCTGCTCCCTCTGCACATCCAGAGCTGCGTCCCTCAGCAGCACAGCTGGGCTGTCCCGGAGGGAAACAATGAAAAGGGATCCTTGGAGCAGCAGGGTCAGGCAATCCCAGTTCCCATTGCTGCCCTCGGCCATTCCCAGGGGACAACACAGCTCCTCCTCCTCGTTCCCACCCACGGAGTTCAGATATTGCAAGATAAATCCTTGCTGCCACTGAGAGCTGGGAGCAGCCTGAAACAGAGCACAGCTTGTGGAGGTGTTGGGAAAGGCCATTGCCCACTCTGGGGATGGAGGGAGCAGAGCTGGGGTGTCCAGGGAGCCGCCGTGTCCGGAGTGGGAGCTCGCAGGGACCACCAGAGCTGAGGGTGTCACCCTTGGGTTGCTGCACGCTGACACTTTGGGTTTCATTTTTAAAAATCTGTCTCTTTTTTCCCCCCCAAAAAAAATGTTTCTTTCATGTACTTCGAAAAAATAAAATAATAAATTAAAGCATGGCAAATCCATTGAAAAATTCCTTGTAAAGAGCTGCTCTTTAAACAGAAAATGTTCAGGAAAAATGGCTCCGGGGAGAAGCTGGGAATTGTCGAGGAGGGTTCACACCTGAAGTCCGGGGTCAGGGGGGGCTCTGGAGGGACGGGATCCCTGTGGTTGTCCCACAGCACTGAGGACAGGAGTTCGGGGGTGCCCCGGGCGGTGTCCCCTCCCCGGGTCCCTGCCTCGCTCTCCCCCAGTAACGCACCCTCTCTTACTGGTCCAGCAGCACTGGATTTACTGGGGCCGAGTGACCTCTGCTGGTTCACACCCAAAATATTCCCTGCGTGGCGATGATCCGGATGGATGGGAACAGGAGACCTTGGCCCTTCCTTTCCAAAAACACTTGCCCAGCTGCAAAATTCTGGAGCCAATAGCCCGTGCTCCCTTTGGGGACAATCCCCGAAGAACCTGGGCAGCACACCCACAGCAGGGGCTGAACACAACCAGGGAGCCCCAGGAGCTGGATTTCAGGAAAACTTGGTGGGGTTTGGGGAAATTTTTGGGAAAGTTTACAGAGAGAGGTCTCAGGCTCATCCCTCATTGCTCAGCTAAGAAGGATGAGCCTGACACTCTCCCTGGAGCTGGGAGTGACAGAAACCACGGCCCCAGCACTTGGAAATGTCTTAAAGTCGAGCTGGGTTTTCATGTGGCCAAATTAGCAGGATATGCAGCGAGCTGGGACCTTGGAGAGGAATCCCTACCTACATGAAGGAGTTTAAAGTGGTGCTCTAGAACCAAACAAAAATGTTGGGGCTGAAAGGGACCACAAAAGAAAATAAATAAACTAAGTAAAAATTTCTCTTTCAGACCAGCCAGCTTATGAAGGGGGTGGGGGGCAGGGGAGGGAAAAATGTTTATTTAAGGGCAAAACTGTTGTCAGAATTTTTCATAACATTAAATAAAAAGTAATATAATGTATGGATGAAAACCTTTTTACTGAGGTGTGTTCTCTGGGTACATAGGTGTGTATTGCACAAAATTTACAGGAAGAAAAATAAAGTCTGTTTTACAAGGTAAAAAAAATTATAATGTTGGAAATAGTGATTTTAAATTTAAGCAAAGAGTGAGTGAAAATGAATCCTTCAAAGACTTTAACTGGAAAAACATTTAATTTCTTCTCTGCTCTCAGGACCAAGCTGTATCAGAATCACAGAATCATAGAATGGTTTGGGTTGGAGGGACCTTAAGGATTATCCTGTTCCACCCAGTGCCATGGGCAGGGACACCTTCCACTGTCCCAGGCTGCTCCAAGCCCTGTCCAGCCTGGCCTGGGACACTGCCAGGGATCCAGGGGCAGCCACAGCTGCTCTGGGCACCTGTGCCAGGGCCTGCCCACCCTCACAGGGAACAATTCCTTCCCAATATCCCATCTAATCCTGCTCTCTGGCAGTGGGAAGCCATTCCCTCTTGGCCTGTCACTCCAAGCCCTTTTCGGAAGTCCCTCTGCAGCTCTCCCGGAGCCCCTTTAGGCCCCGGCAGGGGCTCTAAGGTCTCCCTGGAGCCTTCCCTTCTCCCGGCTGGGCCCCCCCAGCTCTCCCACCCTTTTCCCATGGCAGCGATGTTCCAGCCCCGGGAGCATCTCCTGCTCCCCGGCAGAGCCCCCGGGCGGGGTCGGTCCCGGTACCTCGGACAATTCTGTCCCTGCCGGCCGCCGTCCCGCGCCACCGCCCCGCCCCTCTGCCCTGCCCCTCACATGACAGCGGCGGGGGTGTGCCGCGGTGCACGCTGGGAATTGTAGTTCACAGCGCGGGGCGCGCAGCGGCGGCGGCTATTGGCGGGACTCTGTTTCCCAGCGCGCCCCGCGACGGCCCGGGGGGAGCGGGACCGGGCGCTCGCTGAGGTGGGCGCGGGGGGACCGGGCCGGGGGGACCAGGCGGGCCGGGGGCAGCCTGGGAGGAGGGATGGGGGAAAGGGGAGTCTGGGAGGGAGAGCGCGAGGGGGGCGAAGCGGGGGGAGCTGAGGGTCGGGGGGGCGCCGGGGGAGGGGGAGCTGGGAGTCTGGGGGGGGGTGAGGGGGAGCAGTGGGCCACGGAGGAGGGACGGGGGAGCCAGGGATGAGGGGGGAGCCGGGGGTCGGGAGGGGTCGCGGGTGGTCTCGGGGCTCGAGGTGTAGCGGGGGCGCAGGGGGTGACACTCCCTCAGCCCGGGGGTGTAACGGGGGCTGCCCCAGGAGGGGGAACGGGGCAGCCCCGGGGGCGGCGGAGGAGGGGGCGGCGGTGGGGGGGGGGCTGTGCTTGGGGAGGTATCGGGGACAGGTCTGGGGGGACGGGGCGTGTGTGGGGAGGAATCGGGGACAGCCTGGGTGGGGGAGGGATCGGGGGCGGCCCCGGTGGGAGCCGCTATCGGGGGCAGCGGGCGGGAGGAGCCGGGGCGGGCCGTGTGCCGTGGTGGGTGAGACCCCCACCCCGGGGGCTGCCGGCCCCGCCCGCTCCCTGCCAGCTCTCGGGAATTTGCCTCCCGAGACACGGGGACGCGGCTGGCAGCGCTCGGGGGGTTGTGGGGGGGACAGGGTGACACAGCCCGGCTGCCCCGCTCCCCATAGGGAGGTTCGTGACAGGGGTTCTCTAGGGATTGTGAGGGTGAAGCTCTCTGATGTGTGTGGTTCAGGTATTGGAGATGTGTGTGTTGCCCTCGATAGACAGCACCCAGATGTTGTAGTTTTATTTCCCCTTCTAATTTCCCGTTCTAATTTCTGGTCGCAGTGTTTTGTAACTTTCTCGAGAAACTCCTTTGTGGAAGCTGTGATGAAGAGAGCAGTGCATTAGAAATGAAGCAATTGGTGGATTGATCTGTCTGCCTTTCAGTGTTGTTCTGGGCTAATTAATATTTTTGCTGCTGTCTGCAGCCCAATTCTTCTATGTGAGGCCAGTCTGAGCAGGTGACAAGGGGTGGAACAGGCCCTGAGCACGGATGTTTCTGTGCTTTCTGTCTTCTTGAGCCTTCCGAGTTTCTGTTCCTGAGAGGCCACACTTCACTTCTGGATGTGGTTGTACCAAAATCAATATTTGTCTGCAGTGGGTTTTGCATAGTCAAATTGAGGCTCCTGCCCACCTGCTGAGGCAGCAGGTACAGCTGTGTAAACAGGCTGGGGGAGCCCTGAGGGGAATTGCCTCCAATTCTGCTGCCTTGCCAGCTCCAGGATGGGGGGAAATGGGGCAGCAGAACCCCCTGTACAGCCAGAAGTCCCCACGAGGCTCCTGGAATTTGGAGCTGGTCTTGGAATGATGTGGGAGGGGGATAACCCTTGGAACTTCATTGTTCCCTGCTCCTTTTGTCAGGGTAGTGCTGCCATACAGTTTCCCCATTCTCCCTGCTTGTCCTGGGTGGCTTTTGGAGTTATTTTTTTGGCTGGTTGTGTCACTGCAGGGACAGTGTCCCACCCTGTGAGGGCTGGTGGTGCATCAGAAAGCGAAAACACCACCAAACCCAAGTGTTGTAAGCTCTGGGTTCGTAATGCTGAGCTGATTGTTTTGGAGTGATTACTGCTGCCTTGGCCTCTCTGGAAAGTTCCTGGTAAGAGCTGGGCATCTGAAAGAGGCTCAAACCCAGCCTTTTGTCTTAAAACCAGTGCAGAGCTACCACTTGCTGTTTAAATTCAGCTGGAGAGACCATGAGAAAGGCATTTGCTTGCGTTGGGAGCACTGGAGGCTGCACTGATTCCCTGCTGAGCTGGGTGATTTCAAGTCCAGATCTCCCAGATCCCTGTGGGGTCTTGTTCCTTTTAGGCTCTTTTGAAAGGTCTGGGGTCTGCTGGCTCAGGGTGAGTTCTGCAAGCCTGGTGGGCTGGTGGTCCTCCCAAAGGATCAGCCTGAACTGTTGTCAGGAGGTGTGTGCTGTGCCCAGGTTTCTCATTCCACTTGTGCTCTTGTTGTTAAATCCCTGTTGATGAGGAAGTGTGGACAGTTCTGCTCTGTGCTGGGATCCTGCCCCTCTGTTTGCTCTTGGCAAAGTGTTCTGGGTGAAACCCTGGAGTACAGGGTTGTGTGGAAGCTCTTGGCCTTGCTGCATCATGGAGTCACAGAGTCCTTAAGGTTGGAAAAGGTCATCAAGTCCAACCTGTGAGAAATCTCCACCTTGTCCCCAGCCTGGAGCACTGAGTGCCACATCCAGGCCTTCCTTGGACACCTCCAGGGATGGGGACTCCAAACCTCCCTGGGCAGCCCTTTCCAATGCCTGACAGCCCTTTCCATGGAGAAATTCCTCCTGATGTCCAACCTGAACCTCCCCTGGCACAACTTGAGGCTGTTTCCTCTTGTCCTGTCACTTGTTACCTGGCAGAAGAGTCTTCAAATCAGAATGAAAATACTAAAGCAGTATGGAAAACATCCTAAAGCAAAGACTCAGAAACTGTGGGATTTGCTGGATGGAAAGCTTTGGATATTGGGCTCTTCTGAGTTTGGCTGGGACATCTGCACAGCACAAGGGGAGCCACTGTTGTGTGAATCTGGTCTTGGGTACTTGCCCCAGGTCACTTGGTAGGTTTATGGCAAAGCAGGAGTGAGTTCAGCTCTCCCAGCTCCCTGTCACTGCTCCTCTTTTGGCTTGGCCTTTGTTTATTCTCTGCCACCTTTCTCTGGTTCTGGAGAAAACAGTAGGGAGAAATAACAAACTTTTAAAACTATTTGATAAGGTCAGAATAAAGAAGGGGGCTAAGGAGTAGCACATGTAGTACATGTAGTAGCAGGAGTGCAAGGGATACTCAGTAAGTTTGCTGATGATACTAAATTGGGAGGAGCTGCTGACTCCCTGGGAGGCAGACAGTCCCTGACAAGCACCAGGGCTGAGAAACCCCCAGCCTTGTGACATGTGACAAGGCCGAGTGCTGGATCCTGCCCTGGGACAGGGCAGCCCTGGATGCAGGGACAGACTGGAGAACAAGAGGCTTGAGAGCAGCACTGCAGGAAGGGATCTGGTGCATGCCATGGTGCATGGCAAGTTGGATCTGAGTCCCCAGTGTGTCCTGGCAGCCCAAAGGGCCACCGTGTCCTGGGGAGCACCAGGCCAGGGAGGGATTGTCCTGCTCTGCTCTGCTCTGGGGCAGCCTCACCTCAAGAGCTGGGGACACTTTGGGCACCACAAGATCAGAAGGATCTAAAGCTGCTGGAGAGTGTCCAAGGGAGGGACACAGAGCTGGGGAAGGCTCTGAGGAGTGGCTGAGAGCACTTGGCTTGTTCAGCTGGAGCAGAGGAGACTGAGGGGAGACTCCCCGGGGGCTGCAGCTCCTCCCGAGGGGAGCCGGAGGGGCAGGGGCTGAGCTGTGCTCTGGGACAGGGACAGGAGCCCAGGGAAGGGCTGGAGCTGTGTCAGGGCTTGGGATGGATCTCAGGGAAAGGTTCTTCCCCCAGAGGCTGCTGGGGCACTGCCCAGGCTCCCCAGGGAATGGTCCTGGCCCCAAGGCTGCCAGAGCTCCAGGAGCGTTTGGACAACACTGCCAGGGATGCACAGGGTGGGATTGTTGGGGTGTGTGTGCAGGGCCAGGGGTTGGACTCAATGATCCTTGTGGGTTCCTTCCAGCTCAGGATGTTCCAGGGTTCTGTGATACTCAAAATGTGCCTCAGGCAGATTCCCCCAGGTATTCCTTCACAAAATTTTCCCTAATCTGAGATGGTGGAGTGTTTTACACTGCAGTCACAGTCTAAGGAATCATGTTGTTTGCCTAGAAAAACAGCACTGCTTGTGTTCGTGTCCTGGTTTGGGAGGGAAGTGGTGTCCCTTGAACTGACACAGGGCATTTTGTCTGTGAGATCTGGTGAAGAAAAGCTCCAACTGTCTCCAGTGGACTCCTGAGTCATGTGCATTGGACTGTGAACTTTGGAGTTATTCATTGACCACGGATGAACACAGTGGAAAAAGGAAGTTCACTTCACACCGGAGTTTCCTTAGCGTGTGTGTGATTTTCCTCCCTCCACAAGCAGTGGGTTATAGATGAAGAAGATCTCTGCGATGGAGTGGAGGGTGTTGGGTTTTACCTATTCCCCGTTAAACTGAAAATGCCCAGGTCAACAGAGATGTGATTTTCATATTAGAGAGAGACTGTTTATTGGAGGGTGTGGTGACAGGGCAAGGGGGAATGGCTTCAAACTGACAGAGCAGGGTTAGATTTGGGTATTGGAAAAATACTCTTGGGAAGAAGCTCCATTTCCTTTCACCAAGAGCTGGGGTGGAGTCTCAGCTGAACCAGTGGAAGATTCAACACATCCCAGGAACTGATTCAGTGTAAAACATGGCCATATGTGCTTGTCCTTGCAGAAAGGTGTTCTTAATGCTGCTTTGTGGATCCAGACCACATCTTTCTGTAGGGAAGTTAGTCATTTTCCCAGGAACTTCTCTGAGATTAGTCATGGAAGCAAAGGTGGCTGAAAAGAGGAGTATCCCGAAGTTTGTTGTAGCTTCTTTGCATGAGAATCCTAGAATCCTGGGATCTCCTGAGTTGGAAAGGACCCACAAGGATCATCGAGTCCAAGCCCTGGGCCTGCATAGGACAATTCCAATTTCATGTGCTCTGTCTTCAAAGCACCAAGTGAGGCTGAGGTTTGTTAGGAGAGGAGGAGGATGAGAACAGCTTGGTGAAAGGAGAAGGAGGTGCATCACCAGAATGCTGCTTTCTCTGGGAGTTTAATTTATTTATTTGAGTTAAAACCTCTCAACAGCACCACAGGTCTCCTTGAGAGGAGGGCACAGGAAAACCATTGTTTGGCCATTGCAGGAAAACCGTTGTTTGGCTCTGTCAAGCCAGGAATGTCCCCCTCAGTCTTTCCTTCTTATCCTTTTTCCGGTGGACAGACACCTCTCTACAGCTGTAGGACACCAACACTGAAGTGCAGCAGCTAAATAATCCTCTTTGAAGAAGGACCTTATTCACAGGCTCATTTTTCAGTAAAAGATTCCCCTCTCTTAGTGCTTTAGTGTAGCTGTTGTTCATGGGCCATTTGTTCTCCCCCCCAAAATTTACAGATCTCAGCCAGGAGCAGCTGCAGAAGGGTGGGGTGAAGTTTTAATGGTGTTCTCAACTGTCTTCATCCTTTCTTTTCTATTCACACGTTTGAAAAATGCAAAGCTAAAGGCTCCCATTTCCAAACCGTCGTTTACAAAACACTGTCAGGCACTGGGTAGTGTCGGTGCTGTGGGACAGCCCTGAGGCCTCAGCTGTGACAGGGACGGATCCCTGAGCAGCTCTCAGGGGACAGAGCTGTCCTGTCCACACTCTGTGGCGTCCTAGAGACTGGTTGAAGGAAATAAAAAGAAAGCATGTTCTCCTCTGTGCACTTATTTAAACATGTACATCAGTGCAGAGGAAGAACAGGCTGCTGTACAGTCCTGCTTCTTACCCCAGTGCTGCTGTCTCCAGGGCTGGCTTAGAGTTGCTCAAATGAAAAGCAAATGCAACCCAATGAAAACAACTGTGCCAGTGCAACAACTGCAGCCTTCAGACCTTCCCCGGGGCACACAGGAGGACAGCAGGGAGGTGCAGGAGAGGGAAACGAGCTGCTATAAATCCGGAGGGATTTGGATACAGTGTGGCTCTTCTGACCCTGCTGCTGCAGCTGCTGGTGGTCTTCTTAGGGCAGTTTTTAGTCTAGAGTATCTTCGTTTCTGTCAGACCCCACAGTGCTGCTTTGCAGGGTTGATTTGCATGTTCTGTGTTTCCATTCTGGGATTTGCAGGTAGGGACACATGCTGTTTTTATCCTTAAGGAAGAAGGGGTGGAATTAAAGCTCAGCAAAGACCTCTCTGTGTCTTTCATCTGTGGGATCAGCTCTGCCAAAATCAGCAACATGGCTGATGCTGGGTAAACTTCCCAGGATTTGCTTCTGCCAGATTTACAGCCACCCTCAGTGGTGGTAACAGGAAGAATGAATCTGCATTTGTGCAGAATTTCTAAAATCATGAGGGGTGTTGGGTTTGGTACCAGCTGATTATTTTTTGTAAAGCAGGAGTTTAGTGCCCAGCTAACAGGGATTATCTGTTTGTTCCAGGAGCTGGGGAGGGCCACGGAGAGCCAGGAGCCAACAAATCATCTCAACACCTAAATGAGGCATTAAGTCTGGTGAGCTCTACACATTTCTCTTCCAATGTATGATCTCTGGTGATCCCACCCTGACCTGTGTGGCTGCCCCTGGAAGCTGCAGGTGTTCTGGCAGGGGCTCTCTGAGCATCCTCAGCCTTTGCCAGGGAGTGCCAAGGGCACATTTGTTTGCTGCTGGAGAATACAAACGTTCCAAGTGGCTGAACAAGGTGCTGCCAGAGCTTCCTCTGCACAAAGAGAAATCAGGATTCTTTCTGTGAGGCTGCAGCCTTCCTACTTTGGGTAATTGGACATGAGTAGTTTGCAGTGGGAACCCTGGGCTCTTTTTTGTCACACTGGGAATGCTCCCAGTTCCAGCACGTTCTCTGGGTGCTGGTCAGTGACGTGTGCTGACCTGGTTTTCTTTCCCCAACAGATCTATTGCTCTGTCTGAAACCTCACCAGGGAACACAAGTGATAGAAATGGCAGGTAAGAGCACCTCAGATATGGCAGGTAGGGAGAGTTGTTCCAGACAGTGTTGTTCATGATGCTGTGGTGGCTGTAATGTGTCAGGAATGTGACCTGTGTCCCTTCCCGAGACCTTGGTGATCCCTAAAGCTCTTCAGCTACTTCTCTTGCCTTGGTCATGTTCACTTTCCTGCTGTGTCCTGACCTGTCACCTGAGGGTTCTGCTCAAGTGATAAAGGCTCAGGTGTGACTTGCCTGAAAGTTGTATGAGGGTGGAATTTATACACAAAAAAGTACATGAGAATAATTCCTTCCTTACAAAGGCTTTCCACAGCATTTCTAGCTATGCTACTGATATTAATCCATCTGAATTTTACTTGTAGTGAAATTGGTAACAAAATTACAACTTTTTTTAAGGTAAGACAAAGTCTGGAACTTGCCTCCAGCTGCAGCTCATGGGTGATGCAGTTTGGTTTTTGAAAGCAGGGGCTGTGTTTGCTGATCTAATGGGTTGATCCCTGCCTTGGTGGGAGAACTGTAGTACTCCAAGCTCTGCAGTCAGACATGAAAGGGGATATTTTCATTTAATTTATTTTGTCTAATCTCAGAAGTAACCCAGAACAGCTGGGAACTACAGGGTCTCTGGGTGGGAGAAGGTGGTCAGCAGCTGTGCAGCAGCAGAAAAGAGGTGTAATCCCCAGCTTTGTCTGCCTAGCAAACAATTATGGGGGTGTTTGGACCATTTTATGAGCTTGAAAAATGACAAACTGCAGTGGCTGGTTGGTTTTGGCCCCACCACGTGGGAGCTGGCAGCAGCTCTGCTGTCCATGGCAGAAAATGGGAGAGAGCAGAAGCAAAGGGACAATCTGCAGCTTCAGCTGTTGAAGAGGAACAGAACAAAAGTTTTCTCCTCCCTCAGAAAAAAATTAATTGTTAGAGAATCTGCTTTTACTGTGTTTGATTAATCTTGGTCTTACTGGCCTCCCTAGAGACCTGTCCCTTCAGCTTTAAAAGCTGTGTCCCCCCCTTTCTCTTGATCCAGCATTGTTAAATTCCTTTCTAGGCTGCAGGGACACACCGTGCAGGAGAAATCCCATTAGGTGTTTACAGCAAACAAAAAATTAATGCTAAGGAGTCCAAATTCCTGTGGACTTTGAAAGCATCTGTGGGCCATCAGCTCTCCATGGGATGGAGTCAGCAGTGGTGTTAACCAGTAACTCAAACCACCTTGGAGGGCATCTGAATTAATGTAAAATGGGTTTAAGGGAGATGGGTGAGGAGGGGCAGAAGACTTAATGTTTGTTTTTATCAGGAGAAGTCAAATTGGGCTGGTGACTTCAGACATTATTCCATAGCTCTACTTCTGATGTATTCCCAGTGGGTGTTCTCACCATATTTTCTGTGTGAAAATATGCATGAGGGAAAGCCTTTTCCTTCCTAAAGCCTGGCTGCAGCTCTAGGCTCTTCCCTGCCAACCTTCAAACGGAGCTGAGGAGCTGCTCCTGCAAAATGTCTCCTCAGCCGGAGATAATGGGAAGAGAAGGGGAACTCTTGTGCTGACAGTTCTTGTTCAGACATTTCCTCTCGTCTCCTGCGCCATTTGGAGGTTTTCCCAGGACATTCTTCATCTCTTCCTCTGGTTGTTTTTAATTCTGTTTACTGGGGCTGAAGGAGGCTAGAGACAATTAGTCACAATGCCCTGGAATCAAACTTTAATCAGCTCTGGAAGGCAAGAGCAAACATTCTCAAACATGTAGGAACACACATCCAGGCACACACAGACAAATCTGGGAGCTGACAGCAGCAGAGGATTTAGGCATTTAACTACTTGATTTTAAAATAGAAATTCTTCCCAAGGTATGGTTTTCTTCACCATATAGCTTTTGGCAGCATTTGCTGATTTATTGTCTCTGAATGCAAAGCTTTTTCTTTTTTTCTTTGCTTTTTTAAATTTTTTTTCCCCTAGGGCTTAACCTTGCAGGAAAGACTTGAACGTACCCTTTTTCCATTAAAAATTATGGGTTTGTTTTCAAAACAAGATCATCCCTGACAGAGAATCATGGAATCACAAAATGGTTTGGGGTGGAAGAGACCTCAAAGCCCATCCAGTGCCACCCCCTGCTGTGGGCAGGGACACCTTCCACTGTCCCAGGCTGCTCCAAGCCCTGTCCAGCCTGGCCTTGGACACTGCCAGGGATCCAGGGGCAGCCACAGCTGCTCTGGGTTACCTCCCTCACAGGGGAGAATTCCTTCCCACCATCTGACTTATTTCCCTGAATTGGATGATACCTGGCTACAGAATTCTGGTTTGGAGATGCCTTCAGGCACCCTTCCTTATTGTCCCAGGCTACTACAGGACCTAAGGCCTGACCCATGGCCAGGACCTGCTCCTGCCTACACACAGCTGGTGGCTGAAGGTGAATCTGCTTGTCTGGACACTCACCAGCCTTTCTTTCCTCTTGCTGGGGATTTCTGAGAGGTTGTAACTAAACACTTCTGTGCAGCTGTTCCCCCCCGATGTTACTGACACCTCCCCCTTCCTGAGGAAGCTCATCCTGGAGCTTATTTTAAGTTTTTCATCTTGCAGCACCTCTCACACAGCTTCACACTGATGTGTAAAGGCATTAAATCCATGTGATGTTTATTGGCTTGTTCGTATTCTCCTCTCTCAGCCTTGTATGTTGTAGAATTAATGTCCTGTCCACTGTTGAGGAAGAAAACCAAAATATCTGGGGTGCAGGGAGAGGATGAGCAGGCAGCACTGTTGGGAAGGAGTGGAGGATGTGACACATTTCTGCTCCCAGCTGAAATCTGTGTTCTGTGTTCCAGAAAAGGTGAATAACTTCCCACCGCTCCCCAAGTTCATCCCTCTGAAACCATGTTTCTACCAGAATTTTGCTGATGAAATTCCCATCGATTACCAGTTTCTGGTGAAGAGAATCTATCATGTGTGGATCTGTAAGTTGAATAAAAAAACCTGTGCTGGAAAAAGGTATTTGTGTAGTAAAACCCCATAAATCTCAATGACTTATATGCTTTAAAGTTTTGGCTGTAAATAGTTGATGAGGAACAACTCTTAGAACATTGTAATATAACTTCTTGCCTGGGTTTTAAGTTGCTGTGCCTTGAACCTTTGAAGAAGCTTGAAGAAAGGAGATTATCAGTGCTGGAAAAGTCTGTTAGTAAATTTGAAGAGGGAAAAAGCAGACCGTGTTTGATACCTTTATTAATGTCAAATGATCACAGAATTCCAGAATAGTTTGAGTTGGAAGGGACCTTAAAGGTCATCTCATCCCACCCCCTGCCATGGGCAGGGACACCTTCCACTGTCCCAGGCTGCTCCAAGCCCTGTCCAGCCTGGCCTTGGGCACTTCCAGGGATCCAGGGGCAGCCACAGCTGCTCTGGGCACCACCCTGAGTGCCAGGGCCTCACCATTCTCACAGGGAGGAATTCCTTCCCAATATCCCATCTGTCCCTGCCCTCTGGCAGTGGGAAGCCATTCCCTGTGTCCTGTCCCTCCATCCATTGTCTGAAGTCCCTCTCCAGCCTTTTTGTAAGCCCTGATTAACTCCCAAAAATAGCCGCCTCAAGGAAATTCGCATTTCCCCTAAAGCAAGAGGAACAGGAGAATTTAGGCAAGAAAATAAATGTGGTCCATTTGCTGCTGCCTGGCTCCCCACCTCACTGCAGGAAGGCTAAAATTTCCTCTTATCCCCCGATTTCCCTTCCCAATGGAAGCAGTGTCTTCTAGCTGCATGCTGGCTCTTCCCTAGCCATCCACAGCCCCCCAAACATTCCCCATCCTGCTGGAGCTGGGAGCTGATCCTCTGTCACAGCTGGTGATGTGCTGATACTCTGTGTGAACACAGCTCCTGGCCCTGGGCTCCTGTTGTTTGCCTCAACCATTCAGAAACCAGGAATAAAAATTGACCATTCTTCTCCAAGGAATGAAATCGGTGTGGCAGGCCTAGGAAACCACAGGGAATGCTTTGGAAGATTAAGAATCTTTTTGCCTTGCTTATCTTTTTTCCCCCGAATGCTTGTCATCCTCTTTACCCTTCTCACTGAAGGAAAGCTTGTTTTCTGCCAGCTCTGCATTTGGTGGCGTGGCTTTTATTCCAGATGCATGGGATGTGTGTAGGAGAGAGATTTGTGTGCATAAATAATGGCATAATCCATGGCTCCATTGTTCTTTGGTTATGTGGAGCTGCTGCAATGAGCTCTGTAATTTTCTTGCCTGAAGAAGCTGCCTGTCCCTCCAGACTCACTGGTGCGATGTCGAAGCTGTAAAGCCGCCTTTGTCCTCCCCTCTCCCAAAACAAAGAGTCCCTCAGTCGAGTTAATGGCAGGCTGGAAGGGAGCCAGGGATTTGGGCATGGCCAGGAGAACTGCCATCTGCACCAGGAGTTTCACATTTCCATCTGCAGCATGCTTCCTTTTGGGGTCTCCCTGATTTTTTGGCATGGGATGGAGAGAGACACATAAAGGGAAGGAGGTAAACAAGAAAAGGCCAGTTTGGAAAAGTAGAAACACACAAGTTGTTGCTGGAAGGGTGATTGCTCATTAGTTTAATTGGATGTGAGCGCTGGATTAAGGTGGAGGGAGGTTTGGGGAAGGCTGTACCAGAGCTCCCACTGCTGGAGAACAAACTCCGACCTGAGGCACTGGGAGAGCAAAAAGTTCCTTAAAACTTCTTAGATGCTCTTGGCTTGGTGTTGTTTTGTTGTTTTTTTTTCATTAAGTAACTTTTGGAGAATAAATAGCTTCTGAGAATGAAGATTTGGAGGAATACAGCTAATTGGTGTATAATTGAAATTTCATAGAATTGTGGAATCCCACAATGGTTTGGGTTGGAGGGAGTTTAAAGCTCATCCAGTTCCACCCCCTCCCATGGGCAGGGACACCTTCCACTGTCCCAGGCTGCTCCAAGCCCTGTCCAACCTGGCCTTGGACACTTCCAGGGATGGGGATTCCACAACCCGTTAGTTTAAATACCTAAAATTAATTAATTTAAATAACTTATATTTTTCTTCCCCCCAGTATTAATACACATCCAAACAGTTGTGTATAAAGCTTTGTTGGCTACTCAGAAGACATTTTCTTTGCAGTGAAACAATGTTTTATTTTACTCTCAGGCTATGTGTGGGTCAGAAGCAGCAGCTAGGTATAGGTTTCATTCTCCTGACTGCTCTTAATGTTATTTTATGACCATAAAACATTGCTGTTGTTTAGGACCCCCAGGCTGTGTGAAGGAAGGTGGGTCAGTGCCCAGAGGGAGGGGGAAGAGTCAAAAGAACCAAGGCTGTGATGAGCTGCAGAGCCATGGCAGGGAGCGAGTCAGAAAATGAGCAGGACGCGTTCCCTTAAAATGGGTGAAAAGAAATTCAGGGATTTAATTTTGCCTGAATAAGTGAGTACAAGGTCCAGAGTGTTACCATGAGCTCAGCACCAGGCTGTGCTGGAGGGTCTTTGGACCTTCCACCTCGTCCTTCTCTGTGCTTGTGGATACAGGTTACCACAAAGGGTTTTATGAGTCACCTGTTTTCCAAAATAGGAGCTTATGAATCGGCCTCTTTGACCCTGGCAGAGCCTGGGGATGCAGGGGCAGCTGCAGGGAGCCCCTGGCATGGGGCTGAGCCCCCTTTCAGGGATGTGAGCTCCAGGAAAATGGGGGAGCAGCATCCTTTCAGACACAGTTACTTAGTGCAGCACTGCTGTGCTCTGGGGGCCTTTGTCAACTGTTCCTTTTTATCCAAGTGACAGGAAGAGGGATGTGAAAAGGCCTCTAAGCCACCCCTGTGGTCCCATATTCTCAACTTGATTGGAGTTTGTTTATCCCCTTGCTCAAGGCAGCACTTCCAAGCCCTCAAGCTGACTTCCAGGCTTCCTCAGAGGCCCGGGGGGTGGAGGGAGCCTTCGAGGCACTGAGTTGGCTCGGTGGTAGCTCCTGAGGCAGCCCCAGCAATCACAGAGTCATTCGGAGGTGGGGGCAGGGCTGGGGTTGTCTCTCCTCTCCTCTCCTCTCCTCTCCTCTCCTCTCCTCTCCTCTCCTCTCCTCTCCTCTCCTCTCCTCTCCTCTCCTCTCCTCTCCTCTCCTCTCCTCTCCTCTCCTCTCCTCTCCTCTCCTCTCCTCTCCTCTCCTCTCCTCTCCTCTCCTCTCCTCTCCTCTCCTCTCCATTTTGCTACAAATTGAAATTGAACCTTGCTCATAATTTGATAATAACACTGGCCTGAGTCTTGTATTGGTCAAGTCAGTTGCTACCCAAGCTCTCCATCCTTTGACAGGTCCCAAAAGAGTTCCCTCATCCCTCTGCTGCAGGATCCTGCTGGAGCTGAATGTGCCTGTGCCAGCTCCAGGGTCACACAGGAGCCTCACTCAAAGCAGCTGCTCTGCTGTCCCAGGGACCCTTCCCTTTATAACTCTGGAGGTTTTACAGAATCCTGGAATATCCTGAGTTAGGGGGGACTTTCAAGAGTCTGAGTCCAATCCCTAGCCCTGCACACACCCCAACAATCCCACCCTGTGCATCCCTGAAAGCACTGTCCAAACACTCCTGGAGCTCTGGCAGCCTTGGGGCCAGGACCATTCCCTGGGGAGCCTGGGCAGTGTCCCAGCAGCCTCTGGGGGAAGAACCTTTCCCTGAGATCCATCCCAAGCCCTGACACAGCTCCAGCCATTATCTTCAGTTTCCTTTCCTTGTGAAGTCCTGAAACTGCCCCACCCCATGTTGTCTCCTCTGGCCTCTCCTCAGTTTACTGCATCACGCTGGCCGTGAACCTCATCGCCTGCCTGGCCTGGTGGATTGGGGGAGGCTACGGGGTCAACTTTGGCCTGGCCATCCTCTGGCTGATCCTCTTCAGCCCCTGTGGCTACGTCTGCTGGTTCCGACCTGCCTACAAAGCCTTTCGGTGAGTAGGAGCCCAGGAGGTGCTTTTGGTCCAGTTTGCTCTGGAAGTTTCCCCAGTTGTTACTGGGGTGCTCCTGGGGAGATCTCTTTGGCTGGGATGAAAATGAAGGGCTGAATGTCTTGTTTACTTTCAAAATGAAGAGGATTGTGGCTACTTTTAAATACTAGACACAGGACTGAGGGTCATATAAGATTGGACGTAAGCAGCTTGCCACCTCCATGGGGGTGAAATTCATTTTACTTAAATATCTCAAACTTAGCAGCACCATCATCTTAGTACAGCATTAAATTTGGTAAAGCTTCATTGAGGCTTATTTTGATGGAAGACTATTAAGTAATTAGTTTTTGAGAACTCTTCTGATTTCTGTCTCTAGCTGCTCGAGAGCTTGTCTGCTTAGCTTTTTAGATAAAAGCAGTTCCCTGGAGTCAGTCCTTCTGAAACTCCACAAATATTTAAAGCCATCCTACATTTTTGCTTTAATTAATAATCATTTGCATTTGCTCTGGACCACGAGGCATCATTCAAACATTAATGTGTAAAGCCTGGCAGAGCTGGGAGGGTCCTGAGCAGTTCCCAGCCTGGCACAGGGAGAGGAGGGACCTGCCCAGTGTCACCACCACAGCCCACACACAAGTCAGGGGTTTGCCCTCTGAAGGTGAAGCTCTTCCTGGTAGGATACTCTGGATTTTGATTATTCACCAGACTCCTTGATGAGCTGATTTGGATAACAGCAAAAGTAGCTGATGGAAATGGGAGGTGGCAGGTGGGTCCTGTCTGTTTAGCACATGATAAATTAATTGTTTAAATGCATTTCTGAATTGATGCTTTGTGTGCCCACAGCACTGGGCAGGTACTGTTAAATCACCAGTGGCATTGTGGAGTACAGGGGAGTGTCATTTCTGCTGGAAACAGGAGGGTTGGATTTGTCTCAAAATTCTAAATGACCTGAAAATCCCAGCTCTGAACTCTTGCCCTCTGGGGCCAGAGTTTGTCCCCATCCCGAGCTCAGAAGCCCCAGGGCCTCTGAGTGCTGGAGCTCTGTTCAAAGAGGAATTTCCATTCTAAAGTCTGGGAAAAATTACTCCTCCCTGTTGACCTCCCCCAGGCTCCACAAGGGCCGTTTCTCATTATTCCTTGAATGTTGTTTGGATGTGTTTATGCAAGTGAATGCTGAGAGGTCCCCAAGGTTATTCTGTGCACAGACTTGCAGTTAAATAAAGACTCAACCCCAGGGACAGAGTGGGGAGCCCAGGGACCATCCACTGGGACAGCAGTTGGGAAGAGGCATGGAAAACCCTGCAGAGGGGCAGCACTGCTGGGATCACCACAAGGGGTGATTCCAGAGGCAAAATCAGACCCACTTGTCCTGGAGGAGGCCACCCTTCAGTGCTGGCACCCCGTCCTGTGAGGATACTTCCGTAAAACCTTTGTCATCCCGCTGCATCCCAAATTAAATTAGCTGCAGAGCTTTGGCGCTAGGGCAAAGCTGTAGCAAATCTGCACCAGAAAGCTGGATGAGAAATCACCTTTTCTCTGTATCCTTACTAATTCCTGCAGATCCTTTCAAATGAAGACTCCTCCAGCCCCTTCAGGTCGGAGTTGCAAGAGTCTGTTTGAAGGCTCAGCCTCGAGCCTAATCCTTGTTAATTGGATTCTGACAGGCACCACTGTCAGCAGGCCTTCCCTAAAGTATTCCTTTCCCACTGCTGTACTCTGAGGTGGTATTTGAAGGGTGGGATTGCGAGGATACTTAAGGATGACAAATCTTCCACAGCCACCATTTGGGAGCTGACAGACACCCGAACCAACATGGGTGGCTCGGATGAACATGGGTCCAGCTGAAGGCTTCTCCACATGTGCCACCTCCCTCATCCTCTCCCTAGGCATCAGGGGCTAAAATTATAATACTGACAACCATTAGCAAAAGAAAAATAATTAAAATAATAAGCATTTAAATACTTTCGGGGTTTAAGCAGGAGCTGGCAGTGATGTGAGCTCTTTTGCAAACTCCCCTTTGTGCCAAACTGCCTCAAGCACCTGATGTGTTTTGTGCAGATCTGTGGATAAATCATTGGTCCTTTGAGTTCCTGAAAGTATGGGAATCATTTGTATCATTAAAAATGATAGTTTGAGGAACTTTAGGCGTGCCTGGTGTAGCTGATTTGATGGGAGGAAGATGTGTTGTGGCAGAGCCCAGACTTGGGCAGTGCTGGGCCTCCAGTGCACCCATGACAGAGCCTGAGAATGTCCCTGATCAGTCTCTTGCTTGGGGTCATTTGCATGGTGATTTTTGTACCTGCATAAACTCTAGGGCCTCACCTGTACATCCTGAGGATGGGGAGCCTGCAGAGATGGGAGGTGTGCCTCTGCTTTCAGGGTACCACCCACCTCTCCCGTGGCTGTTTTCCCTCTTATTATGTCCCAATGCTGGATTATTTCCCATGGGCGTGTGAACATGATGACAAGCAGACACTGAGACATTCCCAGCTAGAATTCTCATGCTCAGTGATCACTTTTAGTGTATGGACAAGCTCTGCCTGCCAGTGTCAGGCTCCTGTGTGCTCCTTGCCAGGGGCTGAGCTGGGCAGGTGTCAGGCTGGGCTGATGTTTGGTCAGAGAATGATTCAGACTCTGTAGGAGACTCATGTCCCTCCGCCTCTCCTCGTGTGTCATCATACGTGCAATTCCTTGGGGAGAGCAACTGCAGGAGCCAGGTTATTGGGAGACAGTCTGTGCTGCTGAGTCATGGAGCTGTGTGCTCTCACTGCCAGGGAAGGGGGAGAAGCCTCCAGAGCTGTGGAAGGATCCCTCTGGATTCCCTGGAATCCCTCTGGAACATGGTGGTGGGGTCAGATGTGGGTGTGAAGCAGCACAAGGTGCCAGTACCCCTCTGACCTCCTCTCTTCCCCCACAGGTCGGACAGTTCCTTTAATTTCATGGCCTTTTTCTTCATCTTTGGGGCGCAGTTCCTCCTCACGGTCCTGCAGGCGATCGGCTTCTCCGGATGGGGAGCGTGGTAAGCAGAATGTTCCAGCAGGCCTGGGAGCTCCAGGCTGTGGCTGTTTCCATGGACTTGGAGAAGCTGATGGGAGTCTGATGGGTGGAGAGGAAGAAGCTTTGTAATTTCCTCAGTGGCACAGCTGTATCTGCTCTTGGGGTGCACGGTTCAGGTTTCACTGCTGTGTTGGCAGAAGTCAGGAACAGGTTGGATGGGACTTGGAGCAGCCTGGTCTAGTGGAAGGTGTCCCTGCAGTGGGAACTGGATGGGCTTTAAAGTCCCTTCCAACCCAAACCATTCTGTGATCTTCACCTGGTTGCTCCTTGTAGTCTCTTCCCTCAGTGTCCATTTCTTTTACCATTTAACCAGCCCATGTCAGGCTCAGCTTTGCCCTCGGTGTTGGCAGCACACGGTGAGCAGAGTGTGGTGACTCACTGTTGGCCTGTGAGAAGTACTGTGAGAGTTCTCCTAAAATAAATGGGAGCTTGTTAGCGTCTGCCCCTGGTTATAATTGTTTGGCATTTTCACTTCCTGTCTGTAGAGACTTGACAGCAATTCCTGCTGAAACAACAAGTAATGGAAAGTCCTAGCACTCCAGATAACACTCTGTTTTCAGAACTGCTGATGCCTCACCTGTTTTTGCCAGCAAAGGAATGGAGATGGAGTGTAAATCACAGAACCCTGGTGTTCCCTGATCCTAGTTCTGGTGTCTAGATGCACAACCAAAAGCACCTTGGGAATAAATCTTCCCAAATCCAAAAGTGGATTAATGAGGGATGCTGGCAAGTGAGAGTTAAGATCCTGGAGAAATACCTGCATTGAATTCTGTCCATTGTCTTCATTGTTTCATTTTCAAGAGCTTAAAAGCTGCCTTGTAACTTCTGGGTTATGAATCACAGAAACAGGGAATCGTTTGGGTTGGAAGGAGTGTTAAAGCCCATCCCATCCCACCCCCTGCCATGGGCAGGGACATCTTCTGGTACCTAAGGGTCCTCCAAGCCCTGTCCAGCCTGGCCTTGGACACTTCCAGGGATTCAGGGGCAGCCACAGCTGTTCTGGGCACCTGTGCTGAGGCCTTATAAGCGAGTAACAGTTTTTCTGATAACAAGGACACTTTAAAAAGCAGATTATAATGATGTTGTTTCTCTCTTTCTGTTCCTCCCAGTGGATGGTTGGCAGCCATCACCTTCTTCAGCACCAACGTGGCAGCTGCTGTGTTCATGCTGTTTCCTGCCATCATGTTCACCATGTCAGCGGTCGCGATGGTCATCTGCATTTTAAGGGTACGTTCTTCTAGTGGAAGGTGTCGCTACTGGTGGCAGGGGGGTGGAACAAGATGAGTTTTAAGGTCCCTTCCAACCCAAACCACTATGGGATTCTGGGATTCTTCAGATCTCTCTCTGACTTGCAGTATCCCTGCTGTGTATCACAATAATGTGAAGAGGCAGCTCAGCAGCCACCACAAGCCATCACTGCTTTGAAAGGTTGCACAGTGCAGTCAGTTGGTGTCTCTCAGAGTTTCTGGAGAACAAATCTAGACAGCACAAGACAGCTCAGGCTGGAAATTGTCATCGTGTCATGCGGTGATGTTGCTTTATGTCACGCAAAGCAAGCTTCATGTGGAGCAACTGGAGGCTGTGTGAAGTGGGGAGGTTTGGATTGGATATTAGAAAACATTTCTTTTCACCGAAAGGGTTGTCAAGCATTGGAACAGGCTGGCCAGGGTAGTGGTGAAATCACCATCCCTGGAAGTGTTCTAAAAATGTGTGGGTGTGACCCCTGGGGACATAGGTTAGTGGTGAACATGATGGTGGAGCTGGGCTGATGGTTGGACTTGGTATTCTTGGAGGTCTTTTCCAACATGAGTGATTCTGTGATTCCATGATTTGTTGCTCCTTGGGATGGTCAGTGGTGAAGCATTTGCCGTGGGGACTGGCTGGCAGGGTGGGAAGTGGGTCACTGCAGAAAGAAGGATGTGCAGTAGGGGTGTCTGGAAAGCTTTGGCAGACAGAAAACAGAAGCCCTGTGGAAGCAATGATGTCTGTGTTGGAGAGGTTTCAGCTCCCTGGCCTGGGCTGGCTGCCTTGCTGTGGGATCCCCCACCTGAATCCCAGGCATGCAGCTGAAATGGGTTCCAGTATTGGGCTGATATTCTCTCTCTGCACATCTCTTCACTGTATTATTGCATTTTTCATGCTTTTGCTCCTCGGGCATCCGGCTCTTCACAGAGAGAGGAACAAATCCACAATCCCGTTCCCAAGTGGCTCAGCAAGGACACAGCTCTGGGCTCCTGGTGCTGACTCTCCTCTTGTCCTCCCTTTCATCCATTAGGTACATAAAATCTACCGAGGGGCTGGTGGAAGCTTCCAGAAGGCTCAAGACGAGTGGAACAGTGGTGCATGGAGGAACCCCCCCAGCAGGGAGGCCCAGTACAGCAATTTTTCTGGGAACAGCCTGCCAGAGTATCCCACAGTGCCCAACTACCCCTCTGGAAACCAATGGCCTTAAGCAGCAGCAGCTGCAAACTGCCTGGATTCTCTCCTTTTTTGGTCTTTTTATTCTTGTTATTGGAAAAGATCATTTGCATTCCCCCCCAAGCACCCCACTCATCTCGGGGACCTTTCTGGTTCTTGTCTCCTGATCCCTGCGGAGTATCTGTGCTCTCAGCCCTTCCCACCTCCACTGCACTGCACGGCCGTGGCAGAAAGCTTTTTGTTTGCCTTGAATCACCAGTATTTGCCTCGTTGCAGACTGAGGAACAAACCCTTCACTGCCCTTGCTTGAGGGAATCCTCTTCTGCCCATCCCTGCAAAAGGCTCAGCTTCCCCGCGATGGCAACACTACCACAGCTGCTCCTGCTCCTGCTCAGCTTCCATGGAATGCACAGCACCACGCCGTCTGCAGCAAATGCAATCAGAGCATTAGTAGCAACTGATGTTTACTCTCCTGGATGAATTATGTGGAATTTTTCACTCTTAAGGGAAATGCAGCACTTAAATTATTTGGTACTGGTGACACTGAAGTGATTTGTGAAACCTCCACCCTCCCTGGGAGGATCCCTGCAGGTAACAGAGCGTGCCCTGGGTGAGTCCTCGGATGTGAAGTCCCCACAAGTCTTCATTTGCCTGGCTCAGACTGTTGTGATGCTACAAGTCTTGCTTTCCCTGCTGCCAAAACCTCTTGCCGGATCTGTGCGTTCCAAAGGTGCAGATTCATCTCCTTAGGTTCATGATTGCTCGCTAAAGCCTGAATCAAAGCCCAGTGGAAACCATTGCAGAGCTGACACTGGGCCTTGGTGATGTTCACCCTGGTACAGGGACTCAGCACGAGATCTCCCCACAGTGTAACTCCCGGCCAGGTTTTGTGCTGGCCCAGGGAATGTCCCACTGGACACACCTTGTCCTGTTGGGACACCTTTCCCTGGGTTCCTGGCCAGGAGCTGGATGCAAGATAATGGTTTATCTTAGTGCTGGGGCCCCGGTGTGGTTTGGAAATGATTCCGTTACAATGAATAGTTTAATTCTGCCTTCTGCTGGTGTAGTTGAACTCCAAACATTACAGTGGGGGCTGGGAGACCAAGGGAAGCTTGTTAGTCCTCATGGCTGCTGTTGGCTCTGCAGCCAGCAGCACTTCCTGAGACAGAGATTCCTGTCTTCCTCCAAGGACTGGCTGAAGGGAGGATGAAGCTGTTGAGAGGGATTGTTTTCCCTGAGATTATCCTCCACCTTGTCATTCATCTCCATTCTGTGCCTGAGCCATCCAATTCCCTGTGTCCTACAGCGATCCAGGCAGCAAAGGCTGTGGTTTGCTCTTCCCCCTTGACAGCCTGCTGTGAATTTTTTCAAACCTGTCCAAACTGGGAGGTCAGTTCCCAATATTTTTATAGGGAGCGAGTGTTACAAGTCTTTGGCTCTCAAAGTTTTGGCCAATGATCCAGAGTGCTCCATTTGGGAGACCTGGGGATCAGACCCGGAGCCTGCTGCCTTGGCAGGCTGTCAATGGGGTCACTCCAAATTCAAACTGAGCAACTGGAAAACAAAACTGGCTCCTGGAAAGGGACAGGGACATGGTCCTAGCTAGGTGGAATTGATTTGCAAGTGATCTTTTGAAGATTTTTCTCTACATGTGCCTTATCTAATGAAATCACAGTTCATGGAGGAGAGCTCCCGCTTCCCCCTCACCCCTGCAGAATTCCCCATTTCCCTATTAACTCATCCTGTGTCACACTGTAAATAATGAGGGAAGCACAGCCTGGAGTCTGCACGACCCCTGTGTTACCAGGGCCAAAGTGAAAAGCCTCCCCAAACTTCCGTTTACAAGCCACACTGACCCCCTGCTGCAGGAGCAGCCCTCCGCTGGCTCTGGGACACAGAATGTGCTCCCAGCACCAGGGGATTTCCTGGAGAGTGTGCAACGTGCTTGGGAGGACAAGCTCCTGGAGCCTTCTTAACAGAACACGACCTGATGGCGTTGTGAAGCTTTTAGGTGCCTTTGTCTTGTGTCAAGTGTAATTTTAAGTGTTCTATGTCGCTTGCCATTGGAGTGATGAAAGAACCACCTGGCGTTGACTCCCTGGAAATACGATGGATGCACCACGGGGGTGAGGGTCAGCAGGGCTGAAGGTGGGATTGGCCACACTTGGGAGCCAGGACATGGTGCACCCGTGTCCCTCGGTCCTGCCCCTTGCCATCCTCAGCCTCTTGCCAAAATTCTTCAAAACCATTTGATACCTGCCCCATTTCAGTGCGTCAGGTTGGAGGTTTTGAAGGAACCAAGAGGAGAAGCGTTGCTGGGAGCTCCGCATCCTGCTTCTCTTTGGGATTTTCCCCTTGGATAATCAGAGGGCTGTGTTGAAGCACCCACCCTCAGTCACACTGGAAATGCTTGATGCAAGGAGAGGGGGTGCCTGGGAGCCTGCCCACCAGGATGGTTGGAGCTGGACACCAAAATCACCCCCGTTAGCCTGCACTGCCTGAGATCCCTGTGGAGCTCAATGCACCTCCAGGTGGGATCTGCCATCTCATCCTCCCCGTTCCTCTTCAATGCCAGACACCGTAATTCCAGAAAGTTGACCCAACACGCTGCCTGAACAACTGTGGCTTAATTTTTTTTTTTTTTTTTGGACTCTTCGGTATGTTTTTAAATGTTTACATTAGATTTCTAAGAGTTCTTAACACCATTAACCTGGCCCTGGCTCCTGGTGTGGTCGGGCGTCACGTGTCTGTGTGTGATGTTTCTTGTCACCCGTGGAGCTCTGGGTTCTGTTTGTGTTTTTCTCCTGATCACAAGACAATAAATGCTCATCCTGTGCTTGATGAGGAGAACTGGCCGCATCGGAGAAGTGTCTGTTCCTAGGTAACCGGAGTTATCTGGCAGAGGGAAATGGCAAAATCTCTATTTTCCTCCAAAGTCTCCCACTGCATGTTGTTTTCTCGGTAAAAGAACAGCACGTTGATGGATGAGGCTCATCCTCTGTGCTGGGGACTGGTGTGAGTGGCTCGTTGTGGTTTGTACTCTTAGAGATGCTCCATCTGCTTTTACCAAAGGTACTGCCATTATTCTCATCTTCTAACAACGGGAATGGAGAGCAGAGGTGTGGAGAAAGTCCCATAACCCAAGCACTGGGGTAATTTTTTCTGTCCTTTCCACAGTGCAGAGCCTTGTGCTGGACCCTAGCAGTACTGGTGTCTGTCTTCCCCAGTTATTGCCTGGGAGGAGACTGTTATCCTGGATTAAATGGGCTTGGACAGCGAAGGTGAGTTGAGTCCCTTTAGCACATGGCTGAATTTATTGCCCAAAATGTTCTTCTGAAGTTATCACAGAATCCCAGAACAGTTTGTGTTGGAAGGGACCTTGAAGCCCATCCAGTCCCACCCCTGCCATGGCAGGGACACCTTCCACTGTCCCAGGCTGCTCCAAGCCCTGTCCAGCCTGGCCTTGGACACTGCCAGGGATCCAGGGGCAGCCACAGCTGCTCTGGGCACCTGTGCCAGGGCCTCCTCACCCTCACAGGGAACAATTCCTTCCCAATATCCCATCTCTCTCTGCCCTCTGGCAGTGGGAAGCCATTCCCTGTGTCCTGTCCCTCCATCCCTTGCCCCCAGTCCCTCTCCAGCTCTCCTGGAGCCCTTCAGGCCCTGCCAGGGGCTCTGAGATCTCCCTGGAGCCTTCTCCTCTCCAGGTGAACACCCCCAGCTCTCCCAGCCTGGCCCCAGAGCAGAGGGGCTCCAGCCCTCGGAGCAGCTCCGTGGTCACCTCTGGACTCATTCCCTCAGGTCGATGTCTTTCTTGTGTTGGGGGCCCTAGAGTTGGACACAACACTCCAGGTGGGAATATGGGAATTACCATATTGTGGTGTCATACCCCAGTTGCACTCTGTGGCAGATCTTTAATCCTAGAAGAGCCATTTCCATCACAGCTGCTGATGTGACATCTGCTATTCTCCGTGTCTTCCCTGTCTCTAAAGCCCTGTGCCAGGTTCCCCCAGCCCGGCTCTCAGCATCCCTCTCTCTCTGATGGTGGTTCCCCACAGCTGCTGCTGTGCCTTGATATGTTCAGCACAAGGATGAATTGGATTTTCCTCAAATTCTTGCTCCAGGGCCTCCAAATCTGAGAACAAGGCACATTTTAAGCTTCTGCTCCAGCTGCTACTTGTGCAGGACCTTGGCACTTGGAATGAGGTTTTGTCTCTGCTGCAGGAGGACTGGGCCAGGTTTGTCAGGAATGTGCCCAAATTTGGGAATGGGGGTGGTTGTGCAGCCAAGCTGAGCCCCCCCACCCTGAGGAGCTCCCAAAAAGCTCTGGATCCCTGGCACCAGGGTGTGAGGGACACTGTGAGGGTCTGGCTTTTCCTTTTCTCTGGTTCTTGCTGTGTTTCTGTCGCTCTCCAGTTTCCCAGGCTGGGATGTTCTGGCTGGGAAGGTGTTGCCCACCCGGGAGCAGCTCGTTCTCCCATTCTCCCATGCAATCACAGTGGTCCCTTTGTGTTGTGTGCTTGTGAATGAGCCCGAATTGTCTGGTGCCCACAGGAGAGGGACAGGGTTCCTGGCTGGATGCTTTCCCGACAGAAATTCCCTGGATTTCCTCACTCCCTGTGCTGGTTCTGTGGCATGAGCTGCTCGTGTCTCTGCAGGCCTTTGGCACACCGTGTGCTCACCGCTGGAGATTTGCCTTGAAATAAAATCAAAACTCCTTTCTTCCCCACTCTCCTGCTCCAGAGGGTGGTTCAATTCTCCAGCCAAACGTCTGAACAACTTGTGAGTTCCCAAAGTGCCTGAAATCACCACAAAATTGTGGGGGGAGGGGTGGTGCAAAGAAGAAAGGGAGAGGGTGCTTCAGGGGTGATTTTTATCCTCTCAAGGGGTGATTTTATCCTCTCCAGGGGCAGGATATGGGTCACGGCCCCTCACCGCCCTCCTGAGCCGTGTCACAGCACAGGAACAGGATGGGAGCAGCTGGAATTCACGCGTTCAGAATTTTCCTGATTCTCTAAAATCAGCTTTTTTTTTGTAGGAGCAAACAACCACGGGGGAAAGTCCTTCAGCCAAAAGTTGCGGGGAGAGTTTTTCCCTGGAAAACTTCTGTCACAGAAGAGAAAACCAACTCAAGCAGTTGGAAATGCTGAAATGGGTCCTTGGGGTGATGATGGTGGCTGGAGACCTGATTGTCCCCCAAACCCACACAAACTCATTTGCCCATTGCCTGAAAATACTTTTGGGGTGAATCTGCTCCATGCTGTGGTGAAGATGAGACCAGTGGGATCATGCAGGGGTGTCCCTTCCCTCCAACCTTACCCCAAAAGCCTCAGACTTGGGAGCTGAGGAAAAAGGGGTGAGAAAGAAACAATCCTCAGGCTGTGCCCTCCTTTGCTGAGGGAGCGCAGGGATGGAATTTTTGTCCCCAAATGATCAATTAGAAAAAAGTCAAAGGCTTTAGGAGGTGGCACTGGGAACTGTGTCCCTGCCTGGCTCCTGTCCCAGCAGATCCCACCATCCTGGAGCTCTGTCCCCTGCGAGGCAGCGGGATGGCAGCAGCTCCATCTCCCTCAGAGATGCTTGGGCTGTCCCCAAAAAGGTGACAATGTCTGTAAAATCCAACCGCAACTTCCCTCTGCTCCCATCGGATGGGGTACCACAGCTGTGCCCCCTCTGCGGGACCCCCAGCCCTAGTCCCCAGAGGTTGCCCTGGAGGGCCTGTAGTGGGGCTGGATGGGGGAGAACCGTGCCCCAAAAAGGGGCTGTACCCCAAAACAGGGTTTATATCCAAACACGGGAGCTGTACCCCAGAACAGGGTCTGTATCCAAACACGGGGGCTGTACCCCAAAACAGGGTCTGTATCCAAACACGGGGGCTGTACCCCAAAACAGGGTCTGTATCCAAACACGGGGGCTGTACCCCAAAACAGGGGCTGTATCCAAACACGGGAGCTGTACCCCAGAGCAGGGACTCTACCCCAGCACGGGGTGTGTTCTCTCGTATGCAGTTCACCCACATATTAGGGCCTGTCCCCTCTAACTGGGCCTATACACCCCATGCTGTTCCCTGCAATATCGCGTACCCCACCCGGAGGACGGTGGCATCCACGTCGCGACAGCGGCGCGACAACCTCCATCGGACCCACATCCACCAGTGGGGTCGGACCCTACAGAGCGGCCTGGCTCGCGTGTGAGAGCTGCGCCCTCCAGCCCTGCAGGGCGCTGCGGCAGCGCGGGGGCTCTGTCGCGACAGCGGCGCCGGGCACGGCGGGGTTAACCGGAGCTGCCGTAAAGCGCGCGGCGCTGCCGCAAAGCCGCGCCGCCGGCCGCTATTCCCGAACGCGCGCTACGCCAGCACCGCCGCGCCGCCACCCTCGCGCCCGCTGCGCTTGCGCAGCGCTCCGCCCCGCGGCCCGTATTCACGGAGCGCAGTTGCGCCGCTGTCGCGCGGGAGCGCACGGCCGCGGCGCGGGCCGTACGCCGTTGGCGCAGCGCGGTCCGTACGCCGTTGGCGCAGCGGCGGAGGGGAGGCGAGCGGGGCCGGGCCGGGGGCGCCGCCATGGGGGAGCGGCCGCGGGGCAGCGGCGCCGCCGCCCGGCGCTGAGGGACCGCCGAGGTAACACCGAGAAAGCACCGGCGGGCGGCGGGGGCCCTGCAGCCGCGGCTCCGCACGGCCGGCACCGGGGAGGGGCGGCCGGGCCGGGCGGCGCCGCGGGCGGGGGCGGCGGGGCCGGGGCGGTGGCGGCGGGGGGGAGTGAGGGCCGGGAGGGGCCCGAACAGAGGAAGAGGCTGTGGGGGTCGCGGGGGTGCCGGGGAAGGCCCCGGCTTGGCCTGGGAAGGTCGCCGGGTGGTGGGGCTGAGGGGGGGTCGGTCTGGGCCGAGGGGGAAGGGGGAGCTGTGGGGGTCGGGTTGGGATCGGGGGAAGGGGGAGGCTTTGGGGTCGCGTTGGGGTCGGCCTGGGCCGGTGTCTGAGGGCCCAGGGCCGCCTCGCCCCGTCCCTTCCCGGCCGTGCCTGTTTTGTGGCCCCGGGGAAGGGGTCCGAGCCCCCCAGGGCTCCCCGAGGCCGGGTGGGCGGCAGGGATGGGGTGGGATCCTCCCCACTGTGTCCCCCCGGCCCGCACCCTGCCCCGGCCTGCCCGAGCCTCGCAGGATGTTGGCTCCTTTGTATGTGGCTTTCCTCTCTCCAGAGGGGTTGGGAAGTGTTTATTTGGGGAAAGGACTTTGCTGAACCTGGTATTTAAAACGGCTTTTTTTTCTTCAGCGAAGCGGGTGAGAATGAATGTGAGAAACGGGAAAAGTGCCCTCCCCCTCCTGCCCCCAGCAGACAGGAGCCGACTTGAGCTGTTCCTGAGGTTTGCAGATGAGGAGCAGCTCTGCCGGGGAGGCCTGTGGCTCCTGTCGCTGGCTGGCAGGAGGGAGCTGAGCCAGGGATCTGGGTCTTGGATCTCGGGGAGCAAACAACAGGAAGTTGTGAGGATGGTCAGGAGAGTGCCTTTTCTTTTGTGCACTGGGCAACATCAAGACTTGCCATGTTTGGTGTATTTTGGAAGTTAAAAAGCTACGTTTCACAAACCCTTTTCAAGTTGCCGTGATATTAGTCCATTCCAAACAGTTTGAGGTAACCTAGACCCATGTTGAAAGGTGTGTGAAAAGTTACCTCCTTAACTAATCCATTTGTTTTCCTTCTACACAACAAGTGGTTGGAGATGTGGAAATGCATTCTGAGGAGTGTGTGAGTTCACCTGCCAGCCAGGCTGCCCTGTCAGGCTACCACACACAGTGTGCCCCCATCTCCCCAGGGCCGGCATACAGGTTTAAAAATTGGGCCTTATGTAACAGATTGGAGCAAACGTTTGGTGTTTGCCAGTGGTCTGACAAAGAATTGCTGCAAATTAGGGCAGGAGGCCTCCATGGGGAGCCTTCGCTGTGGCGGGATAGGCTTGGCTGCTGTGAGGAACTTGCCAAAGATTTGTTGGTTTTGTTTTAATTTGGTGCGTTGCAGATAGGGACGTTGTTTGGTCAGTGTTTTATCGCTCCTGAACACCTTTGGCACTCTGGGAGGGTTGTGGTGCTGACTGGTCTACTGCCAGCATGCTCAAGTCTGTGGGGCCATGAGATCTGGGGACTCCCCAGCCCTCTAGGGAACTAGGTTCTCCCTCAGCCTGGAGAGGTGGCTGCCCTCCTGTGCCTTAGGGTTTGATTTCCTCCTCATTAGCTGACCACTATGTGAGGCCTTATAAATCACTTAAAAATCACCTGTGTAGTTCTTTTGCCAAAGCAGCAGCCATGCTGCTTTGCTCCTGCATCCACGGGGTGCAGCTGGTGGTGGTTTGCAGGGCAGACCTTGTGTCCAGCAATTTCCCCGGGCACACTGGATGGAGCTGTGTGCTCTGCCCTTGCAGTGTGGTGTGTGCTGGCTGCTCTTGATGCAGCTCCCGAGAGGAGGAAGTGGGCCCTGGCAGCTCAGCAGGTTCCTGGGTGCTGCTCTCCGGAGCAGCTTCACAGTGCCCCTTGTTTTGTATTCCGTGTCAGAGCTCCTGTGCAGCCCGGGTGTTGTCAAAACTGTTAATACGGGAGTGACTCAGCGGATCAATGGGAATGACATGAGGGTTGTGCTCATGTACAATCAGTATTTCCCCCCTCCCTCCAGCCCCACTGGGCTGGAAGACACAGTGTCTGAGAGCAGCTGCCAATAAACATCTTTGCTGGACTGGGGCCTGGCTGTGCTCTGGAGCTGTCTCCCCCTGCCCACCCCCCTCCCCGTAGTTTTCCTGGCTAGGAGGAGCTGGGATGAGCTGTGCTGGAGCAGCCCTCCTGTGCTTTGGCTGGTCCCTCCAGGTGTGTGCCCAGCCCTCGATCTGGGGCACTGCTGCAAGGCCCAGGCCCTATGCGAGCCAGGGTGGGTAGGAAGCTGTTTCTCTCTGATTTCAGACAGGAACTGCAGCTCTACAGACGCTAAAGGCTTGGTGGGAGGGGTGGGGGAGCCTTGGGTGAGGAGCAGCCCCTGATGTGCCGTTGTGGGGTGTGCAGGAGAGGTGCAGCCTGCGGGGCTGGGGAGGAGACCCTCCCCTCGTTCAGCAGGGCTGGGCACTGTGAGGTTTGGTACCAAGGGCAGTGGCCTCGTTTGCCCTGTGCTGCTCCTGTGACTTCCAGCTGCAGTTTGAGGAGTGAAATCCTCTTGCCTTGTAGTGCTGCTGAGCAGGGACAGACTCTGGTGCCAACACAGGAGTTTCCTTCGTGTGTTTGCCATGGCTTTTTGCTGAGAGCCTGTGGGAACAGCTCTGCCCACAGCCCTGTAATTGGGCTCTGACTGGGCAGACGTGGCTCATTGTGGGTGCAGTGAGAAGCTGTGAACCTGAGTCTCCTTCCTTGGCCCAGACGTGGTGTGACCTGGAGTCTGCTTCAGTTTGGCTGTGCCCTGTGAACCAGGAGGGCAGGGAGGGAGAGCAGATCCCAGCAGCTCTGGGGTTCTGCTGGAGAACAAGTATTCTTCCTGTTAAAAAAGCTATTTGAATAGTTTTAGAGTTTCATGAGAAAGGCTGTTTCTACTTCCTGCTGACAGTCCATGTCTCTGGCAGATCTGTCACTGCAGAGGAGCAGCAGCTTTGGTTGTGAGGGAGGTGAAAAGGTGACTTTCTGCTGGGGCAGCTGAGTGTGGAGCGTCAGGGCCCTCTGAGGATCCCTGATTCACGTCAGCTGCCCTCCATCTCCTGGGGAATTCTAAATCCCTGCCCAGGCTGTAGCCCCGCAGCCCTTCCTGTGGGCAGCCCCTCCCTTGCATGTTACATTGATGCATTATTCCTAGTAACTGGCTTTGAAAAAGCAGCCTGTGCATCAGGAACTGGGGTGACAGGACAAGGAGGAATGGCTTCCCCCTGACCGAGGGCAGGGTTAGATGGGATATTGGGAAGAAATTCCTGGCTGTGAGAATGGTGAGGCCCTGGCACAGGTGCCCAGAGCAGCTGTGGCTGCCCCTGGATCCCTGGCAGTGTCCAAGGCCAGGCTGGACAGGGCTTGGAGCAGCCTGGGACAGTGGAAGGTGTCCCTGCCCATGGCAGGAGGTGGAACTGGGTGAGCTCTAAGGTCCCTTCCAACCCAAACCATTGTGTGATTCCATGTGTGGAGCTGGGGTGTTCCAGCACACCCCAGCCTTGTCTGTCCTACACTGTCAGGTTCCTGGGTGACACCCATGGTGCTGAGAGCTGTGACCTGCTCCCCACTCACAGGCCCCCCAGCCTGGCTGTGGCAGGAGGGATGGTGGTGCAGCAGCTGTAAAACCACAGAACGTCTCTGCCTTCCGCTTGCTGCGCTCAGAGCACGGCAGCAGCAGATCAGCACCCATGATGAGCGCTGTGTGGTGTAGGAAATGGCTCTTCAGGTAAGCTGAAACTTCTAGGTAAGGCTTTGCAGGGTGTTTCAAAATGCTGCGTGGAGCAAGAAGTCAGTGATTTCATCCACCGCCCACAGTAAGAAGAGTTTGCTTCTGGAGTGGAGGAATTCAATTAATTCTATAAATTGGTTTCTTTGGCTCCAGCGAGATGGTGGACAGAAGTTCACTGTGTGTCCAGGAAGATCTCCCTATCGAGCCTGTGTTCTGCTGGGAGGTTGGTGGCAGTGGCCTTTCCAAGCAGTGCCCTGTTGACATCTGCCTTCCCCACTGTGTCAGGCCCCAGCACTTGAAATGTTGCAGCAGAAACATCCTCACTTGTAGGAAATGCAGGTCTTGAGGCTGGTTCAGCAGTGACAGTGAAACCAAGTGCTCTCACAGTCCCATCTGTGAAAGGCTTACACTGAGATGGTGACAGGAGGGAGGTCCAGAGTCCTGTCCAGCGAGGTCTGGCTGAGCTGACCCCAGGCTGGGGAACGGTCCCTGTGCTGCAGGCTGAGATCTCAGCTTTGCCCCAGTGTGAGCCGTGAGGCAGCAGAAACACATCCACTGCTGTCTGGTGGGGCCCATGCTCTGAAAGAGAGCTGGGAAGTGCTGTGTCTTGTTTAGAGTCTGCAGGGCAGGGGTGGCAGTAATTTGGATGTGAGAGCGGGATTTGGGATGAGCCAAGACACTGTTGCCTTGGAAATAAGGTGCTCATTGGCCTCCCAGGGTGCTGGAGACGCTGAGAGTCTGGAGGAAAGGAGCGTTAATTTTTGAGTCATTCATTTTTACATGTCCACCAAGCAAAGAATGTCCTGTAGCACTTTGTTACTTAATGTTATGTAATGCTTTTTAATGAGGCAGGCCTGGCCTTTGCTTTCCCAGTGGTGAATGAGACAGTTGGCAGGTGATGCACGGGCTTTGTCACCCTGAGAGGGATGTTCTTAAGTTAAGAAACAGGGGTTAAGGTTGAGACTGAACTTGGATTTTGTGAAGCTTTCCTTTGGAAGAGCTTTGCAGCCCTGCAGCTGAGCAGTTCTGTGCAGCAGGAGTGGTGCTGGGAGGGCTGTGGGGGTTCCCTGGGAGCACAGCCAAATCTCTGGGGGTTCATTCCTCTTCCCAGGCTGGGGGCTGCAGAGTCTTGCTAAGAGGGGCTGCCTGGGTGTGGGTGGCTGAATGATGGGCTCCAAAAGGTCAGTGGAAATCTAATTTAAACCCGAACAGAGCTGTGTTTGTGCTACAAAAAGCTCCGTTCTTGCAGGCTCTGTCCTTGCCCAATGTTTTCAGGTAAAAAAATCTCACTGCTTTTGAGGTAGCACCGAGGTACAAACAACAAAGCAAAAAACCCTTTCTCTTATCCTTTTTTTAGCAGGGGCTGTTGGCAGTGATGAAGTTTATACTCTCTGCCTGGTTTCCCTGGTTTGATGCGGGGAGAGGATGGTGCTTTCCAGCACCTTCTGTGCTGTGTGTGTAGGCGAGGGGCAGGCTGAGGCTCTCCTGGAATCCCCCCGCCCCCAGCTCTGCCGATTCCTCTCATCCCGAAGGCGATGAAGTCTGGCTTTGGTGTTGCCAAGTACAGGGAATATTAAGGAAGGACTCAGGTGCTGGGAGCAGAGGTAGGGTCCCTGTGCTGGAAGGGGCTGCTTGAAGCTGGGAGCTGAGGAGCAGCAGTCAGCTCTGGGGGTGTGGGGTCAGTGTGCTCTGGGATGAGGAGGTGTTGGTGCTGACAGGTACAGGCTGGTCTCTGCCTTGAGCCTTGGGAATTCCTGCTGTAAACTTGCTGGAGCTCGTTGTTCTGTGGGCTTCGGTGGCTGGGGAAGAAATAGGAAGTGCTCGGAGCTTTGACATTTCCTCCAGGGTGGCTCCCAGCTGGTTTTAAACTCATGCTGTTTTCAGAGGGGTGTCTGCTCCATCAGGGTATATCACTGAGAGGTTGTCAGAGCCCCCAGCAGATTCCCCAGCTTGAAGTGCTGTGGTAAGTGTCTTGGGAAGGAATTAGAGAGAGACTTAGAGCAAACTGTCAGAGCTCTCCATCTCACCCAACAGCAGGGGATGTTGCCAGGGAGCATCTCTCCATTGCTCAGTCCCTCTCCTGCCTCCCAGGCCTGCTCAGAGTGTGCAGAGCTGAGCAAGGTGCTCCTGGGCTTACTGGGTCCGCAGGAGAGTGAAAGGGAAGCTCATCTAACACACCCCATGCTCAGTTTAGCAGCATATAGAACAACTCCTCTGAGTGTGAGTTGGTGTGTAGCACATCTGTAACCTTTCTCTGGGTAACTGTTGTGGCGTTTTCTGCAGCAGCAGTGGGCAAACCCCTGGTGTTGGAGCAGACTTTGGTTCAGGGTGGTGTTGGCAGGGCACCTTTGGACCTACGTGCATTGGGGGCGATGGAGCAGCCCCTCTGCTCAGGCTCGAATCAGCAGCGACAGGGCATCAGAAGACTGCTCTGGAGTGAGACAAACCTGCCTCTGCAGGGCTCTGGCTGCAGAGTCACAGCAGCAGCTCTGCTCCCCTGATCCATGTGGAAAGGCCCATGACATCCCAGAGCCTGAGTGCTGCCATGCTTCAGGTGTACTGACCTCAGTGCAGCTTTCTTTTTCCTCCTCACCCTTTCTTCTCCTTTTTATTGTGCTGCCATCTCTGACTGCTTGGGCTCCTACCTTGCTGGGATGTTTTCTTACAAGAGCCAGCACATCTGTGGGGACCTGGGCTGCCTGCAGAACAGGAACATCTTCTGCACCGAAGAGCTGGGCATAGCTGGATGGAGAGGTGGACACCTTTAGGAATGCTGGTGCTGCAGCCGGAGGCAGGGAGGACAAGGTGTGCAAATGCCCTGGGTGACACCCATGGTTCCCAGCAGGTCCTCTCCAGTGTCTCTCTGAGAATATATAATCACAGACCTGGAAATGAGACTCAGACTGATCCTGTGCCCGGTGCAGAGGATGCACTGCAGCAGCTTTGGCTGGGTGACAGCAGATACCCGAGGTGTGAGAAAGCACAAGCAGGGACACTTCCCACTGCTGGTTGTGGTCCTGGCAGGGGACTTGCAGAGCCCGAAATCCGACTTCTCCCGGGAGAAGAGTGTAATGCTCAGTGCTTTGCTCCTGTTTTTATTCAGAGCCAGAAATCAAAGTCCAGAGTGGTGCTTCTCCAGCCAGAATCATTGAAAGGCACTTGCTGTTGTTTTAGGGCCAATATTTAACTTGTGCCTTCCATGAGGAATGCCTGTTAGACTCCAAATATTTGCCTTAAGGAAGAAGTTTGAGGGAAGAATGTCCAGTGCTGGCAGGGAAGCAGGAGGGATTCAGGAAATGAGTTTAAGGCTGTGCATGTCCAGGTCTGTATGGAACAGCCTGTGTTCTCTCTGGCACGGCCCTGGCAGGTACGAGGCAGCTCTGGCTGAGCCGCGGTGCGGGAATGGCTGGGAGGAAATGTTTGTGTGCTCCAGCGCTGGAGCACAGGGCGTGTCTGCTCCCACAGCCCCAGTCCTGCGCTGCCAAGGGGATTTAAAGGCATAGGCTTGGAGCTGCTCTGCAGCTGGGGCTGGTGTGGGCAGCCAGGCTGAACTTCCCGATAAAAGCAGCTTATCAGAAAAGAAATGCTCTGCTGCTTTTGCTTTCGCTGTGGTCTGTGGTGGCAAGGCTTCATTAGCTGTGAAATCCTCTGCAGTGGATCCTGCTAATGGCAGGATTTCCCGTTCCCTGGGCTGGCTTGATGAGGTGCTCATGGCTTCTCCTCACCTTTCAGTGTGATTCTTTACCTTTCTGTGTGATCCTTCTTGCAGTGTGCCCTAAACAACGGGGTAAAGCCTGTCAGGGTTTTAGCTGCTGCTGGTTCAGTGCTGAGCTTGTCCCACGTTTCTGGGAGAGCAACTGAATGGGGCTGTGTGCTGGTGTATGGCACAATTTGGGTCAGGTTATGGTGGCATCTTGGACTGCTTGTGGTGTGTGAGGACACAGCGATGGAGAGGAGCCTGATCCTCTTCCCAGCCCCTCTCTGAGGACAGAGCAGGTTAGGAATTTTGGGTCTGGCTGGGAAGCCTGGGCTTCCTTAGCTCCATGGTAACCCTCTGCCCTGACTTGCCATGCTCTGTGCTGTTGATTGGATGCTCTTGGCCGTGCTTGGCTGTTTTATGCCTGGATACAGAGAGAACATGTTTCCTCTTGAAGCAAAACCAAAGGCACGCGGCTGTTTGCACGGGGAAGGCTTTGCCCGGGCTCCTGTGGGCAGAGCTCAGCACAGCTCTGAAAGGTTGAGAACTTCCTTGTGCCAGTGTAGCAAAAGGCCTGCAGGCAGCCCTTGGGCCCAGCCTGAAGCTGCACCAAGGAGAGCCAAGCCCAGCCAGAGCATGGCTTTGGCTCTTAGTGACAGCTTTGGTGCTGGAGAAGCAAAGAGGAGTGAGAGCCCCATCCAGCTTGGAGAATAGTGGGATGCTGGGCAGCTGTGGGAAGTCTTGGTTCCGTTCCATAATGAGAGTTGATGGGTTTAGGCCCACAAATTGGCTGCCTAATGAATGAGGGAGCCAGGGGAGCTGTATCCTGTCTGCAGGGGTTGAAAGAGGTGATGTGAACTAGAAACATGAGTAATCAACTCAAGAAAAATGAAAGGCTGGGGTTTTGGATGGAAGTGTGTACTAGAGAAGGGTGAACGTGTGTTGGCTGGGGTTTCTGGGACAAACCAGAGAAGTGAGAGCCCAGAAATGAGGGAGAAAGGACAGTCTGTTCGTGCAAATAATGTTCCAGGTATTAATAGCAGCAAGATGAAATGGGTCCTCCTGGGGGTGTATCCTGCATGTTCCTTCATTGGAACGATCCCTCTGATTTTATAAATTAAGCCCTTTGTGTAGGGTTGAAGGAAGCAGGTAAGGGGAAGGGAGGAACCAGCGAGGTTGCACTGGGTGTACCTGTTTGAGAGTCTGTCTTTTGGATGAACCCCTTGAAAGTTTCCTTTCCCAGTGCACAGCACCACCTCTTCAGCTGTAGCCAGTCCTGTGCTCTGCCTGTTTCAGTCCTGGCCTTCTCATTCCCTGCAAAATACACACAGGTGGGGGATGAGGGAAGATGAGAAAAAAACCTTTGGAATGTGCCTTTCTGATGTGGAGGTTGGTGCAAACCAGAGCAAGTCCTTAATCCACAAAGCTGTCCCAGTGCTTAATAAAAGGTCGTGAGGCTGATCCTCTGCGTGAGGGATGGAGGAGTGAAAAGATCCTGAACAGCTTGTGGTGTGACTGGGAATGGGATGTAGGTCTTTGGTCCCTCTCTTTTGAAGCTTTTCCCTCCCTGCAAGCAGCAGACTGGGGTGCTTGCCTAGGCTTTAGGAATTTGTCCCAGTTACTCTCCAGTTAGTTGGGAATCTCTGTTCTCTATCCTCTTTTTTTTTTTTTCCTCTGAGATCACAGATGCTTCCATGCCCATCTGTGTAATAAGCAGGTCGCTTCCATACCTTTGAGAGGTTGCAAGGAAAACTGTAATGGATTGAGCTGCTGATGGTCCTGTAACAGAGGGGGTGGGAAGAGGAATGCCTCGTGGATCACTCACTGCTTCCCTGAAGATGCTGCTGGCTCTTGCACGGAAGCTGATGGATGTTGTCATGCCACAGAGCATCCCTCTGCCCCAGTTATTCCGCAGGAAAGATTAATTGCACGGTGTTCTCTTTCCTCCTCATGAGGAGGAAAGCTGAGCTGTGGGTCCTGTCCTTCCTGTGGCCCTGGAATGCTGTCCCTGTTGGGTGACTGTCCCTGCTGGGGTGGAGAGCTGGGAGCCAGGGGAGCAGCAAGTCAGCTCCTGTGTGGCTCTGCAGCAGGGAAGTGGTTCCGGCATCCCAGCACATGGAGTTTGACAGCCCTTTGGGGAGAGGTTTCCCAGTGAGCCCTGCCTGGATGCTTACCCTTCCCTCCCCCTCTTGTCCCCCCCCAAATTCGTAAGGTTTGGCAGCCATTTTGAGGGGAAATGTGTGGGGCTTGGAGCAGCCTGGGGAAGAAAGCAGAGGGGAAAATGTGGGACAGCTCAGCTTGGCAGAACTGCAGCTCTGCCACCCAGAAATGGAAACAGCCCTTGTCACCACTGGGAATGACATCCCTTCCACCCACCCTGCTCTGGGACTGTCCAGGACAAAGGGCCTGCTCTGGAGCAAAGGGACTGGGCTAGGACAGAGCTGAGTTGATGTCATTCCCCCTTTCTGTGTGACCCTAGGAGACGTGGGGAAGTTGTGATTAACTGTGGTTTGGTGATTGAAGAGAGAACTGCATCCAGGCACCCCTTTTTTCCCCGCCTTGCCTCGCAAAAGGCCACCCCAGATCTGCCAGTGCAGCTGCTTCCTAACCTGGTTCTGTCAAGAGGATATGGGTTAAGGGAAAAAAAAAAATCCTACAATTAAAAGTGTTTCTGCCAACCCAGATCCTGCTGACAGAAAAGGGGTTGGTAGCGCTACACACATGACAGGAGGCCAAGCAGATCTGTGCAGAGTGACAGTCCCCAGATGGCTGAGGAGCAGGGAACCCTGCTGGCACACACAGCTTTCGCCATTGCAGTGCTCAGGTCTTTGGCAGCCAGGCTGGAATTGTTCTGAATCCACTGAGTTGGAGTCTTTGTGGGTCTGTTTCCCCCTTTAAACTGTGGCTGGTGTGTACATGTGTAAACCCCTTCCGGAAACCCCTTCCAGAGTACTCAACTCGCCCCTTGCCCCCATTCCCTGTGGGATGAGTAGCTATCCCACATCTTGGAGGTGGGAGATGGAGCTGTGGTTTTCATTTCTCCAGTGCTGCATGTTGTCTCTGCCTCTTCTTCCCCTGGTCCCAGGCAGGGCTGGGAAGGAGCCCTGTTGCTTGCTGTTGTCCATGGGAAGTGGTCACAGAATTCCTGAATCAGTTAGGCTGGAAAAGACCCCTGAGATCAAGTCCAGCCTGTGACCAATCCCCACCTTGTCACCCAGCCCAGAGCACTGAGTGCCAAGTCCAGTCTTTCCTTAAACACCTTCAGAGGTGTTCAGACTCCACCACCTCCCTGGGCAGCCCCTTGCAATATTTAACAATCCTTTTTAAGAAGATTTCCTCCTGATATGCAGCCTTTGTTGATGAAGGTGACGGGGAAAAGCTGTCTGGTTTCTCAGAGCCACCCAAGTGGGTTTTGGCTCTCCTGTAAGGAATTGGTTGCTTTGCCAAACAAAATTCCCTGCCCCTCACTGGGGCTGCCCAGAGCTGCTGGGCTGATGGATGGCACCTTCTCCTGGCTGAGCTTTTGAATACCCTGCAAGTGCTTCCAGTGCCACTCTCACTCTGCACTGGGTTCTCTGGGTGGTACAGAACAGCTCACCCTCCCTCTCGGTTGTTGGATTGTCACTCTCCCACACCTCTATGGTGACAGCCTTGGAGTGGCCCAGCTGGCTGCTGTCCCTCTATCCCCTGGCAGGAGGGCAGCAACTCTTAAGAGGTGGTGGCTGCTCGGGATGGCACTGGTGAGGTGGAGTCAGGAGGAGGAGGAGGAGGAGGGAAGTGCTGGCTGCAGGCATCTGCTCCGTCCGCCTCCTGGAAATGTGAACCAGGAAACAAATCTGAAACCAATCTGGCCATCACCAGGTCAGGTCTCTGACCCACTCCCGGGGCTGTGCCAGGTTACTGCCCTGTGCCAGGTTACTGCCTTGCCTGGAGAAGACACCTGTGGTCAGGGCCAGCATCCCTGCAGGTGACCTTGGAGGGCACAGCAGCCTTTGGGAACTGGGCTTTTCTGCCTCTTCTGCCACCACTTTCTGTGTGACGTGTGGCAGTGTTGTTCCTCAGTTCCCTCTTCGGAACTGACACTTCCTTGGTGACCTACTCTGAGGCAGCTGCTGCAAGGAGCGAGGTAAGAGCTGGGGGGACATTGGTCTGGAAAGCCCCTGGAGCCTGTGACGAGGGACATCAGGAAGATAAGATGGCTAATGCTGCTGCTTGGATGGTTTCCCAGCTTGCTGGGAGGGAAGGAGGTGTGTGTCCAGCCCCAGGAGCCATATGGTGTGGATGCCAGCACAGGAGAGTGGATGGGGTCTCTTCTGGGGTGTCCCACCTGGGGTGTCATGTACAGAATTTGAAATGGCAGCATCCGCACCTGGTATCATCCGATCTCCCTGGTGGCCTGGACTTTCCTGGAACAGAGGGGGTTTTCTCATGCATGGCTGCTTGGAAAGCTGTGGTTCAGATAAGATAAGGCAGTCTGTTTAGCCATGCAGCAGCTTGGGCAGCAGGGATGTCCTGCCCTCCAGAGATGGTGGTTTCCAGAAGACTGAACGTCACCTGTGTCCCTGGCACAGAAATTGTCAGGCTGGTGCAATGTGCTGATGGTATCCCTCAAGATTCCTTCTCTGTCCTGTGTTGGGATTCCCCTGCTCCCTGTGCCATGCACAGGAGCGGCTGTGCCAGGATCCGCTTGTTCTCTGTGCTGTGTACATGAGGAGGCCATGCAGACAGAGTGGAGGGAGTGGTTTTGCTCATTGTGTGGCTGCTTAGAGGCTGCAGGGAAGGGAAATGGAACCACTTCTAGTTCTCTGCTGAATTTTGATCTCCTCCTCCCTGGAAGTTGGGAGTGAGCTGGGATACCCTGGGTTGTTCAGTGATGTTGAGCCATTTGTGCTGTGGGGAGGCCCATGTTGTGAGTGTCTGGGGGCAGCAGTCTGTTCCCAGTCTCCTGCTCCTGAGGTTATTTAGGAGCTGTTCCAAAGGCTGTGGGGAGGAACAGGTCCTGAGCGTGTCCCTGTGGTGTCCCACTCCATGAGGAGCAGAGTGTCAGGCTCACCTGTGCTGGTTTTCAGTCAAGCTCCTCTGTGGGGAGGAAATCTCTTCCAGGTGGATGAAAGGTTTTCATACTCATCTTAGGCTTGGAGGAGGAAAGGAAGGGAAGGGAGACATGCTTATCCAGGAATTTGCTTTTGTTGTGGGAAAGGTATTGGGAAATGTCCCTTATCCTTTGGAGAGCAAAAGCTGATCCCCTCATCCTGGCTTCAGCTGATCCTTCGCAACGCCGGAAGGAGCACATGTGGGATTTGAGGCTGTGGGATCTCTGAGGACATCCTTGAATGTGATGAATTGTTCTTCCTCTGCTCTTGCACGTCTCCCACCACTTGACAGCAGTCCCTGTGAGACAGCGCTTGGATGGCCCTGTCATCCCTTGTCCTCCCTGCTGCTGGCCCGTGGGATGCCGGTGCGGTTTGTGCTCTGGAAGCAGGGCTGTCCCACGAGGAGCTCTCCCACGGTGTGTGGGGGGACATCTCACCCCATCCTGTGCTCAGACCCTCTGACTCACACACACCAAAACGCCTCTGCCTGGGCTTCCTCTGGAGCCTCATCCTGCTGTGCCGAGGATGGATCATCCCGTGGGCAGTGTCCCCCTCCAGAGATGCCCACGGCACCAGCGCAGAGGCTCCCGCAGGAGAGGGGGTGGATGGGAGGCAGGGCTGGCAGGGGAGAGCAGTGTTCCCCCAGGGACCCCCAAGGGACAGAGCAGGCCATAACTCAGGGAGTTGGGGGCTGCAGGGGGTTCCCTTCGTCGCTGTCTGAGAGCTGCTCTCAGCTTTCCCATGCGTGGGAATTGATAAAGGAGTTGATAAAGCTGTGTCAGCAGGGAGCTGTTGAGTCATGCACTGGCTTCACTGGTGGCTGAGGGTCCAGGGCTGCCTGCCACAGGTGGGGGCTCACTCTGTAGCTTGAGGGAAGGGGTGACAATGGCACTGCAGCCCCTCCTGGGGCATTCTCTCCTGTGAGAATGGCTGCTGTCATGCCCTGCCTCAGTTTCTGTCCTCAGGGGCCTGTGGCTGCATAAAGGAGGAAGCTTTTGCCCCAGAGCCTTCTCAGTGGGCTGTAGTGGAGAATGTGGACCCTGCTCTCCCTTCAGTGGAGTGGAGAGAAGCAATGACACCATGCACAATGTTGTGTGTTAGATGAGGCTTTGTGATGGACTGGCCTTGTGGTGATGTTTGGGCTGACTGAGAGCAGGGTGCCTTCCCATCTCCCTGCTTTGGTGGGAGGAACTGATTTCATGGGCTGGGATTCAGAGCTCTCCAGGCATTTGCTGTTTCAACCATCTGACTTGACACTAATGTTTAAATACATGTGTGTGCTGTCGTGCATTACTGAAAATTCAAGGGAGGGAGGGAAGACCCCCAAGTTTAACAGCAAGCAGGGCAGAGCGGCCTGGATGCCAGGCTGGGAAATAAGCCCATCGCAGTGTGTTAGGAAGCAGAGAGTCACTTGCCAAGACAGCTGCCCCCTGCTCTGGTGAGGTGTGTCAGCAATGCCAGCTCTGTGCTGTTCTCCGTGGGTCTCTGTGCCCACTGGCTCCAGGGGATGCCAAGCAGGTGGGCTCAGGATCAGCTCTTGGATGGGTGCACTGTGGCCTCACAGCTGTTGCAGCGTTCCTCTCTCTGCTTTGCTGGGCCATTGGCATGTTCCTCTGATGTTTCCTCCTGCTGCTGCCTGCATTTGTACCTGCTGTTCCTCTGGGCTTGCTGTCAAATCCTTTTGCAGCAGGTTGTGCCTAAGCCTTGTCCTTCAGCTGGGCATGTCCTGCAGCCCATGCCCGGAGCTCTCCAGAGGCAGGGCAGCTCTCGGCTGCGTGGCCATGGCTGCCAAGGAAAGGTGTAGCACATCTCTGGCTGCAGTGGAGGTGGGGAGGGAGCTGTTCTCCCTGGGAAGCTGATGGCAGCTCTTCTTCCACATCCATTCCCGTGCGTGCTGCCGGAAGTGCATTAAGATCCCTTATCAAGGGAAAGGCAACCAACACTTCATCTTGTTTTTATGAAAAATGTTGGCTTTTGAGGGTGTGGGAGTATTCAGGGACAGGGCTGGGGAAGTAGCGTGCTGGGAGAGATGGTCTTAACCTTATTTCAGGCTACAGCAGTGCAGGAGGAGGTGTTCCAGCCTCAGATGGAAATGCAAACTGTTGTTCCCAGCTGCTGGGTGAAAATTATCTATTTGTCTAGAAGCCTGTTTGTCCCCACTGCCTGGTGACTGTGAATCAGGCTGTGAGCTCTGGGGAGGGGAGGAGGTGGAAGGGGAACTTGCCTGCTCAGAAAACTGACATGTGAACACAGTGCTTTCCTGCCTGGTTCTTGTGGCCTGGCACAGGGACCATCACGGCCAGGCCGGCGATGTGGGTTATAGTGGTGATGAATTTGTGTTTGTGGCATATGTGGGATCATCCCTTTCACAAAAAGGCATTTGGAGGGGAGTCTTACAGCTGCCACCTGAACCTGAAGTTAAATGTGCTCTCAAAACTTCTGTGGAGCTGGGGATGGAGAAGGCTCAGCAATGCCTGTTCCAGATGTGCTCGTGCAGCTCCCATTCCTCACCAGCCAGCCACCCTTCGGCTGGATCCCCATGGTCCTGCAGGACAGGCAGGCACTTGGAGCATACCTCAATCTGCCCTTGTTCAACCTCCCGGGGACATAAAAAGGTTCCTGAGCTGTCAAAGTTTTGGGTTTTTTTCCCCACAGCAGCCAGCAGCAGAGGTTGAGGTATGGGATAGGGCTGCCTGCCCTGAAGGTGCTGTGGGCTGTGTAGGCTGTGCTCAGCAGCTGTGTGAGCAGCAGCTCTCCTTGGGCTTCTCTGCCTCCCTGGGCACAGATGTGACTCAGTGATTTGGGACCTGCTTGCAGTCAAAGCCTGTTTTGGAGAGAGTTACCAGGCGTGAAAGCAAAGCTCGGGTTTTGCAGGAGGTGAGCACTGGGGACCTGCCCTTTCCCAGTGTGTCACTCAGATCTGCCTGGGTTGTTCTGCTCTGAAACCTCTCAGGTTTGGTGTTGTGCAGCTGAGTCTTGGGCTTTATGCTCTGGGCAGGAGTTGATTAAAAGCAATGTTGGGCCTTGACTAGAAAGGAAACCTTTGCAGGCTCCTTCCCAAGATGAGCACGCCTGTGATAATGAAATCCATGCAAGAAGTGGGCAGGATGGGGCTGGTTGGAAAATGTAAATGTAAATGTATGGAGGGGGGAGCAGAAGAAGCAAAAGGCATGGGACTGGTAAACAGCTTTTTGCTGGCCAACTACTGTGGACTTTTGGAAGGCAGCTGGTTCCTCTGCAGCTCGGTTTTCCAGCAGCAGCATGGATTTAATTAGTCTCCGGTGTCTCCCTGGAGCTTGCTGCGTTGGGGATGTATTGTCTCGTTTAAATGGAAAACCCCGTGGCAGAGCCGCCAAACCCAGCGCATGTGAGGGGCTGAGGGCCGGGACCACTGGGTTGAGGCAGTGGCTGTGTGAGAAATGCCTGAGTGGATCCAGCTCCTGCCGTGGCGAGCGGGGGCTTGAGAGGCAGCGTCACATCTTGGCCGGGATGGCTGCGCGTGTCCCGCGGAAACGCCGGAGCAGATGGGAAGGGACAAAGCGCTGGGAACTGGACTCTGCTGTCCTTTTAAGGTCTCCCAGCCAGGGACTCGGCTTTGTCCATAATGAACTTCCTTTCTTCCAGTGCTGCTAACTCTGCCTTAGTAAAACTGAAACCACTTTGACATCTTAATTGGCTTTTTCTGCATTGAACTGGTGAGACAGACTCTGCAGAATTGCTGCACGGGCGGAAATCAAACCTGTGCCGTTGTTGTGCAGAAGGAGGTTTCCTGCTCTGGTTACCTGTCTGCTACCTGTGCCCTTCCTCTTACGGTAAGAGCAAAGCAAGTTGCGGTTCCCCAGACAGAAACTTTCCCGTGTGAGCAGGGACACCAGAGTGACCGTGGCATGAGCAGTGGGGCAGGGGGCTGGAGCAGGAGTTGGGTCATTTGCTCATCTTGATGTCTTCCAGTTCCATGCCAGAACTTTTCCTGGCCCAGCAGCCCTGAGGATGGCTGTTGCTGGTCATGGAGAAGGGATTCTGGAGTGGAAAGTGCTGGTAACATCCCACAGGCATCATGGCAGGGCTGGGTGGGAAGGTGGGAATCAGGTACCAAAAGCAACCAGGGGTTTTGCATTCCCACTACCCCACAGTGCTTTGGTGGTGTTGTTTCCACGCAGTGGATCTGGCATGGGGACCGTGGGATTGGGTCCCAAGAGTCACATGGCCAAGAACTGGGAAGTGGCTGCCCTTGGGCTTCATTGGGCACAATCACATCAGAAAAGGTGTAAATCAGACCCCCTTTGTGGGGTCCATAAGGTCAACCAAAGAGCTGCTTCCTTTCAAGTCATTTCTTGAAGAGCTTCAGTGTGTTTTCTGGTTATGAATTCTGTGGGTGGAAGTTTAAATTTGTGCCTGATGAGCCCAAAAATGGTGAATCAACTCTCTTGGGCACTTTGTTCGTGGATGGGTTTGTCTGACTTGGGCTGGGTTTGTTATTTCCAGACTAGTTTTCAGATCTGGTCTTATTTTAGCATGTGTGTATTTACTGTTATTATTTTTCCTAGAGAAGTATTTTCAGCTTTTTCTTTGGTTCCTGTGCTGCTGCTGAAATTTCCGTCGTGGTATTTCCAGCTCCTTGGTGGAGCACAGTTAATATTTTCCATCCAGGTGTAGCTGCTTTGGATGGGGATCCAAGGAAAAGAGTGAAATTTTGCACTGGGCTGGGAGTGAACTGGCAGCTCACTGGCAGCAAGAGTGGAGATGCTTCATGGGTTTGTTTGGGTTTTTTGTGGCTGCTAAGAGATTTAGAAGTGTTCTTATTCTGCAGGCTGGTTTCAAAAACATGAGGATCTGGGTTGTTCTGAATTCAGGTGTTCAGCATCTGAGTTCTGAATTTGGACTGTCCAAAGCACATTGATTTCATTTCTGCTCATATGAACAGGGAGCAAATGTTCATCAAACAGTCCCGCTCCTGTTGGTTGAAGAGGGGCCTGGTTCCTCCTTGGATATTTTTGGGTGCAAAATAATTCCTGCTGACCTGCTGCTGGAAAGCTGACACTGTGCACACACATCCTGCTGCAGGGCAGGGATTCTCCTCGTCCACCCTGAGCTGTGGTGTGAGCAGTGAGACTTTGGGGTGAAGTTCTCCAGCTGCTGCTCCAGGGACGTTCTGGCACGTGGCTTGTACAGCCCTTCTGGGCTCATCTCAAGAGGAGGAAATTTCTTGGTTTAAGATCCCATCAGTGTTGGGAATTCACACCAGCTCTTGAGTTGTGCCTTGTGGTTCTGTTTCACAGAAAACTCTGCTACTTGTGGTTTGCCCCCATTTTTTACTTCTTATTTAATTCATTATGTTTAGAGAACAGTTTTGGTTTTGCTTCCACTCCTTTTAGGAGCCCTTGCATGGGAGGATGCTGTACCTGCTCTAGGTCCATGGGCACACCCAGCTCATGGGCAGCAGGAGTCTGGAGTGGTTGGGGACAATCATGACTGGTGCTGGAGTTTGAGGAAAGGCTGAAATTTTGCTTTTTAGGCAGCCTGATGGTTTTGAATGTCACCTGGTGTCCTTTAGAGATCTCTGTGAAACCACGTGCACATCATTACTGGATGTGTGTTATGAGAATCTGCTTGTAGGTGAGACTCCGAGGTGGGAAGCAGGACCTTTCCTTCAGCAGAAGCATTTCCCTGCTGCCTTGTTGAAAGTCTGCTCTTCTTGTTGTTACAGAGGGAATGGTATGGCACAAACATTTAAAAAAAAAATTGAAAATTCATAGGAATCCATTAAAAAGCCATATTTGGGTTCAGAGGCTGGGAGAAAATAACTTTGAAACAATTCGGAGCTTGATTTGTTGTAGGTTAAGAGCTGACCAGAGTTCACAGTGTCATAAAAGTCTCCTGGGGAAGGGAATAGCCAGTAACAAGAGAACATTTCTAATTTAGTGAAAAGTTTAATAGACATGAGAGCTGGAAGGGGAAGGCTGAAATAAAAATCCATCTTCTTCACAGCACAGCTTAACTCTGGGGGAAAAAAAGAAATGCTTTATTATTTTTCTAATGATTTTTTTAATCTTTTCTTTTTAATCCTGGTGGTTTTGTGACTTGGATGTTTTTTTGGATGTGGCTGAGAGCCATGGATGGATACCTGGGTGAAACCCTGAGGTGTTGGGGCTGACTGATGGCCTGTGCTGGGAGCAGGGAGCACCTGCACGTGGTAACTGCTTTAGTGTCTGACGGGCTCAGCACGTTCCTGCCTCGTTTGCTGGAGTCATTTCTGTTTGTTCTGTGTTACCGGTGTGGCTGGAGGTGATGCTGTGTATGGTTGTTTGCTCGCAGAGTGGATTTATGTTTTTAATTCCGGTGCTGGGAGCGCTGTTGGCTGTGCCCATCCCCGGGGCCAGGCAGGGAGGGCCAGAGCCTGGCTGTGGTGCACTGGCCAGGCTGGAGGAGCCAGGAGTGCCCTGTGCCCACTGCTCTGGGATCCTCTCCCCTCACAGACACACCATGCTCTCAGTAAAGAGCTGGCAAGCCAGGAAGGGAGGGGAGCTTTGAAACAAGGATGCTGGGATCATGTTGGATTAAAAGCTTTGCTGCCACAGTTCAGGGTTTTTGTGGGTTGGTTGTTTCTGGGTTTTTTTTTTTTTCCCTGAACACTAGAAGAAATTCTGGTAGAAACATTAGCCTTGGCTTTATTGTTGTCTTCTTTTCAAGAAAAAACCTGGATGGAAGAAAACATGTTTTGGACAAATTACCCATGCAGATTTCTTGTAAATATTGGGGGGGGGGGCAAAGCAAAACCCCACTGTTTTCTTTTGCTGAGGAGGGAGAGCAGCCAGCACTGTCAGTGCTTGAGACGCTGCTGGTGCAGTGGCCATGGTGACAGAGCCATGTCTGCCATGTCATCGATGACTCAGCCTGGTGGCACTGCAAGGATGAGCCGGGGTCGTGTTCGGGGGATGAGGGATGCAGCGGATTCAGGAAGCAGTCAGAGAGGTGGGCTTTGGGCTGCTCTGTGGGACCGGCAGGGTGTGGGGATCCAAACAGATAATTTGTGACCATTGGGTGTTCCCTGGCATTGGCCACTGACGCTGTGTGTGGGCAGCAGCAGCACAGGTGGGGTGGGTGGGTTTCCTGGGCTGGTGTTCCTGTCTGGTGGGGCAACTCCTTCACTTCTGGGGTCTTGTCTCTGCAGATGCCTTGGAGCAGGCAGGGGGGGCTTGCTGAGCTCTCAGCACCATTCCAAAGCTGAAAAAGAGCCAAATATCTCTCCAGGCACCTCAAATGGACAAGGCTGATGCAGTGAAGTTATCCCAGTGTAACAGCAGGATGTGAAGGGCCGGGGACTCAGTACATGCCCAAATCACCAGGGAAGGGGTGGCAGAGCCAAGAGCTCTTAAATCCCTGAGGCTGAGCTGCGAGGCTCCCCCGGCTCTCGGAACGCGCTGCACGTTCCGCCCGGGTTCCCCGGTGGCTCTGCATCAGCAGTTAAGTAACAAACTATTTAACAAGAGCTTCCTGTTGTGCTGACACCAACACCAACGTACAAAGGAGCGAGCGGAGTAAACAGAGTTGTGCTGGCTCCTGCCTCACTGGAGGCTGGGAAAAGTGTTGGAGATTGGGATAGTCTGGGTACCATTGCTGCTGAACCAGACCTGCTGGGCTGGGGATGATGTTCTTGTGGCTGCACTTGGCAGAAACTGCTGGGAAGTGGCTGCTCCCAGGATTGCCTGTTTTTTAAGGAAATTTCTGGGTTGGATAAATACCGCTTCACCCCTTGCCCTGCTGCTCCAGCTGCTCCGCAGACAAGGTCCCCAGAGCAGTGCAGTCCATCTTTCGTCCTGACAGGGTGGGCACAGCTCTCCTGTGTTCACATCCAGAACTCCCTTCTCCACCAGGTTCCTCAGTCAGAGCACTGAGACTCCTGTTTTCTTGAGGGGGCCAGAACAAACCAGTCTGCCTTTGCCATAAGGAATGTTCTGCTGCCCTGGTAGGTTTGTTTGAACCTCCCGTGACTGGAGCTGTCACTGGTGTGTCCAAGGTGGAGTGAGCTCCAGGTGCTGCACAGCCCCACTACCTCTCTGGCCCACAGAGACTTCCCTGTGTTCCCTGTAGAGTCAAGATGACTTTTGTCCAAGCAGCACATCCCATGGACCTGTGTCCCAGCCTCTTCAGCTGCTGTTCCCAGCTTGGAGGAGAAGTGTGTGTCCAAGGGTGGAGGAAGCTCAGGAGATCTGTCTGGAGCCTGTTGGATGGTCACACTAAAAGTGTTGTGGTTGATGGCTCGATGTTGAAGTGGGCACCAGGGACAAGTGGTGTCCTCAAGGGTCAGTATTGGGACCAGTGCTGTTTTACATCTCTGCTGGTGGCATGGACAGTGGGACTGAGGGCACCCCAGCAAGTTTGCTTGGTGACACAGAGCTGTGTGGTGGGGTCACACCCTGGAGGGAAGGGATGGGGCAACCACAGGGACCTGGACAGGCTGGAGAGGTGGGATTGTGCCAAACTCATGAAGGTCCAAACTCCAGGTCCGGCACATGGGTTGGGACAATCCCAAGCACAAACACAGGCTGGATAGAGAATGGATGGAGATCAGCCCTGGGGAGAAGGATTTGGGAACTTTGATGGATGACAAGTTGGATGTGACCCAACCCCCTGCATTGGCAGCTGGCTTGGCTGTACCCATTGCAGGGCTCCCGTGGGAAGCCTGGTGAGGCTTTCCATGCCCCCGTGTTTTGGGAAACCTCTGTGTGGTGGCTCAGCTTTCCCTGCTCCGTCACGAGCAGGGCTGGCTGTGGCTCTGCAGGCTCAAACATGTGTTTAACAACAAACCCTTGCAGACATCATTTGGGACCGTCTGCAGCTCACTCTAAAGATGTTTTAAGACTTTGCTTTGCTTTAAGACTTTTGATCTCCCTGTAAGCTCAGCCTCTTCAACTTTTAGAATTTATTGGGATTTGGTTTCAGCTGTGTAAGGCCACTGGTTGCTTTTTGGTCTGGAGTTTTGTGTTGGGAGCCAGCTGATGGGTCATCCTTTGGGACATCGGGGTATTTGTGATTATTTTTAGCCTTTAATTGGCAGTGATCTGTACTTGGAGCTGCAGCGTGTCAAGGGCTTTTCTCTTTGTGCTCTCAAGAAGCTTTCCTTTCTCTTTCATCTGGATGCAGCTGTGTTTCCCTTCAGCTCACAGAGTGCAGAGTACATGGGGAAACCATCTCCAAGGAGCATCCCAGAGCTGGGGGGATTGGGGAGCAGCACCCAGGGACGTCGACTGCTCCAGGACACCTGCACCCTGTTCTGAACAGCACCACAGACCTGCTCCCTGACCTTCACCAGCCACTTCCCTGCTCCAGGCCGCTATTTTTTCCTTTTCTTCCCCTCTTTTGTCTTGCCCCGTTTAGCTGTAACCTCCTTTGGGCAGGAACACGGTGTGTGTGCTCATATAAAGGGCTGAGAACAATGTGCCCCAGATGGTTTGTACAAGTGCCTCCTCGGCAGCCACAGGGTTTCATTCTACAGGAAAGAAATTCTTAAAAATACAACTCCTCAGCATCTTATACTTGCAAATGTGGGCAGGAACTTCCCGAGCCTTGATATTTTGGTCCAAGTCACAGAGACAAGGGGTAGTACTAGAATTGCAGTGCTTTTCTTCTTTTAAGGAAAAAAAAACCAGCTCCCCCCAACCCCAATTCCCCTTTTTTCACCCTTACGTCTGCAGGGAAAAGCTTGTAAATGTGACTGGAGCAGCCCTGACCTGCTTAAAACCAGATGGCAAAGAAAAGGGACTCAGTATTTCAACAAAAGCACCATGAACTTCTTCTTTGGGTATCAGAGGGTGTGTGGGCTTGCCCCCTTTTTATGGAACTTTCAGTGTTTCTGAGGTTCTGTTTTGGGGGTGCTGAGGCACTTGCACTTGCCTGCAGTTTATTTCCCTTCCAGGATCCCTGGCTCGGAGCACTGCCACTGCAAACACCACAGGGCAGTGCTTATTTGCTTTAAGACCACAGCTTGCTTTGGAATTTCTTCTGCCAAACTTCAGGCCAATTCTTTTTTTTTTTCCTTATTCATCCCCCTCCCTCCCAAAGAGAGAAACAAGTTTTCTTAGTCTCATCTTGCATCAGATTTGATCCCAGGCCAACAAATCCAGCCTAGAAGGTGCTTTCCTGAGGCTGCTTGCCTCTCTGTGACCTTTTGGGTGAGGATTCCTGTGCAAAGTGAAACGATGTGGCATCAATTTTATCCAGGGAATCTTCCCCCATCGTGCTGCTGCTTGGGGGAGGATGGGTCAGGTCTGGGTCCCTGTTGCCCATCCAAAGGCTGCTATGTTTTAACAAACACAGGTTTTGTTTGCTCCAGAGCAGCGGGAGTCCTGGGATTTTACCAAAAGTTTCTGTTTCTAATTAGGTTGTTCTCAATTTTAAAGGCCAGTGATCCCTTTATGACACAGGGTGGAAAACCTGAGCAGTCACTGACACTGCACAGAAGTGGGTCCTGCTTTTGTCCTGAGGTCCAGGGAGCCACCGTGTCTCCTTGGCACTCCTGGGATGAGAAAATAAATCCCTCCCAGCCCCTGGCTCGTGCCCAGGGGAGGCTGGTGGGCAGAGTGTGAGGGAGCATCACTTGCCCTGGCCTGACTCACATGGATGCGGTTCAGTGACTTCCTTCTGCTCTGACCGCCCGGCTTTGGGAGAGGGGGAATTGCAGCGTGGCAGCCCCAGCCCGGGGGCTGGGCTGTGGCCTCGCTGGGTGTGAATCTGGCCCAGATGCCTGAAATTGGGGTTTGGAGCTGGACCCCTCCAGGAGGGCTCCCGAGGCTCTACAGGCAGGACCAGAGTCGTGCTGTGCTGCTCCCTGCGTTTGTCTGGGCTGGGAGAAGGCAGCCCAGTCTCCCCATGCTCACAGGAAATGGGATTTAATTTTTCCCTTCTGTCTCACTTCATTGTCTGAAATTCCCTTGCAGAGGCTGGCCCATAACTCTTCAAAGAAAATAATCCCAAGCGCTGGGGCTGGAGCTCCCTCAGCTCTGGCTGTCGGCCGCCTGACTCTGTGCAAACAGTCTGGGCCTGGAATCCCCTGGGACTGAGCATAAAGGTCTGATTCAGAACGAAAACGGGTTATGGAGCAGCAGGGCCTGTGCATCACCGGCTGCTCCCCTTTCCCAGTGTGTGGCTGGAGCCATGTCCAGGGAGAGCAGCTCCCGAAACACCAGGCGAGAGCTGCCTGCCCTGGGAGCTGGGAAGCCATGGGGGAATGGCTCCCGGTGTCCAGCGGAGGTGGGAGAAGCATGAGGAGGTCGGGAGGGCAGTGCCATGTACTGAACCCGGAGCGGAAATCATTGGGGGAGCAAAGAATGAGCAGGATGTCACGTGTGGGCCGTGCGCGCTCGGGGCTGGGGCAGAACAAAGCGCAGGGAAGCCCTGCTCCTGCCGCTCCCACCCTGCTTCCTGCAGGCACGGACGGGCTGTGGGGGGAAGGGAGCATCAGGGCAGAAGCCAGCCTGTGGCTGCCCACCTTTGGGACAGCTGGAAGGCTCTGTGTGCCTCAGTTTCCCTCACTGAGGTCTGCTGGGTGCAGCAGGATGGTTCCTGGGTGTTGGCGTGTTGGGGGTGGCCTTGGAGGGCCAGGCTGCTGTGCTCTAGGGATGCTCCAGAGGTGTTGGAGGGAAGCTGGAGCCTGTGGGGGCAGGAGGGGGCTCCCATCGCACAGGAAAGCCCTATTCCCCTGTGCTTGAACAGGCAGGTCCCACAGGTGGGACCCCAGCACTCTGCACCTTTGGAGCAGCTCTGGTCCCTGCCGGAGAGCAGTGGCAGTGTGCCAGGATGCTGTGGAGAGTGAGGATTCAGTGGCAGGAGAGGGCTGGGAACAGGACAGCCCCAGGGAGCAGCTCCCCTGCCCCTGGACCCTTACGCAGCCAGTTCTTCCCCCTGCTGAGCTCTGCCTTTGGTGTCATTTTCCCTCTGTTGCTCTTAGAGCTCGCACGTTTGCCTCTGTGCACCCTTGAGCACAAGCAGCTTTTTTTTGTTACTAATAGCTATTGAGAGCCAATAAAAAGTTTTATGGGGTTTGGCCAAGCGTCAGACCTTGCAGTGTGTTCATTTCCTGGAGCCGAGCTCTGGAGAGGGGGGGTTTGCTTGGATAACCCACAGGGTGAATGGGAGCCTACAGCACTGGGGGCTTTTGGGGGGCTTTTAGTGGTGTCACAGGGGCCCAGAGAGGAGCAGAGGAAGGTGGTGAGGGGGAGAGTGGGGAGGACAAGGAGGGGTGGGAGCCTGGCAGGGGTCAAGCTGGGAGCAAAACCAGAGTAGGGAGAAATGGAGGTGTGTGTGTGTCTCTCTCATGCCCTCCCAGTTTGTGCCCAGCTCCTGCTTGACTCCCTCTGTCCCATTTCCTGCCTGTCCGTCCTGCTTCCCATACGGGCACCCCTGTGAGGGGGGACCCAGCCTGACCTTCCCGCAGTGCACGGGGAGTCCCACTGTGGTGGAGTGCTGGGGGGATGGAGAGCGCAGCTCCTGCTTGGGAACCCAGTTCCTTGAGCATGGAGCTGGTCAGTGGTTCTTTTCGTCTCAGCCTTGTCTCCAGAAGGAAGCAAGGGGCAGGTTTGGCCTCTGTGTTGGGCTGTTGTACCCACATGAACACAGGCAGCTGCACAGGGATGTGTGTGGGGCTGGTGTCATGGGATCATGGAACAGTTTGGGTTGGAGGGACCTTTAAAAGTCACCTCATCCAACCCCTGCCATGAGCAGGGCTCTGTGAACAGGAAGGAGCTCTGTGGTTCAGAGGGCTGAGCTGAGTCCTGCTTACTTGTGAGAGACGAGGGGAACCTGGATGAACTCCTCCCAGCAGCCTCGCTGTGGGAGCACACAAGGCAGGCTGCGTGCTGCACCCCTGAGCAAACAAGCTCCCATGGTCCTCAGTTGCTCTGGCAAGTGTCACAGCATTGGCCCAGGCTGCAGCCAAGGGGCCTCGCTCCCAGCTTTGCAATTAAAATCAAGGTTGGTTGATAAGAGCAGAGGAAGAGGCAGTGGGTGTTAGTAAGTTCCTGTTTGCCAGTGGCTGTTTTCCTCCAGCCCAGGTGGGCTGTGGTGGTAGCCCTGAGTGGCCATGGCACAGAAACTGTGTCCTGGGCAGTGGCACTGGCACAAGACCCTGGCCCCCCACAGCAGAGGCTGCTGCTGGAATGGGAAGGGCTTTGACTCCACTGCCCCCTGTCCCTGGATCCACAGGGACCCTCCCAGCCAAGGGAACATCCTTTTCCCTCCGTGGGAAGCCCCACACCTGGCATGGTGTGCCCCATAACACGGGGTTCACATGTGTCCTCTGCTCTTGGGGGCTCTCAGAGTCCCTGGCTGGTGCCTCCGAATGCCTCCAGAGGCTGCCAGCAGCCCTTCCCCATGGGGACAGTTTGTTTGTCCCCATGTCACTCTCAGCTGGCTCCCACAGAGACATCACCGTTTCACCTCTGTCTGACCAAGCTTTTTTAAAATGTATTCATTTATTTATTTAAACCAACATGTCAGACATGGGGCACTCTGATGATCCTGATACTGATCCCAGGTTCTCCCACCCCTCAGCTGCGGCACTGTTGTTGATGTGGGAATTGTCTGTGATGCAGGGAAGGTGCTAGAGGGGCTCTGTGGAGCTGAGGGCAGGAGCCCACAATGCTCTGTTGTTCTCTGCCTCCTCATACTGATCTTCTCCCTCTCCTTTTCCACAGCTGGGAGACCGAGGAGCTGCGCTGGGAGGACCCTGTCCGCAGGATGTTCTCTCCACCAAAGAACTCCCTGTGACCGGCGATGATGACAGTCCCGGCGGGACCTTGGGAAGCACTAACATTTCAGTAGCCCAGCAGCCGTGGACGGCCTCTTACCCCTCCTTCTCCAGACCCCGCCCTCCCACCGCTCACCGGGATGGTGTATTAACCAAGAGGAACCCTGCTTCTTTCCTCCTCACCCTTCCATTTTCGGCAGCTCTGGGATTTGTATGGCAGCAGCGTAACCGTGGAGAGGCCGGGGTATCACAAACTTATGGATTTTGATAAGAGAGGAGGGAAAGGGGAGCTGGAGGAAGGTAAAAGGATGTCCAAGACAGGTGGAGGAAGGAGTGGTCATGGAGGCCGGGGTGCTGGAACCAACTCGGGAGTCTTAATGGTGGGTCCCAACTTCCGTGTCGGCAAGAAGATTGGATGCGGCAATTTCGGGGAGCTCCGTCTAGGTGAGAAGGGTCGTCTTTGTCCTCACTGTACCCACTCGTGCCAGGATTGACTGGGCATCCTCCTCCTGCAGCAGGAGGAGCTGGCACAAGGCCATGGGCACTGGGGTGCTGACCAGCCACGCAGTGTTGAAGCATTACCCTTTGCAGGCAGCCCCTGTTCCTTCACAGAGGTTCCGCTTTCTTAATCCTTTCACACTGTGCTTGATCTACCAAGGCCCATCCCAGCCTGAAGGACTGATTGCAGAGGTGTTTCCCAGCTCCTCCCTGTGCCTCTGGGTCTGTCAGGGAGAATGTTATTGTTCAGTTCTGTCTGTTGTAAATGCTGGCGGCCCATGTAGATCTGAGTGTCCCCCAAATCCAGGAACACTCAGTGAGGAATGATTCAGGAGATGCCACTGTGTGCTACCAAATCTCACCCCCCTTGTGCTTGGGGTGCTGCCCTCCTGCTGTGCCACATGTCTCAGGAGAGGGCATGGAGTGTGGGGGTCTGAGGGGTGTTAACTCTGCTGGAACAAACATCTGGGGAAGAAAGTGCCATGGTTTATCCCGGGTAAATTCTTCAGTTGTTGAAACTGGTTGTTTGAGAGAGTCTCCTGAAATTTTGTGCAGGGCAGAGAATGGGAGGAATAAAATCCAGCCACCTTCCATGGTCACTTTCCCATTTTGAACCAAGTTTATCAGGAAACTCCTCAACCAAACTCCTGTTTTGAGGGTGGGGATGTTGCTCCTCTCCCATGACTGGGAATGTCCCAGGAGACTTTCAGCAAGCTGTTAACCCTTTGCTTGGCATCAGGCAGCTGGGAGTGGTCTGGCAGTGCCAGGCACCTCTGTGCCAGCAGCGCAGTCTGGATGTCTCCAGGAATGCGTGTGGGCCGTGTGGGTGGAGTCCCTGCCAGCTGTAGCTTTGTCCTTGGCTGTGAGTGCCTGGGGAAGGGGCTTGTGCTCTGGAAGAGGGAAGAGAGGCAGTCCCCAGAGCCTATGACAGCCACAGACCTTGTTGCTCCGTGATATTTTAAGCTGCGTCTTCTGAAGCTGAGCTCTGAGCTAAACCTGCCCTGACCGTGGGCCCAGGGAGGAGCTGCGGCAGCCCTGGCTCGGGTGGGGTCAGTTCCCCACCTCCCTGTGTGGGGAGTTAATGTCAGCTCTTCCCGGCGTGACAGACTGGCTGGTGCCAGGCTCACCGGCCTGTCCCTGCACTTCCCGGCGCGATCACTGCGTAATTGCAGAGCTGGGGAAATGCTCTGGTCAAAATCCAGCCAAGCAGTTCCCGCATTCAGCAGCGAGGGTCTGTCCCTCCTGGTGTCCTGAAGAGCTCTGAGCCTTCCTCTAGACCCAGGGCTTGTGGAAGAAGAGATATTTGGGGATTTTGCTGCACCAGCTGCTCCTTTCAGTTCCCAGGTGGAGCTGGACACTCCTGCTGCCAGTGCCTCCCTGCGTGGCCAGTGCACAGAGAGCCCTGAGCTGTGCAGGGTCCACCTGTGTCCTCACACCTCCTTTTCCCTGCTTTCCAGGGAGCATCCTGCAGTGGATCTGTGTTTCTGGTGAGCTGATCCCAGGATCCTACTCTAGGCAGGAGGATGGGACCGTGTTGCTCTTGCCATGCTCAGCACTGAGGGTCAGTGTGACCCCCCTGCCTTGGCCTCCCCCTCGTTTTCCAGGGGCAGCACCGAGGGGACACGAGTCTCACATGGATCTGAGGAATGTCTGTCAAACTGACAGCCAGGCTGCTCCGAGCAGAGCTGCTGCAGGGGCCTGGGAGCAGTTGGGCTCGGTTTGCTCATGGCTGGAGGGACAAGCAGTGAGCTCTCGCTCCAGGGCCCCGCAGTGGTCGATTCTCACTGTGAGAGTTTGTCCTTGCCACCAGCAAGAGAAGCTTCCAGTCCCTTCACGTGGCTTTTTTGCTCTGTCACACCCTGCAGTGCCTGCCCATAACATGGTACAGGCCTGAGCACAAGATCTCATCACAGCAGTGGAAGCCACAGCTATGTGGCTTCTCTCCTAAAATCACATCTGTCTTCCTTAGGTGTGCCTTCGAACTGCATCAGGGCTCAGGAATGCTTTCAGGGTTTAGGGATTCCTCCAACTGCAGATGAATGGCAAGGGACCAGAGGGCTCCTGCTGTGAAGTGGTGGCATGAGCAGGGATGCTCCCCAGTTCTTGCTGGGCACTCAGCTTTCCCCTGGGAATAGAGGATTCAGTCCTCAAGGCTTTAGAGGCCAAACTGTAGCTCAGTGTTTAAAAGCTCCCAGATCATCTTTGGCCTTTTTCCTTTCATAGCAAAGGCCAGGAGATCTTGCAAAAACATGCCTGGAGGTGACTCCTCCAGCTCCCAGTGATGGGGATGGAGGAAGGGGAGATTGTCTTCCTCAAAAGGGTACCACTTTGCCCTATTTCTCCACCACACTGAGAGGCGCGTGGTGATCTGTCCTTAGGGTGCCTCAGCTCAGCTGCCCCAGTACAGACAAGTGTCCACTCATGTAGGAGGTGTCCACAATCAAAACTGATCTGTTTAAAGATGAAATATAAAAGAAGAATTGGCATAAGGCATTTTTGGGAAGCCAGAAGGGGAATGACGCGGGCAGGAGTTGAGGCTGCCAGGGCTGTGCATTTGGATCCTGCCTCTCCATATTCCTGCTGGCCTTGGCATCCTGGGCGATGCAGGGACGTGGTGCCAGTCCCAGTCTGGCAGTGCTGTCCGCCAGTTCTGCACCGGACCAGCGTGACTGGAGAGCTGGGCTGGGAGCTGGAGCGGGGGTCTGCACAGAGGGGAGATTTAGCTTGTGCAGGTCCTGTTACCTTTTTGTGTCCTGGTGCTTCACCCAGAGCTGGTGAGTGTTCATCCCTCCAGCTGTGGTCCAGAGCCAGCCCAGCTCCTGCTGGGCCTTTCCAGCAGCATCCCTGGGCAGTGCCTGCTGCCTGCAGCCCCCGAGCTCCCCCCTGCCCCTCTGCTGCCCACAGCCAGCCCCAGTCCATGCCAGGGTGGGACGGTGCCTTCTGAAACACAAGGCAGCAGGAAGCTGGTGGCAGCAGGGTGACTGGAGTGTGGCTGGTGGCTCGTGTGCCTGGGCACTGGGCACGGCCAAGCTGCAGCCCTGCCAGCTCCCTGCCAGCTCCCTGCACCCCGGGAGCGGGGCCAGCAATCTCCCAGAGAGGGTTTGTTGGAGCAGGTGCCCCTTAGCAGCTCCTCAGGAGTGCTTGGGATGGCCTGCAATAGGGGGAGAGGAGGAAAATCCAGACATTGAGCAGGAAGGTCAAAACTGAGCCCAAAGCTCCTGGGTGTTGTGCAGCCCTTCCCTGGTGCAGGGCTGCCTCAGAGCAGGAGCTGCCCTTAGTCCTGCCGTGCTCCCCAAGGGCCCCTTCCTGAGCCTGGCCCAAGGCTGGTGCTCCAGCCTCAGCCTAGAGCAGGGTGCAGGGAAGGATGGAGGAGCTGGCAGCGGCTGCTGCTTCTGTTCTTCCTGCAATAAACTTCTGCCAGTGTGCTTTTTGCAGCTTTTCAGTGCCTAGCCCTCTCCCCCAGCCTGCTGCATGCACTGCTGCTGGGGAAGAGGGATGGGCACTGAAAGCTGCCCCTTGGAGCTTGGAGTAACTGCAGCTGTTTTCCTTCAAAATTAAAAGTTGGAAATTAATTATTTTTTAAAGTAAACTTGAGATTTTGGAGGGAAGAACACAGAGAGTGGGTCTGTGTGCGGTGTGTGAGCCAGGAGCAGGTCACTACTACAGCTGGGCCAGGGCCGTGTCCCACTGAAGGGGACATTCCCAGGCTCTCCTGAGCTGTGGCTCTCAGGCCTGTCGCGCAGCCTCCCAGGAACACACCAGGAGTTACTTGGGGACCACAAAAGGTACCTTCTGCAAATGTGTCTGGCATCAGTGCACTGCATGTGACACCCTTCTGCCTTGGGCTCTGCAGAGACCTCCCTCTGAGGGCCTGCAGTGTGGCCAGGGGCTCAGCCACCTCCCACCATGGGTGTCTTTGGGGGCTTTGGGAGAGAGGAACCCACACAATTCCTGCTGCTCCTGCCTCCCTTGCTGAAGGCTCAGCCTTGTTTTTCCTCCGGGTTGTTTAGAGCCTCCTCAAGAGGAAGGTCAGGCTCTAAAATAACTTTTCTTCCCGTGTTCCTCCACTGCACTGCCAGGGCCTGGGAAGCCAAATTCCCATCGCAGTGCCCAGGCACAGCTCTGTTCTGCTGCTGCTGCTGCACAAAGGCTCCCAGCGTGGGCACTGTGGTGCTGTGCCAAAGGCAAGGGCAGCACCAGGCACAGGGAAAGCCTCACGTGAGGGCTGGAGCATGTCCAGAGAAGGGAACAGAGGTGGGGAAGGGGCTGGAGCACCAGGAGCATCTGAGGGGGCTCAGCATGGAGAAAAGGAGGCTCAGGGGGACCTTCAGGCTCTCCACAACTCCCTGACAGGAGGGTGCAGCCAGGGGTGGGTCAGGCTCTGCCCCCAGAGAACAAGGGACAGGATGAGAGGAAAGGGCCTCAGGCTGTGCCAAGGGAGGTTTAGATTGGATATTGGGAAAATTGCTTCACTGAAAGGGTTGTAAAGCGTTGGAACAAACTGCCCAGGGCAGTGGTGGAGTCACCATCCCTGGAAGCATTCAAAAAACATGTGGATGTGGCATTTGAGGACATGGGCTAATGTGACCATGGTGCTGGTGCTGGTTGATGGTTTGACTTGGTGATCTTAAAGGTCTTTTCCTACCTTAACAATTCCATGATTCCATGATTCTAAGCTGCTTGGCTGGGGACCCAGCTGGGAGGCCAACGCAGAGCCCTGCTCCTCCAGGGCTGCTGTGACGTGCAGGAGCAGGTGCTGGCACTGCTGCCAAATACCCGGGGAGGGGACAGCAGAGAAAGCCATGGCTGGTGTTTAGCATGCCCTGGCCCCGGGTCTGGCTTCCTGCTCCTGGCTTGGGCCTCTCTCTGATCCCACAAGCCGTGTCCTGCAGGTGCTGGCAGCTGGATTCGGAGGCACCTCCAGCACTGAGCAGGGCAAAGGCCTCTGCAACGCAAATATTTGCTTTCTGTCACCCATCTCACCTCCTTTCTCTTTTATTTCCTTTCCAAAGCACCTTTTTTGCTGTAAGTCCTGCCTGCTCGAGTCCTCCCGGGCTCTCCCTGAGCTCTGGCACATTTTGGGTGTCAAAGTTGCCCCCTTGTGAGCACTGGGCAGAGCAGGCGGCTCCAGGAGCTGGAGCAGGGAGTTCCCTGGTGTGGAAGGAATCCTCCCTCCTTGCTCTTTTGCTTTTTCTTTCCTGTTGGTTTGTTAATCTCACAGCAGGCCAATTCTGCTCTTTGCACCTTTTTTAATTCAGGAAGGGGAAGCAGAGGGTGTTGCCTTGACCAGTCTCTCTGCCCCCCATCTTGTCCATCAGCTGTGTCCAAGCCCCCCAAGGAAGGGCTGAACAAGGGGAGTATCAAATGATTTGAACTCCTTTTAAGCTGAAAGAATGCTGCCAGCTCCAGAGCCTTGTTGCTGGTAGCTCTTTGTGCCAGCCAGCCACAGGCTCCCGTGTGGTGGGGACAGGACAGGTGCCACATGACAGGGACAGGGTGGAGCTCTCCAAGCACAGCCCTGCTGGTGATTCTCCTGCCTCCATCCCTTGTCCCTCTCAGCCCTGCTGGAGATGCTCCTGCCTCTGTCCCTGCTCCCTCCCTGCTGTGCTGAGTCCCTTTTGCAGTGTCCCTTTGGCAGTTTTCCTGCCATGTTATTTTTTTCCCCCTTCAGAGCCTGCCTGACCTCCGGGAAAATCCAGCTGTGACTTTTCTGGTTGCATGTTGCTGCCCTGGAGGCAACAGTAATTGTTTTGGACTGGATTGTAGGGCCCTGTGGGCTCTCTGGAGCCACGCACAGGTCTGGGGGCTGTCCCACCTGCTCCCCAGGAAATGTCAGTCCACGATGGGACAAACCCCCCGGATCTGGCACATGCTGTGTTCGCCAGACGTTCCTCCCTCCCTCCCAAATCCCCTCCTCCCTAATCGCTGTGAAGGGATTTGCTTTATGCAGAGGCAGGAGACAGAGTGGCTTGGCAGAGGTCCCCTGGGATGGGAGAGGGTCAGGGAGGCAGCAGGATTGAGCCCCTCCTTGGCTGCAGAGCGCGTCCCTGGGAGGAGCCTCTCCATTAATATCTCCCATTCATCCCCGTTCCCGTAATCCTGCCGCCGACTGTGGCGCTCAGCAGCTGGCTCTGATGTCACCCGGCCAGGATTTATTGCTGCTTCAGGTGGAGAGCAGCAGTCGGAGCAGATGAAATCTTACGCCAGGAGGAGCTTGTTCCCTAAGCAAATTGCTTGGAGAAAATCCGAGGAGACAGATGCAGCTCCATCAGATACGCACATGGCAGGCATTGGGATCGCTGGGATCGCGTGTCTGCTGCCTCTGAGGGAACCTGCTGCTGTTAACCCCCACCTGCCCGGGCTCCTGCAGGCACGGGAAACACCCGGAGCTGTTCCGGCAAACCTTTCATCTTTGCCTTTATGGGCCTGGGCAGAGGTTGTGCTGGTGCTTCCTGGGTGTGTCCCCTTTTCCTCAGCCCCCTGGTTTTGGGGGGATGTGGGGGCACCCTGAGCTCAACCTTCCTGTGGTTATGGGTGTGAAGGGTTCCGTGCAGGTGCGGAGCCCTCCAGGAGGTCATGAACAGGGTGCTGCCTGCCACGGCTGCTCCTTCAGCTCCCCTGGGCACTCCCTGCAGCCTCCAGCTGCTCCTCGTACAGTCTGGGCTGCGCCATGGATCTGCTCCTGGCTTCTCCTGCACCCTCGGGTGGGCAGGAACATCCCCAGGGATGAGGCTGATGTATGTGCCATTCCCAGGAGTGACCCCAGCCCTGGGGCAGAGATTTCCACCTGCCTGTTGTGCCCTCAGACCGCTGCCAGCTGGCCTGCTGCTGCTGGGGGTCCCTCCCTGCCACCCTCTGCAGGGTCCCACTGCCCACAGCTCAGTGACCCTCAACTCTGGCCATGCCCCTGGAGCTCCCTCTCGCTGTGTCTGGAGAGGCACCAAGCCCCAGCCCTGTCCCTGCCTTGCCCAGTCACATCCTTGCTGCCGCCCCCTCCCAGCAGCCTCGGCTCCAGCCCCCAGGAGCCCATCCCAGAGGAATCCACATGCCCCACCTGGGGATAATTAACAGGCGTGTCACAACTCCCCGCAGTGGGTTCTGCTCCCGCTTGTGCCTTGAGGCCCCTTCAGGTGTTGTGGAGCTGTAGAACCTGTTCAGGATGTTTTTGAGCCCAGGAGCCCTCAGGGACCGCGGCGGGTGCGCGGTGGGGGTGATGCAGGGACTACTTTCCATCGCCTTTTTGTGTCTCTCCCTGCAGGAAAGAACCTCTACACAAACGAATACGTAGCTATCAAATTGGTGAGTGGCTGTCACACTGGGGAGTCCCTCCGTGCTCGGGGTGGGGGATGTTCAGGCCATGGGGGAAGGAGGTTTCTCCCCCTGCCCAGGTGTTGGGGCGGGTGGAGCGGGTTGGGATGTGATGGATGGGTGGCTGCAGGGGAGCTCCGGTCCCGCTCAGAATTGAGGGCAGGCTGGGAACACACGTCATTGCAGGTGGGGTGATCCGGGTCGGGGGGGAAGAGCTGAGTCGGCTTCTCCCAGCCCTCCCCGTGGCCCATGCTGTGCTCAGCCAGTGCCAGCAGCAGGGAGGGTGGTCCCACTGGTACCTGCTCTCCTTAATATCTACCCCAGCCCTTGGATCTCTCTGGATGGGATGATCAGGCTCCAATATGGGCTGATTTTCTCTCATCATCTCCTGAAGCTTCATCCCCATTTTATACCAGTTGCTCCCAACCCCAAATGCTCTCAGTCCAGCTGCTGCCAGCATGTGAAGGAGGTGTGTGACACCCAGACCCCCTGAATATCCTGCTCCCAACTTAACTGTTCTCCTTTCTCTCCTCCAAGGAACCCATAAAGTCCCGGGCCCCCCAGCTGCACCTGGAGTATCGGTTCTACAAACAGCTCGGCAATGCAGGTACGAGGCCGGGCTGAGCTGCCCTGGGGAGCTGCCTGCCAGGGGCACTGCTGGGAGAGAGGCTTTCCCTAAATGTGACTCTGCAACTTCACTCCCAGCTTGAGCTCCTGCCCATCTGCTCCGCAGGGAGAGGCCGGTTTTACACAGAAGCCTCGTCTAATCTTTGATCTCTTTTGATTTAGTTCTTTCCCCCCACCGCCCCCGCAGCAGAGTCAGGGATGCAGATGGAGCTGCCTCCTTCCCCCTGCTGCCGAGAGCGGAGCCAGGCTGGCTGCGCAGGGAGGGCAGTGCAGGGCCATCCCCCCTTTGCAGCCCCTGTCCCTGTTGGGCAGTGGCATGACTGCGACAGTGTGGCCCTGCTGCAGCCCTGCACAGCCCCTGCTCCATCTCTTGCAGAAGGAATTCCTCAGGTTTACTACTTTGGCCCCTGTGGGAAGTACAATGCCATGGTGTTGGAGCTGCTCGGACCCAGCCTGGAAGATCTCTTCGATCTGTGTGATCGGACCTTCACGCTCAAGACCGTCCTGATGATCGCGATCCAGCTGGTGAGCGCAGCCCCTCTGCCTCCCCTCAGCCCTGCACAGCTCACCTGCACAGCCCCCCCGGCTGCTCCGGGCACCAGGGGGATGTGTGGGCACCGTGGTCAAGCGGCCCATGTGGAATGGGGAGAAAAGCAGGGGCCAGTGCCCAGCAGATCGCAGGAGGCACTGGCTGCTGGCACATCCCAGCCCACTTTCCCCATACCTCATCCCCTCCCTCTCCTCCACCTTCTCTCCTCCTTCTCCACCCCCTCACAGCCCCTCTCTCTCTGAGCCCAGACATGCATCTCACTGTGTGTCCAGAGCATCTCACTGTGTGCCCAGGGTGCAGCTGGACTGGGGTGGTGTCCCAGAGCGGGAGGGGCCATCTGCCTGTCCCTGGGGCCGGGGCCAGGCTGAGGGGAGCAGGGGCGAGGTGGCCATAGCAGGGCCCAGGGCAGGAGGGTGCAGGACACAGGGTGGGTCTCTGCCCTGGCACTGACATGTCCTTCTGCCCCAGATCACACGGATGGAGTACGTCCACACCAAAAGCCTGATCTACAGAGATGTCAAGCCAGAGAACTTCCTGGTGGGGCGGCCGGGCAGCAAGCGGCAGCACACCATCCACATCATCGATTTTGGCCTGGCCAAAGAGTATATTGACCCCGAGACCAAAAAACACATCCCCTACCGAGAGCACAAGAGCCTGACAGGGACAGCGCGTTACATGAGCATCAACACCCACCTGGGGAAAGGTGTGTGGGCACAGGCAGCCAGCCCTGCTTCCTGAGGGACTGTGGGGCAGGGGTGCCAGAGATGGGGCTGGGGACAAGCTGCCTCCTGCTCTTCAGGGTGCTGGCAGGGCACATGGGGTGCTGCAGGATCTGAGGGGGACAGGGACGGTGGCTGTAGTGGGAACTGATCCTTGTCTCTTTGTGTCTGTCCAGAACAAAGCCGCAGGGACGACCTGGAAGCATTAGGGCACATGTTTATGTACTTCCTCCGTGGGAGCCTTCCTTGGCAAGGCCTCAAGGTAACTGCCAGCTCCTGCTGCCCCTGGATGCAGCTGCCTGTGGGTCTGGCTCTGCCCAGACACGGGGAGGGGAAAGGTTTGGCCCCTGGGTGTTGGAGGGTTGGCATCCCAGCAGCTCTGAGCTCTGTGCCAGGCCCTTGCTGTGCTGAGCAGCTGCAGGTCTCCCTATGTCCCCCCACTCTGTGGAGGTCCCAGCTGCCCTCAGAGTGGCTGTCCTGGAAACCCTGGGCTTTGTCCTCCAGACCTGCCTTGCTGAGGGAGTTCCCTGGGAAGGAGTTCCCTGGGAAGGAGTTCCCTGGGAAAGGGGGTCCAAGAAATCATACACAGTGTGACAGCACCCAGTGACTTCCCCTCCCCGGGGCGGTGCCTGGCCCTTGTGCTGACCCTCCATGTGCCCGCCAGGCTGACACGCTAAAGGAGAGGTACCAGAAGATCGGTGACACCAAAAGAGCCACCCCGGTGGAGGTGCTCTGTGAGAACTTCCCAGGTGAGAGCACTCCCCAGCCCAGCCCCCTGCCCTGAGCCCCCTGTCCCTGCCCCGCTGAGCCCCCGTGTCCCCGCAGAGGAGATGGCCACGTACCTGCGCTACGTGCGGAGGCTGGATTTTTTCGAGAAGCCCGACTACGACTACCTGAGGAAGCTCTTCACGGACTTGTTCGAGAGGAACGGTTACGTGTTCGACTACGAATACGACTGGGCAGGGAAACCTCTGGTGAGTGCTGAGGGACTGGGGGCAGTGGGCGAGGGACCCCAGGGAGCAGTGGGTTGGTGGCAGCAGCCAGGGAGGATGTGCGTTTCAGCCATCCGTGCCACACGCTGTGCCCAAGGGATCGGCTCCACCCTCCTCAGCAGTCACCAGCTCCAGCCTGGGTTAAGGCTGTGGCGTGGGAATTTGAGACTCCTGGAGCCAAGGGGACCCCAGCAGCCAGGCTGGCACCTCCCTTTTTGCCATGGGCACCCTCCATGGGCTCACTGCAGGCAGATGCCAAGTGTGGAGCTGCTGGGGTGAGGGTAGGGGCTGGCATCAGGCCCCGGTTTGGGGCATTTTGCATGTTTGGCCAGAGGTTGGATCTGGCCGCGGGGTGTTGGGAGGGCTCCGTGCTGCACTGACATTGTCCTTGTGTCCCCAGCCCACCCCCATTGGCACGATGCACAGCGAGGTGCAGGTGCAGCCCCCGAACAGAGACAAAGCACAGCCACACACCAAACACCAGGTGAGCAACAGCATGGCCTAGCTGGAGCACAGGGCCACGGGCATGGGCAGCTCAGGCTGCAGCTCCAGGAACATGGAGCCCAGCAAGGATGGAGGCAGGGTCTGGAGCATCCTTTTACTTCAGGAAAGTAAAGATGTCTGTGGGAAGAGTTCCCTCCCACAGCTCTGGGTCTGTGGCTCGCTGGAGGCCCAGGGCAGTGTCACTGTGGCCTGGCAGAAGAGGGAGGAAGCACCTGGGGTGCTGGGTGAGGCCTTGGTGCAGGCTGAGCCACCTCTGCTAAGGACAGTGTCCCCAGCACCGTGTCCCCGCAGGGTGACTCGCTGCTCTGCTTGTGGTGCCCTTCCATCGACAGGACAGTGGCATGGGGCAGGGGAGGGCAGGATTGGTGGGACAGCTTGGCAGTGTTTTGCTCCATGGCTGCCTTTACTCTGGGAACAGGCAGGGCACGGGGAGCCGAGCCTGGGACAGGGATCGGGCAGAGCTGTGTGGGAGAGGGGCCAGGCTGCCCAGACCTGCTGCAGTGCTGTGGCCTGTCCTGCTCTGGTGCAGGACACGTGGCTCTGGCACTGCTGCCGCCGAGAGCAAACCTCATGTGTTTGCCAGCAGTCCTGCACAGACCCTCATCCTCCCAAACCTCCGTGGGGGCAGAGCACCTGAAAGGGGGCTGGAGCTGGGGGTGCAGCACCCTGTCCTCCCCAGGCTGCTCCTGCCCGGCACAGGGAGCCAGTCACAACCCTGGCTGTCACTGGCAGCACTTCCTTAGGGAGAAGGAAACAGCTTTTAATCACCTCTGGCTCATTTCTGGGAACTCACTCCCAGTAGGGTCTGCTCTCTGCCTCCAGCACTGGGGAAATGCCGTGTTAGACATCCCTTCTCCAGAGCAGGGGGAAAAACAAAGCACAGAACTCCCGGAGCGTGGGAGCGGTGTCCAGCCTGGGGACACAGGGTGTCCCTGCAGCTGTGGGGCCGTGCCATGCTCACCAGGAGAGGGTTTGGCTGTGGGGCAGCTGAGGCCTGGAGGAGCAGCACAGCTCGCACCACACAGGCCCTGCCAAGAGCCACACAGTGCTGGGGACAAGGCGTCACCCGGGCCCAGCTGCAGCTCTGGCTCTGCTGCCCCAGCCCATTCCCAAACACAGCCAGAGGCCCTGCTGGGGGCTGGCTCTGCTCTGTGGGGTGGCCCTGCATGGGGCTGGCTGTGGGGAATGTGTGTGTAGGTGGCAGGGGGACACAGAGTCCCACTGTCATGGCAGGGATCGCTCTGGGAGCCGCCGGGACGGTGCTGCACGGGTGCCCTCCGCAATCACCAACTCGAGCTGCTCCGGTCATGTTTTTGCTTTTGCATGTCTTATTTTCTCGATTCCCTTTGCCACTTTTCCCACCCCTACCCTCCACTACTCCTTTCTATTCCCCATTCTCCCTCTTTTCTTTTGTTTCTTTTCATTCTGTTCCTCCTGCCTGTCGCGAGCAGCCGCCCGAGGGGACGGAGTTGTGGGATCCTCAGGCCGGTGGGCAGCCTGCCGAGGAGCCTTTGGGAGCTCACCTGGCAGCCGGCAGGCTCGGGGGGTCCGTGCAGGTACATGAAACCACGCGCCTGGGGCAGGGGCGGGCACGGGAGGGAGCGGAGCCACCCTGGGCCTCCCGCGGAGCCGGGATCAGCCCCGCTCCCCTGCCCCGGGGCTGCACATCCTGGGGTCCTGCCCCGGTTGCAGCACGTGCTGCCTGTCCCTGTGGTGCGACGGGATGTTCACAGCTCGCAGACGAGGCTGGTGCTGCTTCCCAGGGGCTGCCAGGCTCCCTTGGTGCTGCCAGGGAGAATTAGAGGGCAGTTGGAGATGGATGGACCGATGGATGGATGGGTGGATGGGTGGATGGGTGGATGGATGGGTGGGTGGATGGATGGACAGATGGACGGATGGATGGATGGACGGATGGATGGATGGACGGATGGATGGATGGAGGGATGGAGGGATGGATGGATGGATGGATGGACGGATGGACGGATGGATGGATGGATGGATGGATGCCATGCTGCAGCACGGCAGCTGGGTAGGCATTGCTCTGCCCCCAGTGCTGCATGTCTGAGCAGGGACTTCCCTGTGCCTCCTTGACTGGAGCCCTGGCTCCAAGCCCTGCTTCTCTTCCCTTCCCGGGCGTTCCTTGGCCGTGTATCCCTGCCTTAGTCCTGCCTCGGTCCTGTGCTCGCGCCGTCAGCCCCGTGCTCGCCGTCCTCACAGCCTCCCTCCTGCTGCCGCTCAGCCCCCCTTGGCCTGGGGGTTCCTCCCGCATGGATGGTGGGACATCCATGCCAGGTCCCCCTGGCTAGGCCTGCGCTGCTTCCTCTGCTTCCGTCCCCGCCGCTCTTGCTCGTTCCTGCTGCTCCGCGGTGACTGCTGGAGCTCGGCCCCAGGCTCAGGCACAGCTCCCGCTGCTGCTGTCATGGGGCCGGGCACTCCGTGGTGCCAGGCAGGCCGTGAGGCGGGGCGCTCCAAGGGATCAACTCGTGCTGCCCCACTCCTCCTGTCCCTCATCCCCTTCCTGCTCCCTGCTCCGCTCCGCAAACCCTCCTGCCGTGCTCCGCCTGCGCCCGGCACTGTGGGGGTGACGTGCCGAGGTCTCAGTGCTGGTGTCGGGGGCTGTAGCCTGACGTGGCCCTGCTGGCTGGGCACTGGCTGTCAGATGGCAGCTCCTTCGTGGGGCTGGGAGAGGCCGAGGCTCCTCACGGGGCCAAGAAGCTTGGAGAGCATTTTGCCTGTGCATCCCCAGGGAGCTCCTGGCTTTGCCTGCAGGCAGTGGGCACAGGATGGTGGTTCAGGCACCTCCCAGTTGCTTTGGTGACTCGGATGTCCTTCTGGCCCTGGCCCTGTGGCTGACCCTGCTGCCCTGGTGAGCGGGCAGGAGCTCAGGGACCCCTGAGCCCGCAGGGTGGGCACTGGGCTGAGTCTCGGGGCTGGGAAGCAGAAGTCGTGTCCAGATGCTCAGCTGTGGGAAAGGCTCTTTGGAGCTGTCAGCTTTCCCAGGCCCTGTCTCGGGCCCACGCTGGAGCTGGCTGCCAGCAAGCCCAGCGAGCCCCTCTCCTGGTGGGATGTGCAGGGGCTCCCAGGAGCTGGGATCCTCCTCTTCCTGGGGCTCTGGCCAAGGGGCTCAGACCTCTCCGTGTGATGGGGCTCTTGGGGAGAGCTCGGCAGCGAGGCTGAGCACCAGTCTGGGCAAGGGCACCGTCCTGCCACCAAGGGCACCTTGGTGCTCCCAGGGAGAGCAGCCGGGTGGTCTCCTGGGCGGCTCCTCTGCCCTGCGGGGTGGGGAAGGGCTGCAGACCCCTGGGCTGCACCTGCTGATGCCCATCTCTCCCCAGGTGATGAGCTCCACCAACGGAGAGCTGAACACAGACGACCCGACGGCAGGACATTCGAACGCCCCCATCACAGCCCCCACCGAGGTGGAGGTGACAGACGATACAAAGTAAGGCCCCAGCCCCACTGCCCCCTCGCTGGGGTGGGGCTGGAGGAGGGGTTGGCAGCTGCCCTGGGATGCCCTATCCAGTGCCCTCCAGGGAGGAACAGCCCGGCTGTCCCCTGGCACCCTGCAAGTGATGTCCCTGCAGGGCCACCACCACCCCCAGCCCTTCCCACCTCACCCTGCCCAAGGGGTGTGCCCAAGCACAGAGGGGCATTGGATGGGTCTTTTGGAGCCCCTACCTGCCCCTGGCTCTGGCCACGTGGCTGGCCTTGTGTGCCATGGCCAGTGTCACTTGCCCATTGTGCCACTTGCTGTGGCAGGTGTCACTTTTGGTGGCCATTGTGGTGCTCCCAGCCCCATCCCTGCCATATAACAGAGGCACTTCCCAGAGCAGCTCTGCCCACATGGGGCTCACCAAGGCACCGAGGGGTTTCTGTCCTCCCGGGGCTGCTGTGCCCTCTGTGCCCTAGCCCGGGTGCTGACAGGTCCCTTCTGTCCCCAGGTGCTGCTGTTTCTTCAAGAGAAGGAAGAGGAAAACCACCAAGCGTCGCAAGTGAGCTGCCGGGGCCGGGCGGAGCGGCGAGCGATGGCTCCTCTCCCTCTGGCCGTGGCTGGATCTTGACCCGCGGAGCCAACGGCCCCTCGGGCTGGACGGGGACGGGGGGGCCAGGCCGGACGGGCTCCCCCAGCACCCCACGTGCAGGTGGGGAGCGGGGCCTCCCCAAACTGCTTGTCCTTTCCTCCGCCACTCGTGGCCGTTTACTCGAACCAAGCCCAACTTCGCTGAAGTTCCTGCGTCCGTCAAACAGAAAAAAAGATAAAAGAGAAACAAACCCACGGCGTCACTTGCTTTGAGTTTATAACCGGTCTGAAATGGGGATCAACTACAGACTCTGACCCGTCGCTGTCAGAAGAAGATGAAGACAATTTCGAGAGCAGTGGGCTAAGGAGGAATTTTTTTTTTTCTGTTGCTTCTTTGTCTCTTAAGTTAATTTAAAGTGAGTCTCGGTGCAGAGTGCTGAGTCGTCAGTCTTTGACCGTCATCTTCAGTGTTACCGAATTCTGCTCTTCCTTCCGGCCCCGCCTCGCGTCCCCTGCCGGGTCCCCCTCGGTCAGTGACGAGCGTTGGGCTCCGGTCGGGCAGGGAGAGCCGGGGGCGCGCGGGGCGGGGAGAGGAAACGCGTTTACAGTTCATTTACGATGCACTTTTGCGAGCAATACAAGCGCCGTCCGGTCCCGCCGTGAGCAGGTCGGAGACTCCCAGGGGCTGGGGGACACAGGGACAGGGACGGCCGAGACCAAAGGGACCCATGAATGGCGGTGGCAGAGCAGGGAGGGGAAGCAAAGCAGCCTCGTCCCTGGTGCTGCCATGTCTTGGGGCTGGATGTTTCCATGCCAGCTGTAGGTGTGGGCAGGGGCAGCGCTTGATCGGCCTCTTGGTTTTACAGCCTGAGCCCCCCGACGCCCCGTGGATGCTCCCGGGGGGGCTGGGGCTGGGGCCGGGGCCGCGCCGGGCGGTGAAGGGCGTCGGGGTGGAGCGGCTCTGCCAATGTGGAATCCCCCCATCATGGCATCCCCCACCATGGGATCCTCCTGCCGTGGGATCCTCCCGCCAGCGCCAGGGCCCCACCTGCTCCCGGGACAGGGGGAACTGGAGTTTTTGGAACTGACACACAGACACCCCCACATCCCCCCTGCTCCTCGCCACCCCCAGGGCACTGCAGCTCCCCACGTGACTGACCCCGTGGGCTGTCGTGTGTATTGATCGTGACACATTGTGGGGGGACACACTTATCTTTTACCAAAACCCTGTTGTTCTGCCCCAAGAGAGGGGCTGAGGCTGTGCTGGGGGGTGGGGGAGGGATGGGACCATCTGTGGCTGCTTCGAAACATTTGTCCAAACTGACCATCTCGGGGGGGGCTGGAGGCCCCGGATTGTGGAGGGGCTGGGGGGGCGTGGGGGTCTCCCATGGGGCCTTGGGGAGGGCACTGCACCAGGGCCCCTCTTCATCCTAAATTCGGGATTGACCCTGGCTTTGGCTTTTCCGGGCTGCGGCAGCCGGAGCGGCCCCAGCTGCTGCTGCGTCCCTGGCCACGGCGGGAAGGGGACGTGCAACGTTTGACCTCGTGTCCCCAGCGAGGCGAACAAACGAATTTTAAAAATCGCCTTAAAATTTTCACTGGAAGTGGCCCCTTGTCAGCGCGTCGGCTCAGAGCAGCCCCGGCGGAGGCCGAAGAGGAGCCGCGGAGGGGAAGGGACGCGGCCACGAGGGAGTGCCCGGCTCTGTCCGCACACCCTCGGCCGCCGGGGCCGTGGCCCGAGCCCGGGGACTCTCTGTCCTTCCAGCGAGGAGTCCAAATACTGCGATTGTACGTGAGAGCGTTTGTTCCATTGCGAGTTTAGTTACTGCTTTAAAACCAAGTGTACAGAAATGGCATTTCAATTTCTCTGATGCTTCCTGGAAGCCATAGAATTTAGGGGCTTTTTTTTTTTTTAATAAAAACAAAAAAATAAAATAAAAAAAAATCTTTAAAACCCAATACGTTCTTCTGTGCTTCACTGTGTGCCTCCCAAGGGAGGGGACACTGCCCAAGCAGCCCCTTTTTGTTGGGGGCTCCCTCAGCATGGGGTGGGAGCAGCCCCAGCCCCTTGCAGGAGCTCCCTACCCAGGAGCCATTCCTGGAGCAGCAGGAAGAAAATCTGGGGGGCACAGGTCAGGGCAACAGCGGCAAAGCCAATGCAAGGCCCCAAGGCTGAGCTCCAGCACAGCCTGGAGGGGGGAAGCTGCTCCTTGCCCAGGGGCTCACGTTCACCACAGCACCCTCCAGGCAAAGGGCAGGGCCTGGCAGCCCCGCGGGGCTGTGCTGGGGCAGAGCCCAGCGCTCATCCCTGCTCCAGCAGCCCCCGCACGCGGCCTCTCCGTGCTGGGAATCAGCGCAAAGGAGCTGCCTCCCACCCCGCGGCCTGGACTGGCCCCTGCAAAGGCTGAGGAAGCTTTCAGTGCTTTGTCCAAAACCTCTGATCAAGGTTCAAGAAATTCAGTCATAAAATGACATCCAACAGATCAGAGAGTTCCCACACAGTGCCCTCCTGCTGCCCTCCCACCATCACCTCATACCCTGAGGGTCTGGGCTCCCCAGCACTGACTCCTGGCTTCAGGATTCCTGAGGATCCGGCTCATCCCACAGCCCATGGATGGGGAAGCTGAGGACCCCACACCGTCGGCTGGGGGAGATGGGCCAGAAGCCAGCTCGGCCCAGATATCCCCTCCACCATTCCAGTGGCCATCCTTCTCTTCCAATCACAAAGAAACTTCGTAAAGACAACCTGGATGTCTTTATTGTTTTCCTATTTACAAATCACAAAGCTGGCCAAAAGCAGAGTGTGAACATGGGACGAGAGCATCAGATACATTCATCAATAGCACAGGAGCCGGGCCGGGCCCGCTCTGCTCGGAAGGTGACGTGGTACAACAGAATGGCTCATACTTTTGGGAACAGGCATGTCCAACAAGGAATTACATTCATCTATCTACAAAAGCCAGAATTGCATCAAACTGCGGAAAAGCCATAAGAACAGAAGTTGCTCAGGTGTAGTTCAGAGTTTGACTCCTCTCCCTCCATGACAGGACGAGCTGCCAGACCTGCCCCACGCGGGAAGGGCAGGAAGGTGGGACTGGGGAGGAGAATTTGTGTAACAAAATAATAGTGAGAACAGAACTTCCAGGGAAGAGCCAGCGGGAGGCACCCGCTGCAGCTGGGCAGGGCCAGCCCGAGCCCTGCTCTTCCCAGAGCCAAGTGCACAGCTTTGCTTCTCTCAAATTCCAATTAATTATTCCACTATTTCCACCTGTACCTGACACCCCGAGGTGCAGAACCCAGATCCGACCCCTGGGGAAGGCGCAGGCCCCGGCACAGGCCCTGGGTGCCAGCAGTGGCATTCCCATGACCTTTGGGAGAGGAGCAGTGACAAGAGCAGGCACAGGCACGGACATCCCGACAGACATGGAGCCTGGGCTGTGAATCCATCTCACAGCACTGTTTGCATTGCACAGAGTCGGGTTCAGTCACCAAGTCATGGACCCAAGGCTGGGGGTTTCTTTTCTACTTTTTTCAGTACTGGCCATATTAGAACCATCCCACCCAGAAGCAGGGTGACAATACACAGCTCACACCTCGCCCTGCGGCACAGAACACACCCTGGACATCTCTAACAGCTACTGGTGAGGAGGTGCAGGGCAATCCCAGGGTGCTGCAGCTCAGCGGAGGAGAAGACTCCGGCCAGCACAGCTCCGGGATCCTGGCTGGGGCAGCGGGATGAGGAGAAGCCATGCTCCAGCCAAGGACGGCCAGGTTTCGACTTCCAGCAGTGAAATCCAGTGGCAGCAGCTGCCCAGAGAGTGGCAACGGCTCCGTGTGCTGGAGCAGGAGGTCGGAGAAGGGGCTCTGAGGCAGCACCACCCCAGCCAGTCCCCCACAGACTCTGGCAGCTCTGGTCTCGCTGCCAGGCTGAGCTTAATTCCAGCTTCCCCTGCAGAGCAGGGGAGGAAGAGTCTTATGGTCTTCACCCGTGGGCAGTGAGGGTGGGGCTGGTCAGGCAGCCCAGGACCAGCTGCCCACTCTGTGACAGCCACGGGCTGAACAGGTACAAAGGGGTGTCTTCAAGGTCACTGAGCTCCACAGCTCAGCAGGTGATGGTTGTGATCTCTCCTGTGCCTGGCCAACAGGCACTGTGCAAACACACACCAGCACAGAGAATATTCCAGGTTTTCCTGAACCGTTTGGTAAATCCTTGTCCATCTGCTGCATTATCAGGTAACAGGCAGGTGCACGTCCAGCCTCCCTTCCTGCTTCCATGAGGACAGCAATGCACAGGAACAGAGGGAAACACATGGAAACGTGCAGGGAAACTGCAGGAATGCCTGGGAACAGGTGAGGCAGGTGCCCTTCTGCTTCAACTGACAAGCCCTGGCCCTCTGCAAAGGACAGTGGCCAGTAACAACCAGTGCTGGGGCTGCTCAGGGGTGAGCCAAGCATCACCCAGCGCTTGGAACGTGCCAGAGGTTTGGAAGCACCACCATGGGGATTCAGAATGAAGGAGGACCTGCTTGGCCAGGCTGCTGCCCCTTCCCACTGCACAGGGAGGTCACCTCGCTGTCACCAACTGCCCGAGGTGAAGATTGTCACAGATCGGTGAGAAGAGCAGGAAAAAGCCGCGGTCCCTCCAGAGAAGTTCAGGTTTGAGGTCTCCCTCAAGCCTGTGTAGTGCTGGAACAGCAAAGCCTCAGGGAAAAGGCCACTTCCCATGACTTGAAGGCGGCTGTGTGTGCTGAGGCCGCTGGGAGGGAGGGAAGGTGCCGGACACAGACTGGCCAAGCCCTGCAGTCTGGCCTGGACTGCTGAGCTGGAGCAGAGCAGGGGCCACCCAGGCCTGACCATGTTTGTCTGCAGGATCTTCTCCTCATGGCAAGTAAAACCACACCCAGAGCCACTCGTTGCCTCGCTTCTGACCGGCGGAAAAGCATCTACATTCATTACAGTCCAAAAAACGCACGTTGTTAGATAGGGTTAATCAGGAGGTGAAAAACAACAAGCCACGGACAACCTACGAATGGTACTGGGACACCAGCTGGCCTGCACTGGGACACCAGCAGGCCTGCACTGGGACACCAGCTCGCCTGGCACCTGAGAGCAGCAGCAGCACTAGCACAAGGAAGAACATGAGCTTTGAAATGATTTCACTGAGACCTTTGGCTAGTGTGGCTCCAATTGGTGTGGTCAAACTCAGCCAGAGATTTAGTTTGGGAGGTGACGGGGAAGAGTCGAGTCCAGGGCTGGCTGGGCAGCGGCACTATGTGTAGAAGATGATCTCTGGGATTTGTCCATCCTCCACGGAGGTGCCATTGTTGTTCCCAGCCGCGTAACAGAATGTAAAACAGGTTTTGGCTCCCGTTGTTGGTGATTCATGGATCACTTTGCGCAGTCCTTTGGTTCCATAGTGGGAATCTGGACCCTGCAGGGGTCATGGAAGACAAGAACAGGTCAGGACCCTGCTGCTGCCCAGGCTCTCTGGTGGATTTGGAGTTTTGGAGATCTCAGTTTCTCCCTTTTCCTCCTGCATTTGCAGGAGCTGAGCTCAATCTTACCTCTACCAGAATTTAACACTAATTTAACCAGATCTCAGCAGCTAAATATGAACTTTTTGAGGCCACTGCAGCCTGAATTACACACCTGCAGAACTGACAGCTCAGCTGGACACACCAAAAAATAACCCCATCCCCTCCTCAGTGAAACACCTGTTCAGTGCTGTGAGAAGTAAAAAACCAGCTCTGAATGCTCGTGATGAATGAACTCGTGGCAGCACCAGGTGAAGGATCACAGAGAGACCCTGGAGATTGTACCACCAGCCTCGAAGGACAAAGAGCAAGGCCCACTGAAGGCCTAAAGCAGGAGCCCTCATCTGCCTGCACCTCTCCCCACCCCATGTGGTACCTTTAGAGTAGCACAGGCTGTGTAGTTGACGTTGGGTAAAATCTCCACAGGCTCCTTGAACATGACGCGGAAGGTGTTGGATGATCCGTCACAGCTGAAGCCGGTGTCGTTCTGCCCCAGGACTGTGTTGCTGTCCGTGTGGATGATCTGCAACACAGGGTCAGCCTTTCATCTGCAGGGTTAGAGCTCTGCCAGCCCTGCACACGTGTGGCACTCCCAGATTGACCAGCCCTGTGAGGACTGCACTGTCCATTACTCCTGTCCCTCGTAAGTGCTGTGATCACAGATCCACAGAATCCCAGGTTTGGGTTGGAAGGGACCCTAAGGATCATCCACCTCCAACCCCCCTGCCATGGGCAGGGATGCCACCCACTATCCCAAACTGCTCCAAATCCTGTCCTGGCCTTGAACATTTCCAGGGATGGGGCAGCCACAGCTGCTCTGGGCCCCTCTGAGCTCACCACAGAGCTGTGGGCTCAGGCCCCTGACAGCCCAGGACGCCCCCTCCTCACCCCCAGGCTGGCAGAGCACTGCAGGCCCACACTGCTTAGACCTTTCTCCCCCAAGAGCTCAGGGCACCAGGAAGAGCTCTGACACTCAAGGAAGAAATGCTGACAGACTGCTCATCACACCAGCCCTGCTGTGCTGGAGGAACTCTCCTGTGGACAGTCCTCCAGTGACCCAGACTGGGGTGACACACGTGCACCCAGAACAGGGACAAGGGATTCAAGGGAGCCACCCTGGTCTTTGGACAAGATCACGATGGACTTGAGACAACTGAGCCTCCCCCAGCCCCAACCCCCATGCACAACCTCTTCTCAAACTGCCTCCCAACTGCCCCAGAGGTATTCCCAAATCTGGGAGCAGACCTGTGGAGATGATGCAGTGACGTGTGCAGTAAAATCAAGAGCAATAATCCTTCTGATCCCCAGTGCCCCATCTGGCCCTCACTGCATCTGCCAGTCCCCCTGCCCAGGGAGGCACACAGTCCCTCTGAACTTCAGATATTGTTACAGACTCACTGAAATGTATTTGTCAGCCCCGAAAACAGCCAGGATTTTTAAGGCAGCGGAGAGAATTACCTGTATATTTACTTGGTAATCCGTTGGCCCGTGTATGGATCCGTATAATCCAAACCCAACTACAAATATCCTTTTGTTTACTGAGAACCTGCAGGAACAGAGCAGGAAAGTCAGTCCAAACTTGCCACTCCTGTATTGCTTCAGTACAAGGCTGGTACACAAATATCTTTGCTCATGTTAATTTTACACCTGTGATTTAATCAAACCTATACAGATTTAAGTGCAGCCCTTACTAAGAGCTGAAACCTTCCACAGAAACCCTCAGCTGCACACTCACACCTCTGATTGGCCCACTGGGCTTGTGTGAAACACAAAGCTGCACAATCCCATCACCAATTTCAGCATCCAGGCTCAGAAAGTGTTTCCAGGTTGTGGTTAAACATCAGCATCCTCCAACGCCTTCCAGGCCCAGGCAGGGCACCCTGGGAGTGTGGAACAGTGCCCACCTCACCCTGGTCTGTCCAGCAAATACCACTGAAGTGTCACTGGGTATTTCACTGCTGAGCCCTGGAGAGCTGTTCATGTGCTGCTGGGCATTTGCTGCACTCCAAATTTACCCAGAGCAGACATAGGCATTCAGTCACTCCTGAGTGCAGGAATCCCTGCTGCCCAAGGAAGAAGGGGAAGGATATTTACCCCACTACAGCTCCACCTTCTCAAGCAGCAGAAGCCTCAGTGCCTGCCAAGCTGCCAAGAGCATTTCTTCACCCATCCACCAACTCTTTTAGCCCTGTTGTGTTTCCAGAACAAACACCTGGGGCTGGCTGGAAGCCTCTGCTCTCCAGCCAGCATGGAATATTCAGTGTTGGAACTGACCCTGATGCTGCAGAGGCTGAACGTGAAGTCAAACCCAAGCTCCAAAAGGTTTGTGAGTGTTAGAGGCGAGAGCAGAAGTGTGTGGAGCTGGCAGTAGTTCCCAATGGTGGGAGTGAATGGATCAGAGGATCCAAGCAACAGCTCCAGTGCAAGAGAACCATCTTAAAAATTGTGAAGAGTTACATTGCTGGGAGTCCCCTTCCACCCAAAAGAAACACGAATCAGGAAAGAACCAAGGCTTTCCAATTCCCTCCTGTCTTGCTCTCATTCCTTGGCCACACAAGCCTCCCAAAGCACCATTTGCCAGCCACACCTGCCAGTCCCTGTCACCGTGACTGGGCTCTGCTGGCTCTCCACAAGCTCAGGTCTGGACAAACTGGGTGTCAGCAGAACTTTATCCCAACCCCTCCCTCCAACAGGAGAGGTTAAAGGGCTTCAACAAGCCACACTTAGAGCAGGGAACCTGATTCTGGGGGGTGATGGAGCACTGGTTACCAGTCGTCCCCCATGCAAGGGGGGGACAACTGATAACTCCTTATTTATGTGCCCCTATAGCTGTAGGAAGCCATTGGGGTGTTATCTCCCTCCTTTTCCAGAGGCCTCTGCTGGGGGGCCACATTTGCTGGAAGCCTTTGCCAACAGAGATGCAAAGTGGCAGCAAAATGCAGGTTGGAGCATCAGGGGATGGTTCTGCCAGCAGAACACCTTCCCTTTGGGGTTTACACAGTGGAAAGTGAGGGTCTAGTACAGAACTTTGAGAGTTTAGAGCTAAAGCAGTGAAAAGTTCAAGAACAGGAGTCCAGGGGTGCGGGACGAGCGTGGGAGCTGACCTGATCCTGTCACTCGTCCCACTGTACCCCCAGCGGCTCTCCACCTGCTGGAAGCGGCTGATGCTGCACTCCTTGCCCCGCAGGCAGCACCGGGGACGGTCGATGAACTCCACCCGCGGCTTCGGGTTCACGGTGAAGTGCAGGAACAGGCTCACCACCTCCCGGTCCGTCAGGATCCCCGACTGTGCAGGCCCTGCAGAGGGGAGGAAAGCAGTGATGCTGTCAGCCTTAGGGAACCAGAGAATCCCAGAATATCCTGAGCTGGAAGGGATCCACAGGGATCATCAATCCAACCCCTGGCCCTGCACAGACACCCCAACAATCCCACCCTGTGCATCCCTGGCAGTGTTGTCCAAACGCTCCTGGAGCTCTGGCAGCCTTGGGGCCAGGACCATTCCCTGGGGAGCCTGGGCAGTGCCCCAGCAGCCTCTGGGGGAAGAACCTTTCCCTGAGATCCATCCCAAGCCCTGACACAGCTCCAGCCCTTCCCTGGGCTCCTGTCCCTGTCCCAGAGCACAGCTCAGCCCCTGCCCCTCCGGCTCCCCTCAGGAGGAGCTGCAGCCCCTGAAGAGTCTCCCCTCAGTCTCCTCTGCTCCAGCTGAACAAGCCAAGTGCCCTCAGCTGCTCCTCAGAGCCTTCCACAGCTCTGTGTCCCTCCTTTGGACACTGTCCAACAGCTTTAGTTCCTTCTGATCTTGTGGGCCCCAAAACTGCACAACCAGAAGGGATCCCATGGGGCTTTTCATGGAGAAACAAACCTGACTTGCAGCTGGGAGCAGGCTAAGCCTCTATCAAAGATGGGATCCCAGTGGCTCATGAGGACATTAAACTCCAGACAAAGGTGCTGCCCTTTATCCACATGGCAGAGCCTCCATGGAACATGGAGTTGTGATTAAGTGCCCAGCTCTGTGGAGCCAAAATGCACTGGGCTACCAAAAAAACCCAAAAGCATGCAGCTGATTGTTGCCCCACTCCCTCTGGAAATTATAATATTGGTAAGAGACAGGGATTTCCTTACATCCACACTGGTGGTTCAGACATGATGGAAGCCCATGAGGGGTAGGGAGAGGGACTGTCACCCAGTTACCATCAACTCAAAAAGTTTAAGAGTATTTTTACTCAAGACAAAGGTGGTTCAGCTCACTCTCTCACACATTTAATCCACATTTTGCATTTTAATACCTTTACTGTAGAACCTTGGGAAAAATGCTAATGATTTTAGCAATAGTTGGAGCATGTTCTCATCATTTCTCCAGTAACAAGAGATTTTTTCCAAAGTGATCACAGAATCACAGAACCGTTTGTGTTGGAATGGACCTTAAAGCCTATCCAGTGCCACCCCCTGCCATGGCAGGGACACCCTCCACTATCTCAGGTTGCTCCAAGCCCTGTCCAGCCTGGCCTTGACACCGCCAGGGATCCAGGGGCAGCCACAGCTGCTCTGCACAACCAACTCAGTGATGCTAAAAGCAATCTTTGCAAACTACTTCAAATACTTTCAAAAGTGAAACTAGATAAAAAGTAGGATTCAAAAGCCTCTCTTTACCTTTGCACAAGGCTTTGAACAGAAACAAGACCACTGAGTACTGGGGCTACAACAGCAGTAAGTGCTCTTTAATGTGGGGAGCAAATGCCCAGCTACTTCTAGGTCCAAAACTACTTGTAGCTGGTTAAATTCAGCATGATGTTACCCAGGCATAGCAGGGTCCAATGCTGCAATGGGGAGAGACTCAAGAATTCAAGGAAGTTGACTGCTCACAGGTAAATGAGCTTTTGGATACTTTGCTCAGCAAAAAAATCAGCCTCATTGATGTGTCTGAACTTATCCCGTGTTGCTGCAACTCACTTCTGCAATGTTTCAAATTACCTGCTCTCAGGGGAGGGAGGGACACATTTGCCAGTTAAAACATCTCCATGCAAAACTCCACGTTTGATACCAGATTATACAATAAACTGGTGAAACCACTGCTGAAAAACTCTCTTTTATTTTTTGGCTTTTGGGAAAGAGGGGTGTGGAGGGGAAAGGTTTCCCTCTCCTGTCTCTGCTGTGATCACCAAAGAAATCAGAGTCACTCAGAAACTCAAAAAAAGGACAAGCTGAAGGAATTCCATGTTAGTTCCTTATTTAAGGAACAGCTGATCATTGCAGCCCCTCAGGTTTGGGGTTTTGTTCATCTTTTAGGTTAAAGTGGATGAGAGAACACGAGTTTGTCTTAAAGCACAAAGGTCCAAGTGGGACAGGCAGTTTGTGTCAGACAACATGGGGAGGGGCACTGGCATTCCCAGCTCAAAGGCCTCAACCCAAACATGCCTAAATTAACACTTTCCTCCCAATGAGAGAATGACAAGATCGTAAAGAAGCATTGAAAGAAATGGGGTCTACAGAAAAATGCAAGATCTCTGCTTCCCTGAGCGAATGCCTTCTAAAGAAATCCACATCTCTAAGGCCACATCACAGCTGTGACAGGCCAAACAGAGAAAAGGGACCAAGTCTGAAGCACAGATTTACTCCTTACTAACAGCCCTCCTCACGTGGGAACAGCGACATTAAGGACTGACCAGCTGACGCCAGCCCTGCTCTGAGAAGTGACCTGCAAAGGAAGGGGGTCAGTGCCCCTGTTTGCTTCTGTGTACACAGCACTGCAGCCTAAAACAAGTTGCAGTTTGGAAAATGGCTCCACTGTGTCTTTTTAGCATGAAAACTATTTAAGCTGATTGCCAGCTTCCAATCCCTGGGGAATCACCAGAGGATGAAGTCAAAGACAACAGGCAATGAAAAGAAAACAAAGCAATCTACAGTCCAAGCTGTGAAATGAGTTAGACATCTATGTAGATCAAGATCTTAATGTAAACTTGAAAAATGCTTTAAGACACAGACTAAACAACACCAGGCCTTCAGCTCAAAGAACATTTTCCAAGTTTTCTGATATGGAGCTATGCTCTGAACAGCATCAGCAAGACAGGGCCAACCCCACCACTGCATCACAGACAGGATGGGGAGAAACATTCCCTTTTCTCTTTGGGAACAGGCTATGATGAACACCAATTATTTCCAACTCCATTAAGCTTTGTGTAGTTTAAATGCTCAGGATGGTTGGAAAGGGGGGCAGGTGAACCCCAGTTTGGATCTTTGCTCTCAGCTGAATGGGATGGTAACCACCCAGCCCTGTTGTGAGAGCTGTAATCCCTCTGCTTCTCCCAGGGGAGCACCACAGGCTTTAAAATGAGTGAATGGGCATGGACAAAAATGGCATTTAGACAGCAGATTTTGTAATCACGGAACAGTTTGGGCTGAAAGGGACCTTAAAGCTCATCCAGTCCCACTCCCTGCCATGGGCAGGGACACTTTCCACTACCCCAGGATTCTCCAAGCCCTGTCCAGCCTGGCCTCGGACACTTGCAGGGATCCAGGGCAGCCACAGCTGCTCTGGGCACCTGTGCCAGGACCTCACACCCTTATAGTGCAGAATTTCCTCCTGGTATTGTCTAACCCTGCCCTCCTTCAGGTGGCGATTCCCCCTTGTCCTGTCACTTCAGGCCTTTATGAAATGTCCCTTTCCAGCCTTCCCCCTTTTAGGGGGAGGATGGGGGAAAATGGGGAGGAATGTGGAGGAATCTCATATTTATATTACTACAGGATACACAGAGAAAATTCTTTCACGTGACTTGACTCTCTGTAGCTGAGGAAAAGCAACGATCAGGATTGCCAGAAACACCTTTGTTGAGTTACCTGCTGCAAACTCCTCAATAGTCATCAGTGGGAAGCGGATAAGGGAGAGAGCTTTGCCCAGAACCTTCCGCTTGTTCTCTGGAATCACCTGGAGCTGCTGCCGCTGACACTCAGCCTCCGACCAGCGCACCACGGCATTGAACAGGCGAACCTCCCGGATCCCCAGGGTGTCCCTCTCCAGCACTGCCACCAGGGTGTCTGCAGGGCAGGACAACAGGCACAACTTCAGCCTCTAACCCCAAATCAGCCCCTTCCACCTCGCCAGGAGTACCTCGTGCACGGCCAAGGTGAAAGAGAAGCGGCTGAACCAACAGCATCTCCCAAAAGTGCTGCCTGCAGCCTCTGAGGAAGATTTATCTGCATATTCCATCAGCAAGGAGCTCACTGGAGCAGCAAACAGAGCCCATTTAATTGGCATGTTAATGCAAGTGCAGGAGGATGAATTGCAACTTGCTTGACGTCAAATTTGGATGAAACAAGCGGCATGAAAGCCAGAAGGTGACCTGTGCCTTACCTCCACAGCCCATCTCATTAGAAGAAGGTTAAAGCCTGAATTTTAATGTTCATTAACTGTGCCCAGCAAGTTTGGAAACTGCAGACGGTAATTAAAATAGCCAGTTCTTGCTTCCAAAAACACAACACCTTTTTAACTCCACAACCTGACAAAGACTTGGGGAACAAAGCCAACTCCACAAAAAAAGGCAAGTTTACACCCACCCAAAACCTGCCAACATCAACACAGGAAACGGGCTTTGTGTCATGCCCAGAAAACTCAAATTGCACCAAAGTAAGCAGATTCCAGGGTATTTCTGCAGGCAAGGCAGCAAACTCTTTGGCAAACTCCCTGTCTCCAGCCACTTTGTGCCAGAGACTGTTCAACTGATTGCTCCAGAACAGCCAAGCCACAAAGTGCCAAGCATTAACCTGTAACAACTTCGGAGACAAGCTGGTTATGAAAGCTGGGAAAGAGAGGGAGGGGGAGAAAGAGCTTACCCAGGTCAATGTCTGTAAACCCCTCTGCATTGATGGCATCTGAGGTGTTCTTGTCTATGTTCTCCAGGCACAGGCTGGCCAGCTGAGGCTCATCAAACAGCCGGGCCTAGGCAGGAAAGAGAGTCATTAACAGAAAATGTATTTTAAAGTTTACACTAAGAACCCCCCTTCCCCTGCCACAGCCCATCTTCATTAGCAATACCATGCCTGACTGCACCAGGAATCCACTGGGCCTTTCACAAGCAGTTAAGCATGACAAGGCAAACACTAGAAAATTCTGTGTTTGGCAGCAGCCCTGGTTCAGCTGTGCATGTCTTCAGGCACGTCTTTGTTTTAACATCGCCCGGGTGCAGGCACCAATCGTGCTTTCTAGCACCATACTGACCCTGTCAGCTGAGCGTGGGCAACTTTTACATCATTTTTCTATTTACAAGAAAGCTTTGCCCAGTGACTCCAGGCCTGCTTGCTCTAGGAATAATGCAGAGGCAGCTTATTCTGTAAGAACAGCCACGCTGATCTCGTGTATTAACAAAAAAGCTGGAGCAGCAGTGCCTGTGTGTCCTGGGGAGCCCTGCAGGGTACACAGGCTGCTTAGTGCATTTCCATGTTTTGCAGAGAAACAGCTACTCTAATCCAGTTACCTTAAAGAATTTGTCCCAAAATAGGTTACTATTCCAACCAAAGCCTGCACACAGCTTGGAGCTCAGAAATTCTCTGCCCAACTTAAGCACAGTCTTGTAACAATTTTGCTGCCACTTCAGATCACCCTGGACTGCCACGTGTTACCAACCCTGTACCCAGCGTAAGCAGAAATGGGGTGGCACACACGAAAAACACTAAATGACCTCCTAATTCCAGTGCCTTGGTTTTGATGTTTAGAAAGGAACTGCCTTGACATCACACTTCACAAGAATACACCGGGACTCAAACTCACTGCAACAGGTAAGGTTTAAAATTCATGTTTTGGGCTGGGAATTCCACCACTCAGGAGGCACCTTCAAGCATCTTCGGCTTCACACCTGCTCATGGGACGCAGAGCTCAGCAAGGCCAGCCTTTGATGCCCAGACCTCTGCTGCAGAAAGCTGAAACAACCATTTCTCAGGGCCCAGGGAAACTTCAGCAGTTGTCACCTGCTCCAGGGGCTGGAGGGCTGCCAGTGTCTTACACTCTTGGCGTCAAGAGCTGTGACTGACTCAGACTTTACTACTGTAGTGGCTCTTTGGACACGTGAGGACTTAGATTACACTCAGAGCTCTCCCCCAGAGCAGCTCCAGGCAAGTTTTATTTTCTTGCTGATCAAAGTGACATTTGGATGTACATCTGGCATGAAAGAGGATCACGGTTCACTACCAGGCACAATCAATTAGGAAAGCTGTTTGCCCCAATACTTCTGCCACTGTTATTTCTGCCAGAGATCAGCACTTGAGACAGTCAGTGGCACAGCTGCTGGACCAGCAGATTGGGCAGACACACACAAAAGGAGGTCTGGGGCTTCACCTGGGATCTCAGGTCCATGATCTTAAGGCTATTGGGCAATGCCTTGTAAAAGATGTATCTCAGGCCTGTTATTTACCGAAGAGGTTGTTGCTTTGGTGCAGTGAAAGCAGAAAACAGGCAGGTTTTCACACTGCAGGACCAGAAACAAGAGGGGTGTGAGGCACAACCAGTCATCGAGATCGGGCACGTTTCTCAAAACAACACCTGCTCAAATATCCCAGACTTGATACAGAGCAACAGTGAACATAAAACTAGATGGGAATCACCACTGATAATTTATCAGAATGGACAAGCCACAAACAAAAGAAACCAGGAAAGCCTTTCCCCATCTGGCATTTCAGCTGCCTCACTGCCACTGAGAGAGAGCCAGGTGGTATTTTAGTTTTGGTACCTGAAACACAAGGACAAAGAAGGACCTTTGTGACCTGTAAGGAAGCCACCATAAACCTAAATATTACCTTGCCAAAGCTACAAACTCAAATGTAGAGACACCAGAAGCCACAAAAAGTCTTGGCATAAGGGACATCACCAAAAGCCAACACCTCTAGCCCTCATGAGGCAATGGCTACCCTAAGATGCCTCCCCAAAACTTCAGCCTACAGGAAAGATCTCTTCCCAGCTCTTGGCTAACACCTCCTGATCTTTCAGACTGCAGCTGCTGAACCCAAAAAATGAGAGAGCTGCAGCCAAGGAGTTGCAACTGTCCTACTATGGGAGCACAGATTTGGCTGCCATCAACCAATCAAGAGCCTTTGAGTCCTGAATCTGTCCCTGGGAAGTGCAGTGTGGATCCCCCCATGTCTCAGGGGCTGCCTCATCTGTTCATGGCACGTGGAAAAGGGCCAGGTTAAAGAGGATGTGTAAAGAAGGCCATGGAGTGTTGCAGCAGTAGCTGAACCCAAGCAGTGGTGAGTGTCTACAACAGCAGTGTGACATGGAACTACTTTGAGAACTGGTCCAAATATTTAAACTCAAAAAAAATCCCAGCCTAATCCCAAACAGAGCTCAGCAGTGACTGCTTCAGGCCAGCCCTGCTTCAGTATCTGCAAAACTGCTGGTGTAGCCACTGCCACCCACGATACCTACAGCCAAAGCCCGAGAGACACCTGTACTCCTGACAAGGGGGAAAATCCAGCAGACAGGAGTGCTGGGCAAGACAGGGGAGTCACTCAGAGCCAGACCACCTTAGTGTGCTGGTTCCCATCTCAGTGCAGCTAGGAAACTCCTCTGCAAGGTCTATTTAACACCAGACATCACAGCAACTTTCCTGAGCTAGCTGATCACAAATATCCCTCCAGAGCCAGTCCAAAGTCTGCCCATTCCCTAAAGGAAAGAAACTCACACAATGCTTGTTTCTTACTCCTATAGCACCCAGAACAGTGTGTCCCTGGCAGTGCCAGACTCTGCCACACAGGTGACAGCACTGTGCACTGTGGACAGCAATATGGCATCAGCTGGCACACAGAGTGGCAAGGACCAGAGAGAGAAGATGGGGCTGGGAAATGGGAAGGACAGTGATGCTCATTTAATCAACCTGGATGCAAAGTCTTTTCCAAACTAAGCAGAAGTTGTAAACAGTCTTCTACTTTGCTGCTTCAAGGGTCAAGTGGAAGATGGAGGAGCCCAGCCCTCAGAGACTGGATCAGACCCTGGGCCAAGGAACAGCTGCTCTGACACTCCAGGTCTGTGAGCCTTCAGTGCAGGAGGGGGAGCTGGAACAGGCTGAGGAAGAGAGCACCTTGCTCCTCTCCCAGGAAAATAAACAAAAGCACTCATGAAAAAGTTTTCTTTCACCCCCAGCTTCTGGGAAAGGATTTCACAGAAGTCCTTCAAGGAATGGCTGAGCAGCCAGACACAGCACTGAGAGAAAGCTCAGCATTACCAGTCCTGATTCTGTAACACACGGAAATCCTCTCATTCCACTTTTCTTCTTGGCAGATGAAATCATTCCACCCTGTTAACTCCATCCCCAGCTCACATTCTGGAAGGAGCCACCTGCCACAGTGAAACAGAAAGATCTGAAACAGCAGCAATGTTTGCTGTATTTTATTGTTCATTGTAAGAACCTGCTCAGCAGTGCTGGACTCCTGTGAGGAAGAATTCAAAATAACCCAGAATTGCTCCACTTTGGATGATCAACTCTGTAACACCCAGAAAACTCCCATTTTCTGACTGTGCTGGGCCTTACTGAAGGCAAATGATCCAAACTCACCTGAGTTAACAGCATGAATGCATTGTCTGCTCGGAGGTTTTTTTTAAGAAACTCCACACAATGAGCTTCAAGGGCTGGAACTGCATATTTCTTAGCTGTGTAAAGTGTTGTCATAACAGTCTCTGGTCCAATCTGAACTTCGTCTGAATAAAGAAACCTGAAAACATGCAAACAAACATTGCTGTGGTGAATTAAGGTAACAGGGTAAAACTCCTGTAATTCAAAGAAAACATGTTTGTGCCTCTGCCCGTCATCCTGGATCCATTTCCTCTACTGGAGAGGTAGAAAGGTTTTCACATCCTTTCCACTGACTCTGGTTTACTAAGGAGATTTTTTTTTTTTTTTTTTTTTTTTTAATAACAGACATCTTACAGTAAAACTTTTAATAGCTGGGATTTTCATTGAAGCAGCTCAAACTGCCTTGCATCCCACCACCAATGAGCTCCTACACCAGGCTAGAACAGTCTCTGGCCAAGTGTACCCCTTAGAATTCGTGTTTTTGGCTGTTCAATTAGAATAAACAAGAACAAAAATTCAACCTTGCCTGCCTCCTTCAGAAGAGAAGCTCCATTTTACAATACTAATTAAGAAGTGCTGAGAAGCACTCAAACATAACCACCCACTGCACACGAGGTGCTTTACCCACACTCCTTTTTCTCATCTCTTCACTTTATAGATTGAACTCTTTCATTTCATCACAGATGTTTAAGTACAGCTCACAATGTAACTTCATAAAGCAAGACTTAATTGCAGTGAAAAACAAGAACTGCCACACTGCAGCAAAGCACCAGCCTTCACTGTTAGGTCAAAACAAGGAAGTACATTCGTATCTGGAAAACAAAGGTCTTCCTAGGAAACCTGACTGAACCCCCTCAGACCTGAACTCACTGACCAGAGACAGCAGCAACTGAGAGGCTGAGCTCACTAAAACCAGTGACACGCTGGTGTTGGTCCTTATCACAGAATCCCAGACTGGTTCGGCTTGGAAGGGACCGTAAAGACTGTCTTGTTCCACCTCCTGCCATGGGCAGGGACACCTTCCACAGGTTACTCCAAACCCTGTCCAGCCTGGCCTTGGAAACCTCCAGGGACGGGGCAGCCACAGCTGCTCTAGGAAACCTGTGCCACAGCCTCCCCACACTCACAGGGAAGAATTTCTTCCCAGTATCCCATCTAACGCTGCCCTTGTCCTGTCCCTCCATCCCTTGTCCCCAGTCCCTCTCCAGCTCTCTTGGAACCCCTCTAGGCACTGGAATGGACTCTGAGGTCTCCCTGGAGCCTTCTCTTGCCCAGGCTGAGCAGCCCATGCAGAGTTTTTGTTTAGTGTTTTTCCTTTAACCAGCGGAGCGTTCGCCAATCGGGATCTCAGAGGCACAAAGCTCAGAAATGTAATATGGTGTTAACTGTGCTTGGCATTCCTATTCCATGGGATCTTTTGGGAACTCCAGCCATTTCTTCCCCTACATTTCTCTGAAGGGGACACAGCAGCAGTTTATGTGGCTGCTGTTCCTAGAGGCTTCCCACAGCAGCAGGGTTTTTCCAGGGGGATGCCAGGCAGCATTCCCATCTGCAGCAGAGGAACTCCTGCTCCTCTAGCTAGAGAGGGCCCAGATGCCATTCAGGGAAGGATCAACAGTGGGATCCACAGGAAGGGAAGCACTCTCACTGCTGAAAGCAGGCTTTTGTGCTGCTCCAGGGCATCTGTCAATAGCAGCATCGGGCCACAGGTTCATCAATGTATTTTGCACACATCCCTTCCCAGCCCCATTTGCACTGAGCAGTCCTTTCTATTCTAAGATTAAAAGAACACAGTGGCTCTAAAACCAATTATTTGTTTACTGCAATGACTATATCAATATTTCTGTTTACCATAGTCCAGTGTCTGCCAAGAGGGGCAACTAGAGAGGCTCGAACTGTGAAAAAACCAGTATCAATTTAAAAGAACATTTAGACTGCAACCCCAGATAATCAAAATGCTCTTATCTTTGTGTTAACATGAAAATAATAATAATAATGAAAAGAATCTCTTACACAATTACAGCAGACCTATTAAAGGTCACTAGCCCACAAACTCCATCACAATCCAGCATCCAGATGGGACCTTCTGCGGAATATTCAGGATGGGCACTTTGTCCCTGGATAAGCTCCTGATCCTACAGCATTAGATCATGGCTTGGACCAAGTCCAGAGACATATGTAAGGATCAGCTGCCATTCCAGATCAGTGTTTGGAGGGACTGGTTTCACTCCAGGAACTCATACCACATACTTGGTCAGCTTCCTCCTGGAAAGCAGCACACAAACTTCCTCTGGCACATTTAAGCTCTGAGCATTTTAAAAGCAACAGTTTAATTCCAGATTTAAGTATCCAAGATGTCACTGGCCCATGGGCACAGCTACTGCAGCATAACTGCAAGCTCAGAGGCACTGGGGTAATCCACACACAACTTCTTCCATAAAAAATATTTCTGTTGAAATCCACCTAAACTCATCACTTTGTCTTTTGAGATGATGGGCCTCTTCTGAAATCCCTCTATTTAATCAAGTGCTCAGCACTGGCAGGGAAACAACAGGACTTTTGCCTCTAATTCACTGGATATTTGAGCCTCACTAAGATTTAAAGATAGTTACAAGCTCTGCACTCCAGAGAGATCCTCGTGGCTGATAGGCACGCACCAATTAGAGGGATTCCCCACATGCTGGTGTCTGGTTTAAAGTGAGACAAAGGGGAGGGGGCTCGGGGCTCCCAATTATTTCTGGCCTTTCATTCCAGCCACAATCAATTTTAAAATATTCCAAGATAGTACAGGCATGACCAAAGCGCTTTCTGAAGGTAAAGCAAAAAGTGTGCCAGAGCTATATATAGACACTGCTCCCAATAAGAAGCAAGCGGGGAACATGTCAAGAGCACAGGACTGGAAACCCCTGGAAGTAGGTTACAGAAATCCTATAGAAACAGGACAATGACCTTCCAGCATCCATTCAGGAATGCTGCTGGATGTTGTACAGCACCAGCCGAGCTTAAAGGAATTGGTGAATAGGACATTACAGCCCCTTCCTCCTCCTCCAGCACACAGACTTACAACACACACAGGAAATGTAAATTCAAACCCAGCTCTCCAAAAGAGGAATAAAACCCACACAAAGAGTGATACCACTCTTGGTAACATTGGTTACATACCCCTGCTTACCTGTTAGAACTTGCTCATAACCTAAAAAAGCTCCAAGTATTTGTAACTTACAGAGCTTTCAGAGGATCACTTTCCCCCTCTTCTCTCAAAGAGCATTTGGATGAAACCAAACCAATTCATGAATAAGAATCTATACAACAATGGCCAATTTTTAATTTTTTTTTTTATCCAGTAGCTACACTAGACTTCTACCCAGAAAAGCAGGGATTTATCACCAGCATTTAAATATCCTTGAACAGATCAATGAGGCATTTTATTTTGGAAGTTAACAATATCCGCTCTACCAATACTTCCCTACTTCCAGTAAAAACTTTTTTTCTACACTAAATCTGTGCACCCCAGTTATCCTGTGCTTTAGAAGCAGCTTACTTGAGCAGAGCTAGGAAGGCAGCAGGCTCCACGTCAGGCAGCTCAATCTCTGTAGAGGTTGTGGCCATCCCACCATTAAACATCGCATCGAAGACAGCGCTGCCCACGGCCAGCACAAACCTAACATGAAAAAAAACAAACATGCAAATAAAACCTTATGTTAAACCATATTCATCTTCAAAAAAAAAAAAAAAAAAAATCCCAGGCTGGTTGCTAATCCCCAAAGCCACCCTCAGGGAAAGCAAATCGTTTGTGGTGTTAAAGCAGAAGTGTTTTGCAAGAGCAGGGAGGGTCAGGGCTTGCTGCTCCTTTACTGCAAAGCACCAAAGCTGCAAGGAACTTCCTTCTGAGGCCTGTCCTGGGATACAGCAAAGTAATGGTTCCCCAAAGGCCAGATTTTGGGAATTATGGAATAGAATACACATGGCTGCTTTGCAAACTAGGAGCCTATGGATCATCCTGAGCTTGAGAAGCTAAGAAACAGGAAAGTTAAGGAGTTCAAGTTCTTCCAGTAAACAGAGCCCAAGTCTTGGTGCAATTCCCCACAGTCACCTACTGGAAACGCTTACAGAAGATTTGTCACTGCACACTACCCATCCTCTTCCTCAGACCCAGACACATTCCTGGTGACAGCAGAGTAAGACCCCAAAACATGAAACTACACTGGCAGCAGCACCAGGAGCTGCAGATCCCAACCCCTGGCACAGGAGTTGCCTTCCCCAGGCATGTTGCTGAGCCCTTCCATGGATAACCCACTCCAGGCTTAGCCCAGAAGGAAAAGCAAACCTCCCTCGGAGCAAACCAGCACTGTGAGGTGCACACAAACCCTTCAACATTGCAAAGGGCTTACGTGGTAATTACTGGCACAGAGAAGAACATTATCGGCTCTGAAGAGACTGGAAACAGGAACTTGCACAAAACAGGTTTGAGACCAAAACTTATATCCCAGCACTCCCACATAAACAAGATAATTCCCCCTTGACAGACACCAATTCCTGTTTTAGAAGGAGGCCCAGGCCTGGGCTGCTGAGAGGCCTGTGCATATTTAAGCTGCTGTACCTGCCTTAGGACTTAGAAAGCCATTTTGAGAACTTTCTTGTTTGAAAATGCAGAGATGACCTTTTGCCATGAAGGATTCCTGGTGTCTGCCACCACGCAGCTCCCTGAAGTGAAACCCAGCCTAGGCCATGGAGGTCACAGATCAGCAGTGGGGGGGAAGCAGAGCAGCCCAGGCTGCAGGAGATGACTGCAACCACTTCTCCACCAACTAGGAAAAGGAAGAAGCTGGAATATTCCAGGCTCTTGCTGCAGTGGTTTGATTCACATTTCCAGAGAAGCAGCAAGAACTGCAGGCAGAAATCCACAAAGGACAGCAGGCATGGAGCAGAAACCTCCAGCCCAAGGAAAGTGCAGCACTAAGGGGGAATTTCAGTCAGATTTAGTAGGAAATGACCTTTTAAAAGTAGGAAATTTCCATTTGAACAATGTTTTCATTTTCTTGCTTTTCACTGCCCTCCCATCCAGAGGAGGCTTCCCAGGGATACAATGGAGTGAAGCTCCACGGATGTGCCAGGCTCCTTTGCTGTGACGGAGTTTGGCTGACGAGCCGGCTGTATTGTTCCTGATGGGCTCAGGGAGCCCGGGACAAACCACAGTGGTTACAAAAAAAGTACACACATGCATATTTCTGTCAAACCATTCTCAAGAAAAATGTCAAGAACAAATAAAAACCTTCCTCACAATACCAGAATTGCCAGATGAAACAAAAATCCTTGTTCCTCCAAAAGCAGCAATGGTGGCAAAACAATTGCTGGCTTTGTCTCATACTAAAAATTAACATATATTAATTGCACTCTCAAATTTTCATTCTCACAGCCAGCACAGTATAGGTCCTCAATGAGCAAGAGCTTTCAGAAGCTATTTGAAAAGGGCATTCATTTAAAAAAACTCTCAAATGTTTGCTTCCATTTCAGCTGGGGACAAATCAGTCAGATTTTGTAAACTGCTGAGCCCTAATAGGATCCCGGGAGGTGCCAGAGAAACACAGGACTCCACATTTGAAGTTCTCTTAAAACATTGGGAACATAATTAACATTAGAAAATCCCTCTCTCTCTCTCCAGTGTTTTCCTACTCTTCCTAAAATGAACATTTAAAGCTGCTCTAAAGACACTCCAGGAAAAGCAGGGATGCACACCATTCCTCCTACACAATGCAACAGCTTTCCCCAACCATGCAGGTCTGCAGAAGGAAGGGATGGGGTTTGTTTCAGATGGGAAAATTCAACAGAGGGTTATTTTTAAACACTTTTGTGGCCAAAATAAAGTGGACTACTGAAAGGAGGCAGAGAAATCAGCAGAAACAGAACAAAAGACCTAAGAAAGCAACACCTGATCTCTCCTCCTTCTCTTTGCACCAGGAAGAGCCAAAGTAAACTGACTTTCAGCAATAAGTCAAAGGAACTTCCATGAGCTTAATAATTTGATTTGTCTTCACAAGGATCCAGAGCTGACTCTACAGGTTGTTGAAGGCCTGCAAGAAAATGTCTTTCATTCTGCTTTTTTGCCTCCTACCACAACTTTCACTGCTTCATGTTCACCTTGGCACCTCCACTTGTCACCTGGTTTCATCTGCACACCCACCAGTGCTGCTCCCTTTCTAGGCATGACAGTAACACCAATAATAAAAGAAACCACTCAAAACCCGCAACTACCCCACCGCTGCCGCACCAGCTCCCTCCTCCATCTGCACTACTGCAGAGAAACCTTAAAATATCTATTCCAGAAGAGCTGGCACAGGAACAGAGCAACACGTGATGTGCTGGAGCTCAGTGACACTAGGTGATGAGAAGCTGGTGATGATGATCGTGTGCTGGCTGCAGAGGATGCAGACCCCAGGCAAAATGAGCAGGAGGCAGGAGCAGCCCTGCACAGGAGCTGAGCCATGGGACACCTCAGCACATGATGCTGCAGGAACTGCAAGTTAATATGTGTCCAAGGAAGGACAGGATTGGCTCAGAAGAGACTCCTGGAAACAACAGTCAAATCTTACTCAGGCTGTCCTCAAGCTGTAGATCTCCCAGGCTGGAGCACACACACGGCTGCATCCCCACATGCTTGCCCTGCTGACTCTCAGGCCCTGTTTTCTGGCCAATTAACAAGTTTAATTATGACACCCATGCAGCTCCTGGCTGATGAGGTTTAGACATTTCTAATCTCATTGATACTGTGCTCAATGAAGCAGATCTGGAAAAAGACAAAAACCCTTCCCTCTTACTGCTGGGTCTAATCAATGTGTTGACCTTGGCCATGCTGGCGCCATGAAGCTTCGAGGCGGCCGCTCGGCCCAGCCTTGACATCGAAAAAAATTAAGGACATTCCATCTTCTTCAAGGCTGATTCAGCAGCGAGAGAACGAGCTCAAGGCTCAGAGACAGGGCCTTGAGTGTAGTCAAGGAACTTCCACGGGGTCTGGAGCCTCCTCCACGTGGAAAACACCTGATCTTCTCAGGGCTGCAGATGCTTGCACAGGTGAGCCTTCAAACTCAGCAGAGCCATTTACGCCTTTTGTCTGCAAACTGGGCCCTCGCAAACAAAATGAATGTTTCCTCTTACTTGCTCTGTGAGATTTCCACTGTCTCTGAGGCTTCATACGAACTGCTGAGCCACAGAATCCCAGACTGCTTTGGGTGGGAAGGGGCCTTAAAGCTCATCCAGTTCCACCCCCTGTCATGGGCAGGGACACATTCCACTGTCCCAGGCTGCTCCAAGCCCCATCCAGCCTGGCCTTGGACATTGCCAGGGATCCAGGGGCAGTCACAGCTGCTCCACGCAACCTGTGCCAGGGCCTCACCACCCTTACAGGGAAGAATTCCTTCCTGATATCTCATCTAAATCTCCCCTCATTTCAGATTAAAGCCATTAACTGAACTTGCCAGGCTCACTCAGAAACACACCTGAACCTACAGCTATGTCAGAAACCTTTTCCAGGCACCAGCACGTGTGGACAACATAACCTATGCTCACTGGGCACATGCCACTTCATCACCTCAACCTACAAACACTCCACATCCCCTCAACTCCATCCTGGAGAAGCCTGACCAGGAATCACCTGCACCATCACTTCCAGCTCCCACAGGACTGCACCTCTCAGATTATTTGTGCTACCCAGTCTGCTGCCAAAGCCATTCCTAACACACCATGCAATCATATCAAGGATGACAGGTAGGATGCTGCAGACCACTCCTCGAGGCACCACGAGGAGCTGTCCAAGAACTCTATTTAGGATCTGCTCCTCCTGCAGCCTCACTTTGTACCTGGCCTGGTATGAAAATTTACACGATTAAACCAGACTGTAGAAATACTTACCTGGGAGCTGTGCACTATTGTGCCAGGGGAGGTTTAGATTGGATATTAGGGAAAATTTCTCCAGAGGAAAAAGTTGCCAAGCATTGGAACAGGCTACCCAGGGTGGTGGTGCAGTCACCATCCCTGAGAGTGTTCAAAAAACATGTGAATGTGGCACTTGGGGACATGGTTTAACTGTGAACACGGTGGTGCTAGGCTGATGGTTGGACTTCATGATCTTAAAGGTTTTTTCCAATCTTAACAACTCCATGATTTTATGATTTCAGACATCTCACAAAGCACCAACACCTGCCCTGGTCACTGAAGCAAAACATCACCTCTCCAATTGAATTCATGGCTGCTTTGCAACTCAATTCCAACACAAAGTATCTTCTGCTGTTGAGCTGCTGTGGGAGAACTGAGCACAGAAGGGCTCTGGGTGGTTTTATTTTAAGCTCCCATGTTTCTGAGATAACCACAATACTTCATGAATCACCAGGATATCCCAACTGTAACATCACACGGACAAGTTTTACTAAAATCTCTAGAATCCTTAGGTGGGATGTCACACCATGACACACTCCATTCTATCTTTACCACCCAGAGCACCAGATGAATTTCAGAGCAATTAAGCAGCATCTCACTTTGGGGCCAATTTTCTTTTTTTTTTTTAAGGTTCATTTATTTTCCATTTATTTCTGGGCTGAACATCACCTGTCCCCACCCAGCAAACCTAGTTCTCAGGACAGGAGCAAGCTTACCCAAATACTAATTAAGCTTCAAATTATAAGAGAGCAAAGCTGACACCCTAAACACTCAAACCAGCCTAGAACAAGTGTGGTTTGCTCTAAAAGTGAGAGAAAAGGGGAAAATATGAAGGGGAAACTTCCAGGAATGTGAGCACTTAGGAGAAAAGCAATAGTTTGAAACAGTTTGGAACCAGGCTCTCTTTGCCAAGCACCATTTCCAGGTACACCAAGGAGCCTCCCTCACCCCAATTAAAGCCAGTTCCATCTCTGAGCTCCTCCTTGAGAGGCCCTTCCCGGGGTAGGGGGAAGAGAGCGGCGCACATGGATTCACTGGAGCTCCCCCAAGGAAACAGCAAAATGTCAATCAGCCACATCAGAACTGCATCATCCAGGTGGAGGCGATTCCCAGCTCAATTCCCAGCTCCTCTGAGCTGCAAATTCTTAAATGGCAGATTGGCCTTAAGCATAAACCTCCACGGGTTACTCAGGCCCAGGCGTTATTCTCAACACAGCTCCTCCAGCTTGTTAGTAGTGGATTAACCCCCAAAATACAGGGCTTTGGGAAAGATTCAATAAAGGTAATTTTAAAACTAAAATGTTGTGTCCGAAATTCGGGCTCTCAAATTATTTTCTTTCATTTCCATCCCCAATGCTCTCACCAATTTTGGTGATCCCTTTCAGCAGGGATCAGGCAGCCTTGGAGGGAGACTGCTCCTCCTCTCCTCTACCTCCCACTAAATCAAGGATTACTTCCAGGCGAGATCCAGGGATTTGGGGTTTTCCACACTGTACCTGCCCCACTCACACCATCCCTCAGGGAAAAACACTCTCACCCCAAGGCTGGACACATCATCGGGCTGAGAGACATGACACTAGCCCGAGGGCTGGGAGAGTTTTGGGGCAGCCCTGATTGATCACGATGAGGGGCAGTGTCACCTCTCAGGGTCCTGGTGAGCAAACCCAGGGGGCCCCGTGCTCAGGATGCATCCCCGAGCAGGGGGTGGAACATGGGGTGCAGTTATGTGACCCCCTTTTCTCTCTTCACAAGGGAGATGCAGCAGCCCAAACCCTATACCCCTGTACCTACCTTGCTGGCACATCACCCCCCGAGGGTGCAGGAGAGCCCACAGCCTCCCAGAGCCATCTCTGAAGGGCACTTTTGGGGATGAGGGGCAATCCCTGAGGGAGAGTAAAGGGATCATCCCTGAAGAGGATGAGGGGCCAAACCTGAGGGACAGTTCTGAGGATAAGGAGACATTCTCTGAGGAGCAATCCCTGAGGGGCAGTTTTGGGAGATAAGGGGCAATTCCCTGAGGAGAAACGTGAGTGAGTAAGGGGAGCACTCACCAGGAAGCGCTTTTGGGGGATAAGGGGGTGATTCCCTGAGGAGCAACGTAGAGGGGTGAAGAGAGCAATCTCTGATGGGAAGTGAGTGTGATAAGAAGGCAATTCCCTGAGGGAATAAGGGAGCAATTCCCTCAGGGGATAACGTGGGGGGCAAGACGAGCCATCCCCGAATGGCAATTTGGGAGATGAGGAGGTGATCCCTAAGGGGATGAGGGGCGATGCCTGAGGGGCAATTTTGGCACATAAACGGGCGATTCCCTTTATCAGTGGCAGAGGGGTTGAGGGGATCCCTTCAGGGCCATCAGACCGCCCCCAACGACCTTCCCGAGACCTGGGACCCGCGACCACCGCTCAGGGCCATGGGGCCGGGCCCCCCCATCCCACATCCCTCCCGCATTCCTGGCTCCCCACGCTGGGACCCCCGCGCCCCCCGCCCCACCTGTGCGCCGGGATGCGCTGCGAGCCGCGGCCCTTCCCCACCAGGAAGTGCACGTCGCTGAGCACCTCGTTGTTGAAGAGGAACGCAAACCGCTCCTGCACCGTCGGCTTCGTCGCCTGCCAGTTGTACACCGGCTCCCGCTGCAGCGCCCCGCCGGGACCGCCCGCCCCGCCGGCCGCCCCCGCCGCCCCCGCTGCCGCCGGGCCCCCCGCGCCTCCGCCGGCCGCCGGCGGGTTGGCGGCGCCGCTCTGGTTGTAAGTGAGGCCGGGCGGTGAGGCGGGCGCGCCGTTGGTGCAGGCGGCAGCCGCGGCCCCGTTGCCCGGCGGGGGCGGCGGCGGCTGCGGGCAGGAGGAGGAGAGGCCGCCGGGGCCGCCGCTCCCTCCGGCCGCCATCTTGTGCGGCGGGGCCGCGGGGGCGGGCGGCGCGGGGCGGCGCTGCAGCAGCACCAGCACCAGCAGCGGCGGGCGGGACACGGCGGCGGGCGGGACGGGGACGGGGGTGAGGGCAGCGGAGATGTCGGCGGTGGCGTCGATGGCGGTGGCGTCGATGGCGGTGCGGATGCAGAGCGCCGGGCAGCAGCGGCGCATGGGGCGGGCGCCGCCGCCGGCCGGGCACGGGGGGAGCGGCGGAGGCGGTGGCGGGGCGGGGAGAGGGCGTGGGGCGGCGGGCGGGGCCGGCACCGAGTGGGAGGATGGAGGGCGATGCGCGGGGGAGCGAGGAGGTGATCCCTAAGGGGGCGAGCCCTGAGAGTGCGATCGTTGAGGAGGATGAGGGTCCATCCCTGAGGGGCGCTTTTGGGGATGAGGGGGCGATCCCCGAGGAGGCTGAGAGGCGACCCCTGAGGGGCACTTTTTAGAGTAAGGGGGCACTTGCTTGACCAACAATACGGGAGAGCAATCCCTGAGAGTCAGTTTTGGGGGAAGAGGGGATGAGTCCCTGAGGAACCAGTGGGGAGGAGTGAGGGGGGTAGTTTTGGTGGGCGATCCCTGAGAGCATTTTGGGGGATGAAGGGACGATCCCTGAAGGAGAGTAGGGGAGTGATCCTGAAGGGGTGACCCCTGAACCGGATGACGACTGTCCGTGAGGGACAGTTTGAGGGACAAAGGGGCCGACCCTTGAGGAGGCGAGGGTCAATCTCGGAGGGGCAGTTTTCAGTATAAGGGGAGTAAGAGGATGATCCATGAGGGAGTGACCCCTGAAGAGGATGAGGGACAGTTTTGAGGATAAGGGGGCATTTCCCTGAGGAGAAACGGGGAGGGGGGGGCAAGAGGAGCAGTCCCTGAGGGGCAGTTTTGGGGATGAGGGCATGATCCCTGAGGAGGAGGATGAGAGCACATCCCTGAGGGGAAAGGGGCCATCTCTGAGGAGCGTGTGGGGCCATCCTTGTGTGGGAGTTTTGGGGATGAAGCACATCTCTGAGGAGCACGAGGGGGCAGTCTCTGAGGGGCAGTTTTAGGGGACAAGGGAGGGATTCCCTGGGGAGCAATGTGGGGGAGTGTTGGGAGCAATCCCTGAGGAGCAGTTTTGGGGAAGCGTTAGTGGGGGTGAGAGGAGCAATCCGTGAGGGGCATTTTAGGGGGATAAGAGGACAGTTCCCTGAGGAACAATGTGGGGGAGTGACAGAAGCAATCCCTGAGAACCAGTTTGGGAGATAGGAGGGCGATTCCCTGAGGAGCAACATGAGAGGACAAAGGGGAGCAATTCTTGAGGGGCAGTTTTGAGGGATAAGGGAGCATCCTGTGAAAGGGGTCGTTCTGAGGAGGATGAGGGAGGAGGGGGCCCAGAGAGCAGTTTGTGAAGGATGAGAAATGCGGATGCAATTCACAGGGAGGAGGTTGGGAATTAAGGGGCTGAAGGGGGTCAGTGCTGGGGGTGAGGAGCCAGGGAGGGTTTGGGCCATGGGGAGGTGGAGGTGAAGTGAGGGTTTTCCCTTCATGCTTTCACACACCAGCCATTCCTCTACAGCAGACCCAGGCCTCTGCCATCCCCAGACCCCTGCTTTGTGTCCAGTAATTCCTCACAATAATCAGCTCAGAGTTACTTGCTGCTGTTGCTGACACAGGCCCAGAGCACCAGGGGACACCACATTACCAGGCCCACCACAGGTATTACCCTGCACAGACCAGGGAGCCACAGCACCCTGATCCCTCACCTGGTCGTGCCCTGCTGCTCCCGAGATCCTGCTGGATCTGCTGAGCCAGAAACCACTGGCCAGTGTTGTCCCCACCGATGGCATGTCCTCTCCAGGCAGCGCGAGCTGGAGATGGCGCGGGGGCAGGAGCCGGCTGAAAAGCAGAAGATTAATTAAGAGGCTGTGCCGCTGCCTCACTGTGATCTCAGTAACTGAACCGTTAAAGTGATTTATTCTTCGCAGGGTAATTACATTCCCCCTCTCTCTGTTATCCGTCCCCTGATCTGTGCTGCACACACATCCAGTCGGGAGCAGGCGTGTGGTCCCTGAGCCAATGTGTCAGGGGGGAGATGGCCTGGCTGCCCCTTCTGCTTCCTGTGCTTTGGCATTACAGCTTCTGTAACACACAGTCATGCTGTTTGTATGGACTGTGTGCTGTTTGTGTGGATTGCATGCTATTTGTATGGATTTTATGCTGTTTTGTATGGATTTAATGCTTCCAGACCCTTGCACAGCTCCGGGATCTCCCTATGAACCACTATGGCCAGATGCAGCAGTGCTGCTACACCACTAGTTTTGACTGAGAGCTTCCAACTTGGCTTTGTATGGTGTTCTTAATACCCATTTCTGCTGCATTCTGTGCTGCCAGGTTTCTTGCTGCATTTTTAAAGCTGCATTTCACATGGACAAGTTTGGGAAACTCCTATGCAGAGTTCTGAGCTCCCATCCTAACAGTTCCTGTGCAGGCAGGAAGGATTAGGAGCCTTTAGAATCAGAGAAACACAGAACCACAGAATCATTAACAGTGGAAAAATCTCTAAAATCCTCAAATCCTACTGTTACCCCCAGCACCACCACTGTGTTCACCACTAAACCATGTCACCACGTGCCACATCTACACGTTTTTTGAACACTTCAAGGGCCAGAAACACAGCATTCTAGAGTATTTATTTAGAGTATTAAAAAATAGTCTTTTTCAGAGGAACGGTCCTTTATCATGTGAAATCTTTCATTTATTAATAACAACCAAGCATTCAATACAGCCATATTCTCTCTCAAAATGCTGCATCCTTTACTCTTTCACACCATTTGCTCGGCACATCACTCCCCCCTTGCTAGCCCAGCTGCTTCCACACATTTCAGCGTCACACTTTTCCCTCGGGGCCGTGCAGCCTGGCCGCTCGCCCGCTCCTGCTCAGGCCCGTCCTGCTTTCGGATGCTCCTTTCGGGCCAGAAACATTAGAGGGAGCTGGAGACTCGCTGTGCCCGGCTGGATGATTGGACGTGGCTGGTGGCTGGCGGGGATGGCCTGGAGCCTCATCCCAAGGGCCAGGGGGCGCTGGCTGTGTGATCCCACACTTCTCCAGCTCAAGGAGTGCTTCAGGAGTGTCACTGAGGGGCTCCTGCCCTGCCTGGGAGGTGCAGGATTATCCAGCCTAGCCCATGCTGGTAGTGGAGGTTGAAACCTCTCTGCCATAGCATTCCCTGATCCCAAATCACAGCAAACCCATGGCCATCCTTGAGAAACTGGTGTCTCTGAGGGGTTGGTGTGCCTGCCAGGGAGGACAGGTGCCTCTCCATCACATGGAGAGGGGATTCAACATCCATTCAATCCCAATCTTCCCAGCACCACCAGCCTGCCCACCGTGCCAGACCTGCCACCCGGCATGAGACAGATCCTGGTTATCCAGCCCATGATGAACTAAATAAGGCTGTTCGTGTTGTGGCAGGAGCCAGAGGCTCGACTCAGGACCAGTGTAAGGAAACAGCCATGGAAATAAGGGATAATATGTATGGCACAGAGATATGTGTGGGACACTCACTGTGGCACTGTGGGATGGGGTGAGGCGTTTGCTGCAGCAACCCTGCACCAACACCACAGTGATCAGTGATCAGCAGAGAAACAAAAAGACAAACAGAAGACCTTAGTATCCCAAAAATAAACCTGGGAACAAACACTCCTATAAAAGTCCCAGCGTCATTATTTCTGGATCTGGTAGCCAGCAGATTTTTCAGAGATCAGACACTGGGCAAAGGCAGTGCTGTTTTAGCTGGGGCAGTTGCAGGGTGAACAAACGCCTCACCCTGGCAGTAACGCTGGGCAGTGGAATCACTGCGGTTCAGCTGGTGAGGAGAAGGCTGACCTCACATCCAGGGCTGGACATGAAAGGTCTCACAAGGCTACAAGCAGCTGGAATGAAACCCATAGGACCAGAGTGCTCAGAGCTGGATAGCAGAGAACATCTGGCCTTTCTTCACCTTATGGAGGCAGAAAAATCCATTTATAATGTGTGCTCCAAGCAAAAGCTGGAAATGTATGTTCCAAGCAAAAGTCAGGCAGAGGCAGCTCTCCCCTGGCTGAGCAGCTCACCTCAAAGGAGGTGTTTTAGGATGTAAGGAAGCTCCGAGGAAGACTGCATGGCAAAGACAGAGACATCCCAGCTGTGAGTCAGAGGATGGCAAAGAGGGACCTGCCAATCCCTGTGCCTCAGCACCAAGCCTTGATCTAAGCCTCCAGCCAGGTGACAAGGTGACTCAGGAGGCCCAGGACCTTCACCAGCTGTGGGCACAAGTCTCCTGGGTTTTGGGAAAACCTGACCCTGCTCTGCTCCTGCTGACCAACCACAGCTCCCAGTGCCCATGCAATTCCACCCAGAGCTGAAATCCTGTGGGAAAGCCAGACCTGCACCCCTCGGCTTTCCAAAAGTCACACTTCACCATCCAAAAACAAAACCAAGGCTGACCAAGGCCTTTTCCAGACAATGGAGGAAACAGACGTGCCATGCTGTGCCGGTGCCACTGAGGCTCCTGGTGCAGAGGGACCAGCCACAGGCAACACAGGCAGGGCCAGACCTGTGTGCTGGGCTCTGCTGGGGGGCACATCACTCCCTGAGATGACTTCAGAGGGAGAACCTGCACACACCAGTCAAAACGCACCAAAATGGCACATTCTACCAAAAAAAGCCCCAAATTGGTTTGATTTGGTTGCCTGGACAGGAGAGGTGATTCCCTGCAAAACACACAGGGGTTCTTTCGTTCTCTGCCCCACCCCAGAAAACACTGTAAAAGCACAAAAAAGAAAATTAAATATTTTTTTGATCCAAAACAGCTGTTTTGGATAAAACACACTTCACACCTTCCACTCCACATGCCTAGTGTGGGTTTGGGGTTCACTGACAGTTCAGGAGATCAATCTGCTCTGAGGGAATGCATGTTCCTCACTCCAGGGTTGTTTTTCGGGCAGATACTGAATCAAAACCTTGGCTAATCAGCCAGATCATCATCTGTCACCAGCAGAGCCAGGCTCAGATGCAAAATACTGAGGACACTCCATCTTCCCTCCTCCCCAGTTGCCTCGGTGCCCTGGGCTGAAGCCAAGTGTGACCCCACTGGCCAAGGTGTGACCCCACCGGCCACCCCAGTGCTGCAGCCACTCGGGTCTGCTCATGACCTGATGGCTGAGAAATCCTGAGAACAGGCACAAGCTACCACGTCACCCAAAGCCTGCATGACCCCCTACGTCACCCAGGCCACCCCGGTGGCTATGCAGTGGCCCCATTGCTCCAGGCCAGCGTGGGCAGCATCGGTGCTGCTGCTGCTGCGGGGCTTTTCTCCAATGCAAATCCACACCAGGGTATTTATAGAGCCCTTATCCCAGTGGAGCCTATTTTGGGCTGATGCTCAGGCACCAGAGCAGCACGGGTTATTTTAACCCGGCGCTGGGTTATTTTTGGAGCTGCCCTTCTCTGCACGTGCTCAGGAATGGTTTCCAACTTCCAGGCACTTTCTGGGGTTGGAGAAACTGGGGAAGAGGGAGAAGAGGAACCATGCAAAGGAATTTCAGAGACTAAAACTTAAACCAGTGTCTATCTTTGGCACACCTGTCTGGGATCCACCTGGAATCCTGGATGGAGAATTGTCTGTGGGACAGCCCATGAGCAAAAGGCAGGAGAGGAAAAGTTTCTGGAGCACATAGCTGAGGACCCAATGACTGTGAGACAACTTACGAGAGAGTAAGAAGTGCCAAGAGCTGGATGCTCCAAAAATGTCCAGGGTCACCAGTTGGTGGCCCCAGGTCCAGGAGGGAGCAATGGCTTTGTTCAACAGAGGCAGGAACAGCACCATGGGATGGGACATTCTCCTCATCCGGGGAACCCCAGCTCTGTTCTCACCACATGCCATCCTGGAACAGCCAGGGAAGGGAGACTTCTGGAGCCATCCAGTCCGGATCCAGGATGCAGCTGCACCATTTACCAAGCAGTGAGCCCGGATTCTAATCAAGTGTGTTGCAGTGGGGCTCTCTCAGCTCAGAGCTGGGAGCAGCAGCTGGTCCACAGCAGAGCCAACAGCCCATTCCCAAAGCCAGAGGTGCTGTGGATTAGGGTCTGCCAGGGCAGCAGCACCATGGCAATAGCATCCAGAGAGATCCAGCTCCACCCCCATCATAGCAGCAGGGCTGGAGAAGTCAGGATCTTTTAATTTTTTTTTTTTTTTTAATTCCAGAAAGTCTTGCCTTGTCCATGTAAGAAAGCGTAGCAGGGCCTCTACAGCCCTTTTCCCACACCCTGATCCCCAGCCTCCAGTCCCCACTGCTTTCCCTCCCACCACACACTTTCCTCTTCCCTCACTGTCCCCCTCTGCCCCCTGAGCAGTGGAGGTGTGGGGGGGATGTGCCAGGGGTGTCTCCGGAGATGACAGAGCAGTCCCAAGGCTGCTAGGTGCAGCTGGCAGGGAGCAGAGCCCTGCCCCATGACCTCCAGCGCCCATTGGGATTCAGCGGATCACACCATCCCGCTGGGAAAAGTGAGTCAGGGCCTGAGCCACTGCCAGCCCTATTCCTGGCATCTCACCCCAGCCACACTCCCAGCCCCCATGGGCCAGCAGCAGGCAGGGAAGGAGCAAGGGAAAATTGGGAGAACCCCTTGGATGGAGGGCAACCCACCCCCCAACTTGCCCACTATCCCCCCCAACTTGCCCCACCCACCACAGCCACCTGCCCACCACATAGGTCTCAATGCATTTTTATTAAATTCTTACAAAACAGAATACAAAATTCTGGCATCAACAATTGTTATAAAGGAAAACTTCAATTCAGCTGTATCAGGTCACCTGGTACATACAGTAAAGTGCTTCTTTTTGTGTGGTTTTTTTTTTTTCCTTTTTTGTTTTTGTTTTTTTGTCTTTTTTTTTTTTTTTAATATTTTCATTTTTATTTCCCAGCCAGCCCCCGAGCAGAGGCCGCTGTTGCACAAACCAACAGTGCGTTAACGTGACTCTTGTCGAACCAGCTTTGGCAGTCTTCATCAATTGTAAAGTGGAGAAAGTTTCTCCTGGTTTGATAAAAAAGAGTTAGCTTCACAGTAAACGTTTCTAACCAGTTCTAAGTCGAGTTAGTTGGCTGGAGGAAGGGTCGGGGGGAAGGAGAAGAAGCGAAAACACTTAAAATTTCCAGCTTAAAAAAAAAATAATCTTTTTGAAGTTGGTTTCCAAGATAGATGCTCTATGGGGGGGAAAGCTTGGAAAGAGGAAGAGGAGGAAGAAGGGTGTTGGCGAGAGGGGGTCGCTGGTGCTGGACCATGGGAGCATCTGTCTGGAAACTGCCCCGGGAGAGGCGCTGGCAGTGGGGAGGGGACATCTGGCCCTGGCATGAGGGTCTCCCCTGCCATCCCAGCCTGAGCCCTGCCCCAACAGGACACCTGTGAGTGCCCAGCGCTGCCACCAGCCAGACTAGAGGTTTTCCAGAGCTGATCCCTGGCTCCAGAGGCATTTAAAGATTCTCTACCAATGCACAGCCCCGGCCACGGGTCACCCCCGAGTGCCACGCCGGGTCCAAACCGAACCCCAAACAAAACACAAAGCCAAGCCCCAGCCAGGCTCAGATGCTCCCCGGCACATCCTCCAACTCCCACAAACTCCCACAGCATCTTCTGGCTGCACATCCCCGGCCGAGGACACCCACGGGACATGGGCAGGGTCACCCAGGCCTTCCCCAGAGTGTGTGGCGTATTTATATATATATAGATATAAAAGATCGCTCTTATGCATGGGGAAAAAGGGGAAACTCAGTTTGCCAACAAAAGCAGCACGGGGGACAGATAAATTTCGGAGACATCCCCCTGCCATCCCCTTCCCGTGATTTTTTTGTTTTTTAAAAAAAGGCTGCGGCGTGCAGCATCAACGATAGCTTCACAATACCAGCTCAAGGCATCGCGTACTGTACATCATTCAAGTATTTCTTAATATAAGACAACAAGGAATTATCTACAACTGATAAAACAAAATAAGCTATAAAAAGTAACAATGTACAATCAAGATGGATTTTTTTTCTTTCTGTTAAAGGAGGCCTCTCCGGGGTGTCCCGGTGCCTGCTGGGGAGGGGGGGTCTCCCCTCACCACTGCCTTGCTCCTCCCCACCCGGCGCGGTGGAACCGGGGCCACACAGGGGAGAGGATGATCACAAGCATGAGGCAGTTTTGAGGGTAGGATGGAGATGGAGTCGCCCTCCCCGACCCCCCTGGGTCAGCAGAAAGGCTGGAAAGGGTGAGAGAAGATGGCCCCTGCCCTGAACTCCATCAACACCCGAAATCATATCCCAAGATAACTCACACACACCTCCCTGAAACAAAAAACAACATATATTGCATAGTATTGCTGTCAGCAGTCTTAAAAAAAAAGGAGAACTTTCTTTTTTTCCAGAGACAGCGACTGTCTTCAGCTGAAAGACCCAGGGAAGTCTGTTCCCCAGCTCAGAGCTCCCAGACCCTCACCTGTGCACACAATGGGCCGAGGCTGCTTTTGCGAAATATAAAGCTCCAAGCACTGAGTTGGAAGGGACAGGAGGTGGCTATGACAGGGGCACTGCCGTCCCAGCGGGACTGGGAGCTGGCAGCGGGCACAGCTTGGTGGCTGTGCCTGTGGCAGGGGGTGTCGGGGGGAGCTGAGGCATCAGGGGCAGCTGGAGGCCAGTCCGGCACCGCTCACCTGACAGACCCAGAAAGCAGCCAAGGGCCTCGTCCCACCTCAGCATCCCAAGTCCTTCCCACCCCAAAGCAAGCTCCAAGGAAAGGGCAATGCTGTGCACGCCTGAACACACGTGAGCATGGATGCACATATGTGACCGCACACCCCAGCGCTCCCTGGTCACTGCAGACCCTGACCCCAAAACTTCCAGCCCCACAGCCTGAGCTGTCCCCAGGCTGCTCCCCCGTGCCATGGCCCTTGGGTGCTGCCACCAGCCTGGCTGCTCACCCACTGACATCCCCGGGACATTGGGCACCCTCTGTGCCCTCAGACCTTCCTGCCACGGCAGCCTCGGGGCCAGCCCGAGGCCACAGCAGGCGTCACTGTCCTGCAGCAGGTCCCAGTGCTCTGTAAGGGGGTCCTTGCTTTCCACAGAGCACACAGTTCCCAGAGGGTGTTTCTGGCTGCTCTGGCCACCCTGAACACCTCATCCCCCCTTGCACCTCCCACGAGGGCACAGCCACCAGACCCTCCACAAACTGGGGTGCAGCACCTGACCTGGCACAAGAACACAGCCCTGGATGCCCGTGCATCCCCTGGGGAGATGCCAGCCGGAGCGTGGGAGGAAAGGAAGACATTTCTCCGTGCCCTGTAGAGAAGCACAGCTGGCAGTTTAAAACCAACAATAATTAAAAAAAAAAAAAAAAAGAAAAAAAAAGGGGGGGGTGAATAGCTTATTCTGAAAGCAGGATGCCGAGGAGAGAGGGCGGCTCAGGGGGTCGGGCGCTGCTCCCTCGCTGGCACCGTCTCTCCCCGGCCCAAGCAGTTCCCTGCACAACACCCGCCACGTCTCCCTGAAGCAGAGCTGGGGGCACACCCCTGAGCACGGGACGGAGAGGCTCCCCACACCCCCCACACCCGGGAGGTGCCTCCTGGACCCCCAAGAAGGGGTTTTGTGGGATCTACCCCAACATGGGAGAGAAACCTGCAGCTCCGAGGGGAGGGACAAGGTTAAAACGCAACTCCCGTTGTTGAAAACGCGACCGAGGGTCTTTTGTTCACAGTATGAAATGAGCTGAAATCGTCAAAGCAGCCGCGGATACAAAGAGTCCTTTGGTGTCGGGGAGCGGGGAAAATGTCAGAGGAGAAACCAAGAGTCGGGAAACAAAAGTCCGTGTGTCTGTCAGATGTCCTTGAGTGTGCCCTGGGTGAAGCAACCTCACGCTTGATTTAATACCTTAAAAAAAAAAAAAAACGATCTTAAACAAACCCTCCCACCCCCAGACCTACAAGATCAGCAAAACCTTGGAAACCAGCCACAGGGACGAGTCCTGATCTTGTCACTAGCCAGAAATGGTGGGGTTGGGGGGGAAAGGGGAAGAAAGAAAGGAGGAGAGGAGGGGACATGGGGTACAGCAGGTGCGAGGGGCACCGCTCAGGCTTGGTCGGCCACCAGGACCAGCGGGGCCACCAGGTGCTGCCCAGCGGCCACTGCCTTGGCCAGGCTGCTCTTCTGCCGCCGCTTGGCCAGCTTGGACTCGGAGGGGGGGGAGAGCTGCATGGCCCGTGAGGTAGCTTTGATGATGATGGGTCGTGCTTCCTCCTCCGCCTCTTCCTCCTCGTCCTCATCGTGCCGCGTCAGCTGGCGGTTGACAGCGATGGCCTCGGCGGCAAAGGAGGTGAGCTCTTTGGCACTGCTGTTCCTGCAGGGGAGGCACGGGCTCAGGGGGGATGTGGGGGCTGGAGGGAGGTCAGGGTCAAATATCCGGGTGTCCCTCCTCCCATGCCGGCCATGTCGGACTGCTCAGACACCAAAAATATGGCTCAAACCCAAACCACATGTGGCACAGCTGCCAGAACAAAGTCATGGCAGAGCCCCCAAAAAGCAGGAGTGGACAGTAGTGCTAAGGAGGGAAGTTAGGATTCAGGGGGATGGGGGTGTCCCAGGGCCACCCACACTCACCTCTGCAGGATGATGGGGGTTGGCAGGGTGTTATCCGGGGCACACTACAACAAAATGCAGCCGGTCAGAGCCAGGAATTGTGTAGAAGAGTGTTCCCCACCCCGGCTTTTGGGAGCAGAGCAGGGAGGGGGCATCAACACTCACCCCCTGCACCCAGGGGTGCTCCAGGACCTGGGCCGCGCTGAGTCGCTTCTTGGCATCTCTCACCAGCAGCTTGGAAATGAGGTCTTTGGCTCCGAAGGAGATGTGTGCCCAGTCCTTGTCGGGAAACTCGTACTTCCCCTCCTGGATACTCTCAAAGAGCATATTCTGAGCAAGGGGAGAAATACCACGGGCTCAGCCAGGAGCGCTGCTGCCAAACCGGGGGTGGGTTTGGGCACTGCCGGGGTCCCCCACGCACCTGGCAGGTGTGGCACGCCTCACCCCGGTCCCAGCCGCAGTCGGAGCCGCAGTGGCCCACGAAGGGGGGGTACCCGCTCAGCATGATGTACAGGATGACCCCCAGGCTCCACAGGTCACAGCGCTTGTCGTAGATGGAGGCCTCCTCGTTGAAGGCTTCCACCACCTCCGGGGCCATGTACTCGGCTGAGCCGCACTGCAGGGACAGGCAGGGTGAGCCCCAACGGTGGGGATCGATGGGGCAGGGGGTGAGCCCCGAAGGGTGGGGACCAATGGCGCAGGGGGTGAGCCCTGAAGGGTGGGGACCAATGGCGCAGGGGGTGAGCCCCGAAGGGTGGGGACCGATGGGGCAGGGGGTGGGCCCCCAAGGGTGGGGACCGATGGCACAGAGGGGACTGGGAGGGTCCTGCCCGAGCTGTGGGGCTGCACCTCTGAAGGGAAGGTGCAGACACAGCCACTCCCTGGGTTTGGTCCTGCCACATCACCCTGCTGGGTTTGCCACCCAGGGGATGCCACAGACCCGCCTCTCTGGGGTCACCCAACAGCAGCCGCCACCCCGAAGGAAAAAAAAAATAAAGCCTAAAGGGTGCAACCCCCACGGCACAGGACAGCCAGAGCCACAGGACCCACAGCACCGTCACCACCCAACCGGCTTAGCGGGGCAGCCCCAGCGCCTGGGAGCGGCCAAAGGACACGGTGGGACAAGCCTGCTCTGCCTGTTCCCCTGACTCTGCCTGTTCCCCGGCCCGGCACAGGCGGAGCTGCCGGTGCGGGAGGAGTTAACCCTGGTGCAGGGAGAGGCAGAGCCAGCGGCCCCATTCCCCTATCGCTCCAGGGACTCTGGGGCTTTCCAGCACATGACCCGCAGCCCACACAGGCCTCGTGACCAGGGGAGAAATGAGCTGCAGCCAGCAGATAATCACCCCGTAACGAGAGAGGCCTCCTGACGAGGGGCCTCTCCAGCCCCGGCAGCTGATGCCACCGCAGGAAAACAACCCCCCACCGCCCCGATCCCGGTGGGAATGGAGCAGCCGTCCCGTCCCGCTCCGCCCCCGATGGGCTGAGAACGGGGGAACTCGGGACACCTCAGAAACTCAGATCCCGCCCCGGGAGGAGGGCGAACGCGGGGGAAGGACGGGGCTGGGGCGTCCTGGCCCCCGCCCCTGCTGTTGTGCTCCGTGCCCGGGCGGGGCTCTGTGCTCTCCGGCACGTTTGCACCCCTAAAAAGCAGGGTGCAGGGCGATACCCAGCACGGGGGGGCACCTGCGGCTGGCGATAAGGGCAGCGGGGCCTTCTGCTGGAGATGGGGATCTGCGCAACGCGGGGACACGCGGGAGCTCCCGGGGGTCCGCCCCGCACCGCAGCCCCGCGGCCCGGAGGCTCAGCCCCCTCTCCCTCCCCACGAGCCGGGGAACCACGGCGGCTCCCCCGGTCCCCCCAGCCCCGCTGCTGACCCAGTTCTCCCCGGCAGGCTCCGCGCAGCCGCCGCGGCTGCTCGGGCTGTTGCTAAGGCTCACGGCAGCCCGGGCGCTGCGCCAGCCCCCCCGGCCCCCCCGCGTTATGTAACCGCATCTCGCCTGCCGCGCCGGGGGGGGACGGGGGACACGCAGCATCGGCGACAGCAGCGACGAGCAGGGGGTGTCCATGCACGGCCCTGTCCCCGGAGCCTGCGGGGCGGCTGGGGGGTCCCCAGGGACAGACCCCCCCACAGTGTGGGGGCTCGCACACTTACCGGGGTGAGCAGCTCCGGGGTGGAGATGGGGGAGCAATCGCCGTTCAGTTTGATGCCACTTCCCAGGTCAAAGTCGCAGATCTTCACTGGGGAGACCTGGAGAGGGGAAAGGAGTGCTCTGTGACCCCCCTGGCACCCTCCAGGAACCACAGCCGGCAGCCCCCCGGGGACCACAGCCCTGCTCTCAGGCCACGGCTGCTCACTGCCGCTCAGTGCCAGGTCATGTCGTGCTTCACACCACGCTGTATATGGGGGGGGGGGTGTGTGTCCCTGGCAGGACTTGGGGGGGGTGTGTGTGTGTGTGTGTGTGTGTCCCCAAGCAGGACCCTCCTGCACTCCCCCCACCCAGGAATCACCCCACTGTGCCCAGCCCCCCAGGCAGCACACCCTGCACCCACCCCGGCTGCTCCCTGCTCACCTGGTCCGGGCTCTCACACAGGATATTTTCTGGTTTCAGATCCCTGTGTGCAATCCCTGGGGGCAGAAGAGCCAATGAGGGTAAAAATCCCCTCCTGCTAGAGCACCATAGTGTAAGGTCTGGGGGTGGCACAGGGATCCCTCCCTCCCCACTCCAAATCACTGCCTGCACCCTGGCAAAGGGCAAAATTTGCTGCTGGCCCCGAGTCCCAAACGAACCGGAGGAACAGGATCCGCACCACAAAAACCTCATGATGCAGCTGGGCCTGACCCTGCGCGCTGGGACGGGCACTGTCCCCTGGGCAGGAGGATGGGGGGAGGCAGTGACGCCCTCGGGAAGGCCCAGCGCACCCCAGGGTGTCCCCAGTGGCACCTGGGGCGTCCCAGCTCACCTTTGTTGTGCAGAAAGTGCAGGGCGCTGGCGATATCCTGCACCACCACGCTGGCCTCCAGCTCGTTGAAGTGGCGTCTCCGGTGGATGTGGGTCAGGATGGAGCCTGCAGCCAGGTGAGAGCAGAGCTGGGGCTCATGGGGGTCCTGCCGCCCCAGTTCCCCCCACCCTGGCACCGCACTCACCTCCCCTCATCTTCTCAAACACCAGGTAAAACCTCTCCTCCTCCTCGAAGAACTCGATCAGCTCCAGGACGTTTCTGCAGGGACCATGGCATCAGCCCAGCAAGCCCCAAAACACCTCCTGGGGTTCCCCCTCCCCACAGCCCCCAGCCAGCACAGGACTCCGGGAGGGATGCGGGATGGGAAAACTGGGTTTGCAGTGATTGAAACCACACGGCCAGGGCCCCCTGGCCGCATTCCAGGGGGGAGAGGGGCTTGCAGCGCCCGGCTCTGCTCCTCCCTAATTGCTCACAGCCCCTCCTGGCTTGCCTGCCCGCCCCACACTCAGCCCCACACGCAGCAGGGGCTCGGCTCGGCCCTGGGCTCAGCTCCAACTTGGCCACCGCAGCCCTCGTCATCAGTGGCAAAGCACTGAACGTCCCCTCCGGATGCTCCACTGCAGCCAGCGGGGCCAAGGGGAGGGGCGTGGGGCAGAGGGCGGCCTGGCTGTGGCCCATGGGTGTCACCAGCATCAGCCCGCTCTCAGTGGGGCGATGCAGCAGCTGCCCTGCCCTACCTGTGTCCCTGGCACTGATAGAGCATCTCCACCTCCCGGAAAACCCTGCTCCGGATGTGTCCCAGGCGCTTCTCTATGATCTGGAAGGCAAAGAGGGGAGGCTCAGGGAGAGGCAGCGCTGCCAGGGAGGGGCCGGGGCACCCCTGCCCCGCCAGCGCGGGGACCCACGGGGCCGGGCGGGGGCAGCGGAGCCCGGCGGGGTTAAGGCAGCAGAACAGGCTGTTCCCGGCGCCCGTGCCAAGCGGCAGCGGCGGTGCCAAGCCGCTCCCTCCCGGGGCCGGGGCCAAGAGAGCTCCACGTGACAGCGAAGCAGCGGCGCAGCAAAGGGCCCTTCGCCCCACTGGGCGCTGGCACAGCGGGGCTTGGTGGCCGTGCCAAGGGTGGGCAGGGGGACACCCCGACACAGGGGAGGGCAGATGGGTGCTCCCATCGCCCTTTGGGGCACACGGAGCACCCCACCAACACACAGCCCTGCCTGCTGCCTCAGCTTCCCCGCCAGAGCACCCAAAGGCTCCCATGAAGCGATGGGGGCAGCCAAGTTCTCCTGGCATTCGGCTGCATTCTGACACAGGGCCTGTCACATTTTGACAGATGGCACCCTCGTGCCATGGCTCAGAGTCTGTGGGGTGCAGGGCCACGGGACCACCAATCCTGACCCCAAAAGCAGCTGGCTCACCCCAACTCCCTCCAGCACCCGCATGCTCACAGAGGCACTGAGACCTCCCTGGGGCGAGCAGGAGGTGACCACCCTGCCAGCACCACATGTCCCTGTCTGCCCCAAGTCCCCAGACACATCCCAAGTGTTAATTTAGTCTCCCATGTGCCCTCGTTGACAGGAAGTGCAGCGTGGCTTAGGGGTGTCCCTGAGGACCCTGAGCTGGGTGGTGGCAGAGGTCGGTGTGCCACCAGCACAGCCCAGCCCTGCTGCACTCCTACCCCTCTCCTTCCCCTCCAGCCCACAAAGCCATGGTCCTGGGCCAGCCCCGGATGGTTCTGAGAGCTGGGAGAGCCCAGCTGTGGAAGCAGAAAGGGAAACTGAGGCAGGGGGTGGGAGGGGAGCAGGTCTGCAGCCCCAGCGGCAGAGCTTTACCTTCACCGCGTACTCCTTGTTGGTGATGAGATTCACGCAGGACTGGACTCTGGCGTGGGCTCCTTCTCCCAGCACCTCCTCCTGCAGCTGGTAAACATCTGGCAGGGGAGAGGCCACCTGAGCTACCGGCTCTGCCGCACAGAGCCTGGGGACACCAGGAGGGCCCAGCCCTGCCCCAGGCCAGGGGAGAACCCCTGGGGTCCCTGAGCAGCCCCCGCTCACCTTCGAACCTGCCGGAGAAGCTGTCGGTGGCTCTGCAGCGCTTCTTCTTCTTGTTCCTTTTCTTGGCGTCAGGGATGTCGATGGGTTGACTTGAAGGCATGTCTGTGCCAGAGCAAAGCCACTGATGTCAGCCTTCCCTGGCCACCCACAGCTCCCCCAGCACTGCCAGGGCAGCCCCCAAAGCCTTCAGGGAGTGCAAAGGGCCAAAACCCCAGGGGCAGGATGGGAGGAGCCCCCTGGGATGGAGTCCCGTGAGGAGGCACCCGCGACTCACCGGGACGGGGCGGGCACTCGAAGTTGAAGACGGGCTCCAGGTGGTTGGACTGGTCGAACTCCAGGTCAAAAGGGTTTTGTCCCTGTGGGAGCCAAGAGCAGGAGTGAGGCGGCAGCTGCTGGATCAGCCACCACCGGCTGCCACCCCGAGCCCAGCACGCTCCAGCTCCTGGGACACACTCTGCTCACCCCGCAGGGTGCAGGACACCAGCCCGTGGAGGGACACGGCACAGCTCCAGGGAGAGCTGGAGGATGATGAGGAGGAGGAAGGTGTTGACCACATCTCCTGATGGGGACAGTGCTGCAGGCTCGCTCCTCCAGCCAGCCCTAGGCCAGCACGCGGGGGATGATGAGAGGGACCGTGGCCTCCCGCACCAACCCAACCCCAAATCTCCACCCAGACCTGAACTACAGTGAGCTAGGAGTGGGAGGAAGAGAAGCCACAGGGCAGGATGGGCTCCAGAGCCACCCCTCCATGTCCTCCCAGCTCCCCGCAAGGTCATGGCAGCTGGAGCCTGCTCTGCCTTGCTCCGGTGGACATCGCGCCCACCAAGCTGCAGGACAGCCCCGGCCCGGCAGGATCAGGCCTCACCCCAAACCCTGCTGCACCCCGGGATCCATGGAGGGGACCCACTCCTTTGCCACCCCGAATCCCAGTGACACTCGAGGGGACATAGGGACCCTCTGCCTCCTGCTCCCCTGAGCCACCCCATGGGGCAGGGCAGTGCTGGGGGTGAAAGGGCCCCGTCCTCCCCAGGATTATGAAATCTGTTTGGGTGGAGGTGGCAGCTCCAGCGGCGTTCCCAAACCCGCCCGGTGCCCGGGCCGGCTGCCAGCCCCTGCACGGCCAGCCCCGGCCACCGCCAGAAACACCCAGAACTCGCCTGTTTACTGCAGCCCTGGGGGGGCCGGGGGTCCCCAGCCGGAACGGGGCTGGGGAGGTTCACACCCGGAGCACCCCCCACCAAGCACCACTTTGGATCTCCGGGGCCAAAAGTCTCCTGTGCTGCATTTTGCCAGCCTTTCCCCCCCTCAAAACCTGGTTTTGGGGAGCACAGCATCGCCCCGCATCTGCTGCCCCCCCGGGACAAGCCCTGGCAGGATGGGGGCGACGGGAGAGGGACGGGGTGTCCGGGGGGGCAGGAGGAGCACAGGGGGGCTCTGGGGGGCGCAGGGGGCAGGGGGCCCTGCCAGCTGCCGCAGCACAGCCACACAAAGGTCTGGGGGATGGGAGGCTGCGCACCGGCTCCATCAGCACAGCCGAGGTCCCCCCCCTCCATCCCCAGCCACCGCGGGGGGACACAAACCCCGGCCAGGGGCCACACGAGCAGGAGTGGGGGTCACTGCAATGAGGGGGCGGGTCGGGGGGACCCCCCGCACCCCTGAGACGGAGCGAAACCGAACAAAGGTCCCCCCAATCCACAGGCAGGAAGCGATTCGGGACGGGAGGGAACCGAAAGGAGCGGGACCGGAGGGACCCCCCGCACACCCCGAGGTGACAGCGGCGGGGGGAGCCCGGGGCATCCCGGGGTGGGCGGCGCTGCGGGATGGACCTCCGCACGGTCCCAGCGGGCCGGGCCTGGGGGGCCCTGAGACCACCCCCACTCCCCCCCATCGCTGCCGGACCAGGACGAAGGGGTGCAACTGGGCGGGGGGGACAGTGCAGCCCCCCAACCCCCAGGGGATCCCCGGGGGAGCTGCAGCATCCCAGCGCCCCCCCCGGGGAGGGTGGGGGGGACGCGGACCCAACCGCCGGGAGCACCGCGACCTCCGGGACGGGGGGACAGGGGGGTCCCGCTGCTCGGCTTGGGTGGCAGCGCCCCCCGAGCTCCTCAGTTTCGGGGGTGTCGGGGGCGGGCCAGGAAGCGGCCGGGCCCTCTCCGCTCCCGGGCAGGGGATGCAGCGATGGGGGCGCACCCCGGCCCTGCCCGCACCCCGGAGCCCCCCAGAGCCCCACTCGGGCATCCCCGTGGGGGCGGGGAGCAGCCCCTTACCTTGAAGGAGCGATGGAATCCCGGGATCTCTGATTTCTTCTGCACCATCTTGCTGCGGGGGGGGGCGGGGGGCGGCGTTGCTGGGAGAAATGGGGGGGGCGGCAAAATAAAAAAAACGGGGGGTGGGGGGGAGGGAGGCGGAGGGACGGGCAGAGCCGGAGGGGAGTCCGGGGGGTGGCCGAGACCTGCGGGAAGAGGAGGGGGCGGGGAAGGAGGGGTCAGCCGCTTGCGGCCCCCCCCGGATCCTCCCCGGGTCCCCCCCGATCCCCGGCCCGGCGCTCACCGGCGCGGCCCCGCAGAGCCGCCGCTGCTGGTGGTACCGCAGCCCGCACCGCCGCCCGCTCCGCTCCGCGCCGCTCCGCCGCCGCCGGGGGGGGACGCGCCGCCCCCGCCCCCGCCGCCTTTATAGGCACGGCCGCGGCCCCGCCCCGCACCGCCCCGCACCGCCCCCGGCCCCGCGGGCACCCCCCGCGCCGCGCCCCGGGACGGGGACACCCCGCCGGGCACACGGGGGGCCACCCCTGGGACACGAACACCCCCCCCGAGGGTCACAGCTACCCCCCCGGGACACAAAGACCCCCCCGGACACCCCCTGGAGACGCGAACAATCCCCCGGGAACCCATCGGGGACACAGACCCTTTCCGCCAGGGGTACAACCTCCCCTCCCCGGGTACCCACCGGGACACAAACGCTGTCCCCGGGTACCCACCGGGACACAGACCCCCACCCCCTTCCCGGGCACGCAAATAACCTCCCCCCGGTGACACCCCAGCCCCCCGGGCACTCACCGGGGACACAGCCCCCCCCCCCCCAAGGGGACACCCCAAACGGCCCCCGGGGACACAAACACCCCTCTCGGGCACCCCCTGTGCTCTATCGGGAGCACTCACCCCCTCCCCGGGCACCCCCCCGGGTCCCCATCCTCCCCGATACCCTCTGGGGACACCTCAGCCCCCTCGGGTCCCCCCCCTCGCTGCACCGGCGCACCTTCTGTGCTGCTCCGGGGAGCGGGACCCCCCCGGCACCCTCCTGTGGTGTGGGGGAGGCTGGGGACACCCCCCGCGGAAGGGTCCCTGCACCACCACACCCTGCACCCCCCTGTGCTGCACCCAGGGACGGGGACACCCCCCTGTCACCCCCCTGTGCTGCACCCAAGGACGGGGACACCCCCCTGTCACCCCCCTGTCCTGCAGCCAGGGACGGGGACACCTCCAGTCCCCTCCCCCCTAAACTGCACCCACAAACAAGGCCAACCCCCCTGTATCCCTCAGACCCCCCTGCACTATTTTAGGGACAATGACACCTCCCAGGCACCCCCATTACCCCCCCCCCCCCCCCCCCACTTCAGACACACTTGGGCACAGGGATGGGGACAGGCCTGGACACCCCATCCCTCACCCAGGGACAGGGACACTCCTTGGGGACCCCCCTGCACCAGGACAAGGACACTCCGGCTCTGTGTTCAGAACGCTCACGGCAGGCGGTGGGGGCCCCCGGAGCCCCCCAGCCCACACAGGTCACGAGTGGGGCAGAGCTCGGCCCGGCCAGCACGGGCTGGGGGGGCACAGAGCGGGGGGGGCACGTCCCTCTGTCCCCGCGGGCCACCACCACCTGTGGGCAGCAGGGTCGGGGGCAGGACCCCCCTCCCGGCCCGGTGACCCCGTGGGAGCCCCTCACCCCCCGTGTGCGCGGTGTCCCCCCCCGTGTGACGCCAGCGGGGGCTGAGGACAGACGCGCTCGTTGCGCGGAGCGGCTGCGCGGGGCCGATGGCTGCGGCACCGCGGTGACTTCACCGCCCGCTCCGCGCATTGGCTGCGCCCGCCGCCGCACGGCACCGCCGGACCCCCGGCACCGGCACCGGCACCCGGACCCTGCCCCCCACTGCCACCGGCACCGGCACCCGGACCCTGTCCCCCCCCGTCAGCGGCACCCCGGACCCCCCCGGCACCGGCACCGGCACCCCGGACCCTGTCCTCTCCCCCCCGCCACCGGCACCTCCAGACACCCCCCCGGCACCGACACCGGCGCCTCTGGAATCCCCCATCACTGCCATCGGCACCCCCGGACCCCCCTGTCACCGCCATTGGCACCTTCGGACCCCCCCACCGCCACCAGTGGCACCCCCGCCCCCCCCTCACTGCCATCGGCACCTCCCCCGTGTCCCCTTCACCAGCACCGCAGCCCCCGGCTCTGCTCTGCCCCCCACCCTCTTCTCCCCCACTGCTGGGGGGTGTTTGGGGGGGGATTTGCAGCCCCCCAAAGCCCGGTGCTAGCCTGGTGTGGGGTCACCACGGTGGGGTCCTGGCCAAGCCCCCCAAAATCTGCTGCAATTCCTGCTTTTCCAGGCCCTGATGGCCTCTCCTGCAACCCGTGCTGGAGCAAACCCTGGGCCTTTGTTTGTTAGTGCTGCTAAGGATGGCTCCCCAATTAGTCCGGACTGGGGGGGCTGAGTAGTGCTGCCCCCACTACTGGGGGGTCTGGAGGGGGGACAGGGACAGTCCCTTCCCCTCCTGGGGCTTCTGAGGAGCCACACATTCCCAAACTGCGCCCACTGCCATGGAGGTCACGGAGCTGGGAATGACAGGGCAGCAGAGGCGGCACCCACAGCCCCGGGGCCACCCACGGGTGCCCAGAGTTGTGGGGACACCCAGGGCTGGCTGGGGGCTTGCCCAGCCCCCAGGGGGTCCTGTCATTGTGTGGGGGCTGGGGCAGTCGCAGCGTGTTCACTGCATGTGTGATGTGTGTTCACTGCATGTGTGATGTGTGTTCACCACGTGTGCAATGTCTGTGCAATGTGTGCTCTCCGTCACGTCACCTGCGTGTCCTCTGCGTGCTCCCCATGTGTCACTGTGCCCTCTCTGTGTGCCCAGTGTGCACTCACTGCCCACCCCGTGCTGCCCTGATGGCCCTGGCGTGACCTTGGCATGTTTGCTGCATGCCTTGGCACACGCCTGCACAGTCACACACACTCTGCACACTCAGTGCACACTCATCACACGCTCCCTGCACACTCCAGGGGAGGTTTCCAGCTGAGAAAGTGTCAGGTCTCAGCTGCCGAGCGCAGGGACACTGGGACAGGCTCCTCTTCCCTGGGCATCCCTTCCTGGTGCTCATCCCTGCGGCATCCCCTGCCCAGGGAATGTACACAGAACCACACGTGTGTGCACAGAACCACACGTGTGTGCACAGAACCACACGTGTGTGTGCACAGAACCACATGTGTGTGTGCACAGAACCAGACGTGTGTGTGCACAGAACCACACACGTGTGTGCACAGAACCACACGTGTGTGTGCACAGAACCACATGTGTGTGCACAGAACCACATGTGTGTATACACAGAACCACATGTGTGTATACACAGAACCACATGTGTGTGCAAGAGCAGAGAGGAGGCAGCAGAGCATGGGCCCAGGGAGTGTTTGCACACACACACACACACACACATGATCATGTGTTGTTTTTGCCTGCACACGTGTTTATCCCGGTGTACCACCCCTGTTTCCCCCACAGGACCAAGGCTCTCCCTCTCCCCCTCACACCCGGTGGGCACAGGGGCCAGCCAAAATCCCTCCCCCTGCCCCCAGGTTTGGGGGCTGCTCTGGGGGCTCCTGCTGTGAGGGGACACATGTCCATGGGCAGTGGAAGGGCCACGCTGGCCCCAGGGAGCGTTGGCAGCTCACAGCCTGCAGCACAGGGCTTCCTAATGTTTTTCCAGGGAAACACGGATTTTGATGCATTTGAGCCCCCCAGCCCCCTCTGTCCTCCCAGTCACATCCAGCGTCCCAGGGGCACAAACACAGCACCAGCCAGGACAGCATTCCACTAATGGGGAGCCCCGCTGCGTCCCCTAGGTGTCACCTGTCCCCACACCTCTGCACGCCCCCAGGACTCACAATCTGTGGGGTCTCCAGGAGCTGTTGGAGCCCCACACTCCAAGACTGGCTGAGGGAAAACAGGAAAGCGAGCGGGGCTGTGCCGGAAGGCAGCTATTGTTGGCCAGGGAGCAGAGGGAGCGTGAGGGGCCGGAGGCATCGTGGCCACCCTGTCACCCCTCTGTGCCCTGAGCCACTCGTGGCTGCCCACTCCCCCTGGATATGCCCCAGAGCGGGCAGGCAGCTGCTCAGGGCTGGCCAGGGCTTCCCCTCCCACCCCACTGCTCTACTTTGGAAGGGAAAATAAATAAACCTCCTTTTTCCGTGTGTTACTTCCCCGGCCCGAGGAGGGCCCGGCTTCCCGCCCCTGGAAGCAGGAGGATTTGGAGCCCTGGCTCTGTGTCAAATGAAAAAATCCTGCAAAAAACCTGGAATTTCCTGCTGGGCAGAAACCCGGAGGCTTGACACTTCTGGTGCTGGGGTGGGACAGGAGGGGTGGGAGGGAGGGGGACACGAGGGACACAGGGGACACAGGGGACACACACTCCATGCCCAAGGCACACACGGACACACAGCCAGGCTGGTTCCTGTGCTGCTGGATCCTCCATCTTCCTCCTCACCTTGAAGCCACTGGGGGAATTTTGGCAGCTCCTGCCAGGCCTCCAGGGCACTCCAAGTCCCCACCCTGCCACCGCGGGGTTCTCCTTGGGGACACGGCCCTGGTCCCTCGCTCCCCATCTGCTGCAGGAAAGGGGCTGGGGCGAAGCTGCTTGGCTTTCCCAGCTCCTGCTTTGCACCCACATTTTGGGGCTGCCCCCCCCCACCCAGAATGTTTCGGGGACAGTCAGGGGACACACACAGAGTGACAAGGGGTCACATGGAGGGGGATGGTGGTGTCATGCCTCAGTTTCCCCAGCTGGAGGAGGTGCCATAAAGTGAGGGAGCAGCTGGAACCCAGCATCGAAGCTGTAGGGAAGTGAGGCCTGGGGGTACAGACACACCTGGGGTGGTTCCACCCCAAAAAAGCCTTTCAGGGGAGATGTTAGTTCAATGGGGAGCATCCTCCATCCCCCATTGCCCAGCGGGGCCATGGCCAGTCCTGGCCCAGACACCCCACACCAGACAAAACCAGGGGACAAGGACATGGAGACGGTGGGACAGGGATGGGGCTTGGCCCAGGGATTTACTGGAAAGATGAACCAAGTTACTCCAGGGAGGGAAATGCCTGCAGTTCCCAAAGCAAGGGGAGGGGCTGCAGGAATTGTGGTTTTGGGGTGTCTGGAGAGAAGGGCAGGGAGGGAGCTCACACTGTGCCACAGTGGGGGTCCCACTTTGGCTGACATCAGCAGAGGGGAAGAGCATTTCCAGGAGGATTTTAAACACCCCAGGCTCTTTTCACTCTTCTCCATCCCCCAATTCCCTGGGAAGGGGGAAATCTGCAGGAACAGCCCTGACCCACGGCAGCTGGGTCACTCTGGGGAAGCCCTGGCAGTGGGGGGAGGTGGCAGGAAGACGTGCAGGCTGGCACATTGCACTTTTTCTTAGAAGGAGCAGAAAAACTCCCAAACCACCAAAAAATTCCCCCTGCTTCCTTGGAAAGGACACTGAAACCACAGCAGGGCCTTTACAGCCTGTGCTGGAGGACGTGGGTGCGGGCGGCCGTGTCCCGGCAGCCTCTGGGGTTTGTGAGGATTTGTTCACCAGGACCAAAAATGATCCTGGGGCCCCTTCTCCTGGTAACACAGCGGGTGAGGAGGGCCCTGCTGTCCCTGTGGGGCCAGAGCAGCAGGTGCCCGGGGTGTCAGTGTCACCCGCGGGGACACGACATGTGCTCCTTGCCCCGGCGCTTTCCCAGAAGCATTCCAGGTCCTGCCCGTGTTCCTGGAGCTGCTGGCCCCTGGCCTGGCCTGTGCCATACAAGGGAGAGGGAGCACGTGCCATGCTGGTGACTGTTCCCTTGTCCCAGGAACGGCTGTCACCTCCTCCATGGAGCCCAAAACTGGAGTGGAGCAAAGCCAGAGCTCCGTTCCCCTGCCCGGGAGGAGGCGGGTGTGGATCAGGGCTGGGGGGCTGCCAGGGACCCTGGGGAATCTGGCCCCAGAGGCATCAGCTGTCCAGGGAAAACAGAACAAACAAAAAGCTCATTTCAGAGCTTGGAAAGCATCCACTGCCTGCGCAGGGAAGAGGGATGGAGGCGCTGCCAAGGTCTGGGGGCTCAGTGTGTCGGCAGAGCTGTGCAGGGACATGTCCTGTGCCACCCTGTGCTCCTGCCTCCCAGTCCCAAAGGTGCATGGAATGGGGCAGCACCTCCTGGGGATGCGAACACAGTCCATGTGCCCATGGCCCCCACGGCCCCTCCGGAGGGGTCGCTCTGCTGTCTCTGTGCCCAGGGCTGGGCAGGGTAAGGACATCCTTGTGTCACAGCACAGCCCCAGCAATGCTCTGAGCAGGATCTGCTGCCCAGGGAGGTGGTGGCAGGTGGGGACATCCCCATCCTCTCCCAGCAGGATGTGGCTCCCGCACAGACCCCATGGACACACAGCCACAGGGGCCACAGGAGACCCTCAGCCCCTGCTCCCCCTTGGTTTCTGAGGGTCTCTGCAAAGGCTGCCCCTACTTCCCAGCTTTGCACTTTAAGCAAACCCTAATGGGACTTGTGACAGATGCACTCAACCCTTCCACCAAACCAGCAATGGTCTGGTCCGGGATCCAGAGAAGGAAAAGGCCAGAGCCAGGCCAAGAAGTCCAGGAAATCCACAGAGGAGCAGAGTGACCCAGGGAGCAGCGACGCTTGTGAGCTCAGAACCGATGGTGGGATTGACACATGGAGAGCGAGTGGCCTTTCCAAGACTTATTTATCAAGGAACAGTGAAAGTCGTGAGTATGAGGAACCTCCTTCTGCACCTTTCCCTGTGAGCCACTGCTTCATCCATCACCCTGCAGGCCCAGTGGGTGCCTCGAGCTCTCCCTGCCCAGCAGTGTGGCTGTGCTGTGGTGTCCTGGAGCGGGGACACCTCCTGAGCCTGTGCCTCATGGAACAAAGACCTTTCCAGAAATACAGATCTTTGGATGAGTCCAATTCAAGACTTGAGTTCCCCCTAAACTGCAGCTGGACCACACATCTGTGATCTCCTCTGGAGCTGGGACACATCTCAAGGTCTGGGGCTCCTTACCTGAGACTGAGAGATCCTTCCCCACCCCGGGTGGAGAGACCCTTACTCGCAACAGCTCCGCAGTGAGTTCTGACATCACCCTGGATTAACACCAATGAAATCCATGTAGTTAATTCCTTCAGATGTAAACCATTGTCCAAGTCTGAGACTAAGACTGGACCTGGCTGTACCCAAGGTCCATCAGGAGTTTAGGAAGCAGGGGGGTCTTCTCTGAGCCTTGTGATCAACAGAAGGGTCTCTTACACCCTTTTGCATCTTCAGTCTCAGTGCAAATCGTTCCAGCTCGATTCCAATTCAATTTTCCTTAGTCTTGTACATCCATGTAGAAAGTACCAGAGGGAACCTCACCATTGAACTCTGTTAAATCACACTTTCATAAATACGTATTAAAATAACTTTTGCTAACAGCATTGATGGTGGTCCTTTGAGTGACCCTAAATCACTCATCTGTGACAAATTAATACCATTGGCAGGATCCTAAATCCGGATTCATGGCAGAATTGGAGCCCTGAAGCTCCTGATCTCCTCAGGGTTCACAGGCTGGAGGAGCCCAGCAGGGAAGGCACAGGGTAAGCCGTGGCTTCCTGGGAGCAGCAGGAGACCCTGCCCTGAGCCACAGGAAAGGAGCATTTCCCTCGGAACATACGGCAGCCGCAGCCCCCTCCGTGCCGCCAGCCCGCGCCCGCTCCAGCTCCGGGGCAGATGCCATCTGTGCTTTTTGGGAAGGGATCAGCCCCACAGAGGGGAGGCTGCTGGAGCCCTGGGCACAGTACCCGCTCAGCTCAGGCCCTGCAGTGCGGATCTGCAAAGATGTTCTCTGGGCTCTCGGCAAAGCCTTTGTGATGTCTCTGCACCCCACCAGTGCCTATGGAGGTGAGCGATGAAAGTACTGAGGGGTCCCAGTCACGGCTAAACCCCCAAACCAGGCTGGGCTCAGCTCGGGGGGCTCAGCCTTCAGGGCTCAGCACTGGGAACTCAGCTCAGGGGGCTCAGCCCCAAGGGCTCAGCTCAGGGGGGCTCAGCCCCAGGGGCTCACAGCTGCCTGCTCCCTGCAGCACTCGCAGCTGCAGCTCAGGAGTGAGTAAACACAAGATGAAAGCCCGGGGAGATGAAAGCGGGGCTGGGGCTGCTGGGGCTGCTGGGGCAGAGGCAGAGCGAGGCTGAGCTGCGGCTCCACAGACCTGTCTGGACAACATCCTGCACTGCCGGGCGTGGGGGCCGGGCTCAGCCACCTCCAGTCCTACCACATCTCCCACAAAGGTGCTTTTCCTCCTCCTCCTCTCTTGGCTGAGCTGGTCTTGCATGGGAACGGGCAGGACTTTCCCCCAAAGAGGAAGGGGGGCCTGAGGAAGGCAAGGCCCTGCAGCCCCGTGGGTTGGTTGGGTGCCACACGCCCCTGGACTCAGCACCCCCAGCATTCCAGGTGGGTGTGAAAAGGGAAGCTGAGGAGCAGCAGCAGGAACTGCCCTGGCTCCGTGAGGTGCCCCAGCACCACTCACCACCCATCTGCAGCCCCACCACAGCTCAGCACTCGGGGCCTTGCAGGTGTCCTGGTTTCAGCTGGGATAGAGCCAGTTCTCTCCCCAGTAGTCGGTACAGGGCTGTGTTTGGGATTTGGGATGAGAGTAACGCTGATAACACACCGATGTTTTGGTGTTGCTGAGCACTGCTTACCCTAAGCCAAGGACTTCGTGTGTCCCATGCTCTGCCAGCAAGGAGGGGCACAAAAACTGGGGGGAGCAGGGCTGGGACAGCTGACCCAGGCTGGCCAGAGGGATATTCCACACCAAAGAACAGCATGTTCTCCAGCTGAGCTGCACCCACAAACACAGGGAGAGGGGCTGGAGGGTGGTCCCATCACCTCCAGTGTGCAGGGGAATAGGCAGGAACTGGTGCTGCAGGCCAGAACAAGAGGAGCTACAGCTGGGGAGTCCCTCACTCCCCTTCTGGCCAGGGGAAAACTATGTGGTTCCCCCAAATGCAGTCTAATTTCGTCCACCGGCCTCAATGGCTGCACCCCTGGTTCCTTCCCGTGGCAGCAGAGCCTCTTGGTGAGCTGGAATTCCCCTCCCCTGCCCACTTCCAGCTGGCTTTCAGAGCCAGGAGGACAGCTCAACCCTCGGGTACAGGGACACTGCCGACACAAGTCAGGACAACCCTGGGCTGCTGGTCAGGCCCTACGGCCTTGGGAACCAGCACAGGGCTCAGATCAGCCCGGACCTGGCACCTGGAGAGCAGGAGGAACCCAACCAACCTGCCAGGAACACACCCACGAGCTCCCAGCTCTGCAGCACAATCCCCAAGGAGCCCAAACACCCCGTGTTTGTTTTGCTGATGGGAAGGCTCTGACGAACGTGCAGTCACGAGACGCTCGGCGGCGGTGTGTGCTGTGTAAATACAATATAATTTATTGGTTCCATTGCAGAGCACGAGTGGTATTTGTACGAGTGTCCTAACGGCAGGACGAGAAATGAGAGAGTCACGTATGTACAGATTCCAGGGCACGGGAATGCTTTGTAAGGAAGAAGCAGTTAGTGGTGCAGTTTGGTCACTTAGTGGTCCCCATATCCTAGGTAGACCCACTACCTACCTGGGGGCACTGCCAAGCTCTCCTCATGCAAGCAGTGGGCAGGGCTGGGGGGCTCTGGCTGCACACCAGAGATTTTGGTCCCAGATGTGCACAGCTGGGCAGGGAGGTGGTGCTGGGGAATAGGGAGAAGGCTCTGTACCCCAGCAGGAAGTGGGATGTGTTCCCAGCCGGGTCAGCGTACCACGAGGGACGGGAGGGAGGTGATGGAGGAGAATTCCTGTCCCAGGAAGAGGCCTGTCCCAGTGCCCTCTGTCTGCTGGCTCCCATGAGGAGCCACCAGCGTGGATCTGTGTCCCCGTGGGGACAGTGCTGAGCCACAGGCGGGCTGTGTGTGCAGAGCTCAGCTCAGGGCCGGGCTGAGGCACAAGGGCAAATTCCCATTCCAACAGCACAGCTCCAACAGCAGCAGCCATGGGAGAAACCCCAGTCCCAGCTCGTGCAGAGGGAACACGAGAATCAGGCCCTGGGGACAGGTGGGCACAAAGCAGCTCTGCCCCAAACCTGGACTCACAGCCTGTGGAAGAGGTGCTGGGGGATCCATGTACACCAGCAATTCCTCCCCAGTCCTGTACCCTGCTGCCTCCAGGGCTGGGAAATGTGTATCCCAAGGGAAGTACCGCTTCCATGGCAGCCCCAGCTCCATGACACAGCTCTGTTTGAAGCATCTGGCTCAGCTCACTCAGGGCACAGGGAAGAAGCAGCTCTTTCCCCCTCCGAGAGCCAACATTCCCATCAAGTGGCCCACAAAATATTTTCTTTCTTTTTTATAGAAATTACTATAAAAAACTAGTTAATCTAGAGCATCTTTAAAAAAATATTCCTGCAGTATCACAGTTTTACATTGAAACTCATTAAAAATATATAATTTCTTAAATGAAACGTCTCTGTTCTCCCCTTGAATCACGTCTCCAATATGGGATTGGGGCTCGGAGTCCTCGGAAAAGGTGCCGAGATGGGAGCAGGAAGGTCTGAGCTCAGTGGCACATCCGGGAGGTCATTTCCTTCTGTCAAAGGGACAGAGAAGACAAGGGACTGTGAAGGAGGATCCAGGCTGCCAGGTGAGGGTGTGAATGAAAAATCCCCTGTGTTTAGCTGTTAATACTCTCCTCAGGCATGGGGTGACACTGCTGCCCACAGCTCCAATTTCGGCAGGGCCGTGCTCCCCCCACCATTCCCATTCCCAGGACATCCCAGTCACATCTGACTCCCAGGTTCCTGACAGTCACACTGCAAGGCCAACCGGTCCTGAATTTGGATAACCAGCTTTGGGAGAGAATCATGGAATCCTTAAGGTTGGGAAAGACTCCCAAGATCGTCGAGTCCAACCATGACCCCAGCACTGCTGTGTCACCACTAAACCATGTCCCCAGGTGTCACATCCACGTGTTTTTTGAGCACTTCCAGGGATGGTGACCCCAACACTGCCCTGGGCAGCCCCTTCCAATGCCTGTCCCACCCTTTCAGTAAAGAAATTTTCCCTTGTATCCAATCTAAACCTGCCCTGGCACAGCTTGAGGCCATTTCCTCTTGCCCTGGCCCTTGTTCCCTGGGACAAGACTGAGCAGCCCTGGCTGCCCCCTCCTGTCAGGAGTTGTGCAGAGCCACAAGGTCCCCCCTGAGCTTCCTTTTCTCCAGGCTGAGCCTTTTCCCAGCTCCCTCAGCTGCTCCTGGTGCTCCAGCCCCTTCCCCAGCTTCATTCCCTTCCCTGGACACACTCCAGCCCCTCAATGTCCTCCTTGTGAGGGACCCAAAACTGACTCCAGGATTTGAGGTGGGTCTCTGGAGAAGGTACCAAAGCCCTCTGTGACTCCCCCACCCCTGTGCAGGCCACAGGCCCCACGAGCCCCACATGCGTCTGAGCCCACCCAGGCACTCACCAGGGGCTCCAGCTCCTTGGTGTCTATGAGATTGAACTCTTTCACAAAGTAATAAAAGTGCTTGTAGCAGGTGTTCACGTGGGCCTCCGAGCCCATCTGGGTGATCCTGTCAAAGTGGTGGATGTACACATGGACAAAGACCCGGAAGAGCCTGGAGAGAATCTTCTTCACCACCGGGAGGAAGTTCTTGGGGAAGGGAGTACCTGGGAGGAAAGAGTGGACATTAAAAACCTTTGGTCAAGTTAAAACTGGTTGCTTGGAGCTAAAATAAATTGGTAAAATGCACAGATTGAGGCAAAAGTACTTCTGTCCCTGGTAATTACCAGTTCCCCTCTTTTTCCTTTCCTTTGGATCAGATTTTTCAAAGCACAGTTTTTTTAAAGTCACAAAGTGGTGCACTGCTGTGACTGAAAGCAGAGCCCACATTCCCAGCAGTTGTTTCAGAGTTTTCTTCTACTCCTGTGTGATGTATTTATATAAACAGTGCAAAACACCAGATACAACCAAGCAACCTCCCAAAGGAAAGGGCCGGTGCTGTTCACTCCCCAGTTATCCCTTGTTTTGGTACATCTTTAGCTCTTCAGTTAAAAATTAAAGCTGTTAGGGTCCTCTTTGAAGGCCCCAGGTCTGTGTTTGGCTGGGCCCCTGCAGCAGGGCAGTCTGGCCATGCAGCCACCTCCGTGGGATATCAGGGTGTAAAGTTCACACCGTTTCTGGAGGAACAAGGACGAGTTAAACCTTTTCCTTGCTCTGCCAGAGCTGCAGTGTTTCAGTCAGCGTTAAAGGATCTGCCAGAAGCTGAGCTGAAGACAATAACAACTGAAAAAACCCCAAACCACAGCCCTCGTGCTGTCGGAAGCTCGTCCTGCAGCCCAGAACAGAACCCACACCCCCAGTGTGGTCCCCTGAGAGCTGCAGCAGAACGTGTGCAGCACCAGGAGGAGCGGCTGGGGAAGGTTTGGTGCTTCAGCTGTCTCAAACCTGGCTCCCCTCCCCCCTCTGGCCACTCCATACCAGGTTTAAGCAGCATTTTGGCACAGTGGAGGATCCCTGTGGATGCTAGAGTGGCAGATGTGCCCCAAATAGGAGCCAAATGCATCCCATCAGAGCTCCAAAGGGATGAGCACTGGGGCAAGGAGGGAGGGAGGGAGCTCTGCTGCACCTTGTCTCCTCCATCCCAGAGATGGAAGCTCTGCACAGGCTCAGTTGTATTTACCTGATGATTTAGAGACACAATTCTTCCATCTTCATCACAAAATAAAACAAAACTCAACAATCTCTGTCCCAAAGCTGCATTTGGATATGGAGACTGAATTGTCTTAGGCCAAATTCCTGTTTCCATCCCCCTGGCAGCAGATGAAACATGGCGCTTCCCTCCAGGCCTGTGCCAGCATCCCACCCCTCAGGAGGGGCAGAGGCAGAGGCAGCCAGTGTGGCCTCTAATAACAGAGGGGGTGATTATGGCAGGTGACACCATCACCAGGTGACACAGAGCTGTGCCTTGGACCTGGGCTGGCCATCAACTCCCAGAGAGCCATCCTGCATCCAGCACGAGCCACTCCAGAGCCACCTCAGAGACTCACTGCTCCAAGGGCAGCCTCCTGTTTCACTGCCTCGACGTATCCATGACTCCCATTGGGATCTGGTACAGCTCTGGGTATTTTAGCACTGCAGAGGAGCTGGGAAGAGCTCAGTGCACTGCTCACCTCTGAGGAGCAGCACAGAAATAGCTCTATTACAGGGATCAGCTGTGCTGCAGCATCTCCTGGACCAACAACAGGGGCTCCAGGAGAAGGCTCTGTGCTGACCTCCCTCCCTCCAGCCCCAGCTGGGACCTGAACTCACCGACATTGGTGGGGAAGATGTCCTCGTTGTTGATCTGCACCTCGATCCAGTCCATGAGCAGGTTCATGTACTGGGGGGCCGACAGGGCGGTGGGTTTGCGGTACTTGTGCTCGTCCTGCCACCGGTACTCGTACTTGGGGCCTCCCGACATGACGGGGCAGGACTGCTCCGTGCAATAGTCACTGATGGTGCCGTAGATGAGGTTGATGCGGTTGAAGAAGTCCACGACGTGCACGGCCACCCAATCGTTCTGCTCCTCGCCCGGCGGCAGCTGCACGGCCACCTTCAAGTCCAGGCCGGCATTGAGCGAGGCCTGGGCCTTCTTGTGCAGCTCAAACCGCTGAGTGCCCGGCTCAAACTTGCGCTTGGGCCGGAAGGTTTTGTCTTTATTGAACACTTGCTTTAGAGCGTGGGACATTTTCCTTCTCTTGTGTCTCTTCCAGGCCCACAGCGGTGACAGCCGGAGGCACGGCCACTTCCCGGGGCAGGGCTGGGGCGACTCTGATCTTCACAGAAACCTCCCTCTGCTCATCTGGTCCTGATCTGCAACATAGCACAGAAGGGCAGCGATTAGGAGCAGCTCTCTCAACAGGAAACCTTGTCTAAATCCCATAGGAAGAGATCTGGGATGCCATCTGGGCCCTCGCCCCACAGCAGAGAAGGGGGGGAGCCCACGGCAGCTTTCCTTCTTTCCTTCCTCCCCCTTCCCTTCCCTTCCCCGGCTGGAGCAGAGGGGAGGCTCTGCTGAGGGGTGACCTGGGCTGAACGGAGTCACCTCCTGACCTGTTCATGTGGGAATGAGGGAACAGACCCCACAGCCATGGGAGGGGGCTGCCACTCACCCCGACATCGCCAGACCGTGAGACCCCAACCCTGCAAAAATTCCATCACCTGCTTGGTTCCAATGCACCAACCAAGAAGGGTAAAAGCAGCTGGGTTTCACCCAGATGCCATTTTTCACCTACGCATCCCCCCTTTGGGAACAAGGCCAGGTCACGCCAGCCCACAACACAGTTCAGAGCTGCTGCCAGACATCCCCCACCAAACAAGCCACTGAAAGTGAGAGACAGGAACCAAGGGGCGGAGGGGAACGAGAAGAAGAAGTCACAGCTCAGGCACCCGGAAAGCAAATATCCTGAAATAACACCAGCCCTGAGAGCAGCCACAGCCTCTTCTGCAGGTGCACACAGACCATAAACATATTTTTCATTTCAGTGTACGAATTGAAAACTGGAAGATGAGGGAAAGCTCATCTTCCTCTTCCAGCCTGCAGAAAAGAATCAGCTCCAAGGGTGAGACACAAGTTGAGATCTGAAGGGATGCTGACGAGAAACACAGCTCTGTTTATCTGTAGCTAATTATACCTCCTTTGTTCCCACATCCAGCCCCTTGCAGAATTTGTGTCAGGGTGCTCTTTGATGGAAGCTTAAGGCAGAAAGCTTTGCGTACCAAAAATATTATTTTACATGTGCTGGACAGAAAAATGTAACAGAAATTAAGTAACAGAAATTAAGCTGATGCCTTAAATAGCATAAATAAGTTTCCATAATTTCATAAGCAAGCAAGCAAAAAAAAAACCCTTTCCCAAACAGAATCCATTTAGATTTACATGAGGCCACAGTGTTGTTCCAATAGGTAAATAGTGTCCTCAGATGCTGGCAAGCACATCCCAAACTCAAGGTCACGACTACCACGGCTGCAATTGAGCCCATCTCTAGCAGATGCTGCAGTGCTAATCAGCAGTTCTTCTCTGGAGAAAGATTAAAAAGCTTTAAAGCCAAGGCCTCTTGTTTCCTTATTTAATTACAGTGAGGAAGAAACCCCAAACCACTCCAGTTCACCCCACTAAGAACAGGCTCAACATTTCCTGCGGGAATGGGCTCAGTAACCTCTTCCGGGCAGGAGCTGAGAGATCCAACTCCAATGTGGGCTATGACAAGTTGGGAGAAACCCTCAACGCATTTTAATGTGGTTCAGTGAGATCCACCCTGGGTTGGGGGGTGAATCCACAGCAGATACTTCATCGTGGAACCGTTTGGGTTGGAAGGGACCTTAAAGACCATCGAGTTCCAACCCCCTGCCACGGGCAGGGACACCCTCCATGGGCAAGGACACTTTCCACAAGACCAAGTTGCTCCAAGCCCCATCCAACCTGGCCTTCCTGCTGCCAAAACAGCTGCTGTGACCCCATGAGCCACCTCGGGGGAGGCAAACCCAGCACAAACCCCGGGCAGACGTGTCCTTTGGAGCGTGATCCCGCCCCAGACGTGGCAGAGGAAGAAGTGAAGGGCGTGGAGGGACAGCTGAGCAGTGCTGGTTACCGGGAGCTGTGTCACAGCCTGGCCACATCCTGCAGCAGAGGAGGAAGCTCCAGGGACTGCGCCCACCCCAAAGCTGAGGCACAGCCCGCACAGAACCAGCAATGTGGGCAGCAGGTGCTGAGGCTGCTGCTACTTCCAGCAGAAAATCCAGGGAAGCACTTGCATGCGATGGGTTCCTTGCACTGGAGATGGAGGAAAGCACGTCCTCTCACACAAGAAACCACAAAGCAGCAAAAGCACCGCCCTCCACGTGGCTCCCTGGAGCACCCGCAGCATCCCTGGTGCAGTGTGACTCCATCCCTGCTTCTCTTCTGGAGGATTCTGCAGGGCCTGGCAGGGATGACGATGGGTAAAACCCAACCATAAAATTGAACACCCCCCAGCCTTGGCCACACACATCAAGAAACAGACACCGACCATTTTTTTCATTTGAGCAGGATGGAGAGACTTTTCATAGAATCCCAGAATATCCAGAGTCAGAAGGGACCCACAGAGATCATCGAGTCCAACCCCTGGCCCTGCACAGACACCCCAACAATCCCACCCTGTGCATCCCTGGCAGTGTTGTCCAAACGCTCCTGGAGCTCTGGCAGCCTTGGGGCCAGGACCATTCCCTGGGGAGCCTGGGCAGTGCCCCAGCAGCCTCTGGGGGAAGAACCTTTCCCTGAGATCCATCCCAAGCCCTGACACAGCTCCAGCCCTTCCCTGGGCTCCTGTCCCTGTCCCAGAGCACAGCTCAGCCCCTGCCCCTCCTGCTCCCCTCGGGAGGAGCTGCAGCCCCCGAGGAATCTCCCCTCAGTCTCCTCTGCTCCAGCTGAACAAGCCAAGTGCCCTCAGCCACTCCTCAGAGCCTTCCCCAGCTCTGTGTCCCTCCCTTGGACACTCTCCAGCAGCTTTAGATCCTTCTGATCTTGTGGTGCCCAAAGTGCCCCCAGCTCTCGAGGTGAGGCTGCCCCAGTGCAGAGCAGAGCAGGACAATCCCTGCCTGGCCTGGTGCCCCCCAGGACACGGTGGCCCTTTGGGCTGCCAGGACACACTGGGGACTCAGATCCAACTTGCCACTGACCAGGACCCCCAGATCCCTTCCTGCAGTGCTGCTCTCCAGCCCCTCCTTCCCCAGTCTGTCCCTGCATCCAGGGCTGCCCCATCCCAAGGGCAGGATCCAACACCTGCCCTTGTCACATGTCACACCGCTGGGGACTTCCCAGCCCTCACATTTGTCAGGGTCTCCGTGCAGGGCAGAGTTTACTTGGTATCGAGGCAGTACTCGCCCTACAAACAAATTCCTGATCCTGTGGAGACATCATCCCTAAGAACTGGGGAGCTCGACACGGCAGCAATTGTCTCTCAGACGATTCAGCATCTGTGTGAAGCATTAGCAAAATGAGTAGCTGAGACATCAAGCAGATGCAGCCTATTTAATTATGGTCTCTGACTGCAATGAGCTAAAAGAAACATTTAGCTCTAGGAAAAAAAAAAAAAAAATAAAGAGGCACAGAGACCAAAGCATCCCTGACATTGCTCGGAGATGATATCATCTGTACAACACCTACTTCCACAGGCAGGAGTCACAGCTGACACCGCCCCCGCACAAGGGAAAGGAAAGGTTAGGGACAATTGGCAAATGGGACATGCAAAGCACCTGGATGGTATCTGCAAGCTTTAAAGGTGAGGGGAAAAACCACTCCCCCCCCAACAAACCTCAGTACATTTGGCTGCCTCCTCCTTTCAGTCAGCCAAGTTCACAGCAGACGTCACCGGTGCTCCAAGAGGACCTTGGCCATCGCTCAGGATCGGAGCCCATGACCCCCGTGGGCTGCCCGGAGCACAAACACACCTCCAGCTTATCCCAAGGACATGGGAGGAACAGCTCCCTGCTACACTGGACTTGCCTGCCCAGGGGTCTCAAGGCCTGGCCCTCCTTTCCCCTCCCATCCCAAAAGCTCCTTTTCTCTGACTCCCTGCTTGTGCAGCTGCAGCCCTGTGCTGGTTTTGCTGCCGGGGCTGCTGCCATTGTCCTGCCATTCCTCTTCCCTCGCCAGGAATGGTGGATCACGTGGAGCTGCCTTGCTTTAACACCAGGCTCCAGGCGGCTGCTTCCCAACTCTTGGTTGCTTTTAAAGGCAGCTCAGAGTCTGGAAGAGGGAAGAGTCACCTCCTCCAAAACACTGAGAAACTGCTTCCCCTTGTGCCCTGCTGCAGCCATCTCGAGGCTTTCCAGGAGCCAGCAGAGTTCCCGACAGATCCTGCCCTCCCCAGAGAGGCAGAATGGCCCGGAAAGGACTTCAGGAGTCCCATGACTGCTCCATCAGTGCCAGCCCCAGCAGCACTCTGTGCTCCCCTCTGCTGCCGACACCGCGCAGGGGTTTAACAACAGCCAGGGAAAGCCAGCAAGGCAGGGGAAAACCAGCAAGGAAGGGGAAAACCAGCAAGGCAGCAGTCAGCAAGCTCCTACCTGTGCTCCTGGCCTCGGCAGGTCACTCCTGCGGAGGCTCAGCCCTGCTCTGCACCCTCTGTCAGTGCTGGCAGGCGCCAAGGCCGAGCTTCCTTTTTCAAAAAAGGGTAACAAACCTCCCCGTTTGTTTCATGGGCGGCCGCAACCCGGAGGCTCTGCAGCTGGGGAGGGGTCAGACACTTCCCTCCCCATGACCCCAGCGCTGGGGCAGCCACATCCTGCTGCCTCTGGTAAAACAGCCCTTCAGCACAGCCCAGGGAGCAACACAGCTCTTAAAATCATGGATCTATCCAGTTTCTTTTCCAGGAAGGCAGGCTGCTGTCCTGGCATCCCACCGAGTCCAGCTGCTCATAACTGCAGCCTTCCTTGGGTGGGCAGCCTGTGACAGCCACTGTGTCCCCACAGCTCCCCAGAGGAGAGGGGAGCCACAATCCTGCTTCCCCCTGAGCCATTCTCAGTGCTCCTAATGCCAGGGCAGAGTTCCCAACACAGGACACAAACCCCCCCAACTGATAAAGCCATCCTGATAAAGGTATTTTGAATACACTGAGCATTTCAAGTAAAAACTTGAATTTACAGAGTGAGAAAGAGAAGCAGCTCCAAACAGGCAACTTGTACAAAACAGCAGAGACGGACGCACACGCACATTTTTTTCATAATTCCACCCCCCTCCTTTCACAAATCCCTTCCCATGGCCACTCTGCACCAGCTCAGTGTCTCGGGACAGGATGATCCTGGTTTTCTCCGATCAAAGGAGAGATTTTACTACAGAGAGCAGGGACCAGAACAATCCTGGCAGCCACACGGCACTAATGGCAGCCAGTTCCTGCGCCTCCAGAGCCAGTCTGGCAACAAACGAGAGCTTGTCTTCCCAGGACGAGACTTCCAGCCGCTCTTTTGAATGGATTTGTGATATGAGGAGCGAAGGTCTGCCTCGTGCTTACCTCGGGCAGGGCAGGGCAGGGTGAGGAGGGCTCAGTGTGACTGCAAGGCACCCCTGGCCATTCATAATCCCGGCCAGCCGGCACTTCCACGTCAGCCGCTTCCTGTCTGGCACCGGCTCCAGCCTCCCGGCCGGGGAGCTGCCAATGTTTTCCCAAAAGCTAATCCTTCCCCTCCGCAAGCTCTGCCTTTCCTCCCACAGGATCACTCCATGGTGCTGCAGGAGAGCCGAGCCACGGCCGTTACCTTCGGCATCACCTTCCTCGTCCATCCCCTGTGCTCAGTCCTGGCAGCAGAAGCTGCTTGGAAGTTTCTGGAGAAGGAGCAGCTCGACCTGGCCCAGCTGCACCTCCAGCCCCAGCCCAGGCACACACAGCCCCAGTTCGTTCTGCTGCTCTGCAGGAAAACATCCACATTTTTCTCTTGGAAAGTGCTTTAGCAGCAGCCTTTGCAACCAAATCCAAACACGGGCACATTGGAAATGCTGAATTCCCAAGGTTTGGGCAAACAAAGAGCCTTTTGTCTTTCACCAGAGTCACCTCTAAGAAGGTCCTGCCTGTCGCCAGCCACCTCCAGGCCCTGCTATTCTAATCTGCTGTACAATTTGGAAATTCCCAAGTAAGAAACTCTACAGACACCAGTTCTCCTGGGACTTCCCATGTCTCCTGGGACTTCCCATGTCCCTCAGCCCTTCCCGGAAAGAGGGTGAATTAGGAGAAGGGAAGAAGTCGGTTTAAGAGCAGGACAAGCTCTTTACACATCCCCAAGCTATGGAGAGGCAGAGACCATCTGCAAGGCCATGTGCATGAGAAAAGGAAAAGCATAATGAAAGACCAAAAATAGCTATCCTGGACTTTAACCGGCATCTCCTCTGCCCCTGCAAGGCTGAGCATTCCGGCCAATCCTAAAGTCAAGTTAGTTTATGGAATAAAAGGAAAAGCCCTGTTAAATTACGCCATGGCTGGGATAGCAGAAGGCCCAGGGGAGGTGAGGAGAGCTCTGCAGAGCCCACTCAAGAGCTGCAGGTGGGAATGCTGCTGCATGGAGCAGAGGGCCCAGGTCAGCCAGCAGTGAGACACCAGCATCCATCCCAGGCAGACGGATGAACAGGGAGTTTATTGCTTGGCTCCACGCTCAGGATTTACATCCAGACCATGGGCAGTGACAGGAGGGACGTTACGGGTGACACTGCTCACACTGCACAGGGATGCTGAGGGCGGGCAGGTGAGGGAGCAAGGGCCGAAGAGACTGGAAAGCCCAGTCCGGCAGGGGAGAGGGAAGGCAAGAAACCCAAATGTCCAGTGTGGTTTGTCCCCCTGGCCTTCCTCCCCACAGCCACGGAGTGAGAAAAGCCACACGAGAAAGTAAGTTCTGTAAAAGGTCCCCTCCTGCTTCCCTCGCCAAAGGGGAAGGTCAGGCAGCAGATGCTGCAACTTCCAACTGTTCCCGTGGAACAGCAGTGACTGCAGGGAGCCCCAGGGAGCCCCGGGTGTTACTGACTCAGGGCCAGCCCTGCTGCCTCTTACGTGACATCTGCATCCATTGCAATGTCAGAGCCCGCTGCTGGAAGGGTTCCACGGATCCAGCCGGGATGGGGCTGCGTGTGGAGGCAGAGCTAATCCGCTGCAGGCTCTGTGGGGCTGTGCTAAGCTGACAAGCTGGGTCACGACTCCAGCACACAGGTTAACTACACACACAAGTATTTCCAGGATAAAGCATGGCCAGTGACAGCATGGTAGGAGCAGTTCCCTCTTTTCCAGGTCTCAGGGCAGCCTGATCCTTCAGGAAGGCCTCTCGCTGTCCCCAGCACAGGGCTGGAAGGGCAGGGTGGTGTTTATCAAGTCCCAGCTGAGCTGTTCATCTCTCCCTGCTTGTGCAGGCTCTGTACTGTCCTCACTGAACAGGGATATTTCTGAGCCCACAGTACTCCCATTTCCTCTACCTTTGGGATCTGCCCCCACCCAAGTCAAACATCAGTCAACATCAGTCTGGAGCCTGAAATTTGCATTGGGATGATAAAATGTCTATGGCATTCTATTCTAAGAGCAGGCTGAGATCCCAGGAAGTGTGGGATCGCACCCCAGGGCTGAGCCAGTGCACGAGCTGGCCACACGGCCAGCCTTTCCCAGAGTATGGATAATCCCAGGGACAAACACCCCTTTTCCCCACGTTAATGTCACGTGTTGGGATGAAGGGCAGGATTGTTTCTTGCTGACAGCAGAGGGCCATGAGGCCTCTCCTGCCCTGGCAGGAGATAGGGCAGTAACTCAATCCCTTAGCACAGCTCCAGGCATGGAATGAGCCCGTGGATGTGGAGCTGGAGACCACCTCAACACCAACCACATCACACAGCGAGAGGAAAGAGAGAAGGAAGCAAAGAAAGCCAGACAACAGCCCCAAGAGAGGCCTGCAGAAAACACAGGGCCTTTCAGTGCAGCCATGGGGCCAGCTCAGCTCCTGCTGTAACCTCAACCATGGTCTGGGTGACTCCAGCTCATCTCCTGTCGCACGGGCTCCCTGGAATCAGCACAAGGTCACACATGGGAGTGTCTGGCAGCATCACCACAGCTGCCTCATCTCACACTGACCCAACACCAGCACCAGCCCCATGGGACCTCAGCCAGGTTTTCTGGAGGAAATCAAAGCTGCCACAGTGTGATGGATTGCTTTGCTCTGGCTTTGCCCACTTGCCGAAGTTGTTTTGTTGGGTTTTTTTCTGGCCTTCACTGCCTCCATCCTGTCCTCTGCCCTTCCTTCTCCTTCATCTACCCAGAGCAACATCCACACAATTTCACCAGGAGCAGAGCAGCACTTCTACCACACCACCAGCTCCAGAGGAAAGCAGGCAGCAGATCAAACCAGGCCTCAGGGATAACTCTGCCTCCCAGGGGCAGCTGGAAAAAGCAGGATAAAGGTGCAGCCTAAGGTGCACTCTTTATTGACAGCATTAGCTGGATATTACGTATTCCTAGAGATAAGCTGTTAAATCTCCAGCAAAGCTGGTTCTGGATCCACTTACAGCAGCATTTATGGCTCAAGAACCAGAAAATACTTCCCTGTCTTACTAGAAATTAAAACTCAGAAGTTGAAAGCAATTCCCCTCCCAGACCTGTGGGCAGGACTGGGGAGGTTTTGCAATCTTGGTGCTCTGACCCCAGATACTTTCACTGCTCACAAGGGACATTTTTCCTTTTAGTGTGGCCATGGAGATCTCTGTCCCTCACACAGGAGCAGGAGTGACCAAGCACAGCACAGACCCAGACAGTCTGACCTCTAAAATGGGACTAAATCACCCCATTCCAGTGTGGGGGGTACTTCTCATCCCATCAGTGGAAGTGCCACGCTGGATGTGGACAAGGAAGCAGCTGGCAAACAGCTCCAGAGGCAGCTGAAGGGAGGCACGAGAACTTTGCTCCAGATGCTGAGTCTACTCCAAGCTGCCCAAGCCATGGCCAAGCCCATGGGAGAGCCCATTTCCATGTCTGGTGCCAGTGGAACCCCACGTGTCCAACAGAGCATCCCAGGAGCTGCAAGGTGAGCCAGGCACAGGGAACCAGCTCCCTGCTCAGCACCTGGACTCGGCTCCAGGTTTTGTCACCACTTGCAAGAATTCCCAATGCTCCTCTCCCTCCTTCTGGGGATTTTGAAGAGTCACAAGCTCAGCCCAAGTTTCACCTCAGAGTAAGTGACTAAGACAGAAAGTGAATCTGAAACATGGGATCCACAGTCCAGGGAACAGCCATAGACAAACAGGGAGCTGGATGTGAGCCTAAAGTTGGGAAAGGAAGCAGAGTGCAAGGACAAAGCCCTGGGGACTGTGATAAACAGGTGGCTGGGGAAGTTTCACATCTCCCAGCAAAAATCCCTCCCTGCCCTGCAACTTGGCAGAAGATTTCCAGACCAAAAAGGGGCTTTTAATAGAGGGATGGAAATCCAGAAAGTGTGGCCACTCTGCAGCTCCAAGCTCTAGGAGAAGGGAATCCTGCCTTTCATTAGCACTGACAGAGACCCTTTTCCCAAACATCTGTGCTGGACACTGCACAACTCCATATCCCCTGTCCTCTCTCTCCAGAGGACTTCCTGCCCTTTCCTTTTGCCTGTCCTTCTCATACAGCTTTCTTTGAAGGAGCTGAACTCGCTGTGCTGCAGATCAGAGCAGAGGCAGCTCTGTAAGATCAGGATTCCCGAGCCCGCAGCAAGAGACAGAAGCAGAGCAAGAGTTTGCTTTCAAGTTCTCCTGACAAGTTCTCCCTCATGACAGCTGAGCCGTGCCTCACCATGACCTGAAAAAAATGGAAAATTCCCCATTCCCCGACCAGTTTAAGGCCTGAAGGGTTTGAACTTCAGGGCTATGACTTTACCTACGGCAGAAACACATTCCAGCTGGGCTGGAGAAAGTTGGGGGGAGAGGTGGGATAAAATAGGGAAGTTGCAGACTGTAACTTCACAGTTGTGCCACCAAACCTCTTGCTCTCTACGATGTTTTTTTTCCCCTCCATATGAATTTTTGGGTTGCTCATGAATCCTGCAGCAGGTCCGGCCTCTCTGAGGAGAGGGGGCTGTGCCCATCAGCCAGGGCTCTGCTCGGGGATGTCCCATTCAAGGGGCTTCTTCTCCGGGCCAGGCCAAGACAGGCAGATCCATGCCCTGATCCATGCTCTGACCCATCTGATCCCCGCCCTGCCCACCCCGGGGGGCTCCGGGCTCTCCTGAGGGGGCTCAGGCCGGGCCGCGGCCGCCATCGCCCCCCGCCCACGCAAACACAAACAATTAACGCCCTGAGGTGCGGCGGCCGCGGCTCAACAGGTCCCGTCCGGTCCCGTCCCGCCAAGGCCGGGGAGGGCCCGGCCCGGCCCCGCCAGGGGAACGCGGCCACCGGGGCCAGGGGGACACGTGGGGAGGGCTGGGGACACGCGGCCCCCTCCAGGGCCTCTTCCCCCGGAGGCCCCTCCGAGCCCGTCCCGCAGCGCCCTCCTCCCTCACATCTCCCCGCGCCCCTCACACCCCCCGTGTCCCCTCACAGCCTCCCCCAGTCCCCCGTCCCCCGCACCTGCCGGGCCGCGCTCCCTCGGCGGCGGACGCGCACAGCTCGGAGCCGCAGCACTCCCTCAGCCCGGGCCGCAGCACGCCCCGCGCGCCGCCGCGCTCCCGCCGCTCTCGCGCCCTCCCGCGCGCCGCCAGCGGCCGGCGCTACTTCCTCTTAAAGGGGCCGCCCCCGCCGGCGCCGGCCCCGCCCACGGGAGGGACGGGGGGGACGGGCCGGGGGAGGGGGAAAGGCACGGCGGGTGTGGGTGGGGAGACAATTCGTGTTTTATTGTGTTTTTTTAACTTTTATTCTAGTTTATTTTACTCCATGTTATTTTATTCTATTTCAATATTTTATTTTACTTTATTTTTTTATTCTACTTAATTTACTTTATCCTATTTTATTTTCTTTTATTGTATTCTATCTTATTTTTCTACATTTATTCTATTTTATTTAATTTCCTATTTAATTTTCTATTTTCTTATTTCTCTTTTATTTATCTCTTTTATTCTATTTTACTTTTCTATTCACTTTTATTTGCTTTCAATTTTCTTTTTTAATATGTTTTCTTCTGTTATATTTTATTATTTATTTTCTTTTATTGTATGTATTAATTTTCTTAATTTTATTTATTTATTCCTTTTATTCCGTTCCAGTTATTTATTTCCTTCTATTTTATTTGTTTTCTTCTATTTATTTTCTTCTGTTAAATTAATGGGGGCAACTGAAGGGACCTGTCCAGAACTTTAAGGTCACCAAAAGGAGAAGTGGCTGGAACCAGCCCCGGCTTCAAAGGGAACTTCTCACAAACGTCAGGATGGAAATCCCTGGGAAGCCCAAAACCAAACGGTGCCAAAAGTTTGCTGTTCCCCACACCCTGCAGAGCTCCCTCCCCCCTCCCCAGGGTCCTGCATCCCGAGGGTTTTTCCAGCACTCCTGTCCAGCAGCCTGGAGTTCTTCATTCCAGGTGCCCCACAACCTTTCCAGACCCCCGTTCAGCCCCTCCAGGTGTTCACAGACCCCAATTCACCCCCCGGGTGGTCACAGCCCCCACCCCGGACCCCAATTCACCCCCCGGGGGTTCACAGCTCCCACCCCGGACCCCAATTCCCCCCCCCCCGGGGGTTCACAGCCCCCACCCCAGACCCCAATTCAGCCCCCCCAGGTGGTCACAGCCCCCACCCGGACCCCAATTCCCCCCCCCGGGGGTTCACAGCCCCCACCCCAGACCCCAATTCACACTCCCAAGTGGTCACAGCCCCCACCCCGGACCCCAATTCACACTCCCAGGTGGTCACAGCCCCCACCCCGGACCCCAATTCACCCCCGGGTGTGCACAGCCCCACCCCAGATCCCAGTTCAGCCCCCCCAGGTGGTCACAGCCCCCACCCCGGACCCCAATTCAGCCCCCGGGTGGTCACAGCCCCCACCCCGGACCCCAATTCAGCCCCCGGGTGGTCACAGCCCCCACCCCGGACCCCAATTCACCCCCGGGTGTGCACAGCCCCACCCCGGACCCCAATTCAGCCCCCGGGGATTCACAGCTCCCACCCCGGACCCCAATTCACCCCCGGGTGTGCACAGCCCCACCCCAGACCCCAATTCAGCCCCCCCAGGTGGTCACAGCCCCCACCCCGGACCCCAATTCAGCCCCCGGGTGGTCACAGCCCCCACCCCAGACCCCAATTCTCCCCCTCCGAGGGTTCACAGCCCCCACCCCGGACCCCAATTCAGCCCCCCCAGGTGGTCACAGCCCCCATCCCGGACTCCAATTCCCCCCCCGGGGGGTCACAGCCCATGCCCAGCCCAGCTGCACTGCAGATCGTGGGGTGAAGCCTCAGCTCCTCGGGGTTCTCCTGCTGCTCCAGCTGGCACAGGCCCATGGCAGCAGCTTGGATGCTCCTGCCCAGCCGCTGATCCCCCTCCTGCTCCCGGGAAGAGCCGGGGCTCTGCTCCAGCAGCCGTGGGGCCTCCCTGGCTCGATGCCTCCGCGGAGCAGATGATGCTGTGCCCGAGGGCAGGAGCCTGTGTGCCAGGTTCACTGGCAACTCCCCATCACAGAATCACAGGATGGAGGTCGGGAGGGAGCGCTGGAGCTCCCCTGGCTCAGCAGGGGCCTCTGAACACAGGACCCAGGATTGCATCCAGGTGGCTTTAGAATATCTCCGGGGAAGGTGATGCCACCACCTCTCTGGGGTGCCTGTGCCAGTACTGTCACCCACAGGGCAAAGTTCTTCTCCCTGCTCAGGTGGAATTTCCTGTGCTCCAGTTTCTTCCCATGACCTCCCATCCTGTTGCTTGGCCCCAGCCTCTGATACCTCCCTTGAAGCACTTTATATATATATATATATCCATCTATCTCTCTCTCCATCTCTGCTCCTCTCCATGCTGTAGCCGCAGCTCCTGCAGCCTTTCCTCACAAGAGATGCTCCCTCCCCTCATCATCCTCACAGCCCAGCAGCTCCAAGTCCTGAGGGGCCCAGACTGGACCCAGAACTGCAGGTGAGCCCAGCCAAGGCTGAGGAAGGGGCAGGATCAGCTCCCATGTCCCACTGCCAATGCCTCTCCTAACACAGCCCAGGATTGCACCTGGGCCCCAGCTCAGCTCCTGAGGCTCATTTAACACTTGAGGTTTGCTCCAAGCACTTCCTGGGTTGGGGTTTGCTGTTGTTTTCATCCCATTTCATCAGATTTGTGCAGTCCCACCCCACAGCAGGCCGATGTGGGATTGCAGCACTGAGAACAGAGGACATGGATCCCTCCTGTGCAGCAGGAGCTCATCTGCCAGCAAGGGGGCCAGCAACTTACTGGGCTCTTCCCAGTGCAGAGCTGGTGGCTCCCAGCTCTCATTCCCAGGGATTTTCTGTCCCAACATGATTCTCAGCTTCTGGTCTGACTGGAAACCACTGGAGCATCAGCAAGGCCAAGGTTTCATTCCCTGCTGTGGCAGGATAGGGCCTTAATCCTGAGCTCAATGTCACCATGTTTGTCACAAATTTCCCTGGAGGCCAAGAGGAAGCAACAGAAAGGGCTGATGGCAGCCTCATTTAGACCAGAGCTCCCATTTTCCCAAATGTTGGATTTTAGCTGCAATAGCGATCCAAAAAATAAAACAATTAAGGGAGATTTAACTGAGATAGTCTGAATTATCTTTTCCTGTAATTTCAGTGTTAGTGACAGCTGCTGCTGCACAGCTGCCTTCCAAAGGGGTGGTGTTAGGAATTCCCTACCTCCTTTTGGAAGGAGATTCCTCTTACCTCCACTGAAGATACATCACTTGGTCCTGGGGTAAATCCATGCCCTGGTTTGGGCTCCATCCAGATTGGAAGGGTCTTACGAAAGGACCATTTAACAAAGCCAAAAATTTAACTTTGTTTTGAAAGTTTATTGGATCATCTTGACACAAAATCATTACAGCAGCTTGTGGTATGTTGTTTTCTTTTTCTTTTTTTTTTTTTTTTTCAGGGAATGTTGATAGCAAATAAATTTGTGAATGTAACACATCATACAGTTTCAAAATTCTAGAATCACTGCACAGGATTCTGTAAGAGACTCTACATGCTAAAGTGACAGTTTTCATCCATGAATTAAAAAAACCCAAACACTAATTGAGGAACATTATCCTTTAAGACAATTTTAATATGTTCAGTTTCTAATACACAACTGGCTAACCAAGGGAGGCTGACCAAAACCAAACCCTCCACGTCCCGGCAGCGCGGTCGGACACGGAGCTGGGCCTGGCAGGGAACCCAGAGCACCAGAGCAGAGCCTTTGCCAAAATACCTCCTGTGGGAAGAGTGTAAAGAGCACAAGACACGCGTAAAGTACAGGACATCACCCAAGGGATAAGATCAACACTTTATCCTGCTCCCTGCGTAGGGGTTTGGTGTTTTAGGAGTGGTGGTGGTGCTGGAGACGTGCAGACCCAGCCAGCTGCTCCCTGGGCACTTTTTTGGAGCAACCAACTGCTCCTGACCTGTGCCTCGAAGCAAAACTGTTCCACTGAGTTTTGCTCGCTGGGTGTGGAATAGCAAGGAAAGAAATGGAGTGGAGGGAATAAAAAATAAGATGAAAGCAAGGGATGTTGAAGGACATCAACTGAGCATCTCTGCAGGACATTGTGAATCCCTTTCCTGTCAGTGACTCCACAAGATTCTAATAGCGCAGAATGGGCTTCACTTCCCAGACTCTCCCTTCTTCCCTCTAAAGCAACTGCTACAGTCCCAAATCTGCAGCTCCTCAGCCCCTCCCCATCTGTCCCCCGGCAGGGAGAGCAGCTCCTCATTACCCATTCTCTTCTGCACCCCTGGCAGAGAGAGGGGCTCCCAATCCATTTCTCTCTCCTGCATGCTGGCAGGGAGAGGGGATCCTCACTCCATCCTCCTTCCTGCATCTGGGACAGGGGCTCCTCACCCACTTCCCCTCCTGCACCCCAGCAGGGAGAGGGGCTCCCAATCTGTCCCTCTCTCCTGCACCCTGGCAGGGAGGGCTCTGCCACAGGCACCCAGGGGCACTTGTGCTGCCAAATCTGCCCCCACTGCTGCGAGGGCAGGGCCAGGGGACCCTGAGGGGACACTGAGACAGAATGCCCCTGCTGGTTTCAGAGCATGGAGGGAGGACAGGGTTGTACCTGCACACGAGGGGCTGCACCTATGGGTGTTTCTCTACCTGGTAATGGTCAACCTCAGCTGGTGAGCGACAAGATAAAAAAGCAGGACCAGACCCCTTTGGATTTCCAGTTTCTCGCTACAGCTTAACTGTTCAGGAATGTGAAATTGAAATGGACTCATAAAACACATCAGCAGAGACAGCTCAAAGGGGAGAGGCCTGACAGACTCCATGTGTGGGGCAGTCGAGGGGAGCACAGACCCAAACAGTAACACTTCCAGACCATTTCATGCCTCCACGCCCGACTCTTCCAGCTGTCACTAAAAGAAGGTTAAGGCTCAAGGCAACTACTATAAACAGAAACTCAAACATCCCAGCTCTCACAGGGCTCCTTTGGATTAGCTCAAGGAGATGGAGGATGTTTATATGCTGATCACAATAGATCTTGAGATAATAATAATAATAAATCATATATATATAAAAAAAAACCCAAAAAGAGGCCTTCTGGTCCAGCACCAGCCTCTGCTAGAAATATACATCAACTACAGCAGCCCTGAAGACATATTCCATGGCTAAGGATTAAGTCAACCTTCCCTGGCATAAGCACAAGCAACAAACTGTGCTACTGTTGATAAAGTCCTGCTCAGTCCCCATCCCATGTAGATGAAGGTCATGGGATCATCATGAGCTGCTGAATAAATAGTGCCCACCCCTCCCTCCCTCCTCCCCTCCCTCCTCCAGTCATGTCACCAGGATCTCTTTGGGCTAGAAAGGGTTAACACCACAGTTTGTAAAAAGTTCTGAAAATAAAAAGGTAACATACAGCCTTAAAATGTCTAAACTGCAACCAATGGTGGAGTTAACTGAAAGCACGTGCCCCAGGGTAGTACATGCGTACGAGGGAGAAACTTAACACTTGGGTCTGCTTGTCTTTACACGCTGGGTGTTTCTTGTCGTTGGAATATTTTATAAGGAATATTCAGCACTTGGACAATGTCTCTTTCATCTCGTCCAACAAGTTGCTAAGCAGGGTAGAATCATTACATTTCCCATCTATGGATACAGAGTTCTCTCCCTTGGAAGGCAAAAAAAAGAAAAGAAAAAAATCCATTAGCTCCTCTTCCAAGTGGGGATAATTTTGTTCCCAGCCAAGCTCAGGGACTGGAAAGAGGCAGAGGAAGGCAGGGAAGGCTCCAGGTTTAATTTTTCTCAGGGGTTACAATGCTCTCACCTTTTTTACCAGTAGGCAGACGTGATGGCCTTGGATAGAACGGCTGTACATGGATGCACACGAATCAACGCGTTCCACAACTGCAGAGAAACAGCAATTCCATTTAATTCAATCCAATTTTAATTCAAGCCTTGCTCTCCATGGAGAGGAACCACTGCTCTGCCAGGCCTCGATGAACAGAGGCTTCTACAGTGTGGAGGAGGAAGTCAGGGTTAAGATGTTCCTGGCTCCTCCTAGCTTCTCTCTGGGACGTTTCACAATAATGAGGTGAGTCATTTGTCTCTTAAGCCACAAATGTTCTGTGGCAAAAACACTGCTCAGAATGTAAATTTCTTCCCCAGAAATATTTTCAGTGAGGCAATGTCTAATGCAAACACCAGAGCATGATGAAACAGCCAGTTGTTTTGCTTCAGCCAGTACTTGTGTTTTCATTAATAAACCCAAACCTGAATAGCTGGGGCTCTCCCTCACTGAAACAAAGCACTGGGGAAGGAGGCTGAAGCCCTGCACATCAAACCCACCCTCCAGAGAACAGTTACAGCCTCAACCCCACACCAGCTGCTCCCATGATACCCGTCACATGCATCACTGGGCTGCAGAAATTCCACAGGGACACAAGGAGAGTACATTTTGAAGAACACTGCATGCTTTGAGTGTTGCAAAACAGGAGAAAACTCCTCTCCTGAATTTATTTAATCTGGGCATCACCTGCTTCTGTGATTGCTGCTGTTGTGCTTGCCAAACACAGCAGAGATTTCAAAATACGGAATTCTGCAGAAGGTTCTGCATCAAGGAAGACTCACCTGAAAAATGATGATGAAAACAGATCTTTGCCAGTAGATGTTGGAAAGAAATGCTAATTCCATCTACTTTAATAGAACTCATGTGCAGATCTCCAGACTCTAGCAGCTTGGCAAAAGCATCACTGCAGAACAGGAAGGAAAGTAAATGTTTTATTAGAAACGCAAGTGAACTCTGCCCCATCAGCCCCATGCAAACCTGGAAACATGTCAGGATACAGACATTTCAGTACTAACTAGCTCTAGGAAAATGGGTTTACAGCAAATATGGAAACCACGCTCCAGACTCCACCGGAGCAGCCTGTGCCCTCAAACAGAGCTGCCTCTGCCACCCACAGGACACAGAGCTCCCTCTGCAGAGCCACTTGAAAAAGTCACTGGACACACTGGAACAGTCCCACCACACAGAGACACTGAGCTATGCCCAAGCCCCAGGAGCAGGCAGAGCTCAGCCTGCCAGGGGCAGCACAGCACTCACCTATAGCAAGGCGTCGTGATTAAGTATGAAGCGCAGCTGAAGTGCAATTTGAAATCTAGTTTTTCATGGGTTGAACCTTCATCATTCTGCAACAGAGCAAAGGAAAAGGGATGAGTGGGAGCCCTGAGGCAGCAAGAGGAAGCACCACCCCCACCCACCACAGAGGCAGCAACGAGGAGCTACAGTTCCCCCTGAAACAGCCTGGCTGGGCCTGAAGGATGAGTCTGAGAACCGTCCCACTACAACCTCAGCCCACTCAACGGTTTGGGCAGCTGGGTTGATAAATGCACCTAGAACAGGTAAGGGACACAAAATGCTGCAGTTCTGCCTGCACTCTGCTGAAATAAACTGAGCAGACTGAGTTTAAACTAACACTTGGAGATGTGGTTTTACCATTCATTATTTCCTGAGCAAAATAATAAATTAATAGTTCCCAGATTCTTAGGTACTAAAATAGGACTAGCTTGCTATTTTTAAGAAACCCTTAAAATAGAGATAATAGCTGACTCAGGAGTAGCCACAACTGTCTCTATTAATTTCCTTCAAGCTGTTCACAGAGCACTTTCATTAATAACTGTACTGAAATAACATCAGAAGCCCACACAGTCTTATCCAGCTCAATACTTATTAAACAATGCCTTCCGCTGACTTCACTCTTGGTCTGGGTTTCCACCCTTATTAACTGTATCTAATTCTTATTATTTTCCAGCCTTGTGCCAGGCTGCAGCATCCAACCGATCCCTGCATAACTGAGAAGGAGCAGACCCTGGTTCCATCTCTCCCCTCCCCAGCAGATCACTGTGATTTTCTAACTGACAACATGGCACGTGTTCCAGGCTGCCTGCTCACACACTGCCAGCAACGACAATCTCGGATGTGCTTACGCAGGATTGGGGGCACTCTTTGCACAAGATGTCATGTGAAAATGTTCCTCACAGAATGGGCTGCAGCAGCAGGGATGAAATGATGCCTAAAAAAAGCTTGAGAGCAGAGCTTCCCACCCAAGCCCGACTCCCTGACGCAGTTCCAAAGGAAGCAGAGGCAGTAGAGAGCTGCACTTACTTTGACTATAAAGGACAGTGTTCCTTTTAACTTCTGGGCCATAACAATACTCTGAAGTGTAAACACAAACTGGGCTTCATTAGAGATTCCTAGTGTGAAGAGAGGAGAGGGAAAAGTCAGGTCAGAACAGTTTCCAGATCTAAGTAATGGTTAGAACAAACTGACTTATGTGCAGACTATTTTTGAACCAAGTTTGAAATCCTCTGTGAGTTGGAAGGGTTCTATACACAATTCCTGTGGTGAGTCAACAGCGTTACAGCACTTGGGTATCTCAGAAGCAGCAGTGGGAGCTGGCACTTGGTAGAGGTTATTGAGTAAGCGGCTGGGCAAATTGTCACAGTGTCACATGTTTAAACTATTTGCATAACTGGAAATGATATATAAACATTACAGAGTAGCTTTCAGATCTAATTTGAATTCTAATGTCTCTATGTTTTCCTTGTCTGCGTCAAGAACTGCATTATACAGAATTAAAACCAAATAAAATACCCTACTGCTTTTCATGGGGGATTGAAATGCACCCTGAGGCCACTCCAGCCCTCTGTGAGGTGTTTCAGAATTCAAACGAACTCTTTGGTGAAGGAAGTGAAATTCAGAGGAGTTCAGTGATTTGACTGTACCACTGTGCTCTATATAAAGCCATTATCCTTCATTTCTGTGCCTGATACTTCTGGAGGGCTCCCCTCCTTACACATCACATTCACTGCCTCTGCCATTCAAACAGTGGGACAAAAGCTCCAGAATAAATCCAGAGCAGATTCTAATGCTTCACAAACCTAGCACCTTGTTTCATTTTAAATCTCATAGCAAATTCCTGATCAGTTTTGGATTCCTGTAGTCAAAGGTGTGCCAGCCTGCAGGTACCTGGAAAAGGAACTCAGACCTTTGGACTCCCAGCCCTACATTAAGACTTTGCTTTTGCTGTACAGAACCACCTGTGTTACAGCCAGACTGGGAGTTCCTCTCCAGGGAGCTGTGGGAAAGCCCAGGAACACCCAGGCAGAGCCACGCTTTTCTGGAAAACAGCAAGAAGTTCAGGCAGCTCTTCCCACAGGAGGGCAGTGCAGGGCCAGCCACACTCCAAGAACCCTGTGCAAAGCTATGCATACCAGGGGGGAGCTGAAAGGGCACAGGGATCCCATCGTGTACTGATGATCCTTCTGGTCGGAGCATTTTAGTGTTGAGAGAGTCCAGGACATTCAGTTCCATGCTCTTAAGGAAGCTAGTGCTTTTGTTCTCAAAGATAACAGAGACAGTAACTTGGCTGTCATTCTGGAGGTTTCCTTGAATATCATAGGTCTGCAAATGAAGGGAAAAATATCACAGCAGAGAGTCAGAAACTTCGAGAAACAGAATAGAGCTCTGGGATAAATCAAGGTTCAGAAAGGTAATTTGGGATAGCTAGGGGATAATGAAAACACACTGATGATCAGCTAAGGATTGGGAAAATATCAACTTAGAAATTAAAGTGGGACACCCAAAGGAAAGGAAATGGAGCTTGGTTATAGTTCTGCCTCCTGGGATTTAAACAGTTCTTCAATTATGTGATGGCTACATAAAGTCACTGCCCCATCCCCAGGGTAAGCCCTCTCTTTTTAGGGAATACAAGGAGACAACAAGGAGAGAACACCCAAAACTCACCATTTTAATGTATGGGTTTTCAGCAAGAAGGCGGTAGCTGGACATGGGCTGAAAAACAAGAGAGAAATCACAGTCACACTGGAACTAATACCTCTGAAAAGGGTTGCCACTGTTCTCCCTCCCAGCCAGCTGAGCTCAGGCCTGGGCACAGTTACTCACTGGTAGTGGCTCATCGTCTAGTGTTCCGTTCTGAACCGACTCCGGGGGCTCCTCCTCGCTGTGATGACTCTTCTTTTTGGATTTCTTCTTATCCTTTGATTTCTCTTCTTTCTCCTTCTTGTGCTTTTTCTTCTTATGCTTGGAGGATTTCTACCAAGAACAACAAGAAACTACAACAAACCCTTAAAGAAACCCTATTTCCAGCCATAACCCTACTACACTCCCAACTCCAGTCTTTCGCTCTCTGGACTAACTAATCTCACCTCCTGGACTAAGAAGTTTCCATTTACTGCAGAACTCAAAACAGAGCTCCCATTCCTTAAATCCCATAAGTAATTCCGTGTGGAGTCCCAGTACACCCTGCTCCCAACCCAGCTGCCAATACCTTATCCCAAAGCAGCCCGGGAGCAGCACAAGGCTGAATCTCTCCAACTGTTTGGAAGATCAGCTCTAACAGGGACCTGTCCCTTGGCTCAGGGAACAACCAAGCTTCTCCCCATGAGGTGTTTAGAAATCCTTAAGGGTGCAACATCTGCAGGTGGTCACTGCACTGAGCAGATGTTGTTGGTAGCTCCTGTGTGCTGCTTTTTAACGAATTTGAGACAGCAGGAGAATATGGCAACGTAACAGAACCAGAGAACTGTGAAGGCTGGAAAAAATCTTTAAGATCATCAGGTCCAACTATCAACCCTGCACCAACACATCTATCACTAAACCATGTCCTCAAGTGCCACATCCACAGGTTTTCTGAACACTTCCTTCCAGGGTCAGTGACTCCACCACTGCCCTGGGCAGCCTGTTCCAATGCCTGAGAATTCATTTTTTAAAGAAAAAATATTTAATATCTCATCTAAACCTCCCCTGGTGCAACTTAAGGCAATTTCCCGTTAGCTTAAACCACTTACCTTTCCTTCATCCTCCTCCTCCTCATCTTGCTCTTCCCTTTCTTCTTTTTTTACCTCTTGAGGTTCAGCCACCACAGCAGTGCCCACTCCAGGCTCGCTCTGAGGAGATGAGCAGAAGGGTTATGAAAAGCAGCTGGAACAACCCAATCCCACACCAAAAGAAACTCGACAGTGACAACTCCTCACAACTGTTATTTCAGAAATGACATTAGGCTAACATGGTATCAAGGCTTTCATTTTATGCCTCTGAAACCCAGCAAATACGATCACCTGAGGACACGATTCAAAAGATTTCCTCCAAGGAACCCATCCCCTTATATTCCTTGTCTCTTCCTCCAGAATCGCCAATCAAAATTCATGAGAATTTTTCTTTCACACTCTGTCTCTCATGTCTATTAATGTTGCTAGAGTCTAGCTCATACTGGGAAATAAAACCATACAACTGTATAACATTATACCCATCAATAACAAAATCAACCAAGCCTGGAGCTGCATCTGTATTTCTATTTCTATTCCTTGATCTGCACAGAATGAGCCTGAAGTCTCCCATTAGTTTCTGTGAACTGGGGGACACAATATCCCTGCTCCCCAGCAGGAAGTTGAGGAGATGAAGCTGCTGTTCCCTCTGTGCTGCAGCATGACACAGCACTCCTGCACAGCTCACAGGCAATAAATAACCACAGAAGTTTCCTCAAATGGGGAAAGATTCCTACCTGTGGCTGGGGTGTAGGACCAGCTGGTGGAGCAGTGGAGAGCCAGAAATCCAAGTCTTCCCCCTGAATTTCAGGAGAAAAAAAACCATTATCATTGTTTTTTGTATCATTTTTAATAACAACAATAGCAACAAAAGAAAACGAAAACAAAAAGATCAGAGGGCTGGAACATCTGAGGGAGCCAGGCTGGGAGAGCTGGGGATGCTCAGCCTGAAGAAGAAAAGGCTCCAAGGAGACCTCAGAGCCCCCGGCAGGGCCTAAAGAGGCTCCAGGAGAGCTGGAGAGGGACTGGGGACAAGGGATGGAGGGACAGGACACAGGGAATGGCTTCCCACTGCCAGAGGACAGGGTTAGATGGGACATTGGGAAGGAATTGTTCCCTGTGAGGGTGGGCAGGCCCTGGCACAGGTGCCCAGAGCAGCTGTGGCTGCCCCTGGATCCCTGGCAGTGTCCAAGGCCAGGCTGGACAGGGCTTGGAGCATCCTGGGATGGTAGAAGGTGTCCCTGCCCATGGCAGGGGGTGGCATTGGATGAGCTTTAAGGTTCCTTTGAACCCAAACCAGTCTGGGATTCTGTGACTCTATAACAGTTAAATCAAAACCTTAAGTTCCCATGGAGATGCAGCATTCCAGAATGCTCCTCATGCACAGATGCTGGGATACACTGAGGAGCAAACAGTTCAAGAAGCTGCACTTTAGTCTTTGAGCACTTCCAAAGCCAGGCCCAGCTGACAGCAGCTGCCCAGCACCCCCACAGGGTGTCCCAGGCATTCCAAGGCTGCAGTGCTGAGGGAAAGGGCAGCTCTGCATGGGGATTAAACAAGAAGGTTCCAGTAACTGACAACTACTCTCAGGTTTTACAGCTGAAAGGTTCTGAAGTACATGGGAGACAGCATGCAGAACAAATGACACTCACAACACGAGTTCCAGATGTTTTGCTAAGGAGTTCCCCACTTGGAGAACAGACAAAATATCAGCAAACTCAGCTTTCACATGAGCTCTGGCAGATCTGCTGTGTAGGTTGCAGTGAGCTGAATTCTGCTAGCTTATGAGGCTAAGTAAGTGTTATTTTTATTAGCAGAAATCTTTAAATACCTGCTGCTACAGTTGTAAAAATTTAAGGAAATAAAGGTTGAAAGCATTCAGCTGTTTGAACTGTCAAATGTGACTGTTCCCAAGCAACAAACTGAACTCAGCAATAAATAACAGCAGTAGCTAAAATAACGCAAGTCTTGGAGAATTACCTTTTTTTCTTCTTCCTCCTCCTCCTCTTCTACCATCTTTTTCTCTTTCTCCTTCTTCTTTCCTTTATCTCTCTCTTTTTCTTTATGTTTCTTTTCCTTCTTTTTGGGTTTCTTGCTCTTCTTCTCTACTAAGGGAACTTCTGAGTCTGGTGACTTCAGGGTCTCAACATTTCTGTGTCTCTGCACTGGCAGCTTCTCACTGTCTGCTAAGGGTCTTGAAAAGAAAGAGCCCATTACCATCTACAAAGAGCCTCCCTCAGCCAGATGATATGTCCAAGACAAGGTGTGCTTTGTTTTTAGATAGCTGGGCCCCCAAATCTGAAATGAGCACATACTTCTGTACCTGGAGATTATATATGCAACTGCAGATATTGCCCTTGTGGGTTAGGAGTCAGAGGAAACAATTGGAAGGTGACTGAGAGCCAAGGTCTTGCTGTTTAACTCTTGGAGGTGCCAGCGAGAGGCTTGCAGGCTGAGTAACACCCACAGAAGAACAGCTCCATGGAGTGTTACAGTGCGTTTCCATGGAATCCCTCTCCAAGGAAAAGCAAGGATGTGGAACAGCATTTCCAGCAGAGTGGAAATTCGAGCAGTGGAATGCCAGCATGGCTCCAACAGCCCTTGAAGGGTGTGGGGTTGGTTGTTCTCCATGAACAGATCACTCCAATTGGGAATTATTCTGAGTAATTTTTATTTTGGAAGTTTGCACTATGAATTTCTGCTCTACTATCACATTTCAGAAATTAAATGTAACTTCATCCACCTGTGTCCAAAAAGCACCAGCAGCAGTTAATATTTACACTGCATCCCAAATCCACTGCTTCAGAAAAAAAACCCACAAAAATTTCTTTAATTCTTGTCATTTCCAGAAATCAGCATGAATTTCACCAATTGTATCTTTATCTATTTCTTCACTTTTATTTAATGTTAATTTTCATGTTTGCACAGCAAACACCAGTTCAGGAAGATTTCTAATGGCCTCAACTGCCTCAAATTTTTTTGCTTATATTGCATTCAGAACCAGACTTAATTAATTTTTCACTTTCAGACACTAAGAGAAGATTGAACAGCAAACAAGCCTCATCTTTCACTATTTCAGATACACCTGGACAGGAACAGCATTGGTGCTGAAAGCCAGTGACAAAACAGACTCACACAAGTGTGAGGGGCACTGATTTCAACAGTTCCACCACCCTTCAAGGACTTACACTGTCCAAAATCAACCAACCTGACAAAGGTCAACACTTAGGAGATATTCTTACCTGGAAGGCTTCCCTGAAACCAGACTGCGTGTGAGCGTGACAGACAGAGCAGTGCAAGCACAGAAAGAAAGAGAGAGGACACAGACATGAGAAACCATGACAGGAGAGCACAGCACTCGTGGCAGCAGGGAGGGAACGGATGGGAATGGATGAACGGTCCAGCCCTGGATGCCTCCTGGAGCACAGCACCAGGGCCTGCTCTGCTGGGTGTGCCCAACACTAGAGAGGCTCATCATGCAAATACAGGGGCTACAGTCAGAAATTGATTTCCTTTTATACATTTGTCCCCGCAGACTATGACTGGCTCATGAAAGAAGGAAGATTTTCAGAAACTGTTTTTTTCACTTTTTAAAAATGCTACAACAGTTTTTTGCAAGGTACTGAGGGGCCAAAGCCCTCCAAATTGGGAACTATAAAGAAAGGCACAGACTCTCAAGTATCAGAGGAAGGGAGAGATCCTACAAAACCCCACACAGGCCTGCACAGTCTTCCAAACTTGACAGGAGGCATCCCTGGACCACAAATCAGTGATTATTTTTAGCGTGGTGATTTTATAAAACAGCAACTGAAAAGAAAACCAAACCAATTTCCATGTGCAATACTGAACAGGCCAGTGCTCATGGTCACATGGATGCAGCTCCAGCAGCTGGGTGGGGACCAGCCTGGTCACAGCTGTGACGTGCAGCTCACTCAGACACATCAGAACAACACTTTCCAACAGTGGGACCACACTGAAGGGCCACAGGGCAATGGGGTGGGACAACCTGGGTGTTACTGGTCAGTGATCACAACACAGACTTGCCACGGACACAGAGGTTCTGAGAAGGACAGATGGACACAGGTCACACTCAGCGCCAACACAGGTCACATCAGAGAGACAGTGGGACACCCAAACCTCAGAGTAACTCACACCTGGGGCAGTGACACTGCCTGTGCTTCCAGACTCCACTCAGTCACACTAAATGACTCCCCTGCCCCTCCCAAACCTCTCCCATACTCAGGAGTTGAGATTTTATCATCCACACTGCAGTGGGAGCCCAAGCTGGTTTATCACCTGAGGTTTCATCCAAGCCACGGGGAGAGACTTCAGCCTTTCCCCTCGTGGCCTGTAGTGCCTTTGCCTGCTCGGCCCCAGCCCTGCCCTCAGGCATTCCCATTAGCAATTCAGTGAATTCACACACAAAGCTGCCACTTACTTATCCAGATCTATATCAAGTGCCTTATAGGGATCATTTGGATCTTTGTCATCTTCATCACTGGGCAAAGCATTCTGCAGGAGAGAGAGAGACATGCACTGAGGAAGCAAACCACTGGCCATTTCCAAACTCAAGCTTACCATCACCCGAATTAAATATTTTTGAGCCTGTGAGCCCTGGAGCAGGCAAGCTGCAGCCAGGCACAGTAAGTTATAGAACAATGCACTTCAATGCAGCATCCAGTTACAAGATTAATTTAGAACAGAAACCCCTTCTTCATAAACTTCAGGATTTGAATTGCTGCTGTTCAGTTTTGATTAAAGGAAATTTTAGAAACAAATACAGATGACATCATTAGCATCTGCAATTAATTATCATCAGCTGCAAAGCTGCTGACTAGACAGCAAGTTACTGTCAAAGTGAAGCAGCAGAGCATAATAAATGCTATTTGGACAGCATTACTTTTAGAGCAGGGATGCACATTGTTTTGTTGGTTTTGATTTTACTAGTTTCAGTGGCAATTTTTGTCTTTTTGTGCACAAGAAGACAGTAATTTGTCCCCCTGCAAAGAACAGCCTGGGATCATCTCAGTCATTTCTGAAACAGCTCTTCAAGAAACCAGAGATCTGGAAGTGCCACAGTACAGACTGCCTGCAGCTATGGGGGCAAAATCTCTCAAGAGCTGCACACAGATAAATCCCAGACCCCAACCACAGGAACTGACCTCTGGCATCTCCTCCGTGATGATGTCGACATGGTGAGCTGGAGCAATGTCCTCCTCGCTCTCCGTGTGCAGGGAGTTGTGGCGATGGTGTTTCCCTCTCTTCTCCTTTTTCTGTTTTTTCTTTTTCTTGTCTTTCTCCAGTTTCTGTTTATGCCTTCGCTCTTCTTCGAGTTTCACATACTGGTCTGACATGGGCATTCCTGTGGGGGAAGCCAAGCTGCTCTCAGGTACAGGGCACAGAGACTGAGCACTGCAACACTGTGTCAGGAGGCCTGCTCCCTGCTCCCACCGGATCCACACCTCCCTGTGCTTCCACATCATCTCACACACAGCCCCCCCAGGCCCCAGCTTTGCTGTCCACTCCACCTCTCCAGAAACAGTTCAGAGCTCAATCCTGTTCCCTGATTCTTGGCTGCATTAACTGCATTACAAAGAGCATCCAAACACTGAGATTTTAAGCAGAATTGGTGACATTGCTGCTGTACTAATATTGACAACTTTCCACTTACTTGGAAAAAGACTTAAATATTTGCACTTGGAACTCAGCCCTTGCAATGTAAGGCACCTTACCAACAGCTTTTCCGTGCTGTATCCAACCACTCCTTCGATACACAACTACCTTTTGATAATTGAAACAAGTTATTCAAATAGTATCTTTAACATTACATTCTGTTTAATGTCTCCTGATGACCTCCATCAGAGCTTTTAAGATACTTCAAAGGTGACCTTTTCCACACAGAACAGTGGTTACTTTACACATTACAGACTTGGCTGCACAATATTCCTAATCACAGAATTATTTCTAATATAATCTTGAAAGGAACTCAGACTGCAAAGTACTATTTTCAAGTGTAAATTAAGGAGATATATTTAAGACTCTAATGAAAGCATGCTCCTTGCCCTTCAAAACTTCAGGAGGAATTCCTAAGAAGAAACTATGACTTTTGCTTACTGAATTTAATTAATTTTAAAAATTCGCTGTGCTTACCTGGAACTTTTAATGGGACAGAAAGGTCAATCTGGACCACAGGAATATGTTCCACCCCTGGAGTGTCTTGGTATCGCTGGGAAAATAAAGATTCGTTACATTCTGAGCCCTGCAAGCACAAATTTCTGTGGATAGACACACTACAAAACATGGAGCAGTTCAATCCCTTAAGTGAACATTTTAAAGGATAGGAATGAACAGCTTGTTACTAATCCTGTGTGGCAGCATAGTGCATTTTAAAGCCAGTTGATAACTATTACAAAAGACCCTACTCTTAGATACAGTTTTTAACCCCACTACTGCCCTGAAGAATTATTGCAACTCTCTGAAGAATTTTTGTTTTATTTTATTGCTAATAACTTGCCACTTCAGAAGACAAATGTTGACATTTTAGTTGAGGAAAATGGGGCAGTCCTTAGGATATACAGGGAATAATGCAAGTTCTTGCCCTGAAAAATGTGTTCAGAGACCACAACAACTTTCTGATCCACAAAACCCAGTGTGTGTTCAAGGGTCACCCTCTGCAGGGCTCTGAGGGAGTGCCTGGGGATGTGACTGCTGCCATCAGCAGGGCTGGGACAAACTGCACAGACACCCACAGAGCACTGGCTGCTCTGGGGGTATCCGGTCACTTGGGAGATTCTCAACACAAACAGGAGTTATAAGAGCAGCTGTAGGCAGCCACTCCAGTCCACACATGACAAAGTGGTCAGAAGTGCAGGGGAAATGCCACAATGTCCCAGAGCAAGCTGCAGCTCTGACATTCAGGGAGCCTTCACACAGTGACAGCAGAGGCCAGTGAATTACTGCAATTCAGACTCACCTTCTGAGGGGAAGGAGAGCTTTTAATATAAAATGGGTTGTTTGCTTGTTCTTGCTTCCGGGCTTCTCGACGCTAAAAGCAAAAGAGGAATTGCAGTTACAAGGTTTGTTGGGAAGCAAAGAGATAAAAGACAAAAGGCAAAACACCATCTCCGTGAATTTTTGGAACAATACATAAATGATGTGAAAAGACTAGAGCAGAGCAGGTTGTGTAGGATAAAGCAGTTCTGAGTTACCAGACACAGTAGGACAGAACTGCAAGTACCATTACTAATTCCCAGCCCTGGCAGTGTCCAAGACCAGGCTGGGAAGGGCTTGGAGCAACCTGGGGTAGTGGAAAGTGTCCCTGCCCATGGTAGGGGGTGGCACTTGATGGGCTTTAAGGTCCCTTCCAATCCAAACCATTCTTTATGATACTATAACTAATACTCCTTAGAACACCCTTCTTTACTTTTTAATTACAGACTAGAGATAATAACTTCCCAGAGATCACATTTTGATGGCAATTGGAATGTTTCTGCTTTCATTTCTGCAGGGAGAGGAAGAAATGAAGATTCTTATAACAACAAGATCTCTCTGTGAAACCAAAAAGGTCAGAGGCAGGAGAGGGTGGGATCACTGCTAGGAACAGTCATGTTACAGCCATTCACAGAAGCTGCTGAAGTCCACAAGCATTAGCTCACATCAATGATCAGCTTTCCTGAGCTGTGGAGAGCAGAACAGCTCTCTGCCTATGTGGAGAATCCACAACACCCCAATCGCTTAAGCACCACTTACATTACTAACTGAATTATGTAGGGAAAAGCATTTTAACATTCACTCACTCTGGCCAGTTCCTCTTCATCTATTTCTGGCTGTCTGTGTCTGGAATGCCTTTGTTCCTCCTCATGAAATATTGTTTTGGGCTTTTCATCTTCAGACTCGCTGTCTGATGGAGGCTCATTGATCCAGGCATCGAGGTCCAGGCTGGGAAGAATTGCAGCAAACAAACAGCTTGAGTTACTACCCCTGAGTATTTCAGTGTCTTATCATATACTTTGCTTTATTATTTAAAAGCTTAAATAAGGGTTTGGGAGAGAGAAGGAACCTTACCCCTCTGGAACAGGGACTTTCTTCTGTGCTTTAGGAGCCACAGGGTTCAGCTCACCAGCAAACAGGGCTATCACTTCCTCAGCTACAGGGACTTCCTTTACTTGTAGCTTCTGAATGTATTTTATTAGCTGCAAGATGCAAGAAGCCTAAAAACAAATGCAGAAGTAATTTCAGAGTAATATTTAACAAGCTGAACCAGACAAATCAACTGAAGTCAGCAGAAGATAAGTGTTCTACTCCATCAAGGGAATTAAGAGAAACAGCATAAACTGCAGCTTTGGAGCAAACGCAGAAAGTCAGTATCAAGCCTTTCTTTTAGCTGGGTCCTTTTAGTGCTCTTATGTGCCTGAATAATTTTAAAATTCAATTGTTTTGAGTAAAATTCTTGCTGGCAGCCTTCAGAGATAGCATCAAACGGCAATAAGATCTGGGCTTTGTCACTGATAACAGCTTATAGAAAACTCTGTGCACGGCCACAGAGAACCAGAGACCTGCTCCAAGACTTCCCATGATAAATCCCAAAGTCATTTTGTTCTCTTACCCTCTCCTGAACCTCCAGATCTGCACTCTGTACGAACTGAGGCAGGCGATCGATCATCAGCTGTGTAATTTCCTGAGCTGCTTCCTTTTCCCCAGACTGCTCCTTCTGCTGCAGGATGGATGCATAGAGCTTCACCATGTTCTGCACGTAAACAGCCTGGATGTGGCCTGGCAGGGTTGTAACTTTAGGCCTCAGCATTGCTTCTAGGGTTTGGTTTGCTTCCTCAAGGTGTCTGTAAGGACAGAGTGCACAGATGAAATGCAGCAAAAAAACAAAATCCAGCAGGCAGTGCTTAATACACAAAGGAATACAGATCACAGCACTTTGTTTTAACAAATCTCAAGCCCTTACACAAAATTATCTGCTCGCAACTAAATGGAAGATGTACCAGAAAGTTACTGGGCTATTACAAACTGAAAACTAAAGTTCTAAGTAAAAATGGGACCAAACTGAAAAAGCAGAGTATGTTCTCTTACTCCTTCACCTGCAGTTTTCTTTGTACAACTTTAAGGAAATGAAAATCTGAGCTGTACCAGCATTGCCTCAATATCACACCTACAGTGTGAATTTAAACTGGAGCCTGTGTTCAGAATGACAATTATGAGACACCAAACCAGCTGATAACAGGAGACACCAGTACCACACCTGTCCAACCTACCAGAATAAAAGCTGGGTAACAGCTGTATCTGCACAACATCTGTTCAAGCTAAAAAAACATGTTGGTACAAGAACACCGAAAATTCTGCTACTGTGGGTACCAAAAAACTTTGAGTAAAAAAGACAACTTCTAATTCCCAGAAAGACAAAACTCTGCAAAAGCCTTTCAAAAAGGACAAACCAAAGAAGAGAGAAAGAACTAATTCAAACATGATGACTGGACATGTTCCCTATGACATAAATGGCAGTAGACACTTGATAATTAAGGAGTTTCTTCAGTGTCTTAAGACTGTCTTAACAGTTTGTAACTACACTATCAGAAGGACCTAAAGCTGTTGGAGAGTGTCCAGAGGAGGAACACAGAGCTGGGGAAGGCTCTGAGGAGCAGCTGAGGGCACTGGGATTGTTCAGCTGGAGCAGAGGAGACTGAGGGGAGACTCCTCGGGGGCTGCAGCTCCTCCCGAGGGGAGCAGGAGGGGCAGGGGCTGAGCTGTGCTCTGGGACAGGGACAGGAGCCCAGGGAAGGGCTGGAGCTGTGTCAGGGCTTGGGATGGATCTCAGGGAAAGGTTCTTCCCCCAGAGGCTGCTGGGGCACTGCCCAGGCTCCCCAGGGAATGGTCCTGGCCCCAAGGCTGCCAGAACTCCAGGAGCGTTTGGACAATGCTGCCAGGGATGCACAGGGTGGGATTGTTGGGGTGTGTGTGCAGGACCAGGAATTGAACTCAATGATCTCTGAGGGCCCCTTCTGCCTCAGGATATTCCCGATTCTGTGATTCACTGTTGTGGCTTCCTGCATGAGTAGGCAAAGCCGGAGAGACAGGAAGAATGACAAGAGTGCTCAAATGTCTTGGCTAGGAAGTGCCGAGGAGTTGATGGTGTGAGGGAGCAAAAGAGAATCAACCACTTTGGTGGCATTAAGACATATACTCTGAACCACCCTTCTCTCAAAACCACATTTCAGTGACCAAAATCTTTGCCCAGAAGCTGCCACTCAGCACACCAGGCTCTGTCTGCACTTACTCAGAGAACTCCCCGCAGATCCAGGCTGCAGCATAGAGCACCTCACAGATGCCATTCCTCTGGGTGTTGCTGGCGATGAGGTGAGCATTGTCCAGCAGCATAGCCATCTGGGACACTGCAAACTTCCTGATGGCCTTCACCCTGATGGCCACATCCAACATCTGGGCTGCGATCAGGTGCCCGTGCCTCGTGCCTTCCAGCCGGGTCAGCTCCACCAGGATGCTTATGTACCTATGGAAAGGGATGGATTAGTGTCAGTGGACAGGGCATTACCTTTGTGATGGGCTCTAAGCTGGCAGCTGAAAGCACTGACCATTCGAAGTTTGTGATGTACTGATAATTGGACTGGCTGCAGATGTCTATGATTTTGGTCAGCAGCTCATCCCGGTACGTCGTCCCTTCAGCTTTATCCACGTGAATCATCAGCTTCTTCACAATCTCCATCAAGTTCTTCTTGGATACCTGGTGAAGAGGTGGTGAAGAGTTCAACCCCTTTCCTATACTGGCAAGTCCTTCCAAATCCAGTAAAGCATCTGCTGGCTCTTTGCTGGACCCATGGCATGTGTTAACAACAAACCAGGCCCACCTCTGCAGGCTCCAGCTTCAACCACAATCCCAAAATGAACCTGCTTGTTACTATTCCATGTTCTTTGTTAAAAAAGAGCCAGCACAAGTGTACAGGGTGTATAAAGAAAGACTGGATGTGGTACTTAGTGCCATGGCTTGATTGACAAGTGGTGTTAGGTCATAGGTTGGATTTGATGATCTCAAAGGTTTTTTTCCAACCCAGCTGATTCTGTGAAGACCTTGCTGTGGGAGAGCTGAGGATCAGAATTACTATCAGCAATATAGAAATCCAAGAGAAAATGAATCTTCTACTGCCACAGTAGCAAGTTTAAACATTGTTGCTTATAAACGAAACAAATTTAGAAGTCATTAACATCCAATGGAATTATAGCATTTCAAAATGGGTCATTTCCAACAGAGCCTGAACTGAGAAACTCCATCCAGTCTGAATCAGAATTTCTAAACTCCTTGTGCTGAGCCAGATGTCATAAGTACCAGAAAAGATACAGGACCTGTTATCATAAGTCTGCTGTGGAGAGGGCAGAGAAAACAGCATGTTTTTCTTAAAGATCACCTTCCTAAAGGGTCATGGGGGCTGGAAGGGAAACAAACATAGGGACATACCATGCCATAGAGGAGATCTAAAGCTCTGAGTCGGATGGACTCATCTTTGTCATCCAAACATTGGAGAATGAGATCCTTGTGAGACTGAACGGACTTAGGGTGTGTTTTCAGGATTTTGGACATAGCTAACAGTCCCAGGTACTTCACTGTGAAAGACAAAATAAAACTTCTTTCCAAATATAGAAACACTGTTTTGTGCTGAGCATGAAATCTTAAAGCTGGTTTCAGTAGAAGCACTTGGTATTGAAACACTTGAATAAAAATCTGTGATGAAGAAAAGCATTTTTGAGAATGGTGCGTCACAAACCATAGTCTTTAATTTCATAACCCCATGGACAGACATTTAATTACATATACAACCCTCATCAAGATCTTCCTGCACCTCAAGTTTTATCATTGATTCAAAAATGTGTATTTAATAAATAGAAATGCCAGGTTTTGAGAACATGCATCCTGAGGAGAACACAGCTTTAAAAGCACTGAGGATTGGTGTGCAACAGTCCTGTTCTCAAGGGTAACAATACAGATGGCACGAAAAAGAGCTGCACTAAAGAAAAATTTCCCAGTATTCTATGGAGTCACTAAAATCAGTCAACACTCTTGCATTTTACTATTATGCTCACTCTGCTGAAAATAGCCCTCACTGCTTTCCAAGGAGCCAGTCTATAAAAAGGGAAATCCCAGAGCATGGAAAGAACTGTTTTAGATTTACAAGACCACAAACAGCTGTAATAATTGCTCTCATTTGTTTTAAAAAATATTATTATAAAGAAGTGCTCACCATCAAAAATTATTTCCATATTAACCCCCTCCAGCAATTGTTCACAGCCAACCAGGCATTACAACCCTGAGCAAGCTCTTTGTAGGGACAACTCATTGCTCTGAGGCTGCCGCAGCATCTCCTCAGTGCTTGGGGACCAAGAGCTTCATGAAGACAAGCACCATACTTACAGTTCTGGTCAGAATCTTCTATCAATATCCTCAACTTCTGAACACAAAGCTGGAAAAAAAGACCACACTATGTTTATTACAGGTATTAATTAAAGCAAATCTTCATGAAGTTTACTCAACACACAAGGAAGCATCCGACCAAAACCCAAGGTCTCCAAGTGAGAGGGTTTTGCATTAAGAGATTTCCAAACAAAAGGAACCTCTGTATGACTGTATTGATAGCAGGAGATGGATAAAGAGTTGGGAAAACTCTCAAACTCTGCATTTTAGAGTGAAATAAGTAAGAGAATTTATATAGGAAATGCATCAGTCTGTAGGATTACACAGTGAGAGCGCTTCAGCAAGCTACTGCTCTAACTTCTGGCAGAGGAACACAATCCCATTCCCCCTGGCCCTTGGGATCCCTCAGCAGAGCAGAACAAAGAACCCCCCAAGCCCAGGGTCACACCTGGATGCTGGCGCTGTGGTTGGGCATCCCCGAGGACAGAGAGATCAGAACTGCAACACAGAAGCACAAATTCCAGTCAGTATTTCTGTGTTGTGAGTGACTGTAACAACACAACACCTGACAGTCCACACCAAGCTCAGCTCTCAGGGAAAGGTTGCCAGATTATTGTTTGTCTATTTGCTTGGACTTTTGAGGGTGTGGAAGGAGGAGAGAAGGTTGTGACATGAACTATGGTTTCATATACCTTAACAGTTATAATGAGACAGCAGGAAAAAAAGAAATGTAAAGGTGGAAACTGCTGGAACAGCCAGGTGAAAGCTGCTCTTCATTGCTCTCACTAAGGTTTATTTCACTGACATCACGTAGCAGTCAAGGCTGTAAACATGTCAGCAGCTACCGAACAGCTGAATTTTTTATTGTGCACTTTCCTAATGCAATGGGATTCAGCAACGCATCCTGGAGTTTAATGTGATTAGATCGGAGCTTTAATCAAGCCAGCCATTGTTGATTATGTGGGACATTTGAAAGCTCTGGCAGCACACAGCCCACTGCAGAAAAGGTGGGGTCACCCTGGTAACTGTTCAGGCACAGCACAGCCAAGCCAAGCCCAGCTGTGCCTGGGCAGGTGCCACGTGCTGCCCTCTGTCCCTGCAGGGAGGCTGTGCTGGAGACAAGCTGTGCTGGACACTGCCCTGCAGGGAGGCTGTGCTGGACACTGCCACCTCCAGAGCTGCCAGGCGCTGCTTCAGGGCTCATTTGCTGGCTCCGAGTCTGACATCACAGCCCCTGAGGTGTCCTGGGTGGGTGAATTCCCCCTCTACCCACAGGATGACCCTGCTGGATCTCAGTGAAGGCCACTCATCCTCGATGGAATCACTCCCTGGGTTATTTTCCCTCCCATCATGCCACCTCATTTCCCTGAAGGAATACACAGTGAGTGACAGATCTCTTCCCTCTCTGAAGTGACCCAGCACAGCAAGTTCTGCACCATTATCCAAAGTACCCACAGGAGACAGACAGACAAACTGTGAATGTCAATAACCCTCTGCTCCACACTCTGATAGGAAAAGTGCCAAGCCTGAGATGGAATACTGTGTTATCCCTCTTTGCCTTTGTTTTCTCTCCCTCTCCCAGTCATGGGGTTTATATCCCTTCCCTAGAAACTGAAACTGTCAATCAGTAATTGCAATTGCCTCCTCTAAGGAATTACACCACATTTTTAAGCTGCAAAGTTGCAAAATTAAAAAAAAAGGAAGTCTGATCCATCATCACATAAGAAAACTTGGCAAAGAGGCATCACTCTTGTTTTAATTCTATTGCTGCTGGTATATTTTGTAGTTGTAGCAACATTTAGGAGCTTGCATATAAATAATCTCATTGTCTGTACTTGAATTCAGCCTCAGCAAACACAACACAGCTGTGGTGACTGTGCCTCACCCACTGACAACAAAGGATTTCAGCCCCACAGTAACACAAAGTTTGCCAGCAGATTTATTCCATTATAAAATACATTAAGTTAAAGAAAAAAGGTTTACAGATTGTGTTAGTTGATGACAAAGTTCATCACGTTTTTTTTCTAGGTTCCAAGTTTCAGTTCTCACCTGCTATTACTGTGTTCACACATTCATATAAGAGAGACATGGCTGAGGTGCTGAAACAGAAATCAAGTATATTAAATAAGGAATAAACCAGCACATTTTGAAGAGTTGTCAGCAGTATCTTCGAGCTAGTTAGCACCTTGAACTTCACAAGAAATTGTCAATATTCTGCTCCATATCCCTTCAAACAGATGAAATGATTCTCACTTAAAAACTGTTGGAGGCAGGAATTTTTAAACAAATGTTTTAAAACACAAAAATCTTCCTGGAAAAGCAGCAAGTAAGAGCACTGTGCCACAGGGAATGAGGAGGGAAATGGTTACTCAAACTCCAGCACCAGTCACAGAATACGGAAGCAATTCTGTCCAAGAATCAAATTAAATCCTCTGCCCAAGGTCAAAAATTCATAGTAAGGCAGATGGAGGGGCCCAAGTCTCTCTCCAAGAGGGTGAGTCTCATCCCAGCAGCAGTCTTGGGATGCAGGAACACACTTCCCATCCCTGGAAATCAGCAACCCATTTCCAATGTCTGATTTCCCCCAAAACTCAAATTCCAGGCTGCTTTTGCCAGCTGAACACACACAGACAGTGCAGTTCAGAGGACTGCAGAGGTCCTTACAAAGCCTGATCTCCATGAGAGGGAAACAGGGAACCTCCCAAGCCCCAAAGGATCAGGCTGCAGGGCACAAAGGGAAGGAGCACAGCCCCAGAGGCAGCGGCAGAGCAATGCCCTGAAGGTCACCCTGGGATGCTCAGAACTCAGACCAACACTGCTGCTCCCTGGGCGCTTGGTGGGACAGGTCAGGGTGCTGTGACTCTGAGATCCAAAATGACTGAATGGAGACCAAGCCAAAGAAGATTCAGTCCTCAGAGCTAAGAATTACTAATGTGGGAGTTGGGGAGAGGAGTAGGATTGTCCATCTTCCTGCTTTTTCTGGTGGGTTGTATCTATTTGTTACTGCTGCCACCCCCCCATGCCAGGCTGGTCTGCTCTGAACCTGCCTTAAAGGAATACATGGAGGATGGACAGAAATCATCTGGCTAGAGCAGCTCTCAAAGCTGCACAGGTATGTCTAAAACCTTCTTCTGTCACATGAAAAGAAATAAACTTTTTCACTCAACAACTCCTGCCTAAGATCACACTGCCTCTTCATAACTGGGAGAATCCACGTATTCCCTCCAAGGCATCTGTTTTCTGATTTCAGTTCAGAATTAGAGCCACTACACCACCACAAACCAGCTTTAACAAGTGAGAAGGAAATACCTTCAACTTTATTTAATCTATATTTAGGACACATTTATTCTAAGAACCTCTTTCAAAACACATCTGAGCTACCAAAGGCATGAGAAGGGACTTCAATATATTCCTTGTCACGCTGCTTTGGTGGGTAAGGCGCTTCCAAAAGTCAGGAGTCAAATGTGTGAGGTGAACAGGAGAGGCAAATACACAGCTGAGCCTTTTTCAAGCCAGAGTTTTTATACATCCTCCAAAGTCATCTCTGGCTTGAAATGCAGTGAAAGGAAAGCGAATTGCTCCAATTTTCATGCATCCTTTGGAGGAATTCATGCTGACAGTCAGACACCCAGAGACTTCCCTTCAAAGTATTTTACCTCACTCAGGTTTTTCAGAAATAACCCTGATGTGAGATTATCTTTTGAGACTTGAAGCCAATATATTGAAACTCAAGAAAAAGTTTAAAAATGCATCCCCACCTCAGCTATTGACCCACCCACCAAGTCCTTCCCCAGTTCCGAGTGAACAAGGCAGGATCTGTCACACATACCTGTGGATGAGGTTGGTCAGGGGCTCTATCAGTTTCTTTCCCAGTCTTGGTTCTAATGGAGTAAGAGCACCAAACTATTTCAAGAGAAGGAAAGTGAATTAATAGCTGCTTTCAAACAGCTTCAAAGCATTATGTAAATCACTGCTCACTGTATTTAAACCGAGCTATATTAACATATTTTTCTCTTTGGTTACATTAACAAACACTAGAAGATATTCCTGTTTTCTTTTTATTCAGATTGAATGGTAACTATGCCTCCCAGCACGAAATCCATTTTCACACCCAAGGTAATTTAATGAGAACCCTAATGCTGTAAACAAAAAGCAGAATACTTGCCAGTTTTATAATTTTAATGAGAACCCAATTATTGGTTGATGACGTCATCAACTTGAAGAAGAGCGGAGCAAGGGAAAGGTAATTTTTGGGATTGCGTCGAGCCAGCTCACAAATAACATTTACTGCAGCAGACTGCACACCTGGGGAAAACAAGTGGGAAAAGCACAAATGCCATCAATGCCTTCATTGTAATTGAAGTTTCTGGTGCAGAACCCCCAGAGCAAAAGCAGCTGAAGCTTCAGACCTGTGTGTCCAATGGTTTGGCCTCATTCCCAACGCTGAGGCAGTGAAGTAAGTACAAGGATGCAAAAGCAAACTGTGAAAGGGTTTTATTTAATTCTGGCTGTTTTCTAATGTAGCAGCAAGCCAGGTATCTGCTTTGGGGCCAGCATGAGAAAAAACAGGACACTGCCACATCCCCACCCTGGACTGTGGGGAGCTGGTCGTGGGACATAGACAGCAATCAATAATCACCCACCAGAAAGTTTCCAAACACTCTTGACTTCTCTAACATGTAGTATTTAGATTTGTTTAAATACAAAACAAAAAATTCCTTAAACAACCTGACTGGAGAAATTCACTCCCTTCTCATTGCTCAACCTCTAAATAGATTGTTGTCAATTTGGAATGTTTTAGTCTAGACAGGCTGGTGTCCTAGCAGAGAGCAATCCTTTCCTCCTAAAGCATTACAGGGATTTTCTTCCTCTCTGTGCAGGTGATGGATGTGTGTGTGTTTTGCTTTCTTTAATAACACTGTCCCTGGAAGATGAATATTCTATGCCCACAATAAAATAGTCCAGGAAATGCAATTAAATTTCTCCCTGTAAATGCAGACACAAATCAAGTGGAAATCACAGAAATACACACAGAATTCCTAAAATTACTGTTTTGGTGCAGTAAGGGAACACCAGCACTTCCTGAGGACTGAGTAAAAATGTGAATATGATACAGAGCAATTGCAAATTTCCTGTGCTGCTGCAGCCCTGCACTGACACAGTACTGAGGGGCCCAAAAAGCACTCTGGACTCAAATAAATAAAAAATACACTAAGGGATGTAAAATCATTTTAAGTGTGTCCACTGCAAGTCAAGAGCTGCAGCTTGCTAAAAGAACCATAGAAAATAAAAAAAAACCAGAACCCCAAACCCTGAAATCAACTGAAATATTTTCAATACCAAGTTTAGTAAGTAATAAACCAGGAACCATTAAGGTGCTTTGTCCATTAAAGTTTAAACCACTGATACACTTTCAGTAGCTTTGGGTTTGAAGAAATGGACATTTTAGAGAATATACTTTTAATAAGGCAACACCTGTCAAAACTCTCCCATGCTCACCTACCCTGACACAGGTGAGTCAGTGCCCAAAAGATGATTGCAGCATTTTTAAAGTATTCTTCTCTCCACAAGCTCTACAAGCACATGAACCTCCATGGGTGGGAGCAGAAGGAATTCACTAAAATCCACTCACCGGGATCTGGATCTTCAAGTTTCTCTTTAAGGCGAGGAAATGCAGGACGGAGGGACTCTGGGTACTTCAAAAAAACTTTGTACATGATTAACACTGCCTTCTTCCTGATGTAAGGCTTTGTGTGAGACATCTGTTAATAAAACAACTGCAGTCAGGCTCTGAGCAAAGCAGTTTCCAGAGCTCTCCTCAGGTCCTTGTGCTCACATTCCTGTCTCCAAAGCTCTTCCTGGGAGACTCAACTACTCTTTGAAAACTCACCCTTGAGGTGAGAGCAAAACATTGCTGTTTATCACCAAAACTAATGAATATATCTCAAGGTGATCCTCTTTATCTAACTAAGGTCTGTAAAAGCTCCCCAGAACCCCCACAAGAACCAAGCAGCAGTTTTCACATGTATCAGTTCTACATTTAAGATATTTACCACACTTGAATAAGTTAACATTCTTTAGTTACACGGTAAGGTTATTCAACCTTAGCAACTCACCAATGTCATGATGTCATTTGCCAAGTCCCTGGCAAGATCTGGGGTAACAAAACAGGACAAGCCAGTCAGTGCAACTCCAGTATCATACTGGTTAGGGCTACTCAGATCCTGAAAAAAGAAAAACAGGCTCAAAAATTTAAGATCACACAGGATGGCAAGAAACAATTTTCTCAGATTAATTTTATTGACTCAACACAAATGAAGCAGAGCTTCTGCTTCATGGGAATATTTATATCTCAACTACTAACACCTGCTAAAACACAGCCAGCCTGGGGTTTAATACTGGGCACAAGGAACCATAATTAAGCAAGAGATGGATGACTGCAACATAAAAGCAATCAGAGAGATCACACCTTGGTGGTGTTTTAGAAATGGAAATTGTTTTTCAACACTCATTACAGGATCACAAACATATTTAAAGTCCTAAAAACCTGGTATTAAACAACCTGCTAAGTCAAAGCTGAGTGCATCAACTTCACTGGGAATAAGCACTCTTGGTGAGTGCTCAGCAGTGTTCCAGCTTAGTCTATCAGAGAAATGAGATTATTTTCCTTCCAAGCTGCTGGCAGCACCACAACTTCCAGTCTATAAAGACAGGACACAAGTTATGGGGTGGAACATATTTTGCTGGTCAAGTCTCCTTGGAACTATTTAGCTCAGTATCCTACACAGTCCTCCGTAGTCTTTCAGGCCTTCCTAAGCTTCAGACACTTAACCATAATGAATTTAACCTCTGAGTATGTTCAAATATAGATTATAAATTGCAGTTATCAGGAAACAAAAATATGAAGAAGCTGCACAGAGCATTCCCACATGGACTGCTGAATTAACAGTCCAGATTCACGTGGACACCGAAGCTGCTTCAGGAGAGCTAAACATAGTCAGGCCTTCAGGGTTCTGTGCCATTTGCATCTCATTTAAAAACCTGCTGCAGGTGGTGGGGAATTAGAGTCTACTTTAAGAATAATGAAATCTACTTCTTAAGGAGCAAAAAACTGCTATTCATCCTGGCTTTTATGTATTTTGAGAACTAATAAATCCTTAAAATCTAAAGTTACTGGATCAATGAGACTTGAAAAGGCATAAAGAAAGATGCTTTTAAGTGAAAACTTGGGCACAAAGTGGAAGTAGCCACTAAGTGACTGAAATTCAGTAAAATGAAATGTCCCTAATAAAGAAAAGATATTCATACTCCGCACAGAATAGTTTAAAAGATAAAGAGAAAAGCACTAGTTCTTTAGAGAAGACACTGGATAACATCCCACTGATCTTTTAAAAGCAAGTAAAAGACATTTTGCTTCCTTAGATGGTAAAAATCTAGGCACATCTTGTACTGATCAGTCAGGTTTTAAAACAGTGATACATTAAAAAATTAAAGTTAAGGGCTTTTAAAAAATCTGTAACTTCAAGAATGGGAAAATTATGCTGCAACCCAGTAACTCTAAGTGATCAAGCTCTATGAAAATAAATACAACACACTTGGGTACATGAATAACAGAACACAACTTTCCATACACTCTTGATCATTTTTACACCCAGTTCTACCACAGAAGTCAAAGTCTGATCTGGAATTACAGACAAAAAGAGCCTTTACAAGCAGAAATTTTGTGGAGCCAGGTGACTGCTCATTTTACTTCAGGAATGGGGACATTTTTCCTGCCTGTTACATTCTTATAAGCACTGCCTAAGAGACCAGCAATACTGAGAAAGTTATTTCTGTCACCAATCTCTGTGCTGAACAAACACAGGGCTGCCATGAGACAGCACCAGGGAGGGCTGTGCACAGCTCCTGAGTGTTTCATTAATCCCTCAGCTTGTAGAATGACAGGAGACTGCAAATCAAGAATTCAACTTAAACACCTCTATATTCCTAAAAGAGAAATACTTGGTACAGATGTGAAAGTACAAGTAGGGAGAGAGTGTGAGAATAAAACCAAAAAACTGAAACAAAACATTTACCTTTCGGATCTGATTAGTTGTCAACATAATGACATCAGTCCCTTCATGAAAGCACTGGGAGGCAGCCAGGTAACCAATGCGCTGGGAAAAGGCAAGGAGGAAAACAAGTTGTGTTTTTAAAGTCAATTTAGACAATGTTTAGATGGAAAACAACTGGTGGCTTTATAAGCAATATTAAAAAGATGAATGATTAGTTTTGTGTAACAGAAGAGGCATGACAGGGTTCTCTAGAGAAGGGGGCTTATATCAAGAAAGAATAACTTCAGACAAGTAATACTTCCACTCATAATTTATCTGTCTTAGGGATAATAAAACCACATACACCTCCTCTATTTTGTTACAACACATTTCAATGACCACAAAGCTGCAGAAATAAGGTAGGATTGTCCACCATATTTATTTTGTCTGTGTTGTCTCCTGACTTTAACGTACTAAAGCCCCATTTGAAAACTATTTCTTACAAATTAACATTCCAATCTGTTTGGTGAAAAAGGTCTTCAACAGAACATGAAACAAATCTTTCAAGAAAAATTATAAAGTTATCACAAAATAAAAAATGCCTGGTACTAGGAATCTCAGGCGGTCTTCATATAAAAATATCCTGGCTTTTCACAAAAGATATCTTGACAGCTTGGCCAGGACAGCTGCATTTACAGAGAACTCACCTTGAATGTAAACTTGGAAGCACTCATGACTTCAATAATGTTGAAAGCAGCCCAACTGATGTCATAGCCCAGCATCTGTAACTGTGAGCAGAGAAGCCAAGATAAACTTCTGAAATAAGGGACTCAAGAAAATAGGTCAAGGTACCTCCCAAAACTGAAGACACAACAAGAGTCTGAAAATAATACTAAAAGACATCTCAGGTTTATGAGTAATGTTCCATTCTACATCACTCACAGTAAGGGAAACACATCTCACAGTTCCACCAGAAACAAGTTTTAAACAGTTTGCATTAGTTCCAGGTTGCCCAGAACAGCTGTGGCTGCCCCTGGATCCCTGGCAGTGTCCAAGGCCAGGCTGGACAGGGCTTGAAGCAGCCTGGGACAGTGGAAGGTGTCCCTGCCCATGGCAGGGGGTGGCACTGAATGAGCTTTAAGGTTACTTAAACCATCCTGTGATTCTATGATATACAGTTATATAAGCACTGGTGTGAAGGGTTTTCTTCCTGATTTTTTAAAAAATAAAAACCATAATAGAACCACAAAAAGAAGTCTTTACCACTATTACTGACAAAGGATGAGTAAAGAGACACAAAACCAGTTTCGAGTGCTCAGTTGAAAACAACTTTCTAAAAATTGTTTGTTTTAAATGAGATTTGCTTCCTGATCCATCCCAATAAAATCCAATTGTACTGAACAGAGCAGGAACATGCAGGCTCTGATGTCATAGCTGGGGGAGTGCCGTCCCCACAGGCTGCACTTCGAGCAGGAGAGCAGGCACTAGGACCCAAGGCTGGCTCCAAGTCAGGAGGAAAGAACAAAATCCAGCTCCAATTCCATGGGATCCCAGCAAGGCACTTACATAGGTCAGTTTGCAGACTGCATTTGCCTTCACTGCGATGTTGTCCTGCTTCAGCTCCTGCTTGATCTCATCGATGCACTGCGAGATGTATTTTGCCTGAGGAAAACAAACAAATTTTTGCTTCTTTACCAGTTCCCAAGATTTCCAGCATGTTGGTGAAGAGAAATAGCAGAACTCAGCATTTGCAAGCACCAAATCTCACACACACACACAATTTAGTAAGCACTTCATTCTGACAAAATTACTTATTAAAAAGAACCACCACAATTCTGTTATAAAGCAAAAGTACGAGGTATTTATTTGGTGCTTTCCCCTTCTGCATCTCCCTCACAATTACACCATTCACTACAGAGCTTTAGATTCAAAAATTTGCCAAAATCAACTTGTTAATGAAGACTGAGTAGGCAGAGGTCTGAATAAAACCAGAGCTCACCATTCCTAGAAGGCTCTCTTCCCCCAGAGGGATGTCAGAGAACACCCGCTCATTACATGGCAAGAAGGAACTGTCAAACACTTAACAGCCCACAAATTAAAGGTTACTGATGAAAACACGCTGAGCTTTTGGATATGCTGCCTATGATGGCACTGTGGGTGTGCACCCACAACAGTCCCTGTGCCTGAAGGGACAGGGCACAAGTCTCCATGGGACACAGGTGCTTCTTGGATGCCCCCAGGCATGGCACATCCCATGGAAAATCATGAACCCCCTCTCTGCTTCTCAACTTAGATAAGTCCTTTTGCCATTTACACATTTGGATAAATAACAGTCATTTGTATGAATTTCTCAGCAATTTGAAGAGCCAAATGTCACAATGTTTACATTTAAATATTGGTGCTTCCCATCTTTCCAAGCAATCACATCTGTGCTTGTGGGAAGGATGTGGCAAACATGTGATTTAAAACTATCTGTACAGCTTCTAGTTTATAAGCAGAGTTAGCTCAGCTAGAGATTCTTCCAGTTCACAATTAATTATTATTTAAGTACTGAAGGCATCTGCTACAGGAATCATGAAAATTTAAATGCAAAGACATAATCTCTCTTTTCAAAGCCATGCATACACCAGGGTATTTCACATTCCTTACTGCCAGAGGAACCAGGTCAGAAACTGATTACCTAATTCCTGCCTGAATACCATTACCTTCCACCAAAAAGATCTTTTCAGCATAGAATTCCACTGGCCTGACTTTAACATTTTTTCCCCTTTACACTAATTTTTGTGTATTAACACAACCATTTTTTAGTCTTTTACAAATGTCCTGGAATGACACTTGTGCTTCAAGTCACAAAAGTTTGCTGCTAGAAGCAGTGGGTGGAGAATGGATGGACATCAGCCCTGGGAGAAGGACCTGGGGGTGTTGGTGGGTGAGAGGCTCAACCTGCCCCAGCCATGGGCACTGAGCCCCAGAAACCTCCCCTGTGCTGGGCTGAGCCCCAGCGTGGGCAGCAGGGCAGGGGGGGATTGTGCCCCTCTGCCCCCTCAGGTGAGACCCCACCTGCAGAGCTGCCCCAGCCCTGGGAACAACAGCAGCAGGACGTGGAGCTGCTGGAGCCAGTCCAGAGGAGGCCACGGAGATGCTCTGAGGGCTGGAGCCCCTCTGCTCTGGGGCCAGGCTGGGAGAGCTGGAGATCTTTAGCAGACAAATGAATGAATTTGAAGAAATTTAAGATATTCCTCAATGCCCGTGTTTAGGATAGAAACACTACCTTTACAGTGGGAATTTTCATGGTAAGGGAGGGCACTCTAAACACTGAACAACCCTTTCCTCTACACAGACTCCAACCTGTCCTCCTGGATATAGGTGAGTGGATCATATCTGCCAAAACTGGAGATGGCACCACCCCCAAACACTGAACAATGGAGCATCGAGGTGACTTTATCCAGAAGCAGATTTGGGATACTAAACCCTTTGCCTGAGAGTGATTCAAGTCCAAACAACTCACACAGGAAGTTTAAACTCTTGAGTACAAACTAAAAAAACCTTCTGAGAGTAGAAAATAAATACTTGATCAAAGATGCTGAAAGAGTGACTTACACAACATGCAAGTGATCCACAAATATATTGTACCTGGCCTTGAATATTTTATGCCCACAGAAGAGCACGCTGGAACAGTGTCACAGAATCCTTCACGTGTGTATCTTGTTGCCACATCGTGGGCAGTGAGGCCAGCGCTGGTTCTCAGGGCAGAACACTGACAGCTTCTCAGTCTTTACGTCCATAACCAGAAAGCCTCACTTATTTCCCACTGCATCTATCCCCAAACTATTCAAACATTAGCTCAAGCTTCCTGGCACCTCTTCAGAGTTGAACACAACCCACTGTGTGAGCAGGAGGGGGGAAAATAAAGATAAATAGAGTACAGGGAAGTTCATTAGTGCCCAGCCCAGCTGAACACAGGCTCCAGAGTCACCAGCCCCAGCATCCCACAGGCAAATCCCTGCCTAGCAGTTAGTCCAACTTCTGGAAAAGCATATTACAGAACTCAGAATCAGACCTAAAGCTGAAAAAAGGGATTAGAGAGAGCAGAAAGAATTCCTTCCAAAACAGCTGTGCTTCAAATCCCAAAACACTCCAAGGAATGACAGGCACTATATATAGAAAGCTTTACAGGATCAGCAGGTATTAACTTTTTGTTAATCCTGTGGAGCAGCACTGCCATGAATGAGCAATATGAGGAAAACTGATCTACTCAGTCTCCCACTTAAATCTGAAATGCAAGCACCACACCCAGCTGGATTCGCTGCCACATTTAACACCCACAGAAGTAGGGAGGGAACTCGTGGGCGGGAGTGGATACTTAGCAAGGCTCTGGCTCAGGGAATCACTGACCTTGGCACAGCACCGGACAGGATCTGCACCAAAGCCCTTCCCACTGACCGATACCCTCAGGCCCCCCACTGCAGCCCACGAGCTGCTCGCTGGGATCAGACCAGACAGCAAAAGGGACAACAATCACTTGATGCAATGAAAAAAACTGTAGTCACTCAGTGAGGCCTAAACAGGAGAAAAAGAAAACCCTCGACATTTATATACTGACACAGCAAAAAATCTGGATAACTTGCCCAGCACTGATTATGTTTCTGCATAAATCCTTCTAATATAGGAGTTTCCTAGTGTGGTAATTGGTCAGGTTTTCCTTAAATGCTTTTGAGGTCCCACAAATCACAGAATCGTTAAGGTTGGAAAGGCCCTCTAAGATCAACAAGTTCAACAGTTGTTATTCCAGCACTGCCCTGTTCATCACTAAAACACATCCCCAAATGCCACATCCACTTGTTTTTTGAACACTTCCAGGGATGGTGACTCCACCACGGCCCTGGGCAGCCCCTTCTAATGCCTGAGCAATTTCCATGAAGCAATTTTTCCCTATATCCAATCTAAACCTTCCCTGGAACAACTTGAGGCTGTTTCCTCCTGTCCTGTCCCTTGTTCCCTGGGAGCAGAGCCTGACCCCCACCTCGCTGCACCCTCCTGTCAAGGAGTTTTAAGAGCAAGAAGTTGCCTCCTGAGTCTCCTTTTCTCCAGGCTGAGCTGCTCCTCATCTCACTTGTGCTCCAGCCCCTGCTCTGGACATGCTCCAGCCCCTCAATGTCTTTTCTATCATGAGGGGCCCAAAACTGACCCCAGAATTCAAGGTGGTGCCTCAGCAGTGCCAGCAGTTTATTTAAGCTCACAGTACTCCTTATAATATCAATATATTTCTTAGCTATTAATTCCTTACTAATTCTGTGACACTATAATTAGCAGTTTTGTGTTGATGGCTCACACATTCTGGCCACAGGAGCATTTCTAAGGATGCTAGGAGCATTTCTAGGAGCATTTCTAAGCCACATTTACAGAGCTGGAGGGCTCTGAGGGAGCCAGGCAATGCTAAGGCAGCCTCTCACTCAGTGTGGGGAGGACCGGCAGAGCCACGAGGCACAGGAACACCTCCCAAGGAAGGATGGGGCAGGGGCAGAGCTAAAGGCTCTGAGAGCAGCAGGCAGGGAGCTGAGAGGCTCTCTTTTATTTCTGTTAGTCTGCCAAGTGGGAAAGGAGCCTTCCCTGCCTCGGTGGAAAAGGCTCCTTAATGAAATGCTATAGCAACCACTCTGGTAATTGTTCTGTCTCCGAAGGAGGATTACAGGAACACGCCCGGAGCAGCCCAAAGCTAAAACCCAAGCACAGCCTGCAAATGTGAGCAGCGATTACTCAACGAAGCTGCGAGAACAGCACAGTCACAACTGCATTTCTCAATGTATGTCACCAAAGAGATGCTGAAACATTTTATATTCATTAACAAAATACACAAGATGTTTTTAAAAGCAAGCCCAAATTCCTCAAGAATTCCAAGATCTCACCTAGAAAATATGTGTATTTAAACGAATGCGAGTGGCTAAAATAAGAAAGGCATCATGAATCAAAGACACAGTCCCTTTGAAATGGAAGGAAGGAGGGGAGAGTGGGTCATGGTAAGAAGCCAAAAATGTAATTTTATAGGATTTTTCATTTCCCAGCCATGTTTTTTGACTTAACTTTGAAAAACACTAAAACTTTATTCCAAGCCAAGACAGAACTTGGGGTTTGCTGACAATTTCAGAGATGTACACAAAGGGCTATTATCCTTCTCAAGCAATATGTAAAGTTTAAAAAAATCACTAATCTGTACAACAATTACATTCCTAAGAAATGTTACTCTCCGTGCTGTACTTTCTTTCATTAGCTGACAGGAACACACTAATGACTGGGATGGAGACCACTGCAGAACCTTTACACTAAATTTAATCGTGTAAACCACTCATTTCCACCAGCCTTTAAGAAGCTGTGTTCTCATCTCAGCCATAAACCACCTTCCGAACCCAAGAGAAGGCAAACTCACATTCCTACCACTTTGGGTTACAGTCCAGCAAACCAAATGCACTTGATTTGAGATTCAAACCTGTCACTGCAACATCCAAGTGCTTCCATCAGATGAAAGAGCAAAATGTCAGTGAACATTAATTTCTATTTCTCTTGCAATTCCAGGGTTAAAAAAAATGTTTTAAGGAAAGTATTATTAACAGGGAATGCCACAAGGAACAAGATATTTTCTGATATAAATGTGTAACTACACCATGGTAAAAGAGAAAAGTCTGGAATAATTAGAACATAAAAATAAATAAGCACAAAATGTAACATTTCTTTTGTTCTAAGCACTATAGGATTTATCAATTTTTGGTAAGACTGAGACTAACTCCATGAGATCACACTGAGCACAAGCACATGATGGTCTCACATGAGAGGAAGATGCCCCCTGCTACAACTTTGTAACATGACCACGATGCTCAACACCAAATGCAGTCACAGCACAGACACCTTGTGGAGGTGAAGCAACTTCCAGATCTGTTCATGCTTCAGGCAGCAGATCCCACTCCCAGCACAGTACAGATCAGCTGCCAGCTCCTGACTCAGGAAGAAGGCTGGGAAAGAAATATGCCAGGCTTCTCTCAGCCCCGAAGCAGCACTTCACATCAAACACCACCAAACCAGTCAGAGAGAATATACACATCTCTAGTGTTTGCAGTACCTGGACATAAGCGTTGTACCACAACAGTACAGAATAAATCAACTGAAGTACAAAAAAGGGCATTAAAAAGCAAATTGTGCTGGTTTTTTTGACTTGGATGCAGCATTAGAGATGAACATATTACATGTTAACTTCCATGAAAGTATTATATTACTTAAATACTGTAAGAAAAAAGCTATTTGGGGTAAATAAAAGGATCTTTTGTTAAGGCTACTCCATGGCTGGATAGAAAGAATTCCAAAGCACATGCTCCCACACATGCTCCTCACAAGTAACTTCACCAAAACCATACAGCAGGCAAAGCAGCTGAGCACAGAACAGAGGATAAGCAGTGAGCGGGAAGTTACACAGTGTTCATCTTGCTGGGTTTGCAGCAGCTCAAGTCCAGCAGTGCAGAGGGCACTCAGCTCAAAGAATGAGCTCAAGAAACAGGTTACAAACCTGAAGGGTATTCTAGTAAAGCCAAACTTATCTTTCACTCAGGTGTTGATGAACAGCATTGCTGCACAAGTTTTAACATGCCTTAGTTTGTCCTTGCTACCCAGCTTTCCAGGGATTTATTCACTCATCCTGATGTAGCCTTGAGATCCCAGCCCAACGTACTGAGTAACAGCACTGGAGACACGACGTTCTGCTGGTTCGTTTGCAGCAGACTTCTATATTATTTATTAGAAACACGATGCATTACCCACTGCCCCCTTGTCTAGTACAAGCACAGTGAGATCACAAGACTTCTTGGCCAAACAGCACTAACGAAGGAATGCAAGAAGTCAGTTTAATATTTTCTTTTGTTAATATTTGCTGAAGTTATACACACACCAACTGAAATCTGGCACGATGCATGCATGCACCCATCCTAAACTGACTCATAGATCAATTAAAACCTTTGAACCTTATTGTAAAAATTGAAAATATATCCAACCCCAGACCAGCCATGACAGCCCCTTAAGGAAGGGGAGAAAAACACACAGTCTTCTGAGCAGGTTTGTAACACAAAGATTGGGTTTCAGGAAAGAAACAGCTGTAGAGTTGCAGCTTGTCCAAAGTGACTCCAGTCACCTGCAGCATCACTCCAAGCACTGGGGTGTTCTGCTAGTCTCCCATGGACAGCTTCTGGTGGTTTACCCAAAGACAATTCAGGATTTCACACAGAAGGCACTGATGCAGGAAGCTGGGGTTTAGCTGTATGAGCCACCCTGGCCCCCTTCCCGGTGGGCAAGGCCAAGATCACGGCTGGCACCTTGGGAATCAGGAAAGTGGCAATCGGCAAGCCCCAAACCCTGGTGTGAATCAGTAAGCAGGCACCAGCAGCAAGGGTCTAGAGTTGTCCCTTAATTATCTCCAGTCTGATCCGTCCCTTAATATAAGCACATCTCCAGTCTGATCACAGTATTTGCTAATTTAATTGCACAGCAATTAAACAATTCTCAGGGGCCTATGCTGTCTAAACCGTATCCGAGCAGACAACTTTTAAGCCTGGAGAGATGCATCAGATAAAAGTGCTCATCCTGGCAAATACAAGATGTACCCAAAGTTTTATTTTTACATTACTATGCAAAAAACTATGTAAGGTTTTTTACAGTAGAGTTTTCGACTTGCTTGTTCCAGACATCTCTCCGTGCAGTTTCATGCTCAGATAAAGGCAGGCTTCGCTAAAGCACGTGCTTTGCTGGATGCATAGGAAACAGTCACTTCCTCCTAAGGAACTAAAGTAGCTATTGTTGCTGAGACTCAGCTGACTGGAAGTAGTTCAGAGGGAAAAAAAGAAAAAGATGCTTAATGGTGTATTAATACCATATAAAAAGGTAACACTGAAAATACTACAAAGCTTTAATACTGATTCACGCAAAGCTGTCCGTACTTTGCAGTTACGGAAAGGTAAGGAGGACAATGAAGAAAAAGATGGTTCATGGCCATTCCTCACTTCTTAAATTCAGCACAAATATTTGTATAATTAATGTAAGTTTGTTCACCTCCTCCCTGCTGTACAATCACACCACTCACATTAAACAAACATTCACTCTCAAGGCTGAAGCTGACTAACACAGTGATATACTTGTGGCAATGTATTTTACACAGCTTTGCCATGAAGATTGATCCAACCAGAAGAAAGTTTCAACATTCCCACACTGACACCTACCTCCATTTATACACCTTTCAACATGGGAATCTCTCCGCAGAAGCTGTCAGGTTTGAACATCTAGGTTATCATAGAAATAATAACAAAAAGAAACAGCTAATACAAAAACCAGCACTCAGCTACAGGGTTTACAAACTGGCTGCTCAGCCTGCTGGCAGTGACTGAGGGGGAGCCGGTAGGAACCAAACATTCCTAATACCCTGTTACCCCAGGATTCAACAGGGCTCACTTATTTCAGTTACTGTGAACATCTGCTTCTTATTTAAAATAAAACACTCAACCACCTTTATGAGCTACTAACACTACCACTAACTATGTTATTTTCTGCAGCTTTTACCCTACTCAAATATCCTTATGCTTCCTGACACCTGGACTTTAGCAGACTCCCCTTCAGATTATGAAACATTTCAATTCTCTGGCATGAATGATCAGCAGTTTTTAATAACCTAATGAACACAAACGCATTCTTGTAACTGGTCCCATGACTCTGTTCTTTCTGATACCTGTCATGTAATATTGCTCTTCACAGGGCATCAGGAGCAGGACATACTCCCAAGAACACTTCCAAGTGAAAAACCTAAGGATGTTCTCTGTACACAAACATACTCACTAACGCACATACATTGTGGAGGAAGAGGTTTTCAGTCACTTTCATGGACACTGATAGCAAGCAATCACAAAAAGCCCCATTTTCTGCACTCAGCACTGGGACAAAGATGTGCATCAAAAAGCATCAAATAAACAACTCTCTGCAGATGATCACAGTGAAGAAATGTAACTTGTATCTATATTTTACTTTGATTTTCCTGGCTCTTCTTCCCTGGCCTCACTAAAGGTACAGTGTCTGGTCACTCCATTCCTTAGGTACCAGACAGCTCTTCCTCTCCCCTGGATCTGCCTAGGCACAATATTTACTTCCACATGTGCCAGTGTGGATCTGTCTGGAGTGTTTCAAACCCTCAGAAGAGACAGCTACAAAATGACCAGGACTGGGAACAAAGCTATTATCCCCACTTATGCCACAGTCAATTAAGTAATATTTAATACAGGAGAAAGCAAGAAGCTAATGAAAGGCAGCACTAATGCAAAGCCTCAGCTGCTCCTGCCTGTAATCACAGGACAACAAGCCCACATCTTGGCTCGTGTTCCATGCCCCAGGCCCTCTGTCTCCGTGACACAGCAGGTAAGGCAGGACACGGTCACACTGGGCTCGGAGGCCAGTCCCAGACTGGTTTTTCACCAAGTGGTGTGAGGTCCTTATCCAACCCTCTTTGTGTATTGTTTCTATTTCCGACTTCGTCTTTTCCAGTGATTCACACACGCAAAGAATTAACAATAGCAACTCTAGATCCACTTGGAAGTGGGTGGAATAATGAGCTGCCTTCAAAGATATCAACACATATATGACACGCAGTAACTGATCGAGCAGCAGTGCCTGAAAGAGCTGTCTGTCATCAATGAACTGCACTGCCCAGCAGTTGGTCTGTTCTTTCAGGCGCCAACAAGCTGTTTAGCATTCCTCAAAATTCCCTGATTGTATTCCATCTCACATCCTTTACCATTAAATACTAATATTGCACCAGTGGCTGAGGCCAATCCGTCAGAAGCCTCAGCATTAGAAGGCCGTCAGCCTCGCTGATGACAGGCTACGCCCAAAGAGTTTCTGATGTGAAAAGATTCCTCAAAACTCCCCACACCATCATTTCATCTGAAAACATATCAGAGAAGAGGCTGGAAGTGAGCAGTGGAACACAGAGGCCCTTTATTTAGGGGAAAAAACGTTTTTTAACAATGCAAGTCCCCTGTCCTCAGGTAACACTCAGCAGCAAGAAGCCACTGCCAGGTTGGAAAGCTCAGGCTGACGGTGAAACACACATTTCACAGCAGACACAAAATGCTCCTCCCATTTAGCTCCTCCCATTTTAGTTATTAGTAACTGAAACTAATTTTGTTTTTCCAACCAGCAGCACTGATTGCTCCTTTCACTCTTCCAAATTGCTTCTGCACAAAACAGCTTCTTAAGTGTAAACCAGCAAACTTATCGTCAACCACCACAGACAGGAAAATGTGGATTTTTCAATATGCTTTTTCCTGAAAGTGCCAGAAACACGAAGGGCTAATCCTGGCACATACAGCAAAGTCTCTGAGAGAAGAAGGGGACAATTTTCTCAAGTTATAAGTGAAGTGCACAGATAATTCACACAGGACTTTTTTTAATCCCTTCTCTCTCCATAAGTGTCCTTCAGTAAAAAAAGGACACCTGAAACAGAGGGCTACTGTCTGAATGAGACAAAGCACACTCATTAATATCTGTTTCTGTTACTTTATAATTTCAGTTTTATAAAGGAACATCTCACATCAGCATCTGGCAGGAGCTTCCTTGTTGGAACAACAAACTCTTAACTGTGCACAGGCCAAACAGCATAAAGGAATTATCCTGTCCCTTATAACACATTTAGGAGAACAGATATAATTTATCAGTTTGGACTATCTTGGGAAAAATCCAGAATACTTTTAACAGCCTATGGTACAAGCCATTCCCCTCCTGAGCATGCTGTGGAGTAGATCCAGAAGCAGTAGGCACAAAGCGGGAGAAGTTACTCCATGGCATTCAAAACCACCTGATAACTGCTGAAAGACACCACTTTCTTTAGCAAAAGGATTCCTTTTCCAAATGAAGGGGAGAGAATGAGGTATTGGAAGTGAGAAGTCAGGAAAAAGCAGTAGGATCAAGTTGTTCTTGCAGGTTTGGCTTTGAACTGGCGCTGGGAAACAGCACAGGGACTAAAGCAACTGTTGGAAAGTAAACACAACGTGTCAAACCTGGGTAAGAGCTAATGCTGTTCTGCCACCTCACTCCTTCCACGCAGCACTTACTCTGCAGAAGGATGATGCAGCTCCAGGATTCCCTAGAACACTGGCAAATGGACAGAATAATTCTGCACAGAGCAGTCTCTGTGTTAACACCTCCTCTCTCTTACCTCACATCCTTAGGGAAGTCCATCCCTTCAGTGTTTTAAACTCGAAATAAATGGGTCAGCTTTGGATACAGAGCAGGAAGGACAATGGAAATGCCTCTGACAGGGAATTAACACGCTGCAGAGAGGCTGTGAGCTCGAGAGGCAGGCAGCCTCCAGGACCCTCACCCCCTCTAATGAACTGAGGAACACACACAACTTATCAATAAAGAACTGTGACATCCTTTGACTTCAGGACACACCTCAGAGCATGAGATTTAAGGTCACAGGAAGAAACACAAACCCATCAAGCAAGAGCACAGTGGGGCTGCCAAAGAGCTGCATTGGGAAATCCACATGTGAACTGGGGTGACAAGAACTTGATACATCCTGCACTGCAAACACAGCCTCGATGGGTCAGTGAAATACCAGATATGCTCATGTGGTACCTGCATAAGAAGTGGAAAGGAATAATTCTTTCCATCTCAGATCTACCAAGAAAGACTGCCCCGAAAAATGAGGGAATAAATGATGGCAGATTTTTCCATGTGATTAAATTCTAAAACACCAAACCCAAGACATATAAATAAACTAACCTTCTGCAAAAAGCACAAGTAAATCAGAAGTCAAAGCAACAATCTTGCCTTTCATATCATAGCTATTTAACAACCACAGTAGCTCCTTTCCAGAGACAACTCTTCCTGGAGTAATTCCTGTTGAACTAACAACCAATATCCTCCCCACTAAAGCACAATGTTTATTTTAAACTAATTTGCTTTTCTGAATAGGACAGAATGCGTGTCTTAGGCTTAGACACTTATCTTGAAGCAGACAAATGTTGGTTGAACAACTACATTCAGTACTGGAGCAACATTTAATAGATCCAATGAACAATGGAAGCACTGTAGGGAAAAGAGGAAGAAATTTTGCAGCTACTTCCTCTAAAAGAGATTCTGATTTTGTAACATCACCTGAAAATTAGCCAATGGCCCTGACCCCTGTCTGGGAAGCACTAAATCCACACCCAAAAGCTCAACAGCAAGTTTACAGCTCTCTCCAGCTGAGCCAGGAAAAGACACAGTCCTGAGCTGTTTGCAGCCACTGTCTGGAATGAAGCAAAGTGTTTGAAGGATTCCCAGTCGGTGCTACAGAACACACACATTTTACCAGGGCAATGTCTCAATCAGCTGAACATCCTGGTTTGGGTTTTAATTCTTCCTGTGCTTGTGAGGATATAAAAAAGATTTATCCCTATAATTATCTATTTTAAAATCTCACAATTTGTACTCCAAACTGAAGAGTTTAAAATCCCATCATGCTGCAGCCCAGCTGTTGTAAGAGATAACAGTAAGAGACAACAGGCTTTGACCTCACTGAATCCCAGAGTGTGCATATACCCAAGTAACAGCTTCCTACAACTACACAGAGCCCTACAAAACTGTCCAGTTGTTTTTTTCCTAACTCCAAAGGGCATCAAAGCCAACACATTTTAACCATTTCTTGTCACAGACTGAGAACAAACTTGGTGCAGCTGGTGATGCTCTTTATGGAGCTGTTAGTCATATTTTAGAAAGCACATTCAATTCTTCTCAAAGAACTGGTGCCACAAAAACCTGGACCTTCACCAGGAAGATCCTCAGGGGTTTGACAGCTTATGAAACACTTTCTGTCCTGTGCACAAAAGAATAAAGCAGATTTACTAAAAGCAGCACAACACACTGGGGGAGTGCTCCATAGGAATACTGCTCACCAGGTCCAGCTCTGGCAGAACACATCAAACTCATAACAAATTTCATACAAATTTGCTGTTGCCTCTCGATGGTATTTCCCACATTTTGCAGGGCACTGCACAGCAGCACTGCCTTCCTCTGCCACCAAACCAACATGATATTTTTAACACATGCTGAAATAAATTGGACTCAGTGATCCTGATGAGTCCCTTCCAACACAGCATATCCTACAATTCTGTGAAAAACGTAAGTTTTTCAAGGTATCCTCACTACCAAACAACCCCTTGTCCTGCGCACAATGAGCTTCAAAGCCATTTGGATTATGGAAGTTGTATTTTGTGTTTCAGTTCAACTGGCAATGAGGATCACTTCTCCAAGTAAAGTATTTAATTTAGTAACATGTTTACAACTTTTCCAGATGCTTTCAATAGCTGATACCGACTCCACACCAACCCCCCAACACACTAGCAAACCCAAGCTGTTAGACCATAATAAGAAAGCTTCTCAGGTCATAAGTTATTTGAAGATGAACATAAATTACATTCTTGGTGCCCGTTACTTCTCAATTACCATGTGAGACTTCACTGTGGAGTCTCACATAACACGTTCTTGATGACTAATTATTTCACCTATACTAATTTCCTGATCACGTGCTTCTCACACAAGAGCGGATAACAGGCCAATACGGAGAACTGATTGCTGCCTAGAAAAGCTCTGAGAGAAGGGCATTTTAGTCAGAAGATGCACAGCATGAATTACCTGAAAGCTGAATTAGGACTGAGCTTGGCTCTCCTGTACAATAGCTTCATGGTGAAGAATACATAGTTGACTACAGCACGTGACTGTAAGGCTGGAGAGGAAGTAATTCCTCTATATTATTCCTCTATAATACTCATATACATATGTGCATGTATACACATATACATATATATATCCGTATGTATATCAGGGATCTCAACACCACAACAACACACCGAATGGGAAGGTGAGCACCAAGCACGGCCCTCCCTTGCCAGCTTGTGTGCTCTCCCCCAGCGTGCCTATCCCTCCTGCCCCACACCCCAGCGTCACCTTCCTCGTTCTGACTCCCGCTTCCCCTTCCCAAACCAACATCCCCTTCCCAGACATGGCCCCAGCGGGCAGCGGTGACATCCCCGGGCCGGCGCGCGGGGAAGGGCTCCCTCACCTCATCCTCCTTGTGGTTGCGGATGCCGCGCACCAGGTCCTGCAGGTTCTTGTCAAACATGCGGTCGATGCTGCCCTTCACCATCTTCAGCGCCATGGCGGCGGCGGCGGCGGGGCCTGCGCCGGGCTGAGGGGCCGAGCCCGGCCGGGGGGGCCGCCGCGGTGCTGCTGCCGCTCGAGCCGGGTGAGAGCAGCGGTGCCGGGGCGCTCACATGCCGAGGGAAGCGGGGGGACACGGGCGGGGCTGCCCTGGCGGGCGGGCGCGGGCGGCCCCGGCCGCGGGCACAGCTCCGGGCGGCGCTGGGGAACCAGCACCGACAAAATGGCGGCCGGTCAGCTGAGGGCTCAGCCACGCCCCCGGAACGGCCACGCCCCCACCGGCTGGCCACGCCCCGGGCCCAACCCCGGCCGCCGCTCTGCTCTCCAGCCCCGCCCAATCGGCCCTGGCCACGCCCCAGTCTGGCCACGCCCCCGAAGAGGCGCCCGACGCGCCCGCCCTCCTCGCCGCTCTGTAGCCACGCCTCCGGCAGCTGGTCACGCCCCCAAACGGTCGGGACACGCCCCCGACCCCTGCCCCGCCGGGACCGTCCGCCTCGCATCTCTCAAGACACGCCCCATCCCCGTCTGACCACGCCTCCTACCCGAACCCCGCCTCCCCATGCAGACCGCGCCCCCGAGTCAGTCTAACCACGCCCCTAACACCCCGTCTGTCCAAGCCACGCCCACTCACAGCTCGAGCTCCGCCCACTCTGCCCAGGCCCCGCCCACCTGATCCCTCAGGAGGATGCGGGCCCGTGAGGGGATCCTGCTCCTCTCATCCGTGGGATGGAAACAGCAACAAACACCGACCTGCAAACGCACGAAGGAAAACCCCAACCCTGGAAGCGCTTGGAGCAAACATCGAGTGTTTAATGAGCCGCAGGACCTGAAGTGGGGGCCAAGGGGCCGGTGGGATCCTGGGCTGTGTTAGGAGGAGCATTGGCAGCAGGTACGGGAGCTGATCCTACCCTTGCCTCAGCCCTGGTGGGGCTCAGCTGGAGAGCTCTGTTCAGCTCTGAGCTCCTCGGGATCAGTGAGACATGGAGCTCCTGGAGCAGGGCCGGCGGAGGCTGTGGACATGAGGAAGGGCCTGTAGCGTCTCCCTGCCGAGGAAAGGCTGAGGGAGCTGGGGCTGTTCAGCCTTGAGAGGAGCTCCAGCTGAGAGGAGCCCTCAGCGCTGGGTGTCCCTGTCTGCAGGGACGGCTCAGAGCAGGGCCCAGGCTCTGCTCTGGGGGACCCAGCAATGGCACCAGAGGAACGGGCAGGAACTGATGCCCAGGAAGTTCCACCTGACCATGAGGAAGAACTTCCCTGTGCAGTGACCAAGCACTGAACAGGCTGCCCAGGGAAGGTGTGGAGATATTCCAGAACCGTCTGGACACAGTCCTGTGCCCTGTGCTCTGGGATGGCCCTGCTGGAGCAAGGAGGTGGGAGCTGATGACCCACGGTGATCCCTTCAAGCTGAGCTATTCTGGCATTCTGGGAGTCATCCCCGCCCGCCCCGCGACAGCCGCGTCACTGCTGCCACCGTTGTCACTGTCCCCGCCCCGGGCTCCGCCCCCGCCTGGCCCCGCCCCCGCCGGGCGCTCCCGCGGCTCCCACGTGGCAGAGCGGGCACGCGCGGGGGGACACGCGTGGCACGGGGTCCCTCCGTGGGGATGGGGATCCGTCCGTGGGAATGGGATCCCTCCGTGGAGACGGGGGGCCGTCCTTGGGGAGGGGGGTCCTTTAATGAGGACAGGGATGCTTCCGTGGGGCTGCGGATCCTCTGTGAGGCTGGGAGTCCTGCCATGGGGATGGGGGTCCCTCCGTGGGTCTGCTGGTCCTCTCTGGGGCTGAGACTTCCCCCATGGGGTTGGGGGTCCCTCCGTACGGGTAGGGATCGCTCCATCGGGATGTGGGTCTTCCGTGGGGCCAGGGGTTCCTCCACAGAGATGGGGAACCCTCCACAGGGATGAAAATCCCCCCCATGGGGCTGTGGGTCCTCTCTGGGGGTGGGGGTCCCTCTATGGGGCCAGAAGTTCCTCCTTAGGGCTGTGAATCCTTCCATGGGTTGTGGATCCCTCCATGGGGCTGCAGGTCCCTGCATGGGGCTGGGGGGCCCCTCTGTGGGGCTGGTGTAGCTCTACCTTTCCCCCCTGCCCATGGGTGTCAGCAGTGTCTGCACAGCCAATAAAGCCAAATTTTGGGCCATGTCTTTAGTGGGGGCGCATCCCCACAGGCTGCCACACCGGGGCACCCACTAAACACTGTCACCCACTGCCCCAGGTGACTGGTGTCGGTGTGGGAGAGCTGTGACAGGTGACAGGTGACATGATGGGTGATGGCCAGGTGTACACGGAGCCTTGTGGGTGTCCCCACATGTGGGCATGGAGTGGGCAGTAATTCAGCCTCCCTGTGACCACAGCTCATCCTCTACCATGTGCCCAACACCCCTGGACAATCCCCTACCTGTGGGTGATGTGTCCCCAGTGTCCTCACTGCATGTGGGTGGTGACAGGGAACAGGAGGGGAAAAACAAAATGTACAGGAGTCGCTTTCCCACCCCACCTTCATCTCCAGAGCAGGATTCCAGCATCTGGGAAAGGAGGGGAATAAACAGAAAGGAGCATGCAAATGAAAAGGAGACATGACTTTGCCAAGATCCACCTGGGATTCTGAGTCGCTGCACTACAGGGGAAGGAAAAGGATTTCTATTGCTTCCAATGTTTTTCCCTTTGTTCTGTGCCTTCAGCCTGGGCTTTGCAGCCTGTTTGTGTTGGCCCCGGGCAGAGAGAGGAGCCCGGGGGGTTGTGTTGGTTTTGTTCAGAAATAGCTGCACACATCAGCCCCTACGCAGGTTTCCCTTTTTAAGGGAAAAAGTCAAAGGGAAGTGCTTGTGGGAGTCCTCATGGCATGGAGAACATCCAGGTACCAGGAGGAGGCCGTGGGTTGGGAAGGAGTGCCTATGCCCACCTGTGCTGCCATTGTCCCCTGCACTGTCCCCCTGCCCCTTCCTGGGCTGCTCTCCAAGGGGGCCCTCAAAAACCTTGTGAAAAGCCCTTGTTTTAACCCAGACCTTTGCAGAGGAGCCCAGACCCACACACTGTCACAGGGGCACTTTGTCACATTGTCACACTGTCACTTTGTCGCACTGTCACATCCTCACACCCCCAGGACAGGGCCAGGCAGGGAAGCCTGGGCTGGGAGATGCAATACCCAGAGGTGTGGGAAACATCTCCTACAGATGGATTTGGACCCAAGATTTGATCTCTCCCGTCTGAGTTTCCAAGGATTTCTCATCCTGGGGCAGCCTGACTTGCTTCAGCCTTAAAAATTGAGTTTGGGACAGGATCGACTTTTTCACTCTTCTTCCAACAAATGCTGAAGGGTTAGGAATTCCCTTATGAGCACCTTTAATTAAGATCATTGCTCTGAACCTAATTGCTGCCATCAGTGACAGACAAAGCTTAAAATTCCCAGCTTTTGTCTTTTCTGGCTTTTGCAGCTCAGGTTTATTTATTTATTTTTTTAATAAATTACGCCACCTCCTGTTTACCCTGTTGTACTTACGCAGGCAGCATTCCCAGGGAAGGAATTTTCCCACTCCAGCTGCATCTCTGGTGGCTGACAGTGAGCATCCCTAAGGAATGCTGTGCCTTGGGAGAGCTCTGTGACGAGCTACTGAGTGCCAGTGTCAGCGGGAAAACACAATCCTGGCCATCACATCCCTGTAGGAGCTGCCTCTGAGCTGCTTTTTGGTTTTGCCCCACAACAGCACTTCCAAGAGCTTTCTCCCAATTCCTGGCACTTGGAGCACTCCATGGGTTTCACATCCCGACTAGATTTAAAGAGGTTTTACTTGGTTACGTTAATTGTGATTTTTGTGTAAAGTGATCTTGGGGAAAGAAACTTGAAATTGGGGCTGCTCAGCCTCCAAGGGTCCAGCCAAATTTCCCATGAAATTGTCACCAAAACTGTGGGAAAAACAAAATCCCTCCAACAACATTTTTAATGTTAGAGAGTCAAGGCATTACTTTATTATCTGGCCAGGATGTTGTTCTGACCAGGGTGTACCACAGAAATCATCTCATCCACACACAACCCGGGTGTGCAGGGAGAATCATTCCATGATGCACTGACTTTACAGGATTTTCCCCCAAATTTTATACAGTCAAAACCCATAGAGATGCATTGTTTCAAAGTTCATTGGTCCAGAGTTGAGCAACCTCTAGTGTTCAGTTTCTCATTGGATCCGAATCCCCCTCACCTCCAATGTAAATTAGATCTTCATTTTTCAATTTTCTTATTAGTCCTTTCTGGGCGAGATGTCTTCAGCTCTGTAGGAGGTGGCATCTGGGGTAGATGTTTGGAGATGGCCACCGATGTTCCGTTGATGTTCTGCTGATGGCCTTTATCTCTCTGGGTATCTTTGGGCTACTCCCAGTCTGTAGATATGTTGAGTTCATCAGACCTCACCTGGCAGAACAATGTCTTGAAAAGAAACTTAAAATTCCTTTTCTCGGGGTAAAGACAAACAAAGCCTTTGACTAAAGTTATACAAAATTTTTAAACTGGTATATTTTCTAACAACAGGATGTCCATGTTGGGGTGCCCCATGCCCAGGTGCCCTTATTGGGATGCCCATTTTGTGATGCCTGTGTTGGAATATCCTCTCCGGAAATCCCATGACAGGGGCCCATTTTGGGGTGCCCCATGTTGCAGTGTCCTTGATAGGCTGACTGTGCCAGGGTGCTTTGTCCCCAGGTGACAATACTGGGGTACTTGTTTTGGGGTGCCCATATTGGGGTGCCCCACGTTGCAGTCCCCATGCTGAAGTGTCTAGGACAGGATGCCTGTTTTGGGGTGCCCATGCTGGGGCGTCCCATGCCTGGGTGCCCATATTGGGGCTGCCTGTTTTGGAGTGTCCTCTGTAGAAATCTCATGCTAGGGGGCCCTTTATGGGGCGCCCCATGTTGGGTTGTCCTTGATGGGACACCCAGGATGGGGTGACTCTGCCAGGGTGCCCTGACCCCAGGTGAAAACACTGGGGTGCCCATACTGGGGTGCCCCATGTTGCAGTCCCCTTGCCGAAGGGGTCTGTGACAGGATGCCCATTTTGGGGTGCCCGTTTGGGGTGCCCATGCCCCACTGTCCATATTGGAGTGCCTGCGTTGGAGTGTCTTTGCCAGGTTGCCCGTGCCACGGTGCCGCTATTGATGCCCTATTGGGACAGATGCCTTGTCCTGGGGTGCCCATGGTGGGGTGCCCTGTTTGGGGTGTACCGTGCCCTGGTGCCCTGCCCTGGGGTGCCCGTGTCGGGGTGTCAACCTTGTCCCGGCACAGCCCCTGTCCGCCCGTCCCTGCCCGTCCCCGCTCGGCCCCGCTCTGTCCCCGCGAGGTGGCGCCTGCGGCCCGGGAGAACTGAGGGGACACGACGGGACCTGCCGGGGCGGGGGACACGAGTAGGGGGCACGGAGCGCCCCGCCTTTGGGTGGGGGGCGATGGGTGCCCCGTGTTTGGGTGATGGCTGAACTGTGGCTGGATGGGGGCGATGGGTTCCCGACTGGGCACCCCGTTTGCGCGGCGGGTGCCCCATGCGTGGTGCTGACGGGATACGACAGTGACATCTGCTTGGGGGTGATGGGTGCCCCACATTTGGGTGGGGGTAATGGATGCTCATGTTTGGACAATGGGCACCCCGTGTTTGGGTGATGGGTGCCCTGTTTTGGGGTGATAGGTGAGCTGTGGCTGGATGGGGGTGATGGGTGCCCCGGGTTTGGTGAAGGGTCAATGGTGTCTGGTTGGGGCTGATGGGTGCTCACATTTGGACAATGGGTGACCCAAATACGGTCCCTCCCCCCCTTAGAGTGTGGGTGACGGGTGAGCTGTGGGGTGGGGCGCGGGGGCAGCCGGTGTCCCCGCGGGCCAGGCACGGGGCGGGACACGTGGCCAGCCGGCGCTGCGGGGACAAGGGACCCATTCAGGAGGCTCCGTGTGCCGCGGTGGCGTTCGGGCGCTCCGGGTCCCAGGCGGGTGGCTCGGGTCTGGCACCGCTGCACGTGCAGCTGGCACTGTCCCTTCACCCCCAGCCCCCGAGAGCCTTTGTCCCCTACATTCCCCGCTGAAATAGGGACGCAGGGTTGGAGGCAGCCGGGATGGGGCTGTCCGGGAGCGGGGATGGAGCCTGAGGATTAGACACCCACCTTCCACATCTGATACAGTGCTTGGAATTGGTTCCAAACGATGCCACATGGGAGCGGGCCGGCCCCGCAAGGCGGAGGCTGGGAAGTGCCAGGCAGAGGCTGGGAAGAGCCCGGAGCCTGTGGAAGGCTGGGCACTGCGCTGTGAAATTGGAGCCGGCGTGTCCCCGGCCCTGGCTGCCCCCAAACACTGGGGCAAAAAAGGCCGAGGTAGGTGGGAGGCAGCAGTGGGGACCTCCCATCACACCCACGGGACCTGGTTTGGCCTCTCTGTCCCCTCTGTCCCCTCTGTCAGGCACCAGGGCAGTGCAGAAGGTCTCTGCATGGCACCAGGGGCTCTCCGGCAGTGTGGGGTTATGGACATAGTTAGGGCTGCAGTATAGGGCGATTCAAGCTCCAGCAGAGCCTAAAAGGACCACAGTGGGTTTGTTTTCCCCTGGCAAAGCAGAGCTGATGGGAACCTCCAAGGGCTGGGTGGGAGGGAACCACTGTGTTTCAGTGAAAACATTCCCAGCAACTTCCCGGGGGTCTGGGGCTGGCCCGAGGGGCTGAGCTGGTGGCTCAGCTGCCATTGGCTGTGCCTGGTGCAGAAGGTGTCCCTGGATTTGTCCATCTTGTTCCCTGCTGAATTTGGGGCTCTGGCTCCTCCTGTACAGCACTCCCATCCCTTGGGGGAGGACGGCCCCAGCAGTGGCAGCCATGTCTCTGACAAAAGCCCCCAAACTGGGCTCAAACAGACCAGTTTCAGGACCAAAATTGGGATATTGACAACTACAAGGGGCTTTATCCTGCCTGGAGCTCCACTGGCACCAGCATGGCCATGACGCCTCACCCACCCCAGGTCCTCAACATCAACTGGGCTCCACAACCCGGAGAAAACTGTTGCATCACTTTGTTGTGGCAACTGCAGCCAGGGCATCCCTGGAGAGATTTGGCCCAGGGAGTTGCTGGCACAGATGGAAAGGACAGATGTTGCTCCGTCATGTGGAAGGGAACTCCCTGGTGCAATGCAGGACTGACCCCAAGAAATTAAAGTGGGGCTTGGAAAATTGCACATGGGGTGTTTTGCAAGAGGGGAGGGGAAGCTGTGCATGGCCAGGCTGGTGTTTGTGTGTCAAACCTCCTGCCTTGTTCCACAGGAACATCAAATTGCCAACAGGGATGTGCAGTTCCAGCTGGGGTTAAATGGAACTGCTCCGTGAAACGGGAGCCCTGAGCACAGCCCGGGGTTTATTGGTCCTATCACCAAACAGTGCTCAGAGCTTTCTCCAAGGCTCAGAGGGAGACAGGGAAAAGCCGTGAACCACAAAGGGCACTGGTAACCCCTTTACAGAGAAGCCCAAATTAAGAATAAACAGAAAGGTTTGGGCATCCAGGATGAGGGGAGGCATTTGCAGAGCTGGGCCATCAGAGCAGGGTGCTGGAGCAGGAAGCTGACTCCATCCCTGGGGCTATGGACCACCAGCATCCTGCCCTGCCATTACAGGGGCTGCAGTTGGGATATTTCATCTGATGGGAACAAACTTGCCTGCATTAACCTGCCTCGTGATCCAGCTTGTTATTGTCAGCTAAACTGGGTCAATACTGAAGATGAGCTATTGCTGGAAGGCAGGTTGCACATCAGAGGAGCTGATGTGCACCTCAAGCCCCTGTGCCAAGCACTGACCCTGCCCGAGGGTCAGCAGACCCAGGAGCACGATGGAAGCTGACCCCACAGCCTGAGGGGAGTAACAGCTGTGTGGGATGAGCTCCAGAGGTGCCTTTGCACGTGGTTTGTGCACAGTGTTAGAGCATCGCTTGTGCAAAGTGTCCTGAGTGCTTTAATGCCCTCCCTGTGTCCCCCCATGCATCCCCTCAGCAGCCTGGACCCCCATCCCAGGGGATCCCTGACCGGGGCTGTGTGGGAGCAGAGGTGGGATGTGGGAGCAGCAGGGCAGGAGGAGCTGTGCCAGCTGCCCCTGGGCACCAACTGCACACTGTATACTCCTGCCAGGGAAAGATCTCTTTTCCAGTCCTACAGGAGCAGAGTTATGTGCATAGAGCTGTGCAGGGCTTCCCCATTCTTTGCTGTCCACCCTGGATTATCTGACAGTGGCAAAACAAAATTCAGCTCTGAATTGTGCCAGCCTGGAGCCAGGAGCTGCAGCCAGGGGGATGCAGCAGGACCAGCATGTCTGGGGATTTGAGAACCTCTCCCCCCGTAAACCTCCACACAAGCAAAATCCAACAGCTGCAGATTTGGATGTGGATTTTTGTCCCTCTGGGAGGGCTGATGCTCCAGGCCACTGCCTGGTGTCCCTGGAAAGTCATCGGCCTCTGGAACCCTGAGAGAAGCCGGCGTGTCCTGGTGCAGCGCAGAGAGGAGCTGCAGGTGAGCACAGGGGTGAGCAAAGAATCATGGAATGGTTTGGGTTGGAAGGGACCTTAAAATTCATCCTGTCCCACCCCCTACCATGGGCAGGGACACCTTCCACTGTCCCAGGCTGCTCCAAGCCCTGTCCAGCCTGGCCTTGGACACTGCCAGGGATCCAGGGGCAGCCACTGCTGCTCTGGGCACCTGTGCCAGGGCCTGACCACCCTCACAGGGAACAATTCCTTCCCAAAATCTCATCTAGCCCTGCCCTCCAGCAGTGGGAAGCCATTCCCCCTTGTCCTGTCACTACACGCTCTGCTCAGAAGTCCCACCCCAGATTTTTTATAGACCCCCCCCAAGGCACCCAAAAATGCAAAATTCCAGAGCTGTCCAAGAGGACAGAGTGGCTCCCAGCTCTTGAGGGCTCTCACATCTCTCGGGAGCTCTCACATCTGTCGGGGGCCACTTCAGCTCACTGAACCAGCAGAAAACAGAAAGAGAAGAAAACAGAGCATTACCCTTCCTTGCTTCCTTCTTCCAGATGGAAAACTCAGAGAAATCAGTGAAAAAAATGTCCTGATTCAGACAGGTGCTTCAAAAATGACCCACTCCCCACTACCTGCTAGGAGACATCAGCTCCAGCACTGAACCCCTGCATGGTGGCCAGATGGTTGGGATTCATCTGGGAAATCCTGGAAGCTTCCATTACTCTTTATTAGCAGCCCAGGAGCCTGCTTGGGCCACACAAGGACTTGGACGACAAACTGATTAAAGACCAACCTAACGAACTCAAAGAGAATTCTTTAAACGGAGCCTGCTGTGCCTTGGAGAACTCCTGCCATGTCTATTTATTTAAATTTAATGGAATTTTTGTGGTAAGCTAATTAAAAATGAATTGATTATTTAAGAGGCAGTCAGAGCAGTTTAAGCACTGCTGACTTGATGATTTTAGTGTTTTCCTTAGAAAAGCGTTCCTAGCTATGGAGCTTTCTGCACGTACGGACATTTAAGGAGGAAAAAGAAGACACAAAGAGGAGAGTGGACGAGTTTCCAGCCTTGGAGCAGTTTCCAGATGAGGGAGCAGCCGTGGGGACAGGAGCAGGGGCACATCCCAGCCCCCATCACAGAGCTGTGCAGCTGCCCCCAATAAACAACTCCTGTGTCTGCTGAAGGCAGAGCCCTGTCAGGAAATACAGGTGTTAAATAATGTACAAAATCCCTCTGCAGGGAATATCCCACTCTGCACTTGCTGGTTCTGGATGCATTTCAGGCATGGTGCATTCCCTGCCTTCCCATGGAGCACAGAGCCACAGGCAGTGACCCCAACCATGGTGCCAGTTTTCAGCCCAGATACTGGAAGTCTCCCTGCCACATCTCCATCCCAAAGGATTTGCAGAGGCTCATGGAATGCAGGAGGCTTTGCCTGGCCCTGGAGCCACATTCCAGTGCAGGAGCAGAGTGGAAGCGATGGCACCAAGACAGGGGCACCAAAGCTCAGCTCCATGGCCCCCAACCGCCCCAGCATGGCTGACCCACATCCTCTCGATCAGGATAAAAGAACGATGGGATTAATAAACTGGGGACAACAGCCAGGAGAGCCAGATGGCAAAAGCATTCTGACCCAAGCTGTGTTTACTTGTCTTTGGCTGAGAAAGTGAGGAACCACGATGGTTCCCAGCCCCACACTGGCATTGCAGGGAGCAGCTCCCAGCACAGCTTCCAGCATCAGTCTGATGGGAAAAGGCAGGTTTTCCTTCCGGGTGCCATCTGGTTCTGCTGGACCCGGCTGCACTTCAGAGCCCGGGCTCAATGATGCACAGCCAGGCTGTGGGCACCTCCTCAGGGTGCTCCTGCCCTGCGAGGATGCTCATCCTCAGCAGACAGGGGCACCCAGCTGCTCTTCCAGCCCTCAAATGGAACCTGGCACCCAACATAGCATGGCTGGCATGGTGTGACTGTCCCCTGGCCCCATCTGGCAGTGGGGTGTGAGTGGACACTGCAGGGAGGGTGTGGGTGCTGTGGTGGTGCTCAGAGTACAGGGCAGGGTGGCAGGATCCCCAGATGTCCCTCTAACCCAGGGCAGGGTGCCAGGGTCCCCAAATGTCCCCATAACCCAGGGCAGGGCACTCAGATATCCTCACACCCCAGGACAGGGTGGCAGGGCCCCCAGATGTCCCTGCACCCGAGGGCATGCGCATGTCCCTAGAAGAGGGAAATTATCACCCTAAAGGCTGTGAAGGAGGAAGCTCCAGCCTGATTTTATCGCCCAGCTGGGCACCCATAGACATGCAAACGGTGTCACTCTGCCCTGCTGGCACCTACAGACATGCAAAATGCTGTCCCTGAGCCCATCACCGGACACTATAGAGATGCAGGATGGAGTCACCGCTCCCAGCCCCCACCCAGGACAATTCCCTGCTTCAGATTCCAACCCTGCCCAGCACAGGCTGGGGTGCACTCAGTTACTCCCGGGTTACACCGTGTTGTAAGGCTGTAGTTTACAGCACGGCAGCTCACGGTGCTCTCAACACCCAGTGCTTGGTGTCTGTGGCTGATGGACCCTGTCCCATGTCCCTCTGTCCCTGTGTCCCCCTGTCCCACTGTCTCCTTGTCCCCACTGTTGCACACAGGGCTCAGCTCTGCTCCTCCATCCCGGCGAAGCTCCCTCGGATCTGTGTGGAGCCCTTGCACAGCCTGGCACACTCAGCTGTGTGCAAGGGGACACCCAATCTGTGTCCCCCACGTGCCACACACCCCCGTGACCGTGACCGTGTGGAGCCGGGCAAAGCTCACACCTCACTTGGTCGCTTGTGTGCAGACTTTGCACCTGGAGCCACGTGGGCTCGGGGCTTGGTCCAGTGACCCATGAGCACGGCCTGGCCTCACACGGGTGTGCCAGCCCTGTGCCCTCACACGGGTGTGCCAGCCCTGTGCCTTCACACGAGTGACAGTTCTGTGCCCTCACATGGCTGTGCCAGCCCTGTGCCCTCACATGGGTGTGCCAGTCCTGTGCCCTCATGTGGGTGTGCCAGCCCTGTGCCTTCACATGAGCATGACAGCCCTGCACTGTCACACGGCTGTGTCAGCCGTGTGCCATCATGTGTGTGCCAGCCTTGCACCATCACATGAGTGTCCCAGCCCTGCAAGGCCACAGGAATATCCCACGCCAGCGTAGTGCTGTCACATAGAGGGTCCTACCCCTGCCGTGCCACACGTGTGTGCCATGTTCCACCACTGCCATGTCATGATGGGGTTCCAGCCTCGCACCGCCCAAGTGCCACGTGCCAGTCCCGCGCTGTCACAAGGGTGCTCCAGCCTTTTATAAATGCTGAGTGCCATGGCCACCCTCACCCTGTCACACGTGTGTGACAATGTGGCCCATCCTGCTCCTGTGTGCCATGTGCCACCCTTGACCTTGTTACGTGTGTCACATTGCAACCTATATGCCATGTGCCACCCTCACCCTGTCCCCTATGGCACACCACAGACCACCCTGCTCCCATGTGCCACCCTCTCCCCATCACACATGTGAAACGTGGCCCATTCCTCTCCTGTGCCCATGTGCCACCCTCAGCCTTGTCACACACATCACACAACCTGTCCTGCTCCCATGTGCCACATGCCACTCTCGCCCTGTCACATGTGTCACACCACAGGCCTTCCTGCTCCTGTCTGCCATGTGTCATCGTTGCCCTGTCACACGTGTGACAGTGTGGCTTGTCCTGCTCCCTCCTGTGCTCATGTGCCGCTCTCCCACTGTCACATGCGTGTGACACCACAGCTTGTCCTGCTCGTGTGTTTATGTGCCACCCTGGCCCTGTCACACCCGTGTCACACTGCATCCTGTCCTGCTCTCGTGTGCCATGTGCCACCCTCATGTTTGTCACATGTGTGTCACACTGCAGCCCATCTAGCTCTCCTCTGCCATTTGCCACTCTCGCCCTGTCACATGTGTGTCACACTGCAGCCTGTCCTGCTCTTGTGCCCTTGTGCCACCCTGGCCCTGCCACACATGTGTCACACTGCAGCCCATCAGGCTCTTATGCCCTTGTGCCACCCTGGCCCTGTCACACGCGTGTCACACTGCAGCCCGTCCTGCTCTCATGCACCATGTGCCACTCTCATGTTTGTCACATGTGTGTCACACTGCAGCCCATCTGGCTCTCATCTGCCATGTACCACTCTGGCCCTGTCACATGCATGTCACACTGCAGCCTGTCCTGCTCTTGTGTCCATGTGCCACCCTGGCCCTGCCACACATGTGTCACACTGCAGCCTGTCCTGCTCTTGTGCCCATGTGCCACCCTGGCCCTGTCACACGCGTGTCACACTGCAGCCCGTGCCCATGTGCCACCCTGGCCCTGTCACACGCGTGTCACACTGCAGCCCGTGCCCATGTGCCACCCTGGCCTTGTCACACACGTGTCACACTGCAGCCCGTCCTGCTCCCGTGTGCCATGTGCCACCCTGGCCCTGTCACACGCGTGTCACACTGCAGCGCATGCCCATGTGCCACCCTGGCCCTGTCACACGCCTGTCACACTGCAGCCCGTGCCCATGTGCCACCCTGGCCCTGTCACACGCGTGTCACACTGCAGCCCGTGCCCATGTGCCACCCTGGCCCTGTCACACGCGTGTCACACTGCAGCCCGTGCCCATGTGCCACCCTGGCCCTGTCACACGCGTGTCACACTGCAGCCCGTGCCCATGTGCCACCCTGGCCCTGTCACACCGCCCCGTGCGGGGGTCCCCGGCCCCGCGCGCCCCCGCCCCGCGCGCGCCGCTCGCTCCCCCCCCCGCCACGCGCGGCCCCCGCCCGCATCCCGCGCGCGCCGCCGGGCGAGGGGGGCTGCGGGTGCGCGCGCGCGCGCGAGGGTGCCGCGGGAGCGCGCGCGGTGCGGGGGCAGCTGAGGACAGGGGGAGGGAGGGGAGGGAAGGGAAGGGGGGAGGGACCGCGGGGCCGCGCCCGCCCCTCTCCGCGCCCGCCCCCTCCCCGCGTCTGTCGCGTCGCTCGGGCCCGGCCCGGCCCGGCCCCGGCGCCTCATTGTGCTTCGCCTCACGCCGGCCCAAGATGGCGGCGGCGCCCGAGAGCCCCGCGAGCCGCCAACGACAATAGAGGGAGGGACGGGACCCGCCGCCCCCCCGGCACCGGCCGCCCCTCCCCGCCGCTCCCGCCGCCCCCCGCCCGCCGCACCGCGCCCACGCCCCCGGCCCGGCCCGGCCGCCGCACCCCGCCCCGGCCGGCCCCTCTAGCATGGTGCGGGGCCGCCGCCGCCTCGTCCTCCGGCTGCCGACATGGGCGAGAGGCTGGAGCTGCGGCTGAAGTCGCCCGTGGGAGCCGAGCCCGCCGTGTACCCCTGGCCGCTGCCCGTCTACGTGAGTATGGCCCGGCCCCGCACCTGCCCCGCGCCCTGTCAGCGCCCCCGGCCCTGCCCCGGCCCTGGCACCGGCCGGGCTATCCCCGAGCGCCGGCCCTTCCCGGGAGCCGTCGGGATGATCGCCCCCCGTGCGGGAACCCCCCCAGGAGCCCCGGCCCCGGGTGCTGCCGCTGCTCGCCTGGAAGTCAAATCCCCAATTTCATTTTATAATTGGTTGACTAAACCGAAGGGCGGGGAGGAGGAGGACTGGTTAATGAAAAGTTTTCGTGTTTTCCTCGCGCTGGGCTCGTGTAACTGGTTAATAACCGGTGCTGCTGCGAGCTGGGTGGAATCCAGGGACTCTGGATGGGGAATAGCGCTTAAATTATGGATGGCCTCGGGTGGTCCGGGGGACCCCCAGGAGCAGCCGCAGGGTGGGAATAAACAGCGGCCAGCGGTGGTTGTGGGTCTGGAAGCAGTGCTGGTGTCGTGGGGCTGCTGCCAGTTCCCCCCTAGCCGTGCCCTTGGAGCTCCCCTTTTATTTATCCCGAGCAGAATTCAAGCCAGCCGCAATCCTCGTGCTTCCAAATAAAATGTCACTTGTCCTTGCGTAGCTACCGAGCGCCGTTTTCCCTTAACTTGCCTGACTTTCTCCCGAGCCCGGGCGAGCGATGTGTGACCTTGATAACAATGTCCATGTTCAAATTAGTGACAATCCCACGAGAGCCGAAAGGCTCCGGGGAGGGTATTTTTGGATGTGTGTAGGCTTTCTATCAACCCTTCAACAATTTCTCTCCCTGACTGCGTGTAGCCCCTCGGCGCACAGTTTGCAAAGGCAGAATCTCTCTATATGTTTACTTGGCGCAGGCACTGTTGATTATCCCTGCGTTCCAGGCTGTGCTGTTGTACGTGAGCCGCTTCCCGGCGAGAACACGCTGGGACGCACAGGCTGGGGCAGCTGATACTGCTGATGTTGTTGCTCGCTTTGGCAATCGCTTGTGTGTGAGTGATTAGGAATATCTCGCTCGTGGCAGAGGGGGAGACGGCTGCCTGCTCCTATCTGCCGCCTGCCTTTCGGGGCTGCTGCTGGAGCCGTGCCTTTCCAAAACATCCTCCATCAATGCAGGCTGGCGTGCTGTTCCCGGCGTGTCTCCCAGCACACACTGGTTAAGCGCAGCCTTTCCTGTTTGGGCAGCTCTGTCAGTGTTGGCGGGCGCGCGCTCTGCTCAAATTGTCAGAAACTGAAAGTACAAGCGATGACCGGGTTCGCTTTTCCTCGCCAAATATTAACTCGTGTTCCCCCCCCGAGCGGGCTGTGTGAAGCGGAGGTTACAGATTACGCGGGACAGGGATTAATCTGGGAGGGAGGAATGGTTTTGTGTCCGTTCGTAGAGATTCCTACAGGCTTAAAAACCGAAACACCAAAACCCCCGCCCTTTATTTTAAGGGTGAAACGTGTGTTTTGCAGCATGGGAAATAAGGATTTAGTTGATTTGAGAAAACTTGAGCATCTGTTTCTGAAGATGGCAGAATAAATAAAATTTCTTCCCCTGTTAAACAGAAATGCATCGGACCGGGGTGGGGGGGGGGGGGCGTGTTGAGAGATACCTCAAACCCCAAACACCCTGCCATTAAACCGTCCCCTCGGCGCTGCCAGCTTCCACAGTAATTCCCGGGTGGATGTTTCACCTGGAGCCGAGCAGCATCCCGCCCCGCAGCCGCGGGAGCGGAGCGCAGCAGCGCGGCCGCGGCGTGCTCGCACACACGCACGCAGCGGCGCTGGCCGCGGCTCCGGCTGAACCCTGGGGCTCTGCAAACAAATCCCCGTGGCCGCGGCAGGGCTTGGCCTGCTGACATCGTGCTCTGCTGAACTGCGGCCGCGCTTTCCCCGCGCTGGCGCGGCCCCGAGCCGCTGCGAGAGCTCGGCTCGCTTTGACGTAAGCAGAGCATTTCTTAGTTTCACCGCTCGTGGTTCCGAGGAAGCAAGGTGGGATAGCTGAGGGCTAGGAAAAAAAAAACCACCTCACGCTTCAAGGAGTTTTATTTAGCAGCGTTCTGGCTGCTTCCTGTTGTCCGCCGTGAGATGTGTTTTCCAAGGAGAGCTGGAGGGAGAAAGGAAGGGAAGCTGGCGGTCCCGGCTGGGTATTTTTGGTGAGAGCGGCAGGAGTGGCAGGGAGTCATCTTTCCCCACATCCGAGGCTCTGTAGTGTGAACCTGCTGTGTGCCCGGGCTCTGTGGTGTGATGTAACCCTGCCTTGAGTAACTTGGCTATTTTTATGCTCTTACTACATCTTAAATTAGCGGCGTCGGTGTTGCTGCGTAGAAGGCTGATCTCTCCTGTTAATGGACGCCTGGGTTAATACTGTGGCTCTTTATTGCTGGGCTGCCGCTTATTTCGTGTATAATAGGAAAAGTGGGGTCTCTCCAGACTGCTGAGTCCGGATAATAGCCCGGCTGACAACCCGACGCTTGTTGGGATGCTAAAAGAGCCGGGGAGGCTGATGTGAAACATGTATTTCCCTCCGAGTCTAATTAGGGCCGTGGGAGGAGAGAGAGCGGCGGTGGTGGTGCAGCTCCAGCCTCCCACTGGCTTCCACACAAAACTGAAAGTGCGGCTCCTTCCCCCGCCTTCCGCCGCCTCAAAGGAAAGGCCACGGTGCCCTAATGAAGCCGTGGTGAGCCGTGCTGGCCGTGCCACACTGTGATGAGTAAGTTGAATAGTGCATGGTGAGTAATCTCTCCTCATGACTCACAAAATATTTTCTGATGTTGACCTCTGTTTTTGTGACTGCCCCGCTTAAGCTGAAGTGAGTGTACTCTTTTGTGTGCTGGTTAACTCCTCGGCTCCCACGTACCTGCCCCACTTTTTGCCCGTGCCAGGTTGTCAAGAGACCAGGGATACGGTGTTAAAATTTTAATTTTGATACTAGGAAAGATACAGGCCTGGATAAAAGAAGTATTGGGTGAGAGACCGGAGTTAATGGATCTAACTGGTCTTAAACAAGCTGCCGCTGGTGGAAGATGGCATTTTTAGTCATACTAAAAGTATTGCTAAGCACAGCTTGGTACTCATTACTTGGATCTGAAGGATACAAAGGGTGAAGTCTCCTTGTGTAGTTTTAAGACTTGCAGATCGGTTTTTTTCCCCAGTGAATCTTTCTTAAGATGGTTCATTCTCTTGTCTCTGACTTTTACTATAGTTAAATCTGAATATGGATTAGGTTTAAATTTAGGAAATTTTTCATTTTATACCACAATAAGCTCTGCCTGATGTGTGAGGTGTCTCAGGTTGTACTTTGAACTCTTGACAGGTTCCTGCTTAGAGTTGAAGCCTCTTATGTGTGGGGGAGGGAGAAGGGGGTGGGGGTGTTGTGGGGTGGGTCAGCTCTACAGTCTGGTGTGGCAGGGTTCTGCTGATATACCTTTGGCACCTGAGAGGGATTGCTGGCACAGAGAGCTGAGTGACAGGAGGTTCAGAGCTACTGAAGCTGATAATTGTCCCCAAAATTGATGTTGGCTGGACTGCACCCTATTGCAGCATAGAGTTGGTGAATGTGGAAAAGCCTGTTTGCTGTCTGTCAGAGAGGACACTGTGCTTCATTCATCTGCTCTCCTTAAGGCCTGCACTGCTGGGGTTTGCAGGGTGATCCCAGTGTCGGTGCTGGCATGGGGACAGGGGGCACAGCCAGGTGATGAGGCAGGGCCTGGCTGTGCAGGGCTGTTGTGGCAAAGTGTCCTTCGCCCCACTGGCTGCAAGTGCCTCGCTGCCTGTCATGTTCAATAGTGTGCAAGTCTTTTCCAGTTTCAGAATTAGACATCTGCCTGCCGTGCCCTGTTGCCTGCTGGGTGGCATTCCCATGGAAGGTGGCTGCAGCCTCCGTGTGTGCCAGGTTTTTGTGGGTTGTGTTCCCCCTCCCTGTTTGACTTACAGGGGCCAGGGGTTGAGTTGTGACAGCACCTGGGAACTCCTCCTGCAGCTCCTGGGGATCCCAGTAGGGTTTTGCTCCGAGTATAGGATCACATAATCAGGAAATGGTTTGGGTTGGAAGGGACCTTAAAGCCCAACTTGTTCCACCTCCTTCCACTGTCCCAGGCTGCTCCAAGCCCCATCCAGCCTGGCCTTGGACACTGTCAGGGATCCAGGGGCAGCCACAGCTGCTCTGGGTAACCTGTGCCAGGGCCTCTGCACCCTCACAGCCAAGAACTTATCTTCTGCCCTATTTACCATATGGTAATACCATTTTTATGTCGTCTACCAATTTTGTTCCCTTTTTCCAGCCTTCGACTCTGTCCCAGGAGGGGACAGTCCTGGCTGTGCCACTGTGCTTGTCTTACCAGGGTGAGGTGCCTCTGCCCTGAGCTGGTGAAGCTTAAACCTCCAAATTAGCACCTGCGATGAGAAGTCTGGCTTGAATAATTAATTTATTTGTCTGTGTTCCTCCTCGTTGCTGCTGACTTTCCACTCAGCTGTGATGGCAAGAAAATTCTCATTTTCTAATTGAGTGTTGTCAGAGCATCACCCTACACCTGGAGGGGTGTGTGGCTGCTACTGGGAGTAATGGGATACAAGCTTCTTATTACTGGATTTTGTACAGGTGGGAGGGTGCAGAGTGTGTGGATTTTGGTTTTTTTCCCATCTCTCTACTGTCATGATCCAGCTGATACCATTCTGTCACCAAAGGAATGTGCTGTGCAGGGAGACCTCAAGGGCAGGGAGTGTTAATGAAAATCACAGCCTGGTGGGGATTGTCACCTTTGAAATTAAAGATCAACGGTGGAGATGAATAACAAACCTTGTTTGAGAATTTAATCCTCTTTTTTTTGTGCATGTCACTCAGCTTTACTGGGAAGAGTTTCTCTGATGCCTGGCCTTGACTACCCAGGCAGTGGGGCAGGTGTGGGAGCAGTTCAGTGCCATGGAATGGTGCTTTAGATGGATTTGGGAACGACCTAAATTGGAGCTAAATTGTTCCCTTGGGGTTGGAGCTGACCTGAGGGTGGTCTTGTGCCTCCTGCCCTCGGCCACTTCCCCTGCACAGATCCTTCCCATCCTTATTCCATACCCCTCTGCCCTCCTGTGGGATCAACTGATAGAAAACATATTTTGCTCCTGGTTTTTCCCTAGGATCAGCCTGTGCTGGAGGGGGAAGGTGAAGCCCCCCTGATCCTCCCTGCGGTTGGGAGCGTTGGTTCCTGTGGAGCTGTGTGTGGGGCGGCTCTGGGAACTGGATCGCTGGAAATATCTGGGCTGGAAAAAAATGTTGCAGTGTTTTCAGAGGCCCCCCCGCCCTGCTCTGTGAAATGTGAGTCAGGGCCTGCCCGGGGCAGCGGCTCCACAAAGGAGGCAGAGGAGGAAACTGTTGCTCTGCCTTTGCCAGGCAAAAACCTCCTCACCCCCTGAGTAATCGCCCAGAAATTCAGCAGCCATGGCTGAGTTCGGGGGGTTTCCCCTGCTGCTGTTGATGCAGCTTGTTGGGAAATGCTTGTGGGAATGACTAATCACTTAGAGAAACTTCTCTGCTGAAGGAAAGGTTTGAAAACTTGAGCACAGTTCCGATTTCTCAGCACCTCTCTCTGCCTGCCCTCCTCAGTTGTAAAAACACCTGGAGCGGGGAGAGGGAGCAGCGTGAAACTGGGAAATATTGACTCAGTGGTTTCAAAAGCACTTGGGTTTCTTTCCTGCCCAGCAAATCCCAGAGCTGGCACAGTTACATCATTTTTTCTGCCCTTTTCCCGGTGCCAGAGTGACCCAGGGATGTGCTCTTGTGGGGCAGACAAGCCCTACAGCGTTAATTGTGCAGCACGTGGGCAGCACAGAAGAGCAGTTTCCTTCTGGGTTTTACCCTTTGAAGTAGAACTTGCCCTGAGTGACAATCGGTGCTTGTTCAGTTCTCAGACTGGCTTTTGTTCCAAGCTCTGACGCGTTGGATACAAGATAAATCACGGGTTCAGTTAACAGACATTTTTTTCCCAGTACTTCTGTATGGAAAGTGAAAGTTGGTCCCTTGTCTTGCATCTTAGGACCACACTAGTATTTATTTTTTTTATATAACCGATTTATCTGAAAGGGAACTGCTGAAAGACAGAGTAGCTGTCCAGGATTGCTTGTTTTCCTCCTTTTTTTTCATCAGCAGATGAGTGAGGATTAATGTTCCTGTCCTGGCCAAAGTTCCAGCTTAGGCAATTCAAATTTATCTACCTAAAAATTCACCCATCAGCTCCAGTTGGACACAGCACTGAAAGCTTTCAGTGTGCCAAGGGAAATCCATGCCCCCACATGCAGCTCCAGCTCTTGTCCTTCATGGCAGCCTTATTATATATGGAGATGATTATCCTTTCAAGTCTCAGATATGGGACTGAATTGTGTTGCCTCTGGGAATTTAGGCAAAATATCTTACCTCTTGGTATGTGAGATTTATGGGGGATTTAATCACCCTTCTCCCCAGACATCCATATGTCTACTTTTGTACTCTTCCTTCTTTCTTTTCCCCCTTTCACATTGACTTGCTCTTTTTTTCTTCCTGCTTTGAGTTAACCTTTAACTGCCTGATTAAAGTTTTACACTGTAGTGATCAACACAAGGACCAGGGTTGGGGTGAATTTTTTTGATCCCTTACAGTGTCTTTATCACAGATTGATAATCATGAAGTGTCTCAACATATTTTTGCTTTAATTATTTTCTCCTTCCTAACAGAAGGATCCACAGAAGGAGGAAAAGTTCATGTTAGGAATTGTGAACATATTTACTTTCATGGTAATTATTAAAGACAAAACTAACTCTGAAGAGGAACAAGAAATAAAACTGAATAGAAAAGTTGGCCACATGCTGATCTAGCTATCAAATTGAGTAGGGACTATTTTTAGAGCATAGGAAGAGGGTGAGTATATTTTACAGCAGGAAATGATGGTTTCATAGAGAGGAACATATCTGTGAATAACGAAAAAGTTCCTGCTCAGAGTATTTTGGTTTGTTTCATTTAACGAATGAATGAGAGTTTTTAGAAAACTTACACTGGAAGAACTTTGTAGTGTTGGATGAAAAGTCTAAGGAACTACTGAAGACAGGTAAATGAAGCGTTGGAAAACTTTACCAAACCAAACACTACAGGAGGTAAAAAATTAATGGGTTCAAATACTGCATCTTTGGTATTTTCTGTGTCTTGTGAAGGGCAGTTTCCTGAGGTTTTGGCATTAATGTGTCATTTACTTCTTGGAGTTCAGCAGTACTATTAATCTTTGACACTTCTGAAATCTAACAGCTCTGAGCTTTTAAAGCTGCTCTTTCATTCCTCATCCGGATTCCCACTGCCTTGCAGGTGGTTCCCTCTGGTTTCCATATCTGTTGGCAACAAGACCTGGGAGATCAGGTGCTGGCTCAGGGTGGCCTCTGACCCTCTGGAGCTGAGTTTGGAGTCTATGGATCTTACCTTGGCTTCCATCCCTGCTCACTACAGCAAACAGTCATTTGTAATTCTGCATTCTATGAAGAATACATTGTAATATTGTAGGGTCATTTATAAGTCTTTAAAGTAGGAGCTTATAAAAATGGTCGGTGGCTGGAAGTTGATGTTTGCTGTTCAGAACCTCCACTTGCTCCACAAATTGAAGCTTATGAAGGAAAACCCATATCTATTCTTATCCTTTTTTGTACCTAGCAGGAAGGTAGGTGTTTACCTTCCTTTAGGAGCCCAGTGTGCTTCAGAAAGAGTACAAGATTACTAATTTCTGTTATGTCGAATATTTATGTTAAGTAGGAGCCGAATTTCTGAGCTGTTCAAGACTGAGTTATCTTTATAGAATGTGAAGTGGTTATTTAAGCTGTTGTTGCCTCACCAGTTTTCCCTGCAGGAGATGGGGCTCAGGCTGTGCCATGAGCTTCCTCCCAGCACCCACCGAGGCTGTGGGAAGAGCCTGGGCTTGAGAAGGAGATGGTGGCTGCTGTCAGCACCAGGGATTTTGGGCCTGGGTGTTCATTTCTTCTCGTAAGGTTCCATGTGAAGGTTTGTTTCTGGCAGTGTGGGTGATCACAGATGTCTTCTCCCCTGTCCCTGCTTGGGTGGGGTAATTCCCTCTAGCACAGGCTAGGGGGAAATTCCTGGGGAGGTGCAGGTCTGCAGCTGGCACATCTGCAGGCAGAAATGGCTTTGTCATCACTGTCCACTTGTGCCTGAGCTGCCTTCACCCTTGGAACAGTGTTTGTGTACTGGTCTGGTTGAAAAGCAGCTGAGCCAAAACCCCACAAAGGTTTAGTTTCAGCTTAGGTCTCCCCTGCCTTTGCTGTGTGTGAGCACAGGCACCGCTGGCCCAGAGCAAGAGATGACTTTTGGGGAAGTGGTGGCAGGGCAGGTGGCTGGGTGGGGTTAAACTGTCTGTGAAATGGTGGCAGGGCTGCTTTCCTCTGTGCCAGGGAGTGAAAGACCAGCAGTTCCCTCTGTCCCAGGAAAAGCACTGCTGTGTTCTTGTACATGTGCACATGGGATCACCACAGCATCTGCCCTGCTGTGGGCAGGGTTTGTCACTGCCTAATCTCACCTGGAAGGGCAGTAGGACATACCAGTGGATGTTTTACCAAGATAATTGCTTTCCCATATATTTTCTAATATAAAGGTTATTTTTAAATGCTTTTTTGCATAGTGGAATTACTTTTGTCTGGCTCATGCTGGGGAAGCTCATCCTGCTGTGACTGTCCCGGGTGCCTCCAGCACTCCTGCAGGCTGATTGCATGTTAATGGGTTTACACAGCCCCTCCTGCACGTATCAGGGGAACCATTCCCTCCTGCATCTGTGCAGTGTCCGTAGCAACAGTTGGAATTGCTGTGTGGAGAGGCAAAACCGGGTTATTGTGGTTGAGGCAGCAGCAGTGAAAGTGCAATCCCTGTTGCAACCATGCTAAATGATTATCCAGAGCACTTAGGGTCTTCTTTTCCAATGCCTATTTCCTTTGTTAGTTTATTTTGGATCTTGGGCCAACATTTTCTTTTATTTAAATGTCCATTAAGGAGGCCGTGGTGACCACCATGTTTTCCATTTGGTTTTGTGTGACAGTAACTTAGAAACTACTGAAACTGCCTCGGTCTTGTCTGCCTCCTGCTGTGTGAGAGGTGGTCTTCCAAATGCAGTCTTGGGAGCTCTTCCTTCCCCTGTCTTTTCTTCCCTGAAACTGGGAGGAGCAGTATGGACACAAGGTGTTCTCTGCAGGAGATCTCCTTTTATGCATTCTAATACAAATGTGTTCTTGTGAATGTCCTTGTGCTTTCCTGATTAAGGGAATGACAGTAATTGGGTGGTTCAGAGGAGACTTGTGGTCCTTGTCTCTCTTGGTAAGAGAACTTGTGCTTTGGTTGTTGCTATGGTAGCAAAAATGGCACAATCTTGATTTGGGATGAAATCTGGTAGTATTAAATATTAAATGGAGTCTCGTTATCCAGTATGGAATACGACATGGAGCAGGCTTTCCCTTTCTCAGGGTTTGACTGGCATTTGAACACAAGGCAAACACCTTAGAATGCAAAGTGTGGAAGGCAGAGCTGGCAGGACATGGAGCCCAAGATCCTCTCTTTGCTGAGCAGCTCCTGGCTGTTGGAGCAGCTTGAAGTGCTTTGATTTTGGCTTTTCCCACCCTTGTGACCCCTGTGTTTGGGTGTGCTGGCCATGGATGTGCTCTGGACAGGGGGGCTGCGCTGGTGGGTCTCTCTAGGTGGGTTTAAGTGAAATTAAGCCCTGTGGGAGGAGGAACACAAACTCCTGACAGGCTGAAATCCCTGGTTTGTGAGGGCATCCGTGTGCCAGGCACAATGCTGGATCTTTCCTGGCTCCTGGAGAAGCTGCAGCTGCAGTGGCTCACATTGCCTTTCCTGGTGTCCAGAGAAACCCTTATCATCCTCCCCAGATGGAGGGAAGCGAGGGGCTTGAAAGAGGCACTTGTCCCACCAGCCTTCTGCAAGATTGATTGGCTTTTCCTAATCCATCTTTTTGATCTCTGCTAACCATCTTGTCTGCAGCTGTAACATCCTCTGCTTTGGATTTATGGACTGCTGCCTGGGGAGAGAGAGCTGCCACTGCAGGCAACCAAGCTGTTGTTTAAACCCAGGGGCTGGTGGGACTGACCTCTTTTGTTTTGTGAGTTAAATGGGTCGTGTGGAGATCAGAATTTGGCAAATCCCAATGACTTCTGTTAATCCGTGAGTGGGGTCAGTGTTCCGGGCTCGGGAGGAGCTGGTGTTACATTGGAGTGCTGGAAATGTATCTAAAAAGAGTCATTAAAAGGTACACAAGTGTTGCCATTGATTTATTTGTAACTGGTTTGTTTCCGCTTCTGTTTTCACACATCTGGTGGACAGGGGAAAGCTTGTAGATCTGTCACTCTTGCTCTGCCACTGCTTGACCACAGCTGCTTTTCACATTTCTGAAGGGCTGCTTTGGTCACCTGGCCTGTTTTTGGGGGAGGGAGTGTGGTCTGGTGGGTCAGAACTGGTGCTGCAAGGGCAAAGGTTGCTTTGGTGTGGGACAGTTTAGTCAGTGCAGCCAAAGCTGTGCCCAGAAATGTTCCTGTCCATGAAGAGAAGATAAGGGATTATAAAGATCTGTGCATGGTGTGGCAGAGAGAAAGATTGAAGGGGCCTGAGATGTATTTCCTTTTTTCTTTCAAGAATTCATCCGGGTTTTCAAACCATTTGTTCTCTGCTCAGGTCTGCAGGCTTTTTGGGCTACCTTTTTGCTCCCTGTGCCGTGTAGATGATCAGATCTCACAAAGATCTCACTTTTATGGAGTTGTGGAATCCCAGACTGGTTTTGGTTGGAAGGGATCTTAAAGCTCATCTCATTCCACCCCCTGCCATGGGCAGGGACACCTTCCCCTATCCCAGGTTGCTCCAAGCCCTGTCCAGCCTGGATGAGGCCTAACTTGGCATGTGGGGAAATGAAATTTAGAAAAATACAGTGTTCACCCCCAAGCCCCAACTTAGGCTTACCCCAAGGCTAAGCACAGTTTCATAAGAAGAACCCAAATAAAAAAGTAAATTTGGAAGGGCTCTGGGGTGGTGTTTCTTGCTTCAGGCAGTGCTGGTTGCCCAATTTAACTGAAAAAGCTCTTTGTGTTTGAGCATGGAAACCAGAATGTTTAGAAGTGCTGCTTTGGGTTAAAGATTCACTTTAGACTATGGATTGTTGGACTGGGGAATAACTGTCCTGCAGAAACACACCCAGGTGTTTGGGGTATGGTGCTGGAACACAGAATTATATAAAAATCTTGCCATTTAGGTATCTTGAGGGATGTTAACATGAAAAACTGATGTAACCAGAGCAGCCACACATGGAGGAGGATTGTAGGGCTTTATGTTCAGGGGGAATTACAAACCTTTACAACAGTCAGCTTGTGGCAAAAATGTTGCAAACTCTAAATTATGCCTTACCTTGCTCTTGCAGAGGGTTTTGTAGAAATGTCTGATTTAGCTGTTTTTATTAGGATTTGGTGCTTTGTAGAACAAAGTTGAGCACAGGTAACTGAGCTGTGGCTGGTGCTGATCGTGTCATGCAGACTGTGATCTCTGTGTATAAAATATGTACTATTGGGGCTGTTTTAGTTATCTCTCCCCGGTGGCACAGTAAGAGCTGTGAGTGCTGCTGAGTCCTGGAATATCCTGAGCTGGAAGGGACCCACAGGGATCATCAGTGCAGCCCCTGGCCCTGCACACACACCCCAACAATCCCACCCTGTGCATCCCTGGCAGTGTTGTCCAAACGCTCCTGGAGCTCTGGCAGCCTTGGGGCCAGGACCATTCCCTGGGGAGCCTGGGCAGTGCCCCGGCAGCCTGAGTTCTGGTCGTATTGGTGATTTTTAAATTTGGATTAACAAACAAAGAGTTTGATTATAGAAAAGGATAATGATAGCTTTAACATACATGTTTGGAAAGAGCTTTTGGGCAGTGTCATATTTGGCCTTTTAGTCACATATTAAGGCTTCTTGTGTCTGCAAGGTATAAAAGGTCTTTTTTATGAGGAGGTAAAGGGAAAGATCAAACTCTTAAAAATTGCTCTGTGGCCCAACCTCCATGGCCTGAAGGGTGACAGGGGGTGGTCTGTAGGAGAACTCAGCTTGGTGTGTGTGGGACAGGAGTTATGTGTGCTGGGGGCACTGGTGTGCTCAGGGTGACAGCACTGGGGATGTTCCTGGCTCCAAACTCCTGTGCTCAGAGTTGTAGGAACACGTGGATGGAAAAACCTGTTGTAAGAATCGGAACTGGGAAGTTGTTCAGTCCTGCTGGCTGGAGCTGTGCTCCACTGTTTTCCATACAAAGTTGGATTCCCTTTGAAGTCACTTTTGAGAAGGTGTCTGCTTTCTGTTATTTTTTCCAATGAAATATCTTGGCAAAAAGTATTGAACTTTCTCTGGGAACTCACGTTTTGATTTAAAATTCAGCATTTAGGTTGAGGACCAGAACTCTGTGAAAAGTTCAGCTGGAAAGGGTTGGCTGCAACAGCTCAATGTGTGTTTAGGTTTGGTTTGTTTAAAACTTGTTGTGAAGAGCTTTGGGCAGTCTCAATAATTACTGCAGACTGCAACTCTTTAAATACTTTCCACATTAAAGAGATAAGGGTGATGGTGAAAAGCTTCTATTTATGTGGCTCAGAAGGTTCCAAGGGCGTCTCAGACGACATAAATACAGGAACATTGGAAAGTACATCCAGGCCAGGAGCAGCACGTAGAGTGCTCCATCCCCTCTAGTGCAGGGAGGAGAGAGGGAGGGAGAGCAGCCTGGAGCAGGAGGAGGGTGAATGGAGCTGCTCTTTGCGACAGAGAGCACCGTGGTGGCATCATCTCGTGACTGGGAACAGAACACAGAGGCTGCTTGAGCCTCGGCCAAAAGGCTTCTGCACGCAGGATTCCAGGATTGATGGAGTCTGTGGGAGGCTCTCCCAGGGAGCTGCCACTGCCAAAGCCTGGGGGTGTCAGAGTCCAGCACGACACACGAGCACGACCTGCCTGCAACCTGAGTCATGGCCACTGCAGCTGGGAAAAGTAATACCGAACACCTCAAGTGAGCCAAAAAAACAAACTCCAACCCTTGGCTGAGCTGGAGAAGCTTCAGGCCACCTTTGGGGGTCGAGGTTGGCTGTTGGCTGCTGGAGCTGCAGCAGAGCCCTCGGGAATCACCATCCATCCATCCATCCATCCATCCATCCATCCATCCATCCATCCTCCCAAGCTGTTGGATTCAGTGTTCATCCCCTGGGGCTGGGAAGGATCTCGGTTAACGCTGCTGCTCCCAGCTCTGGTTGTGTCTGACCTGAGCCAGTGCATCTGCCTGGGATGCTGATGGCAGAGACTGGAGCAGAGTCAGGGATTAGTGGGGTTTGGAAGGCTGATGGCAGGGGATGGAGCAGGGTCAGGATTTGGGGGGTTTGGAATGCTGATGGCAGGGGATGGAGCAGGGTCAGGGATTTGGGAGGTTTGGAAGGCTGATGGCAGAGGATAGAACAGGATCAGGATTTGGGAAGTTTGGAATGCTGATGGCAGAGGCTGGAGCAGGATCAGGATTTGGGAAGTTTGGAATGTTGATGGCAGAGGCTGGAGCAGGATCAGGATTTGGGGAGTTTGGAAGGGCCATGGCAGACACTGGAGCAGGATCAGGATTTGGGGGTTTGGAAGGGCCATGGCAGAGGATGGAGCAGGGTCAGGATTTGGGGAGTTTCTATCCCATTTGCCTTTTGGTTGCCTCAGCCTCCCTATCAGTGCCAGAACCAGTTGCCTGAACACAGATGTGATCCCTGCTGCTGTTCAGCATCTTTTCTGATTAAATCATACAACCATAATGCTGAAATGGGGCTGGAAGTTTCTCTAAAGAAAGGGAAGCTGCTCTGTATTCCCTTCAGATCTGTTTCCCCCTTCCCTTCCCTCCATTTTCCACAGCCAGTTCTGCTTTGAAGAAATGTAGGAGATCATACTGGGTTGGTTTTTTTTATGCAAGACTTGCTTGAGACCTTGGAAGCTTCTCTGCTCAGCCAAAGTCTGTTGGAGAGTGTAGTGAATTTGGGAAGTGTTTCAATGTGGGAAGTTGAGCAGCAGTAGATGTGGAACTGGTTTGGATTTCATTATTCCTTGTTAATGACACAAATTAAGCTCAAAGGCTCCTTCTGCCTGGAGTTTCCATGTGAGGTTGTGCAAAGTCACTTAAATTGGCTGATCTGTAGTTGTAGATGTGAATTGTGATTTATTCTTATTATTTTTTAAATTGATTTTTTTTTACTTTTTAACCCAAGATGAAAGAATCTGTTAATCAGACAATTTTTGTCACTTGTAGGGATGTTTTCATGAAGATCTGTAGGACAAGGGGTCTAACATGTTCTCTGCTCTCACTGCAAATGTCCAGCCCCAGCAGTGGGGAATGGAACTTCCTCCCAGGAAATGGTTATGCCAGAATAAGCCTGAATTCACTTTTCTGGTATAATGTGTTTATGTTGATAAAGCAAATTCTGACTCTGCAGGAACACAGTTTATTGGAGAGCTGGATCAGCCCAGGGGGGCTCTGCTGGAATCATTCTGCACGGAGTGAAACGTGAACGTTTCTGGGGGATGTTTATGGATGAGCTGCTGTCCTGGGTTATTCTTACACTTGGCAGATAAGAAATGAGAAGAAAGAGAAGTTCTCCTCCCTCCTTGTGCCCTCCTTTCAGTGCACAGAGAACAGAGGAGAGAACACACTCCCTTTTATTTGTGCACTGAGAGGCAGGAGCAGCTCTGAGTTTGGTTGCCTCCCTGGTTTCTAGGCCAAGATTTATCAAAAGAATTACCTGCCATTCCTGGGAGGCTGTTTGTGGATGCTGCTGCTTTCTGTTGGGTTTGGCAGACTGGAGGAAACACAGCCTCAGACCTATTCTGTGATGTTTGGGACGCTTGTGTGGCATCAGAAAGTTGTTCAATGTGGCCAAGGCAGTGCTCAGCTCCAGGCTCTGGGTGTTCCATCCCAAGTGTCCTGGCTGCTGTTGTTGGCTTCTTTTCCTTCTCCATGCTGTAACTGGAATGTTTTGGTTTTCTTGGCTTAGTCTTCCCTGTGACTTCTGGATTTGGGGTTAACTTTCTGTCATCTGAAAGGAAGAGCTTTTCCTGGTATGATAGTGTTCCCTCATAGATTTAGGATAGAATCACTGAATCACAGAGTGGTTTGGGTTGGAAGGGACCTTAAATACAATTCAGTTCTACCTTCCACTGTCCCAGGCTGCTCCAAGCCCTGTCCAACCTGGTCTTGGACACTGCCAGGGATCCAGGGACAGCCACAGCTTCTCTGGGCACCTGTGCCAGGGCCTGCCCATCCTCACAGGAAAGAATTCCTTCTACATATCCCATCTCTCCCTCCCCTCTGGCACTGGGAAGCAATTCCCCCTTGTCTGTCACTATCTCCCCATATTGAAAGTCCCTTTCTCTCCTGTTTATAAGCCCCATTAAGGTACTGGAAGGATGACAGACCTCAGAAATTCTTGCTTATCTGTCCTTCTGTCCTGAGGTTTTTAACCAGGTATCCAAAGGGCTGTATATAAATTTCTTGGAATGCAAACTTCTGCAGGCCTGGCTGATCCCAAGTGCACGAACTGGTTATAGAAGGGGAAATGTGTTTCCTCATGAAAATAGTAAAGCTGAGGTGCTGATGGAAAAGACCTTCCATTTGACTCCGATCATGTCCTTCCATGTCTTGAAAATTAGGTAATCCAACCATTTTCTGTCATCAACCATCAGTGGTTTCCTTCTTCCCTTCCCTTCCTTCCCCTGCCCCCAGTGCTCTGCTTTGTTACCTGTCCCTGCCCTTTGCTGCAGAATTTCCCCTGGTAACTCTGCAGAAATGACATTTCTGCAGCACAAGACAAGGGAAATGATTTGAGGGAGCCTTTGCACTTGTATCTCTGGAAGGGCCTTAGATACGAGACTGCTAATTAAAAGGTCAAAGCCACTTCCAGAAACAAATGTCTAAATATAACCCCAGCTTTGTGCAGATGGACTCTGGTAACTAAGGCTTCACAAGCTGGATACAACAATGTGTGTAGGAACTCCTGTGGCTTCCCTAAAATAGAATTTTTTTTGTAGAATGGTGCATATAAATGCAGCTTCAAGGGCTTTTTTTAGCATGAATTTGTTATAATTTCCTAAACCCACTTGTGCTTCTGTTGTTTCTGAGTAAACTCCCAAATTAAATCAACAAACCACTGTGTCTCACCCTGCTGTAGACGTGCGATGCTCAGGGTTTGGTGTGTTTTGGGTTTCAGCTCATGAACAGGGCTGCACATCCAGGCCTTTTTCTGTGTGTGTGCTCTCAGGGTGTTTTTCCTGCACTGACATCCGCTCCCACTGTTTATTGGCTGCTTTATTTTAGAAAGCCATTCCCTCTGCTAGAATCTCGCTGCCCATCTGGAGCTGGGAGCCCGTGCCAGATGCTGGGCCAAGGGAATCAGCTGTTCATTGGGAACATGCATTCGAGTACCTGCTGCATCCCAATAGTCCCCAAAGGCTTCCAGCCACACAGTCCCTGACTGCAGAGAATGACAAAGAAATAAGTAGAATGACAGTTCTTTCATGTCAATCAGAGACACCTGAAAAATGTATTTCCTTAAGCTTTATTTTTTCTTAGAGGGCTCATTTTGGTGGCGTTAGTGGGTGGAATTCAAAGACTCCTTTCCCAGTATGTTTGGCACCTGTATCCTTAAAAATGTTGTGATTCCTGTAAACTCCTGACAAACAGCACCTGATGTGTCTATTTTTATTTTTTATTTCAGGACAAACACCACGATGCTGCTCATGAAATTATTGAGACAATTCGGTAAGTGCTCAGTGCAGCCTGGCTGGGACCCTTCCTGTGCTCAGGGAAGGGCTGTCTGGGGTCAGGACACACAGGAGTTACCATTTAGCAGCTCTGAGTAATTTTCTAAGCTGAATTTGTTGCAATACAGAGCTCCTTGCCAAATAGATTTTGCTTTATCTTGCCGTATTCTGTTTCGAACGGAGCTCAAAATGAGTGGTGCTGTTCAGCTTCAATGCTTGTGGCACTTTGTATTCAAGCTGTGGACAAACAAGGTTAAGAAAACATCCTTGGATTGATGTGTTATGTCCTGGTGTTGCCTCTGCCCACCCTCTCCCTTTCCCCTGTTGCTGTGATCTCGCAGCATTTGGATTGTTTGGCAATGATCTCCCTGCAGCATTCCTCTTAATCCTGCTGATAGAGTTGGAACAGCACGGGGAAAATGGGAGGATAAAGGTGAAAGACAACTGTGAGGAGCAGGAAGTCAGAGGATTTCCCAACACGGGCTGTCAAGACGTGACTTGCTGTTATTTCAGCAGGATTAGGAGGGGACTTGCCAAAGAACAACTTTTAATAAATGCTACATGAATTCCCCAAACACCTGAGGGATGAGGATGAGTTATCCCCATTACAAAGCTGTTCTTGTTAACTGTTGTAGATCCTTACAGGCTGCCCTTGGCTCAGCTCAGGGCTGTAATTCCAGCAGGTTTTAATGCTTGGGTGGTGCAGACACAGGTGAGGTATGAGGTGTTTTACCTGCAGAGCCACCTGAGCTTGAAATTTGGTCACATGGCCCCAAAAAAGGTATCAGTGAGCCATGTGTGCTCTCAGTGTGAGGATGAGTGAGCCAAGTGCTTGATAACATCAATCACATGCATGAAATCACAATTCCCATGGTCTGGGGTGGCAGAGAATGTGGAGTGGGGCAGGAGCTGAAAATTTTTCTTCTAAAGGAATTTCTTTTCCTAGCTACAGAACCTTGCCACAAAACACTGCCACCACTGCTGCCAGTTTGCTTGGACTAGTGGGGATAAGTTCCTGTGCCTTGGGATCTTGTAGTATCATTTATCAGTGGGGTTGTGGAGAAGGCCCTTCCCGAGGGGTTCAGAGGGAGGTTGGGCTGGAGCTGTTGGTGCTTGATGTGCTGAAGGCAAAGGGAAACTCTCTTAGGAGGCACTTGGGTCAAATAATGTTTCACAACTGTGTTTTAAGCAAGATTGGAGTGAACTCAGGGTCAGAAGCTCTCTGCTGCCTTTGCCTTGTGCACAGTGCCCACAGCGTGGTTGTGACAGTGTGGGTGACAGAATGCAAGGAAGCCTTTGTCTCATAAAGAATCATGGAATATCCCAAGCTGGAAGGGACACAAGGATCAAGCTGCTTGTAGGCAGCTGTTGACTGCCCATTGCTGTGATTTAAGAGTAAAAAGTTTGCAGAGAGGGCCCTGATGCTTTTAGGGAAATGGCAGATACCAGAAGAGAGTCAGCCATACATGTCCAAGTTCTGGTTTTCACTTGCCTGTGCAGTTATTTGCCATGTGTGAATCAGCCAGAAGGAACCAGAACTGCTGGATCTTTAGTATTACTATTTTTTTTCACCATTTTAATAGTGAAGAATGGAGTAAGGCTCATGAGGAAGAAATTCTGCAATTCTTATTGGAATTCATCCTGTGATGTGAGGTTTTTTTGATGCTGACAGTGCTTTCCAATTTGATATTTGTGGAAGAAAATGTGTGCAAAGCTTCTGTGGCTTTTAAATTGCCTTTGAAGGGAATTAATCTTCCTCCATTCCTCTCTCCTGTGAGCTGCCATTGTTGGATGCACTGCAAGTGGGCACGTGCTTTTCCTTTCTGATGGCCACAACATACAGGGCTGTGTTCATTCAGAGTATCAAAGGGCTCTTTTATCAAAATAACTTCTAAAAATCTGGTTTGGTTGGGTGTGTAAGGTGTAAGAGCAGTTTAGGCACTCCCCAGATGAGAATATCCTGGCACTGAGTGGCTGGTGGCTGATTTTGGGCTGCTGTGGCAAATGTCCTCTCCCCATTCAGCTTTGTCAAAGCTTCCTGCAGCATCAGAATTCTTTGGAAATGCTGCACTTCTGAATTTTATGTTAGATTAACATCAGCCATGACTTTGAGTATTTTTAGACACGTGGAATACATTTATCACCTCATTTTGAAGCTTTATGCTCCTGCCAGTGTCTACAGGCATCTTGCTGTTTATTCAGTGCAAATGTGAACTGTTGCAGTTTACCAGGGAGCATTCCATGATGTCTGCCTATCCCTAACAATATTGTGAGCTCCCAGGGCTGCTGCAGCTTCCTCTCTTCATGCAAAGCAGTCCAGAATTGAGACAAACGACCTTATTACACTTAATTTGCAATACCTCTATTCATTATTTCTTCTCTCCTTCCAGGTGGGTCTGTGAAGAAATCCCAGATCTCAAGCTTGCCATGGAAAACTATGTTTTAATTGACTATGATACAAAAAGGTGAGAGGAATGTTTTTGTTCCCAGCAGGAGTTCAGGCCAGCACGGGGTGTAGTGAACCAGTGTGTAACTGGTTATTCTTAGACACTACCAACTGAAGTTTTCTCTCAGAACTGGCTTCAGGCTCTGTGGAGTTATTTTGGTAGGAAATGTGTAACAGCAACATTGGCAAAGGCAGTTGGATTAAGGACATAATTGGAAACTCCACAGAGCTCAAGTGCAGCTCTGCTGTACGTTGGATTACTCACTGTGAAACAATGATCGGTATCTGCACCCTTGGAGAGCAGCCAGGGGGGGAATCTCAATGGCACTGAGGTTTCTACTCCTGTAGTAACCAGGAATTCCTGCTCTCAACAGGGCATGGCAGAGCTATGGCAGTGGGAGGTGCAGCTTCCCCTCCCTCCCCTTCCTGCAGGGTGGGGGCTGAATTGGAAGGTGAAATTCCCAGCGGTGTTGTGGGCAGTCCGAGGAGTTCTGAGGTGCCTTTGTCACTTGTGAATTCCTGTCCACTGGCAGTTCAAAATGAGTGTCTGTTATGGGACATTCCCCTGCGGGCTGGGAGAGGCAGATCCTGACCTGTGCTGTGTCTGTGGAGGGTTCTGAGGTTCTGTGCATGGATTGGGCTCTCCTGAGGCTGGGAAAAGGGATGGTGCTCGAGCTGCAGTTTACAAAAACCTCCTTAGTTACCTTCATGGGAAAGAATGAATTTATCCAAGTCCACAGAATGACTAAACTGTTAGAACAAAGTTTACAGATGAAACTGCATTGTTCTGAGCAGAATCACAGAATATCCTGAGTTGGATCCCACAAGGATCATCCAGCCCAGCCCCTGGCCCTGCCCAGACACCCCAACAATCCCACCCTGGGCATCCCTGGCAGCATTGTCCAAAAGCTCCTGGAGCTCTGGCAGCCTTGGGGCCAGGACCATTCCCTGGGGAGCCTGGGCAGTGCCCCAGCAGCCTCTGGGGGAAGAACCTTTTCCTGATATCCAACCTAACCCTCCTGATCACCAGATACTTCTGTCATGATCTGCTTAAGGTATTGCTTCCTTCTCAATTGTTTCATTGCAAGACTTGTTAGTCCCTCTCTTCCTCCTGGAAAATCCAAAGGGAGCAATCAGGGTTGAGAATCCCTTGTCATCAAAATCCATTAATTTGGATTTGTGGATTACTCACAGAGGCTGCAGTGCTGTAATTTTGTAGTTCTGGCACTCTCACTGGGTGCGTTTCACTGGGGACCATCATTGTGGTCAGCAGCAATGCTGAATAAAAGAGAACCCCCTCTGTTCCCCGAAATCACCCCCCATTACCTTCCTGCAGCTTTTCAAGGAAGTCATGAACTGGAATTTTGGTAATGGTTTCAGTCTTTTTTTTCTTCCTTGGAAAGAATTTGTGAGAAAAATCACTGACAGCAGATGGGCTGAGCCACGGATGTGAAGGAGAAGCAGCAGGTTATGGAAATGCAGAGAATCTGCGGCCAAACCCATTGCAGCCTCCTGCTTTTCCCACCATGGAAGCAAGCACAGGCAGCTGGAAGCTTGGAATAGAATGGGTAGAACTCGTGGGAGAGGTGTCCTGGCCAGTGTAGTGACCCTGAGGATCACAAGAGACTGAAATGTCCCTTCTGATGTCCCTTGGTCCCCGACCCTTTCCCAGCTTTGGGAATGGCCATGGTTTAAATGATGTCACTCCTGTAACTCCTTGTATTGTTTTGCTGCTGCTTTGTGGCTCTGCTTATATAACGATTGATGTTCCCAGGAATATACTTTCTTTCCTGGCCTGAGATGAATTGATTTAATCCTCTCAGCTTTGTCATTAAGGCATCTGCTTGGGCTGACCATAATCCCAGCCAGCCCATGGAGCAATCCCTAGGCACTCCTGATGGGTGATGTTTTAGGCTGTGTCCTGCCTCTGTCTGCATTTGCAATCCCAGAGTTAATTTCTGGAAAAGCATCTGCTTGTCTCAGGGCTGATTATCATGGAGAGATGACAGCAAAAAGATCTCTTAAATTTCTGTGCAGCTGAGAATAGGGAGAAGAGGTTCTGAGAATACAGAACTTATACAGGAAAAGGACTGAACTCAAAGTATGACTTATAATAAGGAACTAATATTATTTGTCATGTACTCCTGATCTACTGGGGATTTTTTTTTTAAGGAAACGAAGTCTTAAATCTGTGGATACAATTAAATATTCTGGGAGAAACAAACCCTAGATACCTAGTAAGCAAGAGGATGGGAAACCCCAAGGTTTTACCTTCAAAGCTGTGTATTTTGAACTGCCCCTGTGTTCTCCCCCCAGCTTTGAGAGCATGCAGAGACTGTGTGACAAGTACAACCGAGCCATCGACAGCATCCACCAGTTGGTAAGTGTTGAATTTGGGCCCTGCCATCATGTTTGGGTGCCAGGTTTGAACTTGTCACCAAAACAGTGGGAAAAACAAAAACCCTCCAACAACATTTTTAATGTTAGAGAGTCAAGGCATTACTTTATTATCTGGCCAGGATGTTGTTCTGGCCAGGGTGTGCCACAGAAATCATCTCATCTACACACAGCCCGGGTGTGCAGGGAGAATCATTCCATGACACACCAATTTTACAGGATTTTCCCCCAAATTTTATACAGTCAAACCCATAGAGATGCATTGTTTCAAAGTTCATTGGTCCAGAGTTGAGCAACCCCCAGTGTTCAATTTCCCATTGGATCCAGATCCCCTTGCCTTCGATGTAAATTAGATCTTCATTTTTCAATTTTCTTATCAGTCCTTTCCCAGTGAGATGTCTTCAGCTCTGTCAGAGGTGCTCTGGGGTGGATGTTTGTAGATGGCCACCGATGTTCCGTTCATGTTCACTGATGGCCTTGATCTCTCTGGGTATCTTTGGGCTTCTCCCGATCTGTTAATATGTTGAGTTCATCAGAGAACAATGCCCTGGAAGGAAACTTAAAATTCCTTTTCCCGGGGTAAAGACAAACAAGGCCTTTGACTAAAGTTATACAAAAGTTTTAAACTGGTTTGTTTTCCACCAAACTCAGACAGTGACTAACAGCAGAAAGCTGTGACTGACCCAGTGCTGTATTATACCTGTTCCTGTAGCATCATCAACATCCAGCACTTCCATTTTTTTGTGGGGCTAGAGCTTGATATTAAACTTATTTTCTTGATCACACCTGGACAGTCAAGGAGTTGGTATTGGAGGGACATTGTTATAGAAAGAAAGGAAATGAAACCCCACTTTTTGTTCCCAAATTCAGATCTGTGCTCCTCTAGCATTGTTATTTTGGCACTTGGAAACAGCTGAGTTACTTTTAGGGGGAAGGAAAGGTTTCTCTGTGTTGAACACAAGGATTTCTCATATAGATTGACTTTTGCACAGGGAAATCTGTGACTTATGGGTACTTAAATAATCCATATGAACTCTCCTGTGTGTTGTGGAAGTGATCCATGGCTTAGGAATTTCCTTGCCACAGTTCAGCTTCTCTGGCCTGTGGGATCACTGGCTAAAGTAGAATGTAATCTCTTTTCAGGCCAATTTAATGAGCTTTTTGGTTCTCTTACCCCCATAAAAGGTTGAACTGGAGGAAGCAAAACATGAACAATGAATAATGTTATTATTCTGCTTCATTGGAAAGCATAGGTGGATTTTTTTCTCTGCTGTGCTTATGGGAATTATTTGAAGTGCACAGTATTATGGTAACAAGCCTTTTTTGCTGTGATTTTCTTAATTTTTTGTGCCTTAAAAACTTGTACTTATTTGGATTCAGACACCTTCAAGTGTATGTTGGTTAATAGCTTAATATTAGCAGCTATTCAGCATTTGCAGTTGCTGTCTGAACTGGTGAACCTGATGAGTTTAATTTTCTCCTTCCCATCTCAGTCTCACAGGAATGTTTAGGAGGGGTCCTGGAGTTGCCCTTTTTTTGTTTGGTTTTATCAAAGGGAGAGGTAAACATTTAAAAAAACTTTTATGCTTAGGACAGGGTTTTTTTTTCTGAAGAAGAAAGGAAGCTTGATTTCCATCTCTTTCCTGCCACTCCCTGTTTGAGTGCATCTGATCCCTCCCATCTGACAGCTCCTGAAGCAAAATTGCTCTGCTCTTGTGTTGACAGTGAACATCAGTTCAGTGGGGATAGTAAATAAAAAAATGAGTGAACAAACATTTACACCCACCCCAAATCTATTCAGCGCTAAGCTTTACACTGCCTATTGTTTTTTACATCTCTTTATTTCCCCATTACCACCTGTGAAATTCCCTGTTAGCTGAGCTGTGACAAAGTACAGAGCAACTGGTGCTGTGTAATTTCTGTGCCATCACTGGTCTGGGTTGGAAGGACCTTAAATCCCATCCAGTGCCACCCCTGCCATGGGCAGGGACACCTTCCACTGTCCCAGGCTGCTCCAAGCCCTGTCCAGCCTGGCCTTGGACACTGCCAGGGATCCAGGGGCAGCCACAGCTGCTCTGGGCACCTGTGCCAGGGCCTGCCCACCCTCACAGGGAACAATTCCTCCCCAATATCCCATCTCTCCCTGCCCTCTGGCAGTGGAAGCCATTCCCTGTGTCCTGTCCCTCCATCCCTTGTCCCCAGTCCCTCTCCAGCTCTCCTGGAGCCCTTCAGGCCCTGCCAGGGGCTCTGAGCTCTCCCTGGAGCCTTCTCCTCTCCAGCTGAACACCCCCAGCTCTCCCAGCCTGGCCCCAGTTCTGTTCACTGTTTTTAACTTTCTGCAGCACCTGCAGCCCAGCCTGGGGCAGAGGGGCAGGGAGGGGCCTCTCTCCCCTTTCTCAGTGGCCTTGGTGCCATCTCCCTGTCCCCATGTGGGCTCACACCTTGTCCCTGCTGTCCCTGCAGTGGAAGGGGACGACGCAGCCCATGAAGCTGAACACACGTCCCTCCAATGGGCTCCTGAGGCACATCCTGCAGCAGGTCTACAACCACTCGGTCACAGACCCTGAGAAACTCAACAACTACGAGCCCTTCTCCCCCGAGGTCTACGGAGAAACTTCCTTTGACTTGGTGGCCCAAATGATCGATGAGATCAAAATGACAGAGGATGATTTGTTCGTTGACTTGGGCAGTGGTAAGTGACCAATAGCTCCTTTTTCTCTTTTTCTTTGCTGTTTATACTTAAAAAAACCCCCACATTTGGGAAGTAAACCAGGACTAGCGATTGTGTTACAGGATAAGCATCTTTTCTAGATAATCCCCAAAGATGCTTCTGCTTTTTATGCCGTGATTAAATGGACCAAACAAACACCCCAGACCTTCTTTTCTGGTGGCAGTGAATTATCAGTCTGCAATGCAATAAACCCTTGTTACAAAAGCCTTGGTTTCTGTTGGTATTGTTGGATACACTTGTAAAGGAGAAACAATGTTAAAAATGATGCCTGACCCAAAAAGTTGCATTCCTAAGGATTCATCTGTTTTCACTGGATTCACTTTATGCCCTTCCAATCTGAAAATGGGATTTCTTGACCCTTCTTCCCATGTGAAACACTTGGTGTGGAATCTGAAAATGAAGTTGTTTTTTGCCTCTGACTTGTCACTGTGTCAAAAAGCTTTTACAGTTCACTTTAACAGTTGTGAAACCCCACAAAATCTAACCCACAACTGCAACACATTCGAGTTTTAAAAGGAAATGGATGTGTCTAGCTGGTGAGGAAGCCAGGTATGACTCAAGCACATGTGCAAGGGAGTTACTGAGTAAGAAGATGTTGTTCTTTTTCTTGGTAAAATCTGGTTCAGAACAGGAAAGGCGTAATAAGAATTTCCCCTCTTGCTTGATGTGTACCAAAGTTTTAAGACATTTGAATCCAAAGAAGTATGTGTGGGTTTTGTTGCTGGTGTGATGCAGGACTTCTACGGAAAAATACATTAAAAAAATTAAATTTAAAAGTATATTTTAAATATTGAATAGTTATATATAAATATTTAATATCTATATATAATACTCATAAACCAATAAATTATAGCATAATTAAATATTAAATAATATAATATTAAAAATAATGTCGATGTTAAGTATATTTAAAATATATTTAAAATTCAAGTACAGTAGGGTTGCCATTCCCCTGGACCTTAAAACATCTCCAGTCAGGACTCTTCAGTGATTTTCTTGCCCCTGTTTCCTCTCTCAGTGGGACTGACTGAACCTTCCTGTCAGGGACTGATGTTCAGATGAGACCTTTAGAAAGACATCAGAGCTGAGAAACTCTTTTCCATCTGGAGGGAAAAAAGTCTCCCTAGATTCTCACAATTGTTTGTCCAGGAAGGTTAATGAAGATCATATCTGGGGCCCTGGGTGGGTAACAGGCCCATGGTAATGCTTTTATCTGCTGCCCCTAGAAAGAAATCAGGGGTTTCTCGCTCTGATCTCGGGGACTGAGGGAAGTGGGAATGACTTTGGGAATGCCTGGTGCCTCCAGTGTGCATTCCAGCTGGGAATGTCAGACACCTGGGGCTGGAAGGGCCCTGCCCCAGCCCCACAGCCCATCTGCTTTCCCTGTGTGCTTTGCTCTCCAAACCTCCCTCCCTTGGCTGTGCTTTCCCTGCGAGTCCTCTCAGCTCTGGGTTTTTGTCCCTGCAGGTGTGGGGCAGGTGGTGCTTCAAGTGGCTGCAGCCACAAACTGCAAACATCACTACGGAGTGGAGAAAGCTGATATCCCAGCCAAGTATGCTGAGGTGAGTGGCTGAGGGTGCAGGAGCTCAGTGGGGACAGCAGGGTGACAGCAGGGTGACAGCAGCTGGGCTGCAGGAAAAGCAGGCTTTCAGCCCTGCTGGATTTTGGCTTCTCAGATCAGCCAGTCCTGGAGCATGTTGTGCTTGAGGGGGGGAGTGTGTGTCCAGTCTGGAGTGCACAGAAGGAGCACTGCCATCTCCCTGGGGTGATCTCAGGCCCTGAAAGTTCTTTTAACAATAATGACAGGGCCTATTCAAAAGGGAGTGCAGTCTAAGCTTCACCTAAATACCTGCAGTCATTGTGAGTCTGGAATGGCTCTAATGCAGCTCCCAGAGGCCACAGCATGCAGAAAATCTAGGAATAAATTCACCAAACAATTAGTTCTTAAATATTCTAAAGGCCATGTTTCTGCCTGTGGTGGTACTGCCCCTCTTTCTGTTAGTAAACCACCAGAGGCTCCTTCGGAGGCTTGTGCTGGTGGCTGCTGTGTAACTGCTTAGGAGGCACCTAAGAGAAAAAAAAAACAAACCCATAAAATGGCCTGAAGCTGAAGGAGGGGAGGTTTAGGTTAGAGATTATGAAGAAATTATTTACTATAAGGGTGGGGAGGCCCTGGCAGAGGTGCCCAGAGCAGCTGTGGCTGCCCCTGGATCCCTGGCAGGGTCCAAGGCCAGGCTGGACAGGGCTTGGAGCAGCCTGGGATGGTGGAAGGTTCCACTCATGGCAGGGGTGGAACCAAATGATATTTAAGGTCCTTTCCAACCCAAACCATTTCATGACTGTGTGATAATGTTTAGTCAAACTTCTTTAGTTAGGTTTCTTTACGCTTCTTCTAATTCTGTGCTAATGGGACACACACGGATGATGAGTTCCAAGGGAAACCTGGCAGGCCAGAAGCACCCAGGGAAGGTCAGTCCTGTCTTACCACAAGAAATTTGCTTTCTTCAGTAGCCTGGACAGAACCTGATCCCTCTGTATTGTCAAAACACCCTGACTCAGCCTGAACAGGCTGGAAAATTATCCCTCACGGGGAGAGGGAATAAATAAAACTGCTTGATCCTCCTTTTCTGTGGTGTGGACAAAAATGTATAAACACAGTGGTGGAGAGGATCAGACAAGGACCTAAAAATCCACTTTGCTTCCCCTGCCAGGATGCAGTGGAAGTTTTCACCTGGAGGGCTCTGCAGTCCCTCTGTGTGAACATCCTGGTTTCACTTTGGAGCATTTACAAGGCCAGGAATCCCCTTTGCGTTTACAATTAAAGATCAGCATTGAAAGGAATAGTGAAATTCTCATTTTGACTAATACCCCTTCCTGTCAGTGTGCAAACACAAGGCTTTAGTGGAAACAGCAAACAAAATGACAGACAAATAGAGTGTTGGGAGTAGTAACTGCTGGGGTACCTTCAGTTTCACAAGTACTCCATGATATTGCTGGGAGAACAAAATATTCTGCATTATTTTCCTGCTTAAATCCTGTCAGATTTAACAATCAAGAAGCCTTCAGTTACACAAGTATTCCATGAGATTGCTGGGTGAACAAAATATTCTGCATTATTCTTTATTATTGGTCAGATGTAGCAACCAAGGAGCTGCTGCAGTGTCAGAGTGTGTGGAGCGGCCTTGGGCCTTCGTTAGGGCCCAGTTTTTTCCCAAATTTTTGTCGAGGGGGCTGGATTGAGTTTCCAGTTCAGACTGGCTGTGGAAACACATCTCTGGGTACCAGGATAATAGTACCCAGATAATAGGTAATAGATAATAAATAATAGACTTTGAAAAGCTTCACCTAAAGAGGAAGAATGTTACCGATTTGTTCTCCTGAAGTTGCCTTAAAAATAAATTAAAATGTGAGTTCACACGTGAAAATACTGAGGATTTTTGAGTTATCCTGCTATGTTTTGGAGTGCTTTTGAACATGGAGAGTTTGAAAATGCATCTGTCAACATAGAGAGTTTAGTTCAGCTGCTGATGGAATTGTCAGTGGGGTCAGAATTCCTGGTGGGTTTCTCTCACAGAATCACAAAATAGTTGGGGCTGGAAAGGACCTCTGGAGATCATCCAGCCCAAGGCAGGGTCACCTGGAGCAGGGGCCACAGGAATGTGTCCAGTGGGTTTGGAATGTCCCCAGAGAGGGAGACGCCTCCAAATTTGGGCCAAATCCTAAAGATCAGCTGGGGCCAAGCTGCTGGCAGTGTGGTGCTGGAGATGTGTGAGGCACTGAGCTCTCTGGATATTGGGATTTGGGCAATGGAAAACAGCAGCAGCCCTCCCTCCTGTGCAGCCCAGATGAGTTTGGGTGCAGTTTGAAGCATTCCCAGTGCTGGGGGAAGCAGGATGCTCCCTCTGTTTGCTGCTGGGATGCTTTTCCTGCTGCCTTCTGTTTCCTCAGTGCCCCCAGCAGCCCTGGCCTTGTCCTGGTTGTCCCTTTGCTCCCTGGGCTTAGGCTGAGCCCAGGACCCGCCTCCTCCCTGGGGGATTATGCACCACAACTTAAGGCTGGGCCATTTTTAGTGCTGGGCAGGATAAGTGCTTTTCTTAGAACATGGAACTTCCATGGAAAGAGGAGGGAGTGACGATGCCACCTTTGCCTCGGCCCTAAAAAAGCAAGGGTTTGGGATTTTAAGGAAACTAAGCAGCAGGAACTCTGTGTCTGCTTGCCTTGGAATGATCATGGCAAAAATCCTCCAACCAGACAGAATTCTTGGGGGTCAGTGAGTGCTTCAGAGCTGTGTCTCTGTTATTTTGATGGAATTGGAAATATGAGCTGTCCTAATATCTACTTTTGGTTTTCCTCCCTCTTGCAGACGATGGACAGAGAGTTCAGAAAATGGATGAAGTGGTATGGGAAGAAACATGCAGAATACACAGTGAGTGAAACTCAGCTGCAGGTTGGGATCCACACTCGTGTGCAGAGTTTGCAAAGTCCCCTCCAGCCTTTCCCCAGCCAGCAGCAGTTGGGCCACAGCTATTTCCTGGCTCTTACCTGGATCCTGGGATGGTGTTTCAATACATCCTCCCATCTCTCTCTTTGACATGGCCTATGGTGTTATTGGGAGCACTTCCAGGTCTTTCCAGAAACTCTTGGAAGACTTACTCTTCTAAAATATCATTTTAAGTGGGGCTGCCACGTGTCTTCTGTTTGTGTTAAATCCCCTTTTCTTTTTTCCCTCCTGCTCTCCATGGATTGGGGGGTTTTTCTGGGTAGGGCAGCTCCTCCTTGGGGTTCTGAAATCTGCTGAAAATAAAAGCTGAAGCTTTGGTTCTGCAAGAGGGGGAAGGTGTGGCCGCCTGGGAGCGGTGCCGGAGGGGATGGGATGGCAGGGGTGGAAGTTCTGCAGGGATGGTGATTGGAGCAGGAAGCTCCAAGAAGAATTCTCAGGCTGGATGGAGGCAAGGAGAGGGTGGTGGGTGATTAGTTCTGGTTTGGAAAGGTTTGAATTGGATGCTCTGAGGGTGGAGCTGGAGCAGGAGGACTAAATGGGTCATCATGGGGCCTCTCCCTGGGGCAGAGGTTGGGTTGGAATTTCTTTGCCTTCCTCCTGATGTTTCTTTGTGGATGTTTTGCATCCCTTAAGGATGGTAGGAACCATGTGCAGATCCATATACTTGTGCCGCTCCTTCCCCTTTTCCCTTCCTCCCCCTTCTTAATGGCCATTAAGAAAATCTGCTCCCTGCTTAATCACTTTCCAGTCAGGAAATAGATGTACAGTAGGAATCCACTGGGACTTTTGAAAACACATCTATTTATGCTTCTCCTGCCACTCTCCTGTGGTCAGGGAAGAGGCTGGGTGGATCAGGGATGTATTCAATCTGGGTCACTCTTCCCTGCTCAGAGCCTGCAGCTGGACACGTGTTTGGGGAAGGAAGGACTGGGGAACAGCTCCTCCACTTCCCTTCTGTGCAGAGCCATCCTTGCCATGTTCCTGGAGGTGTGATCCACGTGGCTTCAGCATCCCAGCAGCATGGGGTCAATGGCAGCTGGGAGCTGACCAGCCTTTATTTCCCAATTTTCTGCCTGCTGGGATCCTCGGTGCTCTCAGAGGGCTCATCCCAGTGAAGCTGCTCCACCTGCCCCTGAGCACTTCCCTCCTGGAATTGCTTTCTGCATGGTGGGATTCCCTTGCAGGGGATGCTGGGCCTGCTGGGGACTGCTCTGCAGCAGCATTGCTATCAGGCTGCTAATTCCTTCCTGCTGTGGAAGCACTGGGAATGCTTTACTTTTCCTGAAGTGGCCATATGGCATTTTTCCATTGTGTCACCCAGCTGGCATGACATGAAAGGGATTGTTCCTGAGGATACTCTGCTTCTGAGCTGGGTAATTTAAGGAATAGGAGAGGAACTTGGACTGAAATATTGGAAGCATATTGCTTGCCTTAGGCAGCATTTCCATATTGAGCATTCCAAGTGACAGAGTCTGGTGCTATATTGAAACAAAGCTACTTATTTTTGCCAGGTTCTTTGGCTTTTATAACTCTGTTTTCTGCAGTGTTTAGAGTAAAATTTCCCTGAATATGCAATCTGGGGTTTTTTTGGGAAGAGTTAAATACTTGCAGCACTTCTTGTCTGAAGGAAAGTTGGTTTCCTGTCACCTTGGAGTGATGCTTGAGCACACATTTTGGGCTTTTACAGGAGGCACACAGGGCAGATTTTATTTAATCTTTATTCATCAAACAGACTTTTGCCAGGCAGTTTATCTTCTTTAGGAACTCCTTAGCAGCATCTGCTCTAGGTGACTGTTAAACACAGGGCAAACGTGCTCATGCTGCAGCTGGAGGACACAGGAAGACCTGGAATTAAAGCCTGGCATCTTTGTCTTTCTGGAAAACAACTTTGTCCCTGCAAAATGCTCCGCGATGTCCCAAAATTCCAAACCTTGAAGACAAAATAAGCATAAATTGAAATAATCTGTCGTCAGCAGAGCTCAGCTGGTGAATTCCGCTCCAGTGTTACAGGCAGTCATATGAAAAATCAGTGTTTTGAGAAGAATCAAGCGCTGGAGGAGGGGAGAGAGCTTGGCAGGAGTTCAGTGGGAAGAATCTCAGATCCCACCTGCAGCTTTGGCTGAACTTTGTGGATGGTGGTTCTGACTTGCTGTAAAATACAAACTGTGGTGCATAAGGCAGGAATAAACCCTGGAGCTGGGTCTGCAGGGCCATGGAGAGTTTTTAGGTTATTTTAACAGCCAAGAGCCCAGTACAACCAGAGATTTCCAACACAAATGGATTTTGGGTTCTCCCTGTAAAGTGATCTGCTCAGAAGCTGACTTTAGCAGAGTGTTCCATACTTGGGTTTGTGCATCTCAACAGTTCCTCCTTACTTGGAGGAATTCCTTCTCCTTTTCACCACAGTTTTTCCATCTCCAGCCTTCCCACCTGGTACAATCTTCCTGAGAAATATTTTATTTCCTTTTTGCCTTTTGCAGCAGTCTAAGAGACTCAGAAACTCATGATATAGAGGCTTTAGATGTGTTTTCAAGACCTCATGATAGATTTTGTAACCTGCCCCAAATCCTTCCAATAGGATTTTTTTTTTCCAGATTACCATTAAAAGACAGTTGCTAGGAATGTAAACAAACAAAAAACCACGACCCCCAAAAATCTCCAAACAATAAACTTGTGTTTGAAAAGCCTTGGAGAGAAGGCCACTCACTGCTGCCTCACCAAATTGCTCTGCAGCCTTCAAATTCACCTTTTGGCCTTCCCCACTTGTTACTGCTGGAAGTGCTGAGCTTGGATATGAATTCTGGAGGGCAAGGCCCAGTGACAACATTTAAAATAAACCTTGATTGCCCAGGTGCATTTCCACCTTATTTTGTCTACAATTATATAAAAGAAAGTCCCTTTAGAGCAATGGTTCCACACGAAATTGCAGCCTCAGTGGTTGTGCAGTCACTTGGTGATAAATGTCCATTGAACTTGCCCAGCTGCAGGTGCCAAAGTGTGCTGGGGATGCCCAAGGCTCTGCAGAGCCACAGCTGGACCATCCCTGCAGCTGGAGAGGGGAAAGATCCACGTGGGGCACGGGAGGAGTGGGAGGAATTTGCTCCTCATGCATCGGCTGGGGAGGCTCCTGCTCTCCAGCTGTTGTTGGTCACTGAGTCTCATAATCCTGTTAAGTGAATATTTACATCCCCTGCTCTGCTTGGGAATGTGCAATTCCTGCTCATTTAGGGAAAATCAAATTATTTGCTGCTCTCCTTCACTCTGAGGGAAGGATCTTCCTCCTCTAGAGCTTTTCATCATTGCCTGCTTCAGCTATTTGGACCAGAATGTCCCAATCCCAACACATCTCCCTTTGTTCCAGCTCCTTTTATCTTCTCCTTTCTCTTCCCATGGAACTGAGAAGTTTGCAAGATCAACTTTACTCCACTCTTTTCAAGTAAACTTGTCTGAAGGAAGCAGGAGACTTTTGGAAGGTCATTAGGCCTGGCTAATTAGAGAGTCTTTCTCGGGGAATTCCTGCATATGTGCAGCCATCAAATTAAACCCCGGCATTGCAATTAAGAGGCAGATGGGTTTTCATGGTTTCTAACTGTAAATATCCTCCTGTGGCCTCAGAATCTGAGCCATCTCAGGTATCTGGGGCAGCAGGCTGAGATTGCTGAGTGGCACAAAGTGCTTCTCTTCCTGAGCTCCACTTGGAGAGACTTCTTGGTGTTTTTTGGTTTTTGGTGATTCCTCAGTGCCTGTGACCTGTTGCTCTCTTCTCCTGGGAGAAGTAAACACAGAGCAGACTTGCTCCTGATGCAGCTGGATGACATAGGAAGACATGGAATGGAAAGCCCTGCATCTTTCTTTTTCTGGGAAGCAACTTTGTCCCTGCAAAATGCTTCTTGAGGTCCCAAAATTCCAAACGTTGGAGACGAAATAAGCACAAATGGAAGGATCCCAGGCTGAGCTCAGAGCAGTTGGGAATCAGTGCAGTCCCATGTTGGACTCTGCTGAGGACCAGGATTAGCCTTGTATTTATTTACTCAGGGTTGTTATAACAGAATTCCTGCCCTGCTCCATAAAAGCTCATTTTAGCAGGAGGTGGCAGTGATTATCCAGCCAAGAGCAGGAAGCAGGTCAGCATTCCCAAAGGTGGGATTTGGGCTGGATGGACACCTCTGGCTGCTCCCAGCAAACCCCAGGAGCTTCTGCTGGCTGGAGATGGTTCAGCCCTGGGGATTAGGGGTGAGTTTTGGGCATGAATCAGTGGCTCTGTGGCTCTCAGGTCTCTCCCTGAGTTTGGGATGCTGTCTGGCTGGTTTTTTTGGGAATCTCTGTCCTGAGTGGGCTGTGGAAGAGCTCCAGTGCCCAGTACCTGGTTTGGGATGGTGCCTGACATCACCTGTACCTTAAACCTTCCCTGTTGACAGGAGCTGCATTCAGGGAAGGACGAGCCAGCTCTTTGCTCCTGATATTTTTGACCTCTGCATTTCAGCGGGAAATTTGCTGTTTTGGGATTTGAAAAGCCCTCCAAACGTCCCCTGTGGCTTTGAAATGATGCCACATTTTGGAGGTTTGGATTCGTGCCTCTGGTTATTTTTGAAAAGAACAGGGACCTAAAAATAACCGTGTGTACTTTTCCAGGCAGAAATGCCGACTTTTTGGGAGCCAAGTGTGTGCACGGAGGCGGCTGGAATGAGGCATCCTGCCTGTGAATTTATGGCTCTGAGGAGCATTAGCAGAGCCTCTCAGTCCAGCCCTGGGCTGAGAACCCTGCTCTCCTCCACAGCACAGGGGCTTGACCTTCCCAAATTCCTGCTCTGCTCTGTGAGGAAACCACACCCTCTGTGTACCTCTGGCTGCCTCCCCCGGGCTGGGATCTGCTGCTTTCCCTCCAGTTGCAGGAAGAGTTACAGGAATCAGATGCTGCTGAGTGTATTCCTGCAGTGGCTGTTTGAAAAACCTGAATAAAAACCTGGCCTGGCTTCTAAATTTAGAAGCAATGCAGGCAGTGGCTCTGGAGGCGATTTCGCTGAGCTAATTATCCTGTTAGATAAAGCATCTCCTGCATTGTCTAATCAGATGAAAATATCTGTGTTACAGATGGTCCCTTCCATTCATTATTCACTAAGGAGATTAAGTTTCTGAGAGAGAGGAGGAACAGGATGAGGGAGGGGACAGTGGTGGGAAGAGATTGAGTGTGGCCCTGTGGCTGTCACCTTGTGGCCGTGTCCCCTTCTCCCTGAGTGACCATCATGGACCTCGTTCTGCTGCTTCAGCTGCTGCAGCCCTGGGGCAGGGATTCAGCAGCTGGCCTTTCCAGTTCCTGTTTCACTCCCAAAATTATTGCAAACCACCGAGCTGAGTGGGATTTTGGGGGAATTTTGTTGGATTCCCTGTGTCAGTTGATGGGGAAGGAGCTCCTCTCCTCCTTTTAGGGCACCATTTAATTGCTGCCCCAGCACAGTGGGTGAGGAGGTGGTCACAGGAGTCAGGGAGCCCAGTCCCTGTTAGAGGGACTCACCCAGGAATCACTGCCTTGATTCCAGAGGGGAAAAATCACCAATTTTCTCCCAGCCACAGTTGACCATCTGGTTATTTTTGTACTCCAATGTTTTTCCTGGTGAAGTTCTTCCCTCGACTCTTGGCAAAGCATGAGCTGGGGAAGCAGTGCTACACAAAAATAGACGTGTTTAAGCAGGGCTGTGGTTCATTTGAATTGTTAAATGGCTCTGGCTTGTAAAGTGTTCATCCTCCACGGGTGATATCAGGTTAAAACCTGGAGATTTTGGTTATAAGTGCTCCTCTAACCGCATAGACAGGGCAAACACAGAGTGAAACTGGACCCAAGCAAAGCCTAACAGCCACTTAGGTTGGATTTCAAAACCTTTATATGAAGTTTAGCATTTCAAAATCGTTTTATGTTACGCGGGTGCTTTGTTCTCTTGCAGACTGTGGCCTTAGGATTGTGCTTCCTGGTTTTCCCAATGTTTTTCTTTCCCTGTTAGTGCATGAAAACCCTGTGGAGACGTTAGAAACCGATGGTGTGGAGAATGCCATAGAGAGGCTGAGTTGCAAAAATTGCTGTGAAATAAATCCAGTTGCCTATCATGTGGGTTTTCTTTGACTTTGTCTTGGTTACTCAACCATGGAACTGTTCACTACAGGAATAGATAAGACTGAGACAAAATTATCTCTTAAAATCAATCTGGAGGTGGTGTCCACATATAGACATCCAGAAAAAAATCTTTCCTTATATGAGATGAGAAAAACTCTTTTTAGAACTGTTTCAATGTTGAGTCTCTGGTTTAGATTCTGGCAATATCCAGTAGGATGTTCTTGGGTTGGATCTCTGAGTTCAGCCTTCAACTTCTCCCTTGTTTTTATTACAGCAGGGATGTCTAAGGTGCTTTCCCTCCCAGCAGGTGGGAGATCACAGGTAGTAATTCTGCCTTAAATCTGATTTCAGCCCAGCTGGTGGAACAGGTATTTCTGAATAACTCCAGCTAATCCTACCTGCTCTGTTCAGTTCTAGCACTTGAAGCTCTTGATCTCTTGCTGGAGAACCCTCAATGTCCACTTTTCTCAGCCCTCTTGTGTAGCAGCAGGACATTTCTGGTGGTTTTCCCCTTCCTTTCCTCCTTTTCCCCATTCCTGCTGGCACCTGTGGCTTTGTCCTTCACAGTGGCTTGGGCAGGTTTGTCACCTTTGTGTCCCTGAGTGACACCAGGCCTGGAGCTCCCTTTGGGTGTTCCCAGGCTGAGCCAGCCCTGAGGTGTGGAAGCTGTTCTGGGGTCTGCACTGCAGTGCTGGCACCTTGGAGTTGCCACTCAGTGAGAATTAGTGCTGCCATGTGAAATCCTCACTCCTTCCCATACAAAGAAATCAGTGCAGAAAAAGGATCCTCAGCAGTTGCTGCCGTTGCTTTGATGTTCCCGAGGTTCTGGCACAAACCCTCATCTTCAAAGGGTGTCATCAACATTAATTATACAGTTGCACCTCATTTTCTCTCTCCTCCTCTTATCTTCCTCCCCCAACCCTCCTCCTGCCTGACTTGTGGCACAGCAGAAGAGTGTGGCCCATGGACTCCTCTCTCATTTCCAAAACACGACTGGGAAAACATTAATGTGTGCAAGAGCTCGGTGTTAACCTGGGACTTGATGTGGTTTCATCAGAAAGGTGCTCCAGAAGCCACTGAAGTCATAACTGTATTTATTTTCAAATAAGGTTTTTCTGTTACTTCATTTCCAACTTGAAAGTGTTAGAAGTGCTCAAGGTTTATATTTAGCAGCACAAAAATCAGATGCTCGTTTGTGCAGTGCAGCAAGAGCCTGAGTTGTGCTCCCAGCAGGAGCTGTTCCCAATTTGTGCTCAGTTCCCTCTGCTGGGGGGGATCACCAGCCATGGGGAGCTTCAGGAGCCATTTGCTGATCAGGTTTGGAAGGAGTGCAGCATTTCTGCCTTCTCCATGGAGCAGCCAGGGACCCTTCCCTGCTCTCCCCACGTGGCCGAGGGTGGGAGCAGGGAGGGAGCAACCTCTGGGATCTGAGGAATGAGCAGGGGCAGCTTTCCCTTCTTCACCTCTGCATTGCCAAAAGGCTTCGTTTGTCCCTGGCTGTTGTGGGGTCAGGATCTGGCACTGCCTGTTTGTCCCTCTCGGAAGGGAAAGGGATGTGGGGCAGGAGGGAACAATGTTAACTCCTCTGTGTTTCTGTGTTCTTTGTCTTGTTTGAAGCTGGAAAGAGGTGACTTCCTCTCAGAAGAATGGAGAGAGAGGATTGCAAACACAAGGTACAGTACAGCAATTGAATGCTGCTTTCTGAAGTGGATATTTGGGAGTTTGTATCATGGAAATTGGGAGGCTGGCCAGCTTTTTATATAGAATTTCCATAGCAAATACCCAAAGTCTATCTGCCAACTCTTACACTGGCCTCTTTAGATCCTGTTTTCTGACTAGAAGAATGGCTCTGAGTGCATGTCCCATGATATTCCATACAAGGGTGTATCCAACATAAATTCTGGTTATAAGAGAAGCACAAACCTCCATTTGTTTTGCATATCCCTATAGTTCATGTCAGGGATTCTGGCAAAACACTCATTATCTTGGCTATTGGGGGACACAGGCTCACTTTCCCTCTAATAAAAAGGAAAAGACCCAAGTGAATTTGTTCCAACTTAAATTGAAAGTTCATTTGAGCTAATTGTCTTGAAGATTTATTTATGTGGAGAACTGCACAGAGGGCTAGACCCCTTTCTGAGGGAGCAGAAAGGGAGAAAATTTGTTAAAAGCAATAAAAGTCATCTGTATTTTTAAAGCTTTGCATTCTTTCAGCATTATGGGGAGAAAAAAAACCTCTTTATTTTTATATGACCTTCTGGGCCACCCTGTTATGTGGGGGAATGGAAGGCAGTTGTCAAAGAGGGCTCTGAAAACCCCTGCAGTTGTGGCAATTCCTGGATTGCTCCCAAGGCTCTGGTTTAAGGGCCTGGAGGAGGCGTCTGCCAGGCTGGTGGCTCCTGCAGGATTCTGTCGCTCACTTTCTCCTGGAGGTGCCTTTTCATTTGTGGCCAGCCCTGTCCCACCCTCGCAGCACACTCGGGTTTGGCTTTGTTGCTTGTTATTCCAAGTGCGCGCTCCTCTGCTGCCCGGGCAGCTTTCCTCAGAATTCATTTACATTTTTAGAGAAATTTTTGGCTGCAGGACCTCTGAGTTCACCCAGAAGTGCTGGGAGGTGTTTGGTTTGTGTGGCATGGCACTCGCTGTGTGTCTCAGTGCTGCTCCACAGCCACCTCACTCTGGTGCAGCATCAGGGAATTTGGGAATGGTTTGGCTTGGAAGGACCTCAAAGCCAATCCAGTGCCACCCCTGCCATGGGCAGGGACACCTTCCACTGTCCCAGGGGCTCCAAGCCCTGTCCAGCCTGGCCTTGGGCACTGCCAGGGGTGGGGCTGGTACTAGGACTTGGCTCCCTGTGCATTGAGGGGATCCCTGTGCACTCAGGGGATCCCTGTGCACCCAGAGGATCCCTGTGCATTCAGGAGATCCCTGTGCATTGAGGGGATCTGTGCATTCAGGGGATCCCTGTGCACTCAGGGGATCTCTGTGCACTCAGGGGATCTCTGTGCACTCAGGGGATCCTTGTGCATTCTGGGGATCCCTGTGCACTCAGGGGATCTCTGTGCACTCAGGGGATCCCTGTGCACTCAGGGGATCTCTGTGCACTCAGGGGATCCTTGTGCATTCTGGGGATCCCTGTGCCATTCAGGGCATCCCTGTGCATTCTGGGGATCCCTGTGCATTGAGGAGATCCCTGTGCATTGAGGAGATCCCTGTGCATTCAGGGGATCCCTGTGCCTTGAGGAGATCCCTGTGCATTCAGGAGATCCCTGTGCACTCAGGGGCTCCCTGTGCATTGAGGAGATCCCTGTGCACTCAGGAGATCCCTGTGCATTCAGGAGATCCCTGTGCATTGAGGAGATCCCTGTGCACTCAGGGCATCCCTGTGCACTCAGGGGATCCCTGTGCCTGTGGCTTGGCAAACCCCCCTGGAAGGAGGTCTGAGACCGAGGGGGACTCGAGGTTCCTGTGCCCTGCACGTGCACACACAGTCCTGTGCCAGACTGAACGCTATAAAAACACACATCTGCAGGCTCTGGCTTTTTCCGTTCCTCTCCTGGATGTTTTCTAGTCCCATTAATATGTTTGGCTCTTTTGCAAGGCCTTTTTTTTTGGCACATGGAAGGAGGAGGAAGAAACCCCTGCTAGCTTTCCTTGCCAGGCAGGGTTTCCCGAATTTCCACAAGCAAGGCGTAGCAAGAATAACTTTTTTTTCCTTGGTGTATAAACATTTCTTTTTCATTCGTGGTTTTTAATAGCTTTGGCTGCTGCTCTTAATCCCAGTGTCCTTATTGAACACATTTGGTGTGTGGAGGCACTGGGAAGGGAGTTTTCCAGCAAAGAAATCAGCTCTTCATGTGGGAGCAATAGGCCAGGATGGCTTTTACACTTCATAGAATCCTGGGATATCCTGAGTTGGAAGGATCCTACAAAGATCATCAGTCCAGCCCCTGGACACCCCAACAATCCCACCCTGTGCATCCCTGGCAGCGTTGTCCAAATGCTCCTGGAGCTCTGGCAGCCTTGGGGCCAGGACCATTCCCTGGGGAGCCTGGGCAGTGCCCCAGCAGCCTCTGGGGGAAGAACCTTTCCCTGAGATCCATCCTAAGCCCTGACAAGTTCTATTTGCAGGGAGCTCAACCACTTCCAAGAGGTGGTGAGGACTCTGTTGCAGCCTGGTAGTAAATGGGGCACCAGGGACAATTAGACCAGGCCAGACTCTTAAACCTAAAGGGATATTTATTTTTTAATCTGTGACATGTTCTATTTCTTTCCCAAACCCTTTTATTATTTGTGGGACTCTACCTCTGTGCAGATTTCTTTGTTTCTGTATGACTTTTTTTTCCCATGAACTAAACCCTGTAATTGGATTCCCAAACCCAGAAACAAAGATGCAACTCCTCTGTTGTGCGTAGGGCTGAAGTGCTGGGTTTAGGACAGGGAAAATGTGCTGAGATGTCACTGTCTTCTGGAATTATGAGGAATTTAGAGCTGGAAGAGAAGCAGGTTGCCCAGAGAGGCTGTGGACTCCCCATCCCTGGCAGTGTCCAGAGCCAGGCTGGACAGGGCTTGGAGCAACCTGGGATGGTGGAAGGTGTCCCTGCCCATGGCAGAGATGGAACTGGATGAACTCCAAGGTCCTTTCCAACCCAAACCATTCCATGAATCTAAAATATATTTTGATATTTTCTGTAATATTTGAACTGCACACAAAGAAGTAACAGGATGAAGCAGTGTCTGTTGTGCTCAGTGTTGCTCTCCATGTGGAAAGGGCTGTATGGAGTTGGGGACATGCAGCTTTGTCCATGGCAGGAGTGGCTGGGAAGGCTCCAAGGGGCTGTGCCATGGCTGGGGGACCTTGTGGGGTGTTTCTGGACCCTGAGCTTTAATTGAACCATTGTTTTGCAGCGTTATTTTCGTGAATAACTTTGCCTTCGGGCCTGAGGTCGATCACCAGCTGAAGGAGCGCTTTGCGAACATGAAGGAAGGTAAATCCAACTGGAAATGGTTTTTTCTCTTGGTTTCCTGATTTCTGTGGGAGCTGGGGTGGGAGCAGGGCTCAGTTCCAGCTGGCAGAGCCAGGCTGGGGGGCTGTTCTGTGCCAAGTGCCTGCACCATGGGGGGATTTCTGCTCCCCATCTTCACCCAGTCCTGTCTGACTCCTTGGAGAATCCCTGCTGCATGGGAAGACTCTGGAGTTGGTTGGGAGGAGCTGCTGCTCCATCCTTGCCTCTTCTGGGAGCCCACAACACACCCAGCAGCCAAGGCCAGAGTTCCTGGATCCCTGGCAGTGTCCAAGGCCAGGCTGGACAGGGCTTGGAGCAGCCTGGGACAGTGGCAGGTGTCCCTGCCTGTGACAGAGAGTGGCACTGGATGTGCTTTAAGGTCCTTCCAGCCTAACCCATGCCACGATTCTTGGCTGCAGAGGCACAGCTTTGGAAAGCCTCTCTGTAATTCCATATGCAATTCACCTGCTGGGATCTCCTGATGAAAGCTGTCCCCTTTGGTGCTGGTTGTTCCCTCGTAGATACTGAAATGCTGGAGCCCCCGTCCCTGGAAGTGCTCAAAAGCCCTGTGGATGTGGCACTTGGGGACAGGGGTCAGTGGTGACTGTGGTGCTTGGGCTGGTTGAGCCTTTGACCTGATGATCTTAAAGGTTTTTTCCAAACTTAATGGTTCCACAATTCCATAAAAACAGGGACACTGTCACTGGATACTCCCTGAGAAGCCCCACTGCAGACTGGGGACACCCTCTAACCCCACCATGGCCTTTGCACTGCCCTGGGTGTCTTTTCTTTGCTCTTAACCACAGGGATAAGTAACAATTTTACTTGGTTGTGGCAGAATTGACAGAAACAACAATTTCTGGAAAGAAAAATGTGTGGTGTGGACAAAGCAGCTGTGGCTTCCCATGGCACAGCTTTGTGCTGAAATAAATAATGGGACTTTTAGGCTCTGTTGCAAACCATAAAACCCAAAAACTTAAGCTGTTTTCTTTAATTTAGCTGGTTTATTTTTTAGTTTTCAAACTTGTTTAATGGAGGCTTGAGAGCAGTGGGAAGGTGGGGATGGTTGAAGAACTTTTTACAGTGAAAAAACCTTATTTCTCTTTCCCAGAATGTGCTCAGGCTCTGCCTTGGGCTGAATGACCCCAAATACCTGTGAAATGGAGATTAGTGGCCTTTAAATAAAAGGGCTTTGGGGGCTTGTGTAGAAAAGATCCCAAGTAGGAAGGAGATAATTGAAATTTCTTTAGGTTGCCACTGAGAATTAATGTGCTCTTTTTTTTCCCCCCAAGTGTTTCAAATCTCTCATTTTCAAGTGATCCTTGAGGTGTCACCTGGCAGGAATCATAGTTTGGCTTTCTTGGGGCTGACAGAACGAGAATTAAGGAATTTATTTATTTTTTAATGCTATACAAGGGGCACTTTTATAGGGCTGCTCTTTAGGGCTCTGTACTGGGTTATATTTAATGAGTACTTATTTCTAGAACAAATAATGGAGCTAACTGTGCTTTTTTTTTTTTTCTTTTCTTTTTCCAGGTGGGAGAATTGTGTCCTCAAAACCTTTTGCACCTCTAAATTTTAGAATTAACAGTCGAAACTTGAGTGGTATGATTGCCCTTTTTATCGTTCATTACAGTTGTGGGTTGTACATAATCTGAACATGTCTGGGGGGTGTTTTTGCATTTTAGAGTTGTTTAAATAAGTAGAAAATGCTGTTGGATTATCGGGGCACACAAAGTGACAGGCACTTTAATCAATCTAAAAAAATCTCACCCAAGAGTGGAGCAAACAGACACTTTTTATGGGGTTTGTGCTGCCGTGTTTTGAAGTTTGTTCCATCAATGTGTCCCTGGCTGGGGAACTTTGGAGTTGAAGAGAAATCAGGTGCTCAGGGCTGTGATTAATTTCTTCAGTGACTCACAGGGGAGTTCCTTCCACCCTCACTGACTAAATCCAGGCAGGGCAATCCCACCAGGCAGGGCAATCCCACCAGGCAGGATTCCTGAGGCTCAGAGGTGATGGAGCCAGGCTGGGAGAGTTGAGGGTGTTCACCTGGAGAGGAGAAGGCTCCAGGGAGAGCTCAGAGCCCCTGGCAGGGCCTGAAGGGCTCCAGGAGAGCTGGAGAGGGACTGGGGACAAGGGATGGAGGGACAGGACACAGGGAATGGCTTCCCACTGCCAGAGGGCAGGGACAGATGGGATATTGGGGAGGAATTGTTCCCTGTGAGGGTGGGCAGGCCCTGGCACAGGTGCCCAGAGCAGCTGTGGCTGCCCCTGGATCCCTGGCAGTGTCCAAGGCCAGGCTGGACAGGGCTTGGAGCAGCCTGGGACAGTGGAAGGTGTCCCTGCCCATGGCAGGGGTGGCACTGGATGGGCTTTTAGGTCCTTCCCACCCAAACCATTCCAGGATTCTCTGAAATGTTCAACTTTGAACGTCTCCTGTGCTGTGCATTGAGCAAACAAAACCTCACCCAGACACACCCAGTCCCTGGCTCTGGTTTATTGCCAATAAAGGGTCGTGTTTTTCTTCTTCTCTGAACACCTCAGACTTGATGTTTGCTAATGCAGTCCTTTGCAAGGACATGAACTGCAGTTTAAGAGGTTTTGGGACACTCCACGTTGTTGGTTTTGCTTTTGACCTTTTTCAGGCTTTCATTGTTGAAACTGGGGTGTCTGTGCAGGGCCAGGAGATGGACTCAGTGATCCTGTGGGTCCCTTCCAGCTCAGCTTCTTTTATATTCTATGAAATTTCTCAAGTAAAACAGCAATCCAAGCTGGGCTTTGCACATATTTGCTGTGTCCAGTGCTAAACATTCCCTAAATTAAAACCACCTCATTCCCCTCCCTGCGCAAACATGGGGAGTAACTCACTGAGTTCCAAATCTCAAGCTGTGCTGTCTAATTTTGGCCTAAACTACTTTTGAAGAATAGTGATTTTTGGACTGTCATGAAGTAAATTGTGCCATCGGGAGTTATTTTTACCAAGCTGGAATTCTTGTGGATGGCCCACACATCAGGCACCCAAACCTGCCCTTTTCCTCCCTGTTTGAAACTCTGTTTTGGGGCATTTGGTGGTTTGGAGCCTTATTGACCACTGGGCCTTGGCTTGCCAATTCTTTGAAGAAATGGACTTGAAAATAAAAGGGAAAAAAGGTGTAATGGTGCTCCTGGAACTCCTCAAACCTCGGGAGAGCTGGGATCAGGCTGTCAGTTTGCTAATGAGGCAGAGAGAGCCTGAGTGAAGCTTGGTGCCTCTTGCACAGCCCAGTAGAGCTTGAGGAAACCCAAGAAGGCCCTTGGGGAGGTTTCAATTAGAAAATGAAATTTTGCCCACAAAAATGCAGGGGTTTGGTCTCTCAAGCCTTTTTTTCCTGGATTCTTCCTATTGAGGCCAACTCCCTTCCCTGTGCTTCTCATTTCACCTCAGAATAGCCCTGGCTACAGCTCCCAGCTGAGCCAGATCTTCATCCCATTCCAGCTCCCACCCCAGCCTGGATTCATTGGGAATGTTTTCTGGAATGCTAAAGTCTCAGATATCAGCTGTTATTTGATGCTGAATGGAAATGCTGATGGTAAAATTATCCTGAGATGAGTAATTGGGGTTTGGATGGGTGAGAGGCTTAGCATGAGGACAGATAAGAGCTTCCACCAGCAGGAAACTTCCAGAGATTCAGATAAAAGACCCTGGAAAAAAATTACCTTTGTATGCTCCAAACTGGGAGAATTCTGGGAATAAATTTTAGGTCTCAATCCTGTTCTGGCACCGTTATATTTGGGAAATACCAATATCAACTGAGCTGGGCCTGGGGCTTGTTCCAGTGGCCTGTTCCAAGTGACACTTTCAGGGAAATGCCATCCCCAGCCATGGCCAGTGCCCTGCACATGGAGCAGGGTGTGTCACTGCTGTGCTGCTGCTCCATGAGGTTTCTCAGAAGGTTTTTTATTCATCAAGGCTTTTTTTGGTGCCTGAGCATGACTTGAGTCACGTCTCACCTGTCTATCAAATACTTTGATCTCGAGTGTGAACACTTAAAATAATTTACACAAAACACTGGAAAAGATGGAGCTTTAAGAAGGAGGCACAAGTTCCCTCAATACCACTTTTGTCCTTAGTAGTTCCATCTGGAGGAAGAAGTGGAAATGTGGAAAGAGTTGGGACAAATGAAAACAAGTATTAAAATGTGGTTAAAATAGTGGTTGAGGTTGCTGAATCCCAAACCTTGCTTTTGGCCTCTTCTGGGCAATTTGTGTTTAATTAGAAACGTGCCAGAATTTCTCCTGCAGCCCTGCCACTCGCTCAGTGGTTGTGGGGATGTTCAAGGCACATCCCATAGCTATTAATTCCAGAGGACAAAACAAATATAGACAAGAAAGCAAACCCAAAACACGTTTGTCCCCAATCCAAATATGGGGCAGCTCCAGCTGTCAGGGTCTGGGCTGGTGACGTCCTGGGACTGTTTAATTCAATCCTGTCACACACATGTGTTGTTCCTTGGAAAAGTTGTCTGGGACTCAGTTCTGTTGGCCAAACCAGAGTAATTCCCTCTGGGGTGGCTGGCTGGAAGGTACATCTCCCACATGTTTGTTTTCTGTGGGGTGCACGTAGCAAGGGAGTGAGGAATTCCCTTTAAACTCTGGCAGTGTTTTCCTGTATGATCTGCAAAGCAGATTTCTGTGTTGGTGCCTGGCTGGATTCAGCTGAGCTTTTCCCTAACCTGGCTCTCCTCCCACAGATATTGGCACTATCATGAGGGTTGTGGAGCTGTCACCACTGAAGGGCTCTGTGTCCTGGACGGGGAAACCAGTCTCCTACTACCTGCACACCATTGACAGAACCATAGTGAGTACTGGGGCTACCATGGGCCAGGAGCCTCTGCCCTGCTCCAGGGTGGTGTTTGCCACCTGCAGACCCCTCTGCTTGGGACCTGTGTCCGTGTCCCTTTGTGCATTCACAAATCTGAGTGTGCAAACCAATCTGCAGGGCTCTGGCTGCTCCAGGGCAGTGTTTGTCACCTCCAGACCCCTCTGCTTGGAACCTGTGTCCGTGTCCCTTTGTGTATTCACAAATCTGAGTGTGCAAACTGACTCTGGCTGCTCCAGGGCAGCATTTGTCACCTCCAGACCCCTCTGCTTGGGACCTGTGTCTGTGTCCCTTTGTGTATTTACACACCTGAGTGTGCAAACCACCCTGCAGGGCTCTGGCTGCTCCAGGGCAGCATTTGCCACCTCCAGACCCTTCTGCTTGGGACCTGTGTCTGTGTCCCTTTGTGTATTCATACACCTGAGTGTGCAAACCAATCTGCGGGGCTCTGGTTACTCCAGGGCAGTGTTTGTCACCTCCAGACCCCTCTTCCTGGGAGCTGTGTCCATGTCCCTTTGTGTATTCACACACCTGAGTGTGCAAACCACCCTGCAGGGCTCTGGCTGCTCCAGGGCAGCATTTTCCACCTCATATCCTTCAGTTTGGGAGTTGCATCCATCTCCCTTTGTATATTCACACACCTGAGTGTGCAGGGTGACTCTGCCCTACTCCAGGGCAGCATTTGCCACCTCCAGACCCTTCTGCTTGGGACCTGTGTCCATGTCCCTTGGTGTATTTACACTCCTGAGTGTGCAGGGTCACTGTGGCTGCTGCAGGGTCCCACTCACCCCGGGGTTAAAGGTGGTGTTAGCTCACTGAAGGTGCAGGGATTTACTGATATTCCTCCTGCAGCTCCTCTGAACTGGGGTCTCTTGCTGTAACTTCCTCACTCAGGGAAGACTCAGCAGGGCTTTGATTCCTCTGCGATGTACAGAGTATTTCATTCACTCATATTCAACCAGGAAATCTCAATTTTAGTGAAATTCGCAGTGGCTGTAGAAGCAGCCCAAGTTCTACAACAGTGGGGAGGCATTCACTGTTTTAATTAAAGCAAACAAAACCAAAAACCAAAACCCAAAAAACCAACCAACCACCACCACCAAAAAACCCAAACAGCACCACCCCCCCAAAAAATCCCCCCAACCCCCCCCGCCCCCACAGAAAAAGACACAACAAAACTAACCCCTGATAAAACCCAAAAAACCAACAAACCCTGTGGAAATGAAAACTTTTGTGGACAAATCGTTTATTCCACCCCAAGTTTTTTGCAGTAGGGCTGTTTTCCTTACTCTGCTGTAGTCTAATAATGCTTTTGTTCAGGAATATGCCTGAGTGCAGATCAATGATGGAGTACAAGGGTGCAACAGCTTCAGTGGAAATAACTTCATTGAAAATCAGCCTCTGCCGAGGGGAGATATGTGACACAAAGCTTGAAAACAAGGCCAGGCAGTGGTGGGGATGATAAAACATTGTCGAGGTTGGATTATGCCCTGTTACACAACAGCCTGGGTGGCTGCAAAGAATGGATGGAAATGGCTCCTTGATGTAGCTTATCAGAGGCAGAGCAGTCAGAATTTCTGCAGTTCTGCACTTGTTTTAAGCTAATATTTTATTCTACTGTGTTCATCTGTCATGGCTTTGATGATGACTTTTTTTTTCTATTTGCAGCTTGAAAACTATTTTTCTAGTCTCAAAAATCCAAAACTCAGGGTAAGTTTCAATCATTTTCTGTAGAAAACTCAAAGTAGCAGAGCAGCCACCGTGAGGAATTGAATCACAGGTGGGCAGAATTGATAGGAAATCAGATTTTCTTGGTACATGGAGCTAATTGAAGGGAAGCCTCAGATGCCATCAAGCACTAATTCAATCATGTCCAAGGGATTTCTAATAGAGAATTAATGGGGCAGCCCCAAGGTGCTTTTACCTTGCACTGGAGGTCTATAATGAGCTATTTCTTCATTAAAGAACTGGAATTAAAGAAGGGAATGATAGCTTGAATCTGTCCCAGTGCTCAGCTCCTGAAATGAAGCTGAGGAATGCTCTGAAATGTTCCTTTTGGGACGTGCCATTGGAGGCACAGAGTGAGTTGTCATTTGCTGCAGTCTGGGCTGTTACACCTGGAATTAAAATGCAAGAGGATTTCTGGGACTGTGCAGGGCTGTGTTAACCTGAAATAATCAATGGAGTCCCAGGAAGAGAATTAAGAGAGGCCACTTAATTTAAAACTTCAGGCGAATGTTCATCCTCAGGCTGAGTGGCTCTGTGAGAACACACTCACGGGGGCTCTGAAATGGAATGATTTCAGATTGCTCCATTCAAATTTGGGACAAAAAAGACTTCTCAATGTAAAAAAAAAAAAAAAAAAATGCAGAGTGGTACTTCTGACCTTCACTGCTTTTCACACTTAAACCTGCCACTGGTTTGGCTGATAATGTGCTTAAATCAAAGGAGTGTTGGAATTGTCAGGATTCTTACGCAGATTAAACCTCACCTGGAAGGTGCTGGAAAGGCTTTGAGTGAGCTCTTGGAAATTTCCTGTCTGAAAGAGGTTTTTTTTCTGAGAGAAAAAGAGGTTTTCTCTGAACAAGGACATTTCCTGTCAGCCTGAGAGAAAATCAACTTTAAAAGTTGCTGCTTTTGTTTTTATTAATCATCTCAATAAACTTGGCTAGCATTGAATGAGACGATGATTAACAGCTTTGCCATTTCCAGTCGTGGAAGATTTTTAAAGTGGCACCATAAAAGGTTGGGGATGTGGAGAAGCTATTGAAATGCTTAATAATAATAAAAAATCCAAATGAAACCTGATCCAGCACTGTGGGGTTGGGAGGGGAGAATGTGGGAAGAGGTTGGGATTTAATCCCCTTTGGAGGTGGGGAATGCAGTGGAAAAGGAATTGAGTGTTCCCCCTGAGTGTGGCCTGAGGTGGGGGAAGTTTTTTCCTTTTTCTAGCAGAGAGCTAAGCTGGGGAACAGACTGATCTGAATTAAAAATGATAAATCCATGAGCAAACGATGAAATGTCCCATCCCTTTCCCCCAGGAGGAACAAGAGGCAGCTAGACGTCGTCAACAAAGAGAAAACAAGAGCAACACAACGACTCCAACGAAGGTCCAAGAAAACAAGGTGAACATCCCGCATTTTTGTGCCCTGAATGTGTTTCCTCTCTGGCTGGGCATGAGCTCATGCTCTGAGTCAGGAAGAGCCTGGCTCTGTGGGAAGGCTGCTGGGCTTTGCTCTGAGCACACACGAACTGCTGCAGCTGCTGCTGTGCCCAAAAATATGATGGAGTGAGTTCATCAAAGCTGCTCTTGGGAGTTGCACCACGAATTCTGGCAAAAAAAAAAAAAAAGGTGGTGCAAGATGAATCGTTGGTTGTCCACCCTCGCTTGCATCCAGAGGGAGTTTGCAGAGCTGTCCCTGACTCACGACCACTGAATGGAGTTCAGAGTGTGCTGAGTCTCTTCTGCAAAGACTCATTTCCTTTCTTGGGTAATGCTGTGAGAAATGCAGTGTCTGTTCCTGCCCAAAAATATAAAGTATTGATTGTACTCTGGCTTTTGAGTAAAATTCAGTTGAAGAATAGAGTCAGGAAAGGATGAATAATCAGCTTTTCTTAGACAACAGGTGCAGATTTAACAGAATCACTGAACAGTTTGGCTGGAAGGGACCTTAAAGCTCATCCCACCACCCCTGCCATGGCAGGGACACCTTCCACTGTCCCAGGCTGCTCCAAGCCCTGTCCAGCCTGGCCTTGGACACTGCCAGGGATCCAGGGGCAGCCACAGCTGCTCTGGGCACCTGTGCCAGGGCCTGCCCACCCTCCCAGGGAACAATTCCTTCCCAACATCCCGTCCAGCCCTGCCTGAAGTTCCCCTCCCTCAGCATTTTCTTTTCTGTAATGAATAAGTCCAGAAGAGAATGAGCACAGCTCCTTGGGAACAGCACTTACCCCAAGCAAGTCCACTTTCCTGGCAAGTTATTTATTCCACAGTGCATCAGTTTCCTTTCATAAAGTTAAACACAATTATTAACATTTGTTTAAAAGGAATGCTGCACATGGAGTTAGAAATGACCAAAGTTTTTCAAAATCTCTCAGGATTCTGGTGCTGAAGAAGAAAAAGCTGCAGCAAATTCTGTTAAAAAGCCATCTCCCTCCAAGGCCCGGAAGAAAAAACTGAGTAAGAAAGGCAGGAAAATGGCAGGGAGGAAACGAGGGCGCCCCAAGAAAATGAACACGGCGAGTACTGAACGCAAGACCAAGAAGAACCAAACTGCACTAGAACTTCTGCATGCTCAGACTGTCTCCCAGACATCTTCATCCTCTCCTCAGGGTGAGTGCAGGGCCACTGCAAGAGCCTGGACAAGTTTCTGAAGCTCTGGACCTGCTCGTTTTTCCTTTATTGCCAGGTCCAGTTTGGTTTTGTGGCAGAACTTTCTGTTGCCACCAGAGCAGAGCTGCCCTTGAAGTGGTGGTGATGGTGGTGGGGTTAATGGTGACGGATGTGCTGATGGTGATGTGGGTGGGATTAATGTATGGATGGTGATTAATGTGTTCGTGGTGATGGGATTCGTGTATTGATGGGGGTGGGATTAATGGGGACTGATGGTGATTCATTGATGGTGGTGGGGGTGGGATCTGTCTGTGGGAACTCAGCCAGGAGCTGGGGCTGGGCTGGGGCCGAGCTGCGTCTGGGCTGGGGCTGGAGGCTTCTCTCAGCTGCTGTTCTTAGGATGAATCACAGAAATCCTTCCAAACAGTTTGGGGCAATGCGTGGATGTGTTTGGGGCAGTGTTTGGGTGTGTTTGGGTGTGTTTGGGTGTGTTTGGGGCAGTGTTTGGGGCAGTGTTTGGGTGTGTTTGGGGCAGTGTTTGGGGCAGTGTGTGGATATATTTGGATGTGTTTGGGGCAGTGTTTGGGTGTGTTTGGGTGTGTTTGGGGCAGTGTTTGGGGCAGTTTTTGGGGCAGTGTGTGGATATACTTGGATGTGTTTGGGTGTGTTTGGGGCAGTGTTTGGGTGTGTTTGGGTGTGTTTGGGGCAGTGTGTGATGGATCAGGCTGCTGGGTCTCCTCACAAATCCCATGTTTCCAATGCTGGAGCTCCTGCCCTTGTCCCAAACTCTGAGTTTGAGGATTTGAGCTGTGTTTATCTCTCTGCAGATGCCTACAAGTCACCTCATAGCCCATATTACCAACTACCTCCTAAAGTGCAACGGCATTCGTCCAACCAGCTCCTGGTGACACCCACCCCCCCTGCACTACAGAAGCTGCTAGGTAAGCCTGGCTTTGCCATTCCAACCTCCTCCTGATGTTCCTGCATGGAGCAGGCGGGAATTATCTCCTTCCCACCTTTCCCTGCCTGCCCCACATCCTTTGGCATCACCACGAGTTCCCTTCTCCTGCTGAAGTTGGTGTTTTGCTCTGCACTCATTTGTTGTTTCTCGTTTGGCACAAAAGGCACCAAGCTTGGGTTTAGCTGGAAAGGTCACAGATAGCTTGATTTGAAATGAAATCATTCTCTTCATCTTGGGGGTCACCACTCCATTCCCTCTGCAGAACTCAGAGCCAATAAAGGAGGTGCTGCCTGACACTTTGGGGTCACAAAGGTGTGGTTGGAAAACGCAATTCATGTGCAGGAGGTGATTAAAGGGAAAACCTGGAGGGTGCTTTTTGGCCTTCTGCTTTCTGTTCCCTCCCAGCTGTTTCTGGTTTTTGTCATTGGGCATGAGCCAGTCCAGGATCCTCTGGGAATCTGGCAGAATGATCCTGTCTGTGTGGGGACCAAGAGCTTCTGCGATATCCCTAATGTGTGCCCTCCTGCTGTTGTATCAGTTATGGCTGATTTCCTACTGCAGAGAGAGAAGAAGAGTGATTTAGGGGGATGTTTTGTGGCAAAAGAATGATATTTGAGGGTTATTTTCTGGCAAAAGGGTGATTCTCGAGGGTTGTTTTGTGGCAAAAGAGTAATTTTTGAGGGATATTTTGTGGCAAAGTAGTGGTTTAAAAGGGATGTTTTGTTGCAAAGGAGCGATTTGTGGGATGTTCAGTGGCAAAAAGTGATTTTGAGGGATATTTTGTGGCAGGGTGGATGGGGAGAGTGACACTTGTCTGGGCTAAGCCTTGTGCAGGTTTTGTTCACCATTAGTGCCCATTTTGTGCAGCAGGCTGGGCTTAATCCTGGCATTGGCTTTAATGATGGAAGGGCTGGGGAGGAGGAAAAGCCATTGCTGGAGATAAAAGGGCAGTGAGAAGCCAAGTGCTCCTTGGAGGGGAGAGTAAATTGAATGTAGAGCTCCTCATCTGTGCAGGGAGGAGGAACAGGCCCTGTGGTGCTGCTGGGTGAGTGCTCTGAGCTCAGGGCTCCTCCAGCTCCTCTCTTTTATGATTTCTGCTTTTGCAGAGCACTAAAACCACTCAGCTCCTCTTTGCTCATGCAAACACACCTTCTGCCTCTTTCGATGTGTTGTCATGGCTTCCACTGGAGCTGGTGGATCCAAGAGTTCCTTTTGTAGCAGGAGATGGATTTTCAGTGTGTTCTAAATCCACCTTCAATGGCTTGGTCTGACTTAGAGGCCAAATCAAAAGCAAGAGAAAGAAAAGTGAGGAGAGGTGGCCAGGGAGCAAATAGGGGTGAGCAGGGGCATTGCATTTACTCTCTGAAATTCATCTTCTAATTTGTTTTGCAGACTCATTTAAGATCCAGTACATGCAGTTCATGGCATACATGAAAACTCCTCAGTACAAAGCGAGCCTGCAACAGTTACTGGAGCAGGAGAAGGTACGTCTCATTTTTATTGTTTCTAAACAAAATTCACAGACTTTGAAGTTTTTTGGATGTGGGGAAGAGTGCTGGAGATGGGAATTATGTGCCTTTACACCAGTCCTGCTTAGGTGGAACAACTGCTTGGGGATTTTATTGCAAACTCAGTTTTTGTGTGCTTAAGTCTGCGAAAATGAGAGAGTTGCACCTCCCCTGTTCCCTCTGTGCCCCCACCTGACAATTGACTTACAGAATCCCAGGATGGTTTGGCTTGGAAATCGTCTTAAAGCCCATCCAGTGTCACCCTCTGCCATGGACAGGGACACCTTCCACTATCCCAGGCTGCTCCAAGCCCCATCCAGCCTGGCCCTGGACACTTCCAGGGATCCAGGGGTCCCTCCCAACCCAAACCAGGGTTCTATGAACCACAGTTCATAGCGATTAAGAAACCCAAACTGGCACCACTGATTTAAGGGACTTCATGCAGCATCCTTGGTATTGATAATCAGATTGTGCTGCGTTGCACAGGTGGGCAAAGTGTAAATTTACCAAATCAGGGGCTGGAATACATGGAAATGCAAGGAAAGTCCTGGAGCTGCAGTGGGAAGTTTGTCTGCCATGGAGCCACCAGCAGAGGGAGGAGATTTCCTGCCTGAACTCCTTTTTGTCTTGCTTTATCTCAGTTATGAATGATTTAATTGCTGTATCAATTAGCCCTGATGAGATTCTGTTCCTGCTACTTCTGTGGAGGAGCCTTTCCTGATAATGCTCAGCAATAAACTTGAACTTCCAGTTAAGGTCCTTCTGTATCTAAAGAGGCTCCAGGAGAGCTGGAGAGGGACTTGGGACAAGGGATGGAGGGACAGGACACAGGGAATGGCTTCGCACTGCTGGAGGGCAGAGATAGATGGGATATGGGGAAGGAATTGTTCCCTGTGAGGGTGGGGAGGCCCTGGCACAGGTGCCCAGAGCAGCTGTGGCTGCCCCTGGATCCCTGGCAGTGTCCAAGGCCAGGCTGGACAGGGCTTGGAGCAGCCTGGGACAGTGGAAGGTGTCCCTGCCCATGGCAGGGGTGGCACTGGATGGGCTCCAAGGACTCTTCCAACCCAAACCAGTCTGGAATTCTGTCCAGGTCCAGCTTTTGGCAGTGCCTGTGGAAGATTTCCTTTGCTCTGTAGCCTTTGTGAGAGTGTCATAGTAAAGCCACAGGGCTTTTTAATTGTCTTTTTCATATTGGGAACACTTCAGAAGAGAGAGATTAAATTGTGCCACCCCATTCCTTATTGAGAGTGGTTGATGCTGGTGTGGTGTTCATGGAAACCTCTTTTTTTTTGTGGTTATTTCCATCTGCTTTCACAGTCAATCAGCACTTTGAATTTTCATCTTTTTCCTTAAGCAGCAGATTTTTCTGCTTGCTTTGCACTTGTCAGGAAAGTCAGCATGAAGTGAATTTGTCTTCTGCACAGATGAAATGATGGTGTGCAAAGGTTGTGCCCTGCACAGAGAATGAATCCAGAATGTGGAAAAATCATCACTTGGTGGTGGTGTCCGACAGCTTCTCCACACTTTCAAACATTAAAATGAGGCATTCAGTATGAAAATATTTTTTATGGAGTGTTACATGGCAAATTAAACCTCACAGAGGCAGAACTTGGCTGGCTGAGGGGCTGTGTGTGGTCTGTTCAATAACTCCCTCTTACAGGAAGGTTTTCAAGTACAATAAAAATCTCTCTGTAATGATTTTAAAATCAGCTGCTGGTTCCCTGAGTGCCCTTAGATGGAGCTGTCAGCCCCTGCAGTCCCTGGAAAGGCTGAATGAAATGCCTTGTGTTGTAATCAAAAATGATTTTCCAGCATCACCCAGAGCAGCCCCTTTAGCATTGCAGGGACTATTTTCCCGAGCCAGGTCTGTGTGTTCCTGCACGTGGAGAATTCCCAGCACTGCTGCTTCCCTCCTTGGGAGATCCATCATGGAGCCAAAGAATTACTAAGCCATGAAAAGATCAAAGTGCTTTTTGCCCTTGTTCCCCACTTTTCCTGGAGCAATGGCTCAGGGTCTGCGCAATCCCTGCGTGGCCTCAGCAGCACAAGTTGGAGAACAGGATAATCCCAAAGTTCCCTCTCCTTGCTGCCCTAATCCTGCACTCAGGGCTGGATAAATGAGGCTCTTCAGCCAGCCCTGCCCTGCCCTTAGCTGTGCATGGCCATGGATTGAGGGAGCAGGGATCTGGTTAATGTTCTGGGCAGGGAATGTGCTGTGAGTGGCTCGGGTGACCTGCTGAAATAATGGTGGCACGAGTAGGAAAACTGGTTTGGCTTTTTTAGGACTTTCTTCCTGCCTCCCCCTCAGTGCATTTTATTTACTGCGTTTCTTCCATGGGTGTTGGACAGGGAAAGTCTGAACTGGGGCTCTGGGGATTTAGAGCCAGTTCCCAGCTTGGGAGCAGATTTCATGCAGATAATCTTTTCCAGTTCTATTTCTGCTCTGTAGGATGTGATTATTGCTGCTGCTTCACAATGCACCAGGAGGATAAAAATGAGTTTTTAAGTCTGCCTTGATTGTATTTTACCATACCAGGAAGAAAAACCCACTGAAAAGATCTTTTTAGCTGGTTTAACTCCACCAATATCACCCTCCAGCAAATACAGGGCAGAGCTGGGGGAGTTCCTGCATCTTCCCCTGAGCTCAGGTTCACCCCCTGCTCCACAAACTGCACCTAAAAGTCTTCTTGAGATGGCCCATGCTACAACAGTGCTAAAAGTGTTTTCTCCCTGTTCTCTCTTGCAGGAGAAGAATGCTCAGCTGCTGGGGACAGCCCAGCAGTTATTCACCCACTGCCAGGCCCAGAAAGAGGAAATCAAACGCCTGTTTCAGCAGAAGCTCGATGAGGTACCTCTGGTGGGGGATGCTCCTGAGTCAGCTGCATGCAAACAGCTCTGGGCAAGCTGAGTTAGACCAGAGCAGTCTCAGGTCTTCAGCCTCTGCTTTGCAGCAGATCAGCCTCAGAAAGGTGGAATCTGTGTCCCTCCCTGGTTGTGTTCTGTGTTTGTTGCTGGAATTGCTGTGTGCCTGTGCCCAAGGAAGGGGAGAGCCCACAGCCATGTGGTGTTTGGTGAAGGATTCATCCCCTGCTGCTCAAACAAACTCTGCCTTGCCAACCATTTCAGGAGCACAGGAGGAAATGTGGGGGCTCTCCACAAGCAGTTCCTTTGGCTGTAAAGCCTAAATGCCATTTTTACAGTTGCATGGGTGGAACAGCAGCTCCAAGGTCCTTGTGTCCTTCCTTGTTACCCCCCAGCGGTGACAAAGTGCCTTGGAGGATGCTGGGAGAGGTCCTGAGAGCTGCAGATCTCCTCAGTGTCACTTGGGAATGGGACAATGACCTGGACTGAAGGTGTCAGGACCTTATTGACTGATCCCTTCTCACCCTTCATCTTGCAGCTGGGAGTTAAAGCTCTCACATACAACGACCTGATCCAGGCCCAGAAGGAAATCTCTGCTCACAACCAGCAGCTGAAGGAACAGACAAAACAGCTGGAGAAGGACAACAGTGAACTCAGGAACCAGAGCTTGCAGCTGGTGGGTCCAAGCCCTGGGCTTTGGGTCAGGACAGGGCACAAGCTGGGGGCTGAAGCATCATCCTGCTGCTCAGGGCCTTCTGAACCAGAGGGGTGATGGGAGAAATGTGCTGGGGGCTGAAGCATCATCCTGCTGCTCAGGGTCTTCTGAACCAGAGGGGTGATGGAGGAAATGTGCAGGGAGTCCTTTTCTGGTGGCTTTTATTTACCCCATAGCAGCTCCTGAGGTGGCAGTGTGCTGTGGCCTCAGTTGAGTCCCCAAAGAGCTCTGGGTGTCACTGGATCTGGGTCTGGCTGGACAAGGAGTTTGTGCAGGGCCATAACTGCTGTGATGTTCATCTTGGAAACTCAGACTGCTGGAGAATCATGGAACTGTCAATGTGGGAAAAGGACTTGAGGATTATCAAGTCCAACCATCAACCAGCACCATGTCCCCAAGTGCCACATCCACATATTTCTGAACACTTCCAGGGGTGGTGACTCCATCACTGCTGTGGGCAGCCTGTGCCAATGATTTACAACACTTCTCATGAAGGAATTTTCCCAATATCCAATCTAAACCTGCCCTGGCACAGCCTGAGGCTGTTCCCTCCCCTCCTGTCCCTGTTCCCTGGGAACAGAGCCCGAGCCCCCCGGCTGTCCCCTCCTATCAGGAGTTGTGCAGAGCCACAAGGTCCCCCTGAGCCTCCTTTTCCCCAGGCTGAGCCCCCTCAGGAGGCAGATGAGGGGAGAATGTGGATGTGGATGCAGTGAGGGTGGGTGGTAACACTATTTTATAAAGAGCCAGACCACCTCCTGCCACACCCCCCAGCTCCAAGCTGGGAGAGTGTTCAGTGGGCTAAGAAGACTCAGTGCAGAGTTCCTGGTTTTAGCTGGAACCTCAGATGGTGTGGAGAGGTGAGAGCTGTGTTCTGACCTGGTTGTGCCTGTCCTTGTGTGTCCCTGCAGCTGAAGGCTCGGTGTGAAGAACTGAAGCTGGATTGGTCAACGCTGTCACTGGAGAACTTGCTGAAAGAGAAGCAGGCCTTGAAGAATCAGATTTCTGAGAAGCAAAAGCACTGTTTGGAACTGCAGGTAGAAACAAAAGGAGAGTCACCAGTTTGGGGTAGCTCTTGGGCAATGGGCCAGCTATTGGTGTTACACTGAATATGATAGGAAAGGATAAGCCAGGTGCTGCTTTTTTTGTTTCTTTTTCTTTTTCTTCTTTTTCCTTTATTTTTTTATTTCCTCAGAGATTGATCTTTCCATCAGAGGATTTTAATAATTAAGGATGTGTATAACTTTTGAAGGCAGTAGTTACCATGACCTGTTTCCTTGGTGATGCTGTGGAAGGAGGAATCATGGTTTACCATTACATATAATTAAAAATCACAACCTGATGATTTGCATGTGTGCTCTGATGTCACAATTCAGGTATCACAGAATCCCAGACTGGTTTGGCTTGGAAGGACCTTAAAGCCCATCCAGTTCCTCCCCTGCCATGGGCCGGGACACCTTCCACCATCCCAGGTTGCTCCAAACCCTGTCCAGCCTGGCTCTGGACACTGCCAGGGATGGGGTGGGAATCATTTCCCCCAGAGTGACATTTACCATAGTGACAAAAAATTAAACCCCTTTGTGTGAAGGGCTTTTCTTTCCCTGTGAGATTGGCTCTAGAGCTATTACAGCCTTTTGCTGGATGCCTTGGCATGGAGTCGCTGTTCCCTTCAGAGCCTGGCAGTACTGAGTTTCTCCATACTCTCTTTATAAGTTCGATATATTTTCTGTTTGGTTTTATGTTCTTTTGGAAATGTTCTTTGTCAGAGTCTCTGAGCCATTCCCCTTTCCTGGGCCATTTGATCTCAAGCTCAGAGCAGAAATTTTGTCTCAGACTTTGGCTCCCTTGTCCTGCATTGTTCCCGGAAGCAGAGACACTTTTGCTTAGAAGAATTTGGAAGAAAAACTCCATAATGTGATAGAATTGTGAAGCGTAGTCTTGAATTCTTGTTTTCCTCTTCGCTTAAAGATCAGCATCGTGGAGCTGGAGAAGAGTCAGCGGCAGCAGGAGCTGCTGCAGCTCAAGTCCTACACACCCTCGGAGGAGCCCCTGTCGGTGCAGCTGCACAGCAAACCCAACCTGAGCCGGGACCCCGAGGCTGAGCACGGCAGGTTCCAGCTGGAGCTGGAGTGCTCCAAGTTCCCCATGGCCCACATCAACGGCATGAGCCCCGAGCTGTCCATGAACGGCCACGCCACCCCCTACGAGCTGCAGCACGCCTTCAGCCGGCCCTCGTCCAAGCAGAACACCCCCCAGTACCCCAGCTCCCACCTGGACCAGGACATCGTGCCCTGCACCCCCAACCACAGCAGCAGGCAGAAGGCAGACAAGGTGACCAGCCTGTCCCTCCCTGACTACACCCGCTTCTCCCCAGCCAAAATCGCCCTACGGAGACACTTGAATCAGGACCACGGAGTCAATGGAAAAGCAACAGCTAATGAGATACAGAGGTGAGAGGGAGGGGGAAGGAGGTTGGTGTTAATAACACTGGTAATTTGGATTGTGGAAAGATGTTTTTTGAAGTGGATGTTTATCTATTTTTAAAAGTTTTGTTTCAAGAGAACGAGCAGTGAGAGCTGATGGGGTCAATCAGGTGGGACAGTGCCTTGTGTGTGGTACAGGAATTCCTGTCACTGGCTTTTGTATCCTAACAATTGTGCATCTCTGTTCCAGAGCTGAGCATGTCAAAGAGAATGGCCTTACATATCCCAGCCCTGGAATTGCAAATGGCATAAAGCTGAGTCCTCAGGAAACTCGGCCCTCCTCCCCCGCGGCCTTACCCAGTGCAGGAGAGAAGGTAAAGGAGCTGCTGCTGCCCCTGGTGCAGCAAAGGGAAGGTTGGCCAGGCTGGGGAATGCAGGAATGCTGCATTCTGTGCCCAGCTTGACACAAAATACAGTGGGTGTGATGCAATAAATCAGAGCTGGTTAGAGGGAGAGAAAGCTTTGCTCACCTCTGAGCACCAGAGCTGCAGTGGGACTGCTGTGATCTGGCACGTGTCTGCTTGAGCTGGGAAAGAAGGCTCTCTCACAGTTATAAAAATAAAGAGTTACAAACAAATGCTCCATGTAATTGGTGCATGGATCACGATCAGATTGGGGCTCACAGAGCAGCAGGTGCCCTCCAATAGCAGGTTGCCATGGAAATGCATCTGCCTGCTACAGAGGGCCTCAAGATATGAATTCTGACATCTGAGTGCTTTTCACAGAGCTCTAACCAAAACAGAGGGAAATGAGCTTGCCTAAGGCTTCCTTTTCCTGATGCTCGGGGCCAGCAGTGGCTTCAATTCACACGTTTCTGTGCTGTGGGATATTGCTGTGAGCAATGGTGGAACTTGGTGCTGGTCACGAAGCTGCTCCATGCCTGCCCTGTCTGCTGGCCACTCATTGCTCTTAGCCCTGTAATTCCTTAAAAAAACAGGAGCAGGAGAATGACACAAACATAGAAACGAGCACATTATCATTAGCTTAAAAACCTTTCCAGCAATGTCCTGTGTAAGACCTTTCCTTTCTCTTTTGATTTTCCAGGTTTTGAGAGAGAGAACCTCCGTGAGTAATGGAGAAACTATCACCAGCCTCCCTATCAGTATTCCTCTGAGCACAGTGCAGCCCAATAAACTCCCTGTTAGTATCCCTCTGGCCAGCGTAGTCCTACCTAGCCGTGTTGAGAAGGTGGTGAGTAAGGGATTGTCAACACTTTCCATCCCTAACTAAAATCCCAGGGGGCAGGACCGGGGTGCTGTGCCCCAGGATCCTTCATGGGCTGCTAATCCTGGAGGTCTGGGCCTCGGGGGAGGCTGCTGGGGGTGCATCCTCTTGGCTCTTAGATGCTGTAGATTTTTCCTCTCCTTTCTCTGTGGGATGGGGGTGGGGGGGATTTCAGCCAGGAAGGAGAGTAGAGCAAATGCATCAGGAGATCCTGGCTGGGTGGAAAAGCCTGAGAGTTTGGGGCAGTGGAAGTAGAGAATTGCCCTCTCTTACATATGATATATATATCATATATATACAGAGTGTGTAATTACATTCTGACAACAAATGTCAATTTGTTCTCAGCCCTGCTTTCAGCAGGACCCTGGGAGAGAATTCTCCTGTCTCAGTCACCTCAAAGCTGTTTGTTCTCCTCACATGTGTGCAGGGTGGGTGATGCCTCACATGTGAGTGACTGTTTTGTAGCAGAGAGCTTCTGGGGCCATCTCTTTGTGAGATGTGACAAATCCCTGCCTCTCTGAGGGAGGAGGAGTTCCAAAAGCCTGGTCCAGTTTCTCACACCAGTTTGTCACAGAGGTGCTGCAGCAGAGAACTGAGATGCATTTGCTGCTTTTTCTGAGAACTATGGGTTTAGAATCCATCCATGGCTTGTCTTACAGTCCCATATGGGGAAAGCCGGAGTTGGTTCACAGTACTGAATCCATTGCATTTTTCCAGCTGAAGACTTCTGGCTTTAGCAGAACCAGAGTCTGCCCAGCTCTGAGCAGAAGCTATGTGTCCTCAGAGCAGTGCCAGCCCTGGGTGGCACCTCCCTGTTTGTTCAGGCTGCCATCTCACTGGTGTTTTCCCTGCTTTAGGAAAACACCCTCAGAGAATGGACCTTAGAACGTGGCCTGATGCACTTCATGTTCCCTTTGGGGTTGTTCTGGGGAGTTTTGTGAGCACAGGCCTGGGGATGATACAACCATCATCAGCACTGGGCTGAGGCATTCCTGCTCCTGGCAGAGCTGTCCTGAGCTGGAATATTCTGGGATGATGAGCCTCCCTCTCTGCATGGTGTCTGCTGTGTGCTAGATACCACTGCAGAATAATTAATCACAACATTTTTGGCCCATAACGTGCTGATCCGTGTTTTTGTCAAAACAAGCTGAATCTAGGCCATGTAGAAAAGAGAGCCACGTCCCTTGGCAGACCTACTAATGCATGTGAATTTGGTTTAAACTGTGGATTTCTGATGCTGTTTCCTGTCCTGAAACTCCTGTTTCTCTCCCCAGAGAAGCACACCTAGCCCAGTTCACCAGAGTAGAGACTCATCGACACTTGAAAAGCAGATTGGTGCTAGTTCTCATAATGGCATGAGCAATGCTGCTGGAAACAAGCCTCTGGCTTTGGCTACCTCAGGTAACAGCCTCACCTGTGCACAGGGGCTCCTGCAGGCACTGCAGTGCTGGATAACTGTGGCTGAGAACAGAAACTCATGGGTGATGCTCTGATGTGCCTCCAGCTTGGGTGCATCTGCCCTAAAGGGTTGGGTTGATGTGCCTTTACCTGAGCTGCCTCAGAGCGTAAATAAATAATTGCTTCTGTAGATCTGTGGGGATCAAAAGATTCCCACAGAGTTACAGCATTGCAAACCTTCTCAGCTGTGCCCTGAGCTGGTGGTCTGGCTCTAAAAGTTTTATTTCGCAGGGTGGTGGTGTTTTTTTAAAGAGCAGAATGAATTTTTTGGGGAAGGTTGCAGAGGTACCTCTGTAAAGGCACAAGTAGCTGGGTGGGAAAAGCTCAGATGGGAGAGGATGGGGATCCCTTTAGGTGCAGACACTGCCTCTGAATGCACTCATCTGTGGAAATCATGGCCTTTAGCTACTCTGGGATTGTTGTGGGCCAGGAAAAGTAGGTTCTACAGCTTATCCCTCACCAGAGAGTGCTTTTGTTCTCAATGTTTACCACCCCAAGGGGCTTGGGTTGTTTCAGCATCTGTTTTGCAAAGGGTTTGGCTGCATTTTTCTATAAGGCCAATGAAGTATTTAAAAAAACCTTGTTGTAAACCATCACCGTGTTCCCCTCTGCCCCTTTCATTTAGAGAGCCCAGGCCTTACTAGAGCCCTAAACCCATTTATGATACCCCGTGACAAACACTGAATTCCCTTCCCAAGATTCCTCCCTTGTGGCATTTTTCTGCCACGATGTCTTTAAAGATCCCTGTGCCTTCCTAAGTCACAGCCTTTGGTTTAATTTGGAGGAGGTGGGCTGTGTGGATGGCAAAGTTCTTTCTTGAGGAAGCGAAGGATTGACTCAGCCATTTCCTTGATGCAAGGAAGGAGTTGAGAGCAGAGGAGCCCTGACTTCAGAAGGTGCAATAGTTCAAGCAAAGCTTACAAAGCAAAGAAAGCTTGAATTCCATGTAAGACTGGGAAGAGCGCATATTATATGGGATACCTCCACACACCACGTGAATTTTCCTGAAGTGGCGAAGGAGCAGTGCAAGTCCCTAAGCCCAAAGTGGCACCTCAGCACTCAGAGCCACATTCTCACTGCCCTGTGGAAGCGCAGCCGTGTGTTTCCCGTGTGATCCATGGCCACTGGCTGTTCTCCAGGCAGAGCTGGAATCCCTCCCAGCCCTCCCAGCCCTGTACTCTGTGACCTCTCGCTCAGCCCCAGCAATGATCTATCCTTTCCCTCTCAACAGGTTTTTCTTACTCTTCTGGCTCCGTGGCAGTCAATGGAAATCTTACAAACAGCCCAGCCCATCTTAACCATAGTGTTGATCAGGCAGCTCTGGACGACTCTGGGAGTCTCTTTAACTCTGTAGGGTCTCGGAGTTCCACCCCACAACATCCTTTGCTAATGATGAGGAACTCTGGGCAGAGCTCCCCTGCTCAGCAGCACTCGAGCCCCCGGTTCGGTGGCCCGGCGCAGAGCCTGGCCGGGGGCCTGCAGGGTGCAGAGGCTCAGAAGATCTTTGCCGAAGGAACAAAGGGGGACCCGCAGGCTGATGCAGCGTTTTCAGACCCTGAGAACGAAGCCAAGAGGAGAATCATCTTTACAATCTCTCCTAATACAGGCCACGTAAAACAATCCCCTTGCAGCAAGCACAGCCCCGCGGGCGGCAGCGCCCGGCCGGCCGGCGGCCAGCCCCACGCGCAGGACGGCAAGAAGCGCGGCCGGCGGAAGAGATCCTCCACGGGGAACTCCAGCGGGAACGCCGCCGTCTCCCCGAAGCGCAAATCCCTGCCCTCCGTGGCCGGGCTCTTCACGCAGCCCTCGGGGTCACCGCTCAATATTAACTCCATGGTAAGTGCTGCGCTGTGGGAAAGCTCTTGGAATTAGAACCCTTGGAATTAGGGATAAGCTCCGGCTCCACACTGCCAGGCCGGAGCTGGAATTGCCGTGAAGGCTCTTGTGGGATTTGTCGCCGGTTTTGTTTCGGATGGTCGGGACGGAGACGAGAGATCTCTGAAGTCAGGTCTTAGAGCATGAGGTTTATTGTGAAAGGGCGTGGGTGTAGGAGACCTGCCAGGAGCTGCCAGACACAGCTCAGAGCAGGGCAGAGAGGTGAGAGAGAGAGAGAGAGAGAAGAAAGAAGATCGAATCCTGTGGTTGCTGTTTACAATACAATAAATCATCTTTGGTGCTGAATATTCTAATTTTCATGAACCAATCTAGGACAAGCTACAAATCCTACAACATTTACATACAGCCTATGAGAGTCATTGCATTACCATACGGCATTATATTTTAAACTCTAAAAACTGCTTTTGGACCCTCTGCCGAGTTGGTAGGGTCTGCTCTGACCCTTGGACCTGTCTGCAAGCAGAGGGGATTGTTTAATCAAAAGGGAGATTACCTTCAGTGGCCATACCATTGTTTTCCAGTTATTTAGTAACTGGGGTTTGGTATCTCAAAGCTTGTCTTCATTTCAATCTCACTTATAGTTTCCATATTCTTGGCATCTTTTGCCAGGTAATAATATTTATAAGGCTTTCCTATTTCATCTTCCCCAACAGGCTCTGCGGCAATTCTCCTGCCTCTCATTTTTACTAAGTTGGGGAACAATTTGTGTATAAGCAGAACAACTTCAAAGAGTTCTTTGCTGTCAGAGCATTAAAAATTAAAAATAATCTCTTCCCTCCTGACAAAGAGCTTGTTTCTGCAGTGAAGTTGATTTTTGAGGCTGTAGATTCAATATTTTGAAAATAGTTTAAGCTAAGATTGACTAAACGGCAGAGGAGTGCCAGAAGCATATGGCATTCTTGCTAATGAAGCCAGCTAGAGAGTTGTGTGCATGTGATCCTGCAGCATGGTTTGAGAAGAAAAGGTTTATCCCAGGTCTTCATTTCTGCCTTCAAAAATGAAATCAAAGAATGAAAGTTAGCTATTTTCCCAAGTTATATTTAGGCTTTCACCCCGGGTTCTAAAGCAGGAGGTGGAATAAGACATCAGCAGTGCTAAACAAGCAGCTGTGGGATGTCCCAGAGCAAGTGAAACCTCCTTTAATATCCTTAACAAGATGCCTTTCAAGGGATACTCTCATCTGTAACTGCTTTCTTTCCTTCTCACCCAGGTCAATAACATTAACCAGCCCTTAGAAATAACAGCCATTTCCTCTCCTGAAAACTCCCTGAAGAACTCTCCTGTTCCTTACCAGGACAATGACCAGCCCCCAGTGCTGAAAAAGGAGAAGCCCCTCGTTCAGAGCAACGGTGTCCATTACTCCCCCCTGACATCGGATGACGAGCAGGGCTCTGAGGATGAGCACAATAGCAGCAGGTGAATGCACAGGCACAGTTCCAGGATGAGGTTTCTCTCAGGGCTGATAACACTGCTCTGAACAGGAGGGGTGTGTCTAAGCCTCTTTGTTCCCCTGCTTGGAGGCCCATCCCATTATCCCAAACCTCTGATGTGGCTGAAGCTGTGAACAGGGAAGGCATTCAGGCAGCAGGACTCGAATGTGGGAATTGCTGCTGCTGTGTTTACAAGGCTGGCAGGGTCTGGCCTCTGAGAGAACTGGGGAGAAATGGTGGAGAGAAATGGAGGAGACTGAGGGGAGACTCCTCGGGGGCTGCAGCAGGAGGGGCAGGGGCTGAGCTGTGCTCTGGGACAGGGACAGGAGCCCAGGGAAGGGCTGGAGCTGTGTCAGGGCTTGGGATGGATCTCAGGGAAAGGTTCTTCCCCCAGAGGCTGCTGGGGCACTGCCCAGGCTCCCCAGGGAATGGTCCTGGCCCCAAGGCTGCCAGAGCTCCAGGAGCGTTTGGACAACGCTGCCAGGGATGCACAGGGTGGGATTGTTGGGGTGTCTGTGCAGGGCCAGGGGCTGGATTGATGATCCCTGTGGGTCCCTTCCAGCTCAGGCTGTTCTGGGATTCTGTGATTTTCTTACTGTGCTGCTTTGTAGGAGCACTGAGGTTGTGTGTGATCTCTAACTAAGGATCTGCTCACTCCCAGTTTAAGCTTTGTTTAAAATTCTTCAATTCCTGCCCCAAACTATTGATGTGTTACCCTGGAAATGGATTACTTGGCACTCTTTGCCTGCCTGTGGGGTGCATTTTTCTTGGTTAAGATGCTTAAAAGCTGCCAAGGGGCAGGGCTAGATGGGATACTGGGAAGGAATTGTTCCCTGTGAGGGTGGGCAGGCCCTGGCACAGGTGTCCAGAGCAGCTGTGGCTGCCCCTGGATCCCTGGCAGTGTCCAAGGCCAGGCTGGACAGGGCTTGGAGCAGCCTGGGACAGTGGAAGGTGTCCCTGCCCATGGCAGGGGTGGCACTGAATGGGCTTTAAGGTCCCTCGAACCCAAATCATCTTATGGTTCTGTGAAAAAAAAGCAATGTAGAAATGTGGTTCTACTTCCTATTTCCAAAGAAAAAACAACAAAGTTCTCTGAACATGCACTAATCCTGTCAAAGAGCAGTAATTCCTTAATATCTTCTACATAAAGTTTGTGGTGCATTTTTGGGTGCCTATACATTCCTTGAGTAACACAAAACTGTGGGGCTAACTTGGTTTTTATACTCTCTCATGTGATAAGACCTGATCATGAGGAGTGTACATTGTGAGGGTGAATGTGCAACAGAATGTTTGCAATAAGTGCTATAACCTTTTTATTTTCCCACCAGAATTGAAAGGAAAATTGCAACAATATCATTGGAAAGTAAATCTCCGCAGAAGACTGTTGAAAATGGTACGTGTGAGGAATGGGAGTTGTTTGTGGGAATGGCTGGGCCTGGGGATGGGTGAAGCTGTCAGTCAGTAGGAGGTTTCTCTGTGCTGCTGGGCAAAATGCAGTTCTTAATCATCATTCTGCTAATTACAGATTTTGGGTCACTTCTTTCTGTAGTCACAGGTCACCAAAAGTCTGAACAGTTTTTTCACTGACTCAAGGTTTGAGATGGAATAGTAGATCAGCATTCTCAGCCTTTTCCAGAGTGTTAAACTGAACTTTAAGGACTTTTAGGTGACTTCACAAGTATTTCTGCCTTTGGATCAGAAATAGAATTACAGACTGATAAAAGGTGGGTGTTGAAGGATAAAAAATGTGGGTGCTGTCCAGGGAAGGGAACAGAGCTGGGGAAGGGTCTGGAGCCCCAGGAGAGGCTGAGGGAGCTGGGAAAAGGCTCAGCCTGGAGAAAAGGAGGCTCAGGGGGACCTTGTGGTTCTGCACAACTCCTGACAGGAGGGGACAGCTGGGGGGGTTGGGCTGTGCTCACAGGGAACAGGGACAGGAGGAGAGGGAACAGCCTCAGGCTGTGCCAGAGGAAGTTTAGATTGGAGAATAGAGAAAATTCTTCACTGAAAAGGTTGTGAAGCAATGGAATGGGCTTCCCAGGGCTGGGGGAGTCCCCATCCCTGGAAGTGTTCAGAATGTGGCATTTGAGGGCAGGGTTTAGTGATGACCATGGTGGTGGTGATGGTTGATGGTTGGACTTGGTGATCTTAAAGGTCTTTTCCAACCTTAAGGACTCTGATTCTATGAAGCCCCGTTCTCAAGGGCCAGAGTTAGTGAAAGCTGTTTATTGACCTTTGTAAACCTTCCCCCTAAACCAGGTGGCAGCTTATCGGGGAGGAAACAAGCACAAAGCAACGAGAACATGAACAGCAGCAAATGGAAATCGACTTTTTCACCGATATCTGACATCAACCTGACCAAAACCACGGACAGCCCCTTGCAGGCGGCGTCAGCTCTGAGCCAGAACTCCCTGTTTGCCTTCAGGCCTCCCCCCGAGGACGGGCTGCCCATGGACACCAAGGTCCCTGGCCACCCCAGGAAAAGCCTGGCCGTGCCCTCGGATGGGCTGAGCCCCGGCACAAACCCCCCCAATGGCTTCACCTACAACGGGGGCCTGTCCTCCGAGCTGGGCTTGCACGGCTTCATGGACAGCGCTGCTCTTCCACACAAAGCCGCGGATGGGACCGCTTCCAACTGCTCCCTGGGCTTCCCCTCGCAGCGAGGCAAAGACCTGGGCGTGTCGGACACGAACCTTTTCCTGAACAAAAGGCAGCTGGAAGGTCTGGGCACCAAGGTAGAAGAGCTGAGCCGGCCGGGGGTGAAAGGCAAAGAGCTCAGCGAGCTGAGCGCCCGAGCGGGGGGGCCTGCGGAGAAAAACTCTGTGCAGCACAACGGAAAGGTCGGCAAGGCAAGGGACCGAGACGTGGAGTTTAAAAATGGCCACAACCTTTTCATTTCTGCTGCTGTTTCGTCTGGTGGCCTTCTGAATGGTAAAAGCCTTTCTACTGCTGTTTCCTCAGCAGGGAACCCAGCACCGTCTGTCCCGACGCACCACCCTTTCCTCAACACTCTGACCACTGGATCGCAGTTCCCCCTCGGCCCCATGGCCTTGCAAGCAAACCTCAACTCGGTGACAAATTCCTCAGTGTTGCAGTCCTTATTTAACTCAATGCCAGCTGCTGCCAGTCTGGTCCACGTGTCATCAGCTGCAACCAGACTGACTAATTCTCACACTATGGGGAACTTCTCTCCTGGGGTTACAGGTGGAACAGTTGGAGGTAGGCAGAACTCTTTCTCTGGTATAAGACAGGGCCTAAAGGAAAGTCTGACACTGCCTCTCCAGGGGTGAAACCCTTTCATTTCTGCAGGATGTGAAGCAGATCTGTCCCACATAACCAGTCTCCTCTCTCTCTCTCTCTCTCTCGGAATTGCTAGGATGAGTTCAGTTCCCCACAGTGAAATCTCATGAGCTTTGTCTGCTAGATGAGCTTGTTGTACCACCTTAATGAAACAATACACCCAGACTTTGTGATTGATAATGTTTGCTTGTTCAGATGTTGCTGTGTTGGAATCAACTTAGGTCTGCCTGCAGGTAACAGATTTCACTTGTCCTGGTACCATGTTAAGGATCTCTAACTTGTCAACTTGAGTAAAGGTTGAGATTAGGCCTTGAATGGATTTAGCATGATCCAGGAGGAGCAGAACATCAGAGGAGCTGGTGTTGGGAGTTCTGTAGCATTCTGGCCCTTGAATGGACACGAAGAGCATTTCTTGGCCAGGAAGGGCAATGCCATATGCACCTTGCACTTCTGGGATTCTGCACAGGCTTGGCTTCTGTGGCCCACACCGGGGACAAGCTGGCAGGACTAGAAGATAGGCTGAACCTGCCATTTCTAAGTGTCCAGGGCAGTTTTTCTTACCTGTCCATAACCATTCAGGCACCATGTCGGGAAATCCTAACTCTCACATCTCTCAGCACGTAGATTTGCTGGAATTACAACTCCCCTCTGCTGCCCTGTAAGTGGGGGAGCAGGAGGGTGGGGAGGGAAGAGCAGCACTTTGAGTCTCCAGATAACCAACTCTAAAGACCACTTCTAATCTCATCAAAACTCTGCCCGTGTGGTATAGAACTGACAGTTCTTGGGTCTGACCATTTTTCCTCGTGGCATTTAGAGGTTGGCAGTAGGAAAGGTAAGTGGAACCTTTTGTACCTCCTGGCCTGCACCATTATCTCTCATTGCTTGCTGCCTTCTCACGCTGCATATTTTTGTATGGGGCTGTAACTATTATAATTTTGCTTTTTTCTGTTTGGTTGGTTTTTTCTTTTATTTTTTTTTGGTTTTGTTTCTCTTGTCACTTGAGACTGTACAAAGCCCATCTGTTGAAGCTGAGTTTTTCTCTCCTGTTTGCAGGTATTTTTAACCATGCGGTGCCTTCTGCCTCCTCTCCTCATCAATTTGGAGCCAGTTTCAGCAGCAGTGCTGTCTCTAGCAGCACCGTGCTAAGCTTAAACCCTCTGCAGGCTGTTGCCAGCACCTCATCCTCATCCTTCCCACCCTCTTCCTCTAATTTAGTAACATCTAGTGAGACTAGACCTGCTCAGCACCTCAACAGAGCGCCAGTGCAATCTGTCTTCCATCCCCCTCCGCCCCCTCCTAACGTGTCCTTGCCTCCCCCTCCTCCTTTACTCGCTTCTAACTCCGAGCCTGCTCTCCTGCAGAACCTGCCCTCCATCACCCCCGGCGAGACGTTCCTGCCCTCCTCCTCCTCTTCCTCCTCCTCTTCCTCCTCTGCTCCTGTCCAGTCTAACTCTTCTTTGTCTATTAAACTGGCTTCTCTGCAGCACAAACCCTCCCGCCCCTCCTTTACCGTCCATCACCCGCCCCTGCCCCGCGTGCTCCCGCAGCCCAACGCCGCTGGCACGGCCGCTATGTGGGTGACCCTTGGCATGCAGCCTCCTTATGCTTCGCACCTTTCGGGGGTTAAGCCACGATAAAGAGCTTGCTTAGCTAACAGTTCTTGTTTTGTAAGGTAAGGCCAGACACAAAACCAGAGGAGTTTGCGTGCGAGATGCTCACTGATGCTTCTTCCTTTGCAGAGAGAGGTCGGGGCCGGGGCTCCGGGAAACAGAAACCTCTGAAACGGGGAAAGTGGCCTCTGAAATGGGGAGAGAGACCTCTAAAATGGGGAGAGAGACCTCTAAAATGGGGAGAGAGACCTCTAAAATGGGGAGAGAAACCTCTAAAATGTGGGGAGCAAATAACGTGGTGGCAGAGGATGGAAAGTGTTGATGCTCTCTGTTCTGGGAGTCAGGATTTCTCGACAAGGAGTGCTCACAGGGGTAACTCTGCTCTGGCTCAGGGTTGTGTTCAGGTTGAGATCTCTTCATAGGAAGAGCGAGTATTCTTTCTGGAGGTAGTAACAGGAGGAAATGTCTATTTTTCATATGGTTTTATACAGTTGTTGGAATTGGGTGTTGCCCATTTGATCCCCCCGATCCCCCTGCCCTCCTGCACAGCCTGTTTATCCCAAACCAATCCTTGCTGGGGTGCCCAAAGGTGCCTCTTTGTGACTCTATGTGACAACGTGGTGGTCTTGATTTTACTGCCAGTCAACAACAGCTGCTCTAAATAGTCATAAAGTTCAAAATCTCTAGGTTCTAAGCTTCAGCTTTGCTTGGAGAACAAATTCCCTGGGTCTGCAATGCAGTCAGTGTCCCCTGCATCACTGGAAACACAAGCACAGGTAGCAGAGAAGGGCTGTGACTCCCCTGTGACTTCCCCGTGCTGGACTTGCTGCCAGGGCTGGCAGGAGCAGGCTCAGCAGGTGCTGTATTTATGCCCACAAGCCCTGGGGACACAGAGAATATGCAGGGGGAAGTGCTCCAGGAAGGCTGGGGCCGTAGGACAGGAGGGTTCTGGAGGCTGTGTGCATTTCTCCTGAAGCAGGTATTTATTGAACTGTCTCTAGTCGACTCCAGAATAAACTGTACCACCACAGAGCTGGGTACTGTGGTTCATGCAAACACTCTGTGGCAATCCTGCTGGAACAAGTCGTGCTTTGCCAAGGGCATCCAGCCCCGGAGCTGGCTCCGTGCTTTCCTTGTAGGTCCTTGATGTTGTGCTGTCCACTGGTACCAAAGCCACAAACGTGGCTGAACACACTTTGCTGCTTATAAAACTCAATTACAACACACCTGAGAGAGCCTCTGTGCATTGTGTGTAGTGTTTAACTCATCCAATTCCTCCTCAGACACCACAAACCCCTGGTTAGGCTTTTGGGAGGCACGTAAGTATTCCCAGGTCCTTCCCCGCAGGAAAAGGAGGCTGAGGAAGGGCTTGGAGTTGTGTACCAGCAGAGAGGTGGGCTTGGAAAACCCTGAAGAGAGACAAGGTGGGGAAGGAGGAGGATGGGGATGGTGAGGAGGCTCAGTTTGGGGTCTGTGGAGTGAGAGCAGTGTGAGAGTTACCTGGACCTGAGGCCATGCTGGACTAAGATCCATCAGGTCCCTGTCACTGAAAACTTGTCTGGAAAATAGACAAGGCACAAAGGAGAGCAGCAGGGTGACAAAGCTGGGCTGTGGAGCACAGGGGCAGAACTGCTGGTGCCAGAGGTGGTGCGTGAGGTGGTTGTGATGCCAAGCCCTCTAACTTGAACACAGGGCAGGTTTTGGAGCAGTTTCCTTGATTTCAGTGTGAGTAGGTGTGTTCAGGCTTTGAGGAACCAGGGCTGCAGCCAGGAATTTGGGGGCTAAAATAACCTGCTTTGCTTCTCTTCTGTAGAGCTAGGCTGGGAGAGCTGGGGGTGTCCAGTCTGGAGAGGAGAAGGCTCCAGGGAGAGCTCAGAGGCCCTTCCAGGGCCTGAAGGGCTCCAGGAGAGCTGGAGAGGGACTGGGGACAAGGGATGGAGGGACAGGACACAGGGAATGGCTTCCCACTGCCAGAGGGCAGGGATGGATGGGATATTGGGGAGGAATTGTTCCCTGTGAGGGTGGGGAGGCCCTGGCACAGGTGCCCAGAGCAGCTGTGGCTGCCCCTGGATCCCTGGCAGTGTCCCAGGCCAGGCTGGACAGGGCTTGGAGCAGCCTGGGATGGTGGAAGGTGTCCCATGGCAGGGGTGGAATAGGATGAGCTTTAAGGTCCATTCCAACCCAAGCCTTTCAATGATTCATAATGTCCCTCCCTCACAATAATAACAAAACCCAACGCAGATCAACTCGTGCTAGAAAAAGTTGAAGTATTGAGGGGGGGAAATACATTTTAAAATTTTTTTCCCCCTCACTTGATGTCAGTCCCATAGGACAGAGTTCAACACAGTCACAGCTTGAAACTGCAGCATTTGGAGGGGCCACGCGTCTCTTGGAACATCCATCCTTTCCTCTGGGATTGGGTCAAGATTTGCTCCATCTGAGGAGGTCTTGGAGCAATGTAGCAATGACTGACACATCTAACAACGCAGCAGGTTTTTGCTTTTTATTTAGATGAGTCTCTTCCTCTCCTCCTGTTGTGCAGGTAACTAGGATTTCTACCTCAACCCAATGTGACCTATGCAAGGACAACGTGGACCAACTTCACTCGGCTTCCACTGAAAGGTGCTCACCTGGCCTGTGCAGGGGTTTCTACTCTCTTACTACTGGACAAAATAAAAACCATAAAAAAGACCTAAACAACAGAGCAAATATTTACTGTGAATCTGAGTTTAAAAAAAAGGCAAAAAAAAAAGGCAAAAAAAAAAGGAAAGGCAAAAGAAATGCTTAAAGCTCCAGTTTGTATTGTTGATAGTTTAGATAAAGTATTTATCTTTTTTTTAAAGTGAAAACAATTTTGACTTATTTTATTCCACCTAGACTCATAAATACAAGTTATTATTATTGAATTCTCTGAATACTAAAGGACTGGCACACCAGCAGAGATGTAAAAGAGCCTTCTCGGTGCTATTTTGTCCGTCAGAACTGTGCCTCTGGTTTGAATCCTTGGTGCTGATTTTGGGGGGTTGACCAATGCCAAACCCAGTTCTTCAAGGTCTGCAGATTATTTATTCCCCTGACTCTGTTCCTATCCCAAAATCCGCTTGGTTGGCAGCAGGGGGAGCGACAGAGGAAGGAATTCTCCTCCCCGGGGTTTGATTTGGACTGAGCCAGGCTCTCTTTAGCTGCGTGGGTTTTAATTGAGTTTGTGACTAACGAGGGCTCCGTGCTCCTGTCTGGAGCAGCCTGGGCAGGCACAGCCCACGCAGGCACAGTTGGAACAGGAGAAATCCAAGTCCTGCCCCATCCAAACTACTTCCCTGGGCCATTGGCATTGCTGGTGGCACGCAGGTCACTGTGAATTTTGGTAGCTGGTCTGGTCACTCCTAGGGGCTGGCCTTGGCACATGGACAGGCTGTGTGATCCCTGGGGTGGCTGTAGCCCTGCTCGCAGCCTCGGGAAGGCTGAATTTGTGCTCCTGTCCTGCTGCAGGCTGTGCTCAGCTCCTTGTTTTTATTCTGACTACGCCACGTTTCCTTGGGAGGGTTTTGATACTTGACTCCGCCGTGGTCGTGGATTGCCAAGGTGCATTTTGCTTTCGCATTCCTTTGCTTTTGGGTACTTTTTTGGTACCATTTTCTCCAATGGTAGTTCACAAAAACACCCTGAGCTGACTGCCTGGGCTGCCCCTGTCCCCCTGGGCTGGGGACTTGTGTCGTGACTCGGTGTCGTGTGTGCAGAAAGGGCCGATTTTATTGAGGTGTGATGAAAACCTGCAAGTTTCCTATACTTTATTTCCTTTATTTTTAGGATGTACAGTGCACAATAAACCTGTAAAGACTTATTTATTCGAGTGCACAAAGTGAGGAGGAGGATCCATTTAAGTGGAAATCAGGCTGGTCTGAGTTCAGGCTGGACCAAGCACCAATAAAGGAAACTACAGTAGAAAGGGGATTGCAATAGCAAAATGACTGGAAAAAAAATCACATTTAGGCTTTGGGAAACACCTCCCTGCTGGCTCTGGTGCTCAGAGGGGCAACACTATGTCCTTAAATCCCTTCTGGTGCTCGCTGGGGAGTCTCCTCTGCAGCAATCAGGCACTGGCAGGAGCTCCACGGAGCATCCCAGGGTCACAAAGAGCTGCTCAGCTCCTGCCCCTGGGTTTGCAGTCAGTGAGGTCCCTGTGCCCTCCCGTGCCCTCCTGTGCCCTCCTGTGCCTGGATCCAGGAGGGCTGGGGGTGTTCAGGGAGAGGGTGAGGGGCTGCAGCAGCTCCCACCCTCTGCAGGTTCAGTTCTCTCTGCCTCATCCTGGGCAATCTGAGGAGGCATTTCGGACCAAGTGTCGTTGTTTTGTTGATTCCCGAGCGTGTCTTCCACAGGAGCCTTTGTGTGCAGACTCTGGGGTCTGCCTTTGCCTCCTGATCCCCCGGGAAGGACAGGGACTGAAAGCCCTGGGAATGTTTTGTGCTTTGCATGTGGGACAGGGTGTGTCCTGCTGAGGGACTGGCAGCCCGAGGAGAACCTGGGAAGGGCAGGAATGCTCGGGGGGGTGAGAGCTGAGGAACATCCAGTAGCTTCTAGTAGGAGCCAAACACAGAGTATGTCCTGGAATCCAGGAGCACAATGTAACCCAGATGTTTGCAGCTGGGAGTTGGACAGCTCCAGCTTCTTCCCCAGCACGCAGCAGAGTGCTGGGGCCTCTGGAGACTGTAAATGAGTGATTGCTGGAGGGGCAGCAGCCTTAATTAATTTCCTAATTACCTCTCCCCCATCATTTATATCTCCGGTGAGAGAGACAGAGGAGGAAATCGGAGTAGAAGCTTTTCATCCCCGGTTTGATCAGATCCTTTTCTGCAGAGAGCAGGATTTGGTGCCCTTGGAGCTCTTGTGCTCTTCAACCACGGAGATCCAGCAGGAGACCTCGGCTGCCATCCCTTTCCTGCTTTGGTTGGTGCCCAAGGCACCCACAGGATTTGTGCTGGAGAAGGAACCAAGCCACAGATTCCATGGAACCCTCAGTGCTTCCCACCCTGCTTGAGGCCTGTGTCACCTGTGTCACCCAGCACTCTCTGGATGATGAGGAGGGACAGATCCTTGTGGGAATGACAAGCTTTGCATCCAGCATTTCGGGAATTGCTGTCTGGGGAGCCAGACTGAGCTGTCAGAGGGCTCAAGGTAGTGTCTCCTCACAGATCTGTGATTCCATGATCCCTCGGAGCAAAGGCCCTGGCTCAGGAGTTTGTCACCTGCCCTGGCTGAGGAGTTTGTCACCTGTCCCGCAGCAGATGTTGTGGAAAAGCACAGCCCCTCTGTCCCTCGGGGTCACCTTGGTCACTGCTTTGGTGGCCGGTGGTGTCCAAGGCAGGGCTGGCTCGGGAGCAGCCTTGGGCATGGGCAGCACAGCCCTGGATCTCAGCACCGCCTGGGACTGAGCCACTTCAACCCTCGGCATTTCGGGGGCTGTGACTCTGCAGATGTCATCCGGGAGGGCCCAAGGAAACCAGAGCCAGGAAGAAATCACTGGAATTCCTGGAAAAAGATCCAGTCTGCCTGAGCAGCAGCCTCCCCCACCTGTGCACTCCCTGCTGTTCCCAGCGGCATTCCCTGATGGAACCTGGAGCTGCTCCGGTGCCTTCCCCCAGCCCAGGCCCTGCTCTGTCACTGCTCCTGCTAGTGATTCCCAAATGCTTCCAGAGGGTGCCTGGGCACCCATCAGAGCAGCATTCCCTGAGGTGGGAAGCCAGGGTGCAGTTTGGGACTGCACTGCCTGAGCTGAGAGATGTTTCTGCCAAGAGATTCCTGTTTGTGTCTTCCCCTCCCTGACCTTTTATTGCTTTGCCGTGATCTGCGGCACGTTCAACTGAAAATCATGGAATCATAGAGCATCCTGAGTTGGAAGGAGCCTGCAGGATCATCGAGTCCAATTCCTGGCCATTTTTTTACTCCTCTGTCTGCACGTTGGGAAGAGCCCTCACCTGGCTGAAGGAAAACCTTGGAGCTGGTGGGATCTGATCCACGTGGCCACAGCCGTGACCCCACTGCTGGAACACTGAGCCAGAGGCTGAAACCTGTTTGCAATAATTGAAGATCATCTGGAGCAGTCAAAGCCAAACAGTTCCAAAAACCCAAGAATTTCTCCTACATTCCCACATCCTGCCCGTGCCGGGTCCGGTCGTTCCGGGGCTGTCACACCATTCCCCCTCCTCCACGGCCCTGCTGCCAGCAAGGGACTTGCCAGGAAGAAAAAACACATCTTGGAGCCAAAAAAAATGGAACTTCCTGAGTGCTGTGCTGAGGAAAACCTGTCCCTGCTGCTAAATGTCAGCCTTGAGGAACGAGACTTGCGTGGGCTCTTCCTGTTTTGGGGATTTGCCACCTCTGGCCCTCCAGGCCCAGTCCCCCGGGACCCACTGTGCTGGGAGGGCTCCAAAGGCACTGGACCTAAATTTGGGATTTGCTGCAGATGAGTCACTCAGCAGCAATTCTTCTTCTTCCCTCAGCCAGGGCTGTGGGGACACCCAGCAGTGGATTGCTGAGGGAGAGTGGGAAAACATTGCTGAGGATGGAGAGGCTGGATCTGAGCTGGGGTGAGGGATAATGGGGATGTGCAGGTGTCCCTCCTTCAGCCCTGGGTTTGCTACAAATGAGGCTGATTCCTGCAGGAAGGTGTGGATCAGTCTGGACAAGCAGGGACCATCGTCACCTCTCAGTTCAGTTTGGATACAGTGGGAGAGAGGAGAAGGGGAAGCAGCTCTTTAGGGGAGCAGTGGGGAGTGCAGCACATCCTCCCTGTCCCCGACATTCCGGGCCTGAGCATCATCTCCAGCTCCTTCTCTCAGCGGGGATTTGTGTCTCCTCGGCCAGAGTGATCTGAAATTCTTGTGCTTCCATCTCTTTTCCTTCCTTCCTTCCTTCCCAGTGGGGACAGCACTTTATCTTCCAGTGCACACATTGTGCTCCCCCTGCTCTTGGCTGGGGTTTGGCTCTGGGCACGGAAGGGATTCCCCCTGTGCCAGGACTCACTGGGCTCAGGGTGATCTCGGAGGGTCTGAGTCTGGGATCACACCCACATCCTGATGTCCCCAGGCAGGAAGGTGATGTCACTTGGTCGTGAATGGATTTACTCATCACTTTGTGAATCCAGAGATTCCAAATCCCCAGGACTTGACACTCCTCAGTCTGAAACTCGCCCAGATCTGGGTCACGCTCCGTTCAAGTGTTGAGTCACTTTCTTCTCTCTTTAGTCAAACTTAATCCTTGAGGAAGTCACTTGTGCAATTGCAGCCTGGGAGTGGAAAGGTTTCCAGCCTGCTCAGCTCTTCCATCCCAGCTGGAAACTTCTCCAGCTGGGGCATTGCTCCAGGGCTGCTGGTGCCTGCTCGGGGCTGTGTCCCTGCCCTCACCCTGCTGGGGACAGCTTTCCTTCTGAGATGTGTTTTGGGGTCACTTCTTCAACCTCCTTCTTTGGGGTTCGACTAAATGACCTTTAAAGGTGCTTTCCAATCCAAACTGTTCTGATTCCCTGTCTGGACCCATCTGGGAGGAGCTGGGTGAGAGCCAGACCTGCCTCACCTGCTGCTCGTGGCCCTCCACCTGTGGGGTACCTCAGCTGCAGCTTGGGGCTTTACTGCCAGTGGTCATTGGCTTCCATCTCATCCATTTCCCTTGGACAACCCTGGATCTTCCTGTTCTGCTGGGCTGCCCCTAACAAGGGAAGGTTTTTCTTGTGGCCACGGACAGGGGTTTGGTTCTTGCTGAGGTTGTGTGTTCAGAAAGCAGCACCTGCTCCCCGCCCCTGTTATTTTCCACTTGGAAGAGAGTCCAGGCAGAGGAGAGGCTGAGGGAGGGTGGCAGAGAGAGTCCCAGAGGTGCTGGGAACAGCCAGCGCTTCCAGCTCCTCCCAGTCCCTTCAGAGCCCACCTTTGGCACCTGTGGGATCTGTGTCCCCGGGGTGCTCTGCTTCCCTGCCCTGCTCCAGCTCCTGCTGATTGCTGCCAGAGGAGACCCCCAATGCTGGGAGCTGTTCTCAGGCTGCCGATGGTGATTCCCCTCCCAGAGCCCTTCCCTCCCTCCCCTGGAGCCCCCCTGAGCCCTGGGGACACCTGCACTGCCCCAGCCCGGGGTCGCTGTCCCCTCGGAGCCAGGGATGCTCCTGGAGGAGCCATTCCCTGCCATTCTGGGGTTTGTCCTGGTGCTGCTGCCACGGCTTTGCTTGGTCAGGTCCTGTGTGACACATTTGCTTTCGGTGCTGGAATTCCCCCCTGGATCCAGGCTGGGGAACCTGAGGATTCTCCGTGTGTTTTATCCTGGATAACTCCACCCTGCAGCTATCCCAGCTCCCAGGAGTGGCTGCTGTGGAAAATTCTGCTTTTCTTGTTGTTTTGCCTGAGCCAAAAGCACAGAGAGGAAAAAGGGTCGGGAGCAGGGGAGGGCCTTGGACAGGGCTGTGAACTCAAAATCCTTTTGGGGAGCAGAAACTACACAGTGTTTTTGTGAACTATCTTTGCAGCACTAAGGAAAAATCACAGGAATTGGAGTTTTGGGAGCACAGATGTGCAGTCAGTGTATGAATATTTGAAGTTTTACTGGTTTTAAAGGTTTGGTTTTTTTTTTTTTTTTGCTCCACTTCCATTTTCCGCTCCATTTGCGGATCAGGTTTTCACTCAAAGCTGGAGTTCCAGTTTCAAAATGTTGTTGTGCCATATTTTATTTATCCTTATACATTATAAATATATAAATATCTATTTAGATTGAATATTGCATTGCAAGATGCTGTTATTGGGAACTTCAGGGTTTAAACCCGAAACAAAAAAATTGGGAAATAATTCTCCAATACTTTTGCTGTTTGGGACCTTCATCCTGAAGAGGCTCCTTGAGTTTTTTTATGGTGTAAAAACAAAATCACATCCTAAAATTCGAAGTTTGGTGATGCTAACCCTGAAGTTCTCAGGTTTGTGATCCTTTGGTTTTCTTGAGGTACATCTGGTTGCTTTTCTGGTGCAGTCAAATAATTTTTTTTAAAAGGTTTTGTCTCTGGAGTTATTGAGGAAAAGGTGGAATGGGTTGATCCATCCTGCTTGGCTTTTTTAACCTATTAATCTTTGAAGTGATTGGTTTCCAATTAAAACCCAACTTTTTAGGTCTCTGTTCTACTTAAACTTTTTAGGAGTGAGAGCCTGCCCTCGCTGAGTGGGACTTGGATGGGGAAAGCAGTAGATGATGAGGTTGCTGTTGCTCAGGAATTGATTAGTAAACTTTTAACTACTAATAAAAATCCATTTTTCAGTGGATTTTTTGAAAAACCCATTTTCTTAGGACAGTGATATGGGATGTTTCCTAGTGAATAGGAATTAGTTTATATAATTTAGCCTATTAAACTGAATTATTTAAAATTCAAACTTCCCCTAATTTATCTTTCTGGTTTTTTGGTTGTTATTTTTTTGGTTTTGGTTTTTTGGTTTGTTTCTTTTTTTTTTTTTTTTTTTTTTTACTGGTAAGTTGTCCTGTCATTCCTTTCATTCCTGCATAGCAGTAGTGTGAATTCTGGTGTGTATATATGTATGTATAATATATATATTTCCACCCTGCCTTTCTAATTCTCCACAATGTAAGAGTTAGTTTTTGCTCCCCTCCCTCCACTTAATTTCTTGTGTCTCCCTTGATTTGTAATTGAAACGATGCTTTGAAGTTTTGTCTTTATATTAAAGTGTCTGTATTTTAATACACCGAGCTCTTGTGGACTTTCACTGCCTCGGCAGCAGGGGCTGGAATCAGGAGGGAAATGAGATTTGGGGATTTTGTGGGGGCACAGAGGGACAGGGACCCCAAACCAGGTGGCATCTTCAGCTCTGAGGGTTTGGTGACCCTGCCCTGGGCACTGGGGAGGGACAGCAGGTCCTGGGGACAGCTCTGGGCACATCAAAGGACACTGAGGGGCTGGAGCATGTCCAGAGAAGGGAATGGAGCTGGGAAGGGTCTGGAGCCCCAGGAGCAGCTGAGGGAGCTGGGAAAGGGCTCAGCCTGGAGAAAAGGAGGCTCAGGGGGACCTTGTGGCTCTGCACAACTCCTGACAGGAGGGGACAGCTGGGGGAGGGGGTCAGGCTCCGTTCCCAGGGAACAGGGACAGGAGGAGAGGGAACGGCCCCAGGCTGTGCCAGGAGAGGTTTAGATTGGATATTGGGAAAATTCCTTCCCTGAAAAGGTTGTGAAGCATTGGAAGGCACTGCCCAGGGCCGTGATGGAGTCCCCATTCCTGGAAGGGTTCCAAGTGTGGCTGTGGCACCTGGGGCCAGTGCTGGCCTTGGCAGTGCTGGGTGATGATAGTTAGACTCAAGGGTGTTTGAGAGATCTTTCCCAACCTAAATTATTCCCTGATTCTCAACCCATGCAAGCTTTGTTCCCTTTTAGCCAGTAGTGTCACCCGTGTCCCAAACCCAGAGGCAGCCAGGGATGTGTGCAAACCTTGGAGCTGCTGGCCCTAAACAGTTCCTGAGTGAATTCACTGTAAAATGAGCCACAGCCCCAGCTCCACCCAGAGCCCCCCTGGCCCTGTCCCAGCTCCTCTTCCACACAGGTTTGGCACCAGAGACACTGCCCCGGCTCCAGTGCCAAAAACATGAGTTGGACTTGACCTTTAAAGGTCCCTTCCAACCCAAACGATTCTATGGTTCAATGAAAAAGCCTCTCCAAAGCTCCTCATGGAGCCATCCTGAGCAGGAACCACCCTGGGCAGGACCCTGAGCTGGCTCCAGCCACCCCTCCCAGGAAGGCTTTGGTGTTGCAGAACAGCTCCGACCATCACAAAGATTAAACCAGGATTTATTGGGAATGTTCACTGTACAACAGAGAAATGGCTTCAGGTGGCCCTCAGGGAGCCTGGACCCAGCTCTCACTGAAACACAACAAGCAAAGGCATCAGAGTGTGAAAAATGAACAATTGTCTATAAATCACCAGCAGTTGATGCAGATTTCAAAGTTTCTGCAAAGTACCAACTTCCCTCCTTAAATCCCACCCCGTGCCCCATTGCCCCACAATGGATCTGAGTCCCTGGGCCTGTCCTGGCCCTGGGAACTCTTCACAGCTTTCGTTGTACATTCAGTTAAGAAATGTCATTGGTGCTGAACATTTAAATCAGTGTTGGGCTTTGCTCTCGCTCACCCAACTGTTCCCTGGCACAGCAAATAAAACACCCATTTTCTCTACAGTGACACTGGGGAAAGGCGTGGCAGGAGGAGGCCACCGAGTCCTGCAAGGCACAGGTGACACATTTGCTACAGTGGTGGCAGGCCCAGCTGAGAACTCAGCTCTGGCTTGTAAAAATGCAGGCTGGGCAGGATTAAAATGCACTTTGGAGTCATCCAAGGATATAGATTTCCTAAAGCACCAGCTCTGGTGTGCTCCTGCTTTTAATCCCTTGCTGCTGCTTCCCCTGGAGCTGCCATCTGTCTGCAGCCCCCCCTGGATTCTGCTCCCTCCCTGCTGCCCTCGGCTGATCCTGCAGGGCAGCTGCCCCTCGGCTGATTTTGGTAATTTCTGAGCAAGCACCTGGAATGATTCATGGGAAAGGGAATATCCGAGGAGGGAAAAGGGAAAAATCTCAGCTTTGAGATTAAAACTAAAGCTTCAGTGACAGACAGGTGTCACTCTCCTGGTACTCAGCTGCATGAGGTAAGAGGGAACACCAGGCTACCAAAGGCTGCAGTGTGGGCTCTGGTTTGGGCATTAATTCCCAGCCAAGGAGGAAAAGACCCCAAAATTCCCTTCAATCCCAGCTCAGAGGTTGCTCCACCCCTCCCTGGCTGGGCAGCTGGAGGGGAACAACGCCCAGAGCTGCAGCTCCCAAAGCTCAGGCCAAGCGCCCGCCCTGCCCAGCCCCAGCCCTGCTCCTGCTGCCAGCAACCCCTGCCAGTGGCACCTGGACCTTCCCCGGGGCCGTCCCTGGGGTTTTCCCTGGGCTGCCTCCAGGGAAGCTGCTCTGGCAGTCAGGAATCTGTGTCTCTGGCAGCCCTGGGTGTGGGGAGTGTCCTCCAGCCCTCATTTCTGGTGGTTTTCCTTGGTGCAGCCCGAGCCACGGCTGATTCTTTGGGATGTTGTTCCCCAATCCTTATCTCTTCCTTGCAGGAGCTCCAGGGCAGGCAGCCCTCGTTCCCTGGCAGCTCACTGTGACCTTGGCACAGTTTTTTGGTCTGTCCCTTTGGACAAAGGGGACACAGAGAAGGGAGAAGAGCTGCAGCAGAGGCTCAGGGAATGAAGGGTTAATGCCCAGCTGAGCTGGTGCCTGCCCTGCAGCTCCAGCCAAAGGGAGCAGCTCCAGCCTTTGCCAGCCTCTCCATCTGGCTCTCCTCCCTGGGAAGCTGGATCACTGCAGAGCTCTGCAGACAGGCAGCATCACACCCAGGGATCTCTGGCTGTCTTTGTTCTCTGGGATGGGCTTCACCCAACCCCCAGGAATTGCAGCACTTGCCCAGGGGAGGGGAGACCCCAAAAGGCAGTGGCTGCACAGAGCTGTCCCCCCAGCATAGGGGAGCAGACGCCCCTCTCCATCAGCTGGAGGAATTCCCACTCCTCTCTGCTCCCTGTGAGCAGGAGAGACAGGAGAGGGTTAACCCTGGAGCCCAGGAATGCATCAGTCCCAACATCCCAGCAGAGCCAGGGATGAGTCCCATGGCGCCTGGGAGACTGTGGGAGGATCCTGAGCCAGGAAAGCAGAGCAGCCCCCTCAGGACAGGGACAGGGAGGAGGAGAAGGGCTGGAGCTGGCTCAGGGTGGCCCCAGCAGCTCCAGGCCCTGGAGGAGAGCAGGTCTGGGAGCTCTGTTGGTCCCTCTGCTCATCCCAGGGCTGGGGGACTCTGCTCCCACTGCAGCATCCACGGAGCAGCTCAGCCTCCCCAGCTGGGGAATGGGGAATGTGCAACGAATTCCCTTAAAAAAAAATCCTACAAAACGATTTGGGTAATAAATAAAAAAGTCACGTGGGCACTGTGGGGAGCTGCTGTCCTTCCCAGGGGGTTGGGGTGGTCAGGAGGCAGCTCAGCCCAGGTGAGGCGTCACTGCCTGTGTGTTCCCAGCTGGAAACGAGCTTCCTCGGAGATTCCATACTGCTCCAGGGGGTCCTGCAGGGGAGGGAGCACAGGGAGGCACCAGTGAGATGCAGGTAAAGCCCAGCAGCCCTTGGGACACACAGGACACAGCAGGGGGCCAAGGTCCAGGTGAGCCACAGCCACTCCCTCCCCTGGAGCAGGGATGCTTCCCGGCAGTCTGGCAGGGTGTGAGCAGCATCTCCACCCATGGACCTGCCCAGGGCTGGGGGTGAACTGCACCAGAGACCTGCAGGGAGTCCAGACCAGCTCCAGACCTGGCCAGCTCAAAACCTTGGGCTGCTCCAGCACTGGAATGTGTGCACCAGGGTGGGAGTGAGCACCCAGGGGGAGGTGCTCAGGTCTGGCTGTGGAGACCTTGGCTCATAGGATCTGGGATCTGCTTCCCACACACAGCCTGAGCAGGACTGGCAGCACCAGCCCCTGCTGCCATCCAAACCCATCAGTCACCCCCTGAGCCCTGCAGGGACTCACTCACCTTCCCTGTCATCTTCTGGATCTCGTTCCGGTAGAAAATCAGGCTCCTCCTCAGGAACTCGTAGCTGCAAGACAGGAACAGAGCATGGAGAGGGCTGAGCAGAAAAGGATGTGGGGAAGTTTCAGATGCTATTTAGAGCTGGAGGGAAGCTTGTCTGGGAGGAGACAACCACTGTGCTCCCCATTCCTGATCCCAGGAAACAGCCCAGAGCCCCCAGCACTGCCCTGGCTCCAATGGCTCATCTCACCTGGCTCTCTTGAGGGCCTCGACCCACTCCTGGCACTGCTCCTCCGTGGCACACTCAAAGCAGTATTTCCTCTCTGGCTCCTCGATGAAACCTGCCAGGGACAAGGAAAAGGCTCAAGGTCCTGGCAGAGCTGCTGGTGCTCCCCTGCCACCCTTCCCAGACCCTGCCAGGCCTCAATTAGCAGCTCTGTTAACTAAGATGAGCTGGGAAAAAGTCTGTAACTCCAACTTCCATTCCTGTTCCCTGCGTGGCTCTGGGTGGCCTGGAGCTGCTGCCCACAGCATTTCCCAGCTTACAGTGACCAGACACCTCGGGAAGAGCAAATTCCCAAACTGAGGGTGACCTTAACTGGATGAACATGGCCAGATCCAGGACTGACTCCCTGAGGCCTCCTGCAAAGGATTTCAACCCAAGGGGGAAACAGCCCTGAGGAAGGGATTGGGATACAGGGGGCAGCCAGCTGAGGAGTTAAACTGCACTGGGAGAAGGCCCTGAGCTGCCTTTGCTGGAGGCTTTTTTGAATGTGCAGAGTGCAGAGCAGGTCCTGGTGCCATTCAGTTCCTGCCCAGGACAGAACCAGGACATGCCTCAATTCCTGTCCCCAGAGCTCTGCTCTGTGCAGACCTTGGGGGCTGCTGCTGCCAAGCACCTGGGTCAGGCTGCACCAACCCCTCAGGATGAGCACATCCTGGCACCAGGCACCACTGGGTTTAACCCCTCTCAGGAATCCTCACCCACAGAGCTCCCAACATCCCTAAAGCCCCAAAATCCAGCGCGTGGTGCTCCGGGATCGGTCCTTTGGAGGCAGGGAGAGCACGGAGCAGAGCCACAGCTGTGCCTGGCAGCCAGGCCAAAAGATACGGGGATGGCCTTGGAGAAACATCCTGTTATTGTCCCACATACCTCTGGCACAGGGAAGAGCTCCAGGATGAAAGGCTGCTCCCAGGGGAGCCAGCCCAGCTGGAGCCGCCGTATCGCCACAAACACAGGGGAGGACGGGGCTGGAGCACCTTTATCTGAGCCTCTCCAGGGTTTTTTTTTGGATAAAATGCAGCAGCACAACAGAGATCTGTCAATAACCACCCTCCCCCCCGAGGGATTCCACAGACACCCAGCAGGGTCTGCCTGCTGCTGTTCATGCTGCTCTGCACGTGCAGCTGGGCAAAGGCCACAGGCTGTGCCATGGAATATCCCTGGAATCTCCTCGGGATGGGGCACAGGCACAGTGAGGAAAAGCTGGTAGCTGAGGAGGGGAAAGGCTGAGGAATTGTTAAAGCTGGAAAAGACCTTTAGGATCATCAAGTCCAACCATCAGCCCAGCAGCATCACTTTCACCACTCGCCCCTGTCCCCAAGTGTCACAACCACACGTTTTCTGAACACTCCCAAGGATGGGGACTCCACCACTGGCCTGGGCAGCTGTGCCAGTGCTTCAAAACCTTTTTGGTGAATAAATTTCCCCCAATATCCAAACTAAACCTGCCCTGGCACAGCTTGAAGCTGTTTCCTCTTGTCCTGTCCCTTGTTCCCTGGAAGCAGAGCCTGGCCCTCACCTGAGGGGCCCTGACCCTACTGAGGGAGAGGAGAAGGGCTGGGGGCAGTGACCCCATTGAGGAGGGGAAGGGCCGAGCTGATCCCACTGTTCCTGGAGAAAGAGGCAAAGAAGGAATGGAGCAGCACAAGGTTTCCTTTCCCATGTGCCACGAGGGGAAGGCACAGGGATGCACAGGCAGCACTCACTGATGGAGAAGACATTCTCCTCCTCTTTGGTGATCCTGCAGTGCTCCAGCAGCAGAGCTCCAATGGGCTGGAAAACACAGAGAGAGAGGGTTTAACTCACAGTGTCCCCAACACGACAGGGGCTGAACCCACAGTGTTCCCCTGCAGTCTTTTAGGCAAATTTCACAGCCTGGTGCTATTTTTAAATAATTTAGTCTGACTGCACCTTGGTCTGAATTCCTTAAATCAGCCTTTTCATGCCAGTCACACCTGTAGCACTTTGCATATGTTAATTAGGTATTAATCACCTCTACTGGCTCAGATTCAGCCTGGCCTTTACCACTCTGTGATGGCAGTAGAGAACTTTCACTTGCTCAGTAAATGAAACAAAGATGAAACGTTTCCTGTGACACACAGAGTGACTCACACTGAGCTGTGAAAGGGCTGTCCTGAGGGCTGTCCTGGAGCCTTGCAAGAGGTTCAACAGTGGGAGTGAGCTGGAGCAGCTCAGGGTGAACAAAAAACCACCAGGTACTACTCAAGGATGTGGGGACAGGTGACTCTGACCAGCAGGTGACACTGGCCATGAAAAAGAGCAGCCACAGGGAATCCTTGTCTAAGTGACACAATGTGCAAGAGGTAAATCAGGCAGCAGGGAAGGGACTGAAAACCTGATTTACCTTGTATTTCAGAGAACATTTTGGGTTGGAAGGGACCTCAAAGCCCATCCCATTGCACCCCCTGCCACGGCAGGGACACCTCCCACTGTCCCAGAATGCTCCAAGCCCTGTCCAGCCTGGCCTTGGACACTGCCAGGGATCCAGGGGCAGCCACAGCTGCTCTGGGCACCTGTGCCAGGGGCCTCCCCACCCTCCCAGGGAACAATTCCTTCCCCATATCCCATCTGTCCCTGCCCTCTGGCAGTGGGAAGCCATTCCCCCTTGTCCTGTCCCTCCATCCCTTGTCCCCAGTCCCTCTCCAGCTCTTCTGGAGCCCTGCTGAGCTGATGGAAGAAGAAAGGTGGACACTCTGTCCTACCTCTGTCCCTGTACCATTTTCCCATCCCACACAATCCATGTACAGAAAAACAGGAAAGAAGGAGGAAAACAAACCCCACCCACGAGGCCCCTTCCCTACCTCAGCCTCATCTGTCCGGAAGTAGAAGAGAAAGTTCACCACGAGCTTCACCAGGCGCTTCTTCAGCACTGCAGGGACAGGAGGGGGCAGGGCAGGGCTGAGGCAGTGAGCACAGGGAGCAGAGGGAAGCCCCTGCCAGCCTTGCCAGTGCCCAGCACAGCCCTGATCCCACCAAAGCACCCCCTGCACCCACCCTGAGGCTGTGCCCCAAAACAGCTGCCTCGGGGTGACAGAGCGTCTGAGTGGCCTCAGGGTGACAGAGCGAGTGGCTCTGGGTGACAGAGTGTCTGAACAGCCTCAGGGTGACAGAGCCCCTGAACAGCTTCTCCAGCAGCTCCTGGGCAGTCAGAGCCCACAAGGGCAGCACCAACAGGGCCTCAGGCATTCCAGGTAAAGCTCCAGAAACCAGGAGCCTCTGCCTGGAGCTGTCAACACAGCTGTCATTTCTGAGGGACAAAGTCCACCAGGTCCTCAGGGAAGGAAAGGGCCAGGACAAGGGAGTGACTCCGGTGCTGGTTTGCAATGGAATTTGCTGGGAGGTTTCAGGAAAGAGCTTCTTCCCCAGATTCCCTGGTCCCCCATGGGCTCTCCCCAGCTCCAGCTCAGCCTCAGAACCTCCCTCCACTCCCAGACTGGATCCCACCACTTGTGCTCCCCATTCCCACACAGCAGCCCTCCCACTCTGCCTGTCCCCAGTCCTGCCCACCCAATACAGGCAGTCCTATCCCACTCTCTCTGCCCAGTGCTCCCAGTCCTTCCCCCCTCCTACCCTCAGTTTCCTATTCGTGATTCTCCAGTACCCACAGAGCACCCAGTCCTTCCAGTGTATCTCCCCAGTCCCTCTCCAGTAACTCCAGCTCTCATTCTGGACTTGGGGCCCCTCAAGTACCCCCAGTCCCTCCCTGGCTCTATCCCCAGTTTCCTGCTTGTGATTCTCCAGTTCCCCCAGTCTAACCATCCCAGGTCGTGCAGTTCTCCCAGTCCCTCCTTACAGTGCTCCCAGCCCGGATTCTCCAGTACCCCCAGTCCCACCAGCCCAGGTCACCCAGTTCTTTCAGCATCTGTCTCCCAGGCCCTCTCCAGTAACCCCAGTCTGGATTCTCCACTTGTGGCCCCCCAGGTACCCCCGGTCCTGTCCCACCGATCTTCCCAGTACCCCCAGTCCTGACCTGGTCTTACCCCAGTTTTCCACTCAGGCTTCTCCAGTACCCCCAGCCCCACCAGCCCAGGTCTCCCAGTTCCTCCTCACCAAGCACCCCCTGTCCTGATCCTACCCCCAATTTCCCAGCCCAGTACCTCCAGAGTGACCAGTTCTCCCAGTGTCTCTTCTCCAGTCCCTCTCCTCTAACGCCAGTCCTGATTTTGCAGTCGGGGCACCCGAGGCACCTCTGATCCTCGTCCACCTTCACCTGCTTTCTCCACACTCCCCTTCAATCTTGCTCTCCCTCCATCTGCTTCTCCCAACACTCCCAATTCTCCCAGTCCTGACTTGGTCCTAGCTCCAGTTTCCCAGTCTTGATTCCTTAGTATCTCCAGTCCTACTACCCCAGTTCTCCCAGTCCCTCCTCGCCCGGTACTCCCACTTTCCCAGCCCGGATTCTCCAGGACCCCCAGTCCTCCCAGCCAGGTCACGCACTTCTCCCACTCTCTCTTCAGTAACCCCAGTCCTGACTCTCCACTCAGGCCCCTCCAGCACCCCCGGCCCTGCCTTGGCCCTACCCCCATAACCCCAGCCCTCATTCCCCACTGGGGGCCCCTCAGGCCCCGCCACTCCCGCCCCACCCAGACTGCCCCTCACCGCTGCCCTTCTTGGGGACCCTCATGCGGATCTCGGCCGCTTTCTCGGCGGGCTGGCGGGCCAGGGACAGCAGCTCCCGCTCGTTGTAGCGCATGGCGGGCCCGCCCCGGCCCATGGCCCCGCCCGGCCCCGCCGCCAACGCCGGAAGCGCTCGCGCCCGGGACCCGGAACCGCTCGAGGGGCGGCGGGAGCGCGCATGCGCGGGGGCTGAGCGGGCGGGAGCGCGCATGCGCGAGGAGCTGAGCGGGCGGGAGCGCGCATGCGCGTGGGGGCTTGGGCGGGGGGAGCGCGCATGCGCCGCGGGGGGAAGCGGGGCCGCGCGCAGGTACGGAGCGGGGGGGAGGGGGAGTTGTGAGGGGCTGAGGGAGGTCTGAGGGGAAAAGGGGGTCCTGAGTGGGGGGCGGGACAGGGCAGGACTGGGGGAACCGCGTGAGGAGGGACTGGGAGAACTGGGCGATCTGGGGTGGGGGTGTCTGAGGGAACTGGAGGATCACGAGTGGGAAACTGGGGGTAGGACCTGAGCGGGACTGGGAGTACTGGGAGGGTTGGTGGGGCAGCACCGGGGGTACCTGGGGGGCCGACTGCAGAATCAGAACTGGAGTTACTGGCGTACAAGGCTGGAGCGGGACTGGAACAGCTGGGTGAGGAGGGTCTGGGGGAACTGGGTGACCTGAGGATACTGGAGAATCCAGGCTGGGAAACTGGGGGTAGTACTGGGAGTACTGGAAGGTTTGGCAGGGAGGACAGAACCGGGGGTACCTGGGGGGTCCTGACTGCAGAATCAGGACTGGAGTTGCCGGGGGACAAGGCTGGACAGGGACTGGGGGCTCTGGAGAATCCGAGCTGGAAAACTGGAAGTTGGATCAGGGCAGGTCTGGGGGTACTGGGTGAGGAGGGACTGGGAGAACTGGGCGACCTTGGGGGGTGGGGCTGGGGGAACTGGAGAATCATGAATGGGAAACTGGGGGTAGGACTAGCTCAGGACTGGGAGTACTGGGAGGATCAGGGGTACCCGCTGGGTTTTGACTGGAGAATCAGGGCTGGAGTTACTGGGGGATGTGGCTGGAGAGGGACTAGGGGAGAGACTGGGGGAGCTGGGTGCTCTGTGGGGAAGGATTGGGGGTTCCTCAGAGGTCTTCCTGGTGTTGAGGCTCTGTGTGGGGAGATGCTGGGGGGCTCTGACCTTGCTGAGGGTGGGGAGCACTCTGGGACCTCACCTGGGGCTTGGGGACACTGCTCAGAACCCCTGCCCTTGCTGGGGGGCTTGGGGGGCTCTGACCCTCCCAGGGGGTTGGGGCTGGTGGGGTGGGCCTGGGGCGTTGGGGGTGTCAGGGTGGGAGGGGAGCACCAGACCTGGGTGGTGGAGAGGGGGGAGTTCCTGGGGCTCATTGTGCCTCAGGTGAGGTGGGGAGGCTCTTTTTGGGGAAGCCTCTGGTGGAGCTGCTCGGCCTTGCTGGGGCGCAGCTGGGCTTGGGAATGGCTGAGGAGACGGGAAGGGCTCCGGGAGGTTTTTCTGGATCATTTTACTCCAGTCTCCTGAGTTGGTCGTACCAGACCTGCTCCATGTGGGACCGTGTGCCATGGGCGTGTCTGGGGTGTCATCCCATGTCCTCACTGATGGAGCTGAGCACTCTGTGACCTCTGGTTCAGTCATCACTCCCACTGCTTCTCCCTTTCCCAGACTCTTCCTTTCTCCAGGAGGAGCTGAAGGCCACAATTCACCACCATGGATTTCCAGCACCGCCCTGGGGGGAAGACAGGCAGCGGGGGCGTCGCCTCCGCCTCCGAGAGCAACCGGGACCGGCGGGAGCGGCTGCGGCAGCTCGCCCTCGAGACCATCGACATCAACAAGGTGGGGACAGCATGGGGCCCTCCCAGAGCCCTGGGGGGAAGAGTGGAGAGTCGGATCCATGGCATCATGGAATGGCTTGGATTGAAAGGAATGTTAAAGCTCATCCAAGGACACCTTCCTCTGTCCCAGGGTGTTCCAGGCCCTGTCCAGCCTGGCCTTGCGCACTTCCAGGGATCCAGGAGCAGCCACAGCTGCTCTGGGCACCTGTGCCAGGGCCTGACCACCCTCACAGGGAGGAATTTCTTCTCAGTAACCTATCTAACCCTACTCATGGTCTATTTGAGGCCATCCTCTTTGTCCTGTCCCTCCAGGCCCTTTTCCAAAGTCCCTCTCCAGCTCTTTTGGAGCCCCTTTAGGCTCCATGGTCACCCCAGAGACTTTTCACCTCCAGGCTGAGGTGTGGATTGTGTTTAAATACTTCTGTTTCTGGGAATGTGGGGGTCAAATAAGAAATATTTGGGACACAGTGACAGGGAGGTGCCAGCATTTATGTCTCCATCAATTCTCAGTCTCCTCAGGGCTGGTTTGTGTTGTGCTGTTTCCTGCTGCAGCTGGGAATTCTGTCACCAGTGCACATGGCTGCTCTTGGTTCTCTCTGTTTCCTCCTCAAAGTTTTCTTGTGCTGTTGATTTAAATTCGGAACTCCCTTATAGAATCCTCGGATATACTAAATTGGAAAGGACCCACAGGGACCATCCAGTCCAGCCCCTGGCCCTGCACAGACACCCCAGCAATCCCACCCTGTGCATCCCTGGCAGTGTTGTCCAAACGCTCCTGGAGCTCTGGCAGCCTTGGGGCCAGGACCATTCCCTGGGGAGCCTGGGCAGTGCCCCAGCAGCCTCTGGGGGAAGGAACCAGCTCTTCCAGTGCAGGAACCCTCCCCAGTATTTTGGTTATTCTGTTGCTTTGCCATGGATTTTGCTCATAACTTGTCAATCATTCTTTTCCCAGGACCCCTATTTTATGAAAAATCACCTGGGCTCCTATGAGTGCAAGCTTTGTCTGACGCTCCACAACAATGAGGTGAGGGGAACACCTGTCTGTCCTGATCCCAACAGCAAGAATTTGGGAATAACAGGAGCTTCAGAACCTGGGCAGTGACTGCTGAGACATGAGGGGTGGTTAAACTTGACAGTGTGTGACAGCTCAGCAGCTGAGAGCAATCTGCTCTTTTGGAGTGAGATTCCTCTGTGCAGAGGATTAAAACACCCTTGTCGGAGAATACAATCTCTCTGTGACTGGAGTCTTTCAGTCCTGGCTGGATTTAACTTTCTTATGGTTTTTATTTCAGGGGAGTTACTTAGCACACACCCAGGGGAAGAAGCATCAGACCAATTTGTAAGTCATCCTCTACCATATCTTTATTCTCCATTACTGAACACTTTAATATTATGATGGTGGGAATCTGTAATCCTTTAACTCCTTTGCACAGCAGCACACTGTGCTTGAGTGTTCCTTTACTGTGGTTCCTCATGAGCAACCTCCAGGAGGTACAGCCTGGATCTGCTCCAAAAATGCTGCTGAAAATCTCCATTTCAAGCTAAAGTTCAAATCCAGTTGTGGAATTTCTGAAGGAAGAGGGAGAAAGAGTTTTAAAAGCAAATTATCTGAGTCTAGTTAAAAGGAACTCTGCCTGCCAGAGGTCAAGGAGTGTTTGGACAATGCTCTGAGGCACAGGGTGGGAGTGTTGGGGTGTCTGTGCAGGGCCAGGGCTTGGATTTGGTGGTCCTTGTGGATCCTTCCAACTCAGGAGATTCCAGAATTCTGTGATGTGGATTTGTCCATACAGGTTGGGGGAATTTTTCAAGCTTTAAGGAATCCAGTTTGCTTTGCTTTAGCTGTGGGTTTGGTTTTTTTTTTCATTTTGATTTCAAGAATTAAACTCTTCTCAAATCCATTTGTGGAGTCAGGCCCCAAGGTCATCGTGGGGGTGAATCAGATGATTGAGTGACAGCCTTTAGCCAGAGGAAGGATGGATACAACTGGGGAAGGGAAATAGGATTTCCTGGCGTGATTTCTGTGAAACTCTGTGCTAAGGAATTCAAACTGCTCATGGGTATCCTTTAGAAACAAGTGCAGGTAACTCTTAAATTCTCAAAACCCAGGGCCCGTCGAGCTGCCAAGGAAGCCAAGGAAGCCCCTGCCCAGCCTGCCCCAGAGAAGGTCAAAGTGGAAGTGAAGAAATTTGTGAAAATTGGGCGCCCAGGCTACAAAGGTGAGTCAGGGGTGCCCTGATGGGCAGTGCCTGCAGGGCCTGCTGCCGTGTGAATTATTCATTAGCCTTTTCTCCCCATGAATAAGATATGGGCTGTCTCCTGGAGTCCTTTTATTGTTTAAATTGCTCATGGAACATCTCTTTATTGCTGACAGCCACTTTAATAATAGATGGGTGTGTCTCAGGCTGCCAGGGAGATGATGGCATTTCATCTCCCCCTTCTCTTGTGCTGCAGCATCTTTCATTAATGTTGTAAATCACTCTCTCCGTGCAGAGCTCATGTTTTTGTTCTGAAATCCCATCATTTTGGCCTTCAGTACAAAATTTGGCTTTTTAATCTCACCAGTCCCACAGCACCTGAACTTCAGTAGAGGAGAATCATGGGAAAATTCAGTTTGGAAAATACCTTTAAAATCATCGAGTCAAACAGTAACCTTAACATTGTCAAGGCCACCATTAAACCATGTCCCCAAGTGCCACATCCACATGTGCTTTGGACACTTCCAGGGCTGGTGATTCCTGGACATTCCGATGCTTTACAACCCTTTCAGTGAAGGAATTTCCCCAGTGTCCAATCTAAACCTTCCTTGGCACAGCTTGAGGCCATTTCCTCTCCTGTCCCTGGGAGACAGAGCCCAACCCACCCTGGCTGTCCCCTCCTGTCAGGAGTTGTGCAGAGCCACAAGGTCCCCCCTGAGCCTCCTTTTCTCCAGGCTGAGCCCTTTCCCAGCTCCATCAGCCTCTCCTGGGGCTCCAGTCCCTTCCCCAGCTCTGTTCCCTTCCCTGGACACACTCCAGCCCCTCAGTCTTTTTGTTCTGAGGTCCCAAACCTGCCCACAGCAGTGACACAGAATCTCAGAATGGTTTGGGTGGGAAGGGACCTTAAATCCCATCCCATCCACCCCCTGCTGTGGCAGGGACACCTTCCACTGTCCCAGGCTGCTCCAAGCCCTGTCCAGCCTGGCCTAGGACACTGCCAGGGATCCAGGGGCAGCCACAGCTGCTCTGGGCACCTGTGCCAGGGCCTGCCCACCCTCACAGAAGTAGCTTTGGTTAAAGACAATGTGACATTTTGTTTAATAAATGGGAGAAAAATCTAACATGTTGTTGTTGGAAGCTTTGTGTGTTTCTCAGGGCAGAATAATGCTGCTCTCACCCTGCTAGGGGGTATTCTCAGCTTTCTTATATTTTTTTGCAGTGACCAAACAGAGAGACCCAGAAACTGGCCAGCAGAGCCTTCTCTTCCAGGTGAGTGCTGGGTTAAAACTCTCTTTGTCGGGGTTTTCCAGATAAAACTGCTGCTAAATGAGCAGTTCTTTGTAGGATCCATGAAATAAATAATAATAAAGAGACCTTACCTTCATAGTTTTTGCAGCTGATGGTGTTGAGCAAATCCCTGGGCTCAGTTGTCAGGCTTATGTAGTGGGAGAGGAAAATGTAGTGTGGGGTGGACTGAGATGGTCACAGAATCACAGGATAGTTTGGGCTGGAAGGGACCTTAAAAATAATCTGTTTCCAGCCCCTGTAATGGGCAGGGACACCTTCCATGAGACCTGGTTACTCCAGCCTGGCCTTGGACACTGCCAGGGATCCAGGGGCAGCCACAGCTGCTCTGGGCACCTGTGCCAGGGCCTGCCCACCCTCACAGGGAACAATTCCTTCCCAATATCTCTCCTAAATGTCACCTCTTTCAGTTTGGGGTCTTTAAGGTCCTTCCCAACCCAAACCATTCCAGGATTCTCAGCCGTTTCCTCCCGTGTTTGTTTCATTTGTGCTGGGAACTGCTCTGGATGTGCTCCACACTGAGGAATGTGTTTGGAGCAGAGGTGGGAGTGCAGAGGGGGGGTTGTTAATGCTGCCCTGCCCCCCCAGATCGATTACCCTGAGATAGCTGAGAGCATCATGCCCCGGCACCGCTTCATGTCGGCCTACGAGCAGCGCATCGAGCCCCCGGACCGGCGCTGGCAGTACCTGCTGATGGCAGCAGAGCCCTACGAGACCATCGCCTTCAAGGTGAGACCTGGGAGTGAAAACCTGGGAGAGAAAACCTGGGAGGGTTCCCTTCCTGCATTTTCCAGGCCAAGGGAGGGGATTGTCCCACTCTGCTCTGTGCTGGGGCGGCCTCACTGTGACTGTTGTGTGTGGTCACTGTGATGTAGGAAAGATACTGAGCCATTAGTGAGTGTCCAAAGGAGGGCAAGGAGGATGAGGAAGGGTCTGAGGAGGAGCTGAGGGCACTTGGCTTGTTCAGCTGGAGCAGAGGAGACTGAGGGGAGACTCCTCGGGGGCTGCAGCTCCTCCCGAGGGGAGCAGGAGGGGCAGGGGCTGAGCTGTGCTCTGGGACAGGAGCCCAGGGAAGGGCTGGAGCTGTGTCAGGGCTTGGGATGGATCTCAGGGAAAGGTTCTTCCCGCAGAGGCTGCTGGGGCACTGCCCAGGCTCCCCAGGGAATGGTCCTGGCCCCAAGGCTGCCAGAGCTCCAGGAGCGTTTGGACAATGCTCTCATTGGGATTGTTGGGGTGTGTGTGCAGGGCCAGGGCTGGACTCTGATCCTTGGGGGTCCCTTCCAACTCAGGATATTCTGGGATTAATTCCCAGTGAACCTTCTGATGTCTGTTCTAACCATCGAGGGTTGATGGAATGGGAAGGGAGGTCAGGAAGATGTAGCTGGAAGTCATTAAACCCCACTGAGGTTAGGTGGAGGACTCTGGCATGAAAACCAGACTGTGCTGAGCTCTGGGGAGCTGTGAATTCCCAGTGTCTGGCACAGACAGGAGCCTCCTGGGCTCTGCTCCTCAGCCTCTGTGCAGATGTTCAGGGAGGGATTTTTGCTGCTTGTCCTTGACCGATAGAGAAGTAACTTAATTCTTTCCTGCCCCCACCTCTGTCTAATAACAACCCAGCAAGGCCTGGAATAACTGTGCTTATCTCACAGGCTCTGGGGCTGAAAAGGCCCTTTGAGCTAATCTGGTGCTGCTAAGAATAGCTCTGTGTTCTCTTTTGGTGCAGGTGCCAAGCAGAGAAATTGATAAAGCAGAGGGAAAGTTTTGGACTCACTGGAACAGAGAAACCAAACAGGTAACTGAGGTTTTGTATTGTCTATCCTAAGAGTTAATGGGAACAGAGCAACTTGAGACAGTGACATCAGTTCTGTCCTGCTGCCTCTGATGTTCAAATGTTCATTCCCTCAATGGACCTGTGCACTGAGAGCTCCTGACAGAGATCCTCCTGTGTGGGATCTTTGTGAGGATTACATTTCTAGCAGCAGCAGCAGGATGTGGCATAAATATCCAGAGAACAGGAGGCTCAGGGGGGACCTTCTTGCTCCTACAACTCCCTGACAGGAGGGTGCAGCCAGGTGGGGGTCAGGCTCTTCTTCCAGAGAACAGGAGAAAGAACCAGAGGAAATGGCCTCAAGATGTGCCAGGGGGCGTTTAGGTTGGATATTGGGAAAATTTCTTCATGGAAAGGGTTGTGAAGCATTGGGACAGGCTGTTCAGGACAATGGTGGAGTTGCTGCCCATGGAAGTATTCAAACAACACGTGGCTGTGGCACTTGGGGACATGGTTTGGTGGTGGCCATGGTGGTGCTGCTGGGCTGATGGTGGACTTGATCTTAGAGGGCTTTTCCCACCTTAACGATTCCTTGGTGAATGTGCAGCACCATGTGCTCTGCATGGCTCCGTGCCTCGTGTTCCCTGCACACACCTGGCTGTGTGAGCCTGGGGCTGGGGGAGCTCCCCTGTGTCCTGTGAGAGCAGGGGACAGTGCCTGGGAGGGTCCCCTGTCCTCACAGGGACCTCAAGTGCTCAGAGTCCATCAGGTATTTGAATTTTGGGCCAGACTGGCACCAGTCACAGATGCTGCCAGGGCAGTCTGAGGGGAACAGGAGAGGCTCTGGGGCAGAGAGCAGCTCTTGTGCGCTGGCACAGCTGTCACCAGGGTGCTGGGCACTGCCCAGGCTCCCCAGGGAATGGTCCTGGCCCCAAGGCTGCCAGAGCTCCAGGAGTGTTTGGACAACGCTGCCAGGGATGCACAGGGTGGGATTGTTGGGGTGTGTGTGCAGGGCCAGGGGTTGGGTTTGATCCCTGTGGGTCCCTTGCAGCTCACGATACTCCAGGATTCTTTGATTCTTTGATTAATTGTTTCCTTCTGTGTGCTTTCCTCCTTTCCCCAGTTCTTCCTTCAATTCCACTTCAAGATGGAGAAGCCCCCGGCCCCCCCGAACCTCCCCCCGGGGCCCCCGACAGTGAAGCGGCCGCCGCCCCCTCCCCTGATGAACGGGCTGCCCCCGCGGCCCCCCCTGCCCGACTCCATGCCACCCCCTCCCCCTGGGGGCATGGCCCTGCCCCCCATGCCCCCCTCCGGGCCGGTGCCACCCCCACCAGTGCCACCCCAGCTGCCCCCAGCGCCCGGGGTGCCCCCCCCTGCTCCCCTGCCCCCTATGATGCGGCCACCACTCCCCACGGAGGGGCCAGGCACCATCCCCCCTCCCCCTCCCTCCAACTGAAGCCCCGCCTGGACTCCATCCTGTGGGATTCGTGTCTTTTTAACTGCAGCTCACCCCCGATTCAGGGAACAGGTCCTTTTTGTATGTCTGGAAATGTAACTGAATTCTGTAGGTTCATTAAAAGGTTTTCAATTTTCCTTTCCCTCTGGTTTCCTGTGCTGCCGTGGGTTCACTTCCTTCACCCCTTAGATACAGGAAACGTTCCCAGGCTGGTTATATTTTGGAAATTCTCCAAAGAGGAGGCAAAAGATTGGGAATCTCAAGGCACCACCATCCTTTGTAGAAATCTCCATCAGCTGTCTTGGCCTGAGGTCTCACCCCCTCAGCCTGCCTGATGAGTATCCCATTAATTACCACCCATTAATCAGTTTTTATTCAACCAAAGCCCTTCATCACTGTTCATTCACTGAGGGGGGACATGGAAAAGCTCCTGTTATTGATATTAACTCTCACTTTGTTATTATAATTCATGAAGTGTCTGGACCATGGTGTAGCACCTGCTGTCACATGATTTTATTGTGTGTCCTCCTCCCACTGAAAGCTCTGTTTGGGCAAGCTTTTAGTTCTCTGTGGGTTTATTTATACAAAATGTTTCCTTCCAACAATCACTTGGTTCTCATAAAAAAGCAACAGCAGTTCTGACATTTCCCAGGCCGTTCCCAGGTTCCTGTTCCTGATCTGGGGGGTCAGTGGGAGGCTCTGGGGGACTCAGGGGATGAGGGCATGGCTGGAGCTGGGGTTCCTGACCAGTCCTGGTTGATTGAGGGGCCATGAGGGCCCTGCAGCTGCACCTCCTTGATGGGGGAAGCAAAGTCTTCATCTCTGCTGCTGGGCTGAGAGGGTCACACTCACTCATAGAATCCCAGACTGGTTGGGTTGGAAGGGACCTTAAAGCTCATCCCATTCCACCCCCTGCCATGGCAGCATCCATCCCCTGTCCCAGGCTGCTCCAAGCCCTGTCCAGCCTGGCCTGGGACACTGCCAGGGATCCAGGGGCAGCCACAGCTGCTCTGGGCACCTGTGCCAGGGCCTGCCCACCCTCCCAGGGAACAATTCCTTCCCAATATCCCATCTAACCCTACTCTTGGTCTATTTGAAGCCATTCCCTCTGTCCTGTCCCTCCAGCCCTTGTCCCCAGTCCCTCTCCAGCTCTCCTGGAGCCCTTCAGGCCCTGCCAGGGGCTCTGAGCTCTCCCTGGAGCCTTCTCTTCTCCAGCTGAACACCCCCAGCTCTCCCTGCCTGGCCCCAGAGCAGAGGGGCTCCAGCCCTCAGAGCATCTCCGTGGCCTTTGTCAGCTCCTGTAGAAGTGACCTCAGACTCCAGCAGCCCTCACTGTGGTGTGTGTGTCCTGCTCCAGTTTGGATGCTCCATCTCATTCCGATGATCCCGAGCTCCAGACTGCAGGTACTCGGAAAGCCTGGGGGGGGGTCTGGAACTTTTTTGTCTGGAACTTTCTTCCCTGCCAAGAAAAGGAGATCCCTTGGGTGGAGGGCAGGTTTCCAAGGTGGATTAGGCAAGTGGCATTGGCAATTCCAGCGAGTGTTGGCATCTCATAGAGGGAAAAGTCCTTACAATATATGTGTGAGAGACTTTCTAAGGGAAGTATTGAGTGTTCAGAGTCCTCAGGCTCCTGCTGCCCACTGTGATTGTCATTCCCAGGTGAAACCCCTCTGAGCAGGGTGTGAGGGGAAGGTTTTCCATACATTTACTTATTTCAGCCCATGATCTGCCCCTGTCGCCCTCCTCCTGCTCTGGCTTGTTCTCCCCTCCTGGTGTTTCACTGCTGATGGGGTTGTACGTGCCAGTCCCCATGAAAATCCCATTCCACACCCTCATCCTCCTTTAGAAAACATCCAAAGTCAAGGCCGCGTGTCCCTACGAGCGAGCGCAACAGCTTCGATCTTTGCACGTTTCCAAAACGAGCTGCAGACCCAAAAATAGAACAACAAAAGTTTCTTTGCCACCTCCCTCGCTCCTCGGCAGCGCGACAGCCCCGGGGCTGCTCAGGGGAGGTTGCTGTGCCTCGGTCACTCAAGGCCAGCCGTGGTTAAAAGGGAGACGCCGTCCTCCCTCCTCCTGCCGAGGGCTGGGGATGCTGAGCTGCTCCCAGGGAAGAGCTGAGGTGGGACCATGAGCGCTGCTCTCAGGGGGCTCTGGCTGTGCCTGCTGCTGCTGCTCCCCTCGGCAGCACTGCCCAGGAAAGGGGACAGCAATTCCCTGCCCCACCAGCCCCAGCTGAGCCTGCTGGGCGAGCCGGCGCTGGAAGCGGAGGGGAGAAGGGTGGAAAATGCAAGTTTAGAGGAGAGAGCCAGGGCCAGGAGGGCAGCTGCCACTCGCCCCTTCTTCAAGGCTGACCCGGAGGCCAAATGCCTGCAGGGAATGGCTGAGGAGGGGGGCCCGGGCTGGGCCCACTCCAGCCTGCAGCCCTGGCCCCTCGGGGGGCTGGAGGGGCCCGTGTGCAGGGTGAGGATGGAGCAGGACGGGGCCACCCCGAGGCACCTGGAGGTGGTGGGAGTGCTCAGCCACTACGAGAGCAGCTTCATCAAACTGCTGAGGCGGCGCCGCAGCTGGGACGGGACCTTCCCGGGCACCTTCGGGCTGTGCCGGCCCGGGGAGGCGGGGGCTGCTCGCCATCCCCTGCAGAGGATCCACGAGCATGTGCTGGAGCCGGGGCTGGAGAGATTCCTCGTCCTGCACCTGGAGGAAGGTTGGTGGCAGAGCCCTGCAGGCTCCGAGGTGGAGCAGGGAGGGGAGGGCACAGGGCTTGGGGTGGTGGTGCTGTTTGCTGGCCCTAAATCGGGGATTTAAATGCAGAATTAAATTTGGGGGGGTTGGGTTCCCTCTGAAATCAGTGAAGTGATGGAGTGAAATATTTCTGGGATCATTTTTAAGGTGATTTAGCAGTGAGGATGGGAGTGTGCAGCCAGGCACCTGTCCCTGCTTCGGACCAGCTCCCACGTTCCACATTCCAGGAGCATTTGGACAACGCTCCCAGGGATGCACAGGGTGGAATTGTTGGGGTGTGTGTGCAGGGCCAGGGTTTGGGCTCCATGATCCTTGGGGGTCCCTTCCAGCTCCAGACACTCTGTGATTCCTGGTGGCTTCTGCTCCGCTCTCATGATTATGAGTGTTTCTCACTTTCTATGTTAACACCACGGGTTTGGATCCCATCCCAGCTCTGGGAAGAGGAGAGGGTCAGACGTCGCTGCTCCCGCAGTGCCGTGAGCCCTGCACCTGCTGATCTCCCACTCTGGGGGCTGTGGAGCAGCCCAGGGCCTTGGCTGCTCCTGTAGCTTCAGCCCTATTGGAGAACCTCAGCACACATTCCCCTGTCCCATCCCAGGGGTGATCCCAGCGCTGGAGATTTTTAATCCATACCCTCACTTTTAATCCATAACAAGAGAGTCATGATTGTTTCCTTCTTCCTGAAATCTTCCTCCCCTCCTGGGATGTGGATTTTCAGCTGAACCCGCTGGTGCCGGTCAGTGGGGAAGTCGCTCCTCCCCAGGCAGTGGCCACGATGTCCCCGAGCCCCTGGAGAGCAGATTTCCATGAGATCGGCCCATGGGAATTTGGCAGCGCTGCTCTGGGGGAGGCAGCACCCTGCTCGCAGAGTGCAGGGTTTGTCCTGCTGTCCATCTCCCTGGAGCCGGGGACGGGATTTGCCGTGTCCCTCCACCCTGTCAGCTCCTGCCCCAGGTGTCCGGTCCCTGCATGGGGACAGCGCTTGGCCTGAAGCCCCTTCCTAGCCCCCCCAGGGAGCCCCGCGGGGCATTCACGGCCGTGTCTCCCCCGTTGCAGTGCAGTGGGAAGCGCAGGCCAAGCTGCGGTTCCAGCTGGTTTTCCAGGAGGAGGTGGGCCGGGCGCTGGGAGAGCTGCAGGCGGCCGTGATGCTCTTCTACCTGGGCCGCCGGGAGGGCCGGGGCTCCGAGCGCCCGCAGGAGCTGCTGGTCACCGGCGCGGGGCTGGCGCGGGACCAGGTGGGACCGGGGGGCCGGGCCTGGGGGGGACCGGGGTGGGTGGGAAGGGGTGTCCCGGCCCTGCTGCTCAGCCCCTTCGTCATTCCCTCCCAGCCCCTTTGTCATTCCCTCCCAGTCCCTTTGTCATTCCCTCCCAGTCCTTTTGTCATTCCCTCCCAGTCCCTTTGCCATCCCCTCCCAGCCTCTTTGCCACCCTATGCAGCTCCTTTGCTCCTCACAGTCCGTTTGCTCTTCCCAGTCCCTTTGCCATCCCCTCCTAGCACCTCCGCCCCATCTCTCGCTCCCGCCGTGCCTGAAGATGGAGCTCTTACCCTGTCCCCAGCCCCGGCAGGGCCAGAGAGCTGTCTGGGGTACCCAGCCCGGTCTGGGGGTCCCGCTCCCCCGCCTACCCACCCGGGGGTTCTTTGGGTTCCCTGCACCCTGCGGCCCCCGGAGCAGCTCTGGGGCTGGGGGCGATGCTCCCAGCGGTCGCCACCCTGCGTGCCGCTGCTCCCTGGGCCACCGCGCTGGGTGACCCTGAGCCCGCAGGGACCGCAGCGGGGGCTCACGTGAGTGTGACCCCGAGCTGTCTCACCCGCGCCCTCGGGGCTTCTGTGTCTCTGTCTCGGTGCAGAGGCTCTGCCTCTCCAGGGACACGCAGTACCTGGTCCTGGCAGCCGCCGCAGCCTCGGTCACTCGCAGCGCGGAGCAGCTCCGCTTCTCGGCTTCCCTGGCCATCCACGGCGGCGTGGGAGGTAGGGACGGGGGGACACCCTGGGGACATCCCTGCCCTCGTGTCCGCCCTGGGGCGTTTGGGAGCCTCTCAGGCCCACGAGGGGCGGTGGGGACATGCAGGAGAGCCCAGAGCACCGTCCTCACTTCTCGTCGCCCCAGCAGGTGTCCCTCTGCCACGCACGGAGGTGCAGCAGCTCCTTTTCGGCTCCGATGACAAATGTTTCACCCGGATGACCCCGGTGCTGCTGCTGCTGGCCAAGTCACGGCGGCAGGAGGAGGAAGAGGAGGCTTTGGCCCCATCCTCCTACCTCTCTGCTGAGGGGGTGCTGGATACAGCTCCATACCCACAGCTCAGGTCCGTGGCACGGGAAAACCCAGGGGCTGGGAGAGGAGGTGGGACAGGGGCTGCCCCAGCTGTGGGACCATGGATGGCTGTGTGGCACGGTCTGGTGGAACTCTCGGGGTGCACGGGGGCCCCCGTGACCCTCCCTGTGTTGTCCTTGCAGCCCACCCCAGGCCGGGACCGAGGAGCTGCCGACCCCCACTGCCCCGAGCCATGCCAACACTTCGTCCCCTGTGCCCGGTGGCAGCGCCCAGTTCCTGGCCACCCTGACCCGCTTCATCCGGCAGCTCCTGAGCTCCTCCAGCGAGCCGCCCCCCCAGCCCAGCGCCCACCACTGGCTGGACTTCCAGGTGATGGAGACCCTCCCTCACCAGCTGCTCAACCTGTCGGAGGAGGCGGCGCTGGAGCGGCTGGTGCAGTCGGAGGAGCCCTCGGTGCTGCTGTTCCCCCAGGACAGCGGGGCCGTGCTGGAGCAGCACCTGGGGGACTGGCAGCCGGAGGGCACCGTGCTGCAGCTGCTGCTGGGCAAACTGCAGGGGCTCATCCAGGAGCTCAGGGACATCCCGGCTTTCCAAGCCAACGCGGCGCTTTTCCAGCACCTCCTGACCTTCTGCTACTATCCTGCAGAGCCGGGGCAGGCCGAGGCGGCCGAGGAGGTGCCAGGCTCGCGGAAGCTGCGCACGCTGCTGCTGCTGAAGGCGCTGCAGTCGGTGCGGGCTCGCTGGCAGGAGCGCAGGAAGGTGCAGCGGCAGAACCGCAGCGCTCGGCACCAGGCGCACTGCCGGCTGCAGGAGCTCACCATCGACCTGCACGATCGCCACTTCATCGTCATGCCCACCGTGTACGCGGCCAACAACTGCGAGGGGCCCTGCCGCCTGCCGCTGTCCACGCGCGTCCCCAGCTACTTCTCGCACACGGTGCTGCTGCTGGGCATGCAGGAGCGCGGCTCGCCGCTGCGCAGGGCTCCCTGCTGCGTGCCCGTGCGCTACTCGGACCAGCTCATCATCAGCCTCTCCTCGGACGGGCTGGAGGTCCGCAAGTTCCCCAACATGGTGGCGGAGGAGTGCGGCTGCCGGTGAGGCTCCCGCTCGCCCCGGCCCGGCCCCTCTCCCGGGTTTGCCCTCCCGGCTCGGGAGCCGGTGCTTCTCGCCGAAACGGGAGCTCCCGTGCGTGCTTTCCCCACGGTTTGGCTCGTTAGCGTCGCTCTGGTTCTGCGTTCATCCACGCCTGTCCCTGGGGGCTGCTCCGCGTTCCATTGGGGGTGTCCCTGCTCTCGATGCTGAGGATGCCCGAGGTGCCCGCGGGCTCTGATGGTGGGGCCGTGGGGAGAGGGCAAAGCTTGGCAGATCCAGGCAGGACTGTTCTTACTTATCCCCTCACTCTCTGCTCCTGTAGCGGCTGGGAAGGGCAGGTGTTGCTTCCTCCAAGCCTTGCAGCATCCTCTAGCCATTTCCCAGCCCGCGGCCCATCATGGGACCCCTCTGGCCACACAGCAGAGCGAGAGGCCAAATCCCCTCGCAGAGACCGACCTTGTCCTGGGGACACGTCCCTGTGTGAGCAGGGCTGTGAGGAGCCGCTGGCCGTGGCTTGGGGCACCAGGCCAGGTCACATCTGCGTCACCCCGCGCTGACCCCGCTGCCGGGCCGAGGGGAGGGAGGGAGGGAGCGATCCCCTTTCACCTCCCGGGCTGCGCACACCATTAATGGGAGCGGGAGCGAACGGCTGCCAGAGCACCTGCTCCGTGTCCCAGCGGCGTCAGCACGGGCCCGCCTGGCCAGGATCATCTTCCAGCTGAGCCCAGCCGTCAGCCAGGGCTCCAAACCCTCGGGGAGCAGCTCCTGGGTTTGTCCTGGCTACATCTCCTTGGGCTTTGAAGTGTCCCCACGGGGCTGGTGGAGGCACGGCTGGCCACCAATCCCATTTCACAGCCCTGCAGGATTATCCCTGAGCCCCTCGGCTTCGGGGGGCACAGAAAACACACATGAAACCAGGGACCAAAAGCATAAGCAGGGACCAAACACATAAGCAGGGACAAAACACATAACCAGGGACAAGGACTTTTCTCATTTTTCCTTTTTTCTTTTTTCTTTTTTTTTTTAAACATCCAGTTTTACCTTATTAAAAATGAAAATAGTTTCTTTTAACCACTGTTGATTTAGCAAATACTGAAACCTGCCGTGGGTCGGGGCTGTGAACGTCTCTGGCTGTGTGATACTGCACTTGTGTTTCCTTCCTAAAAACGACTCGGAGAAGGCAAGGCCTGCAGGGATCCCCCAGGGAAGGGCTCCAGCCCTGCTCTGTTACCATCACAATTTGTGCCACCCCACAGCGATGGCACTGGGGTTGCTGAGATTGGGGGTTCTGCCCCTGATGTCCCTCTGAGGACAGCTGCAGCTTGGTTCCATAACCCAGAATATTCTTCTCTCTTGATTTGCTTTCAATAAAACCATTAACCCAAGAGCTGCACAGTGTGGACACAGCTCTGTTCACTGGGAGCCCTGTGCTGCCCTGGGACCAGGAGTGGAGATGAAATGCAGAGGGATTTTGGGTGGGGATGGAGAGGCCCAAAGAGAAGCTCCTTCCATGAGTCCTTTCAGGTCGCCTTTGTGCATCTGATCCAGGGGGCCCCAAAGTTCCCGGGGAGGCTCGTGCCAGGCTCCTGGGCTGCTCTGCTGCTGCTCAGGGGTCCTGGGGTGCTGCCCGTGCCCGGGGGTGTCTCTGGAGAGCGGGCAGGGGTGGGGGTCCCTTGCTGGGGACGGTGTGGGATTGGATCCCCTGGATCCCCCTGGCCCCCGGGATCCAGCGCCACGGAGCCCCCGCCCGGCCCGGCCTCAGTCGCGCCTCTTGCCCTCCCTGGCCCGGCCGTCCCTGCCCGGCGCCGGCTCCCAGGGCTTCCTGCCCTTCTGCTGCTTCCAGTCCCGCCTCGGGCTCTCCCGGCCGCCGTCGGCCCTGCCGGGACGGCCCTTCCACCCCTCCTTTCTGGACTCATCCCGCTCCCGCCGTCTCTCCTTCCTCTCCTTCCTCTCCCGGTCCCGCTTCTTCTGGGGCTGCTGCTCTGGTTCCCTGGGGGCCCTGGGGGCTCTGCCAGGTTTGTCCCCCGGTGTCCTGTCCTTGGCTCGTGCCTCCCTCCGGCTGCTCCGCTCTGCATGGACAGCACGGCCTTCCCGGGCTCTCTCCTTCTCCTTCTTCTTCTTCTCCTCCTTCTCCTCCTTCTCTTCCTCCTCCTCCTCCTCGTCCTCATCTTCCTCCTTCTCCTCTTTTTCTTCCTCCTTCTCTTTTTCTTCCTTCTCCTCCTCCTCCTCTTCCCTCTCCACTTTCTTCTCCACCTTCTTCTCCTCCTTCTCCTGGCTCTTCTTCCCCTCCATCACAGCCAGCAGCACCTTGGGGACATCTGTGGGTTCTTCGTCCCTGTCCTCGTCCTTGTCCTCATCCTCATCCTTGTCCTCATCCTTGTCCCCATCCTTGTCCTCATCCTCTGGTGTCGCACGGCCAAACCACTTCTTGAAGATCCAGGGTTCAGCCTGTGGGGACAGAAGGGACCAGGAACTGATGATGCAGCCCAGGGGACCAGGACCCCTCTCCATCCCTCCCCCTGGGGACAAGATGCTCCCTGCCCAGGGAAGTGCCACGCTGACCCGTACCAGGTTGCTGTCAGCTTCGCTGTGGTCGTAATCATCTTCATCATCACCGTCATCCTCCACCGCGCTGCTCTCCGGCGGCGGTGCAGGCTGGGCAGTCACCACCTCCGGGATCTCCTCCTCCTTGGGGCTGACGACCTCTGGGAAGGGAGAGGGACAGGCGCTGTCAGCAGAGGATGAGGTTGTCTGGGTGGGATGTCCCAGACACGGGGTCCCAGGGCCACCCCACCCAGCCTGTGGCCCTGTCTCAGGCTGGATCTGGGGGATCGGGGCAGGGCGGAGTATGGGACCCACCGGGAATGGGAGGTGGTGGGGGCTCCTGCCGGGCTCGGGCGATTCCCTCCTTGGAACATGGTGCTGGAAGAGAGGGGACAGGAGCGAGGAGGTGGCAGCACGGTCTGGCCACCCTGTCCCACTCCGCCCGGCTCCCCGCTCACCTTGGAGCACCTGGAAGGTGACGCTGAGCAGGGCGACAACAGAGGCCACCAGGATGCACTTGTTGAGGGTGAGCCCTTCCCAGAGCAGCGGCTCCTCCGTGGGGTCCAGGCTGGGCGGCTCCGCCTTGCTCTGCACGGGGAGGCTCCTGGGCACTGGGACCCCCAAGGGAAAAAATGTTACTGGGGGAACTGGGAAGAGGCAAAGGGCTCCCCCTCCAGCAGCAAATCTGAGCAGGGTGGAGAGGAGGAGGAGGAGGAGGAAGAAGAGGAGGAAGTGGAGGATCTGGCAGGTGGCTGAGGAGCCCCATCTCCATCTTATCTCCATCTCCATCATCTCCGTCTCCATCATCTCCATCTCCATGTAACTGATTTGCCCGGGGACTGTGGAGGTCACAGCTGCTCCATGGCCCCACAGTGCCTCCCGGGCCGGCCGGGGACAGGGATTGTGTCTCTGTGGCCTCCTGGGGACCAGGGTGGCCATGCTGGGGCAGGGAAGGGCTTTCCCACACACCCACCTGGAGGCCCGGCAGCGCTGCCCTTGGCTCCCACCTTCTCCACCCGCTTCTTCTCCGCCGCTTTCCTGTCCCCGCCGAGCGGGGCTGGCTCTGGCATGTCCGGCTCCTGTCGCTGGCTCGGGCTCGTCCGGGTCCTGCTCGGAGACACCGCGCCGGGGCCTCGCCTCCTCTATTCCCTGTGGGGAGGGCACGGAGCGTGGCCGGGGGGACGGGGACGAGCTGCCCGGGGGTCCCTGGGGCTGAGCCGGTGCTGCCCCAGCCCCGAGAGGCACAGCCCTGCTGCTGCTGCAGCGCCCGGGCCGTGTGCGCACCTCAGCAGCCTTCAGACACTTCGGGGTGTATTTCACGCCATTTAAGCTGATTTAGGCACGAGTTAGCCCCGGCACGCACGGGTGGGGTGGCGGCTGGGGCCCCCAGGCTGTGCTTGAGGGATCCCCCCGAGCAGCCATCGGGGCTGGGTTGGGGCTGCGGGCGGGGGGATCCAGCCCCGCCGGAGGGCTCGGTGCGCCGGGAGCGGAGCGAGCCGCGCCGGGCTCGGGCTCGGGGCTCCGCGGGGCTTTGGTGGCAGGGCTGGGTGTTGGTCAGTGCCACCAGGGAGAGCTGCCCACGGGCACGGATCAGTGACAGCGACAGCTGGGGGACCTTGGGCTCCCCCGGGATGGACGTGCTGCAACCCTGCCGGGCGGAATGTCCCTGCGGGACAGCCCCGGCCAGCCCCACTGCCCTGCCCTGCCACAGGGATCCTCCCGGGCACCCCTTACCCTGCCCTGGCACAGGGCTCCCCCTCAGAACCCCCCACCCTGCCCTGGCACACGGATCCCTCCCGTTGTCCCCTACCCTGCCCTGGCACAGGGATCCATCCCCTGGCACCCCCTGCCCTGGCACAGGGACCCCTCCCGTTGTCCCCTGCCCTGCCCTGGCACAGGGATTCCCCCCGAACCCCTTACCCTGCCCTGGCACAGGGATCCCCCTCAGAAACCCTTACCCTGCCCTGGCACAGGGATCCCTCCCCTGGCACCCCCTCCTGGCCCTGAGCACTCACATGGGCTCCAGCGCCCTCCCCGTGGCTGTCGCTGCTCACCGGAGCATTGGCATCTGTCAAAGACAAGCACAGCACGGCTCCTTAGGTGACAGATTCAGGGGCTGGGGGGGTGTGGACCCCTCGGTGACACCCCTAGCCTGAAGAGAGGGGACATCTGGCCATGTTTCCCCTGTTGGTGTTGCCGGGTCACCCATGGACAGAGAGAGGTGTCAGAGATCAGGCAAAAGCCCTCCAGGCATTGAGGGGGTGCAATGGGAAGGTCTGGGACTCTGAGCCCCAAAACGTCACCAGAATCCCTGGATATCCCAGGGCAGCAGTAGCCGAAGGGACAGTGACCTCCCTGCCATGGCACATGGGGGCACAAACATCACAGAGGGTGCTCGGACACCCTGAGAACACAAAGCTGGACACTGGAAGGCCACGGCCTGGACAGCAGGAGAAGCTCCAGCTACCATGGAGCGACCAGAACTAGAAAAAGACCTCCAGGAGACTGTGAAGCTCAGGGCTGACTCTCAGGGCTTTTCCCAGCTGTGAGGTGGGAGAGCAAACCGAGGCTCCCCAGGGCTCTGGCACAAGGAAGGGATGGGGAGGGTGTTGGGCTCCTCGGGGTCCTGGGGGTCTTCTCTGCCCCGGGAGAGCTCTGGGGGTGGGAAGGCACCACAAGGTCCCAGCACCACTGGCCTCAGCCCTCTTGGCATCTCCCAGTCCAGTGCCTCAGGTGCCACACTCTCCCCAGAAGGAAGAATTTTTGCCCCCTTTGAGCCAGATTTAGTTCATTCTCCCCCTGTGGAACACAGAAAAATAGCAGCTCCCAGGATGAAATCTGTGACTCAATGTTGGAAGTAGAACAGATAAATAAGAGGAAACCTTTTGGCCATGGTCTGAAAAGTCTTTGCTTTCAAGAGGAAATAAAATCAGTCTGGTTTGTGTCAGTGGTGGTGAGTTTTGCCCTTTCCCCACAGGGAAGGGACAGAGCTGTCCCAGGGCTCTCGTGGTGGCTGTGGGGCATTCCCAGACCCAGGGAAAACACCAAGATGGAGAATTTTTCCTCAAAGGGATTTCCCCCCAAGCATTTGCTGTGTTTTTTGAGCTTCTCAGCCATTCACCCTGGCTGGGGCACAGATGAGCACCAGGGAGGTGGAGGAGGGCACGAGCCTCTGTTCCTCCTTCCCTGGCCATGGCTGATGTTCCGTGGAGCTGGCGCCACACAGGTGTCCCTCAGTGCCTGAGGTCACCCTGTGCAGTGCCACCAGCACAAAGAACCGTCCCTGCCAGGCTGAGCCATGCCCTGCAGAGCCTCACACACCTCAGCAGTGGCCATGGCTCATGGTGAGGACAAGGAGCTTCTCCCATCCTTCCTTGGTGGCCTCTGAGCTCTCCCTGCCCAGCTGGACAGCTCATTGGTGGCCTCAGGGCAGCCCAAATCTTCCTCCAACACCGCACAGGGACCATGCCACCATGAGGGAGCCTCACCCAACCGAGAGGGATCAAACAGTGTCACATCCCTGCTGGGCTCCCCAGCCCTCCCTGAGCGCAGCGCCCTGTCACAGGTGCCAGGCTCTTCCCATGGCCCCATCCCTTGGGCTTCACCCTGGGGGAGGAGCCCAAACAGACCTGGGGACAGGCAGGTGTCCTTCCCTGCCATGTGCCCCAAAGGCATTAACTCGGTCCTGGATCTGACCAGATCCATGTCCAGCTCTGTCCTCTCCAGACAGGACATGAGGCTCCGTCCCAGCCTGGATGGGCTGTGTCACCTGCAGGAACAGCCTTCCTGGGCTGATGATCCCAGCACAGCCACTGCGCTGCCCAGGACGAGCAGGGCAGGGGTGGCCACCAATGCCAAGGGTGGCCGCCAATGCCAAGGGGTGGCCACCAATGCCAGGGATGGCCACCAGTGCCAGGGATGGCCACCAATGCCAGGAATGGCCACTGGTGCAAGGGATATGGCCACCAGTGCCAGGAATGGCCACTGGTGCAAGGGATGGCCACCAGTGCCAGCAATGGCTACTGATGCCAGGGATAGCCACCAACGCCAGGGATGGCCACCAACGCCAGGGATGGCCACCAATGCCACGGATGGCCACCAGTGCCGGGGATTGCCACCAACGCCAGGGACACTTCGTCCATGGCAGGGCTGGCCACCCACAGCCCCCCAGGCCAGCTGCAGCCCTTGGCTCGCATCGCCCGTGCCCAGGAGATTCCCATCCATCCCTCCTGCCTGCCCATGCCGCTCCCGGCACTCACTGCCCGCACGCCAGATCCGCCCTGAAACGCTCAAAATCGCAGGCACTTAACAAATAATCAGCTCCGCTCCGCTGCCGCTGGGACTGCTCCTACACGGGCTCCCGAGGTCGCCGTCACCGCTGACTCACATCAAAGAAACTTCCAAAAATAGTCCCCTCTCCTGCCCCGCTGTCCCTGTCACACGCTCCCGGGGATGAGCCCTGCGGCCCCGACCCCTCACGGCCGGCGGGAGCTCGGCTGTGCCCAGGGGCTGCCCGGGGGCTGCCCCACATCAGCGGCTCAGAGCCGCAGCGATTCGTACCTGGGGTCGGCCGCCGCCTCCTCCTCGGCTGCAGCCCCCGGGCGGCCCCGGCTCTCCCGGGTAAAGAACAGCAACAGCTGCCGAAGGGAGCCGGAGCAAAATAGCGCCCAATCACCGGGGCCCGAGCAGCACAAAAGGCAGCTCGGCCCCGGCCCCGAGCGCAGGGGCTGCCCCGGGCATGGGCTGCGGCTCTCAGGGGCATCTGCGAGGGGTTTGTCCCTCTGGGAGGCCCCCAGAGAGCACGGGGAGGGGACAAGGCTGCTTGCCCCCAGCCCTGCGTGTCTGAGTCGGCTGTGGGAGGGATGGGGGGATGGAGGGATGAATGGAGGAGGGATGGATGGATGAGGGATGGATGGATGGATGGATGGAGGGATGGATGGATTGATGGATGGATGGACGGATGAGGGATGGATGGAAGGATGGACAGAGGGATGGATGGATGGATGGAGGGATGGATGGATGAGGGTGCCAAGCATAGGTAGGGAAAGAGAAGGAGAAATCCCCCTGGGAGCAGCAGTGCTCAGACAGTCCCAGTGAAAATCACTTTTTGCCAGTGTTCACAGCAGGTCCGTTGTCCTCTGTCCCCTCTGATGTCCCTGTCCCCAGGAGCCCTGCCACAGCCACAGGCGCACCCTGGGCAGCTGGGAGGAGGGATGTCCTATCCCACCCACCCCCGGATGTTGCAAAAAGAGGAAGAATCTCATCAGGGGAGCTGCAAAGAACCATCGAGCTCTGGCCCTGCCTGTGCAAGGTTCCCCCGAGCCCCCAGCCCAGCACGGGCAGGAACTGCCTCGGGCAGAATCTCCTGTACCAGGGATGTGGTGCAGCAGCGACTGGGACCAGTCTGGCACATCTCTGGCACATCCCACTTTGAGAACATTGCTCTCATCAAGAGGCTTCAGGTTTATAAAAAACCAAAACCCTTTGAAATGGCAACATTTCATACCTGCAGTATTGACATTTTCCTTTAGCAGAGATGAGAAAGGTCTTTGTTTGCGAGGAATAAACCAGGCACTGCCTTTCCCAGGACACCAGTGAGGCTGGATCCACTTTAGGACCTCTCAGCATCTGAGCTCAGGAGCAGCCTCTGCTTTCCAGGGCAGAGATTTCCCCTCTCTGGCAGGGCCAGGACTGTCCCACTGTGGGATAAACAATGTGCAGTGGAAGCTGAGTGGATGGAGCAGGGACGGGGCTGCACTCACAGCCCCCACACCAGCCAGAGCACTGGGCACATTCCAAGAGCAGTTTTCCCAGTTGTATTCCCACTCCAGTCGGGTCAGGGTTGTTAACTGGCATGGCACTTGCTTTATAGGGAGATGATGAAAGCAGAAAATCATAAAAAGGCCAAATAAAATCCCTTTTCCTCCCAGTTAATCCCATTTCCTGTGTTGCTTCCAGGTTTGTTCCTTGCTCCTGCCTCCCGTGGGGTGAGCTGGTCCTTCCGGGAAAGATCCTGGGGCTGAAGAGGCACCGTCTGCACCCTCCCACTTCATCCTTACATGGAACCACAGGACAGGGAGCTCTCCTCACCCTTCCCAGGACCTTTCAACACCCTGCTCCTGCAGCGGGGAGGGACCAGCAGCGTTTTTGCCTCCACACGTTCAGCTCGGAGCAGTTCCCTGTGGAGCTGCAAAGCCTCCACCTCCATCGTGCAATCTACCCCGGGCAGACGGAGGAAAGAGATTCCCGGAGGCAAATTCTTTCCTAATCTCTTGAACCCCCCCAAATCCCGGCTCTTTCCTTGCCCTGAGCCTGATAAAAGTGTCTCTGGGGAGGGGTGAGCTCAGGGAGGGGGAAACCCGATCCGGCTGGGAGAGCAGGCGGAGAGAGCCTGGTGGGAGAGCTGGGGAGGGCAGTGGAGCAGTGTCCAGGCTAAATATTGACCCTGGCTTTGGCTGGATAACACAGCCCCTCTTCTCTGGCTGCCCGGGCTGTCCATCCCCTCTGTCCCCACGGACTGTGGTCCGGGCAGGCCGAGCTGTGCTGCAGCATCCCCTCACTGCCATGGCAACGCTCACGTATCCTCCCACCAGGACATCATCTCCCTTCTCCCCGTTTTTAATAACTCGCAGTTAAAAGGCAATCAGAAAGGCATAAAATTAGTCACTGAGTATTTTTGGCACAGCTTGATTTTGGGAATGAATTTTCCTTCTCTCTGTGCAATTCCCGCTCTCCCCAGAGCTGCCAGTCCCAGCCTGAATCCATCTCCTGCTGCCACAGGTACGAGGGGTGGCAGATGCTTGAGCTACATGCTCAGGTGGGTTTCCCGCTGCTCGCCAGGCTGGCTGCAGGTTTTCCCCCTGGATTTCATCCCTGGCTCTACCAGAACCTGCTTGACCACGTTCCCAAGGCTTGGGATTCCAAAACTCTTCCCGTTTGCCCTCCAAGCTGGGCAGGGTTGGGCTCTCAGCCCGATTTTACAGATGGGAATTCAGATGTTGCTTGCTAAGCCAGGTGCCCTGGGCACAGCACAGCTCTGCAGGTCATTTCCAGCTCCAGCTGTGTCACCCCCACGCTGGCATTGTCCCTTGGGGTCACTGCTCTGGGGCTGCACAGGTGAGTGATCCCCGCTGGTGGTACCACAGCCCTGCTGGAGATGCACGTGGAGCTCACCAGGTGCTGCACGGGCTTGTTGGAGGTGCTTGGTGTCTCCCAGGCCTCCACCCTTCCTTTAGATGTGGTTGGGGATGCAACGGGAGCAGGGCTGGTGGAAGAGAAGATCACAGAAACACCAAAATTCTCCAGGAAATGGGGTGAAAGAGCACCTTGATTCCTTGCACGACCCAAACCCCAAAGGCACAGGTGTCCCCGCGGCAAGCTGGCCATGGCCCAGGGCTGACAACAATATTCCCCTGACCTGAAATTCCTCTTTCAGCTGCATCCATCAGCTCTCCCCAGCCTGGGGGGCTGTGCAATGGCTGTGCTGCTGCCTCCTTCCCCCGAGGAACCAACACATCCACCCCGGAGATGATTCCTGCAGGAACCACAGAACTTTCCGAGCGCTGGGGTTATTAAGAAGCACAGGGGAAGTTTCAGGAAGTTTCAGGGATGTCTCCTCTCTGCCAGCTGTGCTGGTCCTGTCAGATCCCATCTGTCAGCAGGAGATTTCAGAACCACCAAGCTGAGCAATCTCCTTGCAGATAACGCAAGGCCTGGAGCAATCTGGAAGTTGGATGCTCCTGTGGCTCCACATCCCCAGGTGCTGCAGCAGGGTTGGAGGAGCCAGCAGGAGATGGAGCATCCTCTGCATGAGCTGATTCCCACAGCTGAGACCTGGATGGGCTCCACATGCCTGAGAGGGCTGACTGCAGATCATGGGCCTGGAAAGCTTCTGATGCCAGCTCTGGTCAAGAACTCAGACCTGGGTCCTTCCTTATAGCTTCAGGGATTTGGTGGAGCTGGAAAACACAGCCAAGGGGATCTTCTGCCTCCTCTCCTGGGTTTGAGATGGTGTGGAACCGGTGAGGGAGAAGATGGGAGCTCTGGGGGCTGGTACCATCCTGGTTTAATGAACCACAGCTTGAGCACAGATGGGACGAGATGGAACAGCCTCAGACTGCTCCTGGGGAGGGTCAGGTCGGACATCAGGAGGATTTTCTTCATGGAAGGCATGGTCAGGCATTGGCAGGGGCTCTACCACCAGGGAGGTGGTACAGTCACCAAGGAAAAACTGGAGGTGGTACTCAGTGCTTTGGGCTGGTGACAAGATGGGGATTTGTCACAGGTTGGACTCGAGGGTCTCAGAGGTCTTTTCCAACCTAAATGAGTCTGGGATTCTGGGATCTTTGGGGACCTTCTTTCTCCTCTTACCCTTTTAGCCTGGTGGGAATGCAAGCCAGACAAATGCTGGCTCTGTTTAAAGGGAAGGGAACATCCTGCCCTTGGCCCAGGCTGGGAGGAGCCAGGACACCAGCACAGGGTTTGGGAGCAGATGCTGCAGAGCAAGCACCAGCTCGGCATGGAAAAGGCGATCACATCTGTTGGGAAAACTCTCCCATGTCACCTCTGGCTTCCCAGTCCTGAGCTGCAGCCAGCCAGCCAGCCATCCATCCATCCATCCATCCATCCATCCATCCATCCATCCACCCACCCATCCATCCATCCCCAATCCATCCTTCCCTCCATCCATCTGTCCATCCATCCATCCCTTCCTCCATCCATCCATGGAGCAGTGGTGCTGGACACACCCACACCTGGCAGCAGTGTCCTGGTCACCGTCAGGGTCTGGGTTGCCTCCCAGTCACTGCCAGTGATGGAGGAATTGTGCTGGGGACAGGTTTGGCAGTGCTGAGCAGGACAAGGCACAGACAAGGTCCTGCTCCCTGCAGGCCACTGTGGTCCAGTTAAGGACCTCAGTCCCGGGACTGGCTGGAGCTTGGGCCACCCAGCATGGGGACAAGACCAGGCTGGCAGGGACACAAAACACACATGGAACACCTTTGTCACTGGTCAGAAGCTCCATGGATGTGCTGTTGGATGAAATGAGCTTGGCAGGGCTCTGCGAAGAGCAGGAGAGGCAACAGAGAGGGACATCCCGCTGTGACATCTGTGTCTGAGCCAGGATGGGCACAGCACAGGATCCTGCCCTGGTGGTGGCTCCAGGATCTCCATGGATGTCACTGGGACCACACAGGGGTGAGGGACACCCCCAGGCCACCAGGGCAGAACATCACAGTGACAGTGGAGGGAGAACCTTCCATAGGCTCATCCCATCACCCCAGGGAATGATCCACAGAGCGGCTCTACCTCAGAGCCACTCTGCCCACCCCCGAATCCACGTGTGCCCTAAAAACTCCATTTCACAAATCTCAGAGGTTTTTGCTCCCTTTCCACAACAGAAGGAGCTCATTCAGGTCAGCAGGGACGGAAGATCCAGATCCTGTTAAATCCTACTTTTAGTCTTGGCTGCTTTCTGTAATTGTTCCATGATCCCTTTACTCACAGCCCGGCACCATTCAGGGCTGATCATTGTTCTCTTTGAGGATTTACAGTTGTTTGTCACTGCCAGAACAGGGGCACGTGACTCTGCTTGGACATGACATTTCAAAGGACTTATCCTTGGAAGTGCCATTTGGGATCAGGAAAGTGGCCACGATGTTTGTCCTACCAAGGGCTGGGGGCTGTGGCACCCTCAGTCTGGAAGAGCCATGCCAGGGGAAACTGAGGCAAAAGGAGATTTAGGGGAAAGTGAAGCCTTTGGTGGAGCAGCCTGGGAATATTTAACATCCCAATGGTCACAAATCCTCCCCTTTTTTGGCTTTCCTGATGGATGGAGAGTTGGTGCATTAACCCAGAGAGGTTCTGTCACTGGGGGCTGCAGATCCCAACCTGTTCCTCCCTTCCCAAATCATTCCCAAGGAAGGAGCTGCTTCCCTCTGCTCCTGCAAACAACACATGGCCCCGGGAGCGAGAGGGCTGTGCCTCCTGAGGGACTAAGGGACTGTTCCCCAGCTCCTCCCAGAGAGCCACCAGCCTCTTTGGGATGATGGCACCTTCTGGAGAGCAGGTCCTGTTGGATTTAGGACCTTTCCCAGGGCTCCAGGTTGGCCCCACAGGCTTGAGCAGCTCAGTTCTAAAGCAATGAGTTTGTGTCCAGAGAAACATCCCTGGGCCATGGGGGTGCTCCCAGACTTGGCAGCTGCACCGGGAGCTGCTGGGCTGCAGGACATGGGGAGGGAGGAGATGTTCCAGGCAGGCTTCAGGTCTTGAAAGGGTCATAAAAGTACAAAATCCACCACAAAGTAGAGCAGAAAGTCCTGCAGGGACAGCAGAAATAGCAGGAACTTCCTATCCACCCCCAGACTTCAGCTGGACTTTCCCAGTTTCCTAGGGCCTCCCTCCCTGTTCCCCATTTCTCTCTCTGTTATCAGACCAGGAATTCCCACATTAAAGCTCAGCAGACTCCAGACATGAGGGCAGAAGTTTCACCCTGCCAGGCCTGGCTGCTCTCCCCTCTGCCTCACACCACGGATTTCTGTTCCTTTGGGACACTCCAGGAAGGCTGGAGGGGTTTGGGTTCTTTCCTTGTCTCCTTGCCAAGACCAGGACTATGCTCTGGTGCTCTCTGACCCCTGGCACTTCCTGGGGTCCTCATGGAGGATTTTGTCACCTCTCCAAGATCTGGAAACCTTGATGACAAATTTCCTTCTCCAAAATTATAGCTGGTGTCCAAACTCCTCTGGGGGAGGGCTGGGACTTGGGGATGAGGTTTTTGAGTGAAGCTTCTGCTCCAGCTTTCCCTGTTCCTCCTTTCACACAGCAATGCCAAATGCAATATATTATGTAATAGGAACAAGCAAGAACCAAACCAGCAAGGACTCCAAACAGCAGGAAACTCCCTTCCCAAAGCCACATTTTTAATGAATCTGTTTTCTCTCCTTTTTGCCCCCCACCCTGCAGACCAGGCTTTGCCCAGTGCTGGCGATGCCACTGCAATGAGGAGATGTCAAAGCTCAGGATCTTTAATGTTTTCCAGTTCTTTCCCCAGATGTCCCTGGTGGACAACTGTCCCTAAGCCATGTCCTGCTGAAACAACAAGATTTGTATATAAATAAGGTTTGAGCCTCCCCAAGGCATTGCCAACCTGCAGGAAACCCAGGGTGGGATTGGAAGTGAAGGGAGAGATGGACAGAGGTTCATCCCTCCTTGCCATAGCCCTGGATCCTGGATGGCCATGAACCTGGTGCTGGGAGCCAGGACCCAGCTCCACCACACCGCTTTGGGCTGGAGCAGCAGCCAAGAGGTTAAATTTCCCCTCCAGCCCAGAGCACAAACACAAAGCCTTTGGGAGAGCTGGGCAGGGCCCATCCGTGTGGCACTGAGAGCAGGGACGTGGCTGTGGCTGCTGCTCAGGGTCACCCTTAGCACCCACAGCAGGCCAGGGCTTTGCCCCATTCCAAACCCTGGACTGGTGCTGGATACCTCCAGGGCAGCTCCTCTGAGTTTGGGCTGGAAGGGACATTAAATCCCATCCAGTGCCACCCCTGCCATGGGCAGGGACACCTTCCACTGTCCCAGGCTGCTCCAAGCCCTGTCCAGCCTGGCCTTGGACACTGCCAGGGATCCAGGGGCAGCCACAGCTGCTCTGGGCACCTGTGCCAGGGCCTGCCCACCCTCACAGGGAACAATTCCTCCCCAATATCCCATCTCTCCCTGCCCTCTGGCAGAGGGAAACCATTCCCTGTGTCCTGTCCCTCCATCCCTTGTCCCCAGTCCCTCTCCAGCTCTCCTGGAGCCCTTCAGGCCCTGCCAGGGGCTCTGAGTTCTCCCTGGAGCCTTCTCTTCTCCAGGTGAACACCCCCAGCTCTCCATGGGGTTACAGGAGATTTACAAGGAATTCACAGAGCTGTGGAAAAGGCCCAGCTTTAGGACTTGTTCTTCTCAACTCTGTCAGCAGCAGGAGAAAGCAAATGTCCTGGAAAAGCCAAGCTGCATCCACCAACTTGTGATTGGTACAAGATTAGGTGGAATCTTTTACTGCCTGACAGAGAAGAGAATTCAGGAATGAACCTTGAGCAGCTCTGCCCACCTGGCTGGGAGAATGTGACCCAAGGGATTTGGAAAAGCACCTCCACCCACATGACTCCCGAGCTCAGGAATCATTCAGCCTGGAGCACTGCCCTGGTTTCTAGGCTGTGTTCTCACCAACACCGCGTGGTGATGTTAGGACTGACCCTTCTCTTCTCCCTCCTGACCAAACACCCTCATTCCCACTCGGCTTTCAGCCGCCTGTGCTGTATTTTGGGCAGGGCTGTGATCACACCTTGGATCATAGAGTTCACCACAGACTGAAGTGGTTCCCATGATCAGCTACGACACCAGTCTGGTATTCCTTGGCAAAAAGGCACAAAGGAATGAAATGTGCCCCGGGATGGGGCAGGAAGGTGCAGAGACATGCAGGGAAAGGGCAGCGTGCCCAGAGCTGAGGCAGGAGCCTGCAGGCTCTGCTGGGAACAATCCTGAAAGTGATGATGGAATTATTAAAACGTGGCAACATGGGTGTAGGAGTGGGCAGAAGAGCAGGAGAGGAGCTGCTCCCCCGCCTGCTCCCAGCAGAAAGGTGCTCAGTGTCCCTGCCAGCCAGGATCTGTCCCTGAATCTGTCACATCCATGGGGAGCCAGGCTGGGAGAGCTGGGGGGTTTCACCTGGAGAGGAGAAGGCTCCAGGGAGACCTCAGAGGCCCTTCCAGGGCCTGAAGGGCTCCAGGAGAGCTGGAGAGGGACTGGGGACAAGGGATGGAGGGACAGGACACAGGGAATGGCTTCCCACTGCCAGAGGGCAGGATAGATGGGATATTGGGGAGGAATTGTTCCCTGTGAGGGTGAGGAGGCCCTGGCACAGGTGCCCAGAGCAGCTGTGGCTGCCCCTGGATCCCTGGCAGTGTCCAAGGCCAGGCTGGACAGGGCTTGGAGCAGCCTGGGACAGTGGAAGGTGTCCCTGCCCATGGCAGGGGTGGCACTGGATGGGATTTAATGTCCCTTCCAGCCCAAACCATTCTGATTCTTGTGATCTCTTGTTTCAGGGCTCCTCAAACGACCAATGAAGACTCTGTGACCTCATACATCCCAACAAGAGGAGCAGGGGCCTGGGCCCAGCTGTAGCTCCATCCTGGGATGCAATCGGAGGCAGAGCACTGGAAGGGGTTTGGCAGGGCCCTGGCAGGAGCTCTGGGTCCTCTCCCAGCCCCAGTTTGGCTCAGCCACCCTCGAGCAGTGCCTCCAGGCTCAGTGAAGCTCTTTAAGGGACATTAAGGACATTAAGTTTCCAGCACAGCTCCAAGACAAATGTTTAAACACCACCACCCACATTTCTCCAGTTCCCTCCTCCTCTCCACACCTGTGCCCAGCCTGCCTCAGCTGGGGGCACCAAACCAAAGCCAGCTGAGTCCTTTTGCTGGCTTTTTTTGACTGTTTGACTGAAATATCCACCACAGCCTGAAAGAATTCCCTCCTCAAGTCCCAAGTCAGGCCCCAAATGAGCCACTCAAAACCACGAGGGGTTTTTCCACAGGAAACGCTGCAGGAGTCTCAGGCACCGGCTTCCCCCAAATCCAAATCCCACATTTGCCAGGCTCAGGGAGGAGACAGACCCAGCAGGGCACAGTCCTTAAGCCAGTCTGGGGTCCCTGCAGTACTGCAGGTGGTTTCCTGCTCCAGAAATCCAAGGATTTCAACAGCAAAAGAGAGGAGAGGAGAGGAGAGGAGAGGAGAGGAGAGGAGAGGAGAGGAGAGGAGAGGAGAGGAGAGGAGAGGAGAGGACACCTCCCTTCCAACCACCTGTGCCCTGCAGAGGAGTGGGACAGATCTCTCCATCCCCAGCAGCCTCTGTGGTGTTGGTGAATCCCTAAACCAGGGAGGAACTCCCACCTCCAACACCCTGCTGGTTATTCCCACCCTCCACAACGCCAAGAAGGTGCTGTGGGACTGCTGGGGGAAAACCCTCATCCTCAGAAAAGCCATCCCAAGCCGGGGGGGCAAACCACCCCCAAATTGCTGGGATGGGGTCTGCAGATTGCTGGGATCTGCAGCAGTGGGATCCTCTGGCCTACAGCGACCAGGAGCAGGGAATCATTGAGGTGGGAAAAGATCTTCAAGATCATCAAGCCCAACCATCAACCCACCACCATGGTCACCACTAATCCATGTCCCAAAGTGCCACATCCCCACGTTTTTGGAACACTCCCAGGCAGACACTTTGGTGGCCCAGCAGGTGATGAGAAGAGAATGAGGAAGAAACCTGGAGAATGAGGAAGAAACTTAGAGAAACGATGTCAGAATCTCACTGGGAGTGTTTTGCTCCTGCACTGGGAGGGGAATGATCTCACCAGAGAAGCATCAAAGCCTCTCTGCAGGTGAATGAGCAGCAGAGCCAGGCTGGGAACCCGGGACACGCTGGGACAGGCTGCGGCACGAGGGAGAGCCGCAATTTTGGCCGTGGGGAGCTCGAGGCCCTGAGCTGCCCCGTGGGAATTCCTTTGAAACTCAGGCTGGGGAGGAGCCTGGCTGAGTAATTGCTCCATGGCAGATCCAAGAAGTGAATAATATTCCAAGAATAAAGGTTAAAAGCCCAGAGACTCCAATGAAGGGTGCTCTATAAATAGGATGAAGCAGGCAGAGCAGTGGGAATAACTGGAGAGAAAACTTGATGTGGAAAAGGGCTGGGAAGGATCTGGTGGGGTTGGGCATGGGGCTGGCTCTGCAGAACACAGGTTCTACAGGTGTTAACATTTTGGGTTTTATAAAAAACAACTTTTGGCCACCCCTCATCTGGTGCCTGATGGGAGCGGCCTGGAACCATCCTGCCCCAGAAATTTGGGATTTGCCCCTGGACATTGTGCCGGGACCAGGCAGCACCAGAGGAGGTGGAATTTGGGGTTGCTCAAAACACCATCACGTGGCACAACTTCTGCTGTGCCCAGGGCAACTGGAGGAGTTTCCTTTCCCATTTTTGTCCTATCCCCACATCCCTGGGTGGGACAAGGGGGTGCAGGGACAGCCTCACTGCCAATGTGGCACAGGCCCTGTGTCTCCCTTTTCCATTCCTATAAGAAAATCCTCCATCCCAGCAATATTTATCCTTCCTTCCAGTTTACCTGTTGCTGGCTGGTGTTTCTGCAGTTATCAGAAGGAGGGGTGAGGTCACAGCACAATTTGTATCCAAGAATAATTTGGTTCTTTAAAAAATAATAACTTTTCAGCAGAACTGGGTTGTAAAGGAGCCAAAGCTGCTCAGAGGACTCAAAGGATGTCACTGTGCAAATGTCAGCTCAGGGCTTAAGGCAGCAAAAAGCCTTTCCAGGGAATTGCTGCGGTGCAGGGATGATGGTAGGAAAAAGCATCCTGTGCTTGCAGGAGTTCCCTGTGCACCCACATCTCTGCCAGCAGCTCTGCTCACCTCAGGGAGGGACAGAAAAACAAGAAAAAGGGATGGGTGTGGGAGCAAATGGTGCACATGGCAAAGCTTCCACAGGAGGAAAGGCTGAAGAGAGGGGAATGTCAGCTTGGAAGAAAAACAACAACCCCAGGGAGCTCTGGAGAAGTTTCCCTCTAATTCACAAAGCACAAAGATTGGGGTCCAGATGTAACTGGAAAGCAGCAGATTAAAATCCAGCAAAGGTCTCTTCACAGAGTCCCAGAATATTCTGAGCAGGAATGGACCCACAGGGGTCATCAATCCCACCCCTGGCCCTGCACAGACACCCCAACAATCCCACCCTGTGCATCCCTGGCAGTGTTGTCCAAATGCTCCTGGATCTCTGGCAGCCTTGGGGCCAGGACCATTCCCTGGGGAGCCTGGGCAGTGCCCCAGCAGCCTCTGGGGGAAGAACCTTTCCCTGAGATCCATCCCAAGCACTGACACAGCTCCAGCCCTTCCCTGGGCTCCTGTCCCTGTCCCAGAGAGTTCAGTTCCTACAGAGCTGTAAGGCACTCATGGATCTCATTGCTGTGGGATGCAGCTGGAGCCAAGTGTTCCATACTTTGGGAAAGGGTTTAAAACCCACCTGGAGGAACGGTCAGTGAAATCAGACTCTGGAGCCCAAATTCAGACTCGAGAACCCAAATTCAGGCTCAAGAGTCCAAAGCTGGGCAAGTTGGTCACTGTCTGCCCAGCCCAGCCTCACCCCCTGATTCCCAGTTCCAGCAAAGAGAGATGATTTACAGGAGCTTTGGAATTGTGTGCAAGATTAGAATTGGGGCCCAAATCTGCACATCAAAACAGATTCCCCATAAATGACTCTGTTAAGGCTTTTTATAAGAGTTTCACAGGGTGAGGACTCACGAGGAGCCTGTAATGCTTAATTAAAGAGGAGAAGCTGATCCTGCTGTAAAAAACTTCCCAATCTCATGCCAAGCTCATCACTGACTTAATTTATGGGGCATAAACAGGCCAGAAAATGGGAAAGTTGAGTAACTTCTGCCAATTTGGGATACAAGGGTGTGCAAAGGGAGAGGGATTTACAAACCAAGGGAGGCAAAGGTGGAGGACTAGCGAGAAAACAGGGAATAAACTCCTGGATCCAACCTAGATCCAATCCTAGATCTAGCTAGATCCAACTGCCAGCTTCTCTTTTTGGTCCTACCCTGAGTTCTGCCTCTTGGCATGAAGGTCACTGCCAGGAAATTCCCTACTGGCTTCAGTGACCTGTGTCCCTCAGGCTGGAGTCTCACATGGAAAAGTGCCAAGGCTGCGATGTCGGTGACATGGACACTGCTCTAACTCTGGTGGAACTGATAGGATCACTCTGGATTTACACCACTTCCACCCCACCCACTGCCAGGGGAACATTTCTCCAGTTTTCCTGAGGTTTTCCTGTCCTGTTCATCCCTCTCAGTATAACTGTGCCCACGATGGGATGCAACATGTGCCCAGAAAGGGATTCTCGGTGTTATTCACATGGAAAAAATGCTGTGGGATTGCTTCAATCCCGGAACTAACTGGTCCCATGACCTTGGTTCACGATTCTTGATTCCTGAGTGGAAGAATTTCCAAAAGTGAGGAGGGAGAGGCTGCTGGGTTTGTGGGGAAGGGAGCGTGGAGGCCTCAGTGAGAAACAGGCTTGGGAGAGTTCAGCTGAGCCTGGCTCAATCATTCCAGAGAAAACCAGGGAATTGGGACCCCAAGAGCCACACAAACCTGTTGCTGGAGATGCCCTCGATGAGGAATTCACCAGTGTGGAAAAGAGGAAAGTGAGGAATTCAAAGGCCAGGAGGCAGAGGGGGTCAGTGAAGAGCTCCTCCAGCTCAGTGCCTGTCTCACAAATGCTTTAAAGAATTTTAAATAAAACACTATAAACATCTCTCCCTGCTGGCCTGTCCAGGACTGGGCATTGCAGAGAAAGCTCAAAGTGTTGGGAGAAAAATGTCAACAAATACAGAGGAATGTCAGGAGCAGCTCCACGATTGTACAAGGAGATGCCTCCAGCTCTCTCCATGACCCTTGTGGGTCCCTCCCAGCTCAGGACATTCCATGATTCCGTGATTCCTCCTTCCTTTGGTCACTGTAGGAGTCAGGATTTTGCAACCAAGCTGAATTTGAGTGAAGGAGATTGCCATGGCTGGCTCCTGTCACATCCCTGGAGCAGCCCCAGCTGAGGACCTGCAATGTTCCACCCCCTCGGGAAGAGGCTCTCGCCAAGTTCCCAGGGGCACCAAGACACCAGGGGCACAAGAAGGATTTCAAAGCAGAAGAAAACAAATCAGAAAGGCCAAAATTCAGGCAAAAAAAATCTGAAGTCCCTCGGGTGCAAAAAGCATTGCAGGAGCCAGGAATGACTGTCCATGATCGTCTGTTGACATTCCCACAACCAGGAATCACCCGTGATCCACTGTTTACCACATCCCACAACTATAAATTCTCCTTGATCCACTGCTCACATTCCCATAACCAGAAGCCCTCCTTAATCCACCCAGCCTGGAATCCCCATTCCTTCAGCTTCATCCCTCTCACAGCACTCCAGCCAAGCCTCTGTTCCTCCTGGGAAGTGCCTCCTTAGAAGTGCTTGGCTATGGAAGCAATTGCTCAGTCACCCTTCAACATCTGGTTTTCCCTTGTTTTTAGGGACAAATCCAGGCCCAGGACAGAGCCAACTCCTGGGAATGTTTCTGCCCTGAGCTTTCCCACCTCCATCCCTGCACTGCAATTGGGGCCGGGGTGTGTCCCACAGCACCAGGGATCAGCTGGGAATGCAGTGTCGAGGAGAGGCATGTTTAAAAAAAAAAAAAAAAAAAAAGAAAATTTAAAGAGGGAGTTAAAAAGTCATCCCAGCCAGCCTCAGTTCCTAAGGAAAGCTTCTCAGCTGCATATCCCTGAGATTTTCGTTTTCTTATAGCCCAGAAGATTGCTGGCAGGACCACCAAGAAAATACACGAGCAGGAGGTAAAGAGGAAAACTGGGCAGCACTCGGAGAAGAGGGAGGAGGGAGAAGGAAAGGAATCGAGGACGTGGGTGAGCAAAGGAGCCAGAAATTCAGGTTAAAAAGGCAGGGTCTGAAAAAGGCAATGAAAGGAAAACGGAGCAGCCCAGCAATGCAAATCCCTGGGGAAGAGGCAGCCTTGGAGGACGAGAGTCATGGGAAGAGGGACGGACCCAGAGTTTCAGGATGGCGACTGAGAACCCGAGCGTGTCCCTGCCCCTGCCCATTGCTGCCCTCCCCTGCCCAGGGCAGTGCCCCCGACGCTGCAGAGGAGCCCAGGGATGGAGCACAGCCCCGCGGGGAGCGGGACCAGCCCCCTCCGGCACGGCCACCTCTCCCATCTGCTTTTCCTTGTGCCAGATGGGCAGGGGAGGGAGGCAGGGAGGGATGGGGGATGGAGCCTCATCGCTGGGATGGCGGGGATTCATTTCTTCCCATTCTTTTCCCAGCGACATTTAGCCGGCTGGCCCCAAAACGCTTTCTGATTGCTGCGCTTGCCCCAGTGACACCGAGGCAGGAGCCTTTCAGAATAAATCATTTAGAGGCAGGGAGAGGAAAAAAGCAGCAGCTCCGACCCCAAAGGCACAGACCCCTCCCTCCTCCCGCTCCCCTCCCCGCATGTTTTGGAGCTGCTCGAGCACAGGGGAGAGCGAACAGGAGTAATTTTCCACGGATGCAGGGAACAATCGAGCCCCGCATGGTGTTCATGGTTCAAACGCTTCCCTGCAGCAGTTCGTGCTCATCCCGGCACACAAAGGCGATGCGCATGCAGGGACCGGTCGTGTCTTGCTCCAGCCGCCGGTGCCGAGGTGCGGGGGACGGGAGGAGCGGGGGAGATGCTCCAGCTCCGCTCCCCGGGCAGGGGATGGATGAAGCCGCCTCTGAGTCAGCCTCACCCAGCCCGGGCACAGCCGCTGCCCTGCCCGGGGACGGCGTTTGGGGAGGCGAGAGGGGACGGGGCGGCTTTGGCATAGAGAGGATGCACACGCGAGTTTAGGTTTTGGGGTTTAGGGGCACCATCGTTTTCCATGCGGACACGGGCTGGGGGAGGGAGGAGGTCACGTCAGTGTTGGCCTGATTTCTCCTGGGATTCATCCTGGGATCCAGCCCCTCCACTCGCAGGGGGTCTCCAAGCACCCCACAGACACGGGAGACCTCCTGCCCCATCCAGGGGTTGCTCCCTGGGGCAGGGCATGCCCGTGCTGAGGATGGGTCCTGGTGCCACGTTCGTGGGGAGAGGCTTTTGAAGGGTCCGTGGGCACCCTCAGCACCATCTCCCACAGCCCAAAGGGGCTGGACAAGGATGGGGCAGGGGCAGGATTGGGGTCCAAGTCCTGAACCTCAAATCAAGCAGAGTCTTGCCATGATCCTCTTCTCTCTTTGTCCTTAGTTCCCTCTCCATCCTGACTCCTTTCAAAGAATCAACAATGGTTTGGGTTGGAAGGCACCTTAAAGCTCATCCAGAGCCAGCCCTGCCATGGCAGAGACACCTTCCACTGTCCCAGGCTGCTCCAAGCCCTGTCCAGCCTGGCCTTGGACACTGCCAGGGATCCAGGGGCAGCCACAGCTGCTCTGGGCACCTGTGCCAGGGCCTGCCCACCCTCCCAGGGAACAATTCCTTCCCAATATCCCATCTGTCCCTGCCCTCTGGCACTGGGAAGCCATTCCCTGTGTCCTGTCCCTCCATCCCTTGTGAATAGTCTCTATTCAGACAGAGGAACTTCATCCCTGGCCTGGAGCTCCCTGGATCTGAGCATCACCTCCAGCCCCCTCAGGAGGAGGGGGATGGGCTCTGGGCCCTCAGAAATCCCCTCCCCACATGTCAAACCTGTGAGAAGATCACCTTTTATAGCCCAGACCTGCCCCAAATAAGAGCTCCAGGCTTTTCCAACTAAAAGAACTTTGAAATGTCCACCTCTGGGACTTGCAGGACAGCAGAAAGCACATTTTTGTCTGGCAGCTTCACTGCTCTTGCACATCAGGTCACAGAACCATTTCTGAGCCTTCTTTGGCTCTTCTTGCCTCTTAACCCCCGTTGGGAGCACTCAAGGCTGTAGGGACAATACCTCAGGTCTTGTGGGAACCCTGTCAAGAGGACCCTTAGCTCTGGCTATGAAGAAATATGAAAAGCACCCAGTTTTCACCAAAAAAAACCCCCAAAACTCTCAGTTCCTTATCAAAGATCAGCACGCAGGAGCTAAACAGACCCAGACTCCTGCTGGGAGATCTCTGAGCAACATTTTTGTGGTGCAGAGTGAGCTTTTGCCAAACTCCTTCCACCTCCATCCTCCCGAGCCAGGGGCTCAGCCAGAGCTGGTTTGGATCCCTTTGCCAGACCACTGGAGGCAGCTTCCAACAGAACATCAAAGCAGAGACCCACAGGGATCACAGGATCCAGGGAGAGCCTCCAACAGCAACATTTAGATGGGATATTGGGAAGGAATTGTTCCCTGGGAGGGTGGGCAGGCCCTGGCACAGGTGCCCAGAGCAGCTGTGGCTGCCCCTGGATCCCTGGCAGTGTCCAAGGCCAGGCTGGACAGGGCTTGGAGCAGCCTGGGATGGTGGAAGGTGTCCCTGCCATGGCAGGGGTGGCTCTGGATGAGCTTTAAGGTCCCTCCAACCCAAATCATTCCACAATTCTGCGATCCTTAACAAATAATCACAACACTATGTAGATGTGCCAAACTCTTCCCTCTTTGTTCTGCTTTTTTTAGCTCCTTTTTGGGTTTTTTTAGCTCCTTTTCCACCATCCAGCAAACAAATTTAGAAACACTTGGGTTTTACCTAAGAGGTGATGGCACTTAGGTGGTCATGGAGAGATGCTTTCCATATATAAGTTGTGTGGGAATGGTTTTGGATGGCTGAGAGGCTTCCTTGACAAGAAGCAGGGAAAGGAGAAAGGAAGATTTACAGAAGAAAATCTCAGTTTGCTTTGCCTACCAAAACAAAGGGGTTGGATTGCTACACACAAAAGCACCAAGAGAGAGCCAAGATGCCAATTTAAGCAGAAAGACAATGCTGGCATGAAACCAACTGGGGGAAAAAATTGGCTAAAATAAATATAACTGGGATTAAAAAGGAGCTTTGTAACTCTTAGCGTTCCCAGCTTGTGGAGGAGACACACTAGGGGCCGAGGGGGGAGTGTGGTGCCTTTATGAGTCCTTGGACCACACGTGGACAGCAGGATTGGGCTCAGAAGGTCCCTCCCATCCCCATCCCTCCATCAGAAAAGAGATTCCATGTCTAGGTCTCAAAGTGGGAAGCCAAACCTTGCAGGAAAATCCCCACTGCTCAATGTCCCCAAAATGCTGCAGCAAGAGCTCTTGAAACCTTCCTGGATGAAAAGTCAACCCAAGGATTGGGAATGTCTTGAGAATGGGAACTTTTCAAAGCATTCTGATGAGCAGGGATCTGGGAGAGCTGCAACAATAGCTGATTTCCAAGGAAAATGAAGGGCAGCTTGTTTTCCCAAATCCCACGGTTTCCTCCCAGTGCATCAGAGCTGTTCTACCTGGAGGTCAGGGAAAAAAAAACTCATGGAAAAAAGGCCTCATTGGAACTGCTGCAAGAAATATTTTGGATGAAAGAAAGGAGTTTGGATGTGTCCTGTCTGAATCCAGTGAGGACAGGCTGGAGAGAAACTGTTCCTGCCTGTGGGAAGTGAGGGATGAACAGCAGCCATGAATTTAAGGGGGAAAATCCCAAATACTTTGCAGTAGTAAACACAGAAAAGCATTGGAAGGGATTGTGTGGGGAAACATTGGCCTCCCTCTCACTGAAGGGATTTCTGAGCAGGTTTGGTAGGAAGGATTCCTGAAAATCTTGGGTTATTTGTGCTTCTGCAATGGCAACTAACAACACCTGGGACACAAAATGTGCTGCTCTGATCCCTCCAGCCCAAGGATGGACACAGAATTGCTGCTGGCTGCCAGCAGGGACCCAAAGGACCCTCCACATCCCACAGAGACATGGAAACACCATTCCTGAAGCAGCTGGGACACCCCAGGCCCAGCCTTGGCGCCACAGTTTGGACAAAAAGGATAAAAGCTTAATCATACTAATTAACTTTTTTTTTTGCATTGCTTTGCATGGAAGCCTCAGGAAAGGCTTGTTGTTAAAATTCAGAGTTTTCTGAGTCCCAGGGACACTGAGAGCAGTGATACAAATAACGGAGTTTTAGTGCTATTGTATTGTGTGGCAGTGACAGGGGGTGGCTCCTGTCCACCACCCTGAGAATGAAAAAATAAAATAAATCCATTTTTCTATAAACTGGTATCTTGCAGCCACCTCCATAACATGGGCAAAAGCATCCAGTTGCTCCCATCAGGAATATTCCTGATCACAGTTAAAATCTTAAAATTGCAGTGCATAAACCTGACAATGGCAAACAGCAAGGAAACCATGGGAAGGAAAGCCCAGGATGATAGAAAAGAGAATTAAACATGATTATCACTGCCAAAGAATAATGGCCCATATTTTTAAAGACAACAAAAAGATCAATAAAAAAAATCAAGGGGATTGAGGTAGGATTAGGACAGATAATTTAAGTTCAAAGGAACATTTTGCTTTGGAACATAATTTACAAAGGAGACTTTAAAAAGGGATCTGAACTCCCCCCTGTCCATTTTCCACAGGGAAGGGAGGGAGCAGCAGAGGCAGATCAGCTCCCAGCTCAGCTCTGCCTTCTCCCTGCCTCAGCTTCCCAACGCACAGGGACACAGGGCAGCTCCAGCAGGAATTCCAGCTCCAAAGGGGCTCAAGGGGTCACACTGGGAGCCTAAACACACAGACCCCGTGTTCCCTGTCTCGGGAACACCCTTGGGTTCGGTGAGGCCTGCCCTGCAGGGATCAGGTTTAGTTAAGCCTGAGCCTGGGCTTAGCAGAGCTGCAGAGCTGTGGCCCTGTGCACATCGTTCTGACAGCTGTTAAGGCCTGACCTGCTGACTCCCATTGCTTCCTGTCACATCCTGTTCCTTGAAGGATTCCTGATGACATTTTCCTCCCTAATGAGCCCAACGAGGCTGAAGATGGGCTGAGAGCGCCCAATCCATGATCCTGGCAGTCAGAGGTCCAGGATGTGGCTGCGTGTAGGGCCAAACAAACGTTCGGGGGAAATGAGGAACTGCGAGCTAAGAAATGAAAGTGCTGTAGGACAAAAGTCCAGGGAAGCACCAGGAAAGCAGAGCACCATTGGAATCTGAAAGTATTTACCCACCGCACAATCCAACAGGGAAACTCTGACCCAAGAATGGACAAACATTTATATGGGAATCAGAGGGGTGCTAAAATACCCCAGAAAACAGATTTCAAAACTAAATCTCAGCTCCTGTCCAGTTTATTTCCAGTAATCACAGCCACTCCCTGTCTTCCAGACACCTCTGAGGCAGGAGGTTTTCAGCTCATCACCTGAAGTAGCTGGCAAAAGCCAGTGTGAGCAGGAAATCGAACTAAGTAGGTCACAGCTCCAAGCCTGAGCAGTAATTTCAAGGATCTTTACCTTCCTTATGCCACCTCTATCTCCCAGCACCTCAGGAAATCTGCTGGTCTCATTAAGAGCTCGGCGCACGTGCTCAGCTCTGTGTGGCAGTGGGGTTTTGCTGTCCCAAAGAGGAGTCAGGGTATCTGTGTGTGACACACCCAGCAGGAATCAGCAGCTCCCTAAAGCCTGGGTGCTTTGGGAACACCAGGACAGGGCTCGTGATGCTCCCGGGAGTGTGGCTGTGAAGCACGGCACTGCTCACACCTCTCCACGAGTAATGAACCCTTCAAACCTCAGCTCGTTCCAGAGTTAATGACAAACAGGAGGCAGGGGAAGTTAATCTGTACCTAGAACAGCTTCATAAATAAAACCCTTTGGGAAAACTGGAAAATCCTGGCACTGAGCCAGAGCTGCACTCATTTTAAAGCCTCCACTCCCGAGTGTGGTGGCGTTTGGTGGCTCCTTTGATGGCAGTTTGCTGCCAGTCCCTCAGGGAGCACCAGTTGTCTTTGGATTTTGGTTTATCACTTCCTGGGGAGATGCCAAGGCCTGCCCAGGTCAGGGGGCTGCTGAACACTCACTTCCAGAGGGGATTTTTGGCTGCAGAGGCTCTGTGATGGGCAGCTTGCTGCAGGGAGAGCTCATGCTCACCAGAGTTGTCAAGCTGCCACCTTTCTCCAGCCTGAAAGCCAAGAGTATTTTTAAAAAAGATGTAAACAAGGAGAGCTGCTAAACTGGCCTGATGCTCGTTCCAGCCCTGCTCTCACTGCAGGGATTGCTGACAATCCCAGCACACAGAGCCCTGAGTAAATATTGGTTCAGACACGGATGCAGAGAGCAGGAGGCCGCCTGCAGCTCAAAAAACAGCCTGGCCAAAGCAGCTCTCCCCAGGCTGCACCTTCCTGTCCCTCCTGCAGCTCAAAAAACAGCCTGGCCAAAGCAGCTCTCCCCAGGCTGCACCTTCCTGTCCCTCCTGCAGCTCAAAACACAGCCTGGCCAAAGCAGCTTTCCCCAGGCTGCACCTTCCTGGCCCTCTTGCAGCTCAAGAACCAGCCTGGCAAAAGCAGCTTTACCGAAATTGGACCTTCCTGGCCCTCCTGCAGCTCGAATCAACAGCCTGGCCAAAGCAGCTTTACCAAAGTTGGACCTTCCTGTCCCTCCTGCAGCACCCCAAGGGCTGCCCCGGCTGTGAGCACAGGGAGCTCTGGCCAGTGACAGAATCCACATGGACTATCCCCAAAATAAAGCAGTGTGGAGCACAAGCAGAGCTGGAAGAAATCCCCCTCTGCCTCTTGGTCTCTGGCTCGTTCTCAGGGTGAGCTGGTTCCCTCAGCCCCAGCTCTCCGAGGGGTGAGCGTGGGATATATCTGATCCCAGGCAAAATAACCTTCCCTGTCCTCCAGGCCTGCTCATTTTATTTATGGGGAAATATGCTCGTTAATGCTCTTATCACAGGCAGGATCTAATCGGGGGGGAAAGTCTCCTTTGAGTATCTCCATGTTAATGAGCTGCTGGGTGAAATGTTTCAGCAGGCAAAGCTCACTCTGAGCTCGTTTCTGACAGAGCAGCCTCTGCACAGGTCTTAACGCTCATTCTGCTGGCAGCTGTTTGTTTGGATAACATTTCCAAACGAAATTAGAGGTTACAAAAGCAAAGCTGCACCGGCCACTTCCTCATCCCTAAGGCTGGCTGATCCAAGCACAAAGAGGAACTGGAGGAAAACAAGCCAGGCTGTCCTGTTCCCCCCCCCAGCACGGGCTGGGCAAGGGGATGGTCCTGCAGGGAAACCTCGGCTGGTGCTGGGCTTCTGGGGGAGAAAATGGAGGCTGAGCAAGAAATAAACTCCTAAATCCACCACACAGAGCCTCCAGCAAGCAAGGGAGGGGAAGGGGTCAGCAGAGAAGGGAAATGTTCATGGAGGAATTCCAGGATGCCTGAAATGCTGATCATGATGGGATCAATTTTGGAGGGGTTCGTGAGGGGTTTGTTCAGGACCTCAACACTCTCTCCATGCAAACAGGAGGGACAGGGCTCCACCCCCTCTCCAAATCAACTCCCTCCGGGACTCCTCGGCAGGAACCAGAGCTCCATCACCTCTGGATAACTCAGGGGAGGGGATGGAGCAGAAGTGCCTCTGGCCCAACAGAAATGAAACAGAAAATGGGCTGGGGAAGGGAGGCTGTTGCAACGTCTTTCACCTGATTGTGTTGCAACCACCTCCGAATTCCTCAGGGCCATTTGTTCATAACTGGCAGCAACGGCCAGAGAAAAATCAATACAGGAATCAGTGTTGTGGAACATTATCCTTAAATTGCAGAGCCATAACAACAAAGTGCCCCAGCACGCTTCCTTCCCAGAAATCCTAAGGTGCCACCCTCGGACTGCTCCTTGTGGCTCCTGCTCTTGGCCAAGCCTCTCCAGCTGATTTCCTGTTCCCGCTTCAGCTTCCCCCCCTCACCCCCACATTATTTTTATGTGGAAACTGCTCCGTTTGATCCTGCAAACTCAAAGAGAACAACTCTGCACTTCCCAGGTGCCCAGGTGATGTTGGATTCCGCCCCTGATTCAGATAATGAGAATTTACAGCATTTTCAACATCTGTTACCTCATCTCCATTCAATCCCTCTCCATGCCAGCTGTTTTGAAGTGGAAAAACAGTGATCCAAAGTTTTTTTTTGGTGAGAAGTACAGACTTTTTTTGTTGGTCTGATGACTGGTATTTTTCTAGTTCAGTATCTCACAAAGATCTTGGAAAAACAAATTCTTCCCTGTGCCGGTAAACACCCAAAAATTCTGGCTTCCTTTGCAGAGTCTCCTTCCAGCACAAGTGGGTCTGCAGAAAACCTGACCTTCAAATCAAATCATTCTCACAGGGATGACAATGAAAATGAGGAGAGTTTTCCAGCTAGAAAAGGTGTTCTAATTACTTGTCCCACAAAGATCAGAATAGATTCTGACACACTAAAGAGTGATTTAGTGGGGGAGTATTTAAAATTAGATAACTGGTACTTAACTGTTACCTGTGAGGAGATGAACCAGAAGTACTAAGGAAGGAGATGGGTGGATTTAAGAGCCTTTTTTTATAAGACTTATAAAATACAGATCTGATAAGTTTAGAAATAACACTGTCCAGTGTTTTGATAAAAGCCTCGCAAGCTTTTGCTGTCCTTTGTCTCCACACAGAGATGACCAAGAGGAACATTTCAATTATTCCATGACTAAAATCAGCTAAATTACAGGGTGAAGTCATCACAGACAATGATTTCTGTGAAAACATGTCCTGATGGACATCTCTGCCTCAGTTCCTGTCCTGTTTTGGTGCTTGGCTGCATCTCTAGACACCTCTCAGAACTGCAAGAACAAACAGAGTCTTCCTGCAGTGGAAATAGAGAGAAAAGGCAATCAGAACCACTTGGTTTTTAAGCCTGGCTCAATAAATAAATTCATTTTTTCATTCCCATTTTTGGGGAGGTACTAAATGAGCAATGCTATGCACGGACTGCACATGCTTTGGAAGGGAGCTCATGTTTTTCTCTCTGTTGTTCTTCCCTTGTCAGCAAATGGGAGAGGGATGAATTCCCCTGATGCTGCTAAATGCCACAAACATCCATTTCCACGTTCCAGGAGAGCCCTGACAGCATGATGCAGTAAAGCACTAAACACACACGGCTTTCTGCTACATGTCAAAAAGAATTTTTGTCCCTCTCCCCTTCCCTGGAGCTTTGTTGCTCCTCTAGAAGATGGATGCAGGAGCAGCCTCAGCTCCAGCAGTGGCAGAAAACCAGGCAGAAGCAGCAGTTTTTGCAGCTGTGTTATTTAATCCTGCTTTAATCACCTAAATGACAGATGGGTTTATCTTTCCTTCTTGGAATAAATGAGGTAACAGAATTATGGTTTCAACATGCAGGGTTTCAGAACCCTGAGTTTTATGAGTGTTTCAGCTCCTGAACATCTTTCTCAGCACTAATCTTGTGTTACCTGACCACAAACACTCGCACACCTGAAAACACAGGGAAGAGGGAAGACAGTTACTTATCCCATACCCATTTCTTGCTCTAAAAACACCAGTTTTCAATCTGGCTTTAACCTATTCCTCTGCTGCCATAAACTCTTCTTCAAAACTCTTTCAGAAACTAAAGTCCATAAAAGCTTGACAAAGAATCACCGGCTGGTGATTTTAACTAATGTTTGAGACCTCTTCTGTGAAAAGAGGGTGAAAAGCAGAAGGAAACAAGCTAAGAAAGGAAAATCTAGGAAAATAAACTCCTTGGCTTTCCTCAGCCTGAAACAATTTCAACTTAGATCCCTAATGTTGTGCTGGTGCTTCTGTCCTTTCCCCATTAACTGCTCTGGTTATTGAGTAACTCAGGCTGCACAAGATCTGTTCCCAGGTGGCTTCAGGCAGCCCAGTTGCTGTGACCTGCTTGGGGTAAGAGCACAGAGCAACTGGGACTTGCTGGGGGCTCTCTGGGGAGCTCCCTGAACAGCTGAGAACTGACACAAGCTCCTGGCTGTGGGAATGTGCTGGTCCTTGGAAATGCAGTTGCTGGAGAGGGGAAGGCTGTGGTAGTTGGAATGAGGAGGGTTTTCTGTGCTTGAGGACACCTGCACAGGATTTGGGGTGAACTTGATGGATGAGATCCTCCATTTGTAAAAATGCAATATAATAAAGAAGGATCTAAAGCTGTTGGAGAGCATGAAAAGGAGGGACATGGAGCTGGGGAAGGCTCTGAGGAGCAGCTGAGGGCACTTGGCTTGTTCAGCTGGAGCTGAGGAGACTGAGGGGAGACTCCTCGGGGGCTGCAGCTCCTCCCGAGGGGAGCAGGAGGGGCAGGGGCTGAGCTGTGCTCTGGGACAGGGACAGGAGCCCAGGGAAGGGCTGGAGCTGTGTCAGGGCTTGGGATGGATCTCAGGGAAAGGTTCTTCCCCCAGAGGCTGCTGGGGCACTGCCCAGGCTCCCCAGGGAATGGTCCTGGCCCCAAGGCTGCCAGAGCTCCAGGAGCGTTTGGACAACACTGCCAGGGATGCACAGGGTGGGATTGTTGGGGTGTCTGTGCAGGGCCAGGGGTGGATTGATGATACCTGTGGGTCCCTTCCAGTTCAGGATATTCTGGGATTCTGTGAATCTTCCCTGTGTGTTGAAAGCTGCTCTGCCACAGCAGAGCTGAGCTGCTCAGACTGTCAGAGTTCACTGCCCCCTGAATTAGGTAATTCCAGGGACTTCGATGCCAAACTGGGAATGCAGCTGGAGCAACAACCCTGCCACACAGTTACTCTGCCACAGGAAGGGCAATCATGGCAAACCAGGGGTAAAAAAAACAGCTGGGGATGGCAACATCTCCAACTGCCTCAGCCGTAATCCTGAAATTGTGACTCAGAGGCTTCTGTGTGAGGATTTATGAATCACTGTCCCTGCTAAAGTGGAAGTCAGGCTATCTCAGCAAAACTGCAGCTGGAACTAATCCCCCGTGGTGCTGAACACAAACCCTGCGCAGGTTGGTCGGGCTTTTGCAGAGCGCAGAGCACCCGGAGCTCTCCGGGCGCTCAGCTGTGAAATGGAGTGATGGACCATGGAGGTGACAGGGATTCAAAGGGCAAAGCTGTTCCCAGTTCCCAGGGAAGAGGAAACAGCTGCAGCGATGATTCCCCTCACACAGAGCCATTATAAGGAATTACAGCCGGATTACTACAGGAATAATAAATGCCATTATTGGAAATAATGAAATCTATCACCGAACGCTAATGCGGCCCTTGCACCCCCTGACACCTCCATCCCCCAGCAGGAAAACCTTCCCAACACAGCCCACAAACCAGGAATTGCTGAATCTCCTCTGGTGTGCTCCGTGTGGTCCGGATATTCTGGAATTGCAGCTATCCCATTGTTTCAGGCTGGTCTCTGGGTAATGCATTAAACACAAGCGTTTCCCCTCCATAAATCAACACCCAAATCTCCAGAGTGAGGTGAGCACAAACTCAGCTCGTATCGAATTCTGGGAGCTAAGGGCAGGTACCTGCAGCAGGAAAAGGACTTTCCTCTCATCCCTTTTACTTTCCACGACTCCCAGATTATTCCCTGGCTGCTGGCCAGGCCAGGCTTCTCCTCTGAGCTGCGGGAGAGCAGACAGCGTTTTCTTTTGGCAACAACACTTTGTTCCATCCCGGGCAATCCGAGCAGCTTCGGGACACAAAAGGTGGGTGGGGACTTAGACAATGATCCTTCTGCAAAGTGGAGCCCATCAATCCATGTGCACAGAGCTCCTGGATGGGAATGTTTTCAAGCAAATAAAAATAAGGTAGTATTAAAAAAACCTAAAAAAAAAAAGGCCAAATGCAGCTCTAGTAGCTGCAGGCAATCAAACAGGTGTGTTGTGGCCCAAGTTGAATAAAGAAAAAAGAAATACAGCCATCTACAAGTTTTTTAATAGAAAGCAATGATTTTTAAAACAATTACAATTTATCTTTAGCAGTTTTCTTTGGTTCTATGAACACCTTTTCCCACTTACAAGGCATCCGTACCTGCAAACTCGATCCACCATCACTTAAACCATTATTTTGAGCATTCTTTCCATATAGAATAATTTCCACTGCTCAGGATGTGCCCCAGGATGTGCCTCTGCCTTGGTTTTCAGGCTGGGATGGTCAGAAATGGCTCAGCCAAAGATCTGATTCCCAAACCCATGGGAATGACGACCTATTTAGTTTTTTGTGCACATTTGCTGCTTTAAGATGAATTTTGAAGGCTGACCCTCACCCCCAAGGGATGAAGCCCTGTTTCCATCAATCCCATCCAGAAGAGCAGTGGGGGTGTCCTGTTTCCAAATTCTCAGCTTTTCCTCCGGATTGTTCTTGTCATGGGGCTGCAGAAAGACCCAACCATGTCCCCAAACCTCGGATTTCCAAGCCCCTGGCAGGACATGGAAAGCGGAGGGCATGGGCTGGCTGTTATAGGGATGAGCCCAATTTCTTCTGTGTAAATAATCAGTATTTACCCCCTTCTTCATGAAGGCACAGCAAAAAAGCCTTTTTAGCTTAATAGATCATCACTGTCAACCATTCCCCATCCCTATTTCCCTATTAATCCATAAAGCAACTGTTCCTCATCCCTATTCCACTATAAATCAACAATTCCCCATCCCTATTCCCCTATAAATCCATGAACCAACCATTCCCCATCCCTATTCCACTATAAATCAACCATTCCCCATCCCTATTCCCCTGTAAATCCATAAACCAACCCTTCCTCATCCCTGTTTTAGTATAAATCCATGACCCAATCCTTCCTCATCCCTATTTCACTATAAATCCATGAACCATCCTATTCCCCTATTAATCCATAAACCATCCATTCCTTATCCCTTTTCCACTATAAACCCATAAACTAACTGTTACTCATCCCTATTCCCTTATAAATCCTTAACCTAACTATTCCCCATCCCCTTTCTCTTATAAATCCATAAACCAACTATTCCCCATCCCTATTCCACTCTAAATCCATAAACCGCAGCCAGGCCAAAGGGAACCAGCCCCAAACACTCGCCGCAAAACCAGTTCACAACCCCAGCGCGACCTTTCAGGGACCCTCCCCGCTACTTGTGGGGGGTTTATTATTGGTTTTGAATTAAAAGTTTCCCTCAGCACCGAGCTTTGTGCGAGGCTCTGAGGGCTGCGAGGCTCTGAGGGCGGCGATGCCCCCGGGGGTCACACAGGAGGTCCCGCTGCCTCCCCTCCGCTGCTTCCAGCCCCGGGGCTGCACCCTACGGGTCTGTCCGTGTTTTTCCATGTCTTTCCATGACTCTTCACGTCTCTCCCTCCCTGTGCTCACTCACGTCCCGCTCCTCCCCCGGCCCCCCCGGTTACCTCAGCCGGGCGGGGCGCGGGCGCGGGACTCGAACCGGCGGCTCCGAGGGCAGTGAGGGGTTGCGGGGCGCCCGCCGGCCAGTGCCCCGCCAGGCCCCGCCCACCCACGGCGCGCGCAGCCAATCACGCGCCGCTACCCCCCACCTCCCGTGCAGCACCCCTAGCCAGATGTCCCGCCCCCCGCTCGCCAGTTAGCCAATAAAAAGAGGAATATTAAAATTGACGTCCATGATAGCCAATAGAAGCAGTCTCCTCGGGAGGGGGGACGAAGCAGGCTCTGCGGGGCGTGGTCCCGCCGGGGGCGTGACAGAGGAAGGGTATATAAGGAGCCACTGCAGCGGCGGTGCCATTTTGTGTAGCAGCGCCTGGGGAGCGGGGGCGGAGGCGGCGGAGGGTTTCGGGGTTCGGACCAGAGCGGCCGGATGGTGAAATCCTCCCTGCAACGGATACTCAACAGCCACTGCTTCGCTAGAGAGAAAGAGGGGAATAAAAGTACCATCATGCCCGCTGTGCTGAGCCTCAGTACCGGACAGAGCAGGTGAGGCGCCGCGGCCTCCCTCAGCCTCGCACCGCCGGGCGCTCGCTGCCTCCTTCCTCTTTCTCCTCCTCATCCTCGTTGTCGCCACCCTGGTGGCCAGAGAGGGGCGGGGGAGGCTGCGTGGCCAGCGGGGGAGGGGCGGCCTGGGCCCCGCCGCGCGGGGAAAGGCGGTAGGGGAGGGTGGAAAACCCCCCCAAAAAAGGCTTGTTTTGTGGGCCCAGCGCTGTCCCGGCCCTGGGAGGGACTCCCGAGGGCACCCCCGGGCTGGGAGAGGCTCCGGGCAGGGCTGGGAGTGCCCGGGGCAAGAGCCGGGCTGGGGGGGGCCGAGGGGAAAACAACAATTAGGGAAAGATATCGAAGGATTGAAGGCTGTTATCCCCTTATGTAACCGTGGATACTCCGCAAAACTAATCGAGGGTAAGAGTGTTACGAGAGCTGTTGCTTAAAAACTCAGCCGAAAGATTAAACAACCCCCACAGGTGCTGGGACGAAAGAAAATACCTGAATTAAGGTGGCTGGTATGGAGTGGTGGATGCTCAGGACATCAATCTGCCCTTTACGCCTCGTGTGTGGACTGTGGAAGGAGTTTTTAAGGCGTTTTTATATTAAACTGCGGGTTAAAGATGGGTTTTTTCCTCCCAAGTGCACGTAAACGTCACAAAAAACATATTTATAGTTGGAAACCTTCTTTCTACATCACCTTTTTTGGGGAGAAAGGTGAAATTGTTAAGGATTGCCCGAGTACAACCCTGGAAAAGGGTTTTTAAAGGTCTGTTTGTAAGGGAAATGAGGAATGTGTAGTTCGCAGTCATTCTCAGATAAAAATAAATAAAGCTGGTGCTAAAGAAAAACGTCTCTTTTAAAGAGCTTAAAATAATGGATTGGACACTCATTTAATTGAAATAATGCATTTAATGAAAATAGTGCAGGTTTTATGTTTTTAATAGAACTTAGCATTCACATAAAAATATAAATATAATTTACCTTCCAGCACTTAATATTAAACCTCTCTGCTCATTCCCAGCCTTTCTAATACGGATTATTCATCACAAGTTTTAAGCTCATTAAAAAAAAAAAAAACAAAACCAAAAAACCAACCGAAAAACAACCAAACCAATCCAAACCCTGCAACTCGGGTGCGAAGTGTGCAAAATGGTGGATTATTTTGTAGCTGTTTATTCGGATTTGCAAATGGCTGCAGTGGCTGCTGCTGGCACCCGGAGACAGGACGATTGTGAAAATTCCCCCAAGGGCCTCGATTGCTGCATCTGCTGAGATGACGCAACTCAAGAGTGGAGCCTGCGGGTGAAGGATGGTGCAGAGGGAGGGGCCAGCCCTGCTTTGCCACGGGAGGAGTGAAACATCCCTTGAAAGGGATGGGGAGAAACTTAAAAATATCCCTCGGATCTTCAGAATAAAATATTTTTCTCCTCGAGCGCCCAGCGTTGTGGAGTCGCTCTGATGGATTGGGTGGGAAGAGGTTTGGAGGTGTTTTTGGAGGTTTGCAGGGATTCAGGTGTGGCCTCAGCTCAAGCTCAAAATATTGGAGGTGGAGATGATTCCCTGGAATTGCCTGGCCTCGAGCTGGAAAGCTCTGAGGGGTGAATATCCCAAAGAAAAGTGAGCCCTGCTTTGCTGGGCTGGGCGTTTGTGCTACCTGAGAACAACAAGGAGGGCAGAAAACAGCACATTGCTGCAGAAAGGTTCTTCTCTTGGGATCAGGTCAAGCCTGTCCTGGTACAAAACCACACCTGGCTCACTCAAACAGTATTTTTCATCTCCAAGTGAGTTTTCCCCTCAAAATACTGCAGTGGCAGCTCCCTGGGCACTGTCCCTGTCCCTGCTCCTGGTGTGGAGGTTCCTTTGTCTTCCACTTGCGGTGGGAGGAGTCCCTTGGCCTAGGTTTGTTTTTTTTTTTTTTTTTTTTTAAATTTAAATCTTTCCATCTGATCACTGTTTAAATCCTGGAAGTCCCAGGGCTTTGTCCAAGCTTTCCTGCCTGTCTAACTGTGTTCCCTTTGCAGTTCCAGGGTTCCCTTCAATTGCTGTAGTAACCTGGGTCCGGGGCCTCGGTGGTGCTCCTGATGTCCCTCACCCACCCCTGAAGATCCCAGGTGGGCGAGGGAATAGTCAGAGGGATCACAATCTTTCAGCTAATTTATTTTATTCGGTGAGTATGAGGAACAAACAGCTTGGGGTGAGCTTGAAAGCATTCCCCATCTCAATCCCTCTGCCAGAAATCAATGGAAAAACAACTCTGCCCCTCTCCCTGCTGCAGGATAATCGGCTGAATGTCACAGAAGAACTAACACCTAACAACAGGACAAGAATTCTCAATGTCCAGTCAAGGCTTACAGATGCCAAACACATCAGTTGGAGAGCAGTGCTGAACAACAACAACCTCTACATTGAAATTCCCAGTGGTGCTCTGCCTGAGGGGAGCAAGGACAGGTGGGTCAGGGAAAATGCAGCTGTGGATTCACACAGGGCCTGTTGGGGGGGATGGTGAGAGAACGCTTTACTCTTCATATTCTGAAACTGGAAGTTTAATTTTGGTGCCTGAGGCTCTCTCATGCAGCTCTGTGAGCCTGGTTTGAGGGCTGCAGGCAGCACCAGGTAAAAGTCTGGGTTTTCAGGCTGCTTCAGGCCCTGAGAATTCCAGGCTGGTTCTGAGTCTGTCACTGCAGCTCCTTCAGCTTTGTCACACAAACACATTTTCTGTGCCACTGAAAAGTTCTGCCCTTGACTTCTCCCTGGGGCTCTGGGATCTCCTGGTGGTGTGAGGCCAACCTGTGCCTCTTCCTTAGAAATTCTGTTTGGATTGGCTCTCAGGGCCTTGCTAACTCTCTCTGAAGGAAGTGCTTGCTGCCAGAGCTCCGGGAGCATTTGGGCAATGCTCAGGGTGGGATTGTTGGGGTGCCTGTGCAGGGCCAGGGGCTGGACTGGAGATGATCCCTCCCATCCCAGGGCATTCCCTGATGCCGTGGGCACTGAACCCCTCGTGTTTCTCTTGCAGTTTTGCAGTTCTTCTCGAGTTTGCTGAAGAACAGCTCCGAGTCGAGCACGTGTTTATCTGTTTCCACAAGAACAGAGATGACAGAGGTGGGTGTTCCCTGCTCCTCCAGAGACACAGAATGCCTTTTGATGGAAATTTAACTTCCTTTTGCAGTATCCCATGGGTGAAACCTGTCTCCTCCTTTCTTTTCTAGCTGCATTGCTCCGTACTTTCAGCTTTTTGGGCTTTGAGATTGTGAGACCAGGGCATCCCCTTGTCCCCAAGAGACCAGACGCTTGCTTCATGGCCTACACGTTTGAGAGAGACTCAGCAGAAGAAGACTAGATTGCAATGTTTGCCTCTTTAGAGCTTTCTTGTTGTCTATAAAAGATGATTCTGTAGAAATTTTGTCAACATCTTATTCCAGTCTTATCTTAACTCTTGTACGAAACCTTGTGTGACCCAGCTGCTTTGGTGGTGAGATGTTGAAAATTTCAGACTCCACATCTTTCTCTGGATTTTTGTGCGCATGTCGTGGTTGTGCAAAAATAAATGCTCCCTCCAAATTTAGCAGTATATTTCTTGAAGTTTAATATTGTGTTTGTGATACTGAAGTATTTGCTTTAATTCTAAATAAAAATTTATATTTTACTTTTTATTGCTGGTTTTAAGCTGTTTAAAGACTTGCACTCTTCAAGAGGTGGCTCTGGAACTGCCCCAACCATTAAAGTTGCAGGTGTGGAAAGGCTTTGCTCGTTCTTTGCTTGACTGGAACTCACGGATGTGCTCTGCCAGGGCTTGGAATAATTCAGCAATCCTGCAAAAGTCTACTTCTAGTGAGTGTGGTAATGAGGATCAGTGCTTCCCTGCTCTGCCTGTAGGGTATTCAGGATGTGAGGGTTGGGAACTCACAAGTGGAACAGGAGCAGCTCAGTCCGTGGCTGCTTTAAATACCAAATACACAACTTAAATACTTGGAATTTCAGTGTTCCAAGCACTGCAGCCTTAGCACGTGCAGAGTGGCTGCAGGAATTCTGGCTGGGAGCTGGGAAGGTTTGTGGCTCTCCTGCAGCTGAGCAGTGTCCCTGAGGCTGGGCAGGCTCCAGAGCTGTCCAGGGGGGACAGACTGGGGTTGAAGGGTGAGGAGGGGGCTGTGGTTGGGGTTCACAGACACTTTTGGTGTTCAGGGGGGTGAGCAGAAAGGAAAAGGGCTCCTTGGGCTGGAATTAACAATATTTGAGCTGAAGTTCCAACAAATAAGTCTCCAAAGGGCTGAACTTAAACGGGTGGTATTTCCATGCTTTTCAGGACTTGCAGGCTTGTTTGGCACTATTGGAGCTGATCCATCTTTCCTCTATAAAACCTTGGAGCAGGGAATCGCTGGGATGGGTTATTTCACCAGGTTGTGCTGGGTGTGAGTAGAAAGAAGTGGGCTCTGAGTGTGGCTTTGGGAGCCCTGAGTGCTGTGAAATGTGTGAGTGAAGGGCCTGAGGATCCCCCACAGGCCAGCCCTGGGCTCAGCACTACTGGAATTGCATGGAATACACCAAAATATTCCCTGAAACTCCTTGGAGATGCAGCACAAAGTAACCTGGGGATGTGAGTGATGTGGTGCAAGGTTGGGGCCCTTGCCAGGCTCTTTAATGGGCTCTTCCCAATGCTCCTGTGGCCTTACAATTGTGCCTTCCTCTTGGGATTTTTGGAAGGCCCATGACAGGACTGAGGGGAAACTGCACAAAGCTGAGCCTGGAAGAAGGTTTGGGATGGATCTCAGGGAAAGGTTCTTCCCCCAGAGGCTGCTGGGGCACTGCCCAGGCTCCCCAGGGAATGGTCCCGGCCCCAATGCTGCCAGGGATGCACAGGATGGGATTGTTGGGGTGTCTGTGCAGGGCCAGGGGCTGGACTGATGACCCTTGTGGGTCTCTCCTAGCTCAGGATATTCCAGGATTTCATGGTGGTGCCATGACCAGGGGAGGGTGTCCCTCCTTTGCTCAACAGGCTGGCCCAGGGCTGAACTTCCTAAACTGGTTATCTGGAAAAATCCCTTTTTTCCTCTGCTGCGGTGCCTGTGCCGTGTTCTCTCTGCAGAGTGTAGAATGTGCCTGGTCCTGCCTCCCTGGGATGCTCTGCTGCCCTTGGGGGCTCCTGGCAGAAGGGGAGGGGACACCCCCCTGGAATCCAGAGCAGGGGTGCAGGGGCTGCCAGCCGTGGGCTGGGCTGGGCTGGGCCTGCAGGAGCCGCGGGAATGCCTTTTCCCTTTGCATCCCGGGATGAGGGGCTGGGACATGGCCTTTACTGCCACCTCGTAGCCACGGCAGTCACTACAGGACAGACAGGGACAGCAGCGCTGGGGCTCTCCAGGGGCCCTCAGTGCTAGCCCAAGAGCCTGCAATGAGATTTGAGCCCCATTTCTGTGCCAGGGTTGGGGGGTCCAGCCTGGGGGGGAAGCTGCCCTGGGGGATTTGGGTGCAGCAGGAGGCAGAAACTCCCTGAGCAGGGAGCTGGGCCTGAGCTGCTCTGTGGTGTCATCTTGACAGAGACCCAGCTCTGGTTTATTTTTGTTTTTTGGAGCTCAGGGACTCCTGGGAGGAACCCTCCCCCCTCCAGCCATGCCCCAGGCTCTGGTGACAGCCTGGTGAGCCATTACCACATCAGTGGGCACAGCAGACATGGGGAGGCTCTGTGCCCCTGTGTGCCCAGCCCTGCTGCTGTCAGGTGATGGAGTCACTGAATCATGGATTTGTTTAGTCTGGAAAAGCCTCCTAAGATCATCGAGTCCAGCCATTCCCCCATCACTGCTGTGTCACCTCTAAACCATGTCCCCAAGTGCCACATTCCCACGTTTTCTGAACCCTTCCAGAGACGGTGACTCCACCATTGCCCTGGGCACCTGTGCTGATGTTTGATCATTCTTTCAGTGAAGAAATTGTCCCTGACACCTATCTAGGTGCCTGTGAGTGGATTAATAATTACTGAGGAATAATTAAATGACCTGAGCAGGTCCTTCCCTGTGATGGTCCCTCGGCATCCACATGGGTTTGGGGACTGGGCTCAGGTCCCATGTGGTGTTGAGCATTTCACAGCAAGGAGCAGATGCCACAGCCCTGCCTTGGTGCCCATAAATTCACCCTGGCTGTTTCCCAGACCCCATGGAGGCTCTTCTGGGTAATCACCACCAGGCAGGGCACTTTGGCTTTGTGTTTCCCCATGGATCCATCCCCAGACTGTGTAACACTGGCAAGGAAGCACATAAAGGACCAGTGTTTGAGAGGCTCAGCTCCAGGTTTTATTGAAGCTGTATTTTTCTCTTTAAAATAACGTTTTTATTTGTGACTATGCCACAAATTGTCTCTGGGAAGCGCAGGCTGAAGGAGCTGTTGTGTTTCTCCTTTGCTGAGAAGGATGAGCTGTGATGGGTGGCTTTGAGTGTTATTCAAAACAGCAAAAACCTCGTGGCTGCAGGAGGGATCTGAGGGGGTTTTGTGCAAAGTCTGAACCCCATAAACTTTACTTGGGATCATCAGCCACTAAATTGGTGTTTGGGGCTCCCATCCAGCTGTTTTTCTTCAGATGCTCTGATAAACCAGACTCAGAGTATCAAGCAAAAATTGTTTGATGGTGTAAAACCAAACCCTGTGTTTGGAGTTTGGTCCCAAATTCATCATTCATGGGCTTTGGGGAAGTGGGTTTGGCTTTGTAGAGCTTTCCCAGCGAGGACATGTTGGGTTTCTCAGGAACCGGTGGCTTTCACAGAATCATGGAATGGTTTGGCTTGGAAAGGACCCTAAAAATAATTTCATTTCAAACCCCCTTGCCCATGCACAGGACAGATTTGGCCAGGTCCTCGTGGGCTCTTGGCTTTGAGGAGAGCTTTGGGTGGGCCAAACCTGAGGGCTGCTTTAGGGGGCATAGAGAACCTGTGTGACTTGGAAAAGGGTGTGTTCAGTGACCCCCTGGAAGTACTGACAGCACAGCCACTCCTCCAGCCCAGGGGTCCCTCCTGCCCCAGCCCAGTTCTCCGCAAACCTCAGGAGCAGCAGAGCCCTCTTGACCTGCAGCCAGCCCCGGAGCAGTGCCAGGCTCTTCCTGCTCCTGGCAAAGAGCTCCTGGCGTGGCCCCCAGAGCAGCACCTGCAGGATGCCCTGGCCTGCTCGATGGACACCCTCTGCTGAGGGTCCCTGTGCAGCAGCAGCGTGGCCAAGCGCCTCAGTCCCGCCGAGTAGATGGACAGCAAAGGGATTTCGGGAAGTGTTTTGCTTCTGAAGCCCAGGATGTTCTCCAGGGAGATGTCCACGTGTAAGATCTGATAGATCAGCCTGCCCATATTGAGCTCAGCTGCTGCTGGAGGGGAGGCTGCAGCGAGCCCCTGGGTCCAGTCCTGCTCCCGGCCGCTGGAGCAAGGTCTTTGTTTCTCCTGCACCTTGAAGAAGCTGCTGATGAGCAGCCGTGGAAGGGACAGTCCCAGCGGCTCCTTCTGGCCCTGCTGGCTCCGGGGGGAACACGGGCACTGCACCAGCAGCAGATTCTCGGGGCACAGGTCCCCCTGGGCCACGTTCTGCCCCCGGAGGTGCTCCAGCCCCATGCACAGCTGCAGGAGCAGGAGGCAGCCCAGGCGTTCGTAGTGCCCGGGGCTGGTCCTGTGCAAGGCGTGAGAGCCCTTCACAAAGTCTGCCAGGGTCTGCTGGGGAACCTCGGCACAAAGGAGCACCTGCAGGACAGGCTGGGGGGCAGGACAGGCTGGTTCCTCTCGGGAAAAGGCCTGGCTCTGTTTTCCAGGGATTCCCGGGAGCACCAGCTCCGCAGGGAGGCGGTCAGTGAAGCGGCCGAGCAGGCGCTGGATGCTGCAGTGTGTCCCCAGCGAGCTCTGCACCCCCAGGCTGGAGCAGCACGGCTTGGGGACCTGCAGGGACACACAGGACAGGGCCAGCAGTGTGAGGGCAGAGCCATGGGGTGCCTCGTCCTGGGCTGGGCCACCCTGTCAGCTCAGGGCCACCAGCCCCAGGTCTAACCCCCATGTGGTGCTGGGGTCCCTCTGAGCCCAGGGCCAGAGCCAGGATGGCTTTGAGCAAGACCTGGGACATGAGGGGTGGTAGAGCCCCGGCTGAGCTGGGAGGGCTCTCATCCCTCCCTCCCAGAGGGCCGTGTGCTGGCCCCTCTGGCTGTGTTGCCCTGACATGTCCCCTGTCCCCCCAGCAGTGCCATCTCTGACATGTCCCTTGGCCCCACGGGAACTGTCACCCTCGTCACCCAGCCCCCTCCAGCAGCGCCGTCTGGTTCGGCAAATGCAGAAGTGGCTGCACAAAGGGGAAGTGGCCCCAGGTCGCGCTCCGTGGAAAAGCCGACACGACACTCCCGGACCTGCAGGAGCCGACTCCCCCTGCACCGCCCAGGGCTTTCCCCCATCCCCTCCTTACCTTCGCTGCGAACTGCAGCTGCCTGTGCTCGAAGGTGAAGCCCACCCTGAAGTACCAGGCGTCCCCGCTCTGGCAGCAGGGCTGGGGGTCCAGGACACCGAGGGCTGCCCAGCGCTTCCCTGCCAGCTCCGCCTGCAGCAGCTGCTGCCTCTCCTCGGGCCCCAGCAGCTCCTCCTGCATGTGAGCCGAGAGCCGGGCCAGGGCGGCCTCCTGGCACCCCAAAACCACCCCACAGACCTCGGCCGGGCTCTCCAGGAGCTGCCCCAGCTCCCCGTCCGCTGTCCCAAATGTCAGCTCCTTCAGGCTGGGTGGTGGGGCTTGCTGGGGGCCGCTCCGGGCCAGCGGCTCCCCCAGGCTTTGGGACTTGCTCAGGGGCTTCTTGGGTGCCCAGGAGGGTCTGTCCCTGGGGGGAGCCCCCTCCCCGTGCCGCACGAGGGGTGGGGGGGATGCTGTAGAGGACGCTGCCAGCCCGCGGCTCGGGGTCGCCGTGGCAGCGGTGGGACGATCCCGGCTCCGGGAGGGACTCGGCTCGCTGGAGCTGCTTTTTGGGCAGTGGGGGAGGCAGGGGGTCCGGCTTGGGCTCAGGGAGGGCTCTCCCAGCGCCTTCCCCTCGGCTGGCCTTGCGGGGGACGAGGTGGGCCCGCAGCTCTCCTGGGGAGGGAGGGACAGAGGTGACAGGGCAGCCAGGACAGAGGAGAGCAAGGTGGGAGCAGGATGGGATGGCAATACAGCACTTTGTTCTTTGCCCCCCCGGATATTTCCAGCCCCAAACACACCCAGCGCCAGCCGGGGGGGGTGACAGCCGCGTACTGCGGGGGGAGCACAGGGACAGCAGAGGGGTCCGTGCCACTGTCCGAGGTGACAGCTCGGCAGGCAGGGGCACAGCGCGGGCAGGATGTCACTCACCCACGTTGCTGTAGATGAGGGCTGAGCTGGGGGACCGAGGGGGGCAGCCCCCCGGCGTGTCCGGCATGGGGGTGGCCGCTCCGGGGACAGCCAGGTCCAGGCTGGCACTGCGGAGCGCGGAGCTGGCCCTGCAGGGAGCGGGGAGGCAGCGTCACCCCCGCGGGCTCCAGTTCCCTGCGGGGCCGGCTCAGAGGAAGAACACGCAGGAAAGGGGAAGCAGTGGCCTGGGGAGCCGTGGCGGGGTGGTTTTGGGGCGAAACACGGGGAGTTTGGTGGCCCAGTGACTCCAGTTGCCGCACTGGGAAATCCTGGGGGCGGGAGCTGTCCCAGGGGCTCCACGTGCGATGGTTTCCACCTGCGTGGGACACACCCAGGAGCGCTCGGGGGCTGATGTCCGGCCTGGGGTCCCTGCTGGGCGACCCTGAGGTGGACACGACGGTGGAAGACGTGTGGGACAAGAGCAGGAAAGGCCTTTTACACCCCCAGCCAGGTCCAGAGGGGGCAGGAGAGGGGTCTGGGCACGGGGAGGGAGCCCGGAGGAGGGCACTGGGATGGAGCCGCTGGGTTTCACTTCCCCGTCCTGGCCGGGCACTGCCTTTGCTGCCACCAGGGGTACCAAAACCCCCGTGGCTTTCCCTAAAGCTCCCCGTTCTGCCGGGGCAGCACCCCCCGGGTAGGTTGTCCCTGTCCCCCTGTCCCCCCGGGTCACTGCCATCACCAGCGCTGGGTGGGGCGGCCGTGCTGAGCCCTTCCTGTGCCCTTCCCTACCTCGGAGCTGTCCCTGGCGGCAGTGAGGGGGTCCCGCGGGGCTCCAGCTCCCCATCCCCGCTCCGCAGCAGCTCCCGCTGCCCATCCCAGCCGCTCCTGGCGCTGGCCATGCGGCGAGCCCGGGGATCGCCTTGCGCAAGGCGCTGCGCCCCGGCCGGGGCAGGATGTGCTTTCAAAACTGCTCCGTGCAGGCCTGGAGGAAGCCGGGGGTTGGCCTCGCTCCCCGGCAGCCCCCGGAGCCTCCTGGCATCGCTGCAGCCCCGGCCACGGTCACTGTGTCACCATCAGTGCCACCTGTGGGTTTGTGTGTCCTGAGCTGCTCGCGGAGCTTCGCTCTCCTCCTCCTTCCTGGATGGCTCCAGGGATGGCTTTAGGGATGGCAGCGACCCTGAGGAGGGGATTGCCACCATAAACCCCTCTCACATCACAGAATTAATTCCATTTTCTCCACGTTGTTACTCTGGATGGGTTGGCAAGGAGGAATATTTTCATTGTCTTCCACGAGCTGAGGCTGTGGGTTCAATTCACATATTAAGAGTTGGACTTGATGATCCCCGTGGTTCCCTCCCAGCTCAGAATATTCTCTGATCTGTGATCTTTGCTGGGATTTCCTGCAGCCATTGCACAAGAGGAGTCCAGTCCTTGGAAAACACTTTTTTTTTTTCCCTCTTGTCTCGCAGAGCTTTGCAGATGCTCAAAGAGCACCAAGTGACCCAACTCAGCTGCTGGAAAAAATCCTCCCATCGGTGTCTGTCCCCTCTAGGATAAAGTCACTTTTTTAACACTCCAAACCCCAAATATTTCAGTATTTCCTTCCTTCTATTCACTCTTAGTGATGCCACTCAGTGGTGCCACAGTGGGACGGGTGGGTGCTGAGGGAAGCCACCTGCAGGGATTTCTCCTGGGAGCAGCAAATGTGGGATGAGCAGGCTTTGCGAGATGTGGATTTCCATGAGGAAAGTGGAAAAGTTCACTGTTTGAGCCCAACCATGCAACCAGGACAGCAGGACCCTGGCTCCGGGCACCTCCCCAGGGCTGTGAGGGGCTGGGGTGGGACTCGGTGGGTGCTGGGAGCCTGCAGCCCCCCCTGTGAGGAGACCACAGCTCCCTTCCCATGTGTTTATTTCCCTCTCCCTATTTCCCAGCCCCCTCCAGGCCAGCCAGGAGCTTGTGCCCTGTGGCTGGAGCCATTTCTGGGTGCCGAGGCCATGTGTGAGAGCTGATAAAAAACCACCCTGGGCTGAGTCAGGCTCGGATCCAGCTCAGGGAGGAGGCGCAGGGCTGTGGGAGGGGACAGCCTGCACCACCCACCCCCGTGCCACCAGAACCCAGCCTGCTTTGGGTTGGAAGGGACCCTAAATCCCACACAGGGCGACCCCTGCCATGGGCAGGGACACCTTCCACCATCCCAGGCTGCTCCAAGCCCTGTCCAGCCTGGCCTTGGACACTGCCAGGGATCCAGGGGCAGCCACAGCTGCTCTGGGCACCTGTGCCCACTGCACCCACCCATCCCTCTGTGGCACCACTGAGTGGCATCACTAAGAGTGAATAGAAGGAAGAAAATATTGAAATATTTGGGGTTTGGAGTGTTAAAAAAGTGACTTTATCCTAGAGGGGACAGACACCAATGGGAGGATTTTTTCCAGGAGCTGAGTTGGGTCACTTGGTGCTCTTTGAGCATCTGTAAAGCTCTGCGAGACAGAAAAAAATAAAAAGTGTTTTCCAAGGACTGGGCTCCTCTTGTGCAATGGCTGCAGGAAATCCCAGCAAAGATCACAGATCAGAGAATACTCTGAGCTGGGAGGGAACCATGGGGATCATCAAGTCCAACTCTTAATATGTGAATTGAACCCACAGCCTCGGCTCGTGGAAGACAATGAAAATATTCCTCCTTGCCAACCCATCCAGAGTTACAGTCTGGAGAAAATGGAATTAATTCTGTGATGTGAGAGGGCTTTATGGAGGCAGCTGCTCTGGGCAGCCTGGGCCAGGGCCTCCCCACCCTCACAGCCAAGGAATCTGTCAGAAGCATCACTATTTTTCCCTAATGAATAATATTATCTCTAACATATACCAAAAAAGGTAAGGAATATAATTACAGAATTCCTGCCATGCCTGTGACCCTGCCAAGCTGGAGCAAGGTTCCCTTCCAAGCCAGGGAAAGAGGGGCAGCCAGGAATTGCCTTTTAGCTATTAAATTCCTCATTTGTCTTATTACAACCAAGGGGAAAACGCCAAGTTTAAAAGCCACCCAAGCCGTTAACAAGGACAGCTGTTTCCTGCTGCCAACCCCTGCAGGACTGTGCAAAAATGCTGATTTAATTCTCCAAGCCATGGAGCATCCCTGGATCCTTTGGTGGGGTCTGCTGCTTGTTCCAGGTGGATAAATCAGCAGCAGGACACGGCCCTGATGGCCCTGATGGCATCGACGGCATTTACAGCCTCTGGTCCAGGTGCTCCTGGGCCCTTTTTCTCCCTGGATTTGGGTGACTGATGCAGGGAAGCTTTTCTTAGCTCCAGCCTTTTTGATTTATAAGAAAATTGGTTTCTCTTCCCAGTGGGAGATAGGATCTTCAAATGCAGCCGCTGGAAAATGGCATTTTTCTAATTGTCTTTATTTTTTTTCTGTTTTTTTCCATGACGTTCCTCTCCACCCGTGGGTGCTGTGGGGATGCTCCGTGCCCAGCCCAGGCACTGAACCCACCTGGGCGCTCTCTCAGCATCTCCCACCCTGCAGCTCACCCCAAAATGAGCAGGGGGGCCTCAGTCGTGGCTCCCACGGTGCCCCCCGACCCCTGGGCACAGTCAGGAGCTGCAACCGCGACCCTTCACCTCCCCACGAAATGCATTTTGAAGCAGGAAATGAGAGAAAAAACCCAATTTCCTCTTTCCCCCCGCGCAGCCCTCGCCCAGCCCGTGCGGGCTGCAGCTCCCCGGGGATTTGGCAAGCAGGGCCACCCTCCCTGGAGCCGTGGGGTGGGTGCCGGGAGCCCCCCCGGCCCCCCGGGAGTGCGGGCGGTGGAATTCCGCGCTGGAATGGCCCAGGGCTCGTTTCTCCAGCAGATGGAGGCATTGCTTTGCTTCCAGCGCTCCCAGTGCCAGCCCAGCCCGGGAATGGAGCAGGGCAGGCACCGAGCCTGGCACAGGGGCAGGGGGACAAGGGGACACTGGGCTGGCCGAGCCCCTGTGGGGACAGCGATGGCAGCTCTGCCCAGGGCGGGGGTGGCCCTGGGTGGGCCAGGCTGTGCCCTGGGGCCGGCGGGGTGGGGATGGCACAGGGAGATGGCACAGGTTCCTGCCTTTGGAGAAGAGGAACTACCTCCCCCTCCCCACCGGCTCCTGCCCCGTGTCCCCACTGCAGCGCCCCCCCCGTGCCTCAGTTTCCCCAGGCAGAGACCAGCACGGGCTCCCAATCCCCAATTTTCCAATTCCCAATTTTCCAGCTCCATCCAAGGGATTTGGCTCTGTGCCCGTGCACATCTGTGCCCTCTTATGTGGATATGATTCGTTTTAACCCCTCCCAAATCCTAATTTTCCCAAAAGCAGGACTTGAGGTGCTGCCCTTGCACCCTCCCCTTTAGGCACATCCTTATAAACACTGCATTAATAATTAATAATCGATTAATAGCAGCGGCAGTTTGTTAGCACACGTGCATTAATCATTTATTAGTTATTAATATGGACTTTGGTGCCCCGTGGGAGTTGATTTCGCATTGTTTATTCCGGGTTTTGTGGGGCTGATGGGCTGAGGGGCTGTAGACCCCAGCAGAGCCCCAGGAAGGGCTGCAAGAATTCCAGAGGTTTCCCAGGTTGGAGCAGGTCTGGAGAGCGCAAGGTGTGAATTCTGGTGCTTCTGCCCTTTCCAGGTCCTGCTCAGGCTTTGCCCACTGATTTTTCCTTTTCTTATCAAGGCCCATGAGGAGGAAAAGGGGGAGAAAAACCCAAATGAGCCACAGAAGTCCCTTTTTTCCCCCTTTTTTGTTTTGCTCACAAATACACCTCACATGCTTGTTACATAGAAAACTGTGCCAGGTCTGCACTGCCCTTTGCTCCCCCTCTGAGGGTCCGTGCCTGACCCCCTCCCCACCCTCCCACCCCCCTCCCAAGGTTAAAAAAACCCTCAGACACCAAATAGGACCCTGGTAGGACACGGCATGCACGGCTCGGGGGGCGAGGGGCACCGGGCATGTGGGGCCAGGGGGACAGCCGGACCCACGGCAGGGAGGGAGGGATGGATGGAGGGATGGATAGAGGGATGGATGAGGGATGGATGGATGGATGGATGGATGGATGGATGGATGGATGGAGGGATGAATGGAGTGATGGATGATGGATGATGAATGGAGGGATAGATGATGGATGGATGGATGGATGGATGGATGGATGGATGGATGGATGGATGGAGGGATGGATGGATGGGTGGATGGATAGAGGGATGGATGGATGGAGGGATGGATGGATGGATGGAGGGATGGATGGATGGAGGGATGAATGGAGGGATGGAGGGATGAATGGAGTGATGGATGATGGATGATGAATGGAGGGATAGATGATGGATGGATGGATGGATGATGGATGGATGGATGATGGGTGGATGGAGGGATGGATGGGTGGGGGGCACCCTATAAGAGCTGGATGTGGCTGGGGGGATGTTCTGAGCAGCCACTGGTGCCCCACAAAGCTCCCAACCCTCGGATGCTCCGGTGCCACTCTGGGATGTCCATCAGGGGATGGACAGCTGCCCCCTGCAGCTCCCAGCCTGACCATCACTGGCTGCAGAAGGGACATCCAGGTGGGAAATGTCCCTGCAGGGATGGGGACAGGGGTGGGACCTGCAGCAACCCCCAGGGTGCACACGCAAGGAGAAAGAGGAGGAAGTGATGAACTCCCTGCATCCTCCAGGTCACATCCAGGCTCTCCCCTTCTGGCTCCATTCCTTCTCCCACACACAAAAATCCATGCCCCGAGGCAGAGCCAGGACAAAACCTGGGAAGGGGTGGGATGGGAAGCCAGGAACCACCCCAGGGCAGCAGGGAGCAGCCCCAGAGACATCGACCCGTGGTCCTCAGTGCTGGAGGGTGCAGGATCCGGGGTGGAGGTGTCAGCCAGGATGCTCTCCAGGACTGCTTGTTCCAAGCTTTTCTCTCCTCTTCTTTCCCGGGCTGTAGAGCCTCCCTGCACAGGAGGAGCCACGTCCTGCTCTCCCGCACACTTCGACTTTGCAACTCAAAGGAAATGACCCCAAAAGTGCCTTTTGAACCTGTAGGAATCCCAGCCCGCCTCGGGCAGATGCAGAGACAGGATTTGCTTCGCCCTGGGGCTTCTCTTCCTGATTTCAATGATCTTGGCCTCATTTTGCCTTTTTTTCCCCTTTTTTCTTGCTGACACCTCCTCAGAGCCCGGCCCTGGGGGGTTATTATTGCTTGTGCAGGAGCGTCCCCAGGCACCCCCGTTGGCAGATGCCGTGTCTTAAATCCATGGATGGGAAGCTCTCAAGGCACATCCATGCCCAGGGGGAATCTGTCTTTGTCTTTGCCAAGGGGTTGGGGGACCCCCCCAGCTCAGCACAATCTCCCCAGTCCCGCATCGCCCAGGAAGACTTTTCTTTTGGAAATTCATTAAAAAAAAGAAAAAAAATTGGACCAAAACCCCCACCAACATCAAGAAAAGAACCATAAACAACTACCAGGAAAGTTTTCTGAAGAGTCCCTTACAAAAAAAGGCAAAGGGGGGAAAAACAGGAAGAATTTTTCTCCCAGGCCCAAATGCTGCTGATCTTTTGGCTCAAGAAATGCATAGTTGGTAGCAAAAACCTCGCTACAAAGGGAGCCCCTGGGACGGCCCCTGAGCCCTGAGGGCTCCCCACAGGGCCGGGACATTGGGGTCATCCCTCCCTGACCCTGAGGTCCCCACGGTTCCGACCCTGCTGGCCTGTGGCACCTGTGTCTCCAGCCACGTCCCAGCACAGCAAGGTCACGCTGCCAGCTCCGGGACATGGCCAGTGCTCCCACAGCCCTCCCGGCCCCGTCCTGCCACGGCCATGCCCGGGGCCAGGCAGCAGACACCGGTTCTGCTCTGGAAGAGGCTCAGATCATCTTCATGTTGAACTTCCTGGCCCCTCCCTGGCCGGTGGTGGTGGTGGGACCGTCCACCTTGCGGAAGGAATATTCCACGGAGAAGTTGTTCTTGTGCTGCCCCCGGCCGCGGCTCCAGACGAAGAGCAGGAGGAAGCAGAAGAGCACCACGCCCAGGAAGGTGATGCAGCCCATGGCCGTGGAGACCAGGATGGTCTTGAGGTCCAAGGTGAACTTCAAGAAGACCTGGGTGTCGTTGTGGAAGGTGTCGTTGAAGTCGCTGAGGTACAAAGTCCGGTTGGCGTGGTGGGCGCCGTCGGCCGGGCGCCCCTTGACCGTCAGCGTGGCGAAGTAGGTGTCGTTGCCGCCGGCGTTGCTGGCGATGCAGATGTAGGTGCCGCTGTCCTGCACCTGGGCGAAGCGGATCTCCAGGGTGCCCCCGGGCAGCACCGTGGCCCGCCCCGTGCTGCGGGTGGTGATCATGCGGTGCTGGGGGGACACCCAGGCGATGGAGGGGTCGGGCTCCCCGTCGGCTCGGCACAGGAAGGACACGGACTGCCCCTCCCGCGCCGTCACGTGCTGCAGCTTCCGATCCCGGATCTTGGGCTTCTGGCAGGTGAAGTACTCGAAGAGCACCGAGTCCGGGAAGTCGCGCAGGGCGTTGCCCTGGATTTCGGGCGGCGAGGAGCACATGGGCTGCTGCCCGTCGAAGTTGAGCGTCTTCCGCCGCTGCAGGATCCAGAGGAGCCGGCAGTCGCAGGCCAGCGGGTTCCTGTCCACCCGCAGCGTCTCCAGTGTGTTGACCGAGTGGAAGGTGCTCTCCTCCAGCGTGGACAGGAAGTTGCTGGAGAGGTTGAGCAGCCGGATCTGTCTCAGGCCGGAGAAAGCCTGCGGCTCCACGGACACCAGGAGGGCGCCCACGATGTGGAGCTCCTGGAGCCGGATGAGGTCTTTGAAGGAGCCCTTCAGCACAGTGCTAATGGGGTTGTAGGACAGGTTGAGGTACCGCAGGTACACCAAGTTCCTCAAGGCAGCGGCGGGCACGGCTGTGATGTTGGTGTAGGTGATGGACAGCGAGGTGAGGTTCAGGCCCTGGAAGCTGGTGGGGGACACCTCCTCCAGCAGCGGCCAGTTGTCGATCTCCAGCTGCAGGAGGTTGTAGAGCTTCTTGAAGTTCTGGTCCTCCAGCGCGGAGATGCTGAGGTGCCGGAGCCGCAGCACCTCCAGGTTCTGGAGGTAGGACAGCGACTCGGCCGAGATGGAGGTCAGGTTGCACTTCTCGATGGTCAGCTGCTCCAGGCCCAGCAGCCCCGAGAAAGCACGCTGGGAGATGTACACCAGGTCGTTGTCACCCACCTCCAGGCTCTTCAGGTTGCGCAGGTCCTGGAACATGTAGTCCAGCAGGATGACGAGCTTGTTCTCGCTGATGTCCAGCAGGGTCAGGTTGGTCAGCTTGGTGAAGACCCCCGGGGGGATGAGCTTGAGCTGGTTCCCCCGCAGCCGCAGCGTCTGCAGGTTGAACAGGTTGCTGAAGGCGCCGGGCTCCACATTGGAGATGATGTTCTCGCTGAAATCCAGCTCCTCCAGCAGCGGGTACGGGGCCAGGTCGCCGGGGTTGAGGCAGCGGATGCGGTTCTTGTTGAGCTCCAGGACCCTGGTCTCGGTGGGGATGCCCTCGGGGATGGCGGTGAGGCGCTTGCGGTGGCACAGCACCGAGCGCAGCTGCGGGGCACACTCGCAGCGCGCGGGGCAGGCGCCCGCCCGCGGGGACAGCAGGAGCACGTGCAGGGCCAGCAGCGGGAGCCACCATGGCATGGTGGGGGGCATGGTCTAGGGGCTCACTGCCGCTCTGCCATGCGCCTGTGGTGGAGAGAGAGCAGAGTCAGCGGGGACAAAGTCCTGCCTGGCCCCACAGATCACCTGTCTGGCAGCTGAGGCTGGAAAACGCTCCCCAAGCCATGGCCCATGGTTGATGAGGCCCCAGCCCTTCCAGGAAATCCTCTGGATCCCTTTCACCTACCGCGCAGCCTGGGGATCCTGCCCTGTGCACAGCTGGGGCGAGTGAGCCTCCCTCTCCATCGGGAGAGCAGGGAAACTGAGGCAGGGGGAGAGCTTTGTGAGAGGAGCCAGGGCTGCAGAGCCACAGCTGAGCCTCTGCTCGCCCTGCCTCAGCCCTCGCTGTGCCCCTGATGGTGCTGGCACGGCTGGAGGGGACTGTGAGCATCCCGGGAGAACTGCAGGCACGGACACCCCGGGGCTGGGGTAGGAGCAAAGAGATGCCAGCAGAGACTTTGCAAACTCGTGACACAGGTGGGATGTCCCATTGCCTCTGGTGACACAGGTGGGACACCCCGTCCCCTCTGGTGGCACAGGTGGGACACCCCGTCCCCTCTGGTGGCACAGGTGGGACACCCCGTCCCCTCCGGTGACACAGGTGGGACACCCCATCCCCTCTGGTGGCACAGGTGGGACACCCCGTCCTCTCTGGTGACACACCCCGTCCCCTCTGCTCCCGCTGTGAGGTCTCATCCGGCGGCACAAACCCTCCCCGGCCCCGGCTCGGCAGGTCCCGCAGGGTGGGGACGCTCGGTGCCGCACGTAGGGCCCGGTCCCTGTCCCTGTCCCTGTCCCCGTCCCTGTCCCTGTCCCCGTCCCGCCCTCTCGGAGCGCAGATTAAGGCGGCCCCGGGCACAATCTTTGCCGAGGAGGGATTAACACCGAGCCCGCGGCGCCGTGCCCCGGCTGCCCTCCTTTCCAGGGATTAGCACTTGGCCGCCGCTTTCCCTTTTCTTTGCTTCCCCTTCCCGGCTCCCCGTCCCCATCCGTGCCCCAAATCTGCCGCGCTGCCTGGGAACGCAGCTCCCAGCGCCGCTGCAAGCTCCTCAGCCGCCTTGCCTTAATGAAGCACGCTCATTAACCTAATTAAGTGGCAGAGTTGCTCGGTGGGGGAGCTGCGGGGTGGTTTTGAGCCTGGCAAGGGAACATTGGGGGTACCAAGAGCAGAGCCAGCCACTCCAGCCGTGCTGTGGAGGGGCAGTGAGCATGGAGCCCCCCTCCAGCATGGGGGGTTTGTCCCAGCGCTGCCACAGCACTGGGACAAACTGGTGTGCATCCGCCAGGGCCGGTTCCACCCTTTTCACCTCCAGTGAGCCCAAGCTGTGGCTCCAGGGAGCCCCTCACATGCTCCCTTCTGTTCCTCTGGACATGGCAGGGACCCTAAAGCTGCCTCTGGGAGCCCGGCAGGATGTGGGTTGAGGGGGAGGATGATGTGATGTCTGTGGCTGCTCAAGGCCATCGTGGTGTGGCTGCAGTGTTCCATCTTGGCGCCACTGCAGGGCCTCAGTGCCCAAAAGCTGATGAAAAGGCCAACCTGAAGGTGGTGGCTGCTTGGCTTAGGGGGTGACAGAGGGAGTAAAGGGGACCCAGATCCCCCAGAGAGGTGACACTGATGGCATGGGGACAGCAGGAGCTGGCACCTCGCACTGTGCTGACAGAGGCCACCAAGGGCTGGTGCCACCCTCCCTCCTTGTCCCCAAGGGCTGGTGATAAGTGGGAACAGCCTCAGGGGCTGGGGGTTTATTGACCCTCTCTGTGCTCACGTCTCAGGGAAGGATGCAATCTCCATGGATAATTTCCTGTCCTGGTCCCATTATCCAAGTGGAGCAATTCTCTGGGAATAAACTCATTGCTCAGTGCAATTCTGGAATGATGGGAGATTATCCTCCAGGAGCGTTTGGACAATGCTCTCAGGGGCAGGGTGGGGTTGTTGGGGTGTCTGTGCAGGGCTGGGGGTTGGACTGATCATCCTTGTGGGTCTCTCCCAGCTCAGGATATCCCAGGATTCTGTGATCCTTTACCAACGTGGGGATGTGGCACTGAGGGACAAGCGGTGTCCTTGGCAGTGCTGGGGTAACAGTTGGGCTCGATGATCTTAGAGGGATTTCCAACCTCAACAATTCTATTCTGAGTCTGTGACACCTTTTTTTTTTTTGGTGCCTGTCTTATTTTTGCCACATTTCCCTTTTCCTTCCAACGAATCAAACCAAGAGGGAAGTGTCACCATTTCACACAACTGCAGCACCAACAGCTGGTGGGTGCAGCTGGGGGACAGTGGGCTGGGACCACCGACCCCACTGATGCCCCTGCCCCTCTCTCCAGCACTGCTCAGCTTCACTCCTTGCACCGATCCCCCCACCCAGTGACTGGGGGTCCCCAAATGCCACCTGGGCCCTGGTGTGGGGATGCAGCTGGAGCTGCTCTGCCTCCCAGGAGTGCCAAGAGCCACTTTGTGACGGCTCTGCCTGGCTGGTGGCCCTGGGACCCTGAGCTGGCTGTGGGGTGAGCTGGGGGCAGCTCCCCTCGGTCCGCCTGGCTCCACAGGCTCTGCTCCTGCTCTGCTGTGGGGCTGGATGAGAAGGATGCCCCCAAGCAAACCCACAGGAAAACCCCCTCCCCGTTTATTGTGACACATTTTTGTCCTGTTCAGTGTCTCTACACTAAATCAAGGTGCCCTGGTGCCTCTTCTGGTCTCCCACGCTGGGCTCTATCCGTGCCCACCATCCCTCCCTGCCCAAGGCTGTGCCCCGTGTTCATTATGGATGAGCCCGGGGTAACCCAACTCCACTTTTGGTTACTACTGCGGCCACCTGATCCTCTAAGCAAAGCTCCAGCCCTGCTGGGGTTGTTTTCCCTGGCAGATGGAGAGCGGGAGCCGCAGCCTGGGCTCACCTTCCCTCTCCATCACAGCCCCACCCGTGGGTGCTCCACCGGAGCCCTGAGCTCTCAGAAAACCCCACAAGACATTAATGGGTGCTGGATGAGCCATTCCCTGCAAATCCAGGCAGATCGGAGCTCTGGAGCAAGAAGCCGAGGCTGGCTGTGCCCCGGCGGTCTCTGCCGGCCCCAGGACATGCCACAGAGGAGCTGCAGAGCCCTGTGTCCCCTGCAGGGCCACCTGGGGCCCCGTGGTCCCTGTCCGTGCCGGGCAGAGCCAGGCGGAGCCGGGCTGTTTATTAATAGCTCATTACTGCGATTGAGCGGCGCTTTCCGGGCTCGCCCGGCCCCTGGGGAGCCAGGGCAATTAAGATCCAGAGCAAGGCCTAGATAGAGGCTCTTCTCCTCATTTAATTTATTTTTAAAAATAACGAGCCTGCTGCATGCAGGGCTGGGGACAGAGCCAGCAAAGCCCGGGGCTGCGGGGCTGCAGTGGGGGAAGCAGAGCAGAGCAATTTTGGACAATTTGGACAATTGGACAATTTTGTGAGCCCCTGGAGCAGCCTCCTCCTGCCCTCCCTCCTTCCCCACCAAGATTTGTGAGCACCGAGCCCATCCTGCCTCAGCCACCAGCAGCACAGAGGAACTGCTGCTCTCCAGCCTGGCCTGGGATTGCCCAGAGCAGCTGTGGCTGCCCCTGGATCCCTGGCAGTGTCCAAGGCCAGGCTGGACAGGGCTTGGAGCAGCCTGAGATGATGGAAGGTGTCCCTGCCCATGGTAGGGGTGGAATGGGATGAGTTTTAAGGTCCCTTCCCACCCAAACCGTTCCAGAATTCCATGACTCCCACTGGTGGGATTTTGCTCCCTCTCCACCCTTCAAACGGCTCCTGCTTCGCTGGCACGAGCTCAGCCCCGCCAGCTCCTCCAAGAGCAACTGCTCCTCAGCTAACATGATTTCTCCCTTTTTCTGAATAAAGACCAAAAAATCAGCCCAGGCTGACATTTTCCGGTTCCCCTGCTCGGACACCTCAGTCGGAGCAAGGTCACGTTTTATCCTTCCCTTGACGTGCAGGATGTGAAATGGTCCCCCTGAGCCCCTCCCCTTCCAGCACCCCATGGCTGCTGCATCCTCCTCACGGAGGGGCCAGGGGCACCCAGGGGATGCAGCTGCATCTTTCCAGGGATGCAGAGAGGATGGAGACCCCGAAGCAGGGAGGGAGCAGATGGGGCAGAAAGTGATGGTGGGCTCCCGACGGGGGATAACCCCAGTGCTCTGTCCCATGGGCATCAGGGAGGTGCCAGTTCCAGTGCCAGTGCATCCCAAACTTGGCACGAGGCAGGAGAGGGCTCCTCCGAACACCAGCAGCAGCCAAATGCTGTTGGGAACACCCCGAGCGCTGCCCAGCCCTCGCCAGCAGGCAGCCCTGCCTGGCAGCCGAGTGTCCCCACGCCATCCTCGCTCCCTGGCTGCTGTCCCCAGCCTGGCTCCATGCCAGCGGAGGCAATGCCAGCCATGCCGGGCCGTGCCAGCATCCTCACGGACACTGTCCCCCTGCTCAGCCCTGCTGCAGGGGCTCGGGCTGGGCTCGGGGTTGTGTGGAGCAGCTGAGCATCGCTGTGGTGTTCCCCAGCTCGCTGAGCTCGCCAGCATTGCTGTTGGACTCTCCGTGCTCCCCAGTCCCAGGGCATGGCCTGGATGAGATCTTCAGTCCCAGGAACAGGAATTTGCTGGGTCAGGCAGGCTCTGAGGGCTCGAACCTCCTCGAGCAGGGGCAGGGGCTCGGAGCAGAGGACAGGGCACCCTGGGCGCTGATGCCAACAATTCCCTGGCTCCAAGCCCTGCCCGTGGGAAAGGGAAAACTGCAGCCAGAGCTCCTCCAGACCTGAAGAGGAGCCCAGGCCCCAGGCCTGTGCCAAAGCCCATCCAGACGTCTGCTCCTTCTTCCCTGATGGAAAACCCCGAGCCCTCAGTTACACCTTCCAAAAACAATCCCCATTATGGTTTTAGGCTGAAAAAACAGAAAATGAGGGTCCCCAGGGTCTGTTCCAGGCTCAGCCTTGCTGGTGACACTGCCAACATTGACCTGTGGCACCAGGGGCTGCTGGGGATCCCCAGGGGGAATTTTTGGCATTGTTTGGAGCTGGCAGAGCAAAGTTTGATGCCCAAATGTGAAGTCAGGGAATCCAACTGTGTTTTTCCAGCTGCTGCCGCAGCTCAGAGCAGAGCACAGCTCCCAGGGGCACTGAAATGAGGACCAAAGGTGACCTGTGCCACCCTCCATAAACAAACCTGTGGCTCCTGCAGCTTTATTTTATCCCTTGCCTTGAGTCTGCCAAGTCAGTGGCTTTAGGGCCACACCGAGCTTGGAAAAACCCCAGAAAAGATGAGATGGGGCAGGAGGGGAGGATAGAGGTGATGGGGAGCAGCTTCAGGAGCATCCCTCGGACCTTCCCTGGCTCCTGGGGTGACACCAGCAGGTTCCTCCCTCTGCACAGGGCAGCAGAAAGATCCTGGTTTATGCTGGGGCGTGGAGGGGATTAAATCCGAGCTGAGACAGAAACAAAGAGGCAGAAACTGGAGGGTCAGCGGAGGCCAGGGATGTGCCCAAGCCTCAGCTCTGGTGATCAGGCAATTAGCAAGCCAAGCATGAGAATAATCCAGCTGAAACAGGGAGAGCAGGACAGAGCTGGGGGTGAGGAGGAAGGAAATCAATCACCGGACCTAATGGAGAATTATCCAGGGAAGAGTTATTCCTAATCCCATCAGGGGCTGGCTGGGAAACAAATTCTCCTGGCTGTGCTGCTCTCGGCATGTTTTTCTGGGTCAGTCCCTTCTCCAGCAGGGCTGGGCTGGGCTGGGCAGGGCTGGAGGAGCAGAGGGAGAATCGATGGCTGGGTGGGTGCTGGGAACACCCAGCAGGGTCCCTACAGAAGGTCCTCCCACCCCACAGGACCTGGCGAACACCTTGAGGCTCCTCAGGCCACCCGGTGGCCAAGTGGCTGTCCCCAACAGCCCAGCAGGGCCCAGCTGGGCTGTGCCCATGGTGGCCACGCTCCTGATGTCACCCTCGTGTCCCTCTCCCGGCTGCTCGAGCAGAAGCAGATTTTCCTGGCGTGGCAAGGAATGGGGAGGGAGAGCGTGAAAGGAGCCGTCTGTGCAGGACAGGCTGGGTCACCCCAGAGTGGCCCCGAGCGTGGCTCCAGGGACAGCTCGAGAACATGGAAAGCTTCCACGGAAGGAGTTATTTTGGAGAGTGGCAGCTGCTGCCTCTCACGCGGCTCCTCCTGCTCAGCAGCCTTGGTCTTGGGGCGCCGGAGCAGCTCCCAGGGAGGCAGGATCCACCCTTCCTTCCCAGCAGCTCCATGGAGCTGTTTTCCCAGCCCAGGATCCCATCCCGAGTCCTCGGCAGCCGTGGCCACAGGACTCTCCACTCCTCTCCCACGTGGAAACTCCCAGCCCTCGCAAACGCCGCGAAACCCCAGAGCCGAGGATTCCCTGATGAGCCACGGCACCAAGGAGACAACCCAAAAGAAGGCACCGCTTATTTTTAGAGACAACCTTATGATTCCCGAGCACGTGGCCCAGGCAACACTGCACAGGCAGCCCCAGATTGGCCGCAATCTGCTTTTCTTCTTGACAGACATCATGTCTGAATCTCTATCTCCACAAGATGCTCCCAGGAGAGGAGACATTTAGAGACGACCACAACGTACAACATTTCTGAAAGGTCACTGCCTGCACCAGGCGGCAAGGAGCAGAAGCCACTCATCAGCAACAGGGGCTTTGGGGAGGTGTTTAATATTCCGTGAGCATCTCTATTTCTCTACCAAGGTGGATAACTCTTCTCAAAGGAGGGCAGGGGGTGCTGGGCTCTTGTTTCCACCCAGGGTGGGTTGATTGAGCCACCACTCAGAGCTGGGAAATGGTGGTTGAGGGTGAACCTGACCTGGATCTCAACAGCCTCGGAACCTGTGGGAGCACATGGGAGCAAAGGCTGAGCTCGACTCCCCTCTTCAGCTGTCCCCCAAAGCACCTCGCTGCCACTGAGCTGCTCCACTGATGCCACCAGGAACCCTGGAGTTCAGCTTGGCTTCAGGCACTGGCTGTGGGCCCTGGATGGACAGCAGGGGTTCTTTTTTTGAGGATTCCCGGCAAGTTTCTGCTGCACAGTGAGAACTTTGAATTTACAGAAGCCTGTTAACATCAGGGGCGGGATGAGGAGGGGCTGGAAGGCAAATTTAGGCTGACAGCCCACGGCCCTGGGACTTCCCAATATTCTCCCATCTGAGTCTGACACCAGGACCAGGTTCTGGCCACAGCCCCTGCGGTGTCCTTGTCCCTGGGAGAGGAACGAGCTGGGTCTGTAACCCCTCCTTTGTCCTGTCCCACCACAGGGCAGGATGTGACCTTCATCCTCTCCCACCACAGGGCAGGACACAGCCTTGGGGCTCCGGGCTCGGTCCCCACCCAAGTCCAAAGGTGCCCATCTAAACCCACCTGCGGCCCAAGGTTTGCCTGTACTCAGGCTTCTTCCCAGCAGGAGTGGGGACAGGGACCCTGAGCCCCTGGAACAGCCCTGGCTCCTCAGTTTTGGAGTCCACACCATGGCATTGCTGCTGGATTTACAAAGCTGAGCCCACAAGAGCCCTGGCAGGCACAGCCACAGCAGAGAGAAACAGGGCCAGGCTCGTGGCAAGGGCTCCTACCCCCACAGAGACACAAACAGCATTGATCGAGAGTGAGGGGAATCTGCTCCTTCCCCTGCAGCTGCCTCCCCCTGCTGAGCTCAGCCCTCACTTCTGCACCAAACACAGCCTGGGAACAGCCTGGGAGCAAAACTGAGGAGAGCAGCCAGGGCAGCGTGGCTGGAGCCTCGTGGGAGGGGACAGAGGGAACGTGCCAGAGCCTGGCCAGGCAGGACATCCCCGGGCACAGCACTGGGATGGCGCTGGGGACACCTCTGGGGGTGTCCCTTCATTCTGGGGGGACACATCACCCACGGGGGCTCCCAGCAGCAGGGAGCACCCCAGACCTCGTCACAGGAAAGGACCCTGTGCCCTCACTGCTCCAAGGCAGGCAGCCCCGAGCTGGGTACAGAGCTCGGTGCGGGGCAGGATGATGAATAAGAGCAGCAGGAAGGCAGAGGCTGTAATGAGGCACCCTCGGAGCGCTGATGGATGACGCTGCTGCCCGGGGGCGTGCGGAGCTGGGCATGCTGACGTGCAGCCACCCCCGGTGCCAGCGCTGGTCCCAGCCTGGCCAGCAGAGCCCAGCGGTGCCCAGCAGTGCCCAGCAGAGCCCAGCGGTGCCCAGCAGAGCCCAGCAGAGCCCAGCAGTGCCCAGCAGAGCCCAGCAGTGCCCAGCAGAGCCCAGCAGAGCCCAGCAGTGCCCAGCAGAGTCCAGTACTGCCCAGCAGAGCCCAGCAGTGCCCAGCAGTGCCCAGCAGAGCCCAGCAGTGCCCAGCAGAGCCCAGCCAAGCCAGCAGTGCCCAGGAGAGCCCAGCAGAGCCCTGCCCTGCTGCTGGACGGTGATTTCACGGTGCTTTCAGTGCCAGCTGCCTCCCATGGGCTTTGCCCCAGCGCACGACCTCATTTGTCCAGGCGGCCCAGCCGTGCCAGCCCTTGTTAGATCAGCTCGTTCATTAAGCTCAGCACTTCCGTGACGCTGGCCTGAGCCCCTCGGGGGGCTGGCACATAAATCACACCCTGATCGCTGTCACTTGCTGCCAGCGGCTGGGCCTTTGATGGCACAATCTCCTCCTAATCCTCACCTGAACGGCGGTGACACCGCTCAGGGCAGTCCCAGCCGCTCCTGGTTACAGCAGGGGCTCTTTGCAGGCTTGGCCCTCAGGAAGGATCCTGTTCCCGAGGGTTCAGCCCCACGGGAGCCTTCCCCCATGGCAGGGGTGCCCAGTGAGCCCAGCTGCCCTCCGGAGAGGGAGCCCGGAGCCCTGGCACTGCCAGCCCAGCCCTGTGCTTTGGGAGGCTGAGCCATCATTGCAGAGGCTCTAATGTGACCGGACTGCTGGACATGTGGGCAGAGGAGCAGACTGACAGGCCAGACTGACGGCCAGCTGCCTGCTCCGGGGACAGCAGGGACAGGCAGCTGTGGCTGGAGAACAGCCCAGTCCCGGCAGGACTGCCCGGCTCGGCAGGAACCAGCTCAGAGCTCTGCGGGGGCAGGGGGAAAAGGGGCAGAGGTGGAGCCCCCAGCCTGCTGGAAACCCTGCTCGGAGTGGGAATTCCAGCCAGGAGGAGCACGGAGTGACAGCCTTCCCTCCCCACTAGCTCTGCTCAGCAACAGTCCCGGGCTGAGAGTGTTTTTCAGACCTGTCTGCAGCTGCTGCTGCTGCATCGGAGATTTTATTGCCCTCCCAATGATGATCATGGGAGCAGCGAGAGCAAAATGCCATTACAGGGGTGGAATGGCCCTTGACATCCCAATCCATCCCTGTCACACCAGGCGGGAGTGGGACCAAGCTCCTGAAATAACCCCTGGGAGGGAGGGGGACAGGGGACCCATCCCAGCCCTGTGGAGCGCAGATCCCTCCTGGCCTTGCTGCTCAGATTCCAGAGGGGCCCAGCAGAGCCCGGGGGGCTCCAGCTGTGCCACCCCCACAACCCCCCCGGGCCGGAGGCTGCGGCAGCGGTGACATTTGGAGTGAGACACGCTGGCGTCAGTCCCCAGATCTACGGCTTCAGGGCATCAGCTGGGGCTGGGGACCTGGAGAGCTGCTCCTTCCCCATGTGCAGCCCCAAAAGGATCCCAAAAGTCAGAAATCTCCATGGTGGGAGGGAAAGGGGACGGTGGGGTCGTGTGGCTTCGCTCCCTGTCCAGCATGTGGACAGCAGAGCAAGGGCACAGTCTCCAGAGCCCCTCTCCGAGCTGAGGAGCTCCCAAATCGCATGAAATCTATCCAAACCCCAAAAAACTGCTCCTCAAATTGATGCTGTATGTGGATCCTGGCAGGGCCAAGGTTGGGGTCCCCACTGGGGCCAAGGCTGGGGTCTCACTGCTGCCTGCAACAAACCCTGAAGCAAATACCCAGAGCTCAGCACCCCAGAGCTTCCCATCACCCCATCTGAGTCCCTTCTCGCTCTTTTTGGGGTGGTGACACAGGCTGGAGGTTTCCCAGCTGTTCCATGGGATAAATGTCCAGCTCAGCAGTGCTGAGCGCTCCTGCTGCAAAGGGACAGTCAGTGGGGACAAGGAGGGGGCAATGCCACCAAGGAGGGGTGGCCACGAGGTAAAAATGAGCTGGGTTTTGAGTGTCCCACTGCACAACCCCAATCCCACTGGAGCCCGGGGAGTTCTCACCGTTCTGCAGGTCCAGGGCCGCTCCAACATCGGCATCTGCTGAGGCATGGGAGCCCGGGAATGCTCAAATGGCCGAGGGTCCAGCACAGCCAGCCTCGGCTCCTCTGCACAGAACAGCACAAGGAGAGCACTGTCAGTCACCTCTGCCCAGTGTCTGCCTCAGAAATCCCAAATAAACTCCTCCGAAGTCCAGGGATGTGGCACACAGGCACTTCCCCGAGAGGGGGAGCATCCTCCAGCCGGACGTGTGACCTGAGCCTCACAGCTCGCCTGGTTTTATCTATATAAATATACATATAAACATAAAATTACACCCCACTCTGTGCCCTGGAGGACCCTCTCCCCACCAGGACAGTGTCGGAGCCCAGCCCTGCCGCGGGCAGCTCTGGCTGGAGCAGGGAAGACACGGCCCTGCCCTTCGGGAATGACGTGCAGGGATTGCAGGAGGGGACGGCACCCACCCCGCGGGTGCCACAGCCCGGGAGGCCCCGAATTTGGGCAGATTTCACCCAAACGTGGAAGCAGAAGTGCCACTGGACAGACCCCTGTCCCATGTCCACCCCCTGGGCATTTTGGGGGCCTTTGGGGGTCAGGAGATGCTCCCAGCGCTGATGCAGCAGATGCTGAACAAACGATTTGCTGTGGTTTTATACCAAATTGCTTTGAACTCTCTGGATCAAGCTGAATTCGCCTGTTGCAAAGAAAGAGGGAATTTAAATAGCACCTTTTGTGGGGAAATCCTGGTAAACAGCCCTCAAACGGCCCCGGCTCGGGTCCTGTTTGGTGACACCCACGCAGAGATGCTGCTGCTGCTGCAGCTTCACAGCTGCTCTGTGCCTGCTCCAGACTCACTCAGCTCCCTGCTCCTGCCTGGCCGAGCTGCCCAGGGCAGCAGCAGCAGCCAAGGGGTTAATTCCTGCCGGGAGAGGCTTGGGGAGCCTTGGGCAAAGGAGCTTTCACCGGCAGGGATTTGCTGGGGAATGGCAGAGGAATGAGGAGCCAGCCCGGGGGATCATCCCAGAGCCAAGAATCCCGGGAGGATGGGGCTCTCCCTCCCCAGCACTGCCCACACGCTCCTCGGGCATTGGTAAAACCTAACCTTTGGGATTTCTGGAGAACTGACAGTGCCCAGCACGCTGGAAAAGCTAAACTCCCTCCGAGAAAGCAGCACTACCCCAAAGCCAAAGGGATTCCCTTCAAAGCCGCAGGTTCAGGCTCAGCCGAGCAGGGACAGAGGGTTCCACATTCCTGCTCACCCCAGGCCCAGTGCTGGGCAATCCCAGCTCATTCCCTGCTCCAGAACACCTTCCCTCTGTCTCCTCTGCCTGAGGGACCCAGACTTGTCCCTGGAAGGGCTGGAACACCCATTCCCAGCTCCCAGAAGGTCCCAGCTGGGATACACTGAGCCCTTCACCCCACCCAGTGGGTGGCAGGGATGCACATCCCCTGTGGGACGCATGGAACTCTGTCGGGGACATTCCCCCACAAAGGAGCAGCACTAAACCTCCCCAGAGTGACAGAAATCCTCTGCCCTGGACATGCCAGAGCTTCCTGCTGGAGCCAGGGGGTGCAGCAGCCCCTCCAGGACGGGAAGAGCCCGGGATCACAGCAGGATTCCATCTCCTCAGCCAGGAGCGTGCCCTGCAGCACAGGGGGCTGGAGCACACGGCTGTGGGAGGAACTCAGCCCCAACACCTGAAAAAACAGCGAGGATGACCCAAACCGAGCCCTGAGATGTGGAAATGACTCAGGAACACCTGGGCCTGCCCTCAGCACCCACAGGGGGAAGCTTGTGGCACCAGCAGCAACTGCAGCTGCTGCAACTCCACAGGGATTTTGCCTCCAGGGGATGCAGGGTCCGTGCTTTGAGGGATCGCAGCTCCACAGGGCTGGTGCACAAAGATCTGCTGTGGATCCCCGGGGCTGCCCCAGCCCTGGGAGATGGGGTAACTCGGAGGGAAGTGGGTTTGGTTCGTCTGTAGCACCGTGAGTGGGATCACACACTCAGATATTCCAGCAGGGATGGAGGAGGCTCTGCAGGCGATGCTCGGAGCCAGCACCATCCAAGGGTTAATCGCAACCACAGCAGCTCAGCTGCTGCTCCCCATGGCCAGGCTCCAGCTCTGGGCATAGAGAAGGCAAAATTTCAATCCAATTCCAGTAGGCTGGACACAGCCATGTATTCACTGCAGACCTGCTGAGAGCAAAGTGTTGCCAGCCCAAATGTGCTCAGCTCCCTGAGCAGCCCCTGCTGCCCTCCCCGAGAGGCTCTGCTCCCAGCTCTGCCTCAACATCGGGAACGTGGAATTTAATTCACTTAGAGACCACCTGGGCTTGGCTTGCCAGGTGAACCCAGCCCCAGGAACGAGCAGGGGCTCAGCTGATGGTCTTGGCATTTGTTTTCGGCAGCTCCTGGGTCACTTAGCAACCTCTGGCTCAGGTTACCTCCGGGGGTTTTGTCTGCAAATACATTTTAATCCTTGTGAAACGGGACCCACCAGCACGTGGGTGAAGTGGCCTAAAGCCTGCTCCGGTGCCACGTGGTGACACCAGCACTGTTCCACGGCCCTCTGGGTGTTTGTGCCACCAGGGCTGTTGCTGCTGTCTGGCCCCTGTGCCTTTTGTTTCACACAAAACCTTGATTTGAACTCTTTTCTGGGCTACTCAGTGGAGGAGCCAGGAAAGGAGTCTCCTCTCCCCTGCTTCTCCATCAAGGAGCTTCCAGTGCTGCACATGGGATCCCTTTGAAAAAAGAAATTCAGCAGCAAATCCCATAGCCAGACAGGACCCAGATGTCCTGGAAGTCAGCAGAGACCTCCAGAGGACCAGCCCAGGGCGTCCAAGTCAGGCTGTTCTAAGGCAGGAGCATCCCTTGGGATGTGCACACCGACTCTTCCATGCATGAAATGGAAGAGTTTGCTCATTCTGGCTCACCCCAGAGCACTGCAGGAAGGGATCTGGGGGTCCTGGTTGGGGACAAGTTGGATCTGAGTCCCCAGTGTGTCCTGGCAGCCCAAAGGGCCACCGTGTCCTGGGGGGCACAAGGCCAGGCAGAGATTGTCCTGCTCTGCTCTGCACTGGGGCAGCCTCACCTCGAGAGCTGGGGGCACTTTGGGCACCACAAGATCAGAAGGATCTAAAGCTGCTGGAGAGTGTCCAAGGGAGGGACACAGAGCTGGGGAAGGCTCTGAGGAGTGGCTGAGGGCAGTTGGCTTGTTCAGCTGGAGCTGAGGAGACTGAGGAGAGACTCCTCGGGGGCTGCAGCTCCTCCTGAGGGGAGCAGGAGGGGCAGGGGCTGAGCTGTGCTCTGGGACAGGGACAGGAGCCCAGGGAAGGGCTGGAGCTGTGTCAGGGCTTGGGATGGATCTCAGGGAAAGGTTCTTCCCCCAGAGGCTGCTGGGGCACTGCCCAGGCTCCCCAGGGAATGGTCCTGGCCCCAAGGCTGCCAGAGCTCCAGGAGCGTTTGGACAACGCTGCCAGGGATGCACAGGGTGGGATTGCTGGGGTGTGTGTGCAGGACCAGGGGTTGGATCAATGATCCCTGTGGGTCCCTTCCAGCTCAGGATAATCTGGGATTCTATCATTCCATGGACACCTGATGGTGCCCAGGATCTGGCCAGTGTTGCACCACCCCAGAATCCACAAGCACAGAGCATAAAGCCAGAGACTTTTGCTCATTAGTGTAATTAATGTCAGACTTCCCAGCCAGCTGAGCTTCCATCTGACCTCTAGTTATTGAAATATGAACAACAAAAATGACACATTATCACAGAGGAGGTGTCACGGGCTGCTCACTTGAAATCCTCTCTCAGTGACAGGCCCCCAAAGAGTTTCTTTTTGCAAAAGTAAACGGGAGAAGTTGGAAAACCATCAAGGAAGGAGGAGAAATTCAGCTCCACAGCAGCACAGCAGGACATGGCAGCTCCCAGCTTTGGGGGGCACAGCCACAAACAACCCCAGGGAGAGCAACGGAGGGAGAAATGAGGCAGAGCTGTTAAAAATGAAACAGAGGAAAAAAGATCTGTTTCTTAAGAGAGTCTTGGGAAAGTCACTGAGGTGGAGACAGCCCAGCCAGGCCCCAGGGGCACAGGAGAGGCAGCAGGGACAGGTCCCCAGGCCATGGAGTGATCCCTGCATGGGGACAGCTCTGCCCAGCACGAACTCAGGGGCAGCAACAACCTGAGCCAGAGAGAACCTCAGGGCATGGAAAAAACCCCAAAACCCAGCAGCACTGTCTGGTTCTGGATGGTCCTGATCCCACAGATCACAGCCCCATTTGTCACTGCAGCAGCAACAGCCTGGGCCTGCATTTCCAGAGTTTTCCAGATGTTGGTGTAGGCTGAGCAAGGCAGGGGAAGGCAGCAGTGCCAAATTCCACCAGGACATGGAATTGTTTTGCCACAAGGCTTTGATGCAGAAGTGACCCTGAAGGTAAGGGGAGAAACCATTCCCTGAAGTGCTGATGGGAAGGGCCCACGCTCCACAAAAGCTCCTGGAATGAGCTCCAGGGCCCTGGGCACGGCTGGGAGGGATGTTGGCATCACCCACTGCACTTCCCTGGGAGCAGCCAGAGGCTCCACAGCAGCCCCAGGAATGAGGACTAATGAAGGCAGGATTATTTCCCCCCCCCTCCATTAGTCACACTTAGTTAATATTCCTGCTTGTGGAAAAAGGTCACAATTTCTCTCTCATTTCTGTCACTCCACCTTCCATTTGCGATTGCAGGGTTCTGCTCCTTTTCCAGCCCTAATTAGTGCTCAATTACGGGCGCCCTGCCCCAGCCCACCCCCAGGCACAGGTCCTGGCCACGCCACCTCTCCTGGGTGTCCCTGTGGAAAAGTGACCCAGGAGAGGAGCAGCCTCTTCTCCTCTGGCAGCACGAAGGGAACCAGATGGACTTTCCCTCAAATGAGATTTAGCTGGAAAAATACAAAATAGCTCCTTGTGCCAATGTTGGAGGGTTGGTGTCCAGCTGTCCTGAGCACGGGGAAGGTCAGCCCGGGTGACCCTCTGGAAAAAGAGGCCAGAAGCACCAAAAACCCTCGAGGTTTGCTTCTCTGGCCATTGAGATGGGGTTGGAAATGATTCCTCCCACTTCTCCTGAGGGAAAACACATCCGCTCACCTCATGGGAGGTATTTCACCACAGAGATGTGGCCGGGGGAGTTTGGATGCCCAGGGAGAGCCTCTTCAGTTCCCCTGCTCAGCCCTGCAGACCTCTGCTGCTGCTGCCCTGAGCAGAGCACCATGAGCACCGTGCTCAGGAGGCTTCTGGAGATCAAAAAGAGCCTTCCCCAGCCTGCCTGAACCCTGCTCAGCCCAGCCATGCTCCATATCCCCAGTGCCCCATGGCCTGGTGGCTCCGTGTCACAGCCCCGGGTGCCGCAGGGCCAGGTGAGCTGACCCCACAGTGTCCCCATCAACACCCTCCTGATCAGTTCAGCCTACAAACCAACCCTCTCACCTACTCAGACTGGCACAGTGGCCAAATGGAGCAGGAAAAGCCATCAATGCCTTGGGGGGAGTTTCCTGGGGATGCCACGGATGGGAATTGAGTCGGAGATCAGGCACATCCCATTCCTGCTGCAGAACCCATTCCTGCTGCTGCTTCCCTCCTGTCCCAGCTGGAATGTGCTGTGTGAAACAGCCACCCTGTCCCACACTCCCAGCTCTGAAAGTGCCTCCTGGCAGGAGCAGGATTGTCCCAGGACTGTCCCCACCACCCAGCCTCACCCCATTCCCACACAACCCTCTGGGAACATCAGAGTCCTGTGACAGGGACAGCGCTTGGGCTCAAACTCACCCGGGGCAACATGAGGCAGAGAGGGACAATATTTGGTTTAAATTTTTCCTCAATTCCCTTCCCACTGAATATTTTCTCTTCTCCTTTCCAAGAACTTCCTTTATTTCTCCCTGTCTCCCTCTAGCAACAGTATCTGGGAGAAACAATGAATTTTTAATAGGAGGGGGCGGTGGGAAGAGGCAGACCCTGAGGCAAGGAGAGAAAACATTGATCTGTTAAATAACCCCCATCAGCAGGAAACCACATTTAAGGGAGAGGGAGCCACGTGAGGACCACACAGCCTCGGGCAGGGTCATGCTCCCCCCATATTCCAAACCCAGAGGATGTTGCATGAGTTCCAGCCAGGGTGAATCCTGCTCAGAGGATTCCCCAGCCACTCCACACACTCCTGGCTGTGGCTGACGTGGGGCTGGGGGTGCAAGACCCCAAAGAGCCCCGTGCACAGCACGGGGAACCCTCCAGCCCTCCTGCCCCACAGCACTGTGGCTGTCCCTCTGCAGCACCTCCCCTGGGAGGGTGGGGAGGCCCTCGCACAGAGCAGCTGTGACTGCCCCTGGGAGTGTCCAAGGCCAGGCTGGACAGGGCTTGGAGCAGCCTGGGACAGTGGAAGGTGTCCCTGCCATGGCAAGGGTGGCACTGGATGGGCTTTAAGGTCCCTTCCCACTCAAACCATTTGCCATTCCATGATCCCAAAGCTGAGCTGTACCCACCTCCTGCTCCCCACATCCCACTGTGCCCTGCAGGGCTGGGGCTCATCCCCACAGAGCCGAGGATGCCCAGCTCCCCTCCCTCGGTGCCTGGCCCTGTCTCCCCATCACAGCCTGAGCCTAAATATAGTCCCTGCTTCTCTTTTCTTGTAGACACAACCGGTGCTCTGAGTCAAAGTCCTTTCCCATGAACTCACTGTTGCTTAATAAAGCACAAACCCTCGGAGACCTTGATGCTGGGATCTGTCATTTTAATTCCCAGTGACACTTGTTCCTCTCCACTCCAGTATGTGGCCGCTGCTATTTTGGTTGGCACATCGGGAGCTGGACAAGGAGCCCCGGCGCTCCAGATCTGAGCCGGGCAGAGCTGGGACAGCTTTGAAAACCAAACCCTTCTGATGGACGGGGCTGCGAGCGGCAGCCGAGCTCGTGGTGCCATGAAAAATTCAGGGGGAGGAAGGCAGGGAAGCGAGGGAAGGGCTGGGCTGAGGCAGAGGAAGGAGGAGGGCACGTGCTGGGGCTGTGTCCGGCTTTGCCACTCGGACAGACCCTGCCTCTGCTCCCGGCCTGGGATCCCAGCCTTGGGGTGCCTGTGTGGATGCCAAGCCTGGGGATCACAGCCCAGACCCTCTGTGCTTTGTCTTTACTCATCCACAGTAAAGCTGTTTCTCAATTTGCCGAAATTCTCCATCCCTGCTTTGTGACCGTGCTGGGGTGGATTTGGTGCTGTCCTCAGCTTGCCTGTTTTACATGGAAAATAGGGAACAGCAGCCCCTGCCTGGGGCTGGGGAGGGCTCTGCTCTGCCACCACCAGGGCCATTCCCCCTTTGCCACCCAGCCTCAGCCCCCAGCTCCGACACCCCACAGCCCTGGGGCACCCGTGGGGCTCCAGCTCCAGCCCCAAAGTGCTGGAATGGGATCCAAAGGAGAATCCAGCACATTCCACTGCCAATGGCTCAGCAAGGCCCTGGTCCAGCCTGCCCTGTTCCTGCATCCCTGGTCCCACATCCCCTGAGGCAAACCTCGTGGAAGCACCTGCTCCATCTTCCAAGGTAACCCTAGAAAAACCTCACAAACAGAAAAGTCACCCCAGAGTGCCCAAAGCCCGAACCCTGTACTTCCCACAGCCTCTCGGCAGCGTTTCCAAACATTCTCATGGGATTTACTGCTTTTCATCCCCGCTCAAATCTCCACTCTGAACATTTCTGTCCTCGCCTGTTCATTTTAGGGCTTTTCCAGGATGCACAGAGCGACCCTTTGGGCTCTGGCAGCACCTTCCACCCTCCCTGCAGCCCCACGGAGTGGAGGGATCCTGCAGGAGGCTCCGTGATGCTCCCTCTGCCTGCTCGGGCCATTCCATCACCACAGCCACACACAGGCAGCAGGAGTTTGGCTGTCTGAGGGACTGTGCCACCCTCCAGAGCCACACCCCGGGACCACATCCATGTACAGCCAGGGAAACTGAGGCACAGGACGCATGCTGAGGGGTTTTGGAGCCTCGTGGCAAGCCCAGGGATGGCCTCACTTGGCTCCTGCTTCCCTCCCCTAGGAGCTGTAGGACTGGGGACGTGGAGAGATGTTGCTGGTGACAAACCCAGGGATAGCTTCACTTGGCTCCTGCTTCCCTCCCCTCGGGGCTGTGGGACTGGGGACATGGGGAGATGTTGCTGGTGACAAACCCAGGGATAGCTTCACTTGGCTTCTGCTTCCCTCCCCTCGGGGCTGTGGGATCGGGGACGTGGGGAGACATTGCTGGTGACAAACCCAGGGATGGCCTCGCTTGGCTCCTGCTTCCCTCCCCTCGGGGCTGTGGGATCGGGGACGTGGGGAGATGTTGCTGGTGACAGGCGTCCCACCCGGGCTGCCCACCCGCGCCGGCGGCACGGGAATCGCCGCTGCCCACGCACAGCGTGCTCATCCACGTGCTGCACATTCCCGGCGTTATTCCCAGGGCTCCCAGCAGCTCGCTCCCATCCCGGGGAGGCGAGTGTGGCTCCGAGCTGCCGGAGCAGCCCAACTCCTCCTGCCTTATGGCAGCTCCGGCTCCTCACGGAGAGAAAGGAGCCACCTGCTCCCTGGTGGGATGCTGGGGGGGAAGCAGGAGGGATCCGACAGCCAGGAGCTGGGAAAAATCCATCCCAACACCATGGAAGCTTTTAAAGGCTGAGTGCAGCCGGTGCCGTGTCCGTCGGGCTGTGAGTCCAGTGTTTAATTCAGCCCAAGGAGGGAGGAGCAGGGATTAGGTTTGGGCCTTGGAGGCAGGGATGAGCTCTCTGGTGATGCAGGATTAGCACAGCTAATAAAAGCAGACATTCCTGAGCTATAAACACTATAAAATAGGAAAAAAGCCCCCGGCCCTGCTATCTTCAGCAAGGGATCAGCAAAAGCGCATCCCCCCGGAAAAGCTGAGCCTGGCAGCAGCAGTGGGAGATGGGGCAGGATGCAGCTATGCCTGGGGTGTGTCCCAGCTCAGCCTGGCACAGCCACGTCCCACCCTGGGCATCGATGCCCAGGACAGGTGAAACACAACCCAGCACCTGTTCCTCCTGTCCTCCTGCTCCCTCCTCCAACAGGGCAGGATAAAAGCAAAATCTGCTGATTTTTAAGCCAATTCGTTCCTGAAGCTGCTTTGCCCCCTGCTCCCCTGCACCGGTGGGAGCACATTTGCTCCCTGCTCTCGGGATGCTCCTCTGGCTCTTTCGCAGGCTGGGATTGATCCATGGCTGAGAGCGTCTTCCCAAGAGCAGCTCCCAGCCCAAGCGCTTTGGGAAAGGCTGCAGGCACCCAAGTGGGGTTTTTGCAATCTGAAACCCATGAAAAATCTTGGGTGGACCCAAAATCACCTCTCCAAGCTGCTCTGGCCAAAACTCAGCCAGCACCGCCAGTCCTCCGGCAGCAAGAGGCAGCAGCTCCGCTGCCTCCGCTCCACGAGTGTCACAGAACCACCGGTGATAAAAACATCAGCGCAAAATTAAAACTAGATCAATCCCGGGCTGCCCAACTGGCAGCTCCCCAACTCATTCTGAATTTTTTTCCCATTTAAAGGACGTTCACCACGTTCCCTGCTGTGCCCTGCAGTGTTGGGATTTTATCCCATCTCCATCCTGCAAGGGGTGATGGAAGGAGCAGGGGTGAAGGGCAGAGCTTTGGGGTGCAGAGCCACCCCAAGGGCCCCCCACTTCCCAAAGGGTTATTGCAGGGCTCAACAGCTGCATTTCAAACACACACATGACCTTATCACCGCTGGGCAGCTCTGCTCTTGGAAGGCTTTTTGGTTTTAATGCCTCGCGTATTGATTGAGAGATTTGTAGGAACTTTCCCTGCCCAGATGAGGCTTTTCCCACAGTGTCACCCCTGCGCCGGGGCTGGAGCCGGGTTTGGGGTCTCCATCCCACAGGCAGCACATCCCCAGCCAGGGTGAGAGACCATCCACAAAACCAAGGGCAGCCAGGAGCTCTGCCAGGCCCAGACTGGCGCTCAGGCCACCAAACATCCCCAGTCGCGGTCACTTCTCGGTCCAGCGGCTCCGGCTCCAGTGCTCCTCACTCCGAAGGGCTGGGTTTGTGCTCTATGAGCTGCCAGGCTGCGGAGCCCGGCACGGATCCGCTCTCCATCTATTTCACAGGCGCTCTGCCTGCTCCTGTCATCCTCTCCCTCCCTGGTTGCTCTTTTCTCTTTCCCAAAAACCTCATCTCAGGGTAAGGCTGGGCACGAACAGAAAGAGCAGCCGCTCCCCTGCAGCCGCTGCCTGTGCGAACGCCGTGGGAATTGGAGCACCTTTTGTCAGGTTTTAGCTCAATCCGCTTTGCAAGTGGATTAAGGAACTGGCACAAAAGTACTCTGGATGGAGAGTGGGAAGAGGCAAAGGCTGCTATTCCAGCACGGCGATAGGAGCCAGGAATGCTGCGCTCGCTGCCTGCTCCATTTCCCCGAGAAACACAACCCGGTAACATCCGCGCTTAAACCAACCCTCGGAATTTTCGACAGGAGAATCCGCCTAGCCCTAAAATCCGGGATGCTCGGGGAAGAGGCAGGAAGGGCCCTGGGGTGCCGAGGAGTGAGGAGCTGCAGCGCCGGGGGGAAACACGAGCCGGAGGAGACGGGGAAAAGCTTTCCCGACGCCTGGCGATGCTCAGAGCCGCTCGGCGGTGCCGGGGAAAGGGGCTGCGAGCGGCGGCCCCAGCGCTAAGGAAGGGGGGGACTGCGGGTCCCGGACCCCCGGGAGCGCCGGGGATGGAGCGGGGCAGGGACGGGCTGGAGCCGGCGCCGCGGCGACACCACCGCCACCCCTGGTGCGACCCTGCCCGGGGCCGGCGGCGCTGCCCGCCGTGCCGAGCCCCCTCCCCGGGGGCTGCGGAGGGGCCTGGCGGCCGCGGGCGGTGGGCGCAGCCGGGCAGCCCCCGCCGAGCCGCCCGCTGGGTGCCGGGGGCAGGCGGAGGAGCGAGGGATGGAGGCAGGGATGGAGGGAGGCTGCGTGTCCCCAGGGGCGGCGGGGGCTCGGCGGCCGCCCCCCGAGCCACGTGTGCGGCCCGGCGCGACCCCCCCCCGGCCCCGGGACCCCGCACTCACCGCTCGGCGGCCGCTGCGGGGCTGCCCATGGTGCGGCGGCGGCGCGGGCACAGCCGCAGCCCCGGGGGCGGCGCGGCGGCGGCTCCGGACGGACCCCGGCCCGGCCCCGGCCCGTCCCCGGGGGCGGCGCGGCGGCGGCAGCGCCTCTCCAGCCGCGTCGGGCCGTGCGCGGAGCCGCCCCCCGCGCCCCCCGCCCGGCCGGGGGAGGGACGGGGCCGGGGGCGATGCGCGCCCCGGGCGGAGAACGGGCACAGCCCCGGAGGAACGCAGGGAAGGGCATGGGGGTCTCCTCCCCGCGCAGCCGTGGCCAAAGGGGAGGGGTCCTCTCGGGCAGCCTGGGGTGTCCACGCCTCGGAGTGCCCTGTGTGGGGTCCCCGACCCCTTGTCAGCACCATGGGGTACCCCCATGCCACCCGGCCTGGGGTCCAAAACCCCATGTCAGCACCATGAGGTACTCCCGACCACCCTGCCTGGGGTCCCCGACCCCTTGCCAGCACCCCTGAGTCCCCCCGACCACCCCCTCCGGGGTCCCTCAGCCCCACTCAGCACACCTGGGTACCCCCACACTGCCCTGCCAGGGCTCCCCCCACGGGTGCCCGCCTGCCACCCTGCCCGGGGTCCCCCTGCCACGCCAGCCCCCCCAGACCCGCTGCCACCGCAGCCGCAGGACAGCCTGTTTGCACCTCCCTGCCCCGTGTCCCCTGCCTGCCCCAGGACAGCGGCCGGGGCCACCTCACCCTGAGCCGCCCTCTCTGCTCGGGAGGTGGATGTGGTTGTGGATGGACACAGCCATTTCCCCTCCATCCCCCTGGACGATTGGGACAATCAGGGCACAAACAGCACCGCGACCCCAGGAATGAGCGCAGCCCCCAGCCCAGTCAGGGCTCCTGTGTTTGTACCCCTGCAGTGGTCTCTGCTGTCCCTTGCAGCAGTGCCAGGGACATGCCAGGCTCATGGGACAATGCCCTGGAGCCCCCCAGCACCCCCATCCCACATGTGGACAGCACTCACCATTGCCCATTCCTCCTTGGACCTCTCCTCTTGCTCCTCTCTGCTCGTGCCGAAGCCTCCCAGAGCTGTGGTGATTTGGTTAATTAGGCTCTGAGGATGGCAGAGGCCAATTCCCTGCTTGGCTCTGCCTTCCAGGGTGGAATTGTTGCTCCTCTCCACTCATGGCTGGTCAGTCCAGGCTGGCCTTAGCCTTGCAGGTCGCTGCCCGCAGGGGCCGTGGCTGCTGATGCAGAGTGTCCTGTGCCCTTGATGTGCTGTGTGACAGCTGGCCAAGCACCACCTGAGCCACTCGGTGACATTTGCTGCATCTGACAGCGCTTCTCAAGCAGAGTTCGGCAGCATCTTCTTCACTTTCCAGCTGGGGAAACTGAGGGGAGAACTCAGGGGGCCGGATCAGGGCTCAGCGCTGAGCCCCACGCTGGTTCGATGCTGTGGTTTTGCCTGGAGCGGCTCCGTTCGTGCAGGATTTTGTCAGGAGAAATGCCAACAGCTCTCCCAGCCTTGTCGGTTCCACTCCCAACTCCCATCCCTTGCTGCAGCCCAGTGCTTCTGCTGATGGAGGTTCCTGGTGCCTCCTGCTGCTCGCTTGCTCCGGGATGTGGATTTATAATTTCATTGCAGGCACACGCAGCTCGGGCTTTCCCATTTGAGCTTCATCCCCAGCCTCAGCCCTGGATCTGCGCTTAAAACCGGGAGATTTGTGTGGCTGGGAAGGAATTTCATTGCTGTTTTAAACAATATCAACTTATCTGCTTAGGAAAAGATGAAAAATCCAGGCATGAAAATCACGGCTGGTTTAGTTGGGGATGGATTTTTAAGAGGCCGGTGTGGGGGGGAGGGTGTGCCAGAGCAATCCACAGCTCATTTCCATTCCCCAGGATGGAAAGGTGATTCTGGCTAATTTGAACACACTCATTAAGCTGCTGTATCAAAAGCATAGAGTCAATTAAGCATTGTCCCCCCCACCCTGGCTCCGCAGGCTGCGCTGTTATTAATCAGGGATGGGGGGAATTGCTGCTGCCTCCACACAGCTCCCGATCTCGGCGCTGGGAGCCGAGGGCTGAGCTGATTTTGTCTGCTGGAAGATGCTCTCCTGCCTGCTGGCCAGGGGTCGAGGTGATTTTGGGGGGCTGATAATGCACTGGGGGAGCCCAGCTTGGAGGGGGCCACTTTGTCCTTGTCCCCTCCCCAAGCACCTCAAAAAATCAAAATCAAATTATTTCTGTCTTACCAGAAAATGAAATTATTTCTGTCTTACCATGCCCTCTTCATACCATTATTCTATTTTTGGGGAAAGCAAGGCACAGACTTGGATAAGGGGAAAAGCAGGTTTGGTTCAAGCCTGTGCTGTGGGTTTTGGCCCAGCCCTGCTCCCCCTCCAGGCTCTCTCCCATTTCCACCTCTTCCCTTTAACTTCAATGCCCTTCTGGCATCACTTTGGGCTTTAGAGAAAAAAGAAGACAAAGAAATGGAGGAAAAGCACCAGGCTGAGGTGACCAGTTCTGCTTCCCCAAGCCAGAGTCCAGCACTGGACATCAGAGAATCCCACAGGACCCTCGGTCTTGTGCTGCAATTAATTCCAATTGGTTTCAACATGAGCATTAATCCAAAGGGATTTTAGGCCAAGAGCCTTGGGCCAGGAGGTTCCTGCCAGGGGCTGTGGCATTTGGGGTGCTGAGACAGGACCTGGTCCCCTCCTTAGGGGACTTTACCCCTGCCTGTCACTCTGTCCCAAGAGCCTGACCCCAAACAGAAACAGTCCCTCCCCAAATGAGGGTGGGGACCCATAAAACACCAAAAATCTCCAAATCTTGCTGAGCATCGGGACTGGGATGGAATGGGGTCACCTGGGTGACAAGTAGGAACACAAATGTCATGGAATCATAGAATCATCAGGGTGGGAAGAGACCTTCAAAACCATCCAGTCCAACTGTCCCTGAGTTTGGGAGGGAACACAGAAGTGGCAGGACCCTGAGGCTGTCAGGGCTCCAGGGAGGGTCCCTGCCCTTGGAGATGTTGTTCCAAGCCAGCCGGTGCTGGGAGTGTCTTGACAAGTTTTGCTGCTTTCTGGGGCATTTTCACACAGACTCAGCAAAATGATTTAGGGAAGAAAAAAAAAAAAACGAAGTGCAAGAGAAATAAAAAAATCACAGCTGCTCTGGCACACGCTCAAAATCCCAAAGTCTTTTTGACTGAAACGTGCCAAGGGGAAAAAAATAATTCCAATAAAGTGAGAAGTCAAGTCCCTTTTGCCCGCAGGTTGCCCTCTGTGGTGGAATGGGGATCTTTTCCTGCCGATCCCAGGATCCAGAGCCTCTCCCTGCCTGCAGGGTCGCTGGCAGCCCCAGGCTGGTGCCCTGCCAGCCCGAATGCAGCATTCCAGCGCTGCCAGCTCCGGTGACAGCCCGAGAGGTTTTTTCCCCCCCTCAGGATGCAGCAGTGGGAGCCACGTGATGGGAACAGGCTCCTGTGCCCATTAATTTTGCCTAATGGGAACCTCGATGGACTCCTCGAAGGAGCCGGCCGGACGCTCCTGCTGCACATGCTCCTGCAGGATTTGGGTTTTGGGGAGCCCACCAGGAGCCCCTTTGGCCTGGGCTGATGCCATGAAGGCTTGGGGGTGCCAGGCAGCCCAGGGGAAACCCAGACCTCCTGGCCCGAAGTGCCCCTGAGCAGAGCCAGCCAAACCCCAGGGAGTGGGCACAGCACCATCCCCAGGGCTCACCCCCAGGGCTGAGGGCTGTTATGTGCTGGTCGGGGGCTTTGCAGTGCCCCAAACACATCTGGAGGGTGACACTGCAACAGCTGGAGGGCTCTATGCCCTGGGGACACCACCCTGTGTTGTCCCCTCCACCCGCAGTTTCCCAGCCTGGAGCCACCCTCTCCAAGGTGGGACCAGGGAGGTGCCACAGACTCACTCTGGCCTGGCCACCCATCAGACCCTAAAATGCAGCTTCACCCCAGGTGTGCTCTCTGGCAGGAGTCCAGCATGGAAATGGGGGGCACAGCCCCACTTTGGGGTCTGGGGGACATGGGGAAGAGTCGCTGCCACACCATGAGTGACATCTCTGACCTGCTGTGCATGGAGCCATTGTTCCCCTACAAACCCTGTTCCCCTACAAATCCCGTCGTTCCCCTACAAAACCCCTGGCTCCCCCTCCAAACCCCTTTCCCCTGATCCCAATGTCCCCGTGTCTGCACTTTTGATCTGTTCATTTGGAGCAGGAACCCCTGAGGGGGGACAATCTCACCTCGGATTTCTCTGCCAGAGCCCCGGGCGGGCGGCCCCGCTCTGCACACACAGCCTGAGCCCGTGACTAATCCCAGTTACTTTTAATAAATATTTGGTAATAACAATGGAAGTTTCTTTGGCCAGGGACCTGCTGTTCTGAGCTGTGCCCAGCAGAAGCACCATCAGGTGAAGGGTTTTCATCCAAGCAGGAAGGAGAGGGAGTTTTCCCCTCTCTCCCTGCCTGGGCTTCAAGCGCCAGCAGTGCTGGGATCCTCACCGGCCCCTGCTCCCACTGTGACCCCTAAGAGAGCCCTCATGTCTGGGTCCAGGTGTCCCTTCTGGCACTGAAGTCACCCCAAGGTGACAAACGCCCAACAAAAGATGATTTCCCCCACTTTTTAAGGGCCAGTTTTGTGGAAGCACCCAGCCCCAGCCCCTGAGCTTTGCAGGCTCAGCAGCCCTCAAACCCTGCCTAACATTTCCCTGCTCAGGGAAGGATAAATCGAATTATCTCTGGTTTCCCAGCACGGGCTGCATGTCTCCTACCCCACAGTGGGTGGAAATGAGGCCACCCCAGGTCCCGTTTGCAAGGCCCTCACTCCTTTCATGGGGATCAGGGGGGCTTGCACAGCCCCTAGATCCATCCTCTGGCCATGTCCATGGAGCTGGTCACTGCCTGACACGGGGCACCTGTCACCCTCCAGGGCTGCTTGGCCCCACAGAGCCACACAAACCGAGGATTTATTCCCCACAGAAGAAAGATATTGAGCCATTAGAGAGCATCCAAAGGAGGACAAGGAAGGTGGGGAAGGGTTTGAGGGGAAGGCTCTGAGGAGCGGCTGAGAGCACTTGGCTTGTTCAGCTGGAGCTGAGGAGACTGAGGAGAGATTCCTCGGGGGCTGCAGCTCCTCCCGAGGGGAGCAGGAGGGGCAGGGGCTGAGCTGTGCTCTGGGACAGGGACAGGAGCCCAGGGAACAGCTGGAGCTGTGTCAGGGCTTGGGATGGATCTCAGGGAAAGGTTCTTCCCCCAGAGGCTGCTGGGGCACTGCCCAGGCTCCCCAGGGAATGGTCCTGGCCCCAAGGCTACCAGAGCTCCAGGAGCATTTGGACAGCACTGCCAGGGATGCACAGGGTGGGATTGTTGGGGTGTGTGTGCAGGGCCAGGGGCTGGAATGATGATCCCTGTGGGTCCCTTTCCGGTCAGGATGTTCTGGGATTCTGTGATTTACGCCCCATGGCTGATGATTTATTCCCCTGGTGGGGCCAGCATTGCCCAGCTCATTTTTCCATCCTGGCAGCTGCGTGGTTTCTGTTTGCACTGCTAATCCAGGAAGGTGCTGCAGGTACAGGATGCACTGACAGGAGCCATGCCAGCGGATGTGCCCTGGTTCCTCCTCCCCACGGTGATCCTTGGCTCCACACTGGAGTTTGCTGCTGCTGCCCAGCCCAGCCCGGCCTGGCAGGACGGCAGAGCCACCTGTGTCCCCAAGCCTGGGGACAGTGCAGTGACAGTGTGGGGTTGGGGGGATCCCTGGGGTGGGGAAGCCTCGTGCTGGGACTCCTCCTCGACCCCAAAGCAGTGGGGAGCAGGACATTTCAGGCTCCAAATGCAGCTGCGCCAGGCTGCCTGAGCTCAGGGGTTTTGGGGAGCGGGTGGCTGGGCTGTGGGGGGCACACTGCTGATGACCACCTCTGATTTTACCCCCAGCATTTTCCCTTCTTGTCCACTTCTTATTACCTTATTTTTATCTGGGCTGGGGTGTGCTTGGCACAGTCGTGGGGCCATCCTGGTGTAGATGGGCGGGACAACACAGAATCCCAGAATATGCTGACTGGAAAGACTCACAAGAATCATCAATCCAGCCCCTGGCCCTGCACAGACACCCCAACAATCCCACCCTGTGCATCCCTGGCAGTGTTGTCCAAACGCTCCTGGAGCTCTGGCAGCCTTGGGGCCAGGACCATTCCCTGGGGAGCCTGGGCAGTGCCCCAGCAGCCTCTGGGGGAAGAACCTTTCCCTGAGATCCATCCCAAGCCTTCACACAGCTCCAGCCATTCCCTGGGCTCCTGTCCCTGTCCCAGAGCACAGCTCAGCCCCTGCCCCTCCTGCTCCCCTCGGGAGGAGCTGCAGCCCCCGAGGAGTCTCCCCTCAGTCTCCTCTGCTCCAGCTGAACAGGTAAGAAGCACGGGCACGGTGTTTTTTGCCAGGTGATTCCTGTCTCAGCAGCTCCCAGGTCGCCTCTCCATCCCTGGACAAGCTCAGGGATCCATGTGCTGCCGTTCCCGGTGGGATCCCAGCGCTCCCCACCCTCGGGGAGCTGGGGGCGGCCGCTCCGCTGCCTCCCCGCGAGGAAATTGCTCCTGATGGAATCCAGCCCACATTCCCGCAGCCGCAGCGTGCGGAAGGAACGCGCTGCCACCCCCGTCTCCCTCGCCCTCCCTCCTGCCTTTATCTGCGAGTGCCATCGAATCCCTCCAGCAGCTCCCAGCTCCTTTTCAAATTCCATTAGAGCTGCTTTGCAGGCGATTAGAATTCCAGGCACTGCGGTGCCACGGACGGCAAACACGGCATTTGCACCTTCCAGATGGAAATGTCCCCGTGTCCCCGTGTCCCTGTGTCACCGCGACCCGCAGACAGAGCAGTCCTAATCCCCTTCATTCATCAGCTCTGGGAGCTGCTCGGCGATGGGAACATTGCGGATGAATCGTGTCCCCTTCGGCCCCAGGGAATCTGAACAGGATTGCACGGCAATAAACCCCCAAATCCCTGCCTGTCCCTGCCGTGGGATGGCCCTGGCCAGGTTCTCAGCCGGGGATGGCACAGGAATGGCTCGCTGGCCTCAGGGGCAGGAGGGATCCCACTGGGGCCAGGGGCATCCCCCTCAGCCACTCCTGGGGCTCCGTGCCTGCTGCCACCATGTCTGATCCACCGGGCACTCCTCAGGATGTTGTCTTGGAAATAAAGGTGCCACTTGGTGTGAATGGCTCATGGCCACTCCCCAGTCACCGCCAGGACTGTCCCCGTGCTGGGAAGGAGGGGAGCCACAGCACCAAACTGGTGAAGGAGAGCACCACACAGCCCAGTGACCACCCAGCCCCTCTCCTGTGCCCAGGTGCAGCTGGCAGGGGACAGTGGTGACAACACGCTTCCCTGTGCCTTTCCTGCATCAGGGTCATGCTCAGGTGAGATGCCAGTCCCCAAAATTCTCCTTCCCTGTCCTCACATGAATCATGTCCAGATGATGAACTCAAATAGCAAAGGAAGAAACTCCCCCTGTCCCCATCCCTTCCTGCTCTCCCCAGTCCAGCTCACAGGGTCCTGGGGTTTTTTTGGCTGCCTACTCTTACCCACAGCCTCGGAGTGGGATGGGAGCTGTTGGGTTGAAAGACAAATGATGCTGGGATGCAGTGATGGCAGAGCTGATTCATCAGCCGGGGGGGTCTACAAGGTCTAATTTGGGAGGGAAGAGCGCTGACGAATCCTTTAGTAACCAGGAAGACTTGGGAAACCAATTTTCCCTGACTGAACTCATCATTAATTTCCCTCCCCATCCAAGTGCTTGGATTCTGCAGGACAGAGGGGTTACCATGGTTAGGGAATAGGTTTTAAACAGGGAATGTTTTCAAAGGAAACAGCTGAAAATTTGCTGGATCACCATTAATTGTTGGACTCAATGATCTCAGAGGTCATTTCCAGCCTTAATGATTCTGTGGTCTCTATCCATGTGTTGGTCTCCAGAGGTTTTGGCCAACACCAGGATGGAGGTGATGGCTTCTCCCCCAGGGACTCCAGCTGTTTCCAGCTGTTGAGAGTCTCTTCTGAAGCTCCACAGGGCTGGACATGTTTTGGCTGCCAGAACAACCCTCATTCCTCATGCCCAGGTGCAGGAGCAGGTTTGGGAACGCTCCGGCTGCCCTGGTGCTGAGTGGGGCTGAATGTGGTTCCAGGGCATGAAGGAACTCCTCCATCTTGATCCTGTGGGAATTGCGAGGCTGTCAGCAGCCAGGCAGGCAATTCCAACCCCTCCGGCAGCCTGAGGGCTGGAGGAGATGCCCTTTGGATAATTCCGTGCTGGGCTTTGGGCACTCCTGGCTGTTCCCACATCCCCAGGGGTGCTCTGGGGTGGAGGAACTGCCATGGAATGGGGCTGGCAGGAGGATTTTGGGAAGCTGTCAGTGATGGAGGTGAGAACAGGCCTGGCTCCCAGCCAGCCTTATTAGTGTCTCACTTCCACAGGCAACAAATCCGCCCACGTTCCATGGGAGGAAAAGCTGTTTGGAAACAAGACCTGTACCTGGCACAGGGATCCAGAGACACTCTCCTGGTGTATCTCCCCACACCCCACGGCCTTGGCAGGATGGGCAGCAGTGCCCAAGGCTCCACAGCTCCATTGTGACCGTCCCCATCATCCTGTCCCCTCCCCTGCTCGTCATTCCCGCAGCAGCTCCCGGCTCCTTGGATACGTGAGAGGGGTGGAGGTCGCTGCACCCTGCCTCACTCCATGAATTATTAATCCAGCAGGAGACAGCTTGGAGTGGTAAATCTTCCCCACCAGCCATCCCCAGCACGAAGGAACACCAGGAATGGGTTTTCCAGGCTGTGCTAGGGGAGCTGGCCAGTGACTGAGTGACCTGGGCCAAGCCTGTCCTGCCTGCCCGGGGTCCTTTCCCTGCTCCACCCAAGCCATGTGGAATTCAGGGCTTCCCTAGGTCTGCCCCAGTTTCTGCCCTGGGGTAAATCCTGGATCAAACCTGGGGGTTCTCCTGGGAAAGGCCTGAGCACAGGGTCAGAGTGCTGCAGGGCAGGGGATGCTCCCAGGGCTCTGAGCCCTGCTTCCAGCATGGGGTCCTGCTGTGGGGCAGGCACCAGGGAGATTCAGCAGGGAGAGATGGACTCAGCTCCCTTGGGAAGATGCTCTCCCCTCGCAGCAGCCAAACCTTTGGAGCTGCCCCTGCCAGCCCCAGCCTCACCTGCACTATCCCAGCATCCCACCCCACATCGCACTGAGATCGCACCCTGAATCCCACTGAGATCCCACCCCACGTCCTGCTGAGATCCTAGCCCGAATCCCACTGAGATCCCACCCAGCATCCCACTGAGATCTTAGCCCAAATCCCGCTGAGATCCCACCCAGCATCCCACTGAGATCTTAGCCCAAATCCCGCTGAGATCCCACCCAGCATCCCACTGAGATCCCACCCCACGTCCTGCTGAGGTCCCAGCCCGAATCCCGCTGAGATCCCAGCCCAAATCCCGCTGAGATCCCACCCCGCGTCCCACTGAGATCCCACCCTGAATCCCACTGAGATCCCAGCCTGCATCGTGCAGAGCAGGGAGAAGCAAGGGCAGCTCAAGGCTCCAGGCTGGTGTGGCTTGATGCCACTTCACCTCTGCTGACAGCTCCGACCACCCCGCTGACCCCAACGTGTCTCTTGTCCTCCTGTCACTCCGTGTTTGTGTCCCTGCTCCCTGCGGGCCATTCCCAGCCTCCTCTGTGGGGAACGGCCAGGGCTGCAGGCAAAGGGAAGCTACTGCCGACTTTTGTGTTTTCCCAAGCCATCGGCTCTGGTGGTGTCTTCTAAGCAGATTAAAGTTGGATCCCAGCCCCAGGATCAGCTCACAGAGCTGCTGGGAGGCAGAAAAGGGGTTTTGGGAGTTTTTCCAAGCCTGGGAAGCAGGTTAGGATTTCGTATGCTGAGAGTGGGGAGGCCCTGGCACAGGTGCCCAGAGAAGCTGTGGCTGCCCCTGGATCCCTGAAGTGTCCAAGGCCAGGCTGGACAGGGCTTGGAGCAGCCTGGGATGGGGAAAAGTGTCCCTGCCCATGGCAAGGGTGGAATGAGGTGATCTTTAAGGTCCCTTCCCAGCCAAACCATCCCATCATTAGTGGGGATCTGATCCTTGGCTCTGAAAGGCGCAGAGATGCTGATGCTGGAGCTGGATCAGGGGCCACCCACTCACTCAGCTGGGTGTTGGAGGTGTTTGTGTGGAGCAGCAGCTCTGCTCAGGTCACAGGAGCCTGGGGGACACATCCCTGCTGGCCCAAGGCTGGTGACACTGAGCTGAGCTGTCCCTGCTCTCCCTCACAGGGCCTGGGCCCCCTCCAGGCTCTGCTCCTTCTTGAGGTCTCCTCATGAACAGTGTCCCCTTGCTCAGCCCTGTCCCTTCCCACAAATCTCCCCGAGGCTTCATCCAGTGAAGCTCCTGGACCTCATGGAAGTCCCCAAATCTGGCTCAAGGAGAGGAAGAGGCAAGACCCAAGGCAGAATCTCAGCACTCCCCACGTCTGCCAAGAACTCCCAAAGCTTTGTTAAACTTTAGGAGTAACAACACTGTCACACCGCTGCTGTCATTAATCCTTGCTAATTGTTTCTATAATTAAAAGCCCCATTGTGTCTTGTCTCTCCAAGATGATTTATCAGATGGGGAGCACTCTTGCATGAATGATGCACGGCTGGTGGGAGGACATCTGCTCTGGGCTGCCTGCATGGAGGGGAAATGCATGGGGGCTGCTGCCTCACCTCAGCCTCTTCAACCCCAGGATGAAATCCCCGTCCTCGAGACACCCCTGGGCTTCCTGGAGCTCAGGGAAAGGTTCTTCCCCCAGAGGCTGCTGGGGCACTGCCCAGGCTCCCCAGGGAATGGTCCTGGCCCCAAGGCTGCCAGAGCTCCAGGAGCGTTTGGCCAATGCTGCCAGGGATGCACAGGGTGGGATTGTTGGGGTGTCTGTGCAGGGCCAGGGGCTGGATCAATGATCCCTGTGGGTCCCTTCCCACTCAGGAGATTCCAGGACTGATCAGCATCAGGAATGGGGTTGTTCTGATCCCTTGTGCAAAGCTCCTGGCCTTTGATCCCCAAGTGAGCTCCAGCCAAGGACAGAACTCGCTCATGAGTGAAAGCAGCAGAAGAGGAGCTCCCTCCTTCCCTGGGAGCGTGGGAGGGCTGGGATTGGTGTCAGCAGATCAGCTCTGCCTCTGCTGGGAACTGCATCAGAAACCCAAAACCAGATGGAGGAACTGCTCTTTGCTGGTGATGAATGAGGTGAGCCTTGGATTCCTTCCCTCTCCTGGAGACCCTGGAGCCCGTGAGGGGCCCAGCTGGATCGTGCAGCAGAAGATGCAAACCAGGACATTTCCATGGCTGGTGTGGGCATGGAGCTCCCTTGGCTGGAGGCTGCTCCTGATAAAGCATTTTTGGTGATAAAGCCGGAGCTGAAAGTCATAGAAGCTTTAGGGCTGGGAAAACCCTCTAAGATCATGGAGCCCAACCACTGCCAGGCCCACCTGTGTCCCCAAATGCCACATCTCTGGTGAACTGTCAGCAGTCCCTGAGTTCCCATCAGTGCTCACTGTGTTCTGCAGGGGTGGAGCAGGAGCTGGGAGCCCCTGGAAGCACTGATGGTATCGAGAGGGTGACACTGAGCCAGCCAGGAGAGGGTGAGCAGAGCAGGAAGTCCCTTGGGGACAGAGCAGTGACCTGCAGCCCCTCCTGCCCCTCCACACTGCCCGGGGCTCCCCTTCCTGAGGGCTGGAATGTGGGGACACAGCAGGAGCATCCACAGCTCTCAGGGAGGTCCCTGGGGAGAAGGGGGTGTCACAGCGAGGAAGGGACAAGTGACAATCTGCACTCCCACCCTTTTTAGTACCCTGAACCAGCCACAGGTGCCTCTTCCCACGCAGATCCAGGAACAAGAAACTCAGTGTAATCATGGACAGGTTTGGGTTGGGAGTGACCTCAAAGCTCATCTCGTCCCACCCCTGCATGGGTAGGGACATCTTCCACTGTCCCAGGCTGCTCCAAGCCCTGTCCAGCCTGGACTGGGACACTGCCAGGGATCCAGGGGCAGCCACAGCTGCTCTGGGCACCTGTGCCAGGGCCTCATCACCCTCCAGGAAACAATTCCTTCCCAATATCCCATCTAAACTCCCTCTCTTTCAGTTTGAAACAATTCTCCTGTCACTGCCTCCTCCTATAAATGGTCTCTCTCCAGACTGGCCTGTCATTGACCCTTTTGAGTGCCTCTGCACCCCCACCTGAGGTCCCCTCGAAGGCACAGGCACCAGGAGGTCACACACTGGCACCAGCAGCTCCACTTACTGGCACTGACCCCATTCCTCCTTCCCTGCTGGGCTGGCGATGGGAACCATCCATGGCTCCCAGGCTCCCTTGTCACCTCCCATTTTCATAAGCTAATATCTTGCAGCATCTCTAAATGAAATATGAACAAAACCAGTGAGGTTTGGGGAGCATACGGCTGAGGATAATCAGACCTGAAAATGACTCTCCTTTGTGCGTGAGTCACACCTAATGTATGTGCATATTAATGCTGCTCTTCCCAGCTTTGCTTCCAAGAGCTTTCACTGGGAGAGACACTGGGAGAGAGGCACAGCTCAGCTCAACAGGGTGATTTGGATGGTGGCTCTGGCTTGGATATCACTTTTCCCTCCCTTTTCCATCCCTTTCCCCTCACTTTTCCCACAGTGTGACACACAATGAGTCTCCAGGCCTCAGCTGGATGCCAGCCCAGCCATGGCATCTGCTGCAGCACCAGTTCCTCCCTGCCACCCGACTGTGACCGACAGCTTGGAGATGCCAACAAGGGCAGCAGCACAAATACGGGCTCGGAGCCTTTGGAAAACGTCAACATTCACAGCACTCACCGGCCAAAAATATCCGGGCTGGGAATTGTGCACCTCTGAGGGGATGGTTCCATGTCCAGAGATGGTGGTGATGGCCAGAGGGCTGTGTCACTGCTGTCACCATCTGCTCCCAGTTACACACCTGGCTGGAGCCCTCCTCAGGGGGAAAACACTGCTTAGCTGGTCCAAAGCATCTTTGGTCTCCCAGATCCAGATAATCCACAGGGAGCTGATGCCTGATGATTTTTGCCTTTTCTTTTTTATATGCCCTTTTAAATATTTTCTCTATCTTTTATACATTCTTTTTACCCTTAGCCAACATACTTGTAATTTTTGTAGCCTGATTTTTTAGCTTGGTTTTGGGATTCTGCAAAGCAGAAAGACCAAACATTCACAGTAGGAGGCCAGAGAGCTCTGTACTATCTCAAAACTCAAGGTTTTAACCTTGGTTGAAACCTCCTCTCTGGAACATATTTTGTAAACTGGGCTCTAATCTCATTTTGGGGGCTGGGGGGAGTTTCTTTAGAGTAGGGGGGCATTACTTCATTTATTAAATTTCTTATTGGGGGATTTTAGACAGATATGCTAATTTACAAAGTCCATAAAATTATACAGTGGGAATGTGTATCTCAGCGTGTTCCACCTTTAAAGAGCTGTGCACCCAGGATCCTATTAAAATACCAAAATAAAACCCTTTTACCCCTTTAACTGTGTCTGCCTCATAATTCTAAGAGCAGCCGAAAGGCAACAGAGCAGGATCAGCCCTGGTGGAAATCTCTCCCTGGCACCTACAAAACCCCAAAGTACAGTTTGAGGCATGGGGCTGGTCCCTCCGTGCACATCCTTGAGTGAAGCAGAGCCAGCGCCTGCCCTGTCCTTGTCCCACCCTGTGCTGTGTCCCCAGCAAGGCACAAAATCCTTCCCCACTCACCCAGGCCTGGGCACCTCATCCTGAATCGATGCTACTTCGGAAGATGAGCAGATGTGGGGACAGATGTTTGTCCCCTGACCCTGTAAAACCTGCTGGGTTTGGGGCAGCCAGAGCTCCCCAGCACTGCCCTGCACCACAGGAGAGCCCTGGGCACGGCTGGGGCTGAGCTCCCAGGGACACATCACAGCCTCCCTGTCCCTGCCCTGTCACAGGGGGAAGATAAGGCCAGGATTATCACTGAGAGCTGCAGCCAGGAGCCTCACACAGGGGACAGCACCGGGAGGGCCTGGATCCCCAGGGGAGGCTGAGCAGGACACACAGAGAGACCCCAAATTATCCAAATTCCATGAGGACACAGCTGCCTGGCCCTGAGAGCTCCCAGAGCTTTCCAGGAATGGCAGGAGCACCTGCCTGCTCCTCCTGCTGGCAGCTCTACTGGTTTTACTGGGCACAGCTGGGACCATGCCAGGCACAGGGCTCACACTCTCTTGCTTTTGCTTTCCACCCTTAGGAAGCAGTCAGGCACGGAAAGTGGGGCTGGAAAAGGAAGGGGCTGGGTTCAGGGGGTGTGGGGCTGGAAGAGGCAGGGGCTGGGTTCAGGGGGTGTGGGGCTGGAAGAGGCAGGGGCTGGGTTCAGGGGGTGCTCAGTGCCTGCCCCTCCCTGCTGGAATGGTCGATTGGAGGATGAATCCTCCAGGAATAACTCCTGGAGGGACAGGGAACTGAACAGGAGAGAGAAGCCCAGCAAGAAGTGTTGTGGTTTCACGTTTTCCCAAAACTGAGGAAAATTTTGCAATGAAAATCATGACCCATATAGATAATTTTGCTGGAAATTAATGTTTTGAATCCCTTTCCGATAGGAAAAGTGCCAGCTCTAACATTAAACCTCCCCGTTAATATTTAACCTCACTATTTCGGCTGCAGCCAAGCCTGTCCCGCCTCCCACAGCCCCCAGCAGTCACCTTCAAGGACAAACAGGAGTAGTTTGTCCTCTGAAAGAGGAAAATGCTCCTTCCAGCCCTGGGGCAGTGCTGGAATGGGGCTCCTGACCCTCCCCATGACCAGCCTGACCATAGCGATCGCTGCTCCCCGGCTGATCCAGCCTGGCTGATGAGGCCCTGGCTAATGAAGCTCTGGCTAATGAGGCTCTGGCCAGGGCACAGAGCCAGCAGCCCGAGGAGGACACGATGGGAATGAGCCCCAGCCCCGGGGGACCCCCCTGCCACCCTCTGTCCCCGCCTGTCCCCACCCTGGGACCCCCCAGCCCTCCCTGCTGCCCATGCCCGGCCCAAGGTAATCCACCCCCGGCTCCTAATTGGATTTGCTCATGCTAATTAGGATCGTTTTCGCCTCAATTAAGCCATTTGTTTCCCTCGGCTCAGGGCTGAGCCCTGTGCAGGCTGCTCGGGCCGCGTGTCCTCAGTGCTCCCCGACTGTCAGGGTCACCTCTGCTCGGCCCTGAGGCACCCTCAAGGGCCACACTCATCCCCTCATCCCCCAAATGCGGCATTAACCCCTCCATTTCCCTCCTTCCATCCTCCCACAGCTCCTGCCTCGCTCCTTGGTGGCCTTTGGTGAGGACATGGGGCTGGCTCTGGTGTCACCCCCTCAGAGCCACCGAGGCCAGACAGGCCTGGAGGGGAGGAAGGTGTAGAGCTCAGCTCTGGGACCCACAGCCTGCAATGGCTCCCACCATTCCAACCCCTCGGGTCTGCAGGAGGGGCAGGGAAATGGGGATGGGGAAAGCGGGGAACTGGGAAAATGGGGATGGGGAAAGCGGGGAACTGGGAAAATGGGGATGGGGAAAGCGGGGAACTGGGAAAATGGGGATGGGGAAAGCGGGGAACTGGGAAAATGGGGATGGGGAAAGCGGGGAACTGGGAAAATGGGGATGGGGAAAGCGGGGAACTGGGAAAATGGGGATGGGGAAAGCGGGGAACTGGGAAAATGGGGATGGGGAAAGCGGGGAACTGGGAAAATGGGGATGGGGAAAGCGGGGAACTGGGAAAATGGGGCCCGGGAAAGCGGGGAACTGGGAAAATGGGGCCCGGGAAAGCGGGGAACTGGGAAAATGGGGCCCGGGAAAGCGGGGAACTGGGAAAATGGGGCCCGGGAAAGCGGGGAACTGGGAAAATGGGGCCCGGGAAAGCGGGGAACTGGGAAAATGGGGCCCGGGAAAGCGGGGAACTGGGAAAATGGGGCCCGGGAAAGCGGGGAACTGGGAAAATGGGGCCCGGGAAAGCGGGGAACTGGGAAAATGGGGCCCGGGAAAGCGGGGCCTGTGAGAGTAGGGACTGGGAAAATGGGGCCTGGGAAAGCAGGGTCAGGGAAAATGGAGCTTGTGAAAGTAGGGATTGGGAAAATGGGGCTTGTGAAAGGGGGGCCTGGAGATTTCCAAGGGATACAGAGGGGGAGAGAAGGAATCTTCTCCTCAGCCAGGGACTGAGGGGGATCCCACAAAATCTGGGCTTGGATGAGAGCCAGGGATGGGCCCAAGGGCAGCAGGGGCTCAGGTGGTCACATCCCACAGCCTTTCCCTAGAAAAGAAGATGCCAAGGAGAGCTCAGTGCATCTCCATCCAACTGGAATTCAGTAAGCTGCTCCATCAGGCTGCTCCTGGCACCCTCCAACCCCAAACCAAGGGGGCTGCAGCCCCCCTGTGTCCTGGGGCACAGCCGTGTGCTCCATCTCTCCTCACACTGCAGGGAAAAAGAGGCAAAAAACCCCACAGAGCAGGAAGGAAGGACAGGAAGGTGGAGAGGGAAGGAAGGGATGCTCAGAGGTGCTTCATGGATTGGGCAGGACAGATTCTCCACCTGTGCCCTGCCTCACCCAGACTTGGAGAGAGGCCAAAAGTCCCCAAAAGCATCACACAAACCCCATCCCATGGCCACAGCCCCACTGAATGACCCCAAAGCTGCACTTTGGGATGTACCAGGCTCATCCTTCTGCAAAGGGATGTGGCCACGTGCACACAGCATTTTGGGCAGCTCAGTGGTGACACCCCTGAGGCCACCAACAGCCAGTGCCACCCTCAGGTGATCAGCCACCTCTCCAGGCTGAGCCTTCCCCACTGAAGGCCATCATCCCCTCCTCCTCATGAACATGGCTGGACTCAGGGATGACCTTGGGATCAAACAGCTCTGGAGTTATACTGCTGGCCCCGGCCCCACCAGGCCATCCATTGAGCTCTTCTGAGGAGGGCTTTTCTTCCTAAATCCAGCCCTAAGGCCTGGAAAGCTTTGGGTGGGCCCAGAATTCATTTGCAGGTGAGCTCAGAGGTGGACTTAGGGCTCTTTTCTGACCCCCAGGCAAGGAATGAAACCTGCCCCTCATCCCCACATCCAGAGCTCCTCAAGCTCAGGAGGAAGAGGAAAAGGCAGCCCAGGTTTCAGAGAAAGCCCTTGCCCAGCTCTGTGCTACTGAAGGATGTTTTATTAATTTCTGCTGCAGAGAAGGGGAGAGCTCTTGAGCACAAACAAGGAGCACCGGAATTAATGCTGAGCCCAGTATAATATCCAGGAGCTGCAGGATCAGCTCCTTTATCAACCTTTAACAACAACAAAAAACTCTTGCTGTTATTCAGCAGTAATGAAAGCAGAGCTATTCTGGCTGCAGATAACACCAGGAACGAGGCACTGCCATGGGGAGGAGGGGGAGCAGCTTTACGAGAGCGTGAGCTTCATAAATCAGGGCTGTTCTCCACAATAATGGTGCACAAATAACCAACATGAGAGAAAAATAGCCCTACCTGGTGCAAGCCAGGCCCCACTGGAGCAGAAGTATCAGGAGCCAGTGCTGGAAGAACAATTTTAAAGGGCCAGGGAGGAGTCCAAGGGCTGCAGCTTGAGGAGAGTTGTCCTGACCCAGCCGCTGGTTTAAAACACCTGAATTTCCTCCTTTAAGTTGTTTACTGGTCAGAGAAAGCCTCTGAAATACCCCCGTAATCCAGAAGGGAGAGCCACAGCAGGGCACAGGGAAAAGCCACACAGAGAACAGGGAAAATCTACAACAGAGCTGCTTTTGACAGGCAGGACAAGCTCTAATTAAACAGACATTAAGATCCCTGATTAACATCCCTGATTCCAGCAGGGTCCAGAGCCAGGATCTTACACCTACCTTCAAACTCCCTGGGATTTTGAACTCTGCAGCCCACAGGGGTTGGGAGACAAACGAAACCTTGGGGCAGCTCAACTCCTCGCTCCCCTTGAAGGGTTTATACATAACCTTGGAGGGTTTATACCCCTTTGAGGCATTGCCTGCAGCATGGGGCAAGCACAGACAGCACCACAGACATTTCTGAGGTGGCCTGGCCCCTCCAGGTTAAACCAAACTGAGGGCTCAGCTCATCCATCCCAACAGCCCCGCCGCAGGGTGCCACGGCTCATTTCAGCATTGGAACATTGGCAGTCCCACACAAACCCTGCTGCAGGCAGTGGTGCCAGACACAGCCCCCAGGCATGCCCTGAGCAAGGGATCCAACCCTGAACTGTTCCCATTCCCTCACCCACACTCGGAGGAGGTGCTGCTCTTTCCAGCCTCAGATTCTGTGACCTGATCCAGGCAGCAGAGCCAGCCCTGGCCAAGCTCAGGTCTGTCCAGAGCTCTGGGTTGAATTCAGGCACTTCCTGATCCCAGCCTGCTTTTCCAGACCCCAAAATCCCTGCTACCTCACCAGATCCTTCCTAGGATCCATGTGGAGGGAGAAGGTTCTGTGCACAACTCCCAGGTAAAGTAGACAAAATACAAATTGAAACCCTCTAACTGTCCATACCTGCTCCAGGTATTCACTGCCAACTGCAGCCAATTAATGTGAAAAAATAGGGAAACTTTATTATAAACTTCAGAAAAAGGAAACAAAGAAATGAACACAGCATTGAACTGGACAAGTCCCACAGGGACACAGCTGGCCCAGGGAATCAGGCACTCAGCAGCCCCAGAAGGTCCAAGTGCACAGCTCAGGCTTCCTGGAAAACAGGAGATTTTCCCCATAGCACTGCCTGTCCTCACTGCCATGGGGTACAAACCAACCCCCCTGCCCCTATCCTCACCCTCCACTTCCCTGCAAGCCAGGCAGAGCAGCAGCTTCCTGGGAATTCGGAGGGGATCCAGCAGTGCTTTGGGACCAGAGCACTGAGGGACCCCATGGGAAGTTGCTTGGGGTGGAGAATTTCCCAAAAGCCCTCTAAGTGCAAAATATCTGGGCCAGGGAGTCACAAAGGGCTCATGGCAACGTGCTGGCAGTGGCCCTGGGTCAGAGGTGCCACAGGGGCTGAGCTAGCAGCTGGCACTGCTGTCACATGCTGGTGACAATGGCCAGGCACACCCAGCACCACCCTGGCACTGAGGCTGTGCCCCTCCAAGCCTTCCCCTTGCCAGCAGAGGGATGCAGAGCTCTGGGATGAAGGCTCAGAGCCTGGGGACATCTAGGGGACTTGGGACACCTCCCCTGCTCAGAGGGTGGCATTGCCCCAGGCGTCCTTACCCTGTCCGGGGATGAGCTGGTGTCACAGGTGGTGTCAGTGTCTTGCTCACTGCTCCCATCGGCTCCTGGCTGCCAGGCATCACCGCTGGCCACATCTGGAGCATCCTCCCCACTGCTGGCCACAGCTGGATCACCTGCTCCGGGCTCTGGGGGCAGTGCTGAGCCCTGGGGGTTGTGTGGCAGAGGGACACGGTCAGAGCTCAGCTCTGGGGAAGGGCAGCACAAAATCCACGAGGGATTCATGGAAGTCAGAGCAGAGCTCCCTCCTCCTGCAGCCAAGGACTGATGTCTGTCCTCAGAGCCCAGGAGTGACTGCTGTCCCCATGGATGGAGCAGGAACACTCACCTGGGCACCCAAGGGCTCCAGCACGGTGATCCCACCCTGCTCCTCCAGCTCCAGGTCGGTGTCATTGTGGGACTGGTACTCCTCACTGTCCGACTCCGGCTCCGAGGGCTGCGGAGGAGAGAGGCAGAGGGATGGCTGAGAAAGGGACATTCCAGGGAAGGACACACGAATCCCATTCCTAAGGGCACTGGGAGCCACAGCCAAGGGTGACAGAGAGGCTGCTTTGCAGGGACATCAGCCAAAGGAAAACCTCAGTGTCATGGGACAAGTGACACCTTTCAGACAGTGCTGGGGTGATGTCCAGGTGCTCCCTGGACACCCTCAAAGTGTGGGGAGGGAAGGAAACCTCTTCAGGCTTCTCCTCAGGGACACTCCTGAGTGTCCCAGGCCCACAGAGACCCCAAACCATCTCAGAAGTGCTCAGCAGCCACATCTCACCTCATAGGTGAGGTCCTCAGGGTCCTCCTCTGGCAGATCCCTCTCCATCACCTCAAACCAGGACTCCTGCTTCTCCAGAGCCACATCATCCTGCTTCCTCTTGCTGCCTTTGCTGGATGGGTTGATGGGAGCCTCCCGGATATCTGCAGGGATTCCCAGGAGGCACAATCACCACACCCAGCACAAACACATTGGTTTTCCCAGGAATTCCCTGCAGGAATTCTGTGCTGTGTTCCTTCCCAGCTGCAAAGTCTCCAGGCGTTCAGGAGGCTCCAGCTCTTACCCTTGGACATGTTGTTCTGGCCCCACTCCACTGGGAGGTAGCCCAGGAAGTTCTGGATGCTGGTGGGAGCCACAGAGAGCAGAAGGCGCTCGAGTTTCCCCCGGCGCTTCCTGGTGAGGAGCCCAGGCCTGGCAGAGGACTGGGATGGAGGGTAGAGCTTGGTCCTGATGGTGTCCACAGGGAGCACCAATCCAACCCAGACAGAGGCTTTCTGAAGGAGCTTCAGCTGCAAAGAGAGACCCACCAACACATGGGAGAACTTCCTCAGGGAAAGCCTTAAACTCTGCTCTGTGTGAGTGTGGAGCAGAGATTGGGACCAACTTAGGCCAGAGAAAACAGGACCTGTGGGATTGCACTTTGTTCCCAAAAACCCTCCCACTTCACCCAGAGAGGGAGAGAAATGTGGAGGGTGCAGCCACCAACAGCAGAATGAGAGCAAGGCAAGGCCAAACCAGGCAGAGGAGAAAAGTTGGGATAGAGAGGACAAATAATGGAATTGTTTGGGTTGGAAGGAGCCTTAAGGACAACCTATTCCACCCCCTGCTATGGGCAGGGACACCTCCCACTATATCCCAGGTGCCTCCAAACCCTGTCCAACCTGGATTTGGACACCTCCAGGGATCCAGGGGCAGCCACAGCTGCTCCGAGCACCCTGTGCCAGGGCCTCCCCACCCTCACAGGGAGGAATTTCTTCCTAATATCTAATGATATGAAAGACTGGGAAGAAAAAAGAACAGAGAATATTTGGCAGATAAACCTGAGAAAGTGGCAGCATTAAGGTTTTAACCACCCCCTCAGCCTCACTCACCGAGTACTTGACAAAGCTGAGCTGAAGGATCTGGCCCAGGAACCTCCTGGAGAAGGAATCACTGCTGGTGGGTGGCCTCACCTGGACAGAGGGAGAGAAAAGTCAGAGCCTCCAGCCCAGCTCTGAGAGTGCCCCCAGCAGAAGCCATCCCTGGGGCTCTACAGAGCCCTGACCTGCTTCAGGCTGGACTTTGGCTGCTGCTCCATGAGCCCAAACTGGACACAAACCTGGCTTGGCCCCCTCTGTGGCCCTCAGGGTATTTATAGGTCCTGGCCCATATGCACCTCGTTACCCTGAGGAGCTGCTGGCCCTGCTCATTGGTGGGGCAGCCCAGGGCCCTCAGCTGGGGCTCCCCTGCTATCAGCACCGTGGCCCCAATTAAGTGCTCTCAATTGGGGCTCATTTGCTCTCAGTTTGAGGTGTCTTATTGGGGGGGTCATAGCCTGCTGAGGCTCTGATTTGGGATCTCTCCCCTCTCCCTGTGCTGGTGCAGAGAGCTGAAGGTGATGAGCTGCCAGAACCTGCCCTGCTGGGCGCCCCAGGGATGGCAGGAGGGATCTGCATCCCCCCTGCTCCGTGCCGCGGAGATGGAGCTGCTTTTCCTTTCTGCATCATTTCCCTAGCAGGATCCACCCTAAACTCGCCATTATCCCCTGAGAGTGGAGGAGCTTCCTTAGCTGGGGGAGAGTGACAGGAAACCACTCCCAGCTCAGCCCCTGCCCCACTGCGCAGGGGGAAAGGCAAAGCTGAGAGAGCAGCTTCATCCTCCTCATCGTCCCCATCCTCCTCATCGTCCCCATCCTCCTCATCCTCTTCATCCTCCCCATCCTCCCACCCACAGGATGCACGAAGCCTCTTCCCCCTGGCCTGGGCACTGCCTGGGGCTGTGCCCCCTCACTCCCAGCCCCGCGGGACGGGAGCCCGGGGATGCTGCCGGAGAGGAGCCCGCACAGAGCCCCGGCCCCGGCGGGGGTGGGAGGAGGATTCGGGGGTGCAGCGGTTGAAGCTGCCGCTTCCTCTGGGGAATCGCGTGGGCCGGAGCTTTTCCCGACGGGAGCTTTGCTAGACAGAGCTGAAGTGTTTGTCTGCCGCTCCTCGCTGCCCCTTTCCCCCGATGCCCACGGCTGGTGATTCATGCCGAGCCGCAGAGCTCCTCCGGCTCTTCCCCTCTCCGCTGCCTCGTGGCTGACAGAGCTGCTGGCCCTGCGCGACAGCGGCAGCGCCGTGTCCTCACCTGTCCCCTCCACCCGCCTGCCCCGTGCCCGGGCGGCCGCTGGACCTGGCAGGGACCTGGCGGTGGCGTCACCGCGCGTCACCAGCCGGGGCTGGCGGCGGAGCATAAAAGGCCAGCGCTGCCCAGGGAGCCCTCGGGCCACCATGTCCCTCTGGCAGGGCCCGCTCTGTCCCCCCGCGCTCCAGGGCAAGAGCTCCAGCGAGATCTTCTTCCACGTGGTGACCCCCGACCGCATCCCGCAGTTCATGATCCCGTCCCTGGACAGCCACAAGAAGCAGAGATGCTCAGGCAAGGGGAGGGGGCAGATGGAGGGGACAGCTTGGAGGAGCAGCTCGGACCCGGCGGCGGAGGATGAGCACGGCTCCAACTTGTCCTATCTGAACTCATCCTGCTCCAACGCAGACCCCACAGCTTGGGCAGCTCTGTCCCTGCCCCATCTCCCCAAGGTCACCACCCCGTATGGCTTTGTCACCCTGGGGCGGAGCCCGCAGGTCACCAGGGAGGAGGCGTTTTTCCACTCGGGCTCAGGCCACCCTCGGGGTCCCACTGCGGGGACACGTCCCAGCTGGCAGGAGGAGCCGGGACATCCCGGGATCCCTGAGGAACATCCCCCGATGGGAGGAAGCCGGAGGGACCACAAGCAGCCGGGTCCCCGTGGCAGCGGTGACAAGGACGATGACGGGAGCAGCCCAACCCCAGCGGGGCTTCCCCTGCCCAGACGTGCCAGAGACATCCAAACAACAGAGGCTCTGGAAAGCCAAGAGGCAGAGAAGAGGGACAGGAGGCTCCTGGGGCTGGGCTGTCGCAGGAGCAGCTCCAGCCTGGAGCTCCCCGCGGCGACGACAGCCAGGAAGAACTTGTTCCAGAGGATCCTCAGGAGGCACCTGCTCCACCCGCGGCAGCTCAAGCCGGGGGGGTTCACTCGCCACTGATCCCGCGGAGCAGCTCTGAGGAACCCAGGGTCCCTAAACAGGGGACAGGGGACTCCTGTGAATGCCTCAGAGCGCTGGGCAGCCCCAGCTGTGAGGAGCGGGGTGTCACCTTCCCTGGGGGGACAGCCTGGAGGTGACAATGGGCACGGCTGGGGAGGGGCACAGCAGCACTGGGGAGCAGAGGGGCTGTGGGTTTGGGACTGTTCGGAGTAGGAATAAAAGTGAAAACATTCCATCTGAGCTGTCCTCATCTCCTTTTTCTCTCCTGTGCCAGCACTCAGGTGTCACCAAGGTGTTTTGGTGACCCCAGCACCCTCTCCTGTTGCACTCCAGGCTCAGCAGATCCTGAGCTCAGAGCAGGTTCTTAATGGGCTGAAATGCAGAGCAGGGGCGACTCTGAGCCCCAGGGGCTGCAGAAGGCCAGGAAAGAAGAATGACCACATCCACTTTGTGGCCACTTTCCAGCTTTGTGGCCACAACTTTGGGTATTTGAATGTGTCCGTGCAGGAGGGACCCCTGCTCCAGGACACAGCAGCTGTCCTGAAATAGTGACCCTCACCATTCCAGAGGCTGCAGTTTCCAACTGCTCCCAACCAGCTGTGATAAGCGAGTCACCCTTTATTGACTGTTCCCTCATAAATGGCTTTTTTTTTGCTTTTATTGAGCAGCAGAACCTGCAGTGCCAGAATTAAAGAGGTCACGGTCAGCAGCTTTTTGGGGCAGCTGAAGCAGGGCATCCTGGGTCAGCAGTGCTGGGCTGCTGCCACCTTCCCTGCCAGGTCTGGTGCTGCAGGAGGAGCCCTGAGGGGTGGGATAGGAGGGCTGATCCCAGTCCAGGAGTGCTGGGAGCTGCTGAGCTCTCTGTGATGCCTGGAGGGGCTTACCTAGAACAGAGGCTAGACAAAGTTAAGAGAATAAATAGCAGTTATATTTACTGAAGAGCCTTCAGGGGCATTCAGGGCAGTCACAGCTCACCCAGGGGCTACATCCAAAATGGGTCACGGGTTTTTCATACTTTATAAGTTTTGTCCATTTGCATATCAAGGTTCAATCCTCCAATTACAGCCTCAGGTAATGAAGTCAATGACTCCAAGTTTGCTCCTCCCCAATTCACTGTTGTTTACATATCTTGGGGCCTGAGACACTGAAGTGTCCTTGAGGTTTGGGCTTAGAGAGGAATTGTTTTGTCTAAAAATGAGAGAACAGCAGCTCAGCACCTGTATGGAGCCCAGAGCTATACACTAAAAATTACAGCATTACAGATACATGAAAAATATAGAAGCTAAAATCCTAAGGCATCACCTGCATGAGCAGCAATCAGGATTTGCAGCTGGGCCATTAACCAGGCAGTTCATTAACCTGGTGTGCCTCCCACCCTGCCAGGCTGCCTGCGTCACCTGGCTATGTCACCTGGCCACATCCTGCTCCTTGTGTTCCCCATCTCCTCAGTTTGCTTCCACCCTCAGCTCTCTGTTGGAGCTTTTCCCTGGATGAGCACAAAGGGCCCTGGAGTCTCTGCTCTGCTCCAGATGGGGCTGATGAGACCACCAGCACCCAGAGGATCCATCCCAGTGCTGGTGGAGGGGTGGGAGCTGGTCAGATGTGTCCCTCCACTCCTGGCCTGGCTGTCCGTGGCTCCAGCACAGCAGGATGTGGCAGCCAGCAGGGCTGGAAGGGGAGTTGGGATCGGGGACGTGACAAAAAATCCACTCCCTGGTTATTCTGAGGAGCACTGGCACTATGGAGTGAGTCAGGGACTGAGGCTCTGGGAATTTAAATTGATCTCCAGCTCCTGAGGGCATCATCTCTGCTCCTCACTCGGGGCCAGGAGGGCGGATTGAGTTACCAGGGATTAATGAAGAGCTCTTATCGGTTACTCGGGCCGTGAGAGCGGAACATGTGCCTGCTCCGAGCTGACAGGCAACTGGGAATTAAGCCACGCTCCCGTAAACCTCTCTCCTGCCTCTGATGCTCATGCTGCTGCAGAGCAGCGGCTCTGTCCGCCTGGCTCAGCACCTCCCACGGAAAACATGAAAACAACCCCCCCAGAGCTGCCTGAACCTGCTGTATTTACCAGTTAAACCTGGCCACTGGGAGCTGGGACCCCTGGGCTCTATTCCTTTCTTGGGCACCTTCCTGAGCTCCAGAAACTTTTTGGTGCCCTTTACCTTGTCTCCAAAATAGGAAGGAATCCACTCTGCTTCCCAGGCAGGTTGTAGGGCTTCATTCCCAGGATATCTCTGGTGTCCTTGCAGGATTTCCCAAGGGAAGAAATACTGTGCTCCTACTCCTCTGGATGTGCTCAGCCTGGAGAGAATCACAGGTTGTAGGATTGATTGGAATGGTTGCAGTGGGAATTGCTGGCAGTGGGAGTTGTTCTGTGGCAGGAGTGGAGATGGGGCTGAACGAGGAGGGAAATGAATTCCCTGCACCACAGCAGAGGTGCTCTGGGATGGAATTGTGCCTCTGCCTGCCAGGTTCCAGCTCAAGGCACCTCTCCAGCCTGTGAAGTGAGAAGGACAATATCTCCCAGTGCCTCCGAGATTTACAGGATGCCCTTTCCCTGCAGGCCAGGCAGGGAGGACGTTCCAACAGGAGGCATCAAGATGTGACAAGATAAATTGTCATTACCAGCCACTGATCATCCTGCCCGGGCCTGCTGCATTTTCTAAATGTTGTTTTGGTCTGACTCAGAATTTCCTTCCAGCCTCCTGCAGGTAGAGGAAAGCTCAGGGCTAATTATCCCCTCCTCATCCCACGCTCTGAGCAGCACTAACCACGCCTGGCTGCAAGGAGGGGGATCGGAGGAGGAATCAATTCCAATCTCCTGAATTTCGGGGGGTTGGATTGGGGACAGGGCTCTGAATCCTCTGCAGCTCCCCACCCCCTCTGGCAGGACCACACTGAGCCCTGTCCCCAGCCCTGTCCCCAGCTGTGAGACAAAGACCCCTTTTCCCTCCCTGTGACCTTTCTGGAATGTTCTGGCCCCAGTTTATTTGCAAGAAAACCAGTTAAACTGGGCAGATACCGAGTGTTTCCCAGTGCCTCATTCCTGCAAACTCTATCAGGAAAAATCAACAGCTCTTCCCTTTGGTCTCAGGGGTTCCATCTATCCCTCGAGTTCTTTCTGAGGGCATCATCTTCCCTCTTCTCCAGAATTCCCACTGACACCTGTGGAAATCAGGATCTCTTCCTTTTCAAACCAGCCCAGCTTCCCCCTGAGCAGTTTGCTGCCATTACTGGTCACATGCCCACCTCTGCTCACACCCCCTCAAAGGGGTGACAATTTCTCGCTGTCACCACCAATGTCACCTGTTGCAGGTGGCTCTCGGCCACCTTGGGCACGGGGAGGTCTCACTCCCACAGGCACCCAAGCAGCAGCAAAGAAATCTCATGGAGAAATCTCACAGAGAAATCCCATTTCTCTGTGATTTTTATGCCGTGGAGCACTCGGCCTTCCAGGGATCGATATGGAGCTGCTGCCAGTGCCAGGAATTGTGCAGTCAGTGTCCATGCTTGGGGCTGAGATAAATCCCTTCATGGGCTCATTAGTGCACAGCTCCTCTCCCAGCTAATTGGGGCTGCAGAGGTCAGGCTCTGGCTGTGACCCACTCTGCTGCAGCCAGGACTGCCAGCCTGGGAGCAGGGATCCAGGGAAGGAGACCGGGATGTTCTTCATTCCCACGCGGCTGGGGTGCAGTTTCCCCCCTGGTTTCCTCCCTGGTCCAGTTTCTCCTGCCTTCCACCCCTCTGACCCCCCTGTCCCTCCTCCTCTGCCCTCCAGCACCTCCAGCTCCACTCCTGGGCTGCAGCTCCAGCAGTGCCTGGATGTTCCAAGGCCAACAACTTCTCCAAAGAGCTGCATTTCAGCTCCTCAGCTGGCAGGCTTTTTGTGAGCAGGTAGAAGCTCCTGGATTTATCCTCATTTGTTCCCTGAAAGGCTTTGTTTGCTCCTTCCTGTCACTGCAAACACCTGGCAGCCGGGCTGTGCTCGCTCCCCGCGCGTGGCACTGGGAAGAGCTCAGCATCCCTGGGAGCCTCTGCCAGGCTCAGGAGCAGCTGCTCTCTGCTCAGCCGTGCTCACAAGCACAGAGCACTTTTCCAGCCCGCCTGGCTCAGCAGCAAGACCTCTGTCCCCAGATGGGAGTGCAGCCAGGGCCTTGCTTTTCCCTTCAGATGGTCCGGGAGATCCAACTGTGGCAATTTTGAGCCGGAGAAATCCTGCCTGTGCTTCCTCCTTGGGGTTACTTCAAACCTCAGTGGGAGCATCTGCTGCTCTTCACAGCATCCCAGAAAGCTTTGGGTTGGAAGGGACCTTAAAGCTCATCCCATTCCACCCCCTGCCATGGGCAGGGACACCTTCCACTGTCCCAGGCTGCTCCAAGCCCTGTCCAGCCTGGCCTTGGACACTGCCAGGGATCCAGAGGCAGCCACAGCTTCTCTGGGCACCTGTGCCAGGGCCTGCCCACCCTCACAGGGAAGAAATTTTTCCTAATATCCAATCTAAACCTATTCTCTGGCAGTTTGAGGCCATTCCCCTCTGTCCTGTCCCTCCAGACCTTGGAAATTGTCTCTCGCCGTCTTTATTGTCAGCTCCCTTCAGGCACTGCAAGGCCACAATGCAGTGACTCCAAAACTTCTCCCGGCCAAACAATCCCAACTCTCCAAGCCTTTCCTCCCAGCAGAGCTGCTCCATCCCTCTGATCCCCCTGGTGTCTCCTCTGGGCTCTCTCCAGCAGCTCCAGGTCCCTCCTGTGCTGGGCCCCAGGGCTGGGGCAGCTCTGCAGCTGAGGTTTCCCCATCACCATCCAGTGCAGCCCCTGGCCCTGCACACACACCCCAACAATCCCACCCTGTGCATCCCTGGCAGCATTGTTCAAATGCTCCTGGAGCTCTGGCAGCCTTGGGGCCAGGACCATTCCCTGGGGAGCCTGGGCAGTGCCCCAGCAGCCTCTGGGGGAAGAACCTTTCCCTGAGATCCATCCCAAGCCCTGACACAGCTCCAGCCATTCCACAAATCCAGCTAGAACAATCCCCTTCCCTTTGGCATCCCCAGCTCTGTGCTGAGCTTGAACATGAGAGGAGGCAAGTAATGATTTTATTTCCAGCCATGATTTATTGATTTGTTGGACACAGGAAAAAGAGGAGTTAACACGGATTAATGCACGTCCTCCTCCTTCCCACTGTCCTTGGGAGCACCTGTGGTGTTGGGAAGCTGCTCCTGGGAAGATCTCCCACTCCAGGATGCTCCACCAGCACTGACAGCACCACAGAGCTTCCCAGGACTCTGCTCCTGGGAAGAACTCCTGGTGTAACACCAGGAGAGGCTTTTCCAGCACGGCCTGAGCCTGGAAAGGTTCCCAAGATGTGCAAAAAACAACTGGGAAAATGATTTCTCGCAAACGCTGGTTTTCCCAAGGGTGGGCACAGCTGTGGCCTGTGACTCTCCCATGTCCAGACAAGCCCATGAAGAGGCATCAGGAGGAAGGAAAACATCCCCAAAGGAACAGAGCAGCTCCCTGCTCCTCTGAGGCTCAGATCCTGGGAGGTGCCGAGGCAGAGCATGGAACAAAATTATTTTGGTTTCCACCTTATTTCATCTGTGGGGATAATTAGCAAAAGCAGAGGAAAACACAGCTCCCCAACCCTGTCCTGTGCTGAAATCAGGAGCTCTCCCATGGACTGTGTGCCTCCTTGGCTGAGCTGGAGCCTCCTCTGGGCTGGTTCCAGCCAGGAGCAGCTTTGGAACTGCTGGGAGGAGCTGGAGGAGCCCCTGCCAGCAGGACCCTGCTGGGGCTGCAGGGCTGGGTGGGAATTCAGCTCCAGGAAGGACCTTTGTGCTGTGGAGAGGCAAAGCAGCCAAAAGCAGAGTTTGGACAAATCCTGCAGGAAGTGTCCCAGCTGAACCCTCCTCCTGCAGAGCCACCTGTGCCTGAGGCACCTTCCCAGGGCCCCTGGATCCCTGGAGGTGTCCAAGGCCAGGCTGGACAGGGTTTGGAACAGCCTGGGATAGTGGAAGGTGTCCCTGCCCATGGCAGGGGGTGGCACTGGATGGGATTTAAGGTCCCTCCAACCCAAACCATTCCATGAGCTCTGCACACCCTGGAAAGGCTGGGCCCAGGGGCAGCTCTGCTCCCACAAAAATGGCTTTAATGGTCCCTTTCAGGGTGGTTTTGCTGCGTGTGAACACCTGCCTTGGTTTAGGGCACTTTTAAGAGGTGAGACTCCAAAATGAGTTCCCCTACAGCTTTAACCCATCCCTTTCCACCAACAAGGAGAAACAAATATGAATAGATAGAAGGGAAAATTTAATTTCAATTTATTTTACCAGCCCATCCAGCTCTTGCTGGCCTTTCTCAGAGTCCTCTCCAGCCTCTGAACACTCCTGGATCCCCAGCCCTGGGCTGACTCTCTCCAGAGCTGTTGTCTCCTCCCTGTCTGTGCCAAACCTCTGCCCTGTGCCCCTCTCTGCACAGCCCTGGGCAGGATTCCTGTGGAGGCAATGGAGATGCTCAGCAGGGCTGACCACTGCACATCTTCATCAGCAAGGCTGAATTATGATCCCCCAGAGGCCATGTCCTCACCTGCTGCTTCCTCCCCCTCTTCTGCACATGGAAGTGCTACAAGAACTCCAAACCCAGCAGGGCCCTCCCCTCCCAAAGCCATTTTGGAGTCATTTTTTGAGTCATGAGTAATTTTTAAAAGTGACAAGGTTCACCTTTGGATCTGCTTCAAGTTAATTGCTGGGAAAAAAAAAAAAAAAGGAGGAGCAGGTTCATTATGTTTCCTTAATTGCCCTCAGGGCTGGATGTGCTGCGAGGAAGATTTAATTTAGCTTGGAGATGGTTTTCATTAGGGGGTAAAGAAGGAGAGAGGGGAAGTGGTGTGGGCTGTGCTGTCCCTGAACAAAACAATGTTTTTTGGGAGCTCTGGAGAGCCTGGGGATGAAGAGACCCAAAACACTCCTTGGTGACACCCCCTGCACTGTGCTGTTCTCAGCTCCCCTCTGTGTTCCATGGAGAGAGATGGGATTGCTCCAGGGGCTTGGAATCCTCGGGACAGCAGGGAACAGGAGGGGCTGGAGCAGGGTGGGGGCCTCTGAGCTGAGGGGCTCTGTGCAGACACCACTGCCCCCAAACAGGGGTGACATGGGAAGATCAAATATTTCTGCCCCGAAAAGGCTTCACCCACTGGGCTGGGCAGGGTGGGCTTACCTGGGCTAGCAGGGCAGCCAAAATCCAGGGAAACTGAGGCACACAAGGTTGAACTTCACCCCGAGCTGCCCAGCAGGAAGAGGGCTCTGCATCACCACAAATACCCCACCCATCCCTGCCCTCCTGAGGCCATTCCCTGTGTCCTGTCCCTCCATCCCTTGTCCCCAGTCCCTCCATCTATTGTCCCCTGTCCCTCCATCCCTTGTCCCCAGTCCCTCTCCAGCTCTCCTGGAGCCCTTCAGGCCCTGCCAGGGGCTCTGAGCTCTCCTGGAGCCTTCTCCTCTCCAGCTGAACACCCCCAGCTCTCCCAGCCTGGCCCCAGAGCAGAGAGGCTCCAGCCCTCAGAGCATCTCCGTGGCCTCCTCTGGACTTTTCCCAGCAGCTCCACGTCCTGCTGCTGTTGGTCCCCAGCTCTGCAGGTGGGAGGAGGAGAGAGGAAGGAGAAACACGGGGTTGCTTTGTGTCTCCTCCAGGGAGGGAATGATTTCAGGATGGAGCTGTCAGGGAGTTCTTTCTCCTCCTCCTCTCTCTCCCTTCCTCCCTTCCTCCCTTTGCTCATCCCCCCAGGGCTCGGTGGCACTGCAGGTGACCTTTGAGAGCAGCACTTCGCTGTAATCCTGCTGGAATCTCTAAGCCTGACAGCGCCGGGAGGAACCGCTGGAGGCAGCTAAAGCCCCAAGCTGCTTTGAGGATTACACTCCTTTGAGGCAGAGAGCTCCTCTCCTCTCCTCTCCTCTCCTCTCCTCTCCTCTCCTCTCCTCTCCTCTCCTCTCCTCTCCTCTCCTCTCCTCTCCTCTCCTCTCCTCTCCTCTCCTCTCCTCTCCTCTCCTCTCCTCTCCTCTCCTCTCCTCTCCTCTCCTCTCCTCTCCTCTCCTCTCCTCTCCTCTCCTCTCCTCTCCTCTCCTCTCCTCTCCTCTCCTCTCCTCTCCTCTCCTCTCCTCTCCTCTCCTCTCCTCTCCTCTCCTCTCCTCTCCTCTCCTCTCCTCTCCTCTCCTCTCCTCTCCTCTCCTCTCCCTCCTCTCCTCTCCTCTCCTCTCCTCTCCTCTCCAGGAATTTGCAGCTGCCTCCCTCCCAGGCTGCTGCCAATGACGGAGATTTGTGGAAAGAAGATGACTTTAGCCAAGTTTGCTTATACTTTTGGTGTGGATTATTATTTCAGAATGGTTCAGTCGAGGTTTTTATGTCTCTGTGCTGAGCATGCAGAGGTGGGTCCTGTATCTACCCAATTAATGAGATGAGTCTTATTGATTTTAATTGGGGCGATTCACTGGCTGGAGATGAAACAGCAGCTTATTTATCTGCTGGATCCGGGCCAGACAATGCAGCATCTGAAGGATCTGGCCCTCAAATTTCACAACCTGCTGCAGCCAGTGCAGGAATCCTGTCCCTTTAGTACTGTGAGCCTGGAGTTTATGGTGGGGGTTTTATTACTGTTATTTCAGGCAGAGTGCCCAGGAGGGAACAGGTGATTGATATCCAGGGAACAAATCCAGGGGTAATGGTCCCCGGGAGCTCAGGGCCAGGGGAGCTGACAGCCCAGGGCTCTGGGCAGCCATCTGGAACTGCTGATTTGGGACCTGCGCTGTGGATCTGCCGCCAGGAACATGCAGGGATGGGCTGGTGGGCCTGGGAATAAAAATTGTTTACACACAGAGCTCCTGACTCTGCTGAGAGGGACCATTAATCCTGTTTTTATAGGCCCTTGGGGTCCTGCCTTCCCAGGTGTGAGCTCATGGAATTATGGAATTGTTTGGGTTGGAAGGGACCTTAAAGCCCATCCCATTCCACCCCATGGGCAGGGACACCTTCCACTGTCCCAGGCTGCTCCAAGCCCTGTCCAGCCTGGCCTTGGGCACTGCCAGGGATCCAGGGGCAGCCACAGCTGCTCTGGGCACCTGTGCCAGGGCCTGCCCACCCTCACAGGGAACAATTCCTCCCCAATATCCCATCTCTCCCTGCCCTCTGGCACTGGGAAGCCATTCCGTGTCCTGTCCCTCCATCCCTTGTCCCCAGTCCCTCTCCAGCTCTCCTGGAGCCCTTCAGGCCCTGCCAGGGGCTCTGAGCTCTCCCTGGAGCCTTCTCTTCTCCAGCTGAACACCCCCAGCTCTCCCAGCCTGGCTCCAGAGCAGAGGGGCTCCAGCCCTCAGAGCATCTCCGTGGCCTCCTCTGGACTGGCTCCAGCAGCTCCACGTCCTGCTGCTGTTGTTCCCAGGGCTGGGGCAGCTCTGCAGGTGGGGTCTCACCTGAGGGGCAGAGGGGCACAATCCCCCCTGTCCCCCTGTCCTGCTCGGTGTCCTCTGGCCACTACTGCAGAGCCAAGGGAGAAAAGTTGCTCCTTGCCCTACAACTGAAATACCTGTGGGTTTTTTGTCTCTGTGACCAGCTGGGAGCCTCTCTCCTGGTTTTATTTCTCTCCTCCAACTTTTTATATTTGATTTCTTCTTTCACTGTTGCCTTCCATTTCACCTTCTCCTTTCTCCTGCTGGCTTGGTTTAACCCCATCCTCTTTTAGGTAAGGCAAAGATCAGGTTTTTTTAAGGAAACAGTACCTCACACCTCTCCTCCAGGTGCTGCCTGGAGCAGCAGTGAGGCCCCAGAGTCTGTCAGCTCCTCCTGAAAAGGCATCATCACCTTTGCTGGGAAGCAGGCTGGATCCTGAGCTATTCCCATCCTGCCCAGTCCTGGCCCCAGAGCGGTGCTCAGACCCATCCCTGGCTCCATAATGTCAGGAAAAATTAATCCACAAACACCAGAGGTTTATGTCCAAAAAGGAGACAGAGGAGTCCTGTAACTTTATTTGTGAATAAAGGGAGAGGTCATGGGCATTTCCCATGGGGTCTCTCAAATTGCTAGAGGACACAGCCTCTTTTTATCCTAATTTCTTGGCCGCAGATTCCCTCTCCCTTTCCCCATTGGCTGAGGTACTGGAGAGGTACAGACTTTCTGAATCGCCTAATACAGACCCCATTCTAATGTATATTGCCCCCTGCCTTTTGTTTTCTTTGTGTCTCTGTTCTTTTTCTCTAAGTCCAGGGATTTAACACAGCCTTGGGTGAGCAACAGTCTGTGTCAATTAATGGAATTCCTATGGAATTAATGGTTCCTCACATTGCTCCTTTCACTTATCAGTATCTGGCCTTATCTACCTGCAGGCCTCAGTTTGTTTGTAAAGTCCTTCCTTCCTTCCTTCCTTCCTTCCTTCCTTCCTTCCTTCCTTCCTTCCTTCCTTCCTTCCTTCCTTCCTTCCTTCCTTCCTTCCTTCCTTCCTTCCTTCCTTCCTTCCTTCCTTCCTTCCTTCCTTCCTTCCTTCCTTCCTTCCTTCCTTCCTTCCTTCCTTCCTTCCTTCCTTCCTTCCTTCCTTCCTTCCTTCCTTCCTTCCTTCCTTCCTTCCTTCCTTCCTTCCTTCCTTCCTTCCTTCCTTCCTTCCTTCCTTCCTTCCTTCCCTCTTGTTCTTTTCAATAACGAGTTTGGATTCAGCTCCATGAGCACTTCTGGGCCAGGGAGACAATCAGGAGAAGCCTCTTTCAGGGTGGGAAGTCCCATCTTCTGAACAAGGTTGATTGGGTTAGGAAACACTTCCCAAAACAGGATTTCCTGCTGTTCCTCAGCTTCCTCATGAGGGGAGAGCTCTGCTCCATCTCCTGTAGCCATTTGCTGCTCAGGAATGTTCAGCGCAAGAGGCAGGGCACAGGTTTTGGTGGGACATTGGCAGATCCCAAGGTCTTTTGAACTGAAGTGTCCCTAAATTTGTTTGGAGTTTTCAATACTGTTTGGTTGGTTGCTCTGGGAATGCAGGGAGCCAGAACAGACAGCTGCCAAATCATAAAATCCTGAAATATCCTGAGTAGGAAGGGATCATCAATCCAACCCCTGGCCAACCTCCGATTTTACCCTCAACATTTTCCCTTCTTGTCCACTTCTTATTACCTTATTTTTATCTGGGCTGGGGCGTGCTTGGCACCATGGTGGGGCTGTCCTGGTGTGGATGGGCAGGACAATCACAGAATCCCAGATTATCCTGAGCTGGAAGGGACTCACAAGGATCATCAGTGCAGCCCCTGGCCCTGCACACACACCCCAACAATCCCACCCTGTGCATCCCTGGCAGTGTTGTCCAAACGCTCCTGGAGCTCTGGCAGCCTTGGGGCCAGGACCATTCCCTGGGGAGCCTGGGCAGTGCCCCAGCAGCCTCTGGGAGAAGAACCTTTCCCTGAGATCCATCCCAAGCCCTGACACAGCTCCAGCCCTTCCCTGGGCTCCTGTCCCTGTCCCAGAGCACAGCTCAGCCCCTGCCCCTCGGGAGGAAGCTGAGGACAGTCCCTGTCCCCCAGAGAGGCCACAACAAAGCCCTGGGACAGCTGAATGCCCTGAGGGGCCTGGTTGGTCCCCAGTGCTTTGTAAATAAATGTTCAGGTGCTGCCTCAAGAGAAGGGAATTTCCGGGGCTGAGCAGGAGCTGCTTTGGGAATGTTGGAGGTGCAGACCCTGCTCGATGTCACTGTCGCAGCAGCGCCTGCTCTGCCCTGTTTTGGCTGACCCTGCTCCTCCTGGGACTTGTAAAATCTTCCCAGAGCCACGGAAAAAGGACAGATTCCACCCCAGGCCGCCAGCAGAGTCAGCTCCCACAGGAATACAAGCGATCCTTCGTGAACAGGAGTTCAGGAAGGGGGAGCAAAATATTGGTATTTTCTTTGAGGGCCAGAAGACAACGTGATCTTAAATTATTCATGGGATCCTCCTGGCAGCACACAGAACGCAGGAGAGAAGTTTGTGCCCTGCTTAAAATTCTGAGCCTGCCTATGCAAGGGGAATAATGATTAGACTCTTGTAAATGTTAAAAAAGGAATGTCTCACCACTAATTAAACCTATTTATCTTGCACAGCTCGAGCAGTTAACAGCCCAATAAAAGGTATCACCATGTAACAGGGTGTTTATTTATCAGATGATTTTCCTGAATGTGAGGGCCTCTCCTTTACAAATGATTTGATGAAAGAGCAGATGGCACATGAAGATAAAAAAAGCCTGACTGTTGCCCTGGATGTGAGCTCAGAGTGAGGCAGCTCCACTGAACATCATCATTAATATTTAAGGGCAGAGCGAGGCTTCCTCAGGACACGGAGCTGCCTCCTGCACCAGGAGTGGGAAAATCCTGGGATCGTTTGGGTGGGAAGGGACTTTAAAACTCAGCTCATTCCACCCCTGCCATGGGCAAGGACACCTTCCACTGTCCCAGGCTGCTCCAAGCCCTGTCCAGCCTGGCCTTGGACACTGCCAGGGATCCAGGGGCAGCCACAGCTGCTCTGGGAAATCCATTCCAGGGCCTGCCCACCCTCACAGGGAAGAATTCCCACTATCCCCTTTATCCCTGCCCTCCTAAGGCCAGGGCCGTGTCCTCTGGAGTGTCTCAGTGGACAGGCAGCCCCACCCCAGCTGGGCAGGGCAGTGACCACCAAAAGGTGAGGAGGTGCAGGAGTGCCCTGTGTGTGTCAGGACACACAGCAGGGTCACCCCACGGCTGCCCTGCAGTCCTGGATGAGGTTGTCCCACATGGAGAGATGTCCCAAACTGTGGGACCTAGCGTGGGAACCACTGGGACAACTGTTCCAATGAGAAATGGGTAGTCAATAGGTAACTCAAGTTAACTATTGAGAGACAGAATATGTGAATTCTAAACCTCGAAAAACAGAATTCCCTTAATCTTGTCAAGATAAGTGGGACAAGAATCTGTTTGAGGCCAGCACAGAAACCCTGAATCACCCACCAAGGACTGCACATGCTCCAGAAAGGTGAAAAGTGCACTGTGATGAAGACTACAGATCTTCATCACGAGAAGACCCCAAAGACCACCAGGACACACAGCGCATGTGTGGCACACAGCTAATGATATTAATGATTTGTGAGAAATGATTTGTATAACCACTCCTATCCCAGGGAATGTGATGAATATTCATGAATGTTACCATAATATTGTGTGTTGGCAGTGCTGGGTGTGTGTGTTTGGAGGAGTGAATCCCCACACCCAGCACTGAATAAAGCAAATCCCCATGGCTCTGACTGTGTCTCTGAAGTGTCTCTGGCCCTGCTTGGGGCCAATCACCAAGCCAGCCATGAGGGGAGGACAGCAGGGAGGGGTCCCATGCCCATGGCCTGGCACAGGACAGCTGCCAGCAGCCCCTTCTTCTCCAGGCTCCCCAAGTCCAGCTCTCCAAGGCCCTGAGCCTTCTTGCAGGTCTCTCCAAGGACGTGGAACAAGCACCATCCGACTCCAGAGCTGGAGCAGAGGTGACCTCCTCTCTGAAAGTGCTGACTGACGCAGGCCCTGCCTGCATTGTCACCTTTGTCACGCTGCGTCCCCACCCCGGGGAGGGCCAGGCGAGGGCCAAGTCAGCAAATGGAAAGGGCCTGCTCTGTCCCCTCCGTGCCAACACCTCCACTCAGCTGTTTTTTTCCAAGGACATGAGTTTTGGAGAGAGGATTCCAACTTTGGATGTGGCCTGGAGGGCATGGGCTGTTTGCTGCAGTGTTCCTGCTGACGTGGGCAGGGGAGGGGGTCCAGAGGGAAAAGGAGGAGATGAAAGGCAGTGCTGAGGAGCAGGAGAGAGCTGCAGCGTCCCTGGGGAAGCAGTGAGGAATGAGAGAGGAGGGAGTCGTGTAGGGAGAGCTGGAGGTACAGAAAGAGCTGGAACTTTGGTGTCAGGGTGTTCAGGAGAACAGGCTTGACGTGGGAGAGGCTTGGGGAGGTTTGGTCTCTGGAACAAAGAGAAAAAGCCAGTGTGGAGGGAACCTGAAGGATCAGAAGGGATGGGAACACAGGCAGGGGTTGAGTTTTGGGTAAAAGGAGGCAGGAGGACTGCTCATCAGGGGTCTGGGCCCATGAGGCTGCACTGACCCCAGCTCTGAGCAGGTCACACCAGGAGACAAATTGTATTGCAGGTACAGCCCTTCCTGCTGGGGGTGGGACAGAGGGTCTGGGGGCTCCCTGTGCAGGGAGGTCACACCAGAACCGTCCCTTTGGGCACACCCAGGTGACCTTTAAAACCCTGAGCCCCCGGAGCAGTTTGCCTGAGCAAACCTGGCTTGGTTTGTAAAGATCCAGCAGCCTCTGCCCACACGAAGCATGTAGCTGGAAATGCAGGAACACACTCTGTTCAGAGAGCAGAAATTTATCTGCTTTTATTTATTCAGGCTGTTGATCTTCAAACCTCAAGAATCACACTGGCTCCTTACCCTGAAGTTGCTAATCCCCATGGAGTGCCTGGGAATGACAGGGCTTTTCAGGAGTGTGATACCTCAGGAGAATTTCAACAGGAATTTCTTGCAAATGTTGTGATTTCTTCTGCACAAGCTGATAAGGTTCACCTTTCCTGTCCAGGCTTTTTTTTTCCCCTGAAAGAAAAGCCTCCGTTTACCTCAGGGTGTCATTTTCTGGAGATGGGTTTTGTCGTTTGTTATGTTGTTAAATTCCACACTGATCCATTGTCAAATTCTTGTCTCGAGATCACAACCGTGACAAACTGCAACAGCCTTCGAGGCTCTTGTCAAAATCCGTCTGGACTCTTCAGGCTGAAGTTGAGTGTTCCAAAGGCTGACTTTGTTCCTAGAAAGAAAAAAAATCAAGGAAAACTTCTTAGTTCTGCAATGAGGGAACACATCAGGGAGTGAATCCTGTCTTGATTATGTTGATTCTATAAATAAGAGATTTTAAAAATTCCAGCTGAATCTCGTGTTTCAAAGGCAGCAGAGCTCTCTGGAGGTGCAGGAGGGGATAATGCCCCACGTTTTCAAGGGATGTATCTGATGTTTCCATGAACTTTGCAGGCCTGGTCCTCGTGCTGGTTCCAGATCTCCGTGGGATGCTAGAACATCAAGAACAAAGAGAGGAAAGGTCTGGCAGCAGGGGAATCACAGCCCTGGGGAGAAGGAATTGGGGTGGGGCTGGACAAGAAGATCCACAGGTCTTGGTGTGCCCAGAAACCTCCCCTGTGCTGGGCTGAGGTGTCCAGGGAGGGGATTCTGTCCTCTGCTCTGATACCCTGGGACCCCCCAGTGTGAGAGGGACGTGGAGCTGCTGGAGTGAGTCCAAGGAAGGCCTGGAGATGCTCTGAGGGCTGGAGCCCCTCTGCTCTGGGGCCAGGCTGGGAGAGCTGGGGGTGTTCAGCTGGAGAGGAGAAGGCTCCAGGGAGAGCTCAGAGCCCCTGGCAGGGCCTAAAGGGCTCCAGGAGAGCTGGAGAGGGACTGGGGACAAGGGATGGAGGGACAGGACACAGGGAATGGCTTCCCAGTGCCAGAGAGCAGGGAGAGATGGGATGTTGGGAAGGAATTGTTCCCTGTGAGGGTGGGGAGGGGCTGAGATGGAATTCCCAGAGCAGCTGTGGCTGCCCCTGGATCCCTGGCAGTGTCCAAGGCCAGGCTGGACAGGGCTTGGAGCAGCCTGGGACAGTGGAAGGTGTCCTTGCCCATGTCCCTGCCCATGGCAGGGGTGGCACTGGTTGGACTTTAAGATCGCTTCCACCCCAAACCTTTCCATGATCCTATAAAATTCCCTGAACTTTGGCTTTGATTCCAGCAATGTTTCCATCCTGGCCAGGCCAGAGCTGGGCTCAGTTTGCAGCAGACAGAAGTGCAGTGACAGTGACAGCAGGGCAGGCACACACTGGACCCTGTGTGGCAGTAGTAACTCCATGGTAACCCTGGAGGAACCTGCACCTGCTCTTCCCTCACGGCTGAAGCTACATATGACCTGCAGCCTCCACCAGCAGAGATCTGGGTGGCAAAAGGGGCGGTGGCCATCAGGATGGAAAGTGAACGAGGTGGAGGAGGAACCTCTGAGCCTCCTCTCCCACGCCTGAGGTTCCCATGGCTGTAAATCCGTGTTTTCAGAAATGATTGAGGGCACAAAGCTCATCCAAGGGCAAACACAGGGTGGATTTCCGAGCTGACGCTCCGGGCTGAGCAAACTTCTCCCCACCACAAAGGTTTCGACACTTTCAGTTCCTCCTGGGGCTGAAGTTCAGGTGGAGGTGCTGGAACTGACACCTCGCCCTCTCTGCAGACACTTTCCCTGATGGAATAAACTCATTTTTTACATCCAGCCTTTCTTTTGCCTCTGCTCCAAGATTGGGAAAGTGAGTGAAAGAAATCTGTCCTTGGAGGGCTGACGTTCAGCTCACAATGTCCATAGAATCCCAGAATGGTTTGGAGTGGAGGGGATCTTTAAAGATCCACCCCCTGCCATGGCAGGGACACCTTCCACTATCCCAGGTTGTCCAAGCCCTCTCCAACCTGGCCTTAAATGTTTTCAGGGGCAGCCACAATTTCTCTGGGCAACTTATCTGAGGGCCTCACCACTCTCCTTGTAAAAACCTTGTTCCTATTATTAAATCAATTTCTTTTTTCTTACATGAGTTTAGGAGCTCATCCCTTGGGATAATGGAAACCAGCTTGGATCCCATAAAAGCAGAGGCATTTCCTCTTTAGCTACTCAGACTGCACAGGGAACACCCTGATAAATAATATCCCACATCCCAACGAAGTCAGAGGGAATCCCACTGGGACAAGGTTCTGAGCAGTCACCAGTAGGGAGGGACTGAGATGAACCTTTGATAATTGGTGTGGGAATTCCTGGCTGCCCCTGGATCTGATCCCAGCCAGATCCCTCACAGAAAGTTTGGAACCCTGGCTGGATGTGGGTAAGGATTCCTGGCTGCCCCCTTGTCCCGTTTAGATCCATCATAGAAAGGTTGGAACCCCGGCTGGATCTGCTGTAAGAATTCCTGGCTGTCCCCTTGTCCCGGTCAGATCCATCACAGAAAGTCTGGAACCCTGGCTGGCTCTGCCTGGCTCAGCACAGACATAAAACTCATTAGCTCCACTGAGCAAAGCTTTTAGAAATGCACATAATTCAATTAGACCATCAAAAGATGATCTGATCATGTCAGCTCAATTATTCCGACTCGGGCAAGCTGAAATCGGTCATGTCACCTAAAGTGGGAGCTTTGTGCTGTGCCAGCCTTGCGGTACCAACGGCTCAGCTTTGGAGATTTATCCAGACCTTATTCCTGCTTTTCAACTGAACTTTTTGGATAAGAAAATTCCCTAAGTCTTGTATTGTAGAGACACAGAATTATCAAGGTTGGAAAAGACCTCCAAAAACATCAAGTCCAACCTTCAACCAAATCTAAACCTCACTGCCGAGTGCCGTGTCCCCGTTTTTTCCAGGGATGGAGATTCCAATGCTTGCCTGGGCAGCCTCTCCCACTGCCTGAACACTCTTCCAGTGAAAGTATTTTTAGGATATAAAAGAATATGAATCAGAAGGAACAAAGGTCTCCAGGACAGCACAGGGTAGGAACAGATGTGGTGTGGGCTGGAGCTCCTGCAGGTCGGGATACTCCCACCATGGATCTGGAAGCTCTGCCTGCCTCCCATGGAGCTGCCTTTTGGCAAAATCCCCTTTCTCCACTTCAGTTCATGGTGGTGATGCCTCTGTGTTCCCTTTTCCTGCTGTTCCTGCTCATTTGAAGCTTCTCCATCCTCCTGACAACTCCACTGTCCTTTCCCATGATCCCCACAAACGCAAATGCAAAATGACAGAGTTTCCCACCATTTTCTTGTCTGGCAATCCCGATGTTTCTAACCCAGGGCTAAAGGAAAGGAGGATATTTTATGCACTGGCAGAGCAGTTCCTGCTCCCTCTCCCACAGCCTTTGATTGCATCATAAATAAAGCAGTAAATGTGACTCATCCTGGATTTTTAGTGAGATGCTGAATGTAAGACCAGTTGGGAAGTTAAAATTCGGGTGGAAGACCCTCGGTTGGTGATGGCTGGACACAGGATGAAGGGATTCTGCTAATTTTTTGAATAGGAGAAGACCTGCTGCAGTTTTATAGCATCCTCCAGCCAAAGGGTGCTGTTGAAACCATTCGTGTTTTGAAGAGTTTACTTGGGGTTCTTGTCCTGGGATTGGGCAGAAAAAAGGAGGGAAAAGGGATAGGAAGATACTGAGAGATAAAGCATCCTGAGGGACTTCAGCTGGCAGCCACCTCTGGGCCAGGAGAACTGATTCCAACTCTGCACAAGGAAAGGCAAAAGATGAATGTGGGTAATGGGAATTATATGTGACAATTATGGAATCTTGGAATATCCTGAGCAGGAAGGGACCCACAGGGATCATCAGTCCAGCCCCTGGCCCTGCACACACACCCCAACAATCCCACCCTGTGCATCCCTGGAGCTCTGGCAGCCTTGGGGCCAGGACCATTCCCTGGGGAGCCTAGGCAGTGCCCCAGCAGCCTCTGGGGGAAGAACCTTTCCCTGAGATCCAAGCTACACCTCCCTGACCCATTGGCAATGGGGTCACTGGGAGATCACAATCCTCTTCTCACTCCTCCAGTTCTGTGAGAGGAGCTGAGGTCTGGCCTTGAGCAAAGCCCTCTGTCCCAGCCCTGCTGTGTCTCATGCCTGACTCTGACCTTCACCCTGGTGTCCATCAATCCTACACTTTGGGGTGAAGCTGCTGTTCTAACACCCAACTCCCAGCAGGTCCTTGATCTCCACAAAACCTCTTCCCTGAGCAAAACATCTCCACTTTTCTCTCTGGAGCTGCCCGGCAGTCACTGCACCCTCCCGAGACCCAAACCAGTGAAACCAGAGGCTGAAGGGTGCATGGCCCAGCCCTTCAACCTGAAACCACCCCAAAGATACAGAGAGCTCAGCCCTGACCAAACAGAGCTCTGAGAAGCACTCATTGTTCTCAGGCACGGCCCAGGGAGAAGCCGAGAGGATCCCGGGAGGAGGGAGCATCCCAGAGCTGTGGAGCCATTGTTTGTCCTCCTGTTTGCTCTCTTCATCTCGGAGATTTCCCAAAGCCTCTCACTCCAGCAAAGCAAATAAATTACAAGTGCTGAAGGAATCCTGAAGAACACAGGCCATGGCAACCACGAGTGCTCCACACAGGATGGGAATCTGCTCCATCCACAGCTCCTCATAGGCATTTTTATATCACTGTTTTATCCCAGGGGCCGCTGGTGAGGAGATGGGGGCTCAAAGCTGCTCAGAGGAGAGTGAAGTGGTGCTGTCCTTGTGTGGTTCAAGATCTCCATGGTGTAAACATCTCTCACTGATTAGTCCTGGAATGGTTTGGGGTGGAAGGGACCTGAAGGATCATCTCATTCCAACATTCCCCTGATGCCGGGGACACTTTGCACTGTCCAGGGTTCTCCAAACCCCATCCAATCTGGCCTTAAACACTGCCAGGGAAACAGGGGCAGCCACAGCTGCTCTGGGAATTCCATCTCAGCCCCTCCCCACCCTCACAGGGAACAATTCCTCCCCAATATCCCATCCATCCCTGCCCTCTGGCAGTGGGAAGCCATTCCCTGTGCCCTGTCCCTCCATCCCTTGTCCCCAGTCCCTCTCCAGCTCTCCTGGAGCCCTTTAGGCCCTGCCAGGGGCTCTGAGCTCTCCCTGGAGCCTTCTCTTCTCCAACTCTCCCAACCAGGTTTCAAGAGAGAAAACCCCAAAATGCAGAATTTAGAGGCAAACTTTCAGCATGGAAAGAGATGAACAGCTCTAGAGCCCAGCAATTCTTGCAAGAGGCAGAATTCCTGCATAGATTTAGTGATGAGTGAATAGGAGATGGCAGCAAATTATGGCTTAGAGAAAATTATTGAGATGTGAGAGAGTTTTGAATAGTCCCTGATATGAGAGGATTTGGAGGAACTTTGAAAGGACAGAAAAAAGGCTCAGCTGGGCAAGAGGATGGCAGCTGAAAGTCGGTGCAATGGGATGCATGTGGGAAGGAACAGTTTGAAGTATTCCTGGGTTTCATGCATTGTAAATCAACTCCAAGGCCTCGGTGTCACTGGAAAGAGCTCATTAAGAAGCATCTGCTCAGCAAAGCGTTCTGGCCAGAAGAGCAGGATATTTAAATGCAGGGTTTATGTAATGATGAAAATATTATAGAGCCATATATTCCATTAGTGGTGAGCCCTTCTCATCTCAAACAGCGTTTTCAGTCAGTTCTGTTGGGAAAATGGAAATGAAGTTCAAAGAGTGCAAGAAGAAATGCTAAAGCCTTGGAGGATTTCCATATGAAAAGAGCCTTCTTGGACTATTGCAACTTTAGATAAGACATTACTCATGGTAAAAACTGAATTTCCTTCATTAATGAATGGGATGGGATGTTTTAAAAATGATCTTCCAAACTACTCTGCCACAAGAATGAGGAGACACCGCCATAAATTCAAATAAGCCTTTTATGTCGAGCACCATTAAAACTCAGATGAGGCTCTTTTCATCAGCAAACTCATTAGTTCAGCTCAGTAATTCGTGCTCAGGAACTTTGTAGGATTCCAGGAAGAGTTTCCTCCTCCTCCCACGGACTCTCACATGCAGATAATGCCAATTCTCACAGGTTCCTGTGGAATTTGCAGTCCAGGATTATTTCTTAGCCCAAAGCTCACACTTCTAAAGCACCACTGAAACTGGGATTGGCTCACCGAGACATTTCCTCCAGGAAACATCCAGAAAAGCTCTGGAACACCAAAAAAAAAAAAAATCTGGGCTGCTGCCACCTCCCTGCCAGTTCAGCTCCACACGGAGCAATTAGGGAGTGGAAAATTCAGTGTACATGCACAGCCTTATTTCAGGCAGTTCCAGGTAATTCCCAAACCTCCTTTTACAACCGGGGAGAATAATCCATGACATTTCAACTGCTGATACTCCTGGGCCTGAGGGTAGAGCCAGACAGGTGTGGGAGCCTTTAAAAGCCCCTTGAGGGAATTCCAGGCTTTTTTAGGAAGACATTTGGAGGGAAATGCAGGCTTTTTAGGGACACCTTTGCTGTATTACAAGTGAAATTCACCCCCAAGTCTAAATGTTGAGTTTTAGGATCGAGTTTAAGGCTGGATTTAGGGCAAGTGAGTGAGATCTACCCCAAATCTACATTTAAATGATGTTCCAGCAAATCCCTGTGGGACAAGGAATCAACTCAGCCAAGGTGACCATGACAAAGCTGTGGCACCCACAGGGCCATGAGTGAGGTCAGATGGCCTCAAATTCTACCTGGAAATTTCCAGGATTTCCACCACAAGGTGGTTGAAGTTGAGCTTCCCTTCCAGAGCCACTGTGGCCTGGAGCTGAATGCCAGGACAGCTATGGAATTTGGCAGCTTAGGTGGAGCACAAAGAGCAAGGAAAAGTTTTGGGATTGCTCCAGAGCTCTGAAGGGATGGGGACAGTGGGGATTCCACAAGAAGTCTCAGTGTTACAATTTGTCCCAATCAACTCTCCAAAGAATCCTCTGGTTTGCAGATTTTCCCCTGTTGTTCCTGCACAATCCTCGGGAATTTCCATGAGAGGTTTCATTTCTCACGGAGAAATCCACACCCCCCAGGATCACAGAGACCACATTTCAAACTCAATTTTCCTCCCTGCCAATCTCCTAGCCCCAAAAGCCACTCTCCTTCCCAGAGAGTATTCCCAAGCCCTTTTGCTGAGGGGATTTTTAATCTTATTTTGGTTTTGCTGTTGTTTTAATTTTGTTCGGTTTCTTTTTGTTTGTTTGTTTGCAGGAATCTCATGCCCCCTCAGTAATGCAAATTCATCATTCCAGTTTAAAGTGAGGAAGATCCTCTTGGAAAACTCATCCTGGGCTGTCCTGAGGGCACAGAGGCTTCTCCTTGACCTTCATCTGCAACAGGGCTGTGGAGGAGAAACCTCAAGTCTCATCCAGCTTTTACAGAACCCTGGAATGGTTTGGGTTGGGAGGGACCTTAAAGCTCATCCAGTGCCACCCCTGCCATGGGCAGGGACACCTTCCTCTGTCCCAGGCTGCTCCAAGCCCTGTCCAGCCTGGCCTTGGACACTGCCAGGGATCCAGGGGCAGCCACAGCTGCTCTGGGCACCTGTGCCAGGGCCTGCCCACCCTCACAGGGAACAATTCCTCCCCAATATCCCATCTATCTCTGCCCTCTGGCACTGGGAAGCCATTCCCTGTGTCCTGTCCCTCCATCCCTTGTCCCCAGTCCCTCTCCAGCTCTCCTGGAGCCCTTCAGGCCCTGCCAGGGGCTCTGAGCTCTCCCTGGAGCCTTCTCCTCTCCAGGTGAACACCCCCAGCTCTCTCAGCTTTGAACCTCCAAGAAATTCTTCCTGTCTCTGGTGAAACAAACTTTTATTTCAATATTTAGAAACATTCACAGACATTTTACACTGCAATATTTTAAGTTGATCCAATTTCCATGTATTTATACATGCAGGGAAGGAGCCATTTTCTGTTGTTCATATAAAGAGGAATTAACACGAAGCAGCAAAATGCAAATTAAAGGTTTCCATCTGGGTACTGCTGGAAACCAGCCTTGCACAGGAGCCACTCCCTTTGCCTCTTCCCAAGGTTTTGGAGTGACTCTTTTAAGAGATGAAGTCATGAATTTAAATCTTATCTGAGCTTAAAAACCTCTAAAGTTCACTCTCAGTGAAACTGAGCTTCAAGCAGGGGAAGGGGACCAAGTAATCTCAAATGAGGACATTGCTTGGGAATTCTGTAAGGACATTTGGCCTTTAAAAAGCCAATATGGTCCTTAAAAAAGCCAAATATTCTCTGGCTTTTAATGCAGAAAGTTTTAAAACGTTTTAAAAGGTTTAAAAATCTCGATCTGATACTCTCTCCCTGATATGCCAGAGCTTTTGGAAATTGTTTTTGAATACCTGGTGCCACCCCGTCAGAGTTTGGGGTTTGAAATGTTTGGTGCATTAAGGCTACACCTACGTGGGAACTGAAATGTCTCTTTTTTTCTGTAATTTCAAACTCAAGTGAAATGTCATATTTAAAAATTCAGCACAGAATGTGGTGCTTTAAAAGTTTTTCAAAGTTACTCTGTTGTCATTTTGACAGCCCTCTTTGATGTCCTTATTGTACTTTATTACATCAGGCAATAATTTTCATAGCAAAAAATTATTTTGAAAGGAGAAGTGGAAATGCGAAGTTCTTGTCATTTAAAGATGGAACATTTCAGCTTTATTTGCATGTTCGACTTTGCGTTCAGAATACAAAGGGCAGAACCCAACACAATCCTGCTGAAAGCTTGGATTTCAGGAAAGCAGCATTTCTTAAAGAGGAAAATGTAGAAAATCCTGGTGAGCTCTTACTCTGGATTGACTCATTCCTGGCTGACCCCACCTGGCCTTTCCTAAATGCTTTGCTCTCAGTGAAGGCACAAACACTGCTTAGGGTCAGGTGGGGGATGTTCACCTCAAATATTCCGTGGATTTAACAATCCCCAGAGAAGGTTTGACCACGTCAGAGCAGCTCTGGGCTGGGCCTGGGAATGGCTGGGAATGAAAATCTCTCCCCCTTGGCCAGTCCCAGATGCCCTGGGGAGGAGCTGGAGGATTCCACCCTGCTCACATCAGGCCTGGCTTGCTCTTGGATGATCCCTGCTGGAAGAAAACCTAAAAAAGGCTGCTTTAATATGAAACATTTCCACTACCAACCCTCGGTTTGTTATTGAGAGCCTGGGGTGTGACAGAGCTGGTTCTTGTAGTCACAGCTCTCTTTTGAAGAGCACCAGCCCGTGCTGCTCTAATTAAACAGGTGGAAAACAGAGGTGCATACCAAGAAATCCTCAGTATCAGTGACATTTTCATCTCCCTTCAGTTCATTAAATGCTCTCATTTTTGTGCTTTTTTTGTGCTCTGTGCTGGTTGAATTCACCTTTTGCAGCATGGGGGCAAAACCCACTTGCTTTATTCCTACCTGAACCATGTGTCTGGAGCTTGCAGGCTCTAAACTGCCAGGGCTTCCTTAAATCCTTGGGAGAATTTAATTCCCACCAATATCTGCCTGCAGGAAAGCCCTGAAGGATGCCTTGGCTGCTGAATGAGCTGGGCCATGGAGAGAGGAAGGACTCCAGTCCTCTCCAGGTGAGGTTTCCCAGCACCGAGGGATCCAAAGCTCCACAGGACACTCCTACCTGCAGTGTCCTCCTGCCAGGCCTACCCTGGAGAAAAGATCTTTCTCCCTTTATAAAATCACAGAGCTGCTTGGATTGGAATGGACCTTAGAGCTCATCTCATTCCAGCATGGCAGGGACACCTTCTGAGGTGTCTTATCTCAGGTTACTCCAAGCCCTGCCCAACCTGGCCCTGGACTCTTCCAGGGATCCAGGGCCATCTTTTCTGCTCCTCAGCATCGGAAAAAACATGAACTTAACTCTCCCAGGCCGTTGTGGTGATTAATTTCCTTGAAGGTGGCAAAGGAGGTTTTAGAAAGAATGAATGTAATGAAACTTTGGGTCATTAATAACAATCCTGTTCCCCACAGGCACACACACAGAGTTTCCCCTGACCCACTGCCTGATGAACTTACTCCTTTTCCAAGGATTTTTGTTGTCATCTCTCATTCCTTACAAGGTTAGCCTCCCTCTCCTCTCACACCAAATGATCTGATGTGTGCAGGGGCTCAGTGCTGTGCTGGGATCACTGAATTTGTCCTTCTTCAAACAGCTCATCATAGGTTTGTGTCACACACAGGCCAACATTCACCATTTGTGCTCTTTCCTGCTCAGCCAAGGAGGGAATTTGGGTTGAAGATAATTTATATTAACATTACATCACCTGCAGCATCATTTCAGCAGGAATTTCTGGCTTGGAGAGAGACAAATGGCCTGCAGGGATCAGACTGCTCAGGGATGTCTGCAAGGAGACGCAGGAGCCTAAAAACCGAACTATAAACCATGGTGGCAGTGACACCGACACAGCTCTGTTCCTCGGAGCCCCTCTGGGAAATTGGCGGATTCCTGATGATGGAGAGCCAACGGGAGGGCAGATTTCCCTCTTCCTGCAGGGAATATCCTGTAAGAGCTGAGTGCAGGAAAGGGAATCTGCTTGGCCTGTAATTTAACTGGGGCAGGGCCTCCCTGAGCGTGCTGTAAACAAAACACCTGCAAGCCCTGATAATACACTCACAATTGAGATAACGACGTGCCGATGGATCCCTGGAGTTCCTTAGGGATCATAAATGGGAATTTGGAGTGTTTTCTCCCCGAAGGATGCTGGGGGAACCGAGATGTTCCAGTTGGAGATTTTTGGTGACAAAGGAAACCAAAGGGATGCTCAAGTTCTTTTTAAAATTAATTTATCCCTCCAAGCAAAAGAAGGGATCTACTTAAAGGAGGCCCCACGTAAGAAAACACCCCCGACCTTCCAGCAGCAAAGCCCCAGTCAGGAGGCGTTAATTACCCAGGGAGAAGAGCTCCTGTAAGGAATGCAATGCTAGCAATGCGGGTGTGCAGGATCCACACAGCCCTGAACGCCTGACCTTCACTCGGCTTCTCACCGCGCCCAAGGCAGGAGCATCTAGCAGAACTTCATGCCTCGGGGGCTGTTCTTGCCTCTGCTCTGAGCCACAACATCTCTCATCTGCTCTTTCCTTCTCTCGCCATTTGTCTTCCCAAACTTTCCCTTCGTCGTTCCCCTCTTAACCCTTTGATTGCTGAGGAATGGAAATCACCGCGGGCAGAGCAGGCCTGGAATTTCAGTAATTGTGAAATACAGAGTTGGGAAATACAGAGTCACGGAATCATTGAGGTTGGGAAAGATCTCCAATATCCTCAAGTCCAACCTTGGACCAAATGCCCCCATTCACACTAAAACATGTCCCCAAGTGTCACATCTGCTTGGGTTTTGAGCTCTTCCAAGGTTGGTGACACCACTGCTTCCCTGGACAGCCAATTCCAGTGCTTGGCCACTCTTTCAGGGAAGAAATTTTTCCTGATATCCAACCTGGACCTCTCCTGGCACAGCTCGAGGTCTTTTCCAGGGTGATGCAGCAGGGAAAGAGGTGACACAAAACCAAGACCCGAGCTGGGTTTATGAGTCACAGATTTCAGTGAAACTCAGGTTTTAGGTCAGGGTTTGGGTTCAAGACCTGCAGGATAACACAGACCTCACACATCCACACCCAATCCATTGCCTGGGGTGAGGCTGAGCCTTTCTACAAAGAGGCTTTGAAACGCACCTGGAAAAGACTTAATCCCTGTGGGATTGTGGTCCCACAGAACTCCAGGCATTTGTGCCATTTCCTTTCAGAAAAAAACCTTTTGGACTCGTAATCAGGTCTAGGATTGTGCTGTATTATTTCCAGGCTGAATGGAGGGGAAGGCCCCACCCAGAAACTCCTGGGTGGGACAAAGCAGAGCCCCTGCTCACCCTGACCCTGCTGGGCTGGGAACCTCCCAGGGCACAGCTCTGCCTCCAAAAATCCCTGGGTTTGAGAGCCAGCAGCTCAGGAGCTGAGTGAAATCATTAATGCCATCATTAAATGGGAATTTGGGCTGCTGCAAAGTTCACACCTCATTTCTTGCGAGAAGGTGCCCACAGGGGATGGCAACACATCATTGCTCCTTCCCTTCAAATCAAGTGACTTTTCCAAGAAAATACCGCAGTGAGAAGAGCTGGAGCTGTGTCTGGGAGTGTCACCTGAGCTGTGACTCCTCTCCGTGTTTTCCATGGAGGTTTTTTTGAAGGGAAGGCCCTATGGAGACACAGTGCAGTGCTGGTGTTGGGGATTTTTGTTGTTTTTTTTTTTTTTTTTTTTTTTTTTTTTTTTGTTTTTGTTTTTTGTTTTTGTTTTGTTTTGTTTTGTTGATTGTTTTGGGGTTTTTCTGTTTTGTTTTGTTTGTTTATTGTGGTTTTTTTTTGTTGTTGTTGTTTTTCTGGGGGGTTTTTTTGGGTGTTTTTTTTTTTTTTTTCAGAGATCAATTCAGAATTAAACATTTATTCTGTGTCCTAAATCTCCAGGTCCCCAGTTCAGTGGATGTCTTGAGGAATGTTGGGATGTGAGGAGCGGCTGAGGGGGCTCAGCCTAGAGAAAAAGGGGATATGGGGGGGATCTTCTGGCTCTTCGTGATAATCGGGGACAGCCAGGAGGGTTGGGTTCTGCTCGTGGGGAACAGGGACAGGAGGAGAAGGAACGGCCTCAGGCTGGGCCAGGGGAGGCTCAGCTTGGGCAGCAGCAGGAATTTCTCCATGGAAAGGGTGCTCAGGGAGGTTTGGAGTCCCCAAGGAGCACCAGGATGTGGCACTCAGAGCTCTGGGCTGGGGACAAGGTGGGCATGGGGCGCAGCTTGGGCTCGATGACCTCGGAGGGCTTTTCCATCCTCATTGATCCTGACATTCTGGGATTTATTTTCTTGTTCTAGGCCGATCCCAGCCCAGCCTCGCCCTTCCAATCTGCCCTTCGGGAACTCCTGGGATTATTTTTGCTTTACAAATGCAAATCCGAGGTCCTTTTGTGCTGGGGGCAGCTGCTGCTGGACCGGAGACCTGAGGCTTTTGTGATCTCCCAGGTCCAGCAACAACATCGGTCCTGCCCCTGGAATGGCTCAGGGAAAACAGAATCTCAGGAGCCATTTCTGGCTGCTGCTGCTGCTTCTTCCACTCAAGGTTCACTCAGCAGGTAAAAAAAAATGGATTTATCTCAATAATTTCCTTTATTCCATTAATTAACCAGACTGGCAAACAAATATTTTTCAATATTATGCAATCAAATTATTTTCTCCCAATGCTTTCCTGTGTAATAATTTCTTCAGGTTTTTGTCCACGTGCATTAGAAACACACAATGAATCAAGAATTTATTTTCTAGATATTTGTTACCTGCAAAGAATCCCTAATGAAGGCAATTTTGCACAGTTTCACTGTAGCTGCTTTTCTGATAGAGGAATTTAAAATAATTCTAAAATTAGCATAGGAACAATTAATCCACAAAATCCCACTGTCAGTAAGTGGCCAGAAAATAATAATTTACATATAAAGATGTGGGAAAAGCTTCAGGATTTTATGACGGGCGGATCTATGTGTGAATAAATGCTCCCAGAAAAAGCAGGAAGGAGCACTTAAAGATTTTAATCAAGGAACAATTTACTTCTAAAACCTTTCAGCCTTGAGCAATTTTCCCACCTGTAAAGCCTTTTAAGTATTTAGCAGTAAACTTGTGAAGGTTTGGTGATGAATGTTGTGTTTGCAGAGAGCCTGAGGGGGAAGGCTAAAGAAATATTTCTATTTTGGTCAGATATTTTCACTGAAAAGTTGCATGGAAATATCAAGGAGCAGCTTTTTTTCTCAATCACTCTTTGAAGTCAGGGTTGTAAATGGCAATTTCAAGGTTGCCACCAGAGTAGCAGATTATTAAAATCCTTATTGTTGTAATTAAGCTGAAATAAAGGCTGTAAAGACTCTCATAGAAAATAGATTTATGTGTTGGAACCCTAATAATGCATCACCAATTGACATCACTACTTTTTCTTCTGGAAGAGCATTGTCTCACTGTTTTACTGCTTTTAATCTGTAAAAAGAAGCTTTTCAAGAGAAAAATAATGCACTTTCTGCCTAAAACCTTCAAATTTCAGTCCTTAAAACTTCAGTCCTTCCAATGCATCCTCCAAAGGCACGGAAATATTCTTTTGGGAAGCTTTAGGATAATTTTCAGGGATGTTTGGGTGAGATGAGAATCTCAATAAGGGATTTATTTCATTGCTCTCCGTGTCCAAGTGACCCTCTGGGACTGAAACAACTCTGATTACAGTAATTTTCTGGTAAACTAATGTGGAAACTGGAGCCCCTCAGTGCACAGAGCTGAGATGCTTCGCTGGAAGGGCTTTCCCCAATTTTCCAGAGGTACAGGCTGGATGTGGATCAGGAGAGGTCCCCAGATCCATTCTGGGAATCCTTGACAGCATTCCTGGGACATGGAGCAGAATGAAGGAGCCTTGAATGTCCATTGCCTTCAGTGCCATTTCCAAAAAATCCCCTCAGACATATCCTCCTCCCTCACCCTGCAGGAATATTTTGGGTGCTAATCCCAAAGGATTTGTGCAGTTTTGCTGCCACGCCCATGGTGCACAGGAGGATCATAAATGGGAATTTGGAGTGTTTTCTCCCCAAAAGCTGCTGGGGAAACCAAGCCTTCAGACTCAACTCTCCAGTTGGAGATTTTAGGTGACAAAGGATACCAAAGGGATGCTCAAGTTATTTTTAAAATTAATTTATCCATCCGAGCAAAACGAGGGATCCACTGACGAAAGGAAAGGACAATTCCCAGCCAGCCAAATCTGCTGACCTCTGGCTTGCTTTTCCCAGAGTTGTTCCACCTGGAATGAGTTCAGCTGAGCCCAGAACCAGAGCTCAATAAGGAAGTCAAGTAACAAAGGATTCCTAATCCTTCTGGAGCCTCCTCTGCCATTAAATCTCTTCATGATTGTCTGTGAATTGGTCACGTAACTCCCCTGACCTCGGGATGGTCGCTGGAGCATTAAGGAAGAAAATTCCTCAATTTTGGGGCTGTGCCAAATCCTTCACTGCTGAGGGAGGCAAATCCAGTCCCTCTCCGGGGCTGCAGCTCCAGCACAGGCTCTGGGAGCTGCATCTGCATGGGATTTAGACACTGGAATCCTGATCTGGTCCATGGAAAATCCCAGCCTGTTCCATGGCCAATCCCAGCCTGTTCCATGGCCAATCCCAGCCTGTTCCATGGCCAATCCTGCCCTGTTCCATAGCCAATCCTGGCCTGTTCCATGGCCAATCCTGACCTGTTCCATGGCCAATCCTGGCCTGTTCCATGGCCAATCCTGATCTGTTCCATAGCCAATCCTGGCCTGTTCCATGGCCAATCCTGATCTGTTCCATAGCCAATCCCAACCTGTTCCATGGCCAATCCTGGCCTGTTCCATAGCCAATCCCAACCTGTTCCATGGCCAATCCCAGCCTGTTCCATGGCCAATCCTGGCCTGTTCCATGGCCAATCCTGATCTGTTCCATAGCCAATCCCAACCTGTTCCATGGCCAATCCCAGCCTGTTCCATGGCCAGTCCTGGCCTGTGCCATGGACATTCCCTGCTTTTCTGCATTTATTCCCCTTCCCTTCATGGACAGCCCAGTGCTCAGAGCATTTGCCCCAACCCAGAGATGTCAGTTCATCCACTTGTTTGAGAAGAATTCCGGAAAGATTTGGGTTGGAAGTGACCTTAAAGCCCATCCAGTGCCACCCCTGCCATGGCAGGGACACCTCCCACTGTCCCAGGCTGCTCTAAGCCCTGTCCAGCCTGGCCTTGGACACTGCCAGGGATCCAGGGGCAGCCACAGCTGCTCTGGGCACCTGTGCCAGGGCCTGCCCACCCTCACAGGGAACAATTCCTTCCCCATATCCCATCTGTCCCTGCCCTCTGGCAGTGGGAAGCCATTCCCTGTGTCCTGTCCCTCCATCCTTTGTCCCCAGTCCCTCTCCAGCTCTCCTGGAGCCCTTCAGGCCCTGCCAGGGGCTCTGAGCTCTTCTCCAGACTGGATAATCCCAATTCCCTCAGTCCTTCCCTATAGCCAGGTTCCCCATCCCTCCAGTGCCCTCTGTGACCTCCTCTGGACTCTTTCCAGCAGCTCCATGTCCCTCCTGTGCTGGGGAACATGGAGCTGGACCCAGTGCTCCAGGTGGGGTTCATCAGAGCAGAGCAGAGGGACAGAATCAAAGCTGGTTTGTTCCTCTCCAAAATATCCCAAACTCCCCAGGAAAACTTGGATCTTCTCCCAGGAGAGAAGGGCAGCAGGTGCATTCCTTGTATCTGCATCACTGCCGTGATTATTCACGTTCTCTCCCTGTGCAATAATTCTATATTTGTGGAGGAATTTCACACTGCAGGGAGGTTTTAAATACTTCTCACTGCAGAGCTGATCCCAGCACGGAATGTACTGGGAAAGGAAAGGAATGAGCACAGTCAGAGGCAGGGGCTCTGGGAAGCACATCCATGTGTGCACAGCCATGGCCCACAGGAGCTCCAGGAACAGTCTTTGCCTCCAGCTAAATTGCTCCTCACTGGCTCTAAACATAAAATATCATCATTTATCTGCACTGCTGAGCTGGTGACATCAACAAAACTCATTGGGATTTTGGATTCTTTCCCTGCTGACATCAAGGATTTAATTGGTTGGAAAGGGCTGTGGATTTCTGTTGTCCATTTGCATTTCCCAGCACAGCTGGGGGGTCTCTGCCAAGCTGGCCTTTGGCTGAGGCAAGAAAAACCTCGGATAATTCATTATCAGCAGCATGGAGATGGATTCCTTCTCATTTATTTCAAAATCTGCAGGAGCAGCTCCTTCCCTGGGGCCTCCCCATCCCGAAATCTCAGCCAGAACAAAGATGTCCTGACAAGATTCACTGGAGGCTTAAAGCAAGACAAATATTTGAGATTAGAATATCGTTGTTTCCTGATGGGTCGTTTCTACCCCTGAAGGGCCACGCAGGGCCAACACAAACTTTTCCTTGTAGAAATATTTAGTTTTGTTTGCAGAACTGACCAATTGTTTCAGATGGCAGTGAGATTAAGAGCTGTGCAGTCCACAGGTTTCCTTGAAACTAAGACAAAAAAATCAGTAAATCCTGTCCTTTGATTCCAGATATTAAAAAATCCTACAACTTCCTTGATATTGAAAGTGGATTCAAGTTGAAGGGGAAGTGCTTTCCTTGCAGATTTTGGGTTCTTTTTCAGTCAGCGTGACAAACACCCAGCATCGTGTTCTGGTGTCATCATGACTAATTTCAAATTAAGTACATGTAACAAGCCAAACTAAAGGGTAATACAGAAATGGAAGGTTTTATCGCCAACTTTTTCTCAATCTTTGCTGTGTGAAAGAGAAGAAACGCAGTTGGCAACTCTCGGGGCAGAGATTTGCTTGGACTAATTTCTGTTTGTATGAGCAAAATCTCAGAGTAATGTGATCTAAGGCAGATTGATGTTCAACCAGAGAGGAACAAACATCCTTTGATGGTGCTTTTATCCCCTGAGTAAATAAGGCTAAGAAACTGCAGAGAGTCCTTTAAGACATTTCCTGCTTCTTTCTTGGATCATTCCCACATTAGGGGCTCTCTGCTCCTTTGAACTCAATTTATATTTCATTTAATGAGGCTCAAAAAAATCTTTCCAGTTTGAAAATATAAAATGGGAGATGAAACAAGACAAACAGAATGTGGAGTGGTTGTTTTTCTTATACTTTTAAACCCTGTGATTGCTGAATTATTGTTGTAAGAACTGCAAGGGGCAAGAAGTAGAAGCCCGGTTATTAATTTTAAGAAGGGCTTAGGGAGTTTTCTTTAATACTATCTGAACTCATGCATTTGGAGAACTCTTCGCTTTCTGTATTTATTTATTCCCAGTTGGAACAAATCTGTGAGGACAACACATGGCCAAGGAGAGCCTGAGCACGAGCTAAGAAATAAACATAGAACGGGGTCATGAAATCACAGAATTAAGAAATGGAAAAATGGAAAAGACCCTTGAGATCATCCAGCCCAACCATGAACCCAGCCCTGCCAAGGCCACCACCAACCCATGTCCCCAGGTGACACATCCAGAGGTTTTTTGAACACTTCCAAGGAGGTGACTCCACCACTGCCCTGGGAAGCCTCTTCAGTGCTTTAAACCATGAAAAAAAGTGTCGTAATATTCAATGTCTGAACCTGCCATGGCACAACTTGACACCATCCAGTGCCTGAAAGATCTGACAGGAAAGATGGACAGAAACTATTTCCAAAGGCCTGGAGTGACAGGACACAGGGAATGGCTTCCCACTGCCAGAGGGCAGGGTTAGATGGGATATTGGGAAGGAATTGTTCCCTGTGAGGGTGGGCAGGCCCTGGCACAGGTGCCCAGAGCAGCTGTGGCTGCCCCTGGATCCCTGGCAGTGTCCAGGGCCAGGCTGGACAGGGCTTGGAGCAGCCTGGGATGGTGGAAGGTGTCCCTGCCCATGGCAGGGGTGGAATGAGATGATCTCCAAGGTTCCTTCCATCCAAACTGTTCTGGGATTCCATAATTCTCTGATTTTCATGAGAAGAACAGGAAGTAGAAGAACCTGTCACAAATTCAGGAATTGCATCTACACGAGGACACACAGATCTGTGCGGTGTCTGCACCACCAGGTTTTGTTGTTTTCATTGTCCATGATTTTCACTCCAATCCCCCAAATCTCCACGAGACACACACCCATCTGTGGGTGGAATCTTTGAGGTTGGAAAAGGCCTCCAAGGTCATCAAGCCCAAGCTTTGTACCCATCCTCTGTGGGTCTTTAGGAGTCAAGACAAGGCTTTGCAGAATGTCAAACCATTTGCTAGACTAGAAACATTCAGAGTAAAGAAAAATCTCCCTCTTTTCTTTTTACAGTTGGAAGGTAATGAAAAAGGTAAAAGCCTAAATTATTAGGGTAAGTTCCCAACCAGCCTTAGGGGAGAATTTCTGTTGATGAAAATGATGCCAGTTTTAATATTCTCCGAGAAATGGTGTTTTTTGGGACTACAGTTAAAGGTCTTCTCCAATCTTATGGATTCTGTGATCCCATGGATCTGTTCTGTGTTTGTCTCTTGGCTCCTGCTAAGGCTCGTCCTGGGCACATTAAAGATGTGGAATGGAACAAACCCAGGATAGCAGAAATGAGGCCATGGAAAGTGCATGGATATCTCAGCAAGTGCTGCCAGGGTGGGGAAGGAAGGACAGACTGAGCAAAGAAACATTATCAGATATTCGGGGGTGAGGGGAAGGGGATCAGCCTGGCTGGAACCTGGGGGGAAACAAGTTTAACTCCTTTGGAGGATGGGAGAGACAGCTCAGGAGGGCTACAAGGAATCGTGGAATCACTGAGGGTGGAAAAGGCCTCTCAGATTACCAAGTCCAGCTGTCACCCAGCACTGCCAAGTCTACTACAAAACCATGTCCCCAAGTGCCACATCTGCACGGCTTTTAAATCCCTCCAGGCCTGGTGACTCCACCACTGCCCTGGGCAGCTATGGCAGGGCTGGAAAACCCTTTCCATGAAGGAATTTTCCCAATATCCAACCTAAACCTCTCCTGGCATGACTTGAGGCTGTTCCCTCTCCTCCTGTCCCTGTTCCCTGGGAGCACAGCCTGACCCCCCTGGCTGTCCCCTCCTGTCAGGAGTTGTGCAGAGCCACAAGGTCCCCCTGAGCCTCGTTTTCTCCAGGCTGAGCCCTTTCCCAGCTCCCTCAGCCTCTCCTGGTGCTCCAGACCCTCCCCCAGCTCCGTTCCCTTCTCTGGACACACTCCAGCCCCTCAGTGTCCTCCTTGTGAGGGACCCAAAAGAACCCAGGATTGAAGGAAGTGCCTCAGCAGTGCCAGCACTGGGGACAGGCACTGCCCTGGGGCCGTGGCCACACCATGGCTGGGACAATCCAGTGCCATTGACCTTGCTGACCACCTGGCTCAAGTTCAGTCACTGTCACCAGCTCTCCCAGGCCCTTTTCCAGCTTTCCAGCCCTTCTCTCCCCTGGATCTGCAGGGGCTTGGTGTGACCCAAGGCAGGACCTGGCCCATGGCCTTGGTGAGCCTCGCTGAGGGATCCCAGCCTCGTTTTAAACTGTCCTGCAGAGCAGAACTGAATTTCCTCTGTGTCTTTGTTGGGTATGGACTAACCCTGGAATCTCTCTCAGCTCCTCCGAGCTGGCATTTTGTATTTCATTGGAGCAGACTGGATGGATCCAGCTAATTCAATGATGCCACAAAAGAAAGACTCCCTTTGAACTGTGCTGTTACAACTCATTAGACAAAGTGTCCTTACATTAATTATTCCAGATGATGGCAAAAAGATTAATTTAATGTTCTACACAAAAGATGTCAAGGTTGATGATTCAATCAGGAGCAAAACTGCTGGCAGGGAGAAGCCTCCATATGAGAGATGCTTTGATATGAAATGAATAAAAAGAATTAAAGATTAAGGATTGAAGAGGGCACAATAACCCAACCTCCCCCACAAAAGCTGTATTTTCCGTTGCGGTTCTTCAAGTAAACAAACCTTTGCTCTTCCCCATTATATTTTTTCTCCAAACAAATTCACTCAGACCTATATTTATTCCACAAAATGCTTGGAAAAAAACCCTTCCAACATGGAGCTGGTTGCAGGGGGTGGTGTGAAAATCAGCCTGTTCAACGGCAGCGTGTGTCACCCAATCTGTCCCTTGGCTCTGTGCCTGCAGGGGCTGTGCAGAGCCAGGCTCTGGGTGGTATTTAAAGCTCCAATTCATCCCACCAGCTCCGTACTACAGGAGCTGAGTGGAATGAGGAGTTTTTTCCAATCAAATCTGGTTGTCTGTTTTCCATGAGTGAAGGAATCACCGAGTTGAATGCACTGAGGGGAACTCCCCCACTGTGGGAATTGTCACTGCTCTCTGAGTTTCTCACTTCTGCTTAATTGGAGCCAATCCAGAGGAGGCCCCCAGGATGTTCAGAGGGATGGAGCAGCTCTGCTGTGAGGAAAGGCTGGGAGAGTTGGGAATGTTCAGCCTGGAGAGGAGAAGCTCTGAGGTGACCTCAGTGTGGCCTTGCAGGGCCTGAAGGAGCTCCGAGAAACATGGAGAGGAAATTTCCAAGGGATGGAGTGACAGACAAGGGGGAATGACTTCAAACTGACAGAGTGTAGGGTTAGATGGGATATGGGGAAGGAATTGTTCCCTGTGAGGGTGGGCAGGCCCTGGCACAGGTGCCCAGAGCAGCTGTGGCTGCCCCTGGATCCCTGGCAGTGTCCAAGGCCAGGCTGGACAGGGCTTGGAGCAGCCTGGGACAGTGGGAGGTGTCCCTGCCATGGCAGGGGTGGCACTGGATGGGCTTTAAGATTCCTTCTAACCCAGGCCATTCTGTGATTATATCATTCTAATTAATTATAAAATCACCACTAAAATCCTAATTTTAACCGGATGTCTTTAGTCAAGCCCTTGAAAGATGTTTAAGATGTTTAATTAGGGAGGGATTGAAGCGACACTGAATTAAAATCCTGCCATGCTCAAGGCTGGGCTTTGGCCCAGGGTTGTGCTTTGTCTTGTCCCCAGCTGACCTGGATCTGCCACTGCCCCAGCTGGGCTTTGGGGAGAACAAGGACCATGCTCTGGGTTCACAAGGAAAACACAAGGTTTGCCATAGAATCACAGAACCATGGAATATCCTGAGCTGGAAGGGACCCTCGGGGATCATCAGTCCAACTCCTGGCCCTGCACACACACCCCAACAATCCCACCCTGTGCATCCCTGGCAGTGTTGTCCAAACGCTCCTGGAGCTCTGGCAGCCTTGGGGCCAGGACCATTCCCTGGGGAGCCTGGGCAGTGCCCCAGCAGCCTCTGGGGGAAGAACCTTTCCCTGAGATCCATCCCAAGCCCTGACACAGCTCCAGCCCTTCCCTGGGCTCCTGTCCCTGTCCCAGAGCACAGCTCAGCCCCTGCCCCTCCTGCTCCCCCCAGGAGGAGCTGCAGCCCCTGAGGAGTCTCCCCTCAGTCTCCTCTGCTCCAGCTGAACAAGCCAAGTGCCCTCAGCCACTCCTCAGAGCCTTCCCCAGCTCTGTGTCCCTCCTTTGGACACTCTCCAATGGCTTTAGATCCTTCTGATCTTGTGGTGACTGTTTATAGTTAAACCTGAAAAAACTGGATCCTCATTTACAGAAATCAGTTACTCAGAAATCCTCATTACAAAGCCCAGCTCAGCTAATCGAGCCTCTGTTCCTTGTTGCTTTTTCCTTCTGGTAAATGTTTGCCCCTTTCATTCTGAATTTCTCCAACAAAGCCCCAACACTTTGTGTTTTCCTTCTGCGTGGTGACAAGGGCCGGCCTCTCCCTGCTCTCCTCCCACAAAGGCTTTTGTGGTTCCATGTTGCTAAGGAGGGAAGACCTGGGGACTCTGTACCTTACTGCCTTTCCCTTCGCCTCCCTCACGCCCCAAAGTGCTCTGTGTGCCTTCAGTCTTCACCCCTTGGCAGCCTCCTCCGGGAGGAATAGATTCAATGTGGAATTTAATCTGTAGTTAAACAGGAAGAGAGAATGGAACGGTCAGAGGGAAAGGATTTCAGTGCTCTGCTGTGAAACTACAGCAATGGCAGGTGGAACTGAGGTGATGTTGAATTCTCACACTAAAGGGAGCCCTGGCTGGGGCAGTGCAGGGCAGGGACACCTTCCACCGTCCCAGGCTGCTCCAAGCCCTGTCCAGCCTGGCCTTGGACACTGCCAGGGATCCAGGGGCAGCCACAGCTGCTCTGGGCACCTGTGCCAGGGCCTGCCCACCCTCACAGGGAACAACTCCTTCCCAATATGCCATCTAACCCTACTCTCTGTCAGTTTGAAGCCATTCCCCCTTGTCTGTCACTCCAGGCCTTTGGAAATTCTCTCTCTCCATCTTTCTTGCAGGCTCCCTTCAGGCCCTGCAAGGCTACACTGAGGTCACCTCAGAGCTTCTCCTCTCCAGGCTGAACAATCCCAATTCCCTCAGCCTTTCCTCACAGCAGAGCTGCTCCATCAGCAGCAAATCCAGCAGGAAAAACCTCACCAAACTCACGAGGGTGCAAGCACAGAACAACCAATCCGGAAATAAACTGCTGGCTCGGCTTTAAAAATATCTGAACTTTAATTAATCTTTCATGATCGATGTTGTCCTTTTTTCCCACATGTTTTACTGCTTTGTTTTCTGAGGTTTAGGATGGCCTCTAGTGGCCCACAGGATGTGCAAAGACAGACCCCGTTTGGTTTGGCCAAGTGGGGCAGGCACAGGGCAGGGACACAGGGCAGGGACACAGGGCAGGGACACAGGGACAAAGCCAGGCTTTGCCCAGGGAACAGCCCAGGCTGGCACTGAACCGACTCCAGGCAGCAAATCATTCCCATGGCAAATATTAAATATTAGATCAACTTCATAGGAAAAGGGGAATGGATTTAAGGTGAAGAACGAGAGATTTGGGATATGGGGATGGAATTGTTGGCTGTGAGGTGCTAAAGGATTGGCCCTGAGCAGCTGTGGCTGCCCCTGGATCCCTGGCAGTGTCCAAGGCCAGGCTGGACAGGGCTTGGAGCAGCCTGGGACAGTGGAAGGTGTCCCTGCCCATGTCCCTGCCATGGCAGGGGTGGCACTGGGTGATTTTAATGTCCTGTCCAACCCAAACCATTCCATGATTACTTACAAGGTGCACTTTTCTCTCTGCAAACAAACACTGAGCATCTCCCAGACTATAATTTAATTTCTTCTCTCTGAAGAAGCTGCCTTTGCAAAATCTCTGCCTAATTAGGACAGCAGGGACGTGATCAGGTTTAAGGTTTGTGTTTAACAGCGCCGCTTGGCTATGAAATGAGATCAGTGAGCTCCCTGTGGTCCCCAAAGGACACATTTGAACATCTCCAGGCACTGCTGGGACGTTCAGGTACCTGAACATCCCCTGGAGCAGGACCAGAGGGAGTCATAGCCCAGCGGGTTCATGGCAAGGCTGGAAATCAGGAGGAAAAGCAGCTCTTGCTGTGGAACTCATCCCAATCCATCCCGCTGCGGACAGAACAGGAGCAGGAGAGGAGCTGATGAGCAGCCCAATCTCCTCCACAGTCCCTGGGTCAGCACATTCCTGCCCCAGGTCTGTTCGGGGTGGAATTTAATCACGAAACCACACAGGGGGAATATTTTTTATTAGCGATTTCCTTTATTTGAGGAAAAAGGGGTGTGAGGGATTGTTCCTGAAAATCCAAATGATCTCCATGTGCTCTGGGAGAGGTTTTTGGGGGGAGAGACTCCCCAGGTGACCACCTGGGTCTTGTCCCACAGTCCTTTTGTGTCACCAACACATTTTCTCATGGTCAATATTGGCAACGTTGCTGTCAGAGACCAACTTGTTGCCCAAAATTCATCCCATTAACCCCACCATTTATTTATTTATTTCAAATCCAAATGCTTTTCCATTCATGTTGCCGGCAAACCATTTTTTCACATCCCAAATTTTCCCAAACAAAGCCTTACCTGGGCACCCTGGCTCCTCCTGAGGGTTTGCAATGGATTCCTGACACAAAGTGAATTATGAGCTCTACCCATAGTTCACCTCATTGGTTCACCCCCAGTTTTGGCCAGATAACAACAACTTCCTAAAGTGAGCTGGGTTTAAGGTGTGTCAGCTGCTCAGCCAACAGCATTGCATTACCTGGGTCACCTCCATAACATTTGGAATTCGCTCGCAGAGGGAGCAGAGCTGTGAGGAGCCCGGAGCAAGCTCTCCCTTGGACAAGGAGTCCCAAGGCAACGAAATGCCTTGGAAACGTCGCCCTGGGCAATGTTTTACACTGAATATATTCCTAGCCCTGGCATTTTATTTCAGCACGTGCACAACAACAGGTAGGATGGACCTTGTGGGAATTATTTCACGGAATGCTCCGGGGAAATGAAAAATTAAATTGGGGCGAGGGTGAGGATTTTTTTTTAAAGGGAATTATGAATGTGTGTCTGTATGTCAAATTTTTACATCTATGTCTAAATATTTTTAGTATTTCAGTATTTTAGCTGGGATTTACAGCAGCAGAGGGCATAAAAAAATTCCTGAAAAATATCCCTACCTGCATGTGCAACCAGTGCAGAGGCAGGAAATCAAGGAAGAATGTAATGAAGATATTTTCTAATAATTGCGGACTATTTTGGGGATGAAAAAGAGAGGAAAAAACTCTAAAACAGTAAAGACTTGAGCACCCTGAGGCATATTCTCTGTGGTGGGAGGGGAGGTTTGCTGTGTGTTTTTGAAGCTGTAAAAGGCGACAGGGAGGAGGTTGAACAAGTGGGAACTGACAGAATCCCACACGCCCTGAATCCTTGGGAATTGAAGTTCTCCTGCCTGTTTTTGCCTCTGGGTACCCAAAGGAAGGAGACCTGATTCCTTCAAATCTCTTTCCAGCTGGAAAAAAGGGAAATTTAGGTGAGATATTGAGAAGGAATTGTGAGGGTGGGGAGGCCCTGGCACAGGGTGGATCCCTGGCAGTGACAAGGCCAGGCTGGACAGGGCTTGGAGCAGCCTGGGACAGTGGAAGGTGTCCCTGCCCATGGAAGGGACTGGAATGGGATGGGATTTAAGTTCGTTCCCACCCAAACCATTCCATGATTCCATGAATCCACCTGGATCAGCCCAAGCTCTTTCTAGGAAGAGTTCTGGGAGAGATTTTTTAACATTTGATGGGATCGTGCCCAAATTCCATTATTTGGAATTTGGAATATATATAAACACAAAACCAAACCAATCATCTCCAGGGATTTCTTTACCCCTGACTGCAAATATCCAATGTTTGAGAGCTCAGCACGGGAAAAAAAAGTGCCTGAACTTTCTTCCCACACAAACCTGTCCTAATGCTTCAGTGCTCAGAGGTAAAACTGCAGTCGAGTCTAAGAATACAAGAATATAAAAATTATGGTGGTGTAGGAAATAACTCCTAGAAAAAGGGTTTAATTGAATTTTTAAAGCCCCCAAACCCCCAAATTGCCGTCAAATAAAGGTTCTACCAATATTGGACATCTTAAATTGCTGGAATTAGGTGACAAAAGCAAGAATCATGAAGTGGAAATTCAGAATGGAAAGAAAAAAATGGAAATTAAGAATGGAAAGAAAAAAACAGAGAGAGAAATTCTTTACATGAGGTTATAAAACAAAAATTAAGTTTAAACCTGAACAGGTTGGACACGGCTTGGTGGAACCTGGGATAGGGAAAGGTGTCCCTGTCCATGGCAGGGGGAGGGACTGGATGAGCTTTAGGGTCCCTTCCAACCCAATTCTTGACATGAGTCTATAAATATTTGAATTATTGCAGAGAAACCTCTGCTTCCTGGGGGTCCGAGGAGGAGATGCTCTCTCCACTGTGCCTCCCACTCCTTATCCTGAAGGATTCCTTGAGCAGGAGGGGTTGCAGTCCTTGGCTGGAACAGTCTTGGCTCTGCTACACCCAACGGTTTGGAGCAGGTGGATCAGGAGAGCTGGTGCAGATAAAAGGAAAGATCCCAAAAGAAAAAACAGCACGCTCAAATCTCACCAAAAATTCCAAAATCACACAGAATTCCAGAATATCTTGAGCTGGAAGGGACCCACAAGGATCATCAGTCCAACCCCTGCCCCAGGACACCCCAACAATCCCACCCTGTGCATCCCTGGCAGTGTTGTCCAAACGCTCCTGGAGCTCTGGCAGCCTTGGGGCCAGGACCATTCCCTGGGGAGCCTGGGAAATAATGAAATAATAAATTAACTAAAAAAAAAGAAAAAATCATTAAATTCTTCTCCTCGGATTCCTAATTCCTTAATTTTCGCTGAGCACTGAGCCCTCTCTGTTTCCCAGCAGGTCTCAGGAGGTTGGTGCCCGCCTTGAAGGCCTCGGCAGCGCTCAGGGTGAAGCTGCCAGAGCTCAAACCTCCCTTGCTGGGCCTTGGGACAGCGCCAGAGGGGAGCCATGGCTCTGGAACACACCCAGGGACAGCGCTGGGGGATGGATTCCTGCCCAGCTCCCCTCTCCTCGGGCAGAGCTCCGTGCATGAGCTGTCCCCACAGCCCCACAGCCCCGCAGAGCCCTCGAGCCACAGCCCAGAGCCCCCCATGGCACCACAGCCATTGCTGTCCCTCTGCCTCGAGGGTGACATTGGGGACCCTCCACAGCCTTCCCCTGCTGCAGCCCCCAACGCTGAAGGATCTTCTGGCCTTCCAGGCCTGCACATCTCCATCGGTGCTTCAGCCCAGGGTCTCCAGCGCAGGAGGAGCAGAGCCTGGGACCCTTCCGCGGCTGTCCTGGGGACACTGACAGGGCTGCTGGCACCTGGCACGGGGGACACGGGGGATCCTGCAGGGCACCCCTCATCCCCTGGCCCCGGGGGGCTGCCCAGACCCACTCGGTACCCGAGGGCTGAGTGCAAGTGGCCACCGACCTCCAGGGTCACCTCCAGGATGGACATCAGCACTGCGGCAGGTGAGGGTTTTTTAATTTATTAAGTGTAACCAGCTGATTCTTTTATTTTATTTAGTGCTTGAAGCAGTTTGTTTGGGGGCAGATCATCATTCTGCCGGGGGAAGGTGTCCCTGCCCATGGCTGGGGGTGGAATGAGATATCTTTAAGGTTTCTTCCAACCCAACCCAACCCATTCTGGGATTCTGTGGACATTGTCTTCTTTCAGGAGTGTTTTCTCTCCTTGCCCAGTGCCATCTGAAATGTGTTCATACCCCTTAAAGCAGGGAGATTCTGCATAATTTTCTGGATAGTTTCCCTCTGTGGTGCATTATCTATGTCTGGTTACTCCTTAGGAGCTCTCCCTGTGCTGTGGAGTTGTTTCAGTTCTCCACTGCAGCCTCTGATTCCCCCCATGCAGACCGAGGGATTTTGGGGTCACTCAGGGCACGACTTTGGGCTGCAGGGCCAAAATCAGAGACTTGTCTGCATATTTCTGCCCTTTGACAGGTGAAGGTTTTTGTTTGAGCACCCACTCACAGGAAACACTGCCCAAATTCTCATTTTAGCAGTCAATGTTGCGTCATATTCTTATTTTAGGGAGTCACCTGCGTCACAGGTGGGTTTGGGTGTGGGGTACACCTGGCAGAGGAGCTGCTGGGAGGATTTCTGTTCACACAGCACCAATAAACCGAGGTGATACCCTAATCCAGAAGTAAATGAGAATAAAATAAGGGGAAATCACTTCCTTCCACAGCCCTGGGATGGTTTGGATTTCAAATGCAGTTCTCGGTTAATGCCAGCAGAAGGAAGTATTTGGTTACAAAACCAACTGGTAAAACCTGATAAATCAATCAGAGTTTAGTGAGTGTTCATTGACACGGGACAGGCAAAGAATGAAAGTTGTTATGAATTCCTTCTCAAGCTTCTCCATTCCCACTGAGCTTTCCTTTTCCCCAGCAGCACAAGTGCAGAGTTTTTCATATCCTCATTTCAGAGCCGAAGTTCTCTTAAGGAAGTGAATTCCTTGTTCAAATGGCAGGTTTGAAATGGAAATTATAAATTCACCCACAGCCCTTCTGAAGGTGCTGTGTTCCTCCCAAATCAGCCAGGCTTTTCCCTTCACTTTCGTTTACTGGTGAAATCAGGAGTGTCCTGCCAGGGAGGTGTGAACACCCAGTTCTGATAAAAGGAAATGATGCTGGGTTATGTAAACGTTATTGGAGACACATCATGAAAAAACAGCTTTTGTTTTACAGGCTCTCACGTCATCCCCTGTAGCAACCATCACAAAGGTGTTTTAGATAGAACCCATTGCCACAAGGCCTGCAAAAATTAATTTAAATCTCGATTCTTAACAGTATCAGGCCTCCCTCTTGGTGCAGGCGTGCGTGGAGCTCTTCCATGCAGGATTTTGAGACTCAGACTAAAATAAGCAGAGTCCACTGGGCTGTGTGTACTTAAAATTAAAAATAAAAACAAAAACAGGAGGTCGTGCCTTTTTACTCAACCTTGAAGACCCCCAGAATCATTCCCAAAGCTCCTTTGTTTCATTTTTTAAATTTTATTTGCCTCTGGTTTATTTACCTCCAAAGCTGGGATGATTTATCCCCTCCCCTCCAATTTATCAACCTTTTTCATGCAAGAAGATGAAGCCAAAGACAGATCACGTCAAAGAGGCGACCCAGGCAGAAATGAGTCGTGAATCACAAATTGTTTCTCCCTTAGTAACACTTGAGGAAAGGTCAAGGATGTTCAATTTACCCAATTCTTGCACAACCAGGCAGCAACAGGCGCACGTCAGTGCCTCACATCATGACAGGTGTGCTTGAGGTAATTTCAGCAATTCTGGGATGAACTTTTAATCTTTCTGTGTTATCCACACCATGAAGAGGATCTTTGTATCGCAGAAATTTTACAGAAAAATATTTACGTGAATGAATCCAGGCTTCTAAAGCCTATTTAGTTCCTCAACTAGGAAAACTGAATTTACATTAATTTTGTTATTAGTGTTTGCTGGTTCTTTATCTGTAAAAAGGGTGTTTTTAATATAAATTATCTCAAGCATTTACTAAAAACACCTTGGATATCCAAAGCAGAGCTGTCCCCTACAAGTTTCACAAGGCAAGTATAAAATAACTTTCCAATCCAATCAAACTAAATATTTAATTCTCATAAAAACCTCCAGCTGAATGAATTAGAATTGGTTTCCAGAGAATTTCCAGGTCATCCAGACAAACATTTACTTTTCTTCAGGCATTGTCAATTCCTGCTGGAAAACTCTGAACCTAGAACTGAGTTGGTGACGCAGCCTCTCCATCAGGGATTAAAGAAGTTTTGGGCCTTTCCTGAGCACAGGGTTTGGTGAGAATGAAATAAAAAGTGATGGAAAACGCAGACAAGAATTTATTTCTTTTTCCTGGGTTCACCTTAAGCAAGAAATTTGGGGTTTGGAAGAGGTGTCAGAGGAAGGGGGAAGAGGATTCTGGGAAGAGAACAGGGACAGGAGTTGAGGGATGAAGGAGCCCAAACCCAAAGAGAATCTGTTCACCTGTAGATTAATCCTGATAAAGAACTAAAAGGATAAAGCATCAAACTCACTCAGTATTGGTGATGGCTCAAAACAGTTGGAAACCCTTTAAATTCTCATATGGATTGAGGGATGTGACAATTCTTCTTTAAGCTACACCGTTATCCACTGTCCCATGGATCTGCAAGAGCAGCGCGTGGATTTCCCTGGTGGACTCTGCTTATTTTAGTCTGAGTCTCAAAATCCTGCATGGAAGAGCTCCACGCACACCTGCACCAAGAGGGAGGCCTGATACTGTACAAAATTTAGATTTAAATTCATTTTTGCAAGCCTCGTGGCAATAGGTTCTATCCCAAACACCTTTGTTGGGGATAGTGTGAGAGCCCTTAAAACACAATTTAAAACAGATTTTGCAACTTTACCCATGGGTTTACCCCTCAGTAAAGTTTTCCTGAATCCCTCTGTCCATTCTCCAGGGGAGAAATCCCAGGGAATGGTTGAGTTCCAGTTTGCACTTTTGGTAGTGGATATACCTTGGATCCCAAGGAATTCCTGGGAAGGAAGGAAGGATGAGCCCGAGGGGCTTTTCTTATCACTCAACCCCAGGCTTTTGCTGCTCACAGCGACCCACAAAGAGCATCAGGAAATGTTTGCTCGCCATTCAGAGCAGAGTTGTGCGACCGAAATGTAAACTCCGAGCCCAGCCAAACTCCTGTCTCCGTGTCCACCCTCAACTTAAATATCTGCGCGATGAATGTGCGATTGTGGCCTTGGCGGGTGCAGCCCCGGCCCCATTCCTGCTCATTTCATGCTCAGATTCACTCCCGCTGACCTTTTCAAGCAGAGAGTTTCTTATTTACCTTCCCTAGAGGGAAAGTACCCGCTTCTAATTTGAAATCCTCGGGCTGGCAGGTACAGGTGTGGCCCAAACCTCCACCAAGGGCTGGCGTTATGCAAGGGGCGGGAGTTTAAGAACATTTCCCCCTTGACCATCGCACTCATCTTGGCCCCTCCTGGGTGAGGGTCACTCCTGAGCTCTCTGGAGAAGCAGAGCCCGAAGGGAATTTAGGAAAATTTCTAATCTCGTCAGAAAATTCTGATCTTGTAAGAAAATTCTGATCTTGTAAGAAAAAGAGGATGGATTGGACAATAAATTTATCCCGGTCCAAGATGAAGATTTTGTGTGTTATCATTGCATTGTGCTGCTTTTCTGGTAAGTGGAATTTATTTAATTATTTAATTTATTTAGTTCACTAAATTATTAAATTATTTGATTTTTTTTTAATTAGAAAAACTCTGTATTTTTTAAATAGAAAGACCATTTCGTACAGTTGAACAGATTTTGCAAATTAAATTATTGCCACTAAAACTCTACCAAATTTTATTAATATCTAATAACTTCAAACAACATTGACAATTAAATCTCTTCAGAATTTGTGGTACAAATGAGAAACCCCAAATCCCTTTGGAGTGATGGGCTGATCTTGCTCATGGTCTTGCCAATTTTTAGCACTTCTACTCATCAGTTAGAAGAAGAAAATAACAGAGAGGACAACATTTATTTTTCAAATTTATTGAATATAAATAGAGAGGGAATTGCCAAAGCTAAGCCGATCTAATTTCATGTAGCAAAAGCCAGAATAGAAACTGCAATATTTGTTTTTAGCAACCAAAGTTAATTTTGTTTTCTAAAAAAAGATGAATGAGATGTTAATATTTACTTTATAAATGGCTCATCTACATTCCTCAGCTGAGTTTTGAAATCATAAAAAGTAGGGGGGGAATCCAAATAATAATTGTTACTAGAAAATAACCAGGCTAAAAATACTTTGAGAATTTTACAGTATTTTCCAATTGTATATTTTTAGCCCACGAAAAAGTGGGTAAAAATTACATTTTCAATGGCAATGAAATGACAGAGGATCTGGAGTGCTCCAGTCTCTGAAATTATATTTCTTAAAACATGAAATTTAGCTTTGCAAAACCCTCTGAATTTAAAATCCAAAATGCATTTAATAACCTAAAATTTCTTTTTTTTTTTTTTTTTTTTTTTTTTTTTTTGTTAATTCAAGTTGGAATTACTTGGTTTCTATATGAAAAAGCAGTTTTGTGGTAGTGGTTACTCAGAGGTTTATAAATTTCATTTTATGGACACTTAGGACTTGAAGTCCCAGTAACTTACAGAACTCTCCAAGTTACTTACTTACTTACTTAATTAATTAATTAGCCACTTAATTAATTCAAATTTCTAGAGGCATTTTAATTGCATTGATGACAACATATAAAATGCCTTTGTTCACACAACCTTAATTGATATTAATTTTAAATTAAAGGCAATTAAGTCTGTTTTTATTCTGAATTAGAGGGGAAACATAGGAGCTGATAATTGTCCTAAATTATATGGGCTCAAAAATATTAGAGTATTTTAATATATTAATAAATATATTAATAATATATTAATAATACATCAATGGTATATTAATAATATATAATTAACAATAAATATATTAACAGTATATTAATAAAATTATATTAATTTTAATTAATTTAGTCTGTCCTGGCAACATTTGGGCTGTTTTTGTCTGAGCTGGTGAATAGAAATCTGCACGAGGATTCCTGCCCAGAGCCAAATTTTAACTGCAGGTAGATGTGAAAATATTTCCCTTTCACCTCTGCACTGCAGGAAAAATCCAGCTTTGATTTAGAGCATGGAAACTCCTGTTAGGAATTCCTGGCTGGGATCAGGAAATCCCTGGTGCGTTGTGGTGAGGGAACTTTGGTATTTTGGTGAATTCTCTGTAAATTCAGCAACTGTTCCTTTAGAAGGACAAGGGTCATGTCCTTAATTCTAGAGTTTGCAATTCAATCTTAATAATTTAATGTATTTTAATATTTTAAAGTATGCAAAATGATTAATGAAATTAATATAGATCCAATTAGCATTAGAAATGTGTGATTCCAGGTTGCTTCCCAGAGGAGTTTGGGATACAGAGAGTTTAGCTCTGTGCATCACCAGATCTCTCTCAATGTTCTGAAAGAAAAGAAAGTCTCATAGAAAGTCTGTTAGGCATGGCCAGGAATAGCTTAAAACCTCCAGGTAGTACAGAAAAAAAACTGAGGAATCAAACCATTCTCTCGATTTTTATATAGAAAATAACATAGATATTAATACAGAAAAGAATATATAGACATATAAATGCACCAAGATACGAGGATTCCAGTGTTACACATTTTAGGAAAAAATCTACTTATTCCTGACTTTTTTAGAGATGTGTATCCTTCTTCTAAAAAGAAATATATATATATATATATATATATATATCTACACACACATACACACACACATATATACATATCACAGAATGGTTTGTATTGGAAGAGACTTAAAGCTCAGCCAGTGCCACCCCTGCCATGGCAGGGACACCTCCCACTGTCCCAGGCTGCTCCAAGCCCTGTCCAGCCTGGCCTTGGACACTGCCAGGGATCCAGGGGCAGCCACAGCTGCCCTGGGAATTCCACCCCAGCTCTCCCCACCCTCACAGGGAAGAATTTCTCCCCAATATCCCATCTATCCCTGCCGTCTGGCAGAGGGAAGCCATTCCCCCTCGTCCTGTCATTCCAAGGATTTTATGTGCATCCTTAATTCTAAAACCTGTGTTTTCTTTGATATTGTGACCATTAATGTGAATAAATAAGACAAAGACAGGTCTGTGAGTAGAAACAAAGCTTGAGGAGCTACTACCAATTTACTCATTGCCACACTGGCTGCTCCTTCCTTTCACTGACTCTCCTCTGACCTTCCAAGGCTTGTATTCTGTTTTAACATTAATATTACCACGCCTGTTATTTGTATTATTCTGCTTTTTTCTAAGCCCTCTCATGCACAAAATACCAGAGCATCACTTGGTTGAGTCTGGAATCCAGAAAGACAACAAAGGTTTAGGAATGGGGAAGCAATAGGGCATTATTTTTGTGTAGAATGGACAGAGTTGTGCCTCGCTCTGGGCTGGATCACAGGTGACAAGTCCTGCTGAGAGGGACAGTCAGTGCTTTGCTTTGCACAGTGGTCATGGGAAAATAAAGCCCTGAGAGTGGAGGTGCACCACGGCCTGGTGTCTCCAGGTGGGTGCAGAGCAAACTCGGGGAGGGCAGGTACAACAAATACCTGCAAAACCCCACACAAATTCTTCCCTTCCATTGTCCAGCTGGTGAGTTGTGACAACAAACAGATTTGATGTGACTCTGCCCTGCTCAGGTGGGACCCCACCCGCAGAGCTGCCTCCCACTCAGAAAGGATGGGGAGCTCTTGGAGTGAGTCCAGAGGAGGCACCAGGGTGATCAGAGGGACAGAGCAGCTCTGCTGGGAGGAAAGGCTGAGAAAATTTGGACTGTTAGTCTGGAGAAGAGAAGCTTTGGGGTGACCTCATCGTGGCCTTGCAGTGCTTTGAAGGAAGCCAGCAATAAAGATGGAGAGAGAGAATTTCCAAGGGCCTGGAGTGATAGGATAAGAGGAAATATCTTCAAAATGATAGTGATGAGATATTAGGGAAAGATTCTGAGGGTGAGGAGGCCCTGGCACAGGTTGCTCAGAGCTGTCCCATCTCATGGCCTGGAAGTGTCCCAGGCCAGGCTGGACAGGGCTTGGAGCACCCTGGGACAGTGGAAGGTGGGATGGAACGAGATGGGCTTTAAGGTTGGAAGAGACTAAACCATGGCCAAACTATGATTCCACAGTTCCATGAAGCTGTTTGTGAGGACGCTGGGATGTGGTAATGATTCCTCACATTTCAGACAGCTTGGCCTGAGTCCCTCTTCCTTTCCCCATCCCTCCTCTTCTAACGGAGACAGGGCAGAATGTCAGCCCTTCTCATTTCCTGGTGGGTGTCAAGCCCGAGCGTTACTAATGAGCCTGGAATGCTTCAGCAGAAGAGAATCTCCTGAGGTGACACAACCAACCTGACAGGGGAGAGACCGGGGTGTGATTCCCGTGACGGATTATTAATAGAATGAGCCCCTCCTTAGAGCCACACCATTGGGGTGGTTTGGAACATTTGTGTGCACCTCAGGGGAACAGGGTCATTTAATTGGGGTGACAAACCCACAGCTATTGTGCTGTCGTCACTGGAGTAGCTATGGATGAATAGCAGATTTTTTTAGGTGTTGCCAATTCAGAAAGCTTGAAAAAAACAGAGTATGAATACGTAATGCTTACATAAAAAGAAGCTGGAAAAATGTTGGACTTGTTCAGAGCATTTTTCTTGACCCCCTATATTCACCCATTTGGGTGTCTACTACTGCTTTGAATCTGAAAATTATAGATGTGTGTGACATCCCTCAGTGAAATATATTCAAATCCTGAAAGAGCTCAGTGTTCTCAAGAAGCTGTTCCAGAAAACTCTGAACAGTTAGTCTTTGACCGTCTTTTCCATGGAATACTGGGGACATCAAAAAGATGGGGATGGGTAGGAACAGGATTTCTCACTGGAAAGGAAGGAGTTTGGGGTTTGGGGAGTTCTCTCCTAACTATCTTTACTGCAGAAAGCAGAAGCATCTTAAAACTAATTACAAAAAAATAGCAAGATCATATAAAACAATAAAGTGTTAAGAAGTATGAAAAGGAACAAATTGGTACAGCCTGATTAATTTCCTTTTTGACAAGGGTCCTTCAGTTGGACCCTTAGGAATTTATTCAGAGAATAAACTTTAACAGTGATTGAAATAACACTTTCCTAAAAGAAGAAATTGTCCAGGATAAAGGGAAATTCTCATAGATGGCTGTTACTGTTCTTTTCTGGTTTTAGATGAAAAAACTTGGATTAAAAAAACCCCGAAAAATTAATGCCTAGCAGTAAGTGAGAGTACATTTTAAATGTCATCAGGTCTCTACCACAGGGACAGTTTTTCCTAAATCCTTTGAAAGATTATCTATGGAATGATAAAGGTCAGGAATCTTGCAAATATTTTGGAAGACAGGATCAAGTGATTTGGAAAGAAGATGAATGTCTCTTCCAAATTCTAGTAGAGGAAACTGGGACACCTTGCCCATGCAAATGCACACGTTCAGCTGTAGAGAACATTCTGGTTTTACTGTTCTTCTTCAAAGATCTCTTCAGAGAACCTCCAGCTGGACATGTCTATTGATCTGAGTGCATGGAGGAACAGATAAAGAGCAAGAGGTTTTGTGACAATACAATTGTTGAAGGGGTGAAGGTGCAGTGATCACTCAAGCCATTGGACTGAGTCCAGAGGAGGCCACCAAGATGAGCAGAGTGACAGAGCAGCCCTCCCATGGAGCCAGGCTGAGACAACTGCAATTGCCCAGCTTGGAGATGAGAAGGCTCCTGGGGGACCTTAGAACTCCTCCCAGTGCCTAAAGGGCTCCAGGAGAGATGGACTGGGACTTTGGATGAAGCCCTGGAGTGACAGGAGGGGGAATGGCTTCAAGCTTAAAGAGGGTTGATTTAGGATAGGTATTAGGAAGGAATTGCTCCCTGTGAGGGTGGTGGCACAGGTGCCCAGAGCAGCTGTGGCTGCCCCTGGATCCCTGGCAGTGTCCAAGGCCAGGCTGGACAGGGCTTGGAGCAACCTGGGACAGTGGAAGGTGTCCCTGCCATGGCAGGGGGTGGGACAAAAGGATTTTCAAGGTCCCTCCCAGCATACACCATTCTGTGACTCTGTGCTAATGTTGTGTAATACAGTTCTTGATCAGCAAATGATTGCTCAGTATTTTCACTCCTTAATATTCAATGAGATGTAAATATAGGGACATATTTCCTATAATACCACGACAAAAGAAATCTCTGAATTTTGACATATTGAAAACAGAAAAAAATGCTGTAAAGAGTATTTAAATAAACAGTCAATGCACAGGGAAGTAATTTGAATAATACAGAAAATTAAGAAGAGCAGAGGTTTTCAAAAACTACCTACAAAATCAATTTCTCTTACAGGAAATTCACAGCAACAAGGCACGGATTGGACAACACAGACCACAGAAGTCAAAAACTCAACTCCTAACCTGGAAACAGGGCCTCCTACAACTCCCAGGAAGGAGGAAACATCCACAACTAATATGATATCCAGGACAGGAGAAAGGTCAAGCCCAGCTGATGGTACAACTGCAGTTTCAAAAACATCCAGGCGGGAAGACAAGACCGACCGTGAGAACAACACCACAACCCACTCCATGGCAGAACAAACCCCTCAACCCACTCCAGAAAGAGTAACTGCAGAGGCTTCCAGCCCCACTGGGATATCTGCTCATGATCAGGTAAGAGCTGACACAACACCTGCGACCACCATAGTCCATGCACAAACATCATCCTCTGGGCATGGGACAAGCCCAGCTACTGACAAAACCTCTGCTCTTCCTCAGATCTCCACTCTGGAGACCACTTCCCCAGCTCTCACCACAACTACAAAGAGCACCACCACTGTGATGGAGAAAACCACCACTGATGCTACTCCATCAACCTCAGCTGTTGAGCCCAGCACTGTGTCCACCTCCAGCATGATGGAATCCTCCACCTTGTCTGCACAGTCAACATCACGTCCTGACACTACAGCTCCAGCCTCTTCCACTACAGCAGAGATGTCTCCATTTGAGATGACCTCCACCATCCCCTTGACCACTGCACAAACCTCCAGTCCAAAGCCTTCAGCCACCACTCTAATCCAGTCCAGCCCAACTGGGACATCCACTCATGGACAGGTCACTACTGAAGCGACAGAGACAACACAAGTGATGAAAGGGCTTACGCAAACATCATCCTCTGCTCCTGGGACAAGCCCAACTTCAGCCACCACCTCAGCTCTTCCTCTGAGCTCTGCTCTGGAGACCACTTCACCAGCTGTCACTACAACTAAACTGACCACTACTCCATTGGCCAAAACATCCACTGATGCCATTAAGGCCATGTCTACATATGAGGCCACCACTGTGTCCACATCCATGGTGATGGAAACCTCCACCTTGGCTGCACAGTCCACATCTCAGCCTGAGTCAACAGCTAGAGCTCCTTCCACCAGAGCACAGACATCTCCATTTCAGACAACCAGCACTGATGCTGCTACATCAACCTCAACTGTTGAACACAGCACTGCGTCCACATCCATGACGATGGAATCCTCCACTTCGGCTGCACAGTCCACATCTCGTCCTGAGACTACAGCTCCAGCCTCTTCCACTAGAGCAGAGACATCTCAGTTTGAGACAACCTCCAAAATCCTATCAACCATAGAACAAACTTCCAGCCTGGAGACTTCACTCACCACTACAAGCCAATCCAGTGCTGCTGGAACATCCCCTGTTGACCAGGTCACAACTGAAGCAACAGAGACAACACAAGTGACCAGTGTGGTCCAGGCAGAAACATTGTCCCGTTCTCCTGGGACAAATCCAACTTCTGCCACCAGCATGGCTCCTCCTCAGAGTGCTACTCTGGAGACTACTGCCCAAACTCTCACCACAACTACACCTAGCCCAACTCCGCTGGAGATAACCACCACTGCTGTTGCTATGTCAGCCTCAACCGTTGAGTCCAGCACTGTGTCCACCTCCATGCCAATGGAATCCTCCACATCAGCTGCACAGTCCACATCTCATCCTGAGACTACGGCTCCAGCCTCTTCCACTAGAGCAGAGACATCTCCATTTGAGACAACCTCCACAATCCTCTTGACCCCTGCACGAACCTCCAGTCCAAAGCCTTCAGCCAGCACTCTAATCCAGTCCAACCCAACTGGGACATCCACTCATGGACAGGTCACTACTGAAGCGACAGAGACAACACAAGTGATGAAAGGGCTTACACAAACATCATCCTCTGCTCCTGGGACAAACCCAACTTCGGCCACGACCTCATCTCTTCCTCTGAGCTCTGCTCTGGAGACCACTTCACCAGCTGTCGCTACAACTAAACTGACCACTACTCCATTGGCCAAAACATCCACTGATGCCATTAAGGCCATGTCTACATATGAGGCCACCACTGTGTCCACATCTATGGTGATGGAAACCTCCACCTTGGCTGCACAGTCCACATCTCAGCCTGAGTCAACAGCTAGAGCTCCTTCCACCAGAGCACAGACATCTCCATTTCAGACAACCAGCACTGATGCTGCTACATCAACCTCAACTGTTGAACAAAGCTCTTTGCCCACATCCATGACAATGGAATCCTCCACTTTGGCTGCACAGTCCACATCTCATCTTGAGACTACAGCTCCAGCCTCTTCCACTAGAGCAGAGACATCTCAGTTTGAGACAACCTCCAAAATCCTATCAACCATAGAACAAACTTCCAGCCTGGAGCCTTCAGCCACCCCTACAAGCCAATCCAGTGCTGCTGGAACATCCCCTGTTGACCAGGTCACAACTGAAGCAACAGAGACAACACAAGTGACCAGTGTGGTCCAGGCAGAAACATTGTCCTTTTCTCCTGGGACAAATCCAACTTCTGCCACCAGCATGGCTCCTCCTCAGAGTGCTACTCTGGAGACTACTGCCCAAACTCTCACCACAACTACACCTAGCCCAACTCCGTTGGAGATAACCACCACTGCTGTTGCTATGTCAGCCTCAACCGTTGAGTCCAGCACTGTGTCCACCTCCATGCCAATGGAATCCTCCACATCAGCTGCACAGTCCACATCTCGTCCTGACACTACGGCTCCAGCCTCTTCCACTACAGCAGAGACATCTCCTTTGGAGACAACATCCACCATCCCCTTGACCACTGCACAAACTTCCAATCCAAAGCCTTCAGCCACCACTCTAATCCAATCCAACCCAACTGGGACATCCACTCATGGACAGGTCACTACTGAAGTGACAGAGACAACACAAGTGATGAAAGGGCTTACACAAACATCATCCTCTGCTCCTGGGACAAGCCCAGCTTCAGCCACCACCTCAGCTCTTCCTCTGAGCTCTGCTCTGGAGACCACTTCACCAGCTGTCACTACAACTAAACTGACCACTACTCCATTGGCCAAAACATCCACTGATGCCATTAAGGCCATGTCTACATATGAGGCCACCACTGTGTCCACATCCATGGTGATGGAAACCTCCACCTTGGCTGCACAGTCCACATCTCTTCCTGAATCAACAGCTGGAGCTCCTTCCACCAGAGCACAGACATCTCCATTTCAGACAACCAGCACTGATGCTGCTACATCAACCTCAACTGTTGAACAAAGCTCTTTGCCCACATCCATGACAATGGAATCCTCCACTTTGGCTGCACAGTCCACATCTCGTCCTGAGACTACAGCTCCAGCCTCTTCCACTAGAGCAGAGACATCTCAGTTTGAAACAACCTCCATGATCCTTTCAACCATAGAACAAACATCTAGCCTGGAGACTTCACCCACCACTCCAAGCCAGTCGAGAACCTCTGGAACATCCCCTGTTGACCAGGTCACAACTGAAGCAACACAGACAACTGTGACCAAGGTGGTTCTTGCAGAAACATTGTCGTCTTCTCCTGGGACAACTCAAAATTCTGCCACCACCTCTTCTCTTCCTCAGAGCTCTACACTTCAGACCACTTTCCCAACTCTCACAAGTACACCCACCGCCAACCCATTGCAGACAATCTCCACTGATGCTGATATGTCAACCTCAGCTGCTGAGCCAAGCACTGTGGCCACCTCCATGATGATGGAGTCTTCCACCTCAGCTGCACAGTCCATGTCTCATCCTGAGACTACAGCTCCAGCCTCTTCCACAAGAGCAGAGACATCTCAGTTTGAGACAACCTCCACGATCCTTTCAGCCACAGAACAAACATCCAGCCTGGAGACTTCACCCACCACTACAAGCCAGTCAAGCACCTCTGGAACATCCCCTGTTGACCAGGTCACAACTGAAGCAACAGAGACAACACAAGTGACCAGTGTGGTCCAGGCAGAAACATTGTCCTTTTCTCCTGGGACAAATCCAACTTCTGCCACCAGCATGGCTCTTCCTGAGATCTCTACACTTCAGACCACTTCTACAACTCTTACCACAACTACACCTAGCCCAACTCCGTTGCAATCAACCACCACTGCTGTTGCTATGTCAAGATCAACAATTGAGCCCAGCACAGTGTCCACCTCCATGATGATGGAATCCTCCACCTTGGCTGCACAGTCCAGATCGCATCCTGAGACAACGGCTCCAGCCTCTTCCACTGGAACAGAGTCATCTCCACTTGAGACAACGTCCATAATCCCCTTAACCAGCACACAAACTTCTCGCCTAAATCCTTCAGCCACCACACCAATCCAGTCCAGCTCCACTAAAACATCCACTCATTACCAGGACACCACTGGAGCAACAGAAAAAACACAAGCAAAGACCTCGGTTGAAGCACAAACATCATCCTCTTTTGGGACACGTCCAACTTCTTCCAACACTATGGCTCCTCTTCAGACCACTACTCTGGAGACCACTTCCCCAACTCTCAAAACATCTTCACCCACCACCTCTGCATTTGAGACAACCTCCACAGATGCTGCTACATCAGCCTCAACTGCTGAACACAGCACTGTATCCACCTCCATGATGATGGAATCCTCCAGTGCACCTGCACAGTCCACATCTCGTCCTGACACTATGGCTCCAGCCTCTTCCCCTAGATCAGAGACATCTCCTTTGGAGACAACATCCAAAACCCTCTTGACCACCACACAAACCTCCAGCCTAAGTCCTTCAGCCAGCACTCCAAGCCAGTCCAGCACCTCTGGAACATCCCCTGTTGACCAGGTCACAACTGAAGCAACACAGACAACTGCAGCCAAGATGGTCCTTGCAGAAACATTGACCTCTTCTCCTGTGACAACTCAAAATTCTGCCTCCACCTCTTCTCTTCCTCAGATCACTACTCTGGAGACCACTTCCCCAACTCCCACCACAACTACAAGCACCACTACACTGTTGCAGACAACCACCTCTGCTGCAGCTACGTCAGCCTCAACCATTGAGCCCAGCACTGTGTCCACCTCCATGATGATGGAATCCTCCACCTCGGATGCACAGTCCACATCTCATCCTGAGAATACAGCTCCAGCCTCTTCCACTACAGCAGAGATGTCTCCATATGAGACATCCCCCACAGTGCCATCAACCATAGACCAAACATCCAGCCTAAACCCCTCAGCCACCACTCCAATGCAATCCAGTCCTGCTGGAACATCCACTCATGGCCAGGTCACCTCCGAAGCAACAGAGACAACACAAGCAACCACCACGGTCCTTGCACAAACATCAACTTCTTCTCCTGCGACACGTCCATCTTCTTCTGCCATCACCTTTGCTCTTCTTCAGACCACTACTCTGGAGACCACTTCCCCAACTCTCACCACAACTACACCCACCACCACGGCACAGCAGACAATCTCCACTGATGCTGCTACATCAGCCTCCACTGGGGAGCCAAGTACTGTGTCCATCTCCATGATGACGGAATCCTCCACCTCAGCTGCACAGTCCACATCTCGTTCTGAGGCTACGGCTCCAGCCTCTTCCACTAGAGCAGAGACGTCTCTCTATGAGACAACTTCCACCATCCTCTCGACCACCACACCAACTTCCAGCCTGGAGCCTTCAGCCACCACACCAATCCAATCCATCTCCACAGAAACATCCACTCATGACCAGGACACCACTGAAGCAACAGAGAAAACACAAACAACCACCATGGTCCTTGTACAAACATCATCCTCTTCTCCTGGGACACATCTAACATCTTCCAACACTATGGCTCCTCTTCAGACCACTACTCTGGAGACCACTTCCCCAACTCTCAAAACATCTTCACCCACCACCTCTGCATTTGAGGCAACCTCCACTGGTGTTGCTATGTCAACCTCAACTGTTGAACAAAGCACTCTGTCCACCTCCATGACAGAATCCTCCACCTCGGCTGCACAGTCCACATCTCGTCCTGACACTACAACTCCAGCCTCTTCCATTAGATCAGAGATGCCTCCATTTGAGACAGCCTCCACAACCCACCTGACCTCCACGCAAACCTCCAGCCCAAATCCTTCAGCCAGTACTCCAAGCCAGTCCAGCACTTCTGGAACATCCCCAGTTGACCAGGCAACAACTGAAGCAACACAGACAACTGCGACCAAGGCGGTCCTAGTAGAAGCATTGTCCTCTTCCCCTGGGACAACCCAAAATTCTGCCACAACATCTTCTCTTGCTCAGATCACTACTCTTCAGACCACTTCCCCAACCATCACTACAACTACACCCACCACCACCCCATTGCAGAGAACCTCCACTGATGCTGCTGCATCAGCCACAACTGGGGAGCCAAGAATTGTGTCCACCTCCATGATGATGGAATCCTTCAGCTCAACTTCACAGTCCACGTCTCGTCTTGAGACTACAGCTCCAGCCACTTCCACTACAGCAGAGACATCTCAATTTGAGACAACCTCCACAATCTTCTCCACCATTGAACAAACTTCCAGCCTGGAGCCTTCAGCCACCACTCCAATGCAATCCAGCGCTTCTGGAACATCTACTAATGATCAGGTCACCACTGAAGCAACAGAGAAAACACAAGCAACCACCACAGCCCTTGCACAAACTTCAACTTCTTCTCCTGGGACGCGTCCATCTTCTGCCATCACCTTGGGTCTTCTTCAGACCACTACTCTGGAGACCACTTCTCCAACTCAAACCACAACTGCACTCACCACCGCTGCGGTTAAGACAACTTCCACTGATGTTGCTATGTCAAACTCAACTGTTGAACAACGCACCGTAACCACCTCCAGCATGATGGAATCCTCCACCTTGGCTGCACTGTCCACATCTCGTCCTGAGACTACGGCTCCAGCCTCTTCCACTACAGCAGAGACATCTCCTTTGGAGATGACCTCCACAATCCTCTTGACCACTGCACAAACCTCCAGTCCAAAGCCTTCAGCCACCACTCTAATCCAGTCCAGCCCAACTGGGACATCCACTCATGGACAGGTCACTACTGAAGCGACAGAGACAACACAAGTGATGAAAGGGCTTACGCAAACATCATCCTCTGCTCCTGGGACAAGCCCAACTTCTGCCACGACCTCATCTCTTCCTCTGAGCTCTGCTCTGGAGACCACTTCACCAGCTGTCGCTACAACTAAACTGACCACTACTCCATTGGCCAAAACGTCCACTGATGCCATTAAGGCCATGTCTACATATGAGGCCACCACTGTGTCCACATCCATGGTGATGGAAACCTCCACCTTGGCTGCACAGTCCACATCTCAGCCTGAGTCAACAGCTAGAGCTCCTTCCACCAGAGCACAGACATCTCCATTTCAGACAACCAGCACTGATGCTGCTACATCAACCTCAACTGTTGAACAAAGCTCTTTGCCCACATCCATGACAATGGAATCCTCCACTTCGGCTGCACAGTCCACATCTCGTCCTGAGACTACAGCTCCAGCCTCTTCCACTAGAGCAGAGACATCTCAGTTTGAGACAACCTCCAAAATCCTATCAACCATAGAACAAACTTCCAGCCTGGAGCCTTCAGCCACCACTCCAAGCCAGTCGAGAACCTCTGGAACATCCCCTGTTGACCAGGTCACAACTGAAGCAACAGAGACAACACAAGTGACCAGTGTGGTCCAGGCAGAAACATTGTCCCGTTCTCCTGGGACAAATCCAACTTCTGCCACCAGCATGGCTCCTCCTCAGAGCGCTACTCTGGAGACTACTGCCCAAACTCTCTCCACAACTACACCTAGCCCAACTCCGTTGGAGATAACCACCACTGCTGTTGCTATGTCAGCCTCAACCGTTGAGTCCAGCACTGTGTCCACCTCCATGCCAATGGAATCCTCCACATCAGCTGCACAGTCCACATCTCGTCCTGACACTACGGCTCCAGCCTCTTCCACTACAGCAGAGACATCTCCATTTGAAACAACCTCCACCATCCCCTTGACCACTGCACAAACTTCCAATCCAAAGCCTTCAGCCACCACTCTAATCCAGTCCAACCCAACTGGGACATCCACTCATGGACAGGTCACTACTGAAGCGACAGAGACAACACAAGTGACGAAAGGGCTTACACAAACATCATCCTCTGCTCCTGGGACAAGCCCAACTTCGGCCACCACCTCAGCTCTTCCTCTGAGCTCCGCTCTGGAGACCACTTCACCAGCTGTCCCTACAACTAAAGTGACCACTACTCCATTGGCCAAAACATCCACTGATGCCATTAAGGCCATGTCTACATATGAGGCCACCACTGTGTCCACATCCATGGTGATGGAAACCTCCACCTTGGCTGCACAGTCCACGTCTCAGCCTGAGACAACAGCTAGAGCTCCTTCCACCAGAGCACAGACATCTCCATTTCAGACAACCAGCACTGATGCTGCTACATCAACCTCAACTGTTGAACACAGCACTGCGTCCACATCCATGACAATGGAATCCTCCACTTCGGCTGCACAGTCCACATCTCGTCTTGAGACTACAGCTCCAGCCTCTTCCACTAGAGCAGAGACATCTCAGTTTGAGACAACCTCCATGATCCTTTCAACCATAGAACAAACATCTAGCCTGGAGACTTCACCCACCACCCCAAGACAGTTGAGCACCTCTGGAACATCCCCTGCTGGCCACGTCACAACTGAAGCAACAGAGACAACACAAGTGACCAGTGTGGTCCAGGCAGAAACATTGTCCTTTTCTCCTGGGACAAATCCAACTTCTGCCACCAGCATGGCTCTTCCTGAAAGCTCCGCTCTTCCTGAGATCTCTACACTTCAGACCACTTCTACAACTCCTACCACAACTACACCTAGCCCAACTCGATTGCAATCAACCAGCACTGCTGCTGCAATGTCAGCCTCAACCATTGAGCCCAGCACTGTGTCCACCTCCATGATGATGGAATCCTCCACATCTGCTGCACAGTTCACATCTCATCCAGAGAATACAGCTCCAGCCTCTTCCACTACAGCAGAGATGGTTCCATATAAGACAGCCCCCACAGTGCCATCAACCATAGAACAAACCTCCAGCCTAAACCCCACAGGCACCACACCAATCCAATCAAGTGAGGCTGGAACATCCACTCATGGCCAGGTCACCTCTGAAGCAACAGAGACAACACAAGCAACCACCACGGTCCTTGCACAATCATCATCCTCTTCTCCTGGGACACGTCCATTTTCTGCCACCACTGCAGCTTTTCCTCAGACCACTACTCTGGAAACTACATCCTCAACTTCCACCACAACTACACCCACCACCACTGTGTTTGAGACAACCTCCACTGATGTTGCTACATCAGCCTCAACTGTTGAACAAAGCACTGTGTCCACATCCACGATGATGGACTCCTCCAGTGCACCTGCACAGTCCACATCTCATCCTGCCTCTACGGCTCCAGCCTCTTCCACTACAGCAGAGACGTCTCTCTATGAGACAACTTCCACCATCCTCTCGACCACCACACCAACTTCCAGCCTGGAGCCTTCAGCCACCACACCAATCCAATCCATCTCCACAGAAACATCCACTCATGACCAGGACACCACTGAAGCAACAGAGAAAACACAAACAACCACCATGGTCCTTGCACAAACATCATCCTCTTCTCCTGGGACACATCTAACATCTTCCAACACTATGGCTCCTCTTCAGACCACTACTCTGGAGACCACTTCCCCAACTCTCAAAACATCTTCACCCACCACCTCTGCATTTGAGACAACCTCCACTGGTGTTGCTATGTCAACCTCAACTGTTGAACAAAGCACTCTGTCCACCTCCATGATGACAGAATCCTCCACCTCGGCTGCACAGTCCACATCTCGTCCTGACACTACAACTCCAGCCTCTTCCATTAGATCAGAGATGCCTCCATTTGAGACAGCCTCCACAACCCACCTGACCTCCACGCAAACCTCCAGCCCAAATCCTTCAGCCAGTACTCCAAGCCAGTCCAGCACTTCTGGAACATCCCCAGTTGACCAGGTCACAACTGAAGCAACACAGACAACTGCGACCAAGGCGGTCCTAGTAGAAGCATTGTCCTCTTCCCCTGGGACAACCCAAAATTCTGCCACAACATCTTCTCTTGCTCAGATCACTACTCTTCAGACCACTTCCCCAACCATCACTACAACTACACCCACCACCACCCCATTGCAGAGAACCTCCACTGATGCTGCTACGTCAGCCTCAACTGGGGAGCCAAGCACTGTGTCCACCTCCATGATGACAGAATCCTCCACCTCAACTTCACAGTCCACATCTCGTCCTGAGACTACGGCTCCAGCCTCTTCCACTACAGCAGAGACATCTCAATTTGAGACAACCTCCACAATCTTCTCCACCACTGAACAAACTTCCAGCCTGGAGCCTTCAGACACCACTGCAATGCAATCCAGCACTGCTGGAACATCTACTAATGATCAGGTCACCACTGAAGCAACAGAGAAAACACAAACAACCACCATTGTCCTTACACAAGCATTGTCCTCTTCTCCTGGGACACGTACATCTTCTGCCCCCAACCCTTCTCTTCCGCAGACCACTACTCTGGCAACTACATCCACAACTCCCACCACAAATACACCCACTACTGCTGCATTTGAGACAACTTCCACTGATGCTGCTACATCAGCCTCAACTGCTGAACACAGCACTACATTCACATCCACGATGATGGAATACTCCACCTCAGCTGCACAGTCGACATCTCGACCTGACACTATGGCTCCAGCCTCTTCCACTAGAGCAGAGTCATCTCCATTTGAAACAACCTCCATAACCCTCTTGACCACCACACATACCTCCAGCGTAAATCCTTCAGCCAGCACTCCAAGCCAGTCCAGCATCTCTGGAACATCCCCTGTTGACCAGGTCACAACTGAAGCAACACAGACAACTGCAACCAAGATGGTCCTTGCAGAAACATTGACCTCTTCTCCTGTGACAACTCAAAATTCTGCCTCCACCTCTTCTCTTCCTCAGATCACTACTCTGGAGACCACTTCCCCAACTCCCACCACAACTACAAGCACCACTACAGTGTTGCAGACAACCACCTCTGCTGCAGCTACGTCAGCCTCAACCATTGAGCCCAGCACTGTGTCCACCTCCATGCCAATGGAATCCTCCACATCCGCTGCACAGTCCACATCTCATCCTGAGACTACAGCTCCAGCCTATTCCACTACCGCAGAGACGGTTCCATATGAGACATCTCCCACAGTACCAACAACCATAGAACAAACTTCCAGCCTGGAGCCTTCAGCCACCACTCCAATGCAATCCAGCACTGCTGGGACATCTACTGATGATCAGGTCACCACTGAAGCAACAGAGAAAACACAAGCAACCACCATGGTCCTTGCACAATCATCATCTTCTTCTCCTGGGACACATCCATCTTCTTCTGCCATCACCTTTGCTCTTCTTCAGACCACTACTCTGGAGACCCCTTCTCCAGCTCTCACCACAAGTACACCCACCACCACTGTGTTTGAGACAACCTCCACTGATGTTGCTATGTCAAACTCAACTGTTGAACAAAGCACTCTGTCCACCTCCATGACAATGGAATCCTCCACTGCATCTGCACTTTCCACATCTCGTCCTGAGACTACAGCTCCAGCCTCTTCCACTACAGCAGAGACGTCTCCATTTGAAACAACCTCCACCGCCCTTTCAACCATAGAACAAACCTCCAGCCTAAATCCTTCAGCCAGCACTCCAAGCCAGTCCAGCACCTCTGGAACATCCCCTGTTGACCAGGTCACAACTAAAGCCACACAGACAACTGCGACCAAGGTGGTCCTTGATGAAACATTGTCGTCTTCTCCTGGGACAACTCAAAATTCTGCCACCACCTCTTCTCCTCCTCAGACTGCTATTCTGGAGACCACTTCCCCAAATCTCAGCACAATTACACCCTCCACCACCGCACAGCAGACAATCTCCACTGATGCAGCTACTTCTGCCTCAACTGTGGAACCAAGTACCGTGTTCACATCCATGATGACAGAATCTGCCACCTTGGCTGCACAGTCGACATCTGGTCCTGAGACTACAGCTCCAGCCTCTTCCACTAGAACGGAGACATCCCCACTTGAGACAACCTTCACAATCCTCTCAACCATAGAACAAACTTCCAGCCTGGAGCCTTCAGCCACCACTCCAATGCAATCCAGCACTGCTGAGACATCCACTCATGATCAGGTCACCACTGAAGCTACAGAAAAAACAGAAGCAACCACCATTGTCCTTACACAAACAGTGTCCACTTCTCCTGGGACACGTCCATCTTCTGCCCCCAACCCTTCTCTTCCTCAGGCCACTACTCAGGAAACTACATCCTCAAATCCCACCACAACTACACCCACAACCACTGTGTTTGAGACAACCTCCATTGATGTTGCTACATCAGCCTCAACTGTTGAACAAAGCACTGTGTCCACATCCACGATGATGGAATCCTCCAGTGCACCTGCACAGTCCACATCTCATCCTGAGACCACAGCTCCAGCCTCTTCCACTAGATCAGAGTCATCTCCTTTGGAGACAACATCCAAAACCCTCTTGACCACCACACAAACCTCCAGCCTGAATCCTTCAGCCAGCACTCCAAGCCAGTCCAGCACCTCTGGAACATCCCCAGTTGAGCAGGTCACAACTGAAGCAACACAGACAACTGCAACCAAGATGGTCCTTGCAGAAACATTGACCTCTTCTCCTGTGACAACTCAAAATTCTGCCTCCACCTCTTCTCTTCCTCAGATCACTACTCTGGAGACCACTTCCCCAACTCCCACCACAACTACAAGCACCACTACACTGTTGCAGACAACCACCTCTGCTGCAGCTACGTCAGCCTCAACCATTGAGCCCAGCACTGTGTCCACCTCCATGCCAATGGAATCCTCCACCTCAGATGCACAGTCCACATCTCATCCTGAGACTACAGCTCCAGCCTCTTCCACTACAGCAGAGATGTCTCCATATGAGACATCCCCCACAGTGCCATCAACCATAGATCAAACATCCAGCCTAAACCCCTCAGCCACCACTCCAATGCAATCCAGTCCTGCTGGAACATCCACTCATGGCCAGGTCACCTCCGAAGCAACAGAGACAACTCAAGCAACCACCACGGTCCTTGCACAAACATCAACTTCTTCTCCTGCGACACGTCCATCTTCTTCTGCCATCACCTTTGCTCTTCTTCAGACCACTACTCTGGAGACCACTTCTCCAACTCTCACCACAACTACACCCACCACCACTGCGGTTAAGACAACCTCCACTGATGCTGCTACATCAACCTCCACTGGGGAGCCAAGTACTGTGTCCATCTCCGTGATGACGGAATCCTCCACCTCAGCTGCACAGTCCACATCTCGTTCTGAGGCTACGGCTCCAGCCTCTTCCACTAGAGCAGAGACGTCTCTCTATGAGACAACTTCCACCATCCTCTCGACCACCACACCAACTTCCAGCCTGGAGCCTTCAGCCACCACACCAATCCAATCCATCTCCACAGAAACATCCACTCATGACCAGGACACCACTGAAGCAACAGAGAAAACACAAACAACCACCATGGTCCTTGCACAAACATCATCCTCTTCTCCTGGGACACATCCAACATCTTCCAACACTATGGCTCCTCTTCTGACCACTACTCTGGAGACCACTTCCCCAACTCTCAAAACATCTTCACCCACCACCTCTGCATTTGAGACAACATCCACTGGTGTTGCTATGTCAGCCTCAACTGTTGAACAAAGCACTCTGTCCACCTCCGTGATGATAGAATCCTCCACCTTGGCTGCACAGTCCACATCTCGTCCTGACACTACAGCTCCCGCCTCTTCCATTAGATCAGAGATGCCTCCATTTGAGACAGCCTCCACAACCCACCTGACCTCCACGCAAACCTCCAGCCCAAATCCTTCAGCCAGTACTCCAAGCCAGTCTAGCACTTCTGGAACATCCCCAGTTGACCAGGTCACAACTGAAGCAACACAGACAACTGTGACCAAGGCGGTCCTAGTAGAAGCATTGTCCTCTTCCCCTGGGACAACCCAAAATTCTGCCACAACATCTTCTCTTGCTCAGATCACTACTCTTCAGACCACTTCCCCAACCATCACTACAACTACACCCACCACCACCCCATTGCAGAGAACCTCCACTGATGCTGCTACGTCAGCCTCAACTGGGGAGCCAAGCACTGTGTCCACCTCCATGATGACAGAATCCTCCACCTCAACTTCACAGTCCACATCTCGTCCTGAGACTACGGCTCCAGCCTCTTCCACTACAGCAGAGACATCTCAATTTGAGACAACCTCCACAATCCTCTCCACCATTGAACAAACTTCCAGCCTGGAGCCTTCAGACACCACTGCAATGCAATCCAGCACTGCTGGAACATCTACTGATGATCAGGTCACCACTGAAGCAACAGAGAAAACACAAACAACCACCATTGTCCTTACACAAGCATTGTCCTCTTCTCCTGGGACACGTACATCTTCTGCCCCCAACCCTTCTCTTCCGCAGACCACTACTCTGGCAACTACATCCACAACTCCCACCACAAATACACCCACTACTGCTGCATTTGAGACAACTTCCACTGATGCTGCTACATCAGCCTCAACTGCTGAACACAGCACTACATTCACATCCACGATGATGGAATACTCCACCTCAGCTGCACAGTCGACATCTCGTCCTGACACTATGGCTCCAGCCTCTTCCACTAGAGCAGAGTCATCTCCATTTGAAACAACCTCCATAACCCTCTTGACCACCACACAAACCTCCAGCCTAAATCCTTCAGCCAGCACTCCAAGCCAGTCCAGCATCTCTGGAACATCCCCTGTTGACCAGGTCACAACTGAAGCAACACAGACAACTGCAACCAAGATGGTCCTTGCAGAAACATTGACCTCTTCTCCTGTGACAACTCAAAATTCTGCCTCCACCTCTTCTCTTCCTCAGATCACTACTCTGGAGACCACTTCCCCAACTCCCACCACAACTACAAGCACCACTACAGTGTTGCAGACAACCACCTCTGCTGCAGCTACGTCAGCCTCAACCATTGAGCCCAGCACTGTGTCCACCTCCATGCCAATGGAATCCTCCACATCCGCTGCACAGTCCACATCTCATCCTGAGACTACAGCTCCAGCCTATTCCACTACCGCAGAGACAGTTCCATATGAGACATCTCCCACAGTACCAACAACCATAGAACAAACTTCCAGCCTGGAGCCTTCAGCCACCACTCCAATGCAATCCAGCACTGCTGGGACATCTACTGATGATCAGGTCACCACTGAAGCAACAGAGAAAACACAAGCAACCACCATGGTCCTTGCACAATCATCATCTTCTTCTCCTGGGACACATCCATCTTCTTCTGCCATCACCTTTGCTCTTCTTCAGACCACTACTCTGGAGACCCCTTCTCCAGCTCTCACCACAAGTACACCCACCACCACTGTGTTTGAGACAACCTCCACTGATGTGGCTATGTCAAACTCAACTGTTGAACAAAGCACTCTGTCCACCTCCATGACAATGGAATCCTCCACTGCATCTGCACTTTCCACATCTCGTCCTGAGACTACAGCTCCAGCCTCTTCCACTACAGCAGAGACGTCTCCATTTGAAACAACCTCCACCGCCCTTTCAACCATAGAACAAACCTCCAGCCTAAATCCTTCAGCCAGCACTCCAAGCCAGTCCAGCACCTCTGGAACATCCCCTGTTGACCAGGTCACAACTAAAGCCACACAGACAACTGCGACCAAGATGGTCTTGGCAGAAATATTCTCTTCTCCTGGGACAACTCAAAATTCTGCCACCACCTCTTCTCCTCCTCAGACTGCTATTCTGGAGACCACTTCCCCAAATCTCAGCACAATTACACCCTCCACCACCGCACAGCAGACAATCTCCACTGATGCAGCTACTTCTGCCTCAACTGTGGAACCAAGTACCGTGTTCACATCCATGATGACAGAATCTGCCACCTTGGCTGCACAGTCGACATCTGGTCCTGAGACTACAGCTCCAGCCTCTTCCACTAGAACGGAGACATCCCCACTTGAGACAACCTTCACAATCCTCTCAACCATAGAACAAACTTCCAGCCTGGAGCCTTCAGCCACCACTCCAATGCAATCCAGCATTGCTGAGACATCCACTCATGTTCAGGTCACCACTGAAGCTACAGAAAAAACAGAAGCAACCACCATTGTCCTTACACAAACAGTGTCCACTTCTCCTGGGACACGTCCATCTTCTGCCCCCAACCCTTCTCTTCCTCAGGCCACTACTCAGGAAACTACATCCTCAAATCCCACCACAACTACACCCACAACCACTGTGTTTGAGACAACCTCCATTGATGTTGCTACATCAGCCTCAACTGTTGAACAAAGCACTGTGTCCACATCCACGATGATGGAATCCTCCAGTGCACCTGCACAGTCCACATCTCATCCTGAGACCACAGCTCCAGCCTCTTCCACTACAGCAGAGACATCTCCATTTGAAACAACCTCCAAAACCCTCCTGACCACCGCACAAACTTCCAGCCTAAATCCTTCAGCCAGCACTCCAAGCCAGTCCAGCATCTCTGGAACATCCCCTGTTGACCAGGTCACAACTGAAGCAACACAGACAACTGCGACCAAGGTGGTCCTTGATGAAACATTGTCGTCTTCTCCTATGACAACTCAAAATTCTGCCTCCACCTCTTCTCTTCCTCAGATCACTACTCTGGAGACCACTTCCCCAACTCTCACCACAACTACACCTAGCTCAACTCCATTGGAGAAAACCAGCAGTGCTGGTGCTACGTCAGCCTCAACCATTGAGCCCAGCACTGTGTCCACCTCCATGAAGATGGAGTCTTCCACCTCGGCTGCACAGTCCACATCTCGTCCTGAAACTACGGCTCTTACCTCTTCCTCTAGAGCAGAGACGACTCAGTTTGAGAAAACCTCAACAATCCTCTCGACCACCAAACAAACCTCCAGCCTAAAGCCTTCAGCCACCACACCACTCTACTCCAGTGCCGCTGAAACATCCACTCATGGGCAGGTCACCACTGAAGCAACACAGATAACTGCAACCAAAGTGGCCCTTGAACCAAGAACAATTGTTGGGCCTGGGACAACTGAAAACCATGCCACCACCTCTTCTCCTCCTTGGGACTCTACCCTGGAGACCATGTCCCCAGCTCTCACCACAACCACACCCACCACCACTGTGTTTGAGACAACCCCCACTGAAGTTGCTAGGTCAACCTCAACTACTGAACAAAGCACTGTGTCCACCTCCATGACAATGGAATCCTCCACTTCGGCTGCACAGTCAAAATCTCGTCCTGAGACTACAGCTCCAGCCTCTTCCACTAGAGCTGAGACATCTTCTTTTGAGACAATCTCCACATTCCTTTCAACCATAGAACAAACCTCCAGCCCTAGTCCTTCAGCCCGCACGCCAAGCCAGTCCAGCACCTCTGGAACATTCCCTGTTGACCAGGTCACAACTGAAGCAACACAGACAACGTCAACCAAGGTGTTCCATACAGAAACATTGTTATCTTCTCCTGGGACATCTCCTAATTCTGCCACCATCTCTTCTCTTCCTCAGGACTCTACTCTGGTGACCACTTCCCCAAATCCCACTGCAGCTACAAGCACCACTATTCCATTGCAGAAAACCTCCACTGATGTTGGTACATCAACCTCAACTGTTGTGCAAAGCACTGTGTCCACATCCATGATGATGGAATCCTCCACCTTGGCTGCACAATCCACATCTCAAGCTGGGACTACGGCTCCACCCTCTTCCTCTAGAGCAGAGACATCTCAGTTTGAGACAACCACCAAAATCCTCTCGACAACCACACAAACCTCCAGCCTAAACCGTTCAGCCACCACCTCAATGCAATCCAGTGCTGCTGGAACATCCACTGATGTCCAGGTCACCACAGAAATAGCACAGACAACTGCGACCAAAGTGGTGCATGAACAAACACCGTCTGCTGTACCGGGGACAACAGAAAACCATGCCACAACCTCTTCTCTTCCTTGGGACTCTACTCTGGAGACCATGTCCCCAACTCTCACCACAACTCCACCTAGCCCAACTCCATCAGAGAGAACCACCACCACTGCTGCTACATTAACCTCAACCGCTGAGCACAGCACTGTATTGACATCCACGATGATGGAATCCTCCACCTTAACTGCACAGTCCACATCTCGTCCTGCCTCTACGGCTCCAGCGTCGTCCGTTACAGCAGAGACATCTCCATTTGAGACAACCTCCACAATCCTCTTGACCACCGCACAAACCTCCAGCTTAAATCCTTCAGCCAGCACTCCAAGCCAGTCCAGCACCTCTGGAACATCCCCTGTTGACCAGGTCACAACTGAAAAAACACAGACTACTGCGACCAAGGTGGTCCTTGCACAAACATTGTCCTCTCCTGGGACAACTCAAAATTCTGGCACCACCTATTCTCTTCCTCAGAGCTCTACTGTTCAGACCACTTACTCAACTCTCACCACAACTTCAAGCACCATTACACCGTTGGAGACAACCACCAGTGCTGCTGCTACGTCAGCCTCAACCGTTGAGCCCAGCACTGTAACAACATCCATGATGGTGGAATCCTCCACCTTGGCTGCACAGTCCACGTCTCGTCCTGAGATTACAGCTTCAGCTTTTTCAACTAGAGTGGAGACATCTCCACTTGAGACAACCTCCACTGTTCTCTCAACCACAGAAGAAACATCCAGCCTGGAGCCTTCAACCACCACACCAATGCAATCCAGTGCCACTGGGACATCAACTCTTGATCAGGTCACCACTGAAGCCACAGAGAAAACACAAGCAACCACCATTTTCCTTGCACAAACACAATCCTCTTCTCCTGGAACATATCCATCTTCTGTCAGCACTGCAGCTTTTCCTCAGACCACTACTCTGGAAACCACTTCTCCAACTCTCACCACAACCACGCCCACCACCACTGCTTTTGAGACAGCCTCCACTAATGCTGCTACGTCAAGCTCAACTGCAGAACACAGCACTGTATCCACATCGATGATGATAAAATTCTCCACCTTGGCTGCACAGTCCACATCTCATCCTGCAACTACAGCTCCAGCCTCTTCCACTAGAGCAGAGATGTCTCCATTTGAGACAACCTCCACTATCCTCTCAACGATAGAACAAACTTCCAGCCTACAGACTTCAGCCACCACTCCAATGCAATCCAGTCCTGCTGGAACATCCACTAATGACCCGGTCACCACTGAAGCCACAGTAAAGTCTGTGACTGACATTGTCCGTGCACAAACATCTTCCTCTTCTCCTGGGAAAAGTCCAACTTTTGCCACAAATGGAGTTCTTCCTAAGAGCTCTACTCTACAGACCACTTCCCCATTCCTCACAATGACAGAGACCAGCACTCTGTTGGCGACAGATGCCACTACGGCTATGTCCACACTTGAGGACACCACTGTGTCCACCTCCATGATGATGAAATCCTCCACTCCACCTGTACAGTCCACATCTCATCCTGTGACTACGGCTCCAGCCTCTTCCACTAGTGCTGAGATGTCTCCATTTGAGACAACCTCCACAATCCTCTCAACCATAGAAGAAACCTCCACCCCAAATCCTTCAGCCAGCACTCCAAGCCAGTCCAGCACCTCTGGAACATCCCCTGCTGACCAGGTCACAACTGAAGCAACACAGACAACTGCAACCAAGGTGGTCCTTGCAGAAACATTGTTTTCTCCTTGGACAACTCAAAATTCTGCCACCACCTCTTCTCTTCCTCAGGGCTCTACTGTTCAGACCACTTTCCCAACTGTCACTACAACTACACCCGCTACCACCCCATTGCAAACAATCTCCACTGATGCTCCTACGTCAGCCTCATCCATTGAGCCCAGTACTGTATCCACCTCCATGATGACGGAATCCTCCACCTCAGCAGCACAGTCCACATCTCATCCTGAGACTTCAGCTCCAGCCTCTTCCACAAGATCTGAGACATCCCCACTTGAGACAACCTCCACAATCCTCTCCACCATTGAACAAACTTCCAGCCTGGAGCCTTCAGCCACCACTCCAATGCAATCCAGCACTGTTGGAACATCCACTAATGACCAGATCACCACTGAAGCCACAGAGAAAACAGAAGCAACCACCATGGTCCTTACACAAAAATTGTCCTCTTCTCCTGGGACACATCGATCTTCTGCCCCCACCTCTTCTCTTCCTCAGAGCACTACTCTGGAGACCACTTCCCCAACTCTCACCACAACTACAAGCACCACCACTGTGTTTGTGACAACCTCCACTGATGCTGCTACATCAGCCTCAACCATTGAGCCCAGTACTGGTTCTACCTCCATGATTATGGAATTCTCCAATCCATCTGCACAGTCCACATCTCATCCTGCGACTACGGCTCCAGCTTCTTCCACCAGGGAAGAGATGTCTCCTTTTAAGTCAACCTCCACAATCCTTTCAACCATAGAAGAAACCTCCAGCCCAAATCCTTCAGCCAGTAATCCAAGCCAGTCCAGCACCTCTGGAACATCCCCTGCTGACCAGGTCACAACTGAAGCAACACAGACTACTGCAACCAAGGTGGTCCTTGCAGAAACATTGTCGTTTTCTCCTGGGACAACTCAAAATTCTGCCACCACCTCTTCTCTTGCTCAGATCACTACTCTGGAGACCACTTCCCCAACCGTCAGTGCAACTACAAGCACCACCATTCCGTTGCAGACAACCTCCGCTGATGCTGCTACGTCAGCCTCAACCATTGAGCCCAGCACTGTGTCCACCTCCATGATGATGGAATCCTCCACCTTGGCTGCACGCTCAACATCTCGTCCTGAGACTATGGCTCCAGTCTCTTTCACTACAGCAGAGACATCTCCATTTGGGACAACCTCCACAATCCTCTCAACCATTGAACAAACTTCCAGCCTGGAGCCTTCAGCCACCACTCCAATCCAATCCAGTGCCACTGGAACATCCACTCATGACCAGGTCACCACTGAAACCACAGAGAAAACACAAGCAACCACCATGGTCCTTGTACAAACATTGTCCTCTTCTCCTGCAACACGTCCATCTTCTGCCACAATTGTGGCTCTTCCTGAGACCACTACTCTGGAGACCACTTCCCCAACTCTCACCACAACTACAAACAGCACCACCACTGCGTTTGAGACAACTTCCACTGATGCTGCTACATCAACCGCCGCTGTTGAGCCAAGCACTGCGTCCACTTCCATGATGATGGAATCCTCCACCTTCGCTGCACAGTCCACATCTCATCCTGAGACTACAGCTCCAGCCTCTTCCACTACAGCAGAGACGTCTCCATTTGAGACAACCTCCAAAATCCTCTTGACCATCACACAAACCTCCAGCCCAAAGACTGCAGTCACCACTCCAAGCCAGTCCAGCATCTCTGGAACATCCCCTGTTGACCAGGTCACCACTGAAGCAACAGAGACAACTCAAGATGCAAATGTGTTCTTTGAACAAACATTGTCTGCTGCACCTGGGGCAAGCCAAAATCCTGCCTCCACCACTGCTCTTCCTACTCTGGAGGCCACTTCCACAAGACCCACCACAATTACACCCAGCACCCCTCCTTTGGAGACAACCTCCACTGAAGCTGCTACATCAGCCTCCACTGTTGAGCCCAGCACTGTGTCCACCTCCATAACAACGGAATCCTCCACTTTGCCTGCACAGCCCACATCTCATCCTGAGACTATGGCTCCAGCCTCATCCACTAGAGTACAGACATCTGCAATTGAGACAACCTCAACAATCCTGTTGACCACTGCACAAACCTCTAGCCCAAAACCTTCAGCCACCACTCCAATCCAAACCCGCCTCGCTGGAACATCCCCTGTTGGCTATGTCCCCATGCCAGTGACAGATATACAAGCTGCAACCACCACATTCCGTGCAAAATCATTGTCCTCTGCTCCTGGGAGAAGCCCAACTTCTGCCACCCCCTCTGCTCTTCCTCAGAGCTCTACCCTGGAGACCACTTCCCAAACTCTCACCACAACTACACCCAACACCACCACTGTATTGGAATCAATCTCCACTCCAGGTGGTCTGGCTACTTCCAACGTTAAGGCCACCACAGTGCCCACCACCCCAAGGCTGAAAGCCTCCACCTCAGCTGTCCAGTCATCATCTCAGCCTGAGACGGAAGCTCCATCCTCTTCCACACAAACCGAGACATCTCCACTTGTGACAACCTCTACAATCCTGTCTACCACAGCACAAACCTCCAGCCTAAGGCCTTCAGCCGCCACTCCAATGCAATCCACCCCTCCTGGAACATCCCCTCCTGACTATGTCCCCATGCCAGTGACAGAGACAAGAGCTGTGACCACCACTGTCCTTAAAGAAACATCATCCTCTGCTCCTGGGACAAACCCAACTTCTGCCATCACCACTGCTCTTCCTCTGATCTCTACTCTGGAGACCACTTCCCCAACTCTCACGACAACCATACCCACGACCACCGTGTTGGAAACAACTACTGTTGAGGCCACCACTGCTTCCATCACCACAATGTCAGAAGTCTCTACCTTGGCTCTCCAGTCCACATCACAGCCTGAGTCCATGGCTTCAGCCTCTTCCACTCAGCCAGAGCCATTTGGGTCCATATCCACAATCCTGTCAACCACAGCACAAAGCTCCAGCCTCAAGCATTCAGCCACCACTCCAATCCAATCCAGCCTCGCTGGGACATCCCCTCTTGACCAGGTCACAGCTTCAGCAACAGAGGCAGCACCCGTGACCACCACAGTCCATGCAGAAACATCGACCTCTCCTCCTGGGACAAACCCAACTTCTGCCAGAACTTCTGCTCTTCCTTGGAGCTCTGCTCTGCAGACCACTTTCCAAACTCTCACCACAGTTACATCCAACACCACTGTGTTGGAGACAAGCTCCACTGCTACAAGTCTGGCCACATCCACTGTCGAGGCCATCCCTGCTTCCACCGCCACGAGGTCGCAAGTCTCCACCTCAGCTATCCAGTCAACATCTCAGCCTGCAGCTATGGCTTCAGCCTCTTCCACTCAGGCTGACACACCTCCACCTGTGACAATGTCCACAACACTCTTGACCACAGCACAATCCTCCAGCAGAAAGCCTTCAGCCACCACTACAATCCAATCCAGTCCCGCTCTGATATCCCCTCTTGACCATGTCACAACTTCAGCAACAGAGGAAACATCTGTGACCACCACATTCATTGCACAAACATCATCCTCAGCTCCTGGGACAAGTACAACTTCTGCCACCACCTCTGCTCTTCCTCAGAGCTCTACACTGGAGACCACTTCCCCAACTTTCACCACAACTACACCCAGCTCCACTGTGTTTGAAACAACTTCCACTCCAGCTGGTCTGGCTACATCCAGTGTTGAGGCCACGACTGTGGCCACCACCGCAAGGCTGGAAGTCTCCACCACAGCTGTTCAGTCATCATCTCAGCCTCAGTCTACAGCTTTAGCATCCTCCTCTGGTGCAGAAACATCTCCACATGTGAAAATGTCCACAATCCTGTCGACTACAGCACAAACCTCCAGCCTAAAGTCTACAGCCACCACTCCAATGCAATCCAGCTCAGCTGGAACATCCCCTCTTGACCAAGTCACAGCTATAGCAACTGAGTCAACACCCATGGCTACCAGAGTCTATGCAGAAACATCAACTCCTGCTCCTAGGACAAGATCAAATTCTGTCACCACCTCTGCTCTTCCTCAGAGCTCTACTCTGGAGACCACTTCCCCAGCTCTCACCACAACTACACCCATCACCACCACCACCACCATGTTGGAGATTCCCTCCACAGCTGCAGGTCTGTCCACATCCACTGTTGAGGCCACCACTGCATCCACCACCACAAGGTCAGAAATCTCCACCTTGGCTGTCCAGTCATCATCTCAACTTGAGATTACGGCTCCACCCTCTTCCACTCAAACAGAGACACATCCACTTGTGAAAACCTCCACCGTCCTCTTATCCACACCACAAACCTCCAGCCTAAAGCCTTCAGCCACCACTTCAATCCAATCCAGCCTCACTGGAACATCCCCTCTTGAAGAGATCACAACTTCAGCAACAGAGACAGCACCCGCGACCCCCACGGTCCTTACCCAAACATCATCCTCTGCTCCTGGGACAAGCCCAACTTCTGCTACCACCTCTGCTGTTCCTCAGAGCTCTACTCTGGGGACCACTTCCCAAACTGTCACCACAATTATACCCAGCACATCCACTAGGTTGGAAAAAATGTCAACTGCTGTAGGTCTGGCCACAACCACCATTGAGGCCACCACTGCTTCCACCACCACAAGGTCAGAAGTCTCCACCTTGGCTGCCCAGTCCACATCTCAGCTGCAGTCTACGGCTTCAGCCTCATCCGCTCGTCCAGAGATATCTTCACATGGGCCAGCATCCACAACCCTATCAACCACAGCCCAAAGCCCCAGCCTCAAGCTTTCCGCCACCACTCCAATCCATTCCAGCCCCACTGGGACATCCGCTCTTGAAGAGGTCACAACTTCAGCAACAGAGGAAACATCTGGGATCACCACATTCTATGCAGAAACACCGTACTCTGCACCTCAAACAAATCCGACTTCTGCCAGTATCTCTAGTCGACCTCTGAGGTCTACTCTGGAGACCACTTCCCCAACTATCACTACAACTACAGCCCCCACCACTTTGTTGGAGACAACTTCAACTGCTGCAGGTCTGGCCACATCCACTATTAGGAGCACCAGTGCTTCCACCACCACAACATCGGAAGTCTCCACCTTGGCTGTCCAGTCCACATCTCAGCCTGAGTCTACAGCTTCAGCCTCTACTGCTCAGAGAGAGACGTCTCCGCTTGCGGCAACCTCCACAATCCTGTCAACTACAGCACAAAGCTCCAGCCTAAAGCCTTCAGCCACCACTCCAATCCAATCCAGCTTTCCTGGAACATCTCCTGTTGACCAGGTTACAGCTTCAGCAACAGAGGCAACACCTGTGACCACCACAGTCCATGTAGAAACATCATCCTCTGCTCCTGGGACAAGCCGAACTTTTACCAGAAGAACATCTGCTCTTCCTTGGGGCTCTCCTCCGGAGAGCACTTCCACAGTTCGTACTACAACTACACCCACCACCACCAATACCTTGGGGACAACCCCCATTCCTGCTGGTCTGGCCACATCCAGTGTTGAGGCCACCACTGTGGCCACCACTGCAATGCCAGAAGTCTCCACCTCAGCTATTCAGTCATCATCTCAGCCTCAGTCTACAGCTAGAGTGTCTTCTGCTCAGCCAGAGATATCTCCACTTGTGACAACCTCCACCATCCTCTCAACCACAGCACAAACCTCCAGCCTAAAGCCTTCAGCCAGCACTCCAATACAATCCAGCCCTCCTGGAACATCCCCTGTAGATTATGTCCCCATGCCAGTGACAGAGATAGGAGCTGTGACCACCACCGTCCTTGCACAAACATCATCCGCTCCTCCTGGAACAAACCCATCTTCTTCCATCAGCTCTGCTCTACCTCAGAGCTCTACCCTGGAGACCACTTCCCCAAGTCTCACCACAACTACACCCACCACCATCGCCACCACGGTGTTTGAGACAACATCCACTGCTGCAGGTGTGGCTACATCCACCATTGAGGCCACCACAGCTTCCACCACCAAAAGGACGGAAGCCTCCACCTTGGCTGCCCAGTCATCATCTCAGCCTGAGACTGCAGCTCCACCCTCTTCCACACAAACTGAGACATCTCCACTTGTGACAACCTCCACAATCCTGTCGACCAGAACAAAAACCACCAGCCTAAAGTCTTCAGCCACCACTCCAATCCAATCCAGCCTCGCTGGAACATCCCCTCTTGACCAGTTCACAACTTCAGCAACAGAGACAACACCCACAAGCCCCATGGTCCTTGCCCAAACAACACCCTTTTCTTCAGGGACGAGCCCAACTTTTGCCACCACCTCTGCTCTTCCTCAGAGCTCTACTCTGGAGACCCCTTACCCAGCTTTCGCCAAAACTACACACACCACGACCAATGTCTTGGGGAAAACTCCCATTCCCTCTGGTCTGGCCACATCTGACATTAAGTCCACCACTGTGGCCACCACTGGAATTCCAGAAGCCTCCACCTCTGTTACTCAGTCATCATCTCAGCCTCAGTCTACAGCTGCGGTGTCCTCTGCTTGGACAGAGACGTCTCCACTTGTGACAACCTCCTCCATCCTCTCAACCACAGCACAATCCTCCAGCTTAAAGCCTTCAGCCAGCACGCCAGTGCAATCCAGCCCTCCTGGAACATCCCCTGCTGGCTATGTCCCCATGCCAGTGACAGAGATAAGAGCCATGACCACCACAGTCCATGCAGAAACATCCTCTGCTCCTGGGACACACCCAACTTCTGCCATCACCTCTGTTGTTCCTCAGAGCTCTACTCTGGAGTCCACTTCCCCAACTGTCACCACAATGACATCCGGAACATCCACCACCACGGTGTTTGACACAACCTCCACTGCTGCTGGTCACGCCACACCTACTCCTGATATCACTACTGCTTCCACCACCACAAGGTCTGAAGTCTCCACCTTGGCTGTCCAGTCCACATCACAGCCTGAGTCTACGGCTTCAGCCTCTTCCACTCAGCCAGATACGTCTCTGCTTGAGTCAACCTCCACAATCCTGTCAATCACAGCACAAACCTCGAGCCTAAAGCCTTCAATCACCACTCCCATCCATTCCAGCCTTGCTGGGACATCACCTCTTGACCAGGTCACAACTTCAGCAACAAAGAAAACATCCACAGCCAGCACAGTCCATTCAGAAACATCATCCTCTGCTCCTGGGACAAGCCCGACTTCTGCTACCACCTCTGCTCAACCTCAGAGCTCTACTCAGGAGACCACTTCCCCAAGTCTCACCACAACTACACCCACCCCCACTACTGTGTTTGAGAAAACCTCCACTCCAGCTGCAGGTCTGGCCACATCCACCATTGAGGGCACCACTGCAGCCACCACTACTGCTTCCACCACCGCAAGGTCAGAAATCTCCACCTTGCCTACTCAGTCATCATCTCAGCCTCAGTCTACAGCTGCAGTGTCCTCTGCTCGGCCAGAGATATCTTCACTTCTGACAACATCCACAACCCACTCAGCCACAGCACAATCCTCCAGCCTAAAGCCTTCAGCCACCACTTCAGTGCAATCCAGCCCTCCTGGAACATCCCCTGTAGATTATGTCCCCATGCCAGTGACAGAGATAAGGGCCGCAATCACTACAGTCCATGCCCAGACATCGTCCTCTGCTCCTGGGACAAGCTCAACTTCTGCCACCCCCTCTGCTCTTCCTCAGAGCTCTACTCTGGAGACCACTTCCCAAACTCTCACCACCACTACACCCACCACCAGCCCCACCAGGGTGTTTGGGACAACCTCCACTGCTGCTGGTCACGCTACATCTATTCCTGATATCACTACTGTTTCCACCACCACAAGGTCTGAAGTCTCCACCTTGGCTGTCCAGTCCACATCACAGACTGAGGCAAATGGTGCAACCTCTTCCGCTCGGCCAGGTACGTCTCCACTTGAGTCAACCTCCACAATCCTGTCGACTACAGCACAAACCTCCAGCCTAAAGCCTTCAGTCAGCACTCCAAAGCAAAGCAGCCTTGCTGCAACATCCCCTGGTGACTATGTGCCCATGCCAGTGACAGAGATAAGAGCCATGACCACCACAGTCCATGCAGAAACATCCTCTGCTCCTGGGACACACCCAACTTCTGCCATCACCTCTGTTGTTCCTCAGAGCTCTACTTGGGAGTCCACTTCCCCAACTCTCACCACAACTACACGCAGCCACTCTACTGTGTTGGAGAAAACCTCCACAGCTTCAGGTCTGGCCACATCCACCATTGAAGCCACCACTGCAGCCACCACTATAGTGTCTGAAGTCTCCACCTCGGCTGTCCAGTTCCCATCTCAGCCTGAGTCTGCGGCTTCAGCCTCTTCCGCTCGGCCAGAGACATTGCCACTTGAGACAACCTCCAAAATGCTCTCGACCACAGCACAAACCTCCAGCCTAAAGTCTTCAGCCACCACTCCCATCCATTCCAGCCTTGCTGGGACATCACCTCTTGACCAGGTCACAACTTCAGCAACAAAGAAAACATCCACAGCCAGCACGGTCCATGCAGAAGCATCATCCTCTGCTCCTGGGACAAGCCCGACTTCTGCTACCACCTCTGCTCCACCTCTGCGCTCCACTCTGAAAACCACTTCCCCAACTCCCACCGCAACGGCACCCACCACCACCACTGTGTTTGAGAACACCTCCACTCCAGGTGGTCTGGCCACATCCAATGTTAAGGCCACCACTGCGGCCACCACTGGAAGGCTGGAAGTCTCCGCCTTGGCTACTCAGTCATCATCTCAGCCTCAGTCTACAGCTGCAGTGTCCTCTGCTCGGCCAGAGATATCTCCACTTGTGACAACCTCCACCATCCTCTCAAGCACAGCACAATCCTCCAGCCTAAAGCCTTCAGCCACCACTTCAATGCAATCCAGCGCTGCTGGAACATCACCTGCTGGCTATGTCCCCATGCCAGTGACAGAGACAAGAGCTGCGACCACCATAGTCCATACAGAAACGTCCTCCTCTGCTCCTGAGAGAAGCCCAACTTCTGCCACCACCTCTGCTCTTCCTCAGAGCTCTCCTGGGGAGACCACTTCCTCAACTCTCACCACAACTACACCCAGCCACTCTACTGTGTTGGGGAAAACTTCCATGTCTGCAGGTCTGGCCACATCCACTTTTAGGGGCACCAGTGCTTCCACCACGACAAGGTCAAAAGGATCCACTACTCATGTCCAGTCCACATCTCAGCCTGAATTTACGGCTTCAGCCTCTTCCTCTTGGCCAGGGACATCTCCGCTTGGGTCAACATCCATAATCCTGTCAAGTACAGCACAAAGCTCCAGCCTAAAGCCTTCAGCCACCACTCCAATACATTCCAGTCACGCTGCAACATCACCTCTTGACCAGATCACAACTTCAGCGACAGAGGCAACACCTGCGACCACCACAGTCCATGCAGAAACATCATCCTCTGCTCCTGGAACAAGCCCAACTTTTACCAGAAGAACCTCTGCTCTTCCTTGGGGCTCTACTCCGGAGAGCACTTCCACAGTTCGTACTACAACTACACCCACCACCACCAATACCTTGGGGACAACCCCCATTCCTGCTGGTCTGGCCACATCCGGTGTTGAGGCCACCACTGCGGCCACCACTGCAATGCCAGAAGTCTCCACCTCAGCTATTCAGTCATCATCTCAGCCTCAGTCTACAGCTAGAATGTCTTCTGCTCAGCCAGAGATATCTCCACTTGTGACAACCTCCACCATCCTCTCAACCACAGCACAATCCTCCAGCCTAAAGCCTTCAGCCAGCACTCCAATGCAATCCAGCCCTCCTGGAACATCCCCTGTAGATTATGTCCCCATGCCAGTGACAGAGATAGGAGCCGCGACCACCACAGTCCTTGCACAAACATCACCCCCTGCTCCTGGGACAAGCTCAACTTCTGCCATCACCTCTGCTCTACCTCAGAGCTCTACTCTGGAGACCACTTCCCAAACTCTCACCACCACTACACCCACCACCAGCCCCACCAGGGTGTTTGGGACAACCTCCACTGCTGCTGGTCACGCTACATCTATTCCTGATATCACTACTGTTTCCACCACCACAAGGTCTGAAGTCTCCACCTTGGCTGTCCAGTCCACATCACAGACTGAGGCAAATGGTGCAACCTCTTCCGCTCGGCCAGGTACGTCTCCACTTGAGTCAACCTCCACAATCCTGTCGACTACAGCACAAACCTCCAGCCTAAAGCCTTCAGTCAGCACTCCAAAGCAAAGCAGCCTTGCTGCAACATCCCCTGGTGACTATGTGCCCATGCCAGTGACAGAGATAAGAGCCATGACCACCACAGTCCATGCAGAAACATCCTCTGCTCCTGGGACACACCCAACTTCTGCCATCACCTCTGTTGTTCCTCAGAGCTCTACTTGGGAGTCCACTTCCCCAACTCTCACCACAACTACACGCAGCCACTCTACTGTGTTGGAGAAAACCTCCACAGCTTCAGGTCTGGCCACATCCACCATTGAAGCCACCACTGCAGCCACCACTATAGTGTCTGAAGTCTCCACCTCGGCTGTCCAGTTCCCATCTCAGCCTGAGTCTGCGGCTTCAGCCTCTTCCACTCGGCCAGAGACATTGCCACTTGAGACAACCTCCAAAATGCTCTCGACCACAGCACAAACCTCCAGCCTAAAGTCTTCAGCCACCACTCCCATCCATTCCAGCCCTGCTGGGACATCACCTCTTGACCAGGTCACAACTTCAGCAACAAAGAAAACATCCACAGCCAGCACGGTCCATGCAGAAGCATCATCCTCTGCTCCTGGGACAAGCCCGACTTCTGCTACCACCTCTGCTCCACCTCTGCGCTCCACTCTGAAAACCACTTCCCCAACTCCCACCGCAACGGCACCCACCACCACCACTGTGTTTGAGAACACCTCCACTCCAGGTGGTCTGGCCACATCCAATGTTAAGGCCACCACTGCGGCCACCACTGGAAGGCTGGAAGTCTCCGCCTTGGCTACTCAGTCATCATCTCAGCCTCAGTCTACAGCTGCAGTGTCCTCTGCTCGGCCAGAGATATCTCCACTTGTGACAACCTCCACCATCCTCTCAAGCACAGCACAATCCTCCAGCCTAAAGCCTTCAGCCACCACTTCAATGCAATCCAGCGCTGCTGGAACATCACCTGCTGGCTATGTCCCCATGCCAGTGACAGAGACAAGAGCTGCGACCACCATAGTCCATACAGAAACGTCCTCCTCTGCTCCTGAGAGAAGCCCAACTTCTGCCACCACCTCTGCTCTTCCTCAGAGCTCTCCTGGGGAGACCACTTCCTCAACTCTCACCACAACTACACCCAGCCACTCTACTGTGTTGGGGAAAACTTCCATGTCTGCAGGTCTGGCCACATCCACTTTTAGGGGCACCAGTGCTTCCACCACGACAAGGTCAAAAGGATCCACTACTCATGTCCAGTCCACATCTCAGCCTGAATTTACGGCTTCAGCCTCTTCCTCTTGGCCAGGGACATCTCCGCTTGGGTCAACATCCATAATCCTGTCAAGTACAGCACAAAGCTCCAGCCTAAAGCCTTCAGCCACCACTCCAATACATTCCAGTCACGCTGCAACATCACCTCTTGACCAGATCACAACTTCAGCGACAGAGGCAACACCTGCGACCACCACAGTCCATGCAGAAACATCATCCTCTGCTCCTGGAACAAGCCCAACTTTTACCAGAAGAACCTCTGCTCTTCCTTGGGGCTCTACTCCGGAGAGCACTTCCACAGTTCGTACTACAACTACACCCACCACCGCCAATACCTTGGGGACAACCCCCATTCCTGCTGGTCTGGCCACATCCAGTGTTGAGGCCACCACTGTGGCCACCACTGCAATGCCAGAAGTCTCCACCTCAGCTATTCAGTCATCATCTCAGCCTCAGTCTACAGCTAGAATGTCTTCTGCTCAGCCAGAGAGATCTCCACTTGTGACAACCTCCACCATCCTCTCAACCACAGCACAATCCTCCAGCCTAAAGCCTTCAGCCAGCACTCCAATGCAATCCAGCGCTGCTGGAACATCACCTGCTGGCTATGTCCCCATGCCAGTGACAGAGATAGGAGCCACAACCACCACAGTCCTTACAGAAACGTCATCTTTTGGTCCTGTGACAAGCCCAAGTTCGGCCACGACCTCTGCTCTACCTCGCAGCTCCACTCTCATGACCACTTCCCCAAGTCTCACCAGAACTACACCCACCACCCCCACCACTCTGTTTGAGACAACCTCCACTGCTGCTCGTCTAGCCACACCCTACGTTGTGTCTACGACTGTGTCCACCTCTAAACAGCCTGAAGTCTCTACCTCCTCTGTCCAGTCCACATCTCAGCCTAAGGCTTCATTCTCTTCCACTTGGCCAGAGACATCTCAACTTGTGACAACCTCCACACTCCACTCTTCCAGAGGAGAGATTTCAAGCAGATCTCCTGCAGTGACGACTTCTCAGCTACATTTCTCTACCTTAGGTCCATTTACTACACAGACGTCACACACATCTCTTCCCGGTTTTAGCAGTACAGCGCATATTGGAACGACAGAAATATCTGGAAGTACTCTTGGTGTCAAAACTAGTAAGTTGCATAGCAGTTATGAAAACTGATTAATTTTGTTTTATCATTTTGTATGAAATATTATCACCAGTATATCTTTGTCTTCTCCTTATAAAAGCCCATGCTGATAAAGAATGTCTTTCTAAATAATTTTTTAAAAACATTATCATTACTATATTATATGCAATATGACTCAAATATTTATAATTTTTTAGAACGATTTAACTGTTCAGTTTTTTGTACTGAAGTCTTGTCTTTCCATACTGCACTAATAGCCTCAATTAAAAGCCATAACTTGACCAAGGAAATTGTGTTCTGTCACCTCCAAATTTAAGGTTATTAATATTGGACTATAAAGTATTTAACTGGAAAAATATACCAATATAATATTGAGATACTTGTCTAAGAGATATAGAACTATTTCTATATCTATATATTAATGAATAATATCTGTTAAAATTAAAACGAATGAAATCTTTACACACAAATTTTTAATGAAAAATAAACATTTATAATTCAGACTAGGCAGAAAAAACCAATATGATAGAATACAGAACTAGGACAAAAGAGGAAGAGATGGGCAGATCCATGGCTGGCAGGAGTGGAACTCTCTGGTTGTACATCCAGAGCCCTGACATTGAAGCTCCTACCCCTTGTCACCTTCTATCTGTGCTTTTTCCAGCTCCCACCCATCCACCAACAACAGCGGCTCTGCTCGAGCATTTCACCGTCAACTTCACCATCACCAACCTCCCCTACAATTCTGACCTGGAGAATCCTGACTCGGCCAAGTTCAACGCCACACAGAAAGTCACAACAGCCTTGGTATGTGGCCTTTCTCATGGCCATGGCCTAGCCCCTGACTGACCCACGAACTTGGAGGGAGTGCAGGGAGCTGGCCATGGCTTAACTCTGAAACCTCTGCCCATTGCAGCTTGACCGCCTGCTGAAGGAAAGCAGCATTGGCCCTGTTTTCCAAGGATGTCAAACAACAGCGTTCAGGTATGGATCACATTTCAATATTTCTTTGCATATCCTTGGTCACATGGCTGGATTCACAAGGTTCATGTTCTGATGACACTCATTCGATGGAGACAGGACCTACTGCAGGATGGCCTGATCCTCCAGGACCTTTTCTTTGATACCTTCCTCTTTGAGATCTGCAACTTACTGACTGTCCTCTCATCTTAAGGTGGTGAAAACACATGCCAAAAATGACTCTAAAGTTCTACCAGGTCATTTTTCTTCTTGATAAACCCTAGACCATTATTGCAGGTGGAGAGCAGTGGCCAGCAATGACAGATGAACATTTGGAGAATGCAGAACTAGCCTTCCCACAATAGAGAAAGCCACAAAAGCCCCACAGTCAGGCACTGCCGAGAAAATGTGCAGAGGAAGGTGCTCATGGAGGTCGCTGTGTTTTGCAGGCCAGGCAGTGAGAGGGACGAGACCCGGGTGGACGCCGTGTGCACCTACAGGAAGGAGGCCTCGGCTGCGCCTTTGGACAGGGTGGGACTGTACCACGAAGTGAGCAACAAGACCAGAGGCATCACCCAGCTGGGCCCCTACAGCCTGGACAAGGACAGCCTCTACGTCAATGGTGAGCGCCGCTCCTCCCTCGGCCTCCTCTGCTCTTCCTCCCATGGCAGCCCTGCCCCAGTGCTGCCCCTTGCCCACCTCAGCTCCTGACCCTCTGTCTCTCTCTTTTCCAGGATACAATGAACAGCCAGTGCTGCCCAGTGAGTACCTTGCAGGAGTGGGATTGGGTCAGGTGGCATAAAGTGCCTCAGATTTGTCCTCTTTAGGGCAGAGGAGGTGGCGGATAAGGCATGAGATCCTGGGGATATGGGAAGCCTCCCAGCCTTCCCCATGGAGAGCAAAGTTGCCAGGAGAGCTCAGCACTTGTCCAGCCTGAGCAGGTACAACCAATTTTTCACCCCTTGTCACTCCCCATCTGTGCTTCTTCCAGCTCCCACCCATCCACCAACAACAGCTGCTGTGCTCGAGCATTTCACCGTCAACTTCACCATCACCAACCTCCCCTACAATTCTGACCTGGAGAATCCTGACTCGGCCAAGTTCAACGCCACACAGAAAGTCACAACAGCCTTGGTATGTGGCCTTTCTCATGGCCATGGCCTAGCCCTTGACTGACCCACGAACTTGGAGGGAGTGCAGGGAGCTGGCCATGGCTTAACTCTGAAACCTCTGCCCATTGCAGCTTGACCGCCTGCTGAAGGAAAGCAGCATTGGCCCTGTCTTCCAAGGATGTCAAACAACAGCGTTCAGGTATGAGTCACATTTCAATATCTCTCTGCATGTCCTTGGTCAGATGAGGGGATTCACAAAGTTCATGTTCTGCTGACACTCACTCGATGGAGACAGGACCTACTGCAGGATGGCCTGATCCTCCAGGACCTTCTCCTTGGTACCTTCTTGTTTCAGATCTGTCAGTCACTGGCTGCTCTCTCATCTCATGGTGTTGACAACACATGCCTGAGCTGACTCTAAACTCCTGCCTCTTCATTTTCCTTTTTGATAAAACCCAGGCCATTAGCAGTGGAAGACAGCCGTGTCCAGCAATCACACGTGAAATCTTGGAGATGCAGAGTTTGCCTTCACACGAAAGAGAAAGCCACAAAAGCCTCTTAGCCAAGCATTGCCCAGAAAATGTGCAGAGGAAGGTGGTCAAGGACCTCCATATGTTTTTGCAGGCCAGGCAGTGAGAGGGACGAGACCCGGGTGGATGCCGTGTGCACCTACAGGAAGGAGGCCTCGGCTGCGCCTTTGGACAGGGTGGGGCTGTACCACGAAGTGAGCAACAAGACCAGAGGCATCACCCAGCTGGGCCCCTACAGCCTGGACAAGGACAGCCTCTACGTCAATGGTGAGCGCCGCTCCTCCCTCGGCCTCCTCTGCTCTCCCTCCCATGGCAGCCCTGCCCCAGTGCTGCCCCTTGCCCACCTCAGCTCCTGACCCTCTGTCTCTCTCTTTTCCAGGATACAATGAACAGCCAGTGCTGCCCAGTGAGTACCTTGCAGGAGTGGGATTGGGTCAGGTGGCATAAAGTGCCTCAGATTTGTCCTCTTTAGGGCAGAGGAGGTGGCGGATAAGGCATGAGATCCTGGGGATATGGGAAGCCTCCCAGCCTTCCCCATGGAGAGCAAAGTTGCCAGGAGAGCTCAGCACTTGTCCAGCCTGAGCAGGTACAACCAATTTTTCACCCCTTGTCCCTCCCCATCTGTGCTTCTTCCAGCTCCCACCCATCCACCAACAACAGCTGCTGTGCTCGAGCATTTCACCGTCAACTTCACCATCACCAACCTCCCCTACAATTCTGACCTGGAGAATCCTGACTCGGCCAAGTTCAACGCCACACAGAAAGTCACAACAGCCTTGGTATGTGGCCTTTCTCATGGCCATGGCCTAGCCCCTGACTGACCCACGAACTTGGAGGGAGTGCAGGGAGCTGGCCATGGCTTAACTCTGAAACCTCTGCCCATTGCAGCTTGACCGCCTGCTGAAGGAAAGCAGCATTGGCCCTGTCTTCCAAGGATGTCAAACAACAGCGTTCAGGTATGGATCACATTTCAATATTTCTTTGCATATCCTTGGTCACATGGCTGGATTCACAAGGTTCATGTTCTGATGACACTCATTCGATGGAGACAGGACCTACTGCAGGATGGCCTGATCCTCCAGGACCTTTTCTTTGATACCTTCCTCTTTGAGATCTGCAACTTACTGACTGTCCTCTCATCTTAAGGTGGTGAAAACACATGCCAAAAATGACTCTAAAGTTCTGCCAGGTCATTTTTCTTCTTGATAAACCCTAGACCATTATTGCAGGTGGAGAGCAGTGGCCAGCAATGACAGATGAACACTTGGAGATTGCAGAACTTGCCTTCCCACAATAGAGAAAGCCACAAAAGCCCCACAGTCAGGCACTGCCGAGAAAATGTGCAGAGGAAGGTGCTCATGGAGGTCGCTGTGTTTTGCAGGCCAGGCAGTGAGAGGGACGAGACCCGGGTGGACGCCGTGTGCACCTACAGGAAGGAGGCCTCGGCTGCGCCTTTGGACAGGGTGGGGCTGTACCACGAAGTGAGCAACAAGACCAGAGGCATCACCCAGCTGGGCCCCTACAGCCTGGACAAGGACAGCCTCTACGTCAATGGTGAGCGCCGCTCCTCCCTCGGCCTCCTCTGCTCTTCCTCCCATGGCAGCCCTGCCCCAGTGCTGCCCCTTGCCCACCTCAGCTCCTGACCCTCTGTCTCTCTCTTTTCCAGGATACAATGAACAGCCAGTGCTGCCCAGTGAGTACCTTGCAGGAGTGGGATGGGGTCAGGAGGTACAAAGTGCCTCAGATTTGTACTCTTTAGGGCAGAGGAGGTGGCAGATGGAGCATGAGATCATGGGGACATGGGAAGCCAATCAGCCTTCCTCATGGATAGCAAAGTGGCCAGGAGACCCCTGCTCTCATTGAGCCAGTGCTGGAACCACCACGCCATCACCCCTTGTCACTCCCTATTGTGCTTCTTCCAGCTCCCACCCATCCACCGACAACAGCTGCTGTGCTCGAGCATTTCACCGTCAACTTCACCATCACCAACCTCCCCTACAATTCTGACCTGGAGAATCCTGACTCGGCCAAGTTCAACGCCACACAGAAAGTCACAACAGCCTTGGTATGTGGCCTTTCTCATGGCCATGGCCTAGCCCCTGACTGACCCACGAACTTGGAGGGAGTGCAGGGAGCTGGCCATGGCTTAACTCTGAAACCTCTGCCCATTGCAGCTTGACCGCCTGCTGAAGGAAAGCAGCATTGGCCCTGTCTTCCAAGGATGTCAAACAACAGCGTTCAGGTATGAGTCACATTTCAATATCTCTCTGCATGCCCTTGGTCAGATGAGGGGATTCACAAAGTTCATGTTCTGCTGACACTCACTCGATGGAGACAGGACCTACTGCAGGATGGCCTGATCCTCCAGGACCTTCTCCTTGGTACCTTCTTGTTTCAGATCTGTCAGTCACTGGCTGCTCTCTCATCTCATGGTGTTGACAACACATGCCTGAGCTGACTCTAAACTCCTGCCTCTTCATTTTCCTTTTTGATAAAACCCAGGCCATTAGCAGTGGAAGACAGCCGTGTCCAGCAATCACACGTGAAATCTTGGAGATGCAGAGTTTGCCTTCACACGAAAGAGAAAGCCACAAAAGCCTCTTAGCCAAGCATTGCCCAGAAAATGTGCAGAGGAAGGTGGTCAAGGACCTCCATATGTTTTTGCAGGCCAGGCAGTGAGAGGGACGAGACCCGGGTGGATGCCGTGTGCACCTACAGGAAGGAGGCCTCGGCTGCGCCTTTGGACAGGGTGGGGCTGTACCACGAAGTGAGCAACAAGACCAGAGGCATCACCCAGCTGGGCCCCTACAGCCTGGACAAGGACAGCCTCTACGTCAATGGTGAGCGCCGCTCCTCCCTCGGCCTCCTCTGCTCTCCCTCCCATGGCAGCCCTGCCCCAGTGCTGCCCCTTGCCCACCTCAGCTCCTGACCCTCTGTCTCTCTCTTTTCCAGGATACAATGAACAGCCAGTGCTGCCCAGTGAGTACCTTGCAGGAGTGGGATTGGGTCAGGTGGCATAAAGTGCCTCAGATTTGTCCTCTTTAGGGCAGAGGAGGTGGCGGATAAGGCATGAGATCCTGGGGATATGGGAAGCCTCCCAGCCTTCCCCATGGAGAGCAAAGTTGCCAGGAGAGCTCAGCACTTGTCCAGCCTGAGCAGGTACAACCAATTTTTCACCCCTTGTCCCTCCCCATCTGTGCTTCTTCCAGCTCCCACCCATCCACCAACAACAGCTGCTGTGCTCGAGCATTTCACCGTCAACTTCACCATCACCAACCTCCCCTACAATTCTGACCTGGAGAATCCTGACTCGGCCAAGTTCAACGCCACACAGAAAGTCACAACAGCCTTGGTATGTGGCCTTTCTCATGGCCATGGCCTAGCCCCTGACTGACCCACGAACTTGGAGGGAGTGCAGGGAGCTGGCCATGGCTTAACTCTGAAACCTCTGCCCATTGCAGCTTGACCGCCTGCTGAAGGAAAGCAGCATTGGCCCTGTCTTCCAAGGATGTCAAACAACAGCGTTCAGGTATGGATCACATTTCAATATTTCTTTGCATATCCTTGGTCACATGGCTGGATTCACAAGGTTCATGTTCTGATGACACTCATTCGATGGAGACAGGACCTACTGCAGGATGGCCTGATCCTCCAGGACCTTTTCTTTGATACCTTCCTCTTTGAGATCTGCAACTTACTGACTGTCCTCTCATCTTAAGGTGGTGAAAACACATGCCAAAAATGACTCTAAAGTTCTGCCAGGTCATTTTTCTTCTTGATAAACCCTAGACCATTATTGCAGGTGGAGAGCAGTGGCCAGCAATGACAGATGAACACTTGGAGATTGCAGAACTTGCCTTCCCACAATAGAGAAAGCCACAAAAGCCCCACAGTCAGGCACTGCCGAGAAAATGTGCAGAGGAAGGTGCTCATGGAGGTCGCTGTGTTTTGCAGGCCAGGCAGTGAGAGGGACGAGACCCGGGTGGACGCCGTGTGCACCTACAGGAAGGAGGCCTCGGCTGCGCCTTTGGACAGGGTGGGGCTGTACCACGAAGTGAGCAACAAGACCAGAGGCATCACCCAGCTGGGCCCCTACAGCCTGGACAAGGACAGCCTCTACGTCAATGGTGAGCGCCGCTCCTCCCTCGGCCTCCTCTGCTCTTCCTCCCATGGCAGCCCTGCCCCAGTGCTGCCCCTTGCCCACCTCAGCTCCTGACCCTCTGTCTCTCTCTTTTCCAGGATACAATGAACAGCCAGTGCTGCCCAGTGAGTACCTTGCAGGAGTGGGATGGGGTCAGGAGGTACAAAGTGCCTCAGATTTGTACTCTTTAGGGCAGAGGAGGTGGCAGATGGAGCATGAGATCATGGGGACATGGGAAGCCAATCAGCCTTCCTCATGGATAGCAAAGTGGCCAGGAGACCCCTGCTCTCATTGAGCCAGTGCTGGAACCACCACGCCATCACCCCTTGTCACTCCCTATTGTGCTTCTTCCAGCTCCCACCCATCCACCGACAACAGCTGCTGTGCTCGAGCATTTCACCGTCAACTTCACCATCACCAACCTCCCCTACAATTCTGACCTGGAGAATCCTGACTCGGCCAAGTTCAACGCCACACAGAAAGTCACAACAGCCTTGGTATGTGGCCTTTCTCATGGCCATGGCCTAGCCCCTGACTGACCCACGAACTTGGAGGGAGTGCAGGGAGCTGGCCATGGCTTAACTCTGAAACCTCTGCCCATTGCAGCTTGACCGCCTGCTGAAGGAAAGCAGCATTGGCCCTGTCTTCCAAGGATGTCAAACAACAGCGTTCAGGTATGAGTCACATTTCAATATCTCTCTGCATGCCCTTGGTCAGATGAGGGGATTCACAAAGTTCATGTTCTGCTGACACTCACTCGATGGAGACAGGACCTACTGCAGGATGGCCTGATCCTCCAGGACCTTCTCCTTGGTACCTTCTTGTTTCAGATCTGTCAGTCACTGGCTGCTCTCTCATCTCATGGTGTTGACAACACATGCCTGAGCTGACTCTAAACTCCTGCCTCTTCATTTTCCTTTTTGATAAAACCCAGGCCATTAGCAGTGGAAGACAGCCGTGTCCAGCAATCACACGTGAAATCTTGGAGATGCAGAGCTTGCCTTCACACGAAAGAGAAAGCCACAAAAGCCTCTTAGCCAAGCATTGCCCAGAAAATGTGCAGAGGAAGGTGGTCAAGGACCTCCATATGTTTTTGCAGGCCAGGCAGTGAGAGGGACGAGACCCGGGTGGATGCCGTGTGCACCTACAGGAAGGAGGCCTCGGCTGCGCCTTTGGACAGGGTGGGGCTGTACCACGAAGTGAGCAACAAGACCAGAGGCATCACCCAGCTGGGCCCCTACAGCCTGGACAAGGACAGCCTCTACGTCAATGGTGAGCGCCGCTCCTCCCTCGGCCTCCTCTGCTCTTCCTCCCATGGCAGCCCTGCCCCAGTGCTGCCCCTTGCCCACCTCAGCTCCTGACCCTCTGTCTCTCTCTTTTCCAGGATACAATGAACAGCCAGTGCTGCCCAGTGAGTACCTTGCAGGAGTGGGACTGGGTCAGGTGGCATAAAGTGCCTCAGATTTGTCCTCTTTAGGGCAGAGGAGGTGGCGGATAAGGCATGAGATCCTGGGGATATGGGAAGCCTCCCAGCCTTCCCCATGGAGAGCAAAGTTGCCAGGAGAGCTCAGCACTTGTCCAGCCTGAGCAGGTACAACCAATTTTTCACCCCTTGTCACTCCCCATCTGTGCTTCTTCCAGCTCCCACCCATCCACCAACAACAGCTGCTGTGCTCGAGCATTTCACCATCAACTTCACCATCACCAACCTCCCCTACAATTCTGACCTGGAGAATCCTGACTCGGCCAAGTTCAACGCCACACAGAAAGTCACAACAGCCTTGGTATGTGGCCTTTCTCATGGCCATGGCCTAGCCCCTGACTGACCCACGAACTTGGAGGGAGTGCAGGGAGCTGGCCATGGCTTAACTCTGAAACCTCTGCCCATTGCAGCTTGACCGCCTGCTGAAGGAAAGCAGCATTGGCCCTGTCTTCCAAGGATGTCAAACAACAGCGTTCAGGTATGAGTCACATTTCAATATCGCTTTTCATGTCCTTGATCTCATGGCTGGATTTCCAAGGTTCATGTTCTGATGACAATCACTCGATAGAGGCAGGACCTGCTGCAGGATGGCCTGATCCTCCAGGACCTTTTCTTTGATACCTTCCTGTATGAAATCTGCCACTCACTGACTGCCCTCTCATCTCTTGGTGGTGACAACATATGCTGAAGATGACTCTTAAGTCCTGCCTGGTCATTTTCTTTTTCATAAACTCCAGGCCTTGAGCAGAGGAAGGCAGAAGTGGTCTGCCATCACACATGAACATTTGGAGATGGCGCAACTTGCCTTCACGTGGTAGAGAAAGCCACAGAAGCCTCACAGGCAGGCATTGCCGAGAAAAAGTGCAGAGGAAGGTGCTCAGGGAGGTCACTGTATTTTGCAGGCCAGGCAGTGAGAGGGATGAGACCCGGGTGGACGCCGTGTGCACCTACAGGAAGGAGGCCTCGGCTGCGCCTTTGGACAGGGTGGGGCTGTACCACGAAGTGAGCAACAAGACCAGAGGCATCACCCAGCTGGGCCCCTACAGCCTGGACAAGGACAGCCTCTACGTCAACGGTGAGCGCCGCTCCTCCCTCGGCCTCCTCTGCTCTCCCTCCCATGGCAGCCCTGCCCCAGTGCTGCCCCTTGCCCACCTCAGCTCCTGACCCTCTGTCTCTCTCTTTTCCAGGATACAACGAACAGCCAGTGCTGCCCAGTGAGTACCTTGCAGGAGTGGGATTGGGTCAGGAGGCATAAAGTGCCTCAGATTTGTTCTCTTTAGGGCAGAGGAGATGGCGGATAAGACATGAGATCCGGGGGATATGGGAAGCCTCCCAGCCATCCCCATGGAGAGCAAAGTAGCCAGGAGACCTCAGCACTTTTCCAACCTGAGCAGGTACAACCAATTTTTCACCCCTTGTCACTCCCCATCTGTGCTTCTTCCAGCTCCCACCCATCCACCAACAACAGCTGCTGTGCTCGAGCATTTCACCGTCAACTTCACCATCACCAACCTCCCCTACAATTCTGACCTGGAGAATCCTGACTCGGCCAAGTTCAACGCCACACAGAAAGTCACAACAGCCTTGGTATGTGGCCTTTCTCATGGCCATGGCCTAGCCCCTGACTGACCCATGAACTTGGAGGGAGTGCAGGGAGCTGGCCATGGCTTAACTCTGAAACCTCTGCCCATTGCAGCTTGACCGCCTGCTGAAGGAAAGCAGCATTGGCCCTGTTTTCCAAGGATGTCAAACAACAGCGTTCAGGTATGAGTCACATTTCAATATCGCTTTTCATGTCCTTGGTCACATGGCTGGATATCCAAGGTTCATGTTCTGCTGACACTCACTCGATAGAGGCAGGACCTGCTGCAGGATGGCCTGATCCTCTGGGACCTTTTCTTTGATACTTTCCTGTATGAGATCTGCCACGCACTGACTGCCCTCTCATCTCTTGGTGGTGACAACATATGCTGAAGACGACTCAAGTCCTGCCTGGTCTTTTTCGTTTTCATAAACTCCAGGCCATGAGCAGAGGAGAGCAGAAGTGGTCAGCAATCACACATGAACATTTGGAGATTGCAGAACTTGCCTTCCCACAATAGAGAAAGCCACAAAAGCCCCACAGTCAGGCACTGCCGAGAAAATGTGCAGAGGAAGGTGCTCAAGGAGGTCGCTGTGTTTTGCAGGCCAGGCAGTGAGAGGGACGAGACCCGGGTGGACGCCGTGTGCACCTACAGGAAGGAGGCCTCGGCTGCACCTTTGGACAGGGTGGGGCTGTACCACGAAGTGAGCAACAAGACCAGAGGCATCACCCAGCTGGGCCCCTACAGCCTGGACAAGGACAGCCTCTACGTCAACGGTGAGCGCCGCTCCTCCCTCGGCCTCCTCTGCTCTCCCTCCCATGGCAGCCCTGCCCCAGTGCTGCCCCTTGCCCAGCTCAGCTCCTGACCCTCTGTCTCTCTCTTTTCCAGGATACAATGAACAGCCAATCTTGACAAGTGAGTACTGTGCAGGAGTGCGATGGGATCACAAGGCAGAAACTCCCGCAGTGGGGTCTTCCTTTATGCAGAGGAAGCTGAGGGCTGGGGTTGGAAACTCTTGGTTAGAAAAGGATCCTGCAAGCATGAGCAATGGAGAGCAGGGCTTGCAGGAGATCTCAGTGGTTTTCCATCCAGACCCCTGACAGGCTGGCTCTTGCCCCTTGTCTCTTCCCATCTCTCCTTCTTCCAGCTCCCACCCATCCACCAACAACAGCTGCTGTGCTCGAGCATTTCACTGTCAACTTCACCATCACCAACCTCCCCTACAATTCTGACCTGGAGAATCCTGACTCAGCCAAGTTCAGAGCTACTGAAAGGGTTATGAACACCCTGGTGAGTGTACAAGCACTGGGACATTTCTGTGCCTCTTCAAGTTGGAGAGAGTGAATGGATCTGGCCATGGCTTAACTCTGAAACCTCTGCCCATTGCAGCTTGACCGCCTGCTGAAGGAAAGCAGCATTGGCCCTGTCTTCCAAGGATGTCAAACAACAGCGTTCAGGTATGAGTTCATTTCAACATCCCTTTCCATGTCCTTGGTCACATGGTTGGATTCACAAGGTTCATGTCCTTCTGACATGCACTCCATGGAGATAGGACCCACTGCAGGATGGCCTGATCCTCTAGGACCTTCTCCCTGATACCTTCCTGTTTCAGATCTGCCACTCATTGACTGTCCTCTCATCTCTTGCTGGTGAACAACACATGCCCAAGATGACTCTAAAATCCTGCCTGGTCATTTTCTGTTTTGATGAACAACAGGCCATAACTGGAGGGGCAGAGCAATGGCCAGCAATCACTGATGAACATTTGGAGATTGCAGAACTTGCCTTCCCACAATAGAGAAAGCCACAAAAGCCCCACAGTCAGGCACTGCCGAGAAAATGTGCAGAGGAAGGTGCTCAAGGAGGTCGCTGTGTTTTGCAGGCCAGGCAGTGAGAGGGACGAGACCCGGGTGGACGCCGTGTGCACCTACAGGAAGGAGGCCTCGGCTGCGCCTTTGGACAGGGTGGGGCTGTACCACGAAGTGAGCAACAAGACCAGAGGCATCACCCAGCTGGGCCCCTACAGCCTGGACAAGGACAGCCTCTATGTCAACGGTGAGCGCCGCTCCTCCCTCGGCCTCCTCTGCTCTCCCTCCCATGGCAGCCCTGCCCCAGTGCTGCCCCTTGCCCAGCTCAGCTCCTGATCCTCTGTCTCTCTCTTTTCCAGGATACAACGAACAGCCAGTGCTGACCAGTGAGTACCTTGCAGGAGTGGCATGGGATTAGGAGGCAGCAAGTTCCTCACTGGGGTGTCCCCTCAGGCAGAGGAGCTGGCGGCTAGGGTTGGAAACCTCTGGGATGACCAAAGGTCCTGCAAGCTTTAGCAATGGAGAGAGGCCTGGCTGGAGACCACAGTGGTTTTCCATCTGGACCCCTAACAGGCTGACTTTTGCCCCTTGTCACTTCCCATCTCTCCTTCCAGCTCCCACCCATCCACCAACAACAGCTGCTGTGCTCGAGCATTTCAACATCAACTTCACCATCACCAACCTCCCCTACAATTCTGACCTGGAGAATCCTGACTCAGCCAAGTTCAGAGCTACTGAAAGGGTTATGAACACCCTGGTGAGTGTACAAGCACTGGGACATTTCTGTGCCTCTTCAAGTTGGAGAGAGTGAATGGATCTGGCCATGGCTTAACTCTGAAACCTCTGCCCATTGCAGCTTGACCGCCTGCTGAAGGAAAGCAGCATTGGCCCTGTCTTCCAAGGATGTGAGACAACAGACTTCAGGTATGGGTCAGGCCAAAGTGGCATTTTGCAGACACCTTGCTTTGAGAAGTGGCCCATTTTGGTCATTGTCTGTAGGCGCTTCTCTTATGGGGTCAGGATGATGTTCCTTATGCCCTCCTGCCTCAGGAATTTGTTCTTAATGTCCTCGACCTTAGAACTGCTCCTCAGTACCTGTCCACTTATCTCAAGGAGGTTACAGAATAATGCCAAGATGACTCTAAATTCTTCCTGGCCCTCTCCTGCATGAACAGTCCCATTGTATTAGTGAAGGTGGAGAGCAGTTTCCAGCCACCACAAAGACTCTTCAGGATAGCAGAAGTTGAATTCACACCCAGAAATGGCCACGGCAGCCCCAGAGCCCAGCTGTGATGAGATTATGTGCAGAGAAAGATGCTCAAGGAGGTCGCTGTGTTTTGCAGGCCGGGCAGTGAGAGGGACGAGACCCGGGTGGATGCCGTGTGCACCTACAGGAAGGAGGCCTCGGCTGCGCCTTTGGACAGGGTGGGGCTGTACCACGAAGTGAGCAACAAGACCAGAGGCATCACCCAGCTGGGCCCCTACAGCCTGGACAAGGACAGCCTCTACGTCAATGGTGAGCGCCGCTCCTCCCTTGGCCTCCTCTGCTCTCCCTCCCATGGCAGCCCTGCCCCAGTGCTGCCCCTTGCCCACCTCAGCTCCTGACCCTCTGTCTCTCTCTTTTCCAGGATACAATGAACAGCCAATCTTGACAAGTGAGTACTGTGCAGGAGTGCGATGGGATCACAAGGCAGAAACTCCCGCAGTGGGGTCTTCCTTTATGCAGAGGAAGCTGAGGGCTGGGGTTGGAAACTCTTGGTTAGAAAAGGATCCTGCAAGCATGAGCAATGGAGAGCAGGGCTTGCAGGAGATCTCAGTGGTTTTCCATCCAGACCCCTGACAGGCTGGCTCTTGCCCCTTGTCTCTTCCCATCTCTCCTTCTTCCAGCTCCCACCCATCCACCAACAACAGCTGCTGTGCTCGAGCATTTCACCGTCAACTTCACCATCACCAACCTCCCCTACAATTCTGACCTGGAGAATCCTGACTCGGCCAAGTTCAGAGCTACTGAAAGGGTTATGAACACCCTGGTGAGTGTACAAGCACTGGGACATTTCTGTGCCTCTTCAAGTTGGAGAGAGTGAATGGATCTGGCCATGGCTTAACTCTGAAACCTCTGCCCATTGCAGCTTGACCGCCTGCTGAAGGAAAGCAGCATTGGCCCTGTCTTCCAAGGATGTGAGACAACAGACTTCAGGTATGGGTCAGGCCAAAGTGGCATTTTGCAGACACCTTGCTTTGAGAAGTGGCCCATTTTGGTCATTGTCTGTAGGCACTTCTCTTATGGGGTCAGGATGATGTTCCTTATGCCCTCCTGCCTCAGGAATTTGTTCTTAATGTCCTCGACCTTAGAACTGCTCCTCAGTACCTGTCCACTTATCTCAAGGAGGTTACAGAATAACGCCAAGATGACTCTAAATTCTTCCTGGCCCTCTCCTGCATGAACAGTCCCATTGTATTAGTGAAGGTGGAGAGCAGTTTCCAGCCACCACAAAGACTCTTCAGGAAGGCAGAAGTTGAATTCACACCCAGAAATGGCCATGGCAGCCCCAGAGCCCCGCTGTGATGAGATTATGTGCAGAGAAAGGTGCTCAAGGAGGTCGCTGTGTTTTGCAGGCCAGGCAGTGAGAGGGACGAGACCCGGGTGGACGCCGTGTGCACCTACAGGAAGGAGGCCTCGGCTGCACCTTTGGACAGGGTGGGGCTGTACCACGAAGTGAGCAACAAGACCAGAGGCATCACCCAGCTGGGCCCCTACAGCCTGGACAAGGACAGCCTCTACATCAACGGTGAGCGCCGCTCCTCCCTCGGCCTCCTCTCCTCTCCCTCCCATGGCAGCCCTGCCCCAGTGCTGCCCCTTGCCCACCTCAGCTCCTGACCCTCTGTCTCTCTCTTTTCCAGGATACAATGAACAGCCAGTGCTGCCCAGTGAGTACCTTGCAGGAGTGGGATTGGGTCAGGAGGCAGAAAGTGCCTCAGTGGGGTCTTTTTTAGGGCAGAGGAGGCAGAGGTGGCTGGGGCGTGAGATCCAGGGGACATGGGGAACCTCCCAGCCATCCCCATGGGGAGCAAAGCTGGCAGGACACCCATGCACTTGTCCAGTCAGAGTTGGAACCACCAGGCCTTTACCCCTTGTCACTCCCCATCTGTGCTTCTTCCAGCTCCCACCCATCCACCAACAACAGCTGCTGTGCTCGAGCATTTCACCGTCAACTTCACCATCACCAACCTCCCCTACAATTCTGACCTGGAGAATCCTGACTCGGCCAAGTTCAGAGCTACTGAAAGGGTCATGAACACTCTGGTAAGTGGACAAGCACTGGGACATTGTCTTGCCTTCCTGGGGCTCTCAAAACTATGAGGGAGGGCAGTGCAATCGTCATGGCCTAAATGGGAAACCTCTTTGCTTGGCAGCTCGACCGCCTGCTGAAGGAAAGTAGCATTGGACCTGTTTTCAGAGGATGTGAGACAACAGACTTCAGGTATGGGTCATCCTCAAGTATCCCTGCAGGACACTTGGTAAGATATGAGGTCCATTATACATCTGTTCTGTTCCAGCCCAGCCCATGGAGTCAAGAATCTCTCTCTAAGGCCATCCTTCAATACAGAATCACCTCTCTTTGGGCACTCTCCCCTCAGCATGCTGATATTGTAGCCCTAGGGTGGTTCTCAAGTCCTGCCTGGAAGGGCCCTGGAAGCCCTGAAATCCAACCTTGACAAGAAAATGTGCAAAGAAGCATTTCTCAGTGAGATCCATGTGTTTTGCAGGCCAGGCAGTGAGAGGGACGAGACCCGGGTGGACGTCGTGTGCACCTACAGGAAGGAGGCCTCGGCTGCACCTTTGGACAGGGTGGGGCTGTACCACGAAGTGAGCAACAAGACCAGAGGCATCACCCAGCTGGGCCCCTACAGCCTGGACAAGGACAGCCTCTATGTCAACGGTGAGCGCCGCTCCTCCCTCGGCCTCCTCTGCTCTCCCTCCCATGGCAGCCCTGCCCCAGTGCTGCCCCTTGCCCACCTCAGCCCCTGACCCTCTGTCTCTCTCTTTTCCAGAATACAATGAACAGCCAGTCTTGACAAGTGAGTACTGTGCAGGAGGGGGATTGGGTCAGGACTCACAAAGTGCCACAGATTGGTCTTCTCTCAGGCATAGGAGGCTGAGGCCCATGGTTTCAAACCTTGGGGAGAAACTCTGTTCCTGCCAGACGTCCCCATGGAGAGTCACGCTGCCTGGAGACCTCAATGGTTTCCCATCCAGAGGCCTGGCATGCTGGTTCTTCATCCTTGTCATTGTCTGTCTGTGCTTCTTCCAGCTCCCACCCATCCACCAACGACTGCTTCCGAACTCGAACTTTTCACCGTCAACTTCACGATCACCAATCTGCCCTACACTTCTGACATGGAGAATCCTGACTCTGCCAAGTCCAGAGCTACTCGAAGGGTTATGAACACCCTGGTAAGTGGAATAGCACTGAGCCATACCCATGTCCCTACTGTAGTCATCAACTTGGAGGGAGAGCAGTGCGATGGTCATGGGTTAACTGCGGAACCTCTTCTCTTTATAGCTCGACCGCCTGCTGAAGGAAAGCAGCATTGGCCCTGTTTTCCAAGGATGTGAAACAACAGACTTCAGGTATGGGTCACACTCAACCGTCTCTGCAGGACTCCTGATCCAATGAGAGGTCCCTTACGCTTCTCTTCTTTCCCAGTCTATGGAGGCAGGACCTCCACCCTTGTGCCCTTCTTCAGTAGAGTGGCTCCTTCCTCCTGTGCTATTCCACTGCATGGTCGTGTTGTAGCTCCAATATTACTTGAAAGTCCTGTGTGGAATGGCAATGGAAGCCACAAAACCCAGTCCAAAGGGGAGAACTTGAAGTAGAGTGTATTCAAGGAAGTCGCTGTGTTTTGCAGGCCAGGCAGTGAGAGGGACGAGACCCGGGTGGACGCCGTGTGCACCTACAGGAAGGAGGCCTCGGCTGCGCCTTTGAACAGGGTGGGGCTGTACCACGAAGTGAGCAACAAGACCAGAGGCATCACCCAGCTGGGCCCCTACAGCCTGGACAAGGACAGCCTCTACGTCAACGGTGAGCGCCGCTCCTCCCTCGGCCTCCTCTGCTCTCCCTCCCATGGCAGCCCTGCCCCAGTGCTGCCCCTTGCCCAGCTCAGCTCCTGACCCTCTGTCTCTCTCTTTTCCAGGATACAACGAACAGCCAGCACTGCCCAGTGAGTACCTTGCAGGATTGGGATGGGATCGCAAGGCATAAAGTGCCTTACTAGTGTTTTCCCCTAGACAGAAGCTGAGGCCTGCAGCTTGAGATCCTGCCCAGGAGCAGGGATCTTGCCAGCTTTTGCCATGAAGACGAGGGTGGGAGGTCACCTCGGATGGTTGTCCAATCATAACTCGACACCCTCGTTTGTGCCCCATTTCACTCCTCTTCGTTTCTTGCAGTTGCACCACCAACAACAGCTGCTGCCCTTGAGCATTTCACCATCAACTTCACCATCACCAACCTCCCCTACAATTCTGACCTGGAGAATCCTGACTCGGCCAAGTTCAGAGCGACTCGAAGGGTCATGAACACTCTGGTAAGTGCACAAGCACTGGCACATTGCTGTGCTCCCATTGGTCTCATTAGCTCAGAGAGAGAGCAGAGAGATGCTCATAGCTTAACTGGGAAATTTCTCCTCTTTATAGCTCGACCGCCTGCTGAAGGAAAGCAGCATTGGCCCTGTCTTCCAAGGATGTGAGACAACAGACTTCAGGTATGGGTCATGCCCAACTGTCCCTGCTGGATCCTTCTTAGATGAGGGGACCCTTTAAATTCTATTCTCCTCGTGCACAGCCTATGGGGCAGCACCTCCACCCTAATGCCCTCCTTAGAGCATGCCCTCTCTTCCTGCACTATTCCCTCTGCGTGCTCATTTGTAGCTCTAAGATGACTCTCAGGTCCTGCATGGAAAGGGCCATGGAGGCCCCAAAACCCAGCCCTTAATGGAGAATGTGCAGAGGAGGATTTCTGAGGGAGGTTGCTGTGTTTTGCAGGCCAGGCAGTGAGAGGGACGAGACCCGGGTGGACGCCGTGTGCACCTACAGGAAGGAGGCCTCGGCTGCACCTTTGGACAGGGTGGGGCTGTACCACGAAGTGAGCAACAAGACCAGAGGCATCACCCAGCTGGGCCCCTACAGCCTGGACAAGGACAGCCTCTATGTCAACGGTGAGCACCGCTCCTCCCTCGGCCTCCTCTGCTCTCCCTCCCATGGCAGCCCTGCCCCAGTGCTGCCCCTTGCCCAGCTCAGCTCCTGACCCTCTGTCTCTCTCTTTTCCCAGGATACAATGAACAGCCAGTGCTGACCAGTGAGTACCTTGCAGGATTGGGATGGGTTCACAAGGCACCAAGTGCCTCAGATTTGTCTTCTCTGTGGCAGTGGAGGGTGGGGGACATGGCTTGAGATCCTGGGGACAGGAGAACCTCACAGCCTTCTGCATGGAGGGCAGGACTGGCAGGCGACCTCTGCACTTGTCCATCTATTGCCCTGACACCTTGGCTCTTGCCCCTTGTCACTCCCCATCTGTGCTTCTTCCAGCTCCCACCTCTCCACCAACAACAGCTGCTCTGCTCGAGCATTTCACCATCAACTTCACCATCACCAACCTCCCCTTCAATTCTGACCTGGAGAATCCTGACTCGGCCAAGTTCAGAGCGACTCAAAGGGTTATGAACATGATGGTAAGCAGACCAGCACCGGCACATTGCCTTGTCCCAGCTACACTCATCAGTTTCGAAGCAATGCAGACTGAGTCATAACTTAATGGGGAAATCTCTGCTCTTGACAGCTTGACCGCCTGCTGAAAGAAAGCAGCATTGGACCTGTTTTCAGAGCATGTGAGACAACAGACTTCAGGTATGGGACTTGGCCAATGGCCACTGTGCGTCCCTTGGTCATTTGAGGGCTCCATTGCATTTGCATTCCTTTGGAGCCCAGCCTACGGAGGCAGGATCTCCACCCTGATGCCCTCTATTCATAGAGCATCCGCTCACTTCCTGTGCTATTCCCTCCACATGTTCTTATTGTAGTCCAAAGATGATGCTCAATTCCTGACTGGAAGTGCCATGGATGATACAAAACCCAGCCTTGAGGAGACAATGTGCAGAGGAAGGTGCTCATGGAGGTCACTGTGTTTTGCAGGCCAAGCAGTGAGAGGGACGAGACCCGGGTGGATGCCGTGTGCACCTACAGGAAGGAGGCCTCGGCTGCGCCTTTGGACAGGGTGGGGCTGTACCACGAAGTGAGCAACAAGACCAGAGGCATCACCCAGCTGGGCCCCTACAGCCTGGACAAGGACAGCCTCTACGTCAACGGTGAGCGCCGCTCCTCCCTCGGCCTCCTCTGCTCTCCCTCCCATGGCAGCCCTGCCCCAGTGCTGCCCCTTGCCCACCTCAGCTCCTGACCCTCTGTCTCTCTCTTTTCCAGGATACAATGAACAGCCAGTGCTGACCAGTGAGTACCTTGCAGGACTGGATGGGATCACAAGGCAGCAAGTGTCTCACATTGGTCTTGTCTATGGAAGTGGAGGCTGGGGGACAGGGCTTGAGATCCTGGGGCATGGGGAGCATGCAAGCCATTCCCATGGAGAGGAGGGCTGGCAGGAGACCTCTGCACTCATCCAACCAGAGCTGTAACAACCACGAAGTTCCAATTTGTAATTCCCTATCTGTTCTTCTTCCAGCTCCCACCCATCCACCAACAACAGCGGCTGTGCTCGAGCATTTCACCATCAACTTCACCATCACCAACCTCCCCTACAATTCTGACCTGGAGAATCCTGACTCGGCCAAATTCAACAGTATGCGGGAAGCCACGAACACCATGGTAAGTTGATCACAGCATGGTGATGGCCTTTCCTCTTGTAGATCCATAAACTTGAGAATGAAGGGACCTGGGCATGCATTAATGGGGAAACCTTTGCTCTTGACAGCTCAACCGCCTGCTGAAGGACTCCAGCATTGCCCCCATTTTCCATGGATGTGAAACAACAGCCTTCAGGTAGGGTTCACTGTTCAATCTCCCGTAGCAGCTCCAGTGGTGAGATGATGTGTCCTGTCACACGCATCAACTTTTGAAACCTCTCCTACAGAGGCAGGATGTTGTCGCTCATGCAGTCCTCCCTAAGAGCCTCTGATTGTTCCCTGCTTAATCACTTCTGTGTGGTGAAGGCAGAACCCCAAGATGAGATTTTGTCCTGTCTGGTTTCACCTTCCACAAGAGGTCAGGGCTTTAGTGCAAGTTTGAAGCAGTGGCTGAGCAATAAACAGACATATTTTTGGAAGACAGAGATTGATTCCCCATGGCAGGGATGGCATTGACACCTGAAGACCCAGCTGAAAGGAGAGAACATGCCCAGGAAGGTGCTCATGGACATCGCTGTGTTTTGCAGGCCAGGCAGTGAGAGGGACGAGACCCGGGTGGACGCCGTGTGCACCTACAGGAAGGAGGCCTCGGCTGCACCTTTGGACAGGGTGGGGCTGTACCACGAAGTGAGCAACAAGACCAGAGGCATCACCCAGCTGGGCCCCTACAGCCTGGACAAGGACAGCCTCTACGTCAACGGTGAGCGCCGCTCCTCCCTCGGCCTCCTCTGCTCTCCCTCCCATGGCAGCCCTGCCCCAGTGCTGCCCCTTGCCCACCTCAGCTCCTGACCCTCTGTCTCTCTCTTTTCCCAGGATACAATGAACAGCCAGTGCTGACCAGTGAGTACCTTGCAGGATTGGGATGGGTTCACAAGGCACCAAGTGCCTCAGATTTGTCTTCTCTGTGGCAGTGGAGGCTGGGGGACAGGGCTTGAGATCCTGGGGACAGGAGAACCACACAGCCTTCTGCATGGAGGGCAGGACTGGCAGGCGACCTCTGCACTTGTCCATCTATTGCCCTGACACCTTGGCTCTTGCCCCTTGTCCCTCCCCATCTCTGCTTCTTCCAGCTCCCACCTCTCCACCAACAACAGCTGCTCTGCTCGAGCATTTCACCATCAACTTCACCATCACCAACCTCCCCTACAATTCTGACCTGGAGAATCCTGACTCGGCCAAGTTCAGAGCGACTCGAAAGGTTATGAACATGATGGTAAGCAGACCAGCACCGGCACATTGCCTTGTCCCAGGTGCACTCATCAGTTTCGAAGCAATGCAGACTGAGTCATAACTTAATGGGGAAATCTCTGCTCTTGACAGCTTGACCGCCTGCTGAAAGAAAGCAGCATTGGACCTGTTTTCAGAGCATGTGAGACAACAGACTTCAGGTATGGGACTTGGCCAATGGCCACTGTGCGTCCCTTGGTCATTTGAGGGCTCCATTGCATTTGCATTCCATTGGAGCCCAGCCTACAGAGGCAGGATCTCCACCCTAATGCCCTCTATTCACAGAGCATCCGCTCACTCCCTGTGCTATTCCCTCCACATGTTCTTATTTTAGTCCTAAGATGATGCTCAATTCCTGACTGGAAGTGCCATGGATGATACAAAACCCAGCCTTGAGGAGACAATGTGCAGAGAAAGGTGCTCAAGGAGGTCGCTGTGTTTTGCAGGCCAGGCAGTGAGAGGGACAAGACCTGGGTGGATGCCGTGTGCACCTACAGGAAGGAGGCCTCGGCTGCGCCTTTGGACAGGGTGGGGCTGTACCACGAAGTGAGCAACAAGACCAGAGGCATCACCCAGCTGGGCCCCTACAGCCTGGACAAGGACAGCCTCTACGTCAACGGTGAGCGCCGCTCCTCCCTCGGCCTCCTCTCCTCTCCTTTCCCTCCCATGGCAGCCCTGCCCCAGTGCTGCCCCTTGCCCACCTCAGCTCCTGACCCTCTGTCTCTCTCTTTTCCAGAATACAATGAACAGCCAGTGCTGACCAGTGAGTACCTTGCAGGAGTTGGATTGGGTCAGGAGGCATAAAGGGCCTCAGATTTGTTTTCTTTAGGGCAGAGGAGGTGGTGGGTGGAGCATGAGATCATGGGTCCATGGGGAGCCTCCCAGCCTTCCTCATGGATGGCAAAGTTGCCAGGAGACCTCTGCTCTCATCCACCCAGAGCCGGAACCATCAAGAATTTGCCCCTTATCATTCTCCGTCTGTACTTCTTCCAGCTCCCACCCATCCACCAACAACAGCTGCTCTGCTCGAGCATTTCACCATCAACTTCACCATCACCAACCTCCCCTACAATTCTGACCTGGAGAATCCTGACTCGGCCAAGTTCAGAGCTACTCGAAGGGTTATGAACACCCTGGTGAGTGGACAAGCACTGGAACATTGCTGTGCCTCCAGTGGCCTCATCATTTTGGAGGGAGAGCAATGAGATCATCAGAGCTCACTTGGGAAATCTCTCCTCTTTATAGCTCGACCGCCTGCTGAAGGAAAGCAGCATTGGACCTGTTTTCCAAGGATGTGAGACAACAGACTTGAGGTATGGGTCATGCCCAAGTGTATGTGCAGGACCCTTGATCAGACAAGGAGAACCTATAAATTCTATTCTTTTTGCACCCAGCCTATGGGGCAGCACGTCCACCTTAATGCCCTCCTTAGAGCATGCCCTTTTTTTATGCACTATTCCTTTTGCGTGCTCATTCGTAGCTCTAAGATGACTCTCAAGTCCTGCCGAGAAGGGCCATGGAAGCCCCAAAACACAACCCTGAAGAGAGGATGTGCAGAGGAGGATTTCTGAGGGAGGTCGCTGTGTTTTGCAGGCCAGGCAGTGAGAGGGACGAGACCCGGGTGGACGCCGTGTGCACCTACAGGAAGGAGGCCTCGGCTGCACCTTTGGACAGGGTGGGGCTGTACCACGAAGTGAGCAACAAGACCAGAGGCATCACCCAGCTGGGCCCCTACAGCCTGGACAAGGACAGCCTCTACGTCAACGGTGAGCGCCGCTCCTCCCTCGGCCTCCTCTGCTCTCCCTCCCATGGCAGCCCTGCCCCAGTGCTGTCCCTTGCCCACCTCAGCTCCTGACCCTCTGTCTCTCTCTTTTCCCAGGACACAATGAACAGCCAGCCTTGACCAGTGAGTACCTTGCAGGATTGGGATGGGATCGCAAGGCATAAAGTGCCTTACTAGTGTTTTCCCCTAGACAGAAGCTGAGGCCTGCAGCTTGAGATCCTGCCCAGGAGCAGGGATCTTGCCAGCCTTTGCCATGAAGACGAGGGTGGGAGGTCACCTCAGATGGTTGTCCAATCATAACTCGACACCCTCGTTTGTGCCCCATTTCACTCCTCTTCGTTTCTTGCAGTTGCACCACCAACGACAGCTGCTGCCCTTGAGCATTTCACCATCAACTTCACCATCACCAACCTCCCCTACAATTCTGACCTGGAGAATCCTGACTCGGCCATGTTCAGAGCGACTCGAAGGGTCATGAACACTCTGGTAAGTGCACAAGCACTGCCACATTGCTGTGCTCCCATTGGTCTCATTAGCTCAGAGAGAGAGCAGAGAGATGCTCATAGCTTAACTGGGAAATTTCTCCTCTTTATAGCTCGACCGCCTGCTGAAGGAAAGCAGCATTGGCCCTGTCTTCCAAGGATGTGAGACAACAGACTTCAGGTATGGGTCATGCCCAACTGTCCCTGCTGGATCCTTCTTAGATGAGGGGACCCTTTAAATTCTATTCTCTTCGTGCGCAGCCTATGGGGCAGCACCTCCACCCTAATGCCCTCCTTAGAGCATGCCCTCTCTTCCTGCACTATTCCCTCTGCGTGCTCATTTGTAGCTCTAAGATGACTCTCAGGTCCTGCATGGAAAGGGCCATGGAGGCCCCAAAACCCAGCCCTTAATGGAGAATGTGCAGAGGAGGATTTCTGAGGGAGGTCGTTTTGTTTTGCAGGCCGGGCAGTGAGAGGGACAAGACCCGGGTGGACGCCGTGTGCACCTACAGGAAGGAGGCCTCGGCTGCACCTTTGGACAGGGTGGGGCTGTACCACGAAGTGAGCAACAAGACCAGAGGCATCACCCAGCTGGGCCCCTACAGCCTGGACAAGGACAGCCTCTACGTCAACGGTGAGCGCCGCTCCTCCCTCGGCCTCCTCTGCTCTCCCTCCCATGGCAGCCCTGCCCCAGTGCTGCCCCTTGCCCACCTCAGCTCCTGACCCTCTATCTCTCTCTTTTCCAGAATACAATGAACAGCCAGTGCTGACCAGTGAGTACCTTGCAAGACTGGATGGGATCACAAGGCAGCAAGTGCCTCAGATTGGTCTTGTCTATGGAAGTGGAGGCTGGGGGACAAATCTTGAGATCCTGGGGACATGGGGAGCATGCAAGCCATTCCCATGGAGAGGAGGGCTGGCAGGAGACCGCTGCACTCATCCAACCACAGCTGTAACAACCAAGATGTTCCAATTTGTAATTCCATATCTGTGCTTCTTCCAGCTCCCACCCATCCACCAACAACAGCTGCTGTGCATTGCCATGCAGTGGAGGGTGGGAGGTCACCTCGGATGGTTGTCCAATCATAACTTGACACCCTCGTTTGTGCCCCATTTCACTCCTCTTTGTTTCTTGCAGTTGCACCACCAACGACAGCTGCTGCCCTTGAGCATTTCACCGTCAACTTCACCATCACCAACCTCCCCTTCAATTCTGACCTGGAGAATCCTGACTCGGCCAAGTTCAGAGCGACTCGAAGGGTCATGAACACCCTGGTAAGTGCACAAGCGCTGGGACACTGCTGTGCTCCCATTGGTCTCATTAGCTCAGAGAGAGAGCAGAGAGATGCTCATAGCTTAACTGGGAAACTTCTCCTCTTTATAGCTCGACCGCCTGCTGAAGGAAAGCAGCATTGGACCCGTTTTTCAAGGATGCGAAACAACAGACTTCAGGTATGGGTCAGGCCCAACTGTCCCTACAAGACCCTTGGTTAGATGAGAGGACCCTTTAAATTCTATTCTCCTCGTGCGCAGCCTATGGGGCAGCACCTCCACCCTAATGCCCTCCTTAGAGCATGCCCTCTCTTCCTGCACTATTCCCTCTGCGTGCTCATTTGTAGCTCTAAGATGACTCTCAGGTGCTGCCTGGAAAACGCCATGGAGGCCCCAAAACCCAGCCATTAACGAAGAATGAGCAGAGGTGGATTTCTGAGGGAGGTTGCTGTGTTTTGCAGGCCAGGCAGTGAGAGGGACGAGACCCGGGTGGACGCCGTGTGCACCTACAGGAAGGAGGCCTCGGCTGCGCCTTTGGACAGGGTGGGGCTGTACCACGAAGTGAGCAACAAGACCAGAGGCATCACCCAGCTGGGCCCCTACAGCCTGGACAAGGACAGCCTCTACATCAATGGTGAGCGCTGCTCCTCCCTCGGCCTCCTCTGCTCTCCCTCCCATGGCAGCCCTGCCCCAGTGCTGCCCCTTGCCCACCTCAGCTCCTGACCCTCTGTCTCTCTCTTTTCCCAGGATACAATGAACAGCCAGTGCTGACCAGTGAGTACCTTGCAGGACTGGATGGGATCACAAGGCAGGAAGTGCCTCAGATTGGTCTTGTCTATGGAAGTGGAGGCTGGGGGACAAGGCTTGAGATCCTGGGGACAGGAGAACCTCACAGCCTTCTGCATGGAGGGCAGGACTGGCAGGCGACCTCTGCACTTGTCCATCTATTGCCCTGACACCTTGGCTCTTGCCCCTTGTCACTCCCCATCTGTGCTTCTTCCAGCTCCCACCCATCCACCAACAACAGCTGCTCTGCTCGAGCATTTCACCATCAACTTCACCATCACCAACCTCCCCTACAATTCTGACCTGGAGAATCCTGACTCGGCCAAGTTCAGAGCGACTCGAAAGGTTATGAACATGATGGTAAGCGGACCATCCCTGGGACATACCTATGTCCCAGCTGGACTCATCAGCTTTGAGGTAATGCAGACAGAGGGTCATGGCTTAACTGGCAAATCTCTCCTTTTTATAGCTAGACCGCCTGCTGAAGAAAAGTAGCATTGGACCTGTTTTCAGAGCATGTGAGACAACAGACTTCAGGTATGGGACTTGGTCAATGGTCGCAGCAGATCCCTTGGTCATTTGCTGGCCCCTTTCATTTGTATTCTGTTAGAGCCTAGCCTATGGAGGCAGGATCTCCACCCTGATGCCCTCCATTTGTAGAGCACCTCCTCTCTTCCTTGCACATTCATCCACATGATCATATTGTAGTCCTAAGAAGATGCTCAAATCCTGCCTGGAAGGGCCATGGAGGATAGAAAACCTGGCCTCCAGGAGCCAATGTGCACAGGAGGGTGCTCATGGAGGTCGGCGTGTTTTGCAGGCCAGGCAGTGAGAGGGACGAGACCCGGGTGGACGCCGTGTGCACCTACAGGAAGGAGGCCTCGGCTGCGCCTTTGGACAGGGTGGGGCTGTACCACGAAGTGAGCAACAAGACCAGAGGCATCACCCAGCTGGGCCCCTACAGCCTGGACAAGGACAGCCTCTACGTCAACGGTGAGCGCCGCTCCTCCCTCGGCCTCCTCTGCTCTCCCTCCCATGGCAGCCCTGCCCCAGTGCTGCCCCTTGCCCACCTCAGCTCCTGACCCTCTGTCTCTCTCTTTTCCAGGATACAATGAACAGCCAGTGCTGACCAGTGAGTACCTTGCAGGACTGGATGGGATCACAAGGCAGGAAGTGCCTCAGATTGGTCTTGTCTATGGAAGTGGAGGCTGGGGGACAGGGCTTGAGATCCTGGGGCATGGGGAGCATCCCAGCCATTCCCATGGAGAGGAGGGATGGCAGGAGACCTCTGCACTCATCCAGCCAGAGCTGTAACAACCACGAAGTTCCAATTTGTAATTCCCTATCTGTTCTTCTTCCAGCTCCCACCCATCCACCAACAACAGCTGCTGTGCTCGAGCATTTCACCATCAACTTCACCATCACCAACCTCCCCTACAATTCTGACCTGGAGAATCCTGACTCGGCCAAGTTCAACAGTATGCGGGAAGCCACGAACACCATGGTAAGTTGATCACAGCATGGTGATGGCCTTTCCTCTTGTAGATCCATAAACTTGAGAATGAAGGGACCTGGGCATGCATTAATGGGGAAACCTTTGCTCTTGACAGCTCAACCGCCTGCTGAAGGACTCCAGCATTGCCCCCATTTTCCATGGATGTGAAACAACAGCCTTCAGGTAGGGTTCACTGTTCAATCTCCCGTAGCAGCTCCAGTGGTGAGATGATGTGTCCTGTCACACGCATCAACTTTTGAAACCTCTCCTACAGAGGCAGGATGTTGTCGCTCATGCAGTCCTCCCTAAGAGCCTCTGATTGTTCCCTGCTTAATCACTTCTGTGTGGTGAAGGCAGAACCCCAAGATGAGATTTTGTCCTGTCTGGTTTCACCTTCCACAAGAGGTCAGGGCTATAGTGCAAGTTTGGAGCGGCGGCCATGCAGTACACAGACATATTTTTGGAAGACAGAGATTGAATCCCCATGGCAGGGATGGTATTGACACCTGAAGACCCAGCTGAAAGGAGAGAACATGCCCAGGAAGGTGCTCATGGACATCGCTGTGTTTTGCAGGCCAGGCAGTGAGAGGGACGAGACCCGGGTGGACGCCGTGTGCACCTACAGGAAGGAGGCCTCGGCTGCACCTTTGGACAGGGTGGGGCTGTACCACGAAGTGAGCAACAAGACCAGAGGCATCACCCAGCTGGGCCCCTACAGCCTGGACAAGGACAGCCTCTACATCAACGGTGAGCGCCGCTCCTCCCTCGGCCTCCTCTGCTCTCCCTCCCATGGCAGCCCTGCCCCAGTGCTGCCCCTTGCCCACCTCAGCTCCTGACCCTCTGTCTCTCTCTTTTCCAGAATACAATGAACAGCCAGTGCTGACCAGTGAGTACCTTGCAGGACTGGATGGGATCACAAGGCAGAAAGTGCCGCACATTGGTCTTCTTTGGACCTGAGGGACCTGTGGTGGGGCTTGAGACCCTGGGGACATGGAGAGAGTATCAGCCTTCCCAATGGAAGGCAGGGTGGGCAGGAGACCATGGCTCTCATCATGCCAGAGGTCGAAAAACCAAGCCTTTACCCCTTGTCACTCCTCATCTGTGCTTCTTCCAGCTCCCACCCATCCACCAACAACAGCTGCTGTGCTTGAGCATTTCACTGTCAACTTCACCATCACCAACCTCCCCTACAATTCTGACCTGGAGAATCCTGACTCAGCCAAGTTCAGATCTACTCAAAGGGTTATGAACATGATGGTAAGGGGACCAGCACTGTGACAATGCAATGACCCCTGTGGCCTATTAAAACTGGCAGAACTGCAGAGAGATTGTCATGGCTTAATTGGGAAACCTCTCCCCTTGGCAGCTCGACCGCCTGCTGAAGCAAAGCAGCATTGGACCTGTTTTCAGAGGATGTGAGACAACAGACTTCAGGTATGGGACTTGGTCAATGGTTGCTGCAGATCCCTGGGTCATTTGATGTCTCCATTACATTTGTATTCCATTGGAGCCTGGCCTACGGAGGCAGGATCTCCACCCTGATACCCTCCATTCGTAGAGCAACCCCCCTCTTCCTGCGCTGGTCCCTTCACATGTTCATATTGTAGCCCTAGAATGATGGTAAAATCCTGCCTGGAAGTGCCATGGATGATACAAAACCCAGCCTTGAAGAGACAACGTGCAGAGGAGGGTGCTCAATGAGGTCCATATGTTTTTGCAGGCCAGGCAGTGAGAGGGACGAGACCCGGGTGGACGCCGTGTGCACCTACAGGAAGGAGGCCTCGGCTGCGCCTTTGGACAGGGTGGGGCTGTACCACGAAGTGAGCAACAAGACCAGAGGCATCACCCAGCTGGGCCCCTACAGCCTGGACAAGGACAGCCTCTACGTCAACGGTGAGCGCCGCTCCTCCCTCGGCCTCCTCTGCTCTCCCTCCCATGGCAGCCCTGCCCCAGTGCTGCCCCTTGCCCAGCTCAGCTCCTGACCCTCTGTCTCTCTCTTTTCCAGGATACAATGAACAGCCAGTGCTGACCAGTGAGTACCTTGCAGGAGTGGGATGGGATCAAGGGCACCAAGTGTCTCACTGGCGTCTTCTTTGGACACAGGAGGCCTTTGGCTAGGGATTGAGATCCTGGGAATATGCAGGGTTGGCAGCAGACCTCTGTTCTCACCTATCCACAGCTGTAACAATTAAGGCTTTGCCTCTTTGCCTTCCCCTTCTGTGCTTCTTCCAGCTCTAAATGATGCACCAACAACAGCTGCTGTGCTCGACCATTTCACTGTCAACTTCACCATCACCAACCTCCCTTACAATTCTGACCTGGAGATTCCTGACTCAGCCAAGTTCAGAGCCACTCGAAGGGTTATGAACATGATGGTAAGTGGACTAGCATGGGAACATTGCCTTCTCCCCAGTGGCCGATTAAAAATGGCTGAAAAGCAGTGAGATGATCATGGCTTAACTGGGAAACCTCTCCCCTTGGTAGCTCGACCGCCTGCTGAAGGAAAGTAGCATTGGACCTGTTTTCAGAGGATGTGAAACAACAGAATTCAGGTATGGGACTTGGTCAATGGTTGCCGCATGTCCCTGGGTCATTTGAGGGCTCCATTACATTCGCATTCCTTTGGAGCCCAGCCTATGGAGGCAGGATCTCCACCCTGATGCCCTCTATTCGTAGAAGATCAGCTCACTTCCTGTGCTATTCCCTCCACATGTTCTTATTTTAGTCCTAAGATAATGCTATAATCCTGCCTGGAAGTGCCATGGATGATACAAAACCCAGCCTTGAGGAGACAATGTACAGAGGAAGGTGCTCATGGAGGTCGCTGTGTTTTGCAGGCCAGGCAGTGAGAGGGACGAGACCCGGGTGGACGCCGTGTGCACCTACAGGAAGGAGGCCTTGGCTGCGCCTTTGGACAGGGTGGGGCTGTACCACGAAGTGAGCAACAAGACCAGAGGCATCACCCAGCTGGGCCCCTACAGCCTGGACAAGGACAGCCTCTACGTCAACGGTGAGCGCCGCTCCTCCCTCGGCCTCCTCTCCTCTCCCTCCCATGGCAGCCTTGCCCCAGTGCTGCCCCTTGCCCAGCTCAGCTCCTGACCCTCTGTCTCTCTCTTTTCCAGAATACAATGAACAGCCAGTGCTGACCAGTGAGTACCTTGCAGGACTGGATGGGATCACAAGGCAGAAAGTGCCGCACATTGGTCTTCTTTGGACCCGAGGGACCTGTGGTGGGGCTTGAGACCCTGGGGACATGGAGAGAGTATCAGCCTTCCCAATGGAAGGCAGGGTGGGCAGGAGACCATGGCTCTCATCATGCCAGAGGTCGAAAAACCAAGCCTTTACCCCTTGTCACTCCTCATCTGTGCTTCTTCCAGCTCCCACCCATCCACCAACAACAGCTGCTGTGCTTGAGCATTTCACTGTCAACTTCACCATCACCAACCTCCCCTACAATTCTGACCTGGAGAATCCTAACTCAGCCAAGTTCAGATCTACTCGAAGGGTTATGAACATGATGGTAAGGGGACCAGCACTGTGACACTGTCTTGACCCCTGTGGCCTATTAAAATTGGCAGAAGTGCAGAGAGATTGTCATGGCTTAATTGGGAAACCTCTCCCTTTGACAGCTTGACCGCCTGCTGAAGGAAAGCAGCATTGGACCTGTTTTCAGAGGATGTGAGACAACAGACTTCAGGTATGGGACTTGGTCAGTGGTCGCAGCAGATCCCTTAGTCATTTGATGTCTCCATTACATTTGTATTCCATTGGAGCCTGGCCTACGGAGGCAGGATCTCCACCCTGATGCCCTCCATTCGTAGAGCATCCCCCCTCTTCCTGCGCTGGTCCCTTCACATGATTCTATTGTAGCCCTAGAATGATGGTAAAATCCTGCCTGGAAGTGCCATGGATGATACAAAACCCAGCCTTGAAGAGACAACGTGCAGAGGAGGGTGCTCAATGAGGTCCATATGTTTTTGCAGGCCAGGCAGTGAGAGGGACGAGACCCGGGTGGACGCCGTGTGCACCTACAGGAAGGAGGCCTCGGCTGCGCCTTTGGACAGGGTGGGGCTGTACCACGAAGTGAGCAACAAGACCAGAGGCATCACCCAGCTGGGCCCCTACAGCCTGGACAAGGACAGCCTCTACGTCAACGGTGAGCGCCGCTCCTCCCTCGGCCTCCTCTGCTCTCCCTCCCATGGCAGCCCTGCCCCAGTGCTGCCCCTTGCCCAGCTCAGCCCCTGACCCTCTGTCTCTCTCTTTTCCAGAATACAATGAACAGCCAGTGCTGACAAGTGAGTACCTTGCAGGATTGGGATCGGTTCACAAGGCAGAAAGTGCCTCAGATTGGTCTTGTCTATGGAAGTGGACTCTGGGGGATGGGGCTTGAGATGCTGGGGACATGGGGAACCTCCCAGCCTTCCCCATGGAGAGCAGGACTGGCTAGGAGACCTCTGACTTTGTCCAACCATAGCCTCATACCCTGGCTCTTGCCTTTTTTTGCTCCACGTCTTTGATTCTTCCAGCTCCACCAACAACAGCTGCTGCCCTCCAGCGTTTCACTGTCAACTTCACCATCACCAACCTCCCTTACACTCCCGACCTGAAGAATCCTGACTCAGCCAAATTCAGAGCTACTCGAAGGGTTATGAACACCCTGGTAAGCTGACCTGCACTGAGCCATGTCTTTGTGTTATTTGGCTTCATCTGTTCTGATGGAGTGCAGAGTCATGGCCATGACTTAACGGGGAAACCTCTGCTCTTGACAGCTCGATCGCCTGCTGAAGAAATCCAGCATTGCCCCGTCTTTCCATGGATGTGAGACGACCGACTTTAGGTATGAGTTGCAGCCCAGTGTGTCTTTGCAACGCTCTCCCTCACATAAGGGGGCTGGCCACACTCATGTTCTCCTTATTTACGGAGGCAGGACCTTGTCCCCAATGCCCTCTTGCCTCTGGGGTTTGCCCCAAACGCCCTTCTCTCTTAGAACACCCTCTCAATGCCTTAACTCTCATCTTTGGCTAGTGGAGGTTAAGATTATTTGGTAACCCATAGAATGACCTTAAACCCCTTCCAGGTTCTGCCCTTCATGAAGTGTCCCAGGGCCTTCTTGGAGCTGGAGAGCAGGGTCTGGACAGCAAGAACACACATTTTGGGAAGACAGGGCTTGATTTCCCACTCAGAAATGGCCTCAGCTGCACCAGGGCCCAGCCATGAGGGGAGAATGTGCGGAGGAAGGTGCTCAGGGAGGTCGCTGTGTTTTGCAGGCCAGGCAGTGAGAGGGACGAGACCCGGGTGGACGCCGTGTGCACCTACAGGAAGGAGGCCTCGGCTGCGCCTTTGGACAGGGTGGGGCTGTACCACGAAGTGAGCAACAAGACCAGAGGCATCACCCAGCTGGGCCCCTACAGCCTGGACAAGGACAGCCTCTACGTCAATGGTGACAATTTTTTTTGATTTCTCTAATTTTCATATGCCTAATTTTCTATACTTAAATTGTTTCATATCTTGTCATATTCGTTCACTAAGTAATTCCCTATTTTCAATATTCTTTGTTCTTTTACTCAACTTTAGCTCTCATTCTTTTTGTTGGGTTTACAGGACCTTCTCATGCAGTCTACATACTTTTATAATTTCACGTATAATTCCTTCTACGTATTTTTAAAATATAGTAAAATTAACCTTTTTCAAGTTTACTTTCTCTGTTACAATAATTTCAAGTATTCTATCTATGAACTTCTTAGAAAATATAGAGATTGATCTTTCAATGTCAAAGAACAGCGCTAGACCATATCACCACAAAATTATACATAATTTTTCCATGTAGAAATTGGATTTTTCCTTGCACATGGCAGGGTGGTTGGAACTTTATGATCTTAAAGTTTCCTTCCAACCCAAACCATTCTGTGATTCTAAACTGGAATTAGGGAATGGGTAAATTCCCTCTCAGCCTTCCTAGGAAAGAGAGAATTCTGTGCACTGCTAGGAAAAGTGCTAGGAAAATCCTGCCAATGACATCCAGCAGGATGAATGTGCATTTATGCCTGGACAGTCACCAGATCAGTCTTTCCTAGGAAATGTTTACACAGGAGCTCTCAGACACGTTCTGTGTTCCAGTGTGTGCCAAAACTTCCCAACTCTAAGGCACTTTCTCAAATCCTGTCCCTTTTCTTCCCCGCACAGGTCACAATGAAGTGCAGCCTGGACTAGGTAAGTACCTTTAAAGAGAAATTGAGGAGCAGGAAGGTTTTGCTAATTAGCAACAGCCAAAAAAGCAAGTTTGATTAATCAACCAAGAGCACTCCTGGACTATAAAATGCTGTTAAGAGAATTCAGGAGCTTGTTAAGGAACCACAGCTTCTACAGCCTTGAAGCCAACTAGAATATCTGGGAATTTTTCTTAGATTTTCAAGTTATTGCTTGAAAATACCATTTATGTCCGACATCCCAAGAGGGGGATGCTGGACATAAATGGTATTTTCAAGCAATAACTCTTTTCTCATTACAGCTTCTGAACAAAACACCCAACCTCTGGCACCAGCAGTAAGGAACTTCACCCTGAACTTCACAATAACCAACCTCCAGTTCACTGCAGATCTGCAGAAACCCAATTCCAAGAGATTCAAGTCAACAGAAAAAGTCATGTACCATTATGTAAGTGTGGCCCAACAATGCCCAGCTTGGGCGTGCTTCTCTCAGTATCTCTCATCTCTTACCTTCACCAGGACGTTTGACTTACTTTACTTCCATGTTGTTATTCCATTTCCAGGTTGATCCTTTACTCCAAAGGAGCAGCATTGGCCCAGCTTACATTGGCTGCAAAGTAATGGCATTCAGGTAAGAGCCATGCCTGAGAAAATTCCCCATTCCCTGCTTCTTAAAATTCCCATTTCTCAGCCTTCGACTAATCTCTGAGTGTTTTCTTACATGGTAGCAATGTCTGAGGGGTTTTTCTGATCCCTGTCTTTGATCATCTGCTGAAATTTAAGATGTATTTCTCAATAATGGCTAAGCCAATGTGTCATTTTCCAGGTCCACAATGAACAGGGATGACACAGGAGTAGATGCCATGTGCAGCTGTAGGGATGAGCCCTCAGATCCCAAATTCAACAGAGCAACCGTTTACCGTGAGCTGAGCAAAATGACCAATGGTGTCACCAAGCTGGGACACTACAGCCTCAACAGCCAGAGCCTCTACGTCAATGGTAATGAGACCTCGTCAAGGCGTTATTCCTGATGAAGTTGTGGATTCCCCGTCCCTGGAGGTGTTTAAGGCTGTGTGGGATGGAGCTCTGAGCATCCTGGCCTAGTGAAAGTTGTTCCTGTCCCCAGCAGGGGGGTTGGAACTGGATGATCTTTAAGGTCCTTTTCATCTCAAACCATTCCGAGATTCTCTGTCGGAATCATGGAATCATTATGGTTGGAGAAGACCTCTGAGATCAAGTCCAACCTTCAGTGTTGACACAGAGTAATTTGAAATGAGAATGAAGAAGATTAAATTCACCTCTCAAAACAGAGAACAAAAATTAGAGGGCAAGATCCTGTCAGCCACCGAGTTAAAAGTCCCGAATTCAGGAACCGCAATTTTGTAATAAAACCCCATGCTTTTAGTGCTGCTGGGACATTTTTGGAATATTTTTCTAATAATTCCCCATTTGTTTTTCAGATTACAATGAAGCACAGAGTCTATCCTGTAAGTATCTTCAAAACCAGATAGAGGTTAAAGCTACTTAAAGGCCTAAATAGGTTTTGTTTCCTGCTGATTTGGCAATGTTTGTAACATTGCAAAATGTCTGAAGGGTGGGATCATGTTCACATGTTGTTTTTTTTCTAAGAAACACAGTAACAGCAGTGTTTTATGAAGATCCTGTTCCTATTTTATCCTTGTCATTTTTGTTCTCTCTTGCAGCAGTAAAATCAGCCACCACACAAAGCCCAGGAGCAGTCACAGAGCACTTCACCCTCAACTTCACCATAACCAACCTCATGTTCACCACAGACCTGCAGAAACCAAATTCCCGTAAATTCCAGTCCACCGAGAAAATAATGAAACACTACGTAAGCCAAAGTCCCGTTGTTTTTCACTGAAATCACCCAGGATTTGGGGTTTCCCATATTCACAAAGACCTTTCCTTGCCAGATTGACCCCCTGCTTCAGAAGAGCAGCATTGGCCCCCATTTCACTGGCTGCAATGTGACAGGATTCAGGTGAGCAATAACCAGAAATTCACTTGGAACTGCAGCAAATGGATTTCCTTACATCTGACTGACCCTTTAATAATGATTCTTTTCCTTTCTCAAGTAGTTGCTTTCATTATAATAAAGCTTCTGTGCACTTTTGTGTGGTCTTACAAAACCTTTATCTTTGTAAGACCATATCCCCAGTGATTTATTTGGAGGGTTTTTTAATCACATCAGAAAAAAAATCCCAACAGGTTTTTTTAACAACTAACAGAACCTCCATGGTATTCAATTCCTCAGGCCTGGGAAAAACAGGGACAGCACAGGAGTGGACACCATCTGCAGCTACGGGAAGGGCTCCCAAGTGCCCGAGTTTGTGCCAGCTGAGGTTTACCAAGAGCTGAAGAGAATGACAAGTGGCATCACCAAGTTGGGAATCTATAACCTGGACAGCAAGAGCCTCTATGTCAATGGTGAGTGTTCGATTTCCCCATTCCTCTGGCCTCTAGAGCAGTTTGGGACCCCCTTGGATCTCAGGGATCTCCTCAATGTTAACAAAGTGACCTTGAGGAGAAGGTCTGGAGTTTTCTGCATGATTTCTCTGTGCAAGATGAAGTGTAAGATTTAAAATCTTTTCACGTCAACATTTTTGATGATTTTCATTTCTATATTACACTGAAGAGTGACTTAAATATTAGACTTGACCTCAATCATTCACCTGCCTGTGAACATTTCACCTGATTTCTGTCCCACAGTGCTTAATTAAACATTGGCACAGACATTTTCTCATTGTAGCCCTGCTCTTCCAAAGCACCTTGTTCTGCCTCAGCTTTGTTTGTTTAATACAATCACACCCTTGGGGCCTGGTTCTGATGATTCATTCCCAAGTTATCCTTTTAATCACCTCCTCTCCACTTCCATTCTCCCAAGTGGATGCTCTCTTACATAATTGTTTCTCCTGCATTTCCTCCCCAGGTTACAACGAGCCGCTTCAGAGATCCCGTAAGTATTTTGCCAAATTAATTTTGCCAAGTTCGTTTTGCCAAGTTCGTTTTGCCAAGTTCAGTTCAAGGGAAGCCCTCAAAGGAGTGGTGCCCTCAGAAAATCAGAGGGGAAGAGATTATTCAGAGTAGCCTTGAGGTGTGCTGGGATTAGGAAAGTCTTTGAAAGTGAAAATAGCTTTTTTGTAGGAAATTCCTAATCCTTCTTCTCTTTGATTCCAGCTCGGAGCACCACAGCTGCACCAATACCAACATCCAGGAATTTCACCCTGAACTTCACCTTGACCAACCTCCGTTACACTGCGGATCTGGATGCCCCAAATTCCCGAAAATTCCTTTCCACAGTGAAAGTTATGAACCACTATGTGAGTCTGGCTCTGTTTGTGCCCCTTCTGGGTCATGGTGGTGACCTAAATCCACCTGCTTTCAACTCAGGATGTGATTCCCAGTTCTCAATTGTACTTTTTTTTTGACAGCTTGACCCTCTTTTCAAAAGAAGCAGCATAGGCTCTGCCTACAGAGGATGTAAAGCCATGAGATTTAGGTAAGACTCAGAACTCCAGAATCACAGGAAGGGTCACCTGGTCCTACCTCCCTGCTCCAGCAGGAACATCCCAGAGCACAGGGATTGTGTTCATATGGCTCTGGAATATTCCCAGTGAGGGAAATGCCACAATTTTCTGGATAATCTGTTACAGTTCTTGGTCACTGCACAGGGAAGCTCTTCCTTCCGTCCAGGTGGAACTTCCCAGGCATCAATCCCTGCCTGTTTCTCCTGTCCCATTGCCTGGGCCCTTCTCTGAGCCCTCCCTGCAGATACTAAAAGTATCCGAAAGTATTCTAAAACTAGAAGTATCTGAAATACAAAAATACCTAAATATAAAATACCTAAAATACCCCAGAAAGTTCAATTAACCATTTCTTCACCTGCTCTTACACACCTTCAATCTGTGTGTTACCATGGCTGTTCCAAGGCCAGAAAACAGAACCAGCGACACCTCCCTGTCCAGCCAGGTATTTTTTTGCTGGTAAAATCATTTTGGTGTCTAAATGTCATCACCCCAGTCCTGGAGAGCCTGGTGAAGGATGCAGGAGCTCCTTAGCACTGAGGGTTTGGTGCCTGTCCTAAAACCCCCTCAGGGAGTTCTGCCAGCAGAGCAGTGTCCCAAAGAACGTGTCTGACATTTTTCCCCAGGTCTGGGAGGGGCAGGGATGACACAAAAGTGGATGCTGTCTGCAGCTACAAGGACAATGCCAGCCTGGCCAGGTTTGACAGGGAAAAGCTTTACCAGGAGCTGAGCACCATGACCAGCAATGCCACCAAGCTGGGCCACTACAGCGTGGACAGGAACAGCCTGCGCGTCCATGGTGAGCATCCATGAGGATATCGGGATTTTGGGATCTCACTCCTCATCACTGGGGCCTGATGAACCCTTTGGTTTGTTGTTTTTCTGTGAGGTTTGACACAGTGACCAAACCAATCCAACAGGATATTGCCATTCTGGCAGCGCTTCCATCACCTAAATCCTTAAATCACACAAATTCCTGGAGAATTTCAGTGTTACATTATATGATCTAAGCAGGGATGTACCTATATTGCTTTTATGATATGGACAGATCTAAAAATAAATTCACTCCACCCTTTTTATTCAGGTTTCCCCCTCACAGACACAGCTGGCACCAGAAAGCCTCTCTTGACTGCAGCCAAAGTGGGCTACAGACTGAGCTTTAGGATAGTCAATGAGAACCTCACCAACCCCGACTCTCAGTCTCCAGAATACAGAGCAGCAGTGGAAAGCATCACCAACAAGGTAAGGAGGGATTTGAGGACATGTCTGGCTGGTCAGGTTTTGAAGCAACTGCCAAAGATTTATGTCTTAATTAAAAAAAAAAAAAAAAAATCAACTTTTGGGAAGAAAAATTTCAGGAATCTGAAAGGTGAGATTGGCCTTTGAATCACTTTTGGTTTTGTTATGTGGTACCTGATGGGTGTCATCCCTGCCCAGGGCAGGGGGCAGGGACTGGAGGATCTTCAAGGTCCTTTCCAACTCAAACCTTTCCATGATTCCATGTGGCCTGAAGAAATTCTCTCCAGCCAAAGAGAAGGACTGCAGAATTCCAGAGCTGATCAGTTAAATGAGCACACTCTCAGCATTTCAGTGCCATCTCCAGCAGTGCATCCAAGGCCAACCCCCGCTGGCAAATCCCTGCTCAGCATGTCCCTGATTCATTCCTAGAATCCAACGCTCTCCCTTCAGCACCAACCCAACTTTATCAGCCTGATAAGGCCCTGGCTGGGTGGGTTTTGCTCCCTTTGAGTTGTGGGTCTGTGAGGATGGGATGGCACTCAGGACACAGCTCTCCCACCGTGGGATCCTGCTTGGACAAGGCAGGAATGTTTGCCAGGCTGGAAATTAGACCCCAGCACCAGAAGGTGCTTATTGCAAAGGAAAACCCAATTCCCATGAAATCCAACCAGCAAAAAATAACCTTGGTGTTCCTCCAGAGCTCCAGTCCCTCCTGCTGGCCTAAAGAATCCCCCACAGCACCCAAACTCATTAATATCTAATGATATTTTAATTTCAGATGAATCACTTGTACCGTCAGAGCGACCTGCGGGACCAGTTCCTGACCTGCAGGATCACTGGGCTGAGGTTTGCAATAAAATCTGATTTTGTTTCAAAGATTGCCACGCCCTGGCACTGTTTCCCCATGGCCAAGTGCCGTTGGCCCATGTGGAATTCCTCCCTTCCTTTCTCCTGTTGGAAACTGATGCCCTAAGAAGGCATTTCCAGGCTTACTAGAATTTGCCCTTGTAAAAAAATCCAGTTTGAATTTTTGTCTGACTCGGTTTTCTCAGTCAGGGTTTCTATAAGGCACTCTCAGGTCTCTGAGTACCCCAGGAATTACTGATTCCATCTCTTTAATGGAATCTGGTCACTGTGACCTCTGCGCTCCTCTCAGTTTGATCTCCACCAGATTTTCAAAGTGAGCTGCAGTGTCCTGGATGGAATGAAGCTTGGACAAGGGACCCTCCCACAGGGCAAAAGCTTAAAAAAAAACCCTCAAAGTGCTGCTCTTTCTTTGCATTCATGCAATACAGCCTAAATTTGTCCAGAGAAGATGCAGAATTTTAATTCCCATCCCTGTCCATAGGAAAAGCCCCACCCAGCCCATTCCGCGCCATTATTCCACCCCATTACTGTAAACTCAACACTCAGAGTAGCAAGAACCCTTCAGGACACTCCTTCCCACCTGAAGCTTCCTGCCCACGCTGTTTATCTCCACACCTCTGTCCCTCTGCCCACAGGCCTGGGTCCATCGTGGTCGACTGCCAGTGCTTCTTCCAGCCTGACCCCAACATCAGCAGGGCTGTGGTGGAAAGGACTTTCCAGGACAGGACCTCCAACAGCACCGGGCTGTGGCTGGGGAGCAGCTACCGGCTGCAGGAATTCTCAGTGGACAGTACGTGGATCAAATCCCTGCCCAGAGAGCTCCCTTTGCCACGGGGAGAATGCCACACTCAGAATTCCCCAAATTCTGCTCTGTCAGAAATAAATCTATTATTAAGCTGAATCACTGGACTCTGAGTTGGGCCATGCAGACATTGCATCCTTTAGTCCTCAATGGCTTCAGGAGTTATTCAAAATTAAGATGTCATTCAAAACTAAATCGTTATTCCAAATTAAATTGTTATTCAAAATTAAATTGTTACTCAAAAATTAAATTGTTATTCAAAACTAAATCGTTATTCAAAATTAAACTGTTATTCAAAATTAAACCGTTATTCAAAATTAAAGAATGAGAAAATGAAGAGGGAACTGCTCACCACAACTTCAACCATTTAGAGCTAAACAGACTTTCAGCTTTTTTTCCCCATGTGCAGCATCCCAAAGAAATGATGGGCCTGGTACATTGGGAATTTCCTCTCAGACCCCAGTGCCACTCAGGTTCTGCCCATCTAAGACTTCACACTAAAAGTCTGCAGCTCAGTGCTGCTTGGTAGGAAAACCTCAGTTTCTCTCTCCTAAAACTGACACTTTGCCTCTCCATTTCCAGCCTTGGAACTCTCAGTTGAGGCAGCAACTCACAAAACACCCCTCGAGTCCGGCAGAGAAAACTTCGGATTGAATTTCCAAATCTCCAACCTCCCCTACTCGCCAGAGCTGCAGGACTCCAGCTCCCATATGTACCAAGAGAACAAAGAGAAGATTGAGAGAGAGGTGAACTCAACAGCAACAATTTGAACTCCCTGTCCAAAGGACGCTTTAAATTAACTCAATTTTCCTCAACTGTTTTGTTTCTCCATCAGCTCGAGGTGTTCAGGACCAGCCGCCTGAAGGAGCAATTTGTTGGCTGCACTGTGGAGAGCTTTGGGTACGTCCAGCGCTTTTTTCAAACCCCAAAAGAGCAGTTCAGGAGGACATTCAGGGTGTCCACACCTCCCAGCTCTGGGTGACACATGGGAGTCACTTCAGTCACCCTCCGTCGGTTTTGCTCTGCCACAAAAGGTTTCTGTCCAAACAGAGCGGTTTTGTTTCGGTGCTTGCAGAGCTTTTTTCATGCATGAACAGCCCCAGGGTAAAACAAACACATTCATTCTCTTCTTTAACGTGTTCAAATAAGCTCAAATTCCACTGACACACAACAGGAAAACCATCAGCAGAACTGAGAAGAGAATCTGTGGGGGCTCCTCCAACACCTCTTTGGAGGTGCAAAGCTGCAGAGTTGATTTAATTTTTAGAAACAGAGCTGATTTACCTCTCAGAAACAGAGTTGGTTTAATTTTTAAAAATAGAGCTGATGTACCTCTCAGAAACAGAGTTGATTTGATTTTTAGAAACAGAGCTGATTTAACTCTCACAAACAGAGTTAATTTTTAGAAATAGAGCTGATTTACCTCCCAGAAACAGAGTTGATTTAACTTTTAGAAACAGAGCTGATTTACCTCTCAGAAACACCTTCTGGGGGTGAAATCAGCGGATGTACTTCCCAAGGCTGCAACAAGCTGCTAAAAGTGATCCCATCCCAATAAAACATCCCTTGGACATCTGCAAATCTGAGACTCCAAATCCCTCTCCCTGCTCTACTCAGCTCTAATTCTAATTTTTTTCTAATTTTCTCTTCTCCTGCCTCTCGCCCTCCAGGCCTGTCCATGGCAAAGGACACACAGAGGTTGCCTCAATCTGCAAGTTCACCCCAGATCCCATCTCGGGGACTTTACAAGAGCAGGAGGTGTTTGAGGAGCTGAAACTCTTGACCCAGGGCTTCACCAGGCTGGGCCCCAGCTACGAGCTGGAGGAGCAGAGTCTGGTGGTGGAAGGTGAGATGTGAATTTGGGGAAAAATTCCTAATTTTGTTTTAATCAGCTCCAGAGCTCCGTTTCTCATCTGTGCCACTCTTCATTCCCAGGTTACTCTCCGCTCAAGACGGATGAAGCCGAGTCCAAAAGATCTGGTGAGTGTTTTTTGGGAAAGATTGGCCTGACAGCCACTGAATACTTGAGCTCTAATAAAGACTTGAGCCCTAAAAAATACTTGAGCTCTAATAATATCTTGGAATGGGACTAGACCCATGGAAAAGACCAAAAAAAGACCAAAAATCCAGAGTCTGGCAGGTGCCACCAGCCTGGGGGGAATGGAAATGAGGGACAGGCAAAAGCAGTGCAATTTGGGAACTGTCTGAAAGCTCTGGCACCAGTAAATTTTGATAACTGTGGTATTGATTAAAAAAAAACCCAAACCAGATATGGTTTAGCTTAGTTACAACCCCAGAACTAACAGCAAACAGGAGAAAGAAAAAAAAAACCACCCTGAATTTTTGCTTTTCCATTTACCACAAACACTGACAAAATAACTACAGTTTCTGCTGACACCCTGGGCCCTGTCCCTGCCCCCAAAAGTGTCCAGAGCAGCAAAGACAGAACTTTGTCACTCTGAACATCCCTGGGATCAGCTGGGGGCTCTGCTGCTCACTGAGGTGGCATTTGAGGTTGGAAATCCTCGGACCCTCACTCCATTTTCCCAAATTACTGTAATTTGCCCTCACCCACAGAGTGTTCAGCACTTCTGAACTTCGCCAGGGAGAGATTCACCCCTCTCAGAATCACACGTGGAATTGTCCCTAAACCTGACGTTACCTTTTCTCCCTTTGCAGAGCTTCAGTTCTGGGCCATCATCCTCATCTGCCTGTTCACCCTGCTGGGCTTCATCCTCCTCCTCCTCTTGTGCTTCCTGGTGAGTGTCCCCGTGGCTGTCCCACTGTCCCTGGGCTCCTGCAGGGTCACAGGAGGGACATTCAGACATATTCCCAAGGATCCCAGTGGGAGCAGTGCCTGGTAACGGCAAAAACCACCAAAACCCACCAAAACCTACCAAAACCCATCAAAACCCACCAAACACTACCGAAAACCACCAAAACGCACCTAAACCCGCCAAAAACTGCCAAAACCCACCAAAAACCACAAAAAACCTCCAAAAACTGCCCAAACCCACCAAACTTTACCAAAACCCGCCAAAAACCCACCAAAAATCCACCAAAACCTGCCAAAACCTGCCAAAAACCACCAAAACCTGCCAAAAACCGCCAAAAACCACCAAAACCCACCACACACTACCAAAACCCACCAAAATCCACCAAACACTACCAAAACCCACCAAAATCTGCCAAAACTCACCAAAACCCGCCAAAGGCCGCCAAAACCTGCCAAAAACTGCCAAAAGCCACCAAAACCCACCAAAAACTACAAAAATCCACCAAAACCAGCCAAAAAAAACCCCAAAACCACCAAAACCCACCAAAAAACACCAAAAACCACCAAATCCTTCAGTCCCTGTCAGCTCGTCCCAGCGCTGGGGAGCAGGAGATGAGGAAGGGAACTTAGAGTCAGCCGAGCAGATTTTTAGGAAAGGAAGCAGGATTTTCCTTCTGAAAAACAGCAGGATCACGGCTGACACTGAGTTTTTACAGAGGGGAAAACACAAACGCAAAGGCGAGGTCCACACCGAGACGCGGAGCAGGAATTAGGGACTCTACAGGTGGAATTAGGGAATCCCCTGCAGCATTTCCTAAACCTCTTCCCTGCCCAAATCCCTCCAGGATGAGCAGGCTCCAGGCGAGGCAGTGCCAAAGACAACATTTTTAAGAGCCTGTGGGAAGCACATTCAGAATTTTGTGTTGAATTATCTGAACCTGTGGCCTGCAAATCCTTGGAAAAGGCAGAGGAGATCCTCTTCCCATCCTGGCGATGTTTGGATGGAGAACAACTCCTTAAAAGCACTGTTTGAAAAGTTTGCTTTGCAGCAGCTGAAGAGAGGAGCTAAATCCACAGAGGGAGGTTCAGGAGTCCAAATTACCGAGATTTTGAGGAGAGGAAACGCCTCTGCTGCAGAGCTGCCTCACAGCTTTAGGCAAACATTTATTCCCAAATCCCTCTCTTCCCACCTGCCAATGTGGTTTGGGGGCATCTAGTGACAGGAAAAGCACAGATTCCATTTTTTGCCATTAAATTAATTCTTTTTCCCATTAATTTTGTTCTTTTTTTCCATTAATTTAATTTTTTTCCCTTTTTTTTTTGTCTTTTTTTTCCCATTAATTTTGGGGGTTTTTTTCCATTTTTTTCCCTTTTTCCCAATATTTTCATTCTTTTCCCCATTAATTTAATTCTTTTTTTCCCATTAATTTCGTTCTTTTTTTCCATTAATTTTTTTCTTTTTTCTCATTATTTTCATTCTTTTCCCCATTAATTTCATTCTTTTTTTTCCATTAATTTCGTTCTTTTTTTCCATTAATTTTTTTCTTTTTTCTCATTATTTTCCTTCTTTTTCCCATTAATTTAATTCTTTTTTTTTTCCATTAAGTTCGTTATTTTTCCCATTAATTTTGGTTTCTCCCCACTAATTTTGGGTTTTTTTCCCACCAGGTCCTCTCTTGCCTGAGGAGAAAGTCCCACCTGTACCAGGTGAAGCAGGGCCAGTATGGATTGTACTTCCCCCACCTGAGCACAGGGAAGGTTCACTGACACCTCAGCTTGGTCTTCCCAGACCTGTTCGTCCACTGATGAAGGAAAAATAGTTATAAAAACCAGAAAAATAATTCTTTAAATAAATTATTTCAGCATTTTCTCTCGCCTTGAGACAAATCTTTGCACTATTGCCATGATTCTTTTCATGCTCCAGGAAACTGCCAACAGTGCAGGTGCTGAGGAAAATATTTTTTCGAAAGCACTGCAGTGTTTTATATAAATCTGAATTTTATAGAAATATTACACAGCCAAAGGAAAATAAAAACTACCAGGAGCTGCAGTTTGCAAAGCCCTTCAGTGTTAATGTCAGTTTTCTGAAAAAGGCTTAAAATTATACTAATTTAGAGATTTTTGGGGACTGACTGTTGTAGACTTAGAAATCCCACCTAGATTTTAGCTTTTTCACCACTGAGCTTTAAAAATGTAAATACCTTAAATTAATTAAAATATTTCATCTATTTATAATGACGACATTATGATGTAAAGAGACATTGTTAAATCTGAGTGTGACACAGCCAGGCTGTGTTTTTTTTGAGATTGCTGCTGATTTCAGCTCAATAAATGCCACTTTTTACTGCTGTGAAATTGTGTTCCCTCTGTGTTTTCATCCCAAATCTGCGGAATTCCCAAAGATTTTGCCCCTCAGCTCCCATCCCACAGTGGGAGATCTGTTTTTATACAGTTCAGCACATTTCCTGCAGAATTGCCCCAAACCTCCCATTTCATGCCCCAATTTCCTGCTGAGCACCGGACTCGGGGCTGCTTCTCTGCAATTATTTGATCTGTCATGAGATGAACTCACTGAAAGTGAAAGCGTTCGATCAGAATTAATGACCCCACGATTAGTCATTAATCCTCCCACCCCAGGCAAGGTTTCCATGCAACCAAAGTGGGTTTTGCTTTCAAAGCTGAGCTCCTCCAGGGCAGGTCGGACCAGTTCGCCCCCAGCTCTGAGTTTCCTGCAGAGGATTAGGATCTGTTTGCTCAAACAAAGGGCTCGGAGCACCAATTATGTCAGCAAACATCGATTAAAAGCTCTCAGAGCTCTTGCAAAACACCTCTGCAGTGTCCCTGTCACCCTGAGTGTGGCTGCCACCCTGGGACAGGGATCTTGGGAGTGGGAAGGAACTGCCAGCCCGACCAAGAAAAGCTGAGTGACAGAGCAGGGCAGAGCCATTAGAATCATAAAATCCTGGAATATCTTGAGCTGGGAGGGACTCCAAGGATCATTGATCCAACCCTGGCCCTGCACAGACACCCCAACAATCCCACCCTGTGCATCCCTGGCAGTGTTGTCCAAACGCTCCTGGAGCTCTGGCAGCCTTGGGGCCAGGACCATTCCCTGGGGAGCCTGGGCAGTGCCCCAGCAGCCTCTGGGGGAAGAACCTTTCCCTGAGATCCATCCCAAGCCCTCTGACACAGCTCTGTGCCACCAGAGCTCAGCTCCTGCCTGGGCAAAGCCCTGGATCTTCAGCCTGTCCCTGCTGTGCCTCAGTTTCCCTCTCCCCAGGGAGCCTTTCACCCCCAAAACCACAGGAGCGATGCCAGCAGCAGAGATGAGGAGCGGCACACACTGGGAGAGGAAGGTGCTGTTTTTTGGCCCTGTTTCCTGGATACTCTGAATTTTCCTTTTCCCATCATAGCCAGGGGGGAGGAGCTGTGTCTCACATCACGAGCCACATCACCCCAGGGTTTGGAAAGGAGAGGCTCAGCACACCCTGCAGGGCAGAGGAACAAAAAGCCAAGGCAGAAAATCCAGCAGCTCCCCAGGGAAGCTCCAGAAGCGCTCCAGGCCCGGGACAAGCTGGGAGCACGGGGCACACTTCTCACAGAAAGGCACAAGGAGCTCACCTAAGGCAGAAAAGCCTCTGTGCAGCTCTGCCTGACCTGTTCTTGGGGACCCAAAATGCCAGGAAAACCTTCCCAGCGCCACCGAGAGAGCCCATTTCCCTCAGGAATTGTTCCTGCCTGCAGGAAAGCTGCAGAGCATCACCCTCACCGCCAGCCCAGGACGTGCCAGATGCCACCAACCCACCCAGCTTTGCCATCCTGGGCAGGGGTCAGACCCCACAGAGCCCCCACAGCCGAGCCCAAACCCAGAGCCAAAATTAAAGCCGAAACACCCCGAGAAAGGATGAATGGGCTGAGGAGCTGAGACAGCAGCAGCTCGCGGGGACGAAGGGCTCAGGGGGCTCTGGTGCCCACCAGCCTCACCCAGGGCTGCTTCCCAAGGAACAGGAGCCGCACATCCCGCGGGGCTCCCGAGCATCCCTGCCCGGCCAGGATGGGCTCCGTGCGGGGCTGCGGCTCCAGGCTGCAGGGCTGGGCCAGCTCAGCACCGCCCCGGGCAGGGCTTGGGTGGGGAAGGGCACGGGGGGGGGGGAATGAGCTCAGGAATCGCCCCCAGCACCCCCCGAGCCCCTCCCTGAGCCCCCCCGAGCCCCTCCGCTGTGCCAGGGTGAGCTCCGTGCCGGGGTCGGACACCTGCCCGCGTTTGCTGGGGAGCTGCTGCTCCCAAAAATGCCTGCCGGGCTCAGCACCGCCCAGGGGGCTCAGCCCCCGCCCTGGGCGGGGATTGGGCTGGGCAAGGGCACAGCAGGAGGGGGAATGAGCTCAGGAATCCACCCCCGACTCTTCCTGCAGTTCCTCCCTGCGCTGCTGTTTCCCCTTTGCTCCCCCTGCCTTTCCCATCCCCTTCCCCTGCAGCGGCTCCTCAGCATTCCTGCCCTTGGATTTGTCCCCAGGGCATCCAGCCGAGTCCCTGCTGCCACCAGAGTGGGAACTGGCCCAACCCCAGCGGCACTGCTGGAAAATACACCAATTTAAAAATTTTGTATAACTTTAGTTAAAGGCTTTGTATGTCTTTACCCCGGGAAAAGGAATTTTAAGTTTCTTTCCAGGGCGTTGTTCCACCAGGTGAGGTCTGATGAACTCAACATATTAACAGATCGGGAGTAGCCCAAAAGATAAAGGCCATGAACAGAACATCGGCTCTGAACCTCACCCCTGGTGGGTCAGAGACACCTGGGCCGGGAAAAGAGAGATAAGAGAGACCTAATTAACATCGGAGTGAGGAGATTCTGATCCAATGGGAAACTGAACACTGGGATTGCTCAACTCTGGACCAATGAACTTCGAAGCAGAGCATCTCTATGGGTTTGACTGTATAAAATCTGGGGGAAAATCCTGTAAAATTGGTGTGTCATGGAATGATTCTCTCTGCACACCCGGGCTGTGTGTGGATGAGATGATTTCTGTGGCACACCCTGGCCAGAACAACATCCTGGCCAGAAATAAAGTAATGCCTCGACTCTCTAACATTAAAAATGCTTTTGGAGGGTTTTTGTTTTCCCTGCAGTTTCAGTGACAGCACCAAGGCCATCCCTGCCCAGCACCCGCCTGGCACTGCCCGGGAATTGCTGTCACTTTATCAGCCTCTGCTGAACATGTGCTGAGCACTGCAAAGCAGCCTGAGCTGCACAGATAACATTCACCAGCTCCTCATCCCTCTCCCCAGCAGCTCCCATTCCATTTGGCTCGTGCAGATGGAAAAATGCTCCGTCTGCTCTGGAAGCAGCCGAAAAAAAGTGCTTTGTGCAGCAAGGCCGCCCTGCAGGAGTCACAGCGGAGACACCTCTGCCCCTCCTGCTCTCAGCACCATTCCCAGGGCCGGAATTCCATCCTGTCCCACCTTCCACGGAGAGAACAGGGACAACCCGAGCTGCTTGCCCAGCACCCAGCCCACCACCCCCGGCAATGGCACCCAGCTCCAGCTGGGATTTACAGCTCCATGGGTGAGCTTCATCCTTCCTGCGCATCCTCCTCATTCCTTTCTCTAATTAATTAAGTTAATTACATCTCATCAGCCTTTCTCCACTGGGAACCTCACCCTGGGGCAGCCAGGGGATCTCCACCGTGACCAGCCAGGAATTAAATTTGTGAACGGAGTGTTTTATCAGCAAATGCAGCATTTTGTCAGTGCCAATCGCTGAATTCACCTGCAGGGTTTGGTGCCACCTGCAGGATTTCGTGTCACCTCTATGGTTTAGAATCACTTGTAGGATTTGGTGTCACCTCTATGGTTTAGTGTCCTCTGCAGGGTTTGGTGTCACCTACAGAATTTGGTGTCACCTGTGGGGTTTGGTGTCACCTGCAGAATTTGGTGTCACCTCTAGGGTTTGGTGTCACCTCTATGGTTTGGTGTGATCTGTAGGGTTTGGTATCCCCTGCAGAATTTGGTGTCACCTCTACAGTTTGGTGTCACCTGTAGGGTTTGGTGTCACCTGCAGCATTTGGTGTCACCTCAATGGTTTGGTGTCCCCTGCAGGGTTTGGTGTCACCTGTAGGGTTTGGTGTCCCCTGCAGGGTTTGGTGTCACCTCCACGGTGCTGAGCAGCCCGAGGGACACCCACCTGTGCTCAGCCAGGGCAGCTCAGCGATGCCAATCCGCAGCTGGTGGCACCCGTGGCGCAGGGCAGGGACACTCGGTGGCAGCCGGACCCTGGTCAGTGCAGCCCCGGCCAGTGTCCAGCAGGACCCCACGGGAAGTGCTGACCCCTGCGGGGGGCGAGGCCCCTTTGGGGCAGGGCCCTGAATGATGCCCCCAACAGTGGGGCCGGGGTTCCACTGACCCCGCCCAGCCCCCGGTGATGTCACAGAGCCCTTGGGGACATTCCATCGCTCCATGAGGGGCGGGAATGTGGGAGGGCCATGGGATGGGGCAGGGATGCCCCAGGGACAGCGCAGGGAAGCAGAGGGGAGGGGCAGGAATGGGGGAGGGATGCAGGGGGAGGCCGGAGGGATGCAGGGAGGAGCTGTCAGGGATGCTGCAGGACACTTTATCATGGATTTGTGACAAGCCAAGGGAACTTAAATCTCCACTGGACTCAAAGTGGTCATTTCAAAACCCCTGAAACTTGCAGAAAAGAACAGTTCATCCCTCCCTGGACACCCAGCCCAAATTGGGGCTGCCCGGAGGAAGGAGCAGCTCCTGGGATCCCCCAGAGCCACCCCCAGCCCCACAGCTCTGGCTGCTCCTGCCCAGGACTGTCTGGAGCAGCAGCAGAGCCCAAGAGGCCTTGTGAGCCCCTGCCCCATCCCCAACACCTCCTCCCTGTGCTCCCCAGCATTCCTTTGGGAGCAGCACTGCAAGGAATAACAGCAAGAAAAAAGCCCAAAAGCAACCAAAAAACCCCCAGGACCCCCGAGCTGCTGGGAGCCAGAGCTGGGAGCACCTGTGGTGTTCCCAGCACACTCCTGCCCCACAGCAGAGGATCCCATGGAGCATCCTGGGGGTGCTGAGCCTGCCCAGGACACGGAGCTGGACAATCCCATCCCGGGACCAGAGGTGCCTCCTCCTGGCAGAGATGCCAGAGGGGTCAGGGAGGAGGTGCCAGGGGTGCTGGAGACTCTTCCAGGGCACTCCCAGGGGTTTCTGACTAGTCCCAATGGACTCCCAGTGGTCACTCCAGCATCCCTGAAACCTTCCAGGGAAAAGCAGTTCATCTCTCCCTGGACACCCAGCCCGAATCGGAGCTCTCTGCAGGACGGAGTAGTTCCTGGGATCCCACAGATTCACTCTGAACCCCCACAGCCCCTGGCTGCTCCTGCCCAGGGCCGTCCCTGTCCTGAGCTGTGGCAACTTGTGCAGGGCTAGAGGTGGCATCACTGAGCCCCAGCACTGCGAGAAACACGAGAAAAATCCCCAAATCAGAGCACCAGACCCCTCAGAACCCCTGAGCTGCTGGGAGCCAGAGCTGGGAGCGCCTGTGGCATTCCCAGCACACTCCTGCCCCACAGCAGAGCATCCTGGGGTGCTGAGCCTGTCCAGGACACGGAGCTGGACAATCCCATCCCGGGGCCAGAGGTGCCTCCCTGTCCCTGTCCCTGTCCCTGTCCCTGCCCCTGTCCCCGTCCCTGTCCCTGTCCCTGTCCCCGTCCCCGTCCCCGTCCCCGTCCCCGTCCCCGTCGCCGTCACTGTCCCTGTCCCTGTCCCTGTCCCTGTCCCTGTCCCTGTCCCAGCCCTTCCCAGCCTCTCTCACCTGGCAGAGCCTCGCTCAGGGCGCTGTCCCCTCGCTGTCCCCTGGCACTGCAGCCCTGTCCTGCGGCCACCCTCACCCCAAAGGTGGCCCTGCCAAGGCCACTGGCGGGGCCAGGGACATCCTGCTGCTTCTTCTGCCCCAGCTGGGCTGAGCAGGGCCACCAGGGCTGGTCCTGGGGACAGGGGCGGTGTCCGGGGGCACACGGAGCCCCCCAGCCCTCGGGCCCTGCCCCTGCCAGCCCCAGCCGGGTCCCTCTGGGGCAGGGCAGAGGTGCCCACAGGGACCCCCAACGCGGGGTTGCCAGGGCAGGGCTTCCATTGTCCCCACCCAGCCCCGGCTGATGTCACAGCGCCCTTGGGGACATCCCACCGACCCCACCATCCCACGGGGAATTCCGAGCCCATGGAATGTGCTCCCTGCCCCAGGGAATGAATGGTGCTGTCCCCAGGGACTGCCCCCGATCCCTGCCCTGCCCCAAGGGCCCCAGGGCCCCGCAGGCTCTGGGATCGCTCTGGCAGCGCCACAGCAGCGGGACACCTCTCCCAGAGCAGGGCAAGCATCTCCAGAGCTGGCCCAGGAGCCAGGAAAGGCCCTGCAGGAGCTGGGCACTGCAGGGAGTGCAGGAGAGATGCAGGAGGAGGTGTCAGGGATGCTGCATGACACTTTCCCAGGGATTTGTGACAAGCCAAGGGAACTTGAGTCTCCGATGGACTCCAAGTGGTTATTTCAGCACCCCTGAAACTCCCAGGGAAAACGAGTTCACCCCTCCCTGCACATCCAGCCCCAAATCTGAGCTCTCCGGAGGAAGGAGCAGCTCCTGGGATCCCCCAGAGCCACTCCCAGCCCCACAGCTCTGGCTTCTCCTGCCCGGGGCTGTCGATGTGGCTCAGCTGTGGCCCTGTGGCACACAAACCTCGTGTCCTGTGGAGCGCAGAGCTGCGATTGATTTCCTGTGAGCTGCAAGGGGAGCCGGGGGGACCAGGCACTCCCGGGGTGGTGCTGTGCATCCCTGGGATCAGCTGAGGCACCGCAGCCTTTGCTTTCAGGCTGCTCCTTTTGCTCTTAAAGGCTTATCATGGTCAGGGCTCCAACTGCGCCCTGGTTAACCCTGCAGTGACCACAGCCCTCAGCGGGCACTGCTGCAGCCACGGCACAGCTGGCACAGTTGCATTTACACCACAGCTGGCACAGCTGCACTGCTGCAGCCACGGCACAGCTGGCACAGCTGCATTTACAGCACAGCTGGCACAGCTGCACTGCTGTAGCCACAGCACAGCTGGCACAGCTGCATTTACACCACAACTGGCACAGCTGTGCCGCTGCAGCCACAGCATAGCTGGCACAGCTGCATTTACACCACAACTGGCATGGCTGCACCACTGCAGCCACAGCACAGCTGGCACAGCTGCACTGCTGAACTTACACCACAGCTGGCACAGCTGCACCGCTGCACTTACACCACAGCTGCACCACTGCAGCCACCCCACAGCCGGCACAGCTGCTGCCCTGCAAATCCCCTTTTCCCTTCCCCTGCTGGAGCAGCAGCTCCTTGTCCTGCAGATTCAGCCCCACACCCCATGGGGACAGAGGTAGGAGCAGGGAGCTGAGCTCTGCGTTCTGCTCCCTGTCCCCACGGGCTGGCAGTGCCCTCGGAGCAGCTCCTCTGCCCACCCTGCCACATCCCCTGTGCGTTCCTGGGCACTGCCAGCGCTGCGGGTGAGCAGAACCTCCATCAGCCCTTTATCCGCCCTTTCCCGTGTAGGAGGATGGCTCCTTTCAGCAGCTGTTTGGGAAGAGGCTTCAGGGCAGCAGCGATTGCCGGGGGCTTTTGGGGACAGCGTGAATTAAAGCAGAGTCAGAGACTCTCAGACCTCTGTCCCCTGTCCCTTGTCCTCTGTGCTCTGCACCAGCCCCGGATCAGCTCTTGGGGTAAAACTGCTCTGCCCAGCACCACGGAAACACCCACCTGATGTCCCTGCACATCCATGGGTGACGTCGTGGAGGTGGGAATTTGGGAACACCGGCACAGCCTGATGCCTTGGGATTTTAGCTTCTATATTTTTCACGTATTTGTAATCCTGTGTATAACTCTGGGCTCCACACAGATGCTAAGCTGCTGTTTTCTCATTTTTAGACAAAACAATTCCTCTCTAAGCTCCAAACTCACGGACACCTCAGTGTCTCAGGCCCCAAGATATGTAACCAACAGTGAATTGGGGAAGCAAACTTGGAGTAATTGGCTTCATTACCTGAAGCTGTAATTGGAGGATTGAACCTCGATATGCAAATGGACAAAACTTATGAAGTATGAAAACCCATGATCCATTTTGGGTATAGCCCCTCAGTGAGCTGTGACTGCCCTGAATGCCCCTGAAGGCCTTCAATAAATATCACTGCTTTTTATTCTCTTAACCTTGTCTAGCCTCTGTTTTAGGTAAGCCCCTGTTTTAGGGTGCCAGGGGCTGGTGCTCAGGGTGCCATCAGGGACAGAGCATTTTGTGCCGAAGGAATTGGTGCAGCTCCGAGCCGACCACAGCTCCAGGGTCACCCTGAGACCTTTTCGGTGATAAATCCAAATAAACCATAACCAAGTCCCCCTCCATCCCCTTCCAGGCTCAGAGCCTGCAGGGCACGGGGGATTCATCCTTCACTCCTCCCTCACAGCAGCTGGGTGTGTTTTAATGTTCTTAAAACGCCCTCATCCAACAGGGATGGAACAGAGCGGGAAGGAAGGCACGGTGTGATTTTTGAGGTTACTGAAAACATTGAGGTAATTCAGTGGAAAGTCTTTTTTCTGCTGTAAGCTCACTCTCCGTGCCGGGCTGTCGGTGCTGTATTAGAGAAAGGCAGCGTGTGGGAGGTGTGAATTGATGTTACCGCACAGGGAAGGTGGTGACGAGCAGAGATCTCACAATGATGCACATCAGGCTCCCTCCTCAGCAGGGCAGCGGAAAAAAAGGGACAGAGTTGGTCTTTTAACAAAAATTCAAAGCAAAGAGCTGTGAGACACCAGCGTCAGCAAATGCTATTTCAGAGCACAGACATTCACCTCTCCCGGGGCAAGTGTTAACCTTTCAGTGCAGCCTTTCCGCTCCCTTCCCTTTCACTCTCGTCGTTTTTTCTTCCCCCTGCTCCCCAAATCCCTCGAGTTTCCTGATGCCTTCAAGTATTTCTAGTTTTTACCTTTCATGTATCTGTAACTTGCTGTAGTTCTGTGCTTCTCACAAAGTGCTGAAATCCTCTGCTCCAGCACCTTTGGCCAAACAAGGCTCTCTGAATACAGATTCAAGGACATCTTCATTGCCTTAGGGCCCAAAAATATGTAAACAACTGTGAGATGGGGGGAGCAGGCCTGGGGTGGTTAACATCATAACCTAAGGGTGCGACTGGAGAATTAAGGGCCAATATGCTAATGGGACAGAACTTACCAAAGGTGAAGGGCTCGTGACCCAGCGTCCATTTTGGGTGTCGTCCCTGATGGGGGACTTTCCTTACCCGAATGTACCTTCAAGGCCTTTGCAGGCCTTGAATAAATTTGTCTGCATTTCATACTCCTAATTTGTCTTGGCCTCTGTTTCAGGCAGCCTGCTCCTAGGCATCATTCCCCATCCAGAGCCCGTGGCTGTCATGTGCCAGGACCTGCTCCATCCACACCCCACACCCCATCCTGGTGCGCCACAGGCTCTTCCAGCAGCGAAATCTCCCTGTGGAACCCAGGACTCAGACATCAGCCTCATTCCTTGTCACCCCTGGGCCAGTTCTTCTGGAGATGGGGCTGGAGCTGGAGCTCCCCAGGGCTGGTGGCAAGGGGAGCAGGCCAGGAGCAGCTCTGATCTCTCTGGGACAGGGACAGGAGCCCAGGGAACGGATGGAGCTGTGTCAGGGCTTGGGATGGATCTCAGGGAAAGGTTCTTACCCAGAGGCTGCTGGGCACTGCCCAGGCTCCCCAGGGAATGGTCCTGGCCCCAAGGCTGCCAGAGCTCCAGGAGCGTTTGGACAACGCTGCCAGGGATGCACAGGGTGGGATTGTTGACCCCGGGAGTCCCTTCCCCCTCAGGATGGTCTGGGATTCTGTGGATTGTTTTAACACTCCTGATATCCCATCTTCTCCAGTCTGCACTGCCCAGTGTTTCCAGTTCAGGTGCTGAGCTCTGGGTGCAGTCAGCTCTGGAGAACCTCTGAGACCCCCAGGCTGTCCCAGCTGCTCCCAGTCAGGCTCCAGCACCAGCTGGGGGTGGCTTCTGGGAGCCTCTGCCCCAATTTTCTACCCCCTCAGAGCTTCTCAGGGGAAATGAATGTTCCCTTGCACATCCTGACCCAACCTGCAGCAATTTCAGGGAAAGTGGGATGAGGCTGAGCCTCCTCCTGCACCCAGCAGCTCCTGGGGCCAGAGCCTGCGATGGGAGAGGGAGAAAGAGACCTCGGGAAGGTGGAGGAAAGCAGGAGGATCCCTGGGATATGGACGGGAATTGTGCGACTTCTTGCTCCCATCCCATGGCTCCCATCCCATCCCATCCCATCCCATCCCATCCCATCCCATCCCATCCCATCCCATCCCATCCCAGTTTGCTGAGGGAGAAGCAGGGGTGCAGAGGGGGCTGTGCCAACGCCCCCAGGCAGGGAGGAATCTCAGTGCTGCTCCTCATCCTCCCATCCCTGCTCTCCGCACATCCAGCTCCCTCTTTATTTGGAATAAGAGGATTTATTTATCAAATTGCCTTTTAATGCTGAAGTTGCAGTGTCTGCTTCAAAGGCATCAAGACCAAAAATAGGATTTTTTTCTGATGAAAGTGCCTGACTCACTGAGAGCTCTCAGCTGCTGCTTTAGGGCCAAGTGCCTCAGAAAATGAGGAGAGGAAGCTGCTGGGAGAGGCTCAGCTCTCAGCACTTGTCACCAAATGTCCCCAAAGTCCTCCCCTGTCCCACCCAACGGAGCCATCCCCAGCTCTTCAGGATTTGGGTCAGAAGGATTATTAGAAATTAAATCAATTTCACAATGCCTGATTTCATCTCTCCAAGGAAGGCAGAACATCAATATTTGCCCCCCAAATGCAGCTCAGCTTCTGAGCTTTGGCAGCAAAGGCTGAGCAGCAGCGCCCTGGGAGTCAGAAATTAAAGAATAATAAATAATAACATTTAATAAATTCAAACCAACCTCCAGGGTGTTTACAGGAGGCAAATCTCCATCTGCCGGGTGACGTCCAGGCTGTGGGGATGTGGGCACTGAGGTGCTGTGACAGGTCCCACCTCAGCCCCTCCGCAGCGCAGCCACACTCAACATCCTCTGAGCACCCCCAGCATCCTCCAGCCACCCAGAAAACAACACCTTTTCACCGAAATCCCCCAAATTCTGCCCGGTTTGGCAGGGAGAGCCCTTGTTCCCACAGTCAGGGGCTCAGGTTTTGCTGCTGCCACGATGAATCTGTGTGTGACAAACGTGAGGCCACCACGATTCTGGGGCTGTTTTTCTGTTCCTGGGGAGTTGTTCAGAATTTCGGGGCTCAAACACAAGTCCCCCACTTCTCTTCCACACTGAAATTTTCAATTTCCCGGTGGTGCTCACGAAAAAAGGATTATTTTGCCTCCGTTTCTCCAAGGTATGGCATAAATAATGCAACAGCATTTCCGTTCTCTTCTGGAATTTGTGTTTTGCTCTTTTTCTCTTCATTTTAAAGCATTTTTTTTTTCCCCACTGCTCACTGAGGAATTCAGGAAGGTCACTAATGCCACAGGAAAATGCTGAAACAATGAGGAAAATTGCCTGGGTTGTATTAAAACTTTCTTATTTCATCTAATTAGTGGGACCAGGTCAGATTGGGGACGATGTGCTGTGTCTCAGCTGTGTCTCCATGGGTGCATTTCCATTTGCTCCAAGGACAAATTGGGAATTAGGGAATTAATATAATCATGCTAGGCATCTCCAGACATTTCCCAGAAAGGTTGTTTTATCCTGAACCAAAAAAAAAAGCAACATTTTTTTCCAAGCAAATTGCAATAAAGAGATTCCCCCTCTCCCTTTTCATTTTGGTCACAGAAACAAATTAAAATGTAAACCTTTGACGTTCTGTGGGGTGGGGGGAGGGAAATGCTGACAATAAGAAAAACAGGATCAGCCCATGCCTCTTTCACCTGCCAGGGAGGAAAAAAGGAATTCCCAGAGCAGCTGTAATTGCTGAGGAGCAGGAAAAGTGCCCGGGAAGGATTTTCCTGCTCCTCAGCTGGGGAGAAAGAAGAACAGAGGCAGCACATCTGGAGCTGGGGGTGAGCAGGAGGCCACATCTGGATGGCTGCACTGACATCCTGTGGCTGCATTCCGGGGGAAATCCGGGGGGATCAATCAAAGCCTTGATTTTTTCCCTCTGATCTCTTCCAGAGGAGGAAGCTCTGGCAGCCAGAGCGGCGATTTTGTGTCACCAGAAAATGATCAGGGAAACCAAAGAGAGGTGGCAGAGCAGGGGGAGGCTCAGGGCATCCCAAGGGAAGGGACAAAGCTGGAGCTCGAATTCCCAACTGGCAGAGCCTCCTCTGTGGGGTTTGAGGGGAACATGGGGGTCTCTCCTGCTCGGGGACACCACAGACTCCTCACACCTCTTGTCACAACCCCACTGCTTCACCTGCCAGGAAAAATCTCCTCCTCTTGCTGGGCAAGACTACCCTCTCTCCTGGGGTGAGGATAACCCAGTGGGACACCCCAAAAACTGGGATTTGTTGGGCTGGAGCAGCACTTGGACACGGAAGGGTTGGAAGGGATCTTAAAGATGATCCAGATCCAACCCTCAGACATCTAATATTGTCCCCCACACCTTTGTGACCCTTCCAGCTGTGCACCAGATGTGGAGCCAGCCCTGGAGCTGTGCCAAGAGAGGGATAAAGCAGCAGGAAGAGCAGACAATTCCCAGGTTTAAACACAGCAAACCAAGGATTTTGGGGAGATTGAGGGGATGTGACCCACAAAAGTGACATTTGGGGGTTCCAGGTTCACATTTCAGTCCTCACTAGGTGAGGGAGTTTGGGCAGAAAAAAAGCAGAAGGAAAAACCACACAACCCTGAGTGATGTGTGGGGAGCTCAGCACAGCTCTGCCACAGCCTCCTGCAAAACAGAGCAGGGAAAGTCAGGAAAAAGCCCCTCCTGAGCAGGGCCCTGGGGCTGTGTCCACCCCAGAGAGCCAGGGCTGCACCAGCCCTGGGGAGAAATCGGGATGGAGACCCCTGGCCCACCCTTGGGAGAGCTTTGGGGACCAAGGCTCAGTTTTGGAGCTTTTTTTTGCTTTTCCCCCCACCCAGCCCAAGCACACCCCAACTGCAAAGGCTTTTAATACCTGAAAAGAGTAAAAATCAGAACCAGGCCAGCTCATTTCGCCCTGGAGTGCTGCTCTTTGAACAGTTCTGAGGTCAGGGAGTTGCCAAACCTTCCGGGCTGCCTCTGATGCTTTAACACTCCCCAGCTCTGAGAAAGGCTGTGAGAAATGAGAGCTTGTGGTCTTCAGGAGAACTGAGCCCACAGAGCTGGCCTGGGATGAATAACTCAGTGTGGCCACACCCCTGCAGCTCCTTCTCCACAGGTTCCTGGAGAAATCTTTCTCTTTCTCTTTGTTTTCTGCACGGGGACAAGGATTTAATAGATCTCATAAGGGAAAGAAGGAAGCTGGAAGGCAGCTCCATAAATCCCAGTGCCCTGCACCCCAAAATATCCCAAATAATCCCTTCATCCCAGCACCTCGCTGTGCATTGCTGCACATGGACAGGGATATTTGGGAGGAATTAGGAATTTAGGCAGCAGCTCCTGGGGTTTTACATCGAATTGCAAAATCTGTTTTGTCCTTTCGCAAGCCAAAGGATGGAGCTGAGCTGAGGTGACCCAGGAGGCTGAGGGTCACCCCAGGGGACACAGGAGGCTGAGGGCCACCCAGGTGATGTCACTGGGTGTCCCCAGACCATTCTTGGCCTTGCTGTGGAAGGATGGATGGACCTCACAGATATTTTGGGGTTTATCATCCTGGAAATCCCCACGGGATCAATCAGGCCAAGAATTCCTTGGCCACACACATGTCCATCCCTGGAAGTCCAGCAGGCACCAAAACCCTGTCCTGGGCCATTTCCTGTGCCCCCAGCAGCTCCTGAGGAGCCAATCCTCACTTTTTGTCCATTCCAACAGCAGGAATGGGGGTGGGGCTGAAAATCTCAGGTTTTATTTCACAACCAACCTCCACTCCCCCTAAAATCCTCTCCAAATACCTTCAAATACCCTCCAAAATTCCCTTTTTCCCAGTTTGCCCAGGTGGCTCCTGAACAGCCCCGGAGTGACTGAGGCAGGTGGGGAACTGGGACCAGTTTGCAAAGAGGTGCAAAGGTGGGGATTTACCCCCAGGGGAGGTGTGGAGGAGGCTCCTGGACTGAGGATGAGGATGAGGCCCAGCAGGAAGGGATGGGGCAGCCCAGCAGGGCAGGCCCAGCACGAAAGGAGCAGCTCTGGGGTAGCTGATAAGGGCAGAGGGAGATATGGCACAGAAATGGTGCCTGTGGTCAGCACTCAGCCGAACCCCACACGATCTCTGTGCAGGAACAATGAAACTCAGCCCAAAGCCTGGCCCAGGGGCTGGGACTCACCCCAGAGCATTGCCGTGAGCTCAGAGGTGATGCTGCAGCTCCTCCCCACTGCTGCCCCTTCCCACTGCAAACCCCCAGGCTGGGATTTGGGAAGAATCCCAACTGTTTTCCCTCCAGGGATCCCAAACAGCTCCACCTGAGCTGGGATTTGGAAAGAATCCCAACTCTTCCCTCCAGGGATCCCAAATAGCTCAACCTGAGCTGGGATTTGGGAAGAATCCCAACCCTGTATCCTCCAGGGATCCCAAATAACTGCACCTGAGCTGGGATTTGGGAACAATCCCAACACTTTTCCCTCCAGGGATCCCAAACAGCTCCACCTGAGCTGCAGGTCAGGCCTGACCCTGCCGAACTCACCTGAGATTTTGGGGTGGAAACGTCAGCCGAGGACACGGTGATTATTTTCTTTTCCATAAAAAGACCAACTCACTTCTCTAGGAATAACCTTCTGGGGTTGGTGAGAGATTAAATAGAAAGCATCCTATGGGATGGGAGCAGGGAAATTCAGCTGGAGCGGAGCCTGAGCCGCCCATGCTCTGCTGTGGGACTGGGGACAGTGCAGTGAGGGAGCAGCTCCTCCTCTCATGATTAATGCTGCTCGTTTGAAATTTCCCCTTCTAATTATTGCCTAATGCTGGAAATAGAACCAAGACTAACTTTAAACCCGATTTTGAATCAGCATCGCCCTCCCAGGCTGTGAGCAGGGCACTGTGGAGGCAGCAGCTCTTTCCAGAAGTCACTGCTGCCTTTTCCTGCCCCGGCAATGATTCAGTGTGGGCCTGAGCCTGAGCTAAAGGTCAGCATGAGCTCAGAGAGTGACAGAGAGCGTGTGACACACACTGCCTGAATTGCCAGGGATTTGTTGGGGTTTTTGGGGTTTACTGGCTCTGGCAACAGAGAAATTCCCTTTCTGAGGTGCAGGGATGGAGGAGCATTTGGGTGAGGCTTTGGCTCCATCCAGGCTTGTCCCCAAGGCTGGGGGATGCTCAGCAAACCCCAGGGAGAGGAGCAGCAGCATCGCTCACCCTCCCAGCTCAGTCCCCAGCTCCTCCTGGCACATTTATCCTTCCTGAAATCCTCTCCGTGCTTTTTGCCCTGCGGTACTGAGCTGCGCAAAAAAATCCCTCCTGCAGCTTCTGCAAAGCCTCTGCCCACTTTCCCTGAGCACCAGCTCCTTCTGAGGTGGAGAAAGCACTGAGACATTCCCCCTCGGATTCCCCCTTGATGTGTCCCTCTCAGGTGCCTCCTGCCTGCTCAAAGGCAAAACCTTCCAATCCTGGTGAAAAACTCAGATAAAAAATTCTGGAATAGTTTTCCAAAGAGGAACAAGCAGGCAATGACTTCCTTGTCTCCACCTCTTAAGACACACAGAGGATTTTTTATTATAGAACACTCAGCCGGGTACTTAATCAGCTTGAAAACTGCCTGAGATCACTTTGCAATGAAGACTAATTAAAGAATTAACTAAGCCTGAGCAGCAGCAGCTCAGCTGCTTTCCAGCCAAGCCTCACAATTGGTGCAACAATAGCTCTTTTCTGAAGGTGTTATTAATTGTGGAATTTGGGATGATGGAGATTCCCCACGAAGGAAACTTTCTAGGGATAAAGAAGGAAAGGAGGAGGGAAAATGTGGAGGGAAAGGAAAGGAAAGGAAAGGAAAGGAAAGGAAAGGAAAGGAAAGGAAAGGAAAGGAAAGGAAAGGAAAGGAAAGGAAAGGAAAGGAAAGGAAAGGAAAGGAAAGGAAAGGAAAGGAAAGGAAAGGAAAGGAAAGGAAAGGAAAGGAAAGGAAAGGAAAGGAAAGGAAAGGAAAGGAAAGGAAAGGAAACACCATCTCCACCTGCATCTCCTCCAGGTGAGTGACCCTGGAGGGGAGGAAAGGAAAACCTGGAGCAGGAGAAACAGAGGTGAAGGTCTGGGAGAGGATGTGAGGTGAGGGGCAGGTGTGGGGCCAGGGCTGCCTCACTCCACCCCCTGTCCCCATCTCCTGCTGCTTTTCTTGCTGCTGTTGCCCCCTCCCTCTCCCTCCACAGGCACCCAGCAGGTCCCAGTGCCACCAGCCCCACTCCAGCCTGGGTTTGGCTCCCCAGGTTTGGTTTGTGCAAGGGCAGGGACACAGCAAACAGGAAATGTTACTCATTTCTTCGGCACCCTCAGCCACCCCACAAAAACCACCTTTGGGCACCTGCAGGGTTAAATCTGTCAGGGCTGAACCACTCTGGGCTGCAGCAACAGCATTAGGGGGGACAGCAGGGCTAGGAGGGACAGGAGGGTCAGGAGGGACAGCAGGATTAGGGGGACAGCACGGTTAGAGGGGACAGCAGGGTTAGAGGGGACAGCAGGGTTAGAGGGGACAGAACTTAGGAGGGACAGGAGGGTTAGGAGGGACAGCAGGGTCAGGAGGGACAGCAGGACTGGGAGGGACAGCAGGGTTAGGAGGGACAGTAGGGTCAGGAGGGACAGCAGGATCAGGAGGGACAGCAGGATGAGGGGGAACAGGAGGGTTAGGAGGGACAGAAGAGTTAGGAGGGACAGCAGGACTGGGAGGGACAGGAGGGTTAGGAGGGACAACAGGATCAGGAGGGACAGCAGGATTGGGAGGGACGGCAGGTCCTGGGGCTCACCACTTCCCTGTGAACCTCAACCCATCCTGCAGATGAAGCTGAGCTCCCTCCCACCCTCTCGCTGCACCCCGAACTCTGCAGGCACACGGAGGCAGCCCAGCCCGGCCCAGAGAGAGCAAAGCTGATCCCACAGGGATTGGGATCAGCGGGAATAGGGAGGAGGCAATTTCTTTCAGCAAAATAATTTCTGTGCCCCCTGCTCACCATGGGCTGTCCCTGGCAGCTGTGGGGGCAGAGGGGACAGCGGGAATGGGGCAGGAAATGGAACCAGGGGTGATTTGTTTGAATCTGCAAAGCCTCACTGCCTCGAGTTTCACACCTGAGCAGCTGCAGCTCTGGTTTGCCCTCATTTGGGGGCACAGGAGAACCCCCATCACCCCTGGGCAGCTGTGCCAGAGAGCTGAGCCTGTTCCTCTGCACTGATCCCACAACAGTGGGACAGGGCTGGTCAGGGGTGACCCTTGTGGGGTGTCCCTACAAACAATGGTGAGCTGGGAGAGAGCGCCGTGCCCCAGTGCTGGAGGGTCTGTGGTGGGGAATTGGGGTCCTGCTGTGGGGACAGAGGCACAGACAGGGGGACAGTGCATTTATGGGCAGAGGGATGGGGAAGGTGCATGCCCACAGCTCCCTGGGTGCTCCCACGGGATGGATTCCTCATGCTGGCTGTTCCCGAGGAGCCAAGAGGCAGATCCAGTCCCAACAGTCACACCAAGACACTTCTGCAGCTTCTGCACACAGATTTATTGGGCACACGTTGGTACCTCCCCAGCTCTGACCCTTTGTACAGCTCAGGGCCTTCTTTTCCCAATGAATTTGAGGGATTGTTCTATTCTGTGTCAGGCGCCGTGGGTTGTCCTTTAACACAGTCCTATTCTTGCTGCATTCCTTTATCAGCTATAAAATGATTTCTAGAAGAGCCCTTCTTGAGAATTGTCCTTGTTCTCCAGAGCCTGGAATTGTCATACAGCCATGGAAAGGTTTGGATTGGACGGGACCTTAATGTCCACCCAGTGCCACCCCTGCCATGGGCAGGGACACCTTCCACTGTCCCAGGCTGCTCCAAGCCCTGTCCAGCCTGGCCTTGGACACTGCCAGGGATCCAGGGGCAGCCACAGCTGCTCTGGGTACCTGTGCCAGGGCCTGCCCACCCTCCCAGGGAACAATTCCTTCCCAATATCCCATCTAATCCTGCCCTCTGGCACTGGGAAGCCATTCCCCCTTGTCCTTGTGAATTTTCTCTCCATCTTTCCTGCAGCTCCTTCAGGCCCTGCAAGGCTACACTGAGGTGACCCCAGAGCTTCTCCTCTCCAGGCTGGACATTCCCAACTCTTCCAGCCTTTCCTCCCAGCAGAGCTCTCCATCCCTCTGATCCCCCTGGGTTCTCCTCTGGACTCTTTCCAGCAGCTCCAGCTCCTTCCCGAGCTGTGCCCCAGGGCTGGGGTCTCACCTGAGGGGGAGAGGGACAGACACACACAGGAACAGGAGAATTCCTGGAGTTGGAGAACTGGGGAGGTGGAGATTCCCAGGAATCTGAGCTGGGATTTGGAGCTCCCAGTGTCAACTCTGGTTCCCAGCAGGGATGGGCAGGCCCTGCTGCTCTTCTGTTTGGGGCTGGAAATGTGTGGCTGGGACAGAGGAGAACAGCTTGAAGTTGCCTTTTCACTTTGAGATCTTCCATCAGATCAGGCCCATGGAATCATCGGATAGGGCCGGTTTGGTCCAACATGACAAAAAATATTTGGGGCTGACAGACACAGAAACATCAGAACTGCAGGAGCCTCCTTTCCTTGGGAAAAGACAAAGCAGGAGAGATCTGAGGAGCGGAAGTGACAGCTATACCTGGAACACATCCCTGAGGATTCTCTTTGGCTTGGAAAGTGATGAACAGCTCCAAGGAGGCTCCAGAGCCTCGCAGGAGGCTGCTCTCCCTGAGGCTTTCCCAAAGGAAAAGCAGAGAAGGCAGAAAGGACAGGGACATGGCCCAGCAGATACAGAATACAAACACTGCAAGCAGCTTGGGCCTGTTTGATAAAAAGTTCCAAAATACACAAAACCTGGGATTGGAAATGCCTCTTTTTAAAAGAAAATCAAAACTAAAATATTTACATTTCAATAATAATAATAAAAAAAATTAGACTTCCAAAATAACTGTTGCAAAGATAAATGAAATGATCTTGTGGACCACAGCATGTTTGGTCACAGAGAAAGAGTAATTATGATAAAATGGGAATAAAGTGGAGTTGTCCTGCTCTCATTCCATGCCAGTGTGAATCCACACAGAGCCACACCCCTTTATTATTTTCCCCAAATCGCTGAGGAGTCTGAAACTGGTTCCATCCACGCTTTCCCATGTCAGGCAATTCCATCTTGAGGCACACTGGTGAGCATGAAGGCGACGATGAAGCAAAGGTCCCTGCAGTGGCTGACCCCCCCCAGCAGCTGCAGTGGTGTCACGTGTGGAACCATCGCCACTGTCACGGCCTCTTCCTGCCCCTTCACACCTCCAGCGTGAGCTCGCTCTCTCAGCAGGGCCATCAGGTGACAGTGGTGACCGCAGGGTCCTGGCCAGCTGCTCTTCTGCTGTAGTGATAATGATGCCTTGAGGATTTTTAGCTTCCATTTTTCATGTGTCTGTAGCTTTGGTGTGTAGCTCCAGGCTGCATATGAAGTGCTAAAAACCTCTGTTCTCAGCATTTTGGACAAAACAATTGCTCAGCTGGAAAATCTAAGGACACTTCGCTGCCTCAGAGCCCCAAAATACGTAAACAACAGTGAGTTGGGGGGAGCAAGCTTGGTGTGGTTGTCATCATCACCTGAAGGTGTAATTGGAGGTATAATTATCATCTAATATGATAACAGATAGAACTTACAAAATGTGAAGAACTCGTGACTCGCTGTCCGTTTTGGGTGTAGCCTCTGGAGAGGGCTTTCTCTGCCCTAAATGTACCTAAAGACTTTTAATAAATTAATCTGCTTTTTATTCTTCTAACTTTGTCTAGCCTTCTGTTTTAGGAAATCCTCTTTTAGGCATCAATGCAGCCCCACAAAATGCCCTGGCATTTCAACAGAGCGGGGAAAATCATATCAATCTTTGGAGAAAAAGCCATTTCCCTCCCACCCCAAACCCTTTTGTGTCCATGGGGCCCTCTGGCCCCACGGCAGCCGTTCCTGTGCTGCCTCAGTGGCAATCCAGCCCAGCCTCCTCCACACTGCCCAAGGCTTTGCTCTTGATCCGGAGCTTGTGCGGGAGGGCGGCGAAGCTCCGGCCCTTCAGCTGCTCCTCCGAGGGGCAGGGCACGCTGCAGGGGGGCACAGGAGAAGTTTTGGGCACTTGCTGCTCATCATCTTCATCCGACACTGCGGTGCTGCTCTCCTTGCTGGCCTCAGTGGCGCTGGGGGACGGGCACAGGAAACAGGCACTGCCCAGCCAAGGCCAAGGGAAAGGGTGTTTGTCTGGGCAGGGGTAGCCGAGGAATGGAGAGCAAACTGTGGGGCTGAAGGAGCCATCAAACCTTTTGGGGCTGAAGGAGCCATCAAACCTTTTGGGGCTGAAGGAGCCATCGAAATTTTTGGGCTGCTGGAGGCCAGGTGTGTCCATGGGGATGGGTTTGGAGTCACAGCCGAGGATGTTTGTGGTGGGGCCGAAGGTTTTGCAGGAAAAATCAGCCATTTCCAGCACCTTGGGCATGAAGCTCTTGCGGGCAGGGCAGCAGGAGTCACCGGCCAAGGGCTCCATGCCCAGCAGGGGCGAGCCCACCCGGTGCCCCCTGAGGTAGAGCCCGAGGGGGTGGCCCTGGTAGGGGCTGGGCTCGGGGCCGAGGAGGCCGAAGCGCAGCTTGAGGGAGAGCAGTTCAGTGCGGAGCACGGCGTTCTCACGGCTCAGCGCGGCCAGCTGGCTCTCCATGGCCACGTCGTTGAGGCGCCGCTTCTCCCGCGAGCGCTTGGCGGCCTCGTTGTTCTTGCGCCGTTTCTCCCAGTACATGGTGTCCTTCTTGTCGTCTGGCATGAATTCCCGCTTCCGACGGGGGTGTCCGCCCGCCTTCCCCAGGACCATCTGGGCCCGGCCCTGCTGCAGCACCAGCTCGCTCCGAGGGGCCAGCAAGTTCTCCATGGTGGTGGGATTCCGCTGGAATGAGAGCACAAAGCTGTTACCGCTAATGGCGTTGTTAATTAATGCCGTCGGGTTTTGCGTTCGTTCGCAGGCTGTGGTGGTAATGAGCGACGCAGGGACCCCAGGCAGGTGAAAAGGAGAGCTCTTTATTGCAAAAAACCCAGGGTTTTTAAGCCATTAGTTGGTTATTAGTTTACATACTTTTAAGGCACAACAAGCCCAAGTCAACCAACCACCAAACACCACAAGGTGGACACGCGAATGTCACGCAGAGTCTCTCAGGTTCTCATGTCCTTCTATTCTAGCTGAATCACCCTCCCATAGTTCCCTTCTGCTTAGCCTAAGTAAGAGGCCGGAGCCATGTGAAAGGCCTTTTCCTTTACAAAGCCTTACCTATGGGTAACAGTTGGCTAAATTAATATTGGAATGGGGTTGTTGTCTCTCTGTTACACACAGGACAGCTTCTCCTGCTTATTCCTGTCGTTTTGGAACCACATTTTCAAAATATTCAGATTCTGATGTGTCAGCACATCAATCAATCAATCAATCAATCAATCAATCAATCACATCTCACCAACCTCTCTGCGAAGCCCGACCCAGGATATCCAAAACCCGTGCATGACTGAGCAGAGTTACACCCCACACGTTTTGCCCACTCCGTGAACAGTCACACTTTATCTGAGTGACTTCAATCAAGATCATAAAAATGAGTTGTGATCTCCCACTTATCTCAATTTGCCTTGCAAAGGAAGTCAGAGTCAGCAGCGCTGTTTGGGAGATAAGGAAGGCAGAGGGAGAGGAACTGATTTACCTCAGTCACGGACTTTGGGGAGGAGCTGAAGCAGGGTCACAAAACAGCCTTGCTGCCATGGAATGGGTTGGGTCGGAAGGAACCTTAATGCCCATCCAGTGCCACCTCTGCCATGGGCAGGGACACTTTACACCATCCCAGGCTGCTCCAAGCCCTGTCCAGCCTGGCCTTGGACACTGCCAGGGATCCAGGGGCAGCCACAGCTGCTCTGGGCACCTGTGCCAGGGCCTGCCCACCCTCACAGGGAACAATTCCTTCCCAAAATCCCATCTCTCCCTGCCCTGTGTCCATTTGAAGCTCTTTCAGAAAATCCAATCCCTTTTTAAGGTGTCCCAAGCACCCAACAAATGAAGCAGGAAAGATCTCTGGAGGATTTTGAGGATCAAACAAGGTGAGGATGGAATAAATGAGCTCCATCACACACACACAGAGTTACACAAATATTGCACAGCAGAAATGAGCCTGAAAATGCTGTTCAAGCCCTTTGATTCAGTGTTCCACTGCTCGTAAATGAAATATTGATTGGCACAGATTTAGAACCCTTCAGGATTGGCAGGTTGTCATCACCCCAGTGACCTCTGCACAACTCAGACCTGCAGACCAGACCAGACCCCACCTCTTCACTCTCCCAGTTTTCCCAGTGTGCCCAGAGTTTGGTTCTGGTTTAAATCAGGACAAGTCCCACCAAAGTACTCTCCACACAAATCAATGTGATTTTGTAATTAAATACATTCGGAATGCATTTATATTAATTTATCCACAAGTCCTTGAGACCCTGAGTACACAAAGGTTCTGAGGGTAACTAAAGACCAAAACAAAGAATGCCCTTTAGCATGAATAACTTTGGGGTAATTCCTCCATCCTTCAATCAAAATTACTGCTGACCTCAAAGCATCAAAGGGACAATTTCAGCGAGCGGACTTGTGGTTTCTCACAGTGTCGAGAGGCAGAAATGCAGTTTTTGCAGGGCTTAATCACTTAGCAGGAATGTTTGGGGTTGGGAGGTGACAAGAGTTGTTGTTGGATGAGTCAGAGATCAACAGGTGGGTTTTGCACTGAGTAAACTCCTCAGCCACAGTGGCAGAGCAGGTTGGGCTCTCCCCATCCTTCTCTTGCTCCTGGTGCAAGGGAAATCTCAAAATTCACAAGGGAATTTTCAGGATAACTGTTCCTGATATTCACTGTTCAGTCAGGCTGGGAAGCATGGGGGAAAAAAAGGAACCCAAAATAGGCATTTGTGGGACAGAACCTGAGCAAAGAACCTTCCTGGAAACTCCTTTTGTTGATCCTTTCCCACTTTAATCCAACTCTTCATACTCCAGCAGCAAGTGATTATTGATGCACAACTGAACCCCAGTCATGGCCCTACCTTTGGACCAGAAGAGAGGATAAAGTGGATTAAATGAAAAATTCAATCCCTGCGCTATCACAAATATCTACATTATTCTCAATTTACTCAGTTTTTAATGTGTGACTAAAATTTGGTGCTTCTTCACCATGGCTTCCCCAAGTTGCAAAAACTGTCTTAAATCTTCACACCTGTTTGTTCCCCCTATTTACATAATAAAATTCCAAGTGATGGTGCCAAGGTGGGCATTGCCTCCAGAACTCAACCCTTGAAGGAAATGGAAGTGAAATCCTGGGAAGAGAGGGTTGAATCCAGGGGGGAAAGGAAAATCAAACATTTTGATCAAATCAAAGGGCAAATAAATCAAACATTCCCAATTCCTCGGAGGTGGGGCCAGCCTGGAAGGAGATAGGGGAGGCTTCCCTCCGAGGCAGGACTTGGCCTTTTAAGGTCAAGGAGCAAAGCTTCAGCAGGGCCAGAGTGTGAAAGCATCACGGTTTGGGCTCAGCCCTACCTTTTATTTTTATCTGCGGCCACAAAGTCACACCTGTGCCCACACGGCTGTCACAGGGCCCTGGGCGAGCGCGGGGTGCACAGAGTGACACCAGCCTGTCCCCAGGGGCCAGCGGAACATTGGTATCAGCGGGGGCTTCAGAGCCCCCGGGGCAGGGGGATTATGCAACCAGGGCTTTCTAAGGTGCTTTGGTGTCTGTTGGTTCTGCAACTGGAAATACAAAACTTTTATTCACCTTTCTAAGGTGCTTTGGTGTCTGTTGTTTCTGCAACTGGAAATACAAAACTTATTTACCTTTCTAAGGTGCTTAGGTGTCTGTTGTTTCTGCAGCTGGAAATATAAATTTTTATTTACCTTTCTAAGGTGCTTTGGTGTCTGTTGTCTCTGCAACTGGAAGTAGAAAACTTTTATTTACCTTTCTAAGGTGTTTTGGTGTCTGCTGTTTCTGCAACCGGAAATACAAAACTTTTATTTACCAGCATCTTGCCTGAGTTTTGTATTATCTGCACCCCAAACAGGAAAGAAAGCATTAAAACATTGTAAAATAGTGCTGTTTCTTCATTTTTCACCTCTTTTTTGCACTAAATCTGCTGGTTCTGCTCAGACAGAGCATCTCTAGGAAGCTCTGCTTCTCCAGAGAGCAGCCCTTGAGCTTTACCCCTGAGCACACCGAAAGCAAGGCACGGTTTTTGCAGAAAAGATCGTTAAATTCATAAAGATAAGCAGTGAAAACCCATCCTTATCACCTCCACAATGCCTCTGATCAGCTGGGAAGGGCCAAATGTGCACTGCCCTTGTTTAATGTGCCCCTCCGTGGGGGTGAAGATGTGTTCTACCCAGGGGTTTGCATTTGCTCTCCATCTCTCTGCCCAAAAGATCCTCATTTTTGGTAAAAATTTCACCTCCCGCTACAAGAAGGCCCTGGCAGGGCTCAATTTCAGAGATTTGGTTCAGTCCTATCTCCTCTCCTTGGCCGTATCTCCCCCCGAGCTGCAGATCAGGGGGCTCTGACAAGTTGGACTTTCCAGCAGGGTGTGCGAAACCCTCCAGGAAAAGCTCGATATCTCAGCGGAACTGATTCACAGCAAACCTCCCCGAAATCAGCTGCTCCATCTCCCTCTGCTCTGAGCCCAAGGCGAGCCCTCAGAACCTGAGATTATTCCTTTTCTTCACAGTAAAATTAAAATAAATCCTGCAAAGGGCAACCGGAACGGTTTCTCCAAAGGGAAATTTTAACTCATTATTTCTGATAAAAATTTTAACTTGTTATTTCTGAGGAATAAAGAAGGTGGGCTGGGATTAGCGGGGAGTGGATTTTGAAGAAACAAAAGAAAGAACATCTTCATACATGACTAAAATTTGGAATTCATTGCCTCAGGATAACGGAGCCATCAAAAAAGGGACAAAGATCAGGCCTTGTGGTTATTGATGCACAACTGAACCACAGTCATGGCCTTACCTTTGGATTAGAAGAGAGGATAAAGTGGATTAAATTAAAAATTCAATCCCTGGGCTATCAAAAATATCTGTGTTTTATTATTCTCAGTTTCCTCTATTCTTAATGTGTGACTCTAAATTTTGCTGCCTCTCACTGTGCCTTCCCTAAGTGGCAAAACTTTCTTAAATCTTCACACCTATTCATTCCCCCATTTATATAATAAATTTATATCTGCAACAATCAACAAAAACTTGGTGTTTGAAGTCTCATTTAAAAGCACAGCTGAGAGGAGCAGTCATCACTAAAACCACAAAAACGAAAATTCAAGCATAAATCTACATATATTTTAATTAAATAGGACAATCAATGTAAAATAAAAGAGCACAGAGTGACTTGGCAGAACTTCCCTGTGTTGGATATTTCTGTTCGTTGCTCTAAAGTGAAAATGGTTGATTTTAAACAAGCAAAGGGAAGAAAACTTTCCATAAAACACAAAATTCCATTGTGAAATTCACTGCCCTGCAGAAAATCTTTGGATCAAACTCTGATTCCCAATTTCCTGATCACACTTGGCTCAGCGCTTGGATATATAAGAGCCAATCCTTGAGAACATCACTGGAATTTATTAAAATGGGATCAGAATTTGGAATTTGGAGCTTAAATCACACAGAGTTTGGGATCAGAATTTGGAGCTTAAATCACACAGAGTTTGGGATCAGAATTTGCAGTTTGGAGCTTAAATCACACAGAGTTTGGGATCAGAATTTGGAATTTGGAGCTTAAATCACACAGAGTTTGGGATCAGAATTTGGAATTTGGAGCTTAAATCACACAGGGTTTGGGATCAGAATTTGCAATTTGGAGCTTAAATCACGCAGAGTTTGCGGCAAGCAGCCCTCACTTCACACTGATATAAAGGACCTCCAGAGCTGCTTAATTTTTCCCCCTAAATTATCTCATCCTAAACCAAATCAGAACTCAGCTCCTCATCTCAAGCCACTCCAGCACATCACTATCAAACCCACGGGAGTTATTGAGAATTGGCTCTGATAAAACGACATAACTCCGATATTTTTCACTGATATGAGAACTTCCACTGATCAAACGAGGCCTGGGTGCTGATTTTCATCACAAACCTCTGAAAACTCCTCCCGGGGACCCTGTGCTGTACAAACACCGCCAGCAGCAAACAAGTTTTGATTTTGCTGCTGCTCCTTCTCCCGAGCGATAAGAAAAAAAAATGAACCCTGTGGTTTGGCGGTGTCTTAGGGCACTCTCTAAACCTCCCAGCCTGTTGGAGATAAAAGGCCTTCGCTCTAATTACTCATATTCCTGAGTATTTGACATTCACACTGCGCCGTGGTTAGCAGGAGCTGTTGAGGAACAGCTATTACTCACTTCTGGTGTCTCAGTGGGAAATAACGTGGTCTGCTGATGAAAGGAGGCACCAGAGGAGCAAACTGCAGAACTCAATGACCTGTGGCAGGCACTACTGGAGGAATGAAATCTTTAAAACTAGAACTCAAAGCAAAAGTGGCTCAGAAACAGCCCCGCTGTGCCAGAGCCCCAATTTGCTGCGTGTCTATTTTGAAAACACCGAATGCTTGCTGGTCCCAAGCATTAAATATTGCTGCAGCTCTGGGCCTTTAATTTCTAAAATCGGGCATTTTCACCTGCAACTTTCTAAAATCTGGTGTCCACTGAAGCTTGGCAGTCACTTGTTTGAAATTTAGATTACGAGAGCCCGGAAGGATTCTCTGGAGTGGATTAAAATTACTATTAATTTCTATCCCTATTACTATTACAACCACAGGAGCTGAACTCTCCAAAATCCCCTTCTCCTCTACAAATTCTACAAATTCTATTGTATTTCCTCTGCAATACAGAAGGGCACAGTGAACTTCCTGGAGCAATAAATTTGAAGCTCTGAACTATGAAATCACTGTCTCCACAGCCTAATCACAACAGGGGGGTTGCTGGAAGCTCGGCAGAATTAATTTTGTCTTTTTGGTCTTGAGGTAGGAGAGTTCAAAGCAGGGGAACCTAGCCCGAGTGACCAAAGCCGAGCTTGGGGTGTCCCAGCCCCTTCCTCGATTCCCCACAGCCCTGAGGCTCTGCTTGGGGTAAAAGCCTCAAGAGCAGCTCAGGTATTGCTCAGGTTGAAGCAGCCTGAGCTCCGAATTTGGCTGCAGGTCTGTGACAGACCAGAACGATGGAAATGTGCTGCAAAACCCTGAAAGTCCCCAAATGCTGCTGGGCCTTTGCAAGTGGCTGAGTTTTGCATTTCTTGGTCTGCAAATGCCTCAGTGGGAGCTGCTGAATAATCACAGAATCAGAAAAGAGTGAAGTTTTCACAGTGTTTGCTCCATTCCAGTCGCCTCTGCACCCAAAAAATCTGACCTGTCCCACCCTGGCTCAACACTTCATAAATGCAGATTTTTTTCCCTCTGGGAAAGGACTTTCAAGAAATCCTTTTCCTTCCCCTGCTTAATTTCATAGTTTGGGTGGAAAGGATTGACTCCGGGACAGTTTAGTTGAATTCTGAATTAGAGATTTGAGTATTTCAGCTGAAAACTGAGATCAGCTCTGGAGTGGTCAGGATAAGAAGGACCTGGAGCTCCTGGAGAGAGTCCAGAGGAGGCCCCAGGAGGATCAGAGGGATGGAGAGCTCTGCTGGGAGGAAAGGCTGGGAAAGTTGGGATTGTCCAGCCTGGGCAGGAGAACCTCTGGGGTGACCTCAGTGTGGCCTTGCAGGGCCTGAAGGAGCTCCGAGAAACATGGAGAGGCAATTTCCAAGGGATGGAGTGACAGACAAGGGGGAATGGCTTCAGATTGACAGAGAGTAGGATTAGATGGGATATTGGGAAGGAATTGTTCCTGTGAGGGTGGGGAGGCCCTGGCACAGGTGCCCAGAGCAGCTGTGGCTGCCCCTGGATCCCTGGAATGACCAAGGCCAGGCTGGACAGGGCTTGGAGCAGCCTTGGAATGAGAGGAGCTTTGAAGTCCCTTCCAACCCAAACCATTCTGGGATTCTGTGATTCTACAAAAATTCAAAACCATTCAGATCTCGGTATTTTCATGTCATTTCTGCTTATTTTTTTAAACAACCTCTCCTTGGAAAACCAATTAAGTCAGGAAAACAACCTGGGCACTCCAGAGCATTTTACAAACATCTTTTGTTGTTCCTTCAGTTTCAGCACCCATTTTTTGGACCCTGCTCCAGGAACACAGAACATGAGTAACCAAATTCTCCTTCTTCCCCCGGCCAATTCCTCGAGATACCTGAGCTCTTTCATTTGCATCAAACGATGCTGAGAGAGGCTGGAGTTCCCCTGAGCTGATCAATGCCAACAAATCCAGCCTGGCCAAGAACTCCTGATGCTGCTCCTTGCTGAGATCACACTCGGACACAGTCACAGTGCTCAGGGCTGGCACTGGATGAGCTTTAAGGTTCCTCCCAACCCCAACCCAATCTGAGATTCTGTAATTTTATGATCATTTTCCAGCAGGGACACTCCCAACCTTGAGTTCTTTTGCAGAAATCCTGTCATAGGACCTGAAGTTCTCCAAAAACTTGCCTTTTTGTCCTTTTTAAAGGACCCAAATCATCACCACCAGCCCATCCTGGAGGCCTCCCAGATTCCAGGGGCAGCCCATATCAGACCTGTGCCATTTATAATATCATTGACAATACCATTGACAATATCATTTATAACATCCCTGATGTTATCATTGATAATATCATTGACAATATAATTTATAATATCACTGATAGTGTCATTGACAATATCATTTATAACATCACTGATGATATCACTGATAATATTATTTATAACATCACTGATGATATCACTGATAATGCCATTGACAATATAATTTATATTATCACTGATAGTGTCATTGACAATATTATTTATAACATCACTGATGATATCACTGATAATATAATTTATAATATCACTGATAATGTCATTGACAATATAATTTACAATAAAGGAAAGAACACACAGAGCCTTTTTTCCCCATCAGCAGCACAGAGGGAAAGGATGACCCTGGCAGTTCCTGGGGATATTCCCAGTGGCCGCTCTGGGGCTGCAGGCAGGTCCCTGCAGAGTGTGGCTGCATTTACCTTGGTGGCACTGCAGGAAAGCTTTTCCAGCCCCTGGATCTTCGCTCTCAGGATGGGAGGAGAGGAGAAGGAGCCCAGGAGCTGCAGGAGCTCCTTGGAGGAGCTGCTGGATGCCCACGAGCGCCGGGCAGCAAGTGCAGCCCAGCTTCCGCCCTCCTCCCCTCTGCCTCCCCAGAGGGATGGAAAATTCCACCTGCTTCATACTGAATGTGGCCAAAAGTGCTGTCACAATAGGGTTTTTTTTAAAAAGTGGAGATCGATGGGCAGAGATAAAGCTCCTCATTATCTGAAGGTTACCCCACAGGTGACGGCGATGCCTCGGCGGGAGGAAGAAGTGAGAGGCGGCCGCGAGCCCCAGGTAAGTCCCTTCCTCCCCACAGGACGTCACGGCAGGCTCTGACGTCCAGGAGGCCTCAGCTTAGGTTTAGAATTAGGCAGAGCCTAAGACCTTTTTCTGGGCCAGAAATGCTGGCTCAGGTGAGAGCTGCCGTTGGTGTTTATGTCTTGGAATTCCCAAGAATTCCAATTCAGAAGTCAAGACCCACCGGGAAATAAGTGAATGTATTTCTGCTCCTTTGGAGGTGCAGTCATCAGTGGTCAGCAAGTCCTGAGGGCACATGAAATCCCTATTTCAAAAACAGAGTGGGACTCTGTCATTTTGGTCATTTTTTATCATTTGGAAACGACAAAACCGCGGCTCTGCAGAAGCTGCAAAGACATCACTGTCACCAAGGCCATGACAACACTTCGAGAGGAAAAGCAGAACAAATCCTTAGAAAAACAAGGACTTCCCCCCATTTTCCAAATCCATCCTTCAGCAAACACCAGTCAGGGAAGAGCCTTCTCCTGCATTTGATATTCCCAATTCCTTCCTTCATCTTTTCACTTATCTGTTTCACAACAACACCCAACCCAAACTATTTTGTAGGGCCAGTGAAACTTCCAGCATCCCCATTCTCCTGCTCCTTGTCTGGTTCCACAGCAGCAGCAGCAGCAAATTATTCCTGATTTACCAAACTGCACCAGGCCCTGACCTCACCCTGGAGCCCCAGAGACACACACAGGCAGTGGATCCCATGGGATTTTGCAAACCCGGCCAGATTCCAGCCTTAAGAAATTATTTAGCTTTAAGTAGACAAACCTAAGGCAAGTCCAGCCCTCCCTCTGTTTCTCCCAGACTTTTCCTGGGCCTAACCCTTCCAGAACTCAGCACTGGAGACTCTCATTTACAACAATTTTGGCAGGACCTAAGCAAAGCTCCCCTCGCTGTTTCCCCTCCTGCTGCAGACCATTCCTGCTGAGATGTGCAGGGCATTCCTCAGGCTGGGAGCAGAGCATAGAGAGCACAAATTCCTGCACGTGGCACCTTTGTCATTGTCACCTTATGGTGACAAACAGCCCCTGGATCCCTGGAAATGTCCAAGGCCAGGTTGGACAGGGTTTGGAGCACCCTGGGGTGGTGGAAGGTGTTCCATGGCAGGGGTGGCACTGGATGAGCTTTTAGGTCCCTTCCAACCCAAACCAGTCTGAGATTCTGTAATTTTATGATAATTTTCCAGCAGGAATACTCCCAACCTTGAGTTCTTCTGCAGAAATCCTGTCATAGGAGCTGAAATTCTCCAAATATTTCCCTTGTTTCCTTTTTAAAGGACCCAAATCATCACCACCAGCCCATCCTGGAGGCCTTCAGATCTTCTCTGCCCAAACTCACGTGCCCAAGGCACTCCCAGCCCAGCCTGATCACATCTCTCACTCATTAATTGCTAATACCAAGATTTTCTCTCCGAGGTTTCCCTTTCACTCTGCCATCACAGGAAATCAATGAAACTTCTGAAGATTTTTCAGGCACAGTCACCGCTGCTGAGTTTGTGTAACACACAGAGCTGCTGGCAACCCACGAGAGCTGAAACTGCTCGTTTCAACCCCAAATTTGGGTTCTCTGTGCCCCAGGCAGCAGGGTGCTTATCAGGGCTTTATCAGTCTCAAAATGCCGGGTAAATTAAGTGAAGATAAGCAAATCAAACTCGAAATTAAGAGTTGGGGTTTGGCTGAAACTGCACTCGAGCCAAATCTGGAGCTCGTGTGCTAAAGCTCCTTCCAGGTTTGGGCCAGAACAGGAGAAATCAGCAGCCAGACCTTGACAGAAAACAGCAAAAATCAGTGAATTCTGTCTTCCATCCCTGATTATTCCAATCTTTGCAATATTCCAATTATTGCAATATGAGCAATCACAGTAAACATTCACAGCAGGAGGAGTTTTTTGACTCCGTAAGAAAATAAAGATACTTTTTCTTCTCAAGACACAAAGGCAAATTCTACTCTTAACTGCACCTCACCTGACTTTCTACTATTAATTACACCTTACCTGACTTTCTGCTATTAATTATTCTTTACCTGGTGTTCTGCTGTTCATTAATCTGAATTATTGCACAGTTTTGGAAAAGGAGGGAGCTGTGGCCTGGCACCAATTTCAGCAGACCCAGGGTAGGTTATTCACTAAAAAGATTTCACCCATCCCCTCTTTGAGGTCTGAGGGACCCCCAGGGAGATGGGAGGAGTCCCCAGTTGCCAAAAAATCAGATTTAAAGGGACATTTCACCCCAGGTGCTGAGGCCACACTGATGGGGCAGCACAGTGAGATCCCCCCACAAACCAACCCTCCCCAGGGCAGGCTGGGGATTAATCAATTAATTAATTGATTAATTGCAGTGAGAAAGGCTGAACAGCAGAAGTGGGCTGTGTTCTAGAGGCTTCTGCTTCAGGAAAAATCAGGGCAGGAACCCCAAGGGTAAAGCTGGGCCTGGGGTCGTTGCTTCCAAGATGCTCAGGAAAAAAGAAATCCTGGAGTTTAATAAAATTTTCCCAATATCTGCAGTTTTTCTGGAAGCCTGTGTGAGCTAAACGTGCCTCATTATGTAGAAGTCTCAGCTTTTAATTAAAGAAAAACATGGGGCCCCAAAAACGAGACAGGCAGAAAACACCACCAAAAAGCGACCCCGCAAACAAAACAAAACCAAAAGTTCTTCAAGTTGGATTTTCTAACTCGACATCAGTCGAATTTAACTTTTAAAGCCAAAGTGCAAAGAAATTCAAGTTGGGATTGGAATATTTTCATAAAACAATTGATGGCTTAGAGTCTCTTTGTAAGAGAACTGAAGTTCTGAGGCACTGAATTTTAAAAGTGGCGTATTTAAAGTGAAACCTGGTACATTTGGCAGCCAGAAATGTCAGAAATTGGTGTCATTAATCTTTTCTGCCTCATATCTGCAGGTTCTTCCACTCACGCTGGCATGGAAGTGACCCTACAATTAATTACCGCAATAATTATTATGAGGAGAATTCTAATATGAGATAATTGGCACATAGGACACTTAGGAGCTTATTTCCCTTTTCCCAAAAAATCTTTGGCTTTCCCAAAGAAATTTCGCCAGTCAGAAGCCACAGAACAGCAAAATTCAAATTTAGAGTGCCAAAATAATATTTATACTTAATTTTTTTTTTTTAATTGAAGTCTCTTATTCTCTCTGCTACAACCAAGAGCTTTTGTCGCCTGTGGAGCGGGAGGTTCCAACCTTTGCATGGGTGCCCAGTAATGACTTTTTTCGACCAAATAAATGTCATTTTCACAGGTTTTTTATCACCAGAATAATAATTTACTCTCAAATATTCTTGAATACAAAGGAACGCTGGCTGCTAAAATCAGCACAGTGGAAAAAAACGAGGCAGCAAAAATATCCAACTTCAGCAAAGGGGAAAATAAAATGGAATAAAACAACAAAATCCACAAATATAAACACCTGCACGTGAGGATGGGAGAAGGAATTCGGGAGAAGATACAGTGAATATTTGTACATTCAGGTGTCAGTGGGAAGGGACAGTGCCAGTTTGGGACAGAGAAATTCAGGGGCAGTTGGGGAAGCACAGAGGGCAAAGAGATAATGAACAGAGGGGGAGAGAGAGGACAGGAAGAGGAAAAAGGAAAAAAGAAAAAGAGGAAAAAGGAAGAAAAAGGAAGAAGAGGAAAGAAAGAAGAAGAAAGAAAGAGAAAGAAAAAGAGAGAAAGAGAGAGAGAAGAAAGAGAGAAAGAAAGAGAGAAAGAAAGAGAGAGAGAGAAAGAAAGAAAGAAAGAAAGAAAGAAAGAAAGAAAGAAAGAAAGAAAGAAAGAAAGAAAGAAAGAAAGAAAGAAAGAAAGAAGGAAAGAAAGAAAGAATAAAAGAGATTAAAAAAAAAGATCTTAAAATATGAAAAGGAAAAAAGGAGGGGAAATAAAACTATTTTAAAAGAAAGGAGGAAAAAAATATTTTAAAAACGCTGAAAAAAGGAAAAAGGCAGCAGTTTTCCTGCCTCGAGCCAGCCCCGGCCCAGGGAGCCCTGCGATGTTTGCGCTTTGCCTCCTTTGCCCCGAGGATTCCCCAGCAGCCCCGGGCAGGACTTACCTCGAGGATGGCACAGAGCCCCCGGAGTCCCCCGGGCCCTGCAGGAGCCCCCGGGCAGGGCCAGAGGGGGACGCGTCCCCAGGTGTCCCCAAGTGTCCCTCACCTCCCGCCCCTGGGACAGCCCTGCGCCCCCGGACATAGCCCTGGCTCCTTTTTAGGCTTTTTTTTTTTTTTTTTTTTTCGGTTTCTTTTTTTCACTTTTTTTTTTTTGCAGCCCCGGGGAAGCTGCAGCGATGTCGCGATTACGTAAGAGGCGGTGACATGCGGTGACACGAAGGGGGGGCAGGTGGCTCCGGCAGCGGCAGCGCTGCTCTCGAGCTCCCCGGCAACATCTGCAGCCCAAAGGCGGCGAGGGGAGGATTTGGGGCTGGATTTGAGCTTCGGAGGGCTGGGGAAGGTGGGGAGACACCCGGGAGAGAGTCCCAGTGAGGTGACAGCAGCACCTGAGGGGTGACATGGGACCCCCGTGGGGTGGGACATGGAGATGGAGATGATGGAGATGGAGATGGAGATGGAGATGGAGATGGAGATGGAGATGGAGATGGAGATGGAGATGGAGATGGAGATGGAGGTGGAGGTGGAGATGGAGGTGGAGATGATGGAGATGATGGAGATGATGGAGATGATGGAGATGGAGATGGAGATGGAGATGGAGATGGAGATGGAGATGGAGATGGAGATGGAGATGGAGATGGAGATGGAGATGGAGGAGGGCTTGATGGATGCAGCCATAAAAATAGGAGAAATCTCAATTTCAATCTCAATTTCAATCTCATTTTTGGCGAGGGTGGCAGCACAGAGTGGCACAAAGGAACAGGGATGTTCAGGGCTGGTGTCTCCATTGCTGACGAATCAGCCACGGGGACGCAGCAAAACTTGGGCTGAAGGCAGCCCCACTGAATGGAGTGATTCGATCAATAAATTCCCCCTCTGGATTCCTCGGAGGGTCGCAGCTCCTCTCTCTGAGTTTGCTGTGCAGATTGAGGGTGGGGCTGGATCTGCCCCTGGATCCCTGGAATGACCAAGGCCAGGCTGGACAGGGCTTGGAGCAGCCTTGGAATGAGAGGAGCTTTAAGGTCCCTTCCAACCCAAACCATTCCGTGATTCTATGATTCTACAAAAATTCAAAACCATTCAGATCTCGGTATTTTCATGACATTTCTGCTTATTTTTTTAAACAACCTCCCCTTGGAAAGCCAATTAAGTCAGGAAAACAATCTGAGATGGTGGAAGGTGTCTGGGGGTGGAACAGGATGGGATTTAAGGCCACTCCCAACCCCAACCATTCCACGATCAGTCAAGTGAGGCTGATCATTATTTGATCACAGATTTTTCCTTGGCAGCACCGGGATCACCTTTGTGCTTTTCCATCCTGCAGGGATGCAGGGAGGGAAGGCTTGTACCCTTCCAGCCCAGAGGTGTCAAACCTGTGGGTTTGAACCATCCCAGCTGCAGGGGGAGTTTGTATTCATAGAAATCATGGAATGGTTTGGATTTGGAGAAATCTTAAAGATGATTCTTAAGATTATCCCATGGGCAGGGACACCTTCCACTGTCCCAGGCTGCTCCAAGCCCTGTCCAGCCTGGCCTTGGACACTGCCAGGGATCCAGGGGCAGCCACAGCTGCTCTGGGCACCTGTGCCAGGGCCTGCCCACCCTCACAGGGAACAATTCCTTCCCAAAATCTCATCCAAATCTCCCCAGAAATTCCAGTTTCATTCAGAGCAGGTGTCAGCAGATTCTATTCTATTCTATTCTATTCTATTCTATTCTATTCTATTCTATTCTATTCTATTCTATTCTATTCTCTTCCATTCCATTCTATTCTATTCTATTCTATTCTGCTCTACTCCATTCTATCCTATTCTGTTCTATTCTATTCTATTCTATTCTATTCTATTCTATTCTATTCTATTCTATTCCATTCCATTCCATTCCATTCCATTCCATTCCATTCCACTCCACTCCATTCCATTCCATTCCATTCTGTTACTTTTCACTGGTTCTGAGAGGATGAGTGTGAGCAAGGGAGAGGGAGAATTTTCCTTCCCAGGAAATCAGGCCTGGGCTGTAGAGGTCACTCTTCTCGTTTATTGCTCCAAAAAGTGGGAATCCGGAGACTCCTGACTGAACTTTGAACATCTACTCCTGAAGGGTTTCTCCGTATGGAAAGATCCTGTAAAACTTCCTTTCTAACGAATGGAGAAAAATAGACTTTTGTAAGGTTCTGATCTAATTTAGGTTTTTGTCTTGAGAAGAAAAAACACATCCTCTCATCTTTTTATTGGTAATATAAAAATATTATATAACAGAACATAGCACAATATAATACAATACAATACAATATAATATAATATAATATAGTGCAATACAATACAATACAATACAATATAATATAATATAATATAATATAATATAATATAATATAATATAACATAACATAACATAACATAACATAACATATAGAATAGAATAGATTATATAATGTTGTAAGGTGATTTTTTTGTCTGGCAAGATAGAAATTTTCCTTCAGAAAATGCCAATTTTGCCAGAAATTGTTTTTATGTGTGAAGGAGTGAGATTCTGACATAAAGATCCTTGCCAGCTCCAGAAGTTGAGTTGAAATGCAGCATTCAAAATGGGATTGTTCTGAAAAGAGGAGTAAAAAGCAGTTTTGAGGAAATACAGTGATTTTAAGGAAGTGCAGGGAACAGGGATGAGACCATCCAAGTGTTAAAGGAGATTTCCTGCATTTCAGATTTTCAAGGATCAGGTAATTTCATCCCTGTGCAGCCTGTCATGAAAAGAGCCCTGTGAAATGTTTTGTTCAAGCCAGGTTTTCCACAGAAATGTGAATTTTCACCAAGGAGAATTTTCCACAGCAACCGTCAAGTCTCAATTCAAACTGAATTTCATAACAGCAGTTTGGGAACCACCCTCAGTTGTTCTCCCTCTCCCCAGTGGTTTCCAGCTTGGACAATCAAAACTTTGCAGCCAAAAAAATCCCCCAAATGTTCTTTACTTCCCAGCCGTGCCGTTTGAAGAAACCCTCCGAAGGCTGCAGAGAAAAATTCTCCAAAACCAAAACTCTTTTTCTGTTTTCTGGTGACAAAATCATTGCCAGGAGCTGAGAATTCACAACCAGCTCCACAAAGTCATGATCCCCAAGGGCAAAACAGGTTGGATGTGGAAGGAAATGAGACCCATTCCAGGGGAATGGCCAGAGAAGTAAAAAACCCTAAATCAGTGAAAAAAGCAGGAATTTTTGATTAGAAGGACCTTTAATTAAAACAAAAAAAATCGTTTAATAAAAAAAAACCCAACATTGCCAGGAGCTGAGAATTCACAACCAGCTCCACAAAGCTGTGATCCCCAAGGGCAAAACAGGTCAGATGTGAAAGGAAATGAGACCCATTCCAGGGGAATGGCCAGGGAAGCAAAAATCCCTAAATCAGTGGGGGAAAAAAGCAGGAATTTTTGATTAGGAGAAGCTTTAATCAAAAAAAATCATTGCCAGGAGCTGAGAATTCGCAACCAGCTCCAAAAAGTCATGGCTTTTCTCTGCAGGGACATCTCCCACCCCCCAAAAAGAGGATTTTTGGGGCTCCAATCGTGTGCTCCTGCTCTGTTTCCCCACCTCACTCAAGGCAGGGCTGAGGACACTCTGTTTTTAGGGTCACATCTCACTTTTCCTGCCGAGATGTTGCCTCTGAACCTCATCTTCAAATCCTGAGCTCCTCAGCCACCACAGCTCCTCCCCTGCCCTCAGCACAGGCCCTTCCTCCCTCTGAACCCCAAAAAATCACAGCTCTGCCACCACCTCAAGTCCAGCTCGGTGGGGCTGCATCGTTTTTATCTTTATTTTAACATTTCTCAGAGTTCAGGAGGCATTATTGGTGTGTTGGGAGGGAGTGGGAAGCTCCACGACGGTGTTTTTAGGGCAGAGCTGTCCTCAGAGCTCGCCCAGGCCAGAAGAATGGAGCCTGTCTGCAGCTCCTCAGCCCCTCCTGCCAATTCCTGCAGGGCTTTCAGGACATCTCATCCCAAATGGAGCAAAACCCATCCTGTAGGAGAAAGCTCTGGAAGTTGCTGCCATGGGAGAAAAGGAAATTCAGCCAGAACTGGAGAGGGACCTTCAATATTCACCCAGCTGGAGGAGGTTTGGGATTGGGGTGTGGATTTGGGGTGATCCAGCGCTGAGCTGCGATCTCACTGCTCTGCTCCTGGAGGGGTTTGGGGCTGGGATGGATTTGGGATGATCCAGCACTGAGCTGGGATCTCACTGCTCTGCTCCTGGAGGGTTTTGGGGTTGGGATGGATTTGGGATGATCCAGCACTGAGCTGGGATCTCACTGCTCTGCTCCTGGAGGGGTTTGGGATTGGGGTGTGGATTTGGGGTGATCCAGCGCTGAGCTGGGATCTCACTGCTCTGCTCCTGGAGGGGTTTGGGATTGGGGTGTGGATTTGGGGTCATCCAGCACTGAGCTGGGATCTCACTGCTCTGCCCCTGGAGGCGTTTGGGGCTGGGATGGATTTGCTGTCCTGCACAGTGCTGGGATTTTGGCAGGACTTGTCCCTGTGGGAATTGTGGAGAGCTCCCTGGTCCCTCCTGCCAGGCCCGGGCCATTGTTTGAGGGCTGGCAGCAGCTCCTGGGATTGAGGCATGGGGACATCTGCGGTGTCACCCCGGGGCTGGGTGTGCCAGCACTTTACTTTGGTAAAACTGCTGTAAGCCCACATTTACTCCTGGGTTACTCAGTGGAGGAGGGGATGGGTTACTCCAGCCCTGGGGAGGGGATGGGGCAGCACGAGGGGCTCTTGATTGGCCCCAAGCAGGCCCAGAGACACTTCAGAGACACAGTCAGAGCCATGGGGATTTGCTTTATTCGGTGCTGGTGTGAGGATTCACTCCTCCAAACACACACACCCGGCACTGCCAACACACAATATTATGGTAACATTCATGAATATTCATCACATTCCCCGGGACAGGAGTGGTTATACAAATCATTTCTCGGCAATCATTAATATCATTAGCTGTGTGCCACGCATGCGCTGTGTGTCCTGGTGGTCTTTGGGGTCTGCTCATGATGAAGATCTGTAGTCTTCATCACAGGGCACTTTTCCCCTTTCTCTCTGGAGCATGGGCAGTCCTTGGTGGGTGATTCAGGCTTTCTGTGCTGGCCTCAAACAGATTCTTGTCCCTCTTACCTTGACAAGGATAAAGGACTAGGTTTCAGAATTCACATGTTCTGTCTCTCACTAGGTAACTTGAGTTACCTATTGACCAACCCTTTCTCACTGTGGCTCCCTGCCTGCAGTGCTTTGGGAGCACAGGGATTTGCACAATTCCCACTCCCAGGACTCCTAGAGAGTCCCCTTGGGCATTCCCAGCAGAGGGGATGGGGTGGGTTTGGGGAGACACGAATGCTCCAGGAAGGGGCACAAAGTCCGTGAGGGTGGGGAAGGCCTGGGATGGATTTCGCAGAGCAGCTGGGAGTGACAGGAGAGGGGGAATGGGTTTAAAGGCAAGGGGAATGGGTCTAAACTGACAGAGGAGAAATTTAGATGGGATATGGGGAAGGAATTCCTCCCTGTGAGGGTGGGAAGGGCCTGGAATGGATTTCCCAGAGCAGCTGTGGCTGCCCCTGGATCCCTGGCAGTGTCCAAGGCCAGGCTGGACAGGGCTTGGAGCAGCCTGGGATGGGGGAAGGTGTCCCTGCCATGGCAGGGGTGGGATGGGATGAACTTTAAGGTCCTTCCCACCCAAACCATTCCAGGATTCCATAATAACAGCTCATGCCCGAGAGGTGCCAGCAGAGGCCCAGGACACAAAGCCCTGGGGGACTTTGGACACACCAAACCTTTCCCACACCCACCAGGACACCCCTGACGATTCCCAGGTGCCCCAGGGATGTCATTCCCCAGTCTGACGGCTCCAACCCAAAAACCCAGAAGGGAAAATGAGGATTAAATCTGCCCTAAGTCACATTATCCTTTGGAAAGTGCTCCAAGGGAACATTGACATCCTCCTTCCATTGACTTGTTGGGAAGAATGACCTCCACAAATCCCCATCACTTCATTCCTTCTTCATTTGAACTCTGCCTATGAATCTGATTTTCCCTTACTTTGGTTTTCCTGGGACTCCGTTAAGGCATTTCATCCATCTTGGTCCCAGGGACAGAGGCACAACTGTGGAAGGAGTGTGAGCTCCCATTTCCATCCTGTCCAGCTGCATTTCTCCATCCTCTCCTGGCCTCTGGTCCCTGAGGGCAAATCAGGTTGGATGTGGAAGGAAATGAGACCCATTTCCAGAGAAGCAAGGTCAAAAATCCCTAAATCAGTGAAAAAAGCAGGAATTCTTAATTAGGGGAAGCTTTAATCAAACCCTTGATTTAGAAAAGTGAATTAGGAAAACCTAGGGAAGAGATTTTTGCTTCATTTCTGAAGTTAAAATAGCAGAGATAAAAGAGATTAAATAAATAAAAATGAATTTTAATTTCCCCTTTAAAACATGGCTCCTGTAGTTTACATGTGGAGCATCCTCTGAAACATTCCCTGTGCCAAACCTCCACTGCCCTTTGCTCAATTCCCTGCTCTGTCTGCGAGCAGATTTTTATATTCCCCCCCACAAAATCCCTGCTTTTGTCCCACTTTCAGTATCCGAGGCCCTGTCATTATTTCTGCTCTCACTTTGCAGCTCCTCTGCCCCTTCTCCACCTCTGCTGTGTCTTTGCAGCTCCTCCCAGTGTCAGCTCACTTGGGATTTTCTGCCTGTGCCAGAACAGCTCTGGGGTGTTAAACAGGCTGCCCTAAATAGCAATTCTCAGCCTCCTGTACAGTATTTTTTCCTCTTTGCTGAATCTTTGCTGCTTCACATTTGGGAAAATGGGTGCTGAATTTGGGGATCTGCTGGCAGGATTCGGTATCTGCCTTCCTGTGGCTGTTTTTAACCCCTTTTTGGTCCATCAAACACTTTTTCCATTCTTTTTTCGCTTCTTTTTTGAAGCAAAAACACATAAAAGAAAACACTTTCCCCTTTTCCGCTGGTTGGAGGAGATGTTTTACCTTTTATTAATCACGGCAACTGGTTTTTTTTTCCAATCAAGATTTCTATTTTGCTTTTTAAAACTGATGAATATCTACCAGTTAAATTTTTAATTTAAACAGCTGGAGCAAGACAGTAGATTTTGTGATTCCATTTCTCTCATTCCATTATTTCTGTCATTCCCTTATTTTTGTCATTCCCTTCTTTTTGTCATTTCCTTATTTTTGTGACTCGCTTATTTTTGTGATTCCCTTATTTTTGTCATTTCTTTATTTTTGTAATTTCCTTATTTTCGTGATTCCCTTATTTTGTGATTCCCATATTTTCGTGATTCCCTTATTTTTGTGATTCCCTTATTTTCGTGATTCCCTTATTTTTGTGATTCTCTTATTTTCGTGATTCCCTTATTTTTGTGATTCCCTTATTTTCGTGATTCTCTTATTTTTGTGATTCCCATATTTTCGTGATTCCCTTATTTTTGTGATTCCCTTATTTTCATGATTCCCATATTTTCGTGATTCCCTTATTTTTGTGATTCCCTTATTTTCATGATTCACTTATTTTTGTTGTTCCCTTCTATTTTTACCACAGCCACCTTCATTTCCTTCCTGAAGGTGCATCTGAAGGTGCTGCTTAAAAGAAACTAAAACTTATTTTCTGTGAGATTTTCTGCGGTAGAACAAAATGTGCTAAGACCTGCAAATTTAATGAATATTTATTTTACATTTGGGGCATTGCTGTGCAACAGTGAGGTCAATTCCTGAAGGATTGTGGGAATTGGATTATGGGAATTGGATTAGCAATTGTGCATTTCTGGAATCACAGCTCTGGGAGCAAGAAAGGCAGAGGGATGAATCAGAGGCAGGGATGGATATCCACACAAAATCGTGGAATTAAGGCTGGAAAAGACCTTTGAGATCATCGAGTCACATCAACCCAACACATTAATCCGTGTCCCCAGGTGCCACATCCACAGGTTTTTGGGCACTTCCAGGGTTGGTGACTCTACCACTGCTCTGGGTAGCACATTCCAGTGCCTGACCCCCCTTTCCATGAATAATTTCCACCTAATTTCCAATCCAAACCTCCCCTGGTACACCTGGAGGTCATTTACTCTCATGCTGTCCATTGTTCCCTGGGAGAGGATGAAGGAGATATCAACGACCACCTCAAATCCTTCTCCACACCTGGACGGGATTTTTGATTCATTTCAGGTCAAGGGCTGTTGTCTGTTTGTCATTCCAGCCTAATTCCCAAAATTCACTGTCACGTGGCCAAAGCCCTGCCCAGGTGGTGTGGCACGAGGATTTTGCAGATCTGGGGAAGGAGCTGCTCCACCACATCCCCGTTCCTGTCACACCAAAGGATGTGTCACACCAAAGCTGCCACAGCCCTGCCGGGACCGTGCCCTACACCCACTCCCCAACCCCAGGAATAAATGACTTGAGCTGGATGGGAATTTTCCAACAGAAGAGTTTTCCACCTGAAAACGCTGACGAGGCCCAACCGAAGGGTTCTGGGGGAAGGTTTTTATTCCGTCAGAACTTTCAGTGGAAATAAAGTAAAACCTCGGCCAGGCCCTCAGCCGGGCCCTCAAACCCTGCCAGCTCTGCCCCCTGCCCACACAGCCATGGCCTTCCTGGGGCTGCAGCCACAGCATTTCCCAGCTGATGGATGAGCCAGGAGAGCGAGGAGAGGCAGTTCCTTTAGCAAGGACTTCAGAGATTCATTAAATGAATTCATTAAGTAGCAAAATGTGTTTACTGAAGGAGTTATTTACCTGCTGACACCCAATTATTTGTCTGCTCCACGTGAGGATCCTTCAGAGGACAAGCCCAGGCTGGAGGTGACAGGAGGGACAGTTGGAGGTGACAGGAGGGACAGTTGGAGGTCACAGGCAGGGACAGTCGGAGGTGATAGGAGGGAGAGCTGGAGGTGACAGGAGGGACAGTTGGAGGTCACAGGCAGGGACAGTCGGAGGTGATAGGAGGGAGAGCTGGAGGTGACAGGAGGGACAGTTGGGGGTGACAGGAGAGTCAGTTGGAGGTGACAGGCAGGGACAGTTGGAGGTGACAGGAGAGAGAGCCCAGAAGAGCAGGAGAGAAGGAGGATGGGTCCCCTCAGATCAAGGCCACATCCCTGGGTCCCCATGAATCCTCCAGGTTAGAAGGACAAGGCCCCAAAAGTGCCACCTCAGCAGAGCAGAGGCCCTGAGGAGGCCGTGGGGACAGCAGGCCCTGCCCCCTGGGGACATCTCCAGGTGGCCACAGCTCAGCAGTGGTGGCCACAAGAAGCAGCCCAGAGGATCAGCTGCTGAAACCACTGTCCCTGCCTGTGCTGGTTGGTGGCAGTGGGGACAAAATGGCCTCTCTTTGTGCCGTGGGTGTCAGCCATGCTCTCTGCTCCCCCAGCTCGTGCAGGACCTGCCAGCAATGTCCCAGGGCCTGTCCCCACCCCACAGGTTCTCCTGTCCCCACCCCACAGGTTCTCCTGTCCCCACCCCACAGGTCCTCCTGGCCCCACGTGGGATCGCTGGAAGTTGGGAGAGATGAGGGAGGATGGATTTCCTGCTCTCCAACACTGATGGGATCCATAAGAACCAGCGAGTCCAGGACCAGCACCACTCGTCTTTTCCAAGTTTTCTGTTGTTGATCAGAAAAAAAATCCACCTGAAGGATTTCTGAAGGATATTTTCCAAGCTATTTCAGGTTTTTTTCCCTTCTCCCACTGGGCTGTCCCATCCCTGGCCAGCAGGTAAATGTCTGCCAACCATGAAGGCACAAAATGCTTTGGGCCTGCCGAAAATACACCTCTGAATCTCACATTTCTCTACGAAATTCAGGAGGGGAGAGTGTGGGATCAGCGATTCACCTGAATTCCATGAAGAAATGTGAGATTCTGAGGTGTATTTTTGGCAGGCCCAAAGCATTCTGTGCCTTCATGGTTGGCAGACATTTCCCTGCTGGCCAGGGAGGGAACAGCCCAGTGGGAGAAGGGAGAACAGCTTGGAAAAATCTCCTTTTCCATGGATTCAGTGAATTCCTCAGGGGTCTTAAACAGAGCCCTGAGATGGTTTAGTCCCATTTTTGTGCTGGGACAAAACCTGAGAGGGATGGAAAGGTCACTTTGTCCTTGTGTTGTGTGCAACTCAGACCCAGGTGTGTCAGGGTGGATGACAGGGGTGGATTTTGTGTAATTTGTCCTTTTTTTCTTGTGTTGTAATGTTATTTGTGGCTTTGACAAAGGGAACTTTATTTGTTCTTTTCTTTCTGTTTGGTTTAGCTCTTCTTTTATTTTTGTTGTAAGTGAAAATTGTATGTTGAATGTGGATTTTAATGATTTTAGTGAAATTTCTGGTGATAAGATGAGGGTGTTGAATGTGGATTTTAATGATTTTAGTGAAATTTCTGGTGATAAGATGGGGGTCCTGGTGATAAGATAGGGGTCCTAGAGATAAGATTGGGGTCCTGCTGATAAGATAGGTGTGTTGATGATAAAATGTTGATGATAAAACGTTGATGATAAAATCGAGGTCCTGGTGATCAGATAGGCTGGGATGAGATAGATCAGGGTGGGGGACAGGCTGAGGTGTCACAGTGATGATCAGATGGGCACTCACACTTGGTCACGTTATCCCTGTGGGTGCTCAGAAGGTGAAATTCATCCCTTCCCCTGCAATTTGGAGAGTGAAAAATTCCACAGGACCAGAAAGATTTGGGTAAAACAGAGGGGGATGAGTGCAGGAGGGAGGGGAGGAAGGAAAGAGAGGATTTGGGGAAGTTTCTGTGCTGAGCTCCGAGGCTGTGCCCTCCACATCTGCTGCCTTTATCGGTGCCAGAGCTCTTCTCCAAGCCCAGATCCCTGGGATGGGGCAGGGAAAGGGCTGAAGGTCCAGCAGGGAGTGAGGAGAGAGGCAGGGCTGGATAATCCCTGCTGTGGGTGGGGGAGAGGAGCTGCAGGCCCTGGAGATGTTCCCAGGGCTAATCCCTGGCTGGATGCCCCTGGGGATGCCCAAGGCCTGAATTCCGGGGAAATTCCCCTCGGGGGTGAGTGGCAGACCCTGCACATCCCAAAAGAGGAATCACAAAGACTCTCAGAGCCCTGTGACCTCAGGTCCTGCTTGTCTCACTCCTTTTTTCCCCTTCCAGCATCTCCTGATGTTTTCCAATGCTCTCGGAACAGGCAGCTTCCAACTCAAACCATCCAGCCCAGGCAGAATCAACCCTTTCCCTCGGGTTTCTGGAAAAATCCCAAGGGATTTATGTCCTGTCTGTCAGGGTGTGGATCCACGCACTCAAAATTGTCTGCAACTAAACCAGAAGTTTCTCTGGGAATACTTCTCTGGTGCTTTTCTTCCCTGTTCGGAAAAAAAAAAAAAATAGCAGCCTCCAATTAACTGAAAATTTATTGCAAGAAACCATTTCAAACCAGAAAATGGATTTGTTTTGAAAGCAAAGTCTAAACAAAATGTTTTGGCAGTGGCTTTCAAGTAGAAAACACATTGGACTTCTTTTTTCCAGCTGAAGAGCTGCCTTCTCCGGGAGGAAAACATGACAGAGAGGAGAATTTCTTTCCTGACTCTGCCCTAAGTGGCTGAACCAACAGAGTTTCTCCTCTGGTACCTGTTTTCCTCTCTGCTGGGAGGGAGAATATATCCAGAGTTGCACATTCAGGACTAGTGGGGCTGAGGGAGAAAATGCCACACAAAGAGTTAGAGCCACTGAAGGCTTTAATCCAAGCAAGAAAAGGAACATTTGGTTTTTATCAAGCCTGGCCCTGTGACTGCTGGGACAGAGGTTAATTCAGATGTTAATAAAGTTCATTCCTTTGAAAATTTGTAATCTATTAATTACTAATCTTAAAATAATAAATTTAATTCCTTGAAAAAAACTCATTTTCAGCCCCAATCCGCCTCTCACTGAGGCTTTAGGCTGGGTTTGTTTTACCCCAGGCCAAGGTGCTGGGGGGAGCTGCTCTGTGGCTTCCATTGCTGGGAGATGGTGAGAGATAAATTCTGGTGTTCACTGCATCCCCCACCTCCTCCTTCCTCTGCTCCCCCGGCCTTCAGAGCCTCTGCAACACAGCCCACGGGTGACCCCCTGCACATCCAGCTGAGCATTTTTTTTTTTTTGCAAGAAAATCTGCAAAAACCACCCAGCCCTGCAGCAAAACCAGCCCAAAGACGGCCAGGTTGGGCAAGGAGAGTATCAAGGAAGGAAATCTTGGCCTCAAGTGGAGGGAAATTACATTTGTTTTCTCATCAGCCTGTTGGAAATTATAGAATTTTTAAAATAAATTTTAGTTAATGGTTTTAATTAAGCTTTAGTTAATTAATCATCACGAATATATTAATTATGGACAATGTGCTATTCTTAAATTACTCCTAGCACTTAGCAAAGCAACTTTTGTGGGAACACAGCCTGGAAAAACGACTGAAACTGTCAATTTTGTTCAGGTAACCTTGATATGCTGCAATGAACATTCACTGCCTTGTCTGCTAAAAATGTCCAAAAAGGTGAGGAAGTTTTGGATCGGGGGCTGTGTGGAGGCTGGGATTTTGTCAACACCCAGAGCTGGGAATAAAGCAATTTTCTGACAGTAAAAATGCAGCGTTGGAGGGTTCTGTTATCCTGAGGGATTTGGGGGTTTTGGCACCGAGCCTGGAGCAGTTGCCAGCATTTCTCCAAGTTCAATGATCCGAGCCATGGGATGGTAGGAACATGGAATGGTTTATTTATAGGGTGACCAGTTTTTAAGCTCGAAAAACAACATTTCATCAGCACTGAGGGGCCAGGTGGGATCCAGGAGCTGAGGGTTGGTCCTGGAATTGTTTGGAGGGCTGGGTGACACCTGCCCTGTGCTGGCCATGGCTGCAGGGGACAAACCAGTGGGACCAGCTCTGTCCCACTGCTCCTCCCCATCCCAGCAGCAAACCAGCTGCTCCTGGCCCTAATCCAATGGGAAAGGGACTCGGTGGCTCCTGTCCCGTGTCCCACCCCATGCAGATCCCATAGAAATGTGCACTTGGGATAAGATTGTTGGTTAGGAAAAATCCAGATTTTCTGGAGCTGACACAGTTCATCCTTAGTGGGCCTGGGAGGCACAAAGCTCCGAGATCCTGGGATAGTTTTGGGACTGGGGGGAAGGAGCTCTGGCACTGTCTGTGCTCCTGGGCTGGGTCAGGCTGGAGGTGTTGGGAGGTGTCCCTGTCCGTGGGGACACCACTGTCCCCCATGTCCTCAGTCCTGCAGCTGCTCGAGGAACAGAACCAGCATTGGAGAGGTTAAAGCAAAACTTCACACAGAGCCTTTCCAGGCCCTGTGCAGGACAGGTTTGGATGAAGGAGCAGAGCAGGAATCTCAAGGGAGAGCTGCTTTGGCCTTGTCCCCTGTTCCTGGCCCATTCTCGGGCTTGGCAGCGATGCTGTAGTAGTAGGAGCGGATGAGGTTTTCCACAGCCACAAATCCTGGACGTTCTTCCCACCTGCAGGGGCAGGAAGGAACAAATAAAGTCATTGGAAAGGACAGCACTGGCTTGAGGCAATGAGAGGACACAGAGAGCCTGGGGGAGAGCAGTGATGCCTGAGTGGCTTACCTAAAACAGAGTCTAGACAAGGTTAAGAGAATAAAAAGCAGTGATATTTATTGAAGGCCTTCAGGTGCATTCAGGGCAGTCACAGCTCACCCAGGGGCTACACCCAAAATGGACAGCAGGTCACAGGTTTTTCATACTTTATAAGTTTTTTATAAGGTCATGGGTTTTCATACTTTATAAGTTTTGTTCATTTGCAAATCAGGGGTTAATCCTCCAATTACAGCCTCAGGTAATGAAGTCAATTAATCCAAGTTTGCTTCCCCAATTCACTGTTGTTTACACATCTTGGGGCCTGAGACACTGAGGTGTCCTAGAGTTTTGGGCTTAGGGAGGCACTGTTTTATCTCAAAATGAGAGAAGAGGAGCTCAGCACCGGTGTGGAGCCCAGAGTTATACAATAAAGAATTACAGGATTATGGATACATGAAAAATATAGAAGCTAAAATCCTAAGGCAGCAGCAGCAGCCCGGCTGTGCCAGGGCTCAGGGGACAGCTGAGACTTCTCTGGGATGGAGAGTGTCAAAGACCCTGAGACTTGGGGATCCTCCAGGGCTGGCACAGGCAAGTGGAGGGCTCTGGTAACAAAAATCCATCTTGGACTGGGCAATCATCACCAACAAAGGCAGGAGACACCGTCTGCTCTGTGGTGTCACCATGCAGACTGTGGGGAAGGTGTCCCTGCCCTTGGCAGGGTGTTAGACTGGATGGGCTTTAAGGTCCTTTCCAACCCAAATTTCCAGTCCCATTCTGGGATTTGGTGACTCCCAGGAAGGAGCTGAGCTGGTGCCAGCCTCACCTGTAAGTCCAGCACTGCTGCATCAGGGAGTACATCTCTGCTGGGCACTCCTGGGGACAATCCATGCGCTTGCCCTGCTCGATGAAGCTGATCACCTCGGGGCCCTTCATTTTCTGGGGTGGGAGCAAGCAAAGGGATTAGTGGGGTCAGAGCTGGCAACAGGATTAGGGAAGACAGCTTAGAGCTGGGCCTGGGGTGGAGCTTTGGTCCCACACACCACACACCCCATAGAGTCACTGTTCCAACGCCAGCACCCACAACTGGTGTCCCACACTGTGACCAGGCCACCTGAGACCCCAAACCACAGACCCCATCCCACAGACCCCAAACCACAGACCCCATTCGACAGACCCCAAACCACAGACCTCATCCCAGACCCCAAACCACAGACCTCATCCCACAGACCCCATCCCGCAGACCCCATCCCACCCTGAGACCCCAACCACCCTGCAGACCCCAACCACCCTGCCAACCCCAACCCTCCCACCTTGCCAATTCTATCCCACTCACCCTGCAGACCCATCCCATCCATCCTCCAGATCCCATCCCATCCATTCTCCAGATCCCATCCATCCTGCAGATCCCATCCCATCCATCCTGCAGACCCCATCCTGCCAGTCCTGCCAACTCCATCCCACTCAGCCTGCCCACCCCATCCCATCCTGCCTCCAGATCCCATCCCTACCACCCTGCAGACCCCATTCCTCCCACCCTGCAGACCCCATCCCATAAACCCCATCCCATCCATCCTGCAGACCCCATCCCTCCCACACTTCAGACCCCATTCCATCCTGCCTCCAGATCCCATCCCTCCCACCCTGCAGACCCCACCTCACCCCGCCCCACCCAAGCACAGGCCCAGCCATGGCTGAGCAGTGATTTTTCAGCTCTCAAGAGAGTGGAGAGCCAAAGAGAAGGATCAGAAGTGAGCTCAGCTTTGATCCAAACCCAAATAAATTCCGTTTGTTTGCTGTTTCCTCTCCCTTAAATGAACACAGAGCTCCAGGATCCGATCTCATCTGTGCCTTTTCCAAAGTGGGCCTGGCTCTTTTCCCACATGTCCAACAGTGGGAACACCCACTCAGGGAATAGGAACTGTGCTTTCATTGTGTCCCTGTTGTGACTGTGACGCCCATCAGTGACAGGGCCAGCTCTGCCTCACCTCGTAGGGCTCCACCTCACCTTGTAGGGTTCCTGCCTCACCTTGCAGGGTTCCTGCCTCACCTTGTAGGGTTCCTGCCTCACCTTGCAGGGTTCCTGCCTCACCTTGCAGGGTTCCTGCCTCACCTTGTAGGGTTCCTGCCTCACCTTGTAGGATTTCTGCCTCACCTTGTAGGGTTTCTGCCCGTAGCTGAAGGCCTCCCACATGGTCACGCCATAGCTCCAGACGTCGCTCTTGCTGGAGAACTTGTGGAAGAGGATGCACTCCGGGGCATACCACTTCAGGGGCCACTTCCCCGCTGTCCTGGCCTGGCAGAGAGAGGAGGGACATTCCCAGCCTGAGGCACACAGCGCTGGGAGCTGCACCTGAGCTCTGCTCCAGGTTTGTGTCAGATCTCCCATCGCTGAGAAAACCACCTGGAATGGGAGCTCCGAAGCCCAGGCCAGGCCCTGCTGTGCTGAATGCCCATGGTGCCACCCTTCAGCCCTCCCCAGGGCTCTGTTAAACCATGGAATCATGGAATGGTTTGGGTTGGGAGGGACCTTAACGTTCATCCCACTCCAGCCCTGCCATGGCAGGGACACCTTCCACTGTCCCAGGCTGCTCCAAGCCCTGTCCAGCCTGGCCTTGGACACTGCCAGGGATCCAGGGGCAGCCACAGCTGCTCTGGGCACCTGTGCCAGGGCCTGCCCACCCTCACAGGGAACAATTCCTTCCCCATATCCCATCTCTCCCTGCCCTCTGGCACTGGGAAGCCATTCCCTGTGTCCTGTCCCTCCATCCCTTGTCCCCAGTCCCTCTCCAGCTCTCCTGGAGCCCTTTAGGCCCTGCCAGGGGCTCTGAGCTCTCCCTGGAGCCTTCTCTTCTCCAGGTGAGCACCCCCAGCTCTCCCAGCCTGGCCCCAGAGCAGAGGGGCTCCAGCCCTGTGATCAACTCAATGCCCTTGTCTGGGCTCATTCCAACAGGTCCTCATCTCTCTTGTGCAGGGGACCCCAGGACTGGGCACACAATTCCAGGTGGGGTCTCCCCCTGAGCTGTGCCCTGCTGGGAGATCAGCCCTGGCTCACTCCTCATCAACTCCTCTTCTCTCTGGCTCCTCTCATCCCCCTGGCTGCCTCTGCCTCCTCCTCGTCACCAGAGCTCTGCAAAGCCCCTTTGGATGTCACAGCAGTGAGGCAGAGCCCGGTGATGTTGTGCAGAGGGGTCCATGAGGAAATCAGACCCTCAGGTCTCTGGAGTGTCCTAGGTTACATGGAAGGTGTAACCAAAAGTCTGTATTCTATTCCCATCTCCATAAGCTGTTAAAACAGGTGGGGCAGTGTTCTTTGTGTTCAGCATGACCCAGCCCTGCTAACACCGTCAGGGCTATCTCTGCTCATGGCCATCGAGGGCTCCAGGAGTGACTCACAGATTCCATCAGCCATTGGGAGATGCCCTGCCCAGAGGGGAGGAGCTGAACATTCCTACCTGCAGATAAACTGAGACCCTGGAGCACCAGGCTACATTTTTCCACTGGATTCCCAGAGGAGAGGAGCTCAAGAGCCACCACTGGACCTCCAGAGACCAACGAGACCTTTCCACAAGATCACCACTCCAACAAGAGCACATCCGTCACTCCAACGGGACTGCAGCACCATTGAACTGCACTGCAGCACCACCCTAACAGGGTGCAGGTTGGATTCTGACTTTGTCTATCTAAACCTTTGTTTCTGTATTATTGCCTTGTCCTAAACATTAGTAAAGAACTGTTATTCCTTTTCCCATATCTTTTGCTTGAGAGCCCCTTGATTTCAAAGTTACAATAGTTTGGAAGGAAAAAGGCGTCATATTCCCTATTTCACGGGAGGTTCCTGCCTTCCTTGGCAGACAGCTGTCTTTCAAACCAAGACATGGGGGTCTCACCCCCACCAGGAGGCTCCAGCTCCCCCCCTGTGCTGTGCTCACCTTGTAGTAGCTGTCATCAGCTCCCAGAGCCTTGGAGAGGCCGAAGTCACTGATCTTGGCATAGTGCTGGTTCACCAGCAGGACATTCCTGGCCGCCAGGTCCCTGTGCACGAAGTTCTTCTCCTCCAGGTACTTCATGCCCATGGCCACCTGGTGCATCAGCTCCACGATGTTGCTCATGGTGATCTGATCCCTGTGGGAGGGGAAAGGAGAATTCAGGAATGAGGGACCTGCTGTGGTCCCCTCTGACTTTTCCAGCTGCCAGGGAGAATGAACATGGAAAACTCTGCTCCAGAAGCATCAGCCCTGGACCCTCACATGAAAAGATTTTTATTTCTGCTCTTTTCAGCTTTCCTGCACCTACAAAGGTGGGCTTTTGAAGCAGATTTTGGGGAGCAATACCACAAATCAGCCTTATTTCATTCAACACTCACTTCTTGGAAGCCAAGAACCTGTTGAGAGGCCCTCCAGAAGCCATCTCCATGACCAGCATCAGCGACTCGGCCTCGCACACCCCAATCATGCGCACGATGTAGGGGTTGTCCAGCTGGTGCATGATCTGGGCTTCCTTCATCATCTCATCCTTCACGGCCCGCTCGTTGTTGCTCTTCAACACCTTGATGGCCACGTCGATCTGCTTCCTGCACAAAGGGACAGCCGTGGGACGGGCTGAGCGCAGTGGGATTCAGGGATCATAGCCAGGAACGGGAATCCCTGAGCCCTGTGCCATTCTGGTGTCCAAGTGATGCCTTAGGATTTTAGCTTCTATATTTTTCCTGTATCTGTAATCTTGGAATTTTTAGTGTATAACTCTGGTCTCCATACAGAGTGCTAAACTCCTCTTCTCTCATTTTTAGACAAAACAATTCCTCTCTAGACCTGAAACTCAAGGACACCTCAGTGTCTCAGGCCGCAAGATATGTAAACAACAGTGAATTAATTGGGTGGAGCAAACTTGGAGTCATTGACTTCATTACCTGAGGCTGTAATTGGAGGATTGAACCTCGATATGCCTCAAAACTTATAAAGTATGAAAAACTTGTGACCCATTTTGAGTGTAGCCCCTGGGTGGGCTGTGACTGCCCTGAATGCACCTGAAGGCCTTCAATAAATATCACTGCTTTTTATTCTCTTAGCCTTGTCTAGCCTCTGTTTTAGGTAAGCCCCTCTAGGCATCACAAGGATTGAGAGAAAATGTCCCCTCACCCCTTTGAGTGTAGGCCAGAAGTTGCCATCCCTGGATCTGGAGACACCTCCCCTCCCCCACTGAGATCTGAGCCATCAGTGCCACTTTTCCAGGAGGAAACTGAAGCACAAGTGGTTTGAAACCATCCTCATGGGCTCAGAGAGCACCGGCAGCAGCAGAGCCAAAGGTGGCACAGCTCCTCAATGTCACTGCTCTGGGCCAGCACGGACTGAGGTGACCTTGGGAACACAGAGTTGTTTCTCCAAGCCCAGGAAATCCCTTTGGAAGCAGCAGCCTCAGAATGTGGTGCAGGTTACACACCCAGGGCAGTGCTGCTGTCAGTGAAAATCCATGGAAGGTCATGGAATCCTGTCATAATATCATGGATTTGCTGAGGCTGGAAAAGACCTTCAAGCTCATCAAGTCCAACCCTTGACCAAACCCCACCATCCCCACCAAACCCCATCCCAAATCTGCTCGTTTTTGGAACACTTCCAGGGGTGGTGACTCCACCATCACATCCATCATCCCTGACCTTCCAGATCGTCTCTCATCCACCCCACTGTCACTTTGGGGCCCATCCAGTGACAAACAGGACATCTGGGGACATCTGGAGCCCAGCCCAGCTCCCTCTCCTCCCCCTTCCCCATCACCCTTACTCACTTTCTCATTTTGTAAACTCCCTTCTTGACACAGCCAAAGTTTCCTGCCCCCAGCTCCACCTCATCGATCATCAAGTGGTCCCTCTTGAGGAAAAGTTTCTTGTCCTTCAGCTCCTCAGGGTCGCTGTAGGGGCTCTCGTAGACGCTGGTGTCCATGGGCAGCAGGCGGGATTTTCCTGCCCCTTCTCGAGAGGAACAGCTGGTTACAAACCTGCCCTTCCCCATCCCGCTCTCCCTCATGGATTGGGAAGGGTTTCGCTGCTCTTTTGGCCAGTTCACCTTCAGCTCCAGCATTTCTCCTCCCTCCTGGGCATCTCCCTTCCTTTCACAGCCCATGGCGTCTCCCTGTTCTGGCTGCTGAAGGATCCAGGATGGGGAGAGGGGACTGAGCTTTCCCATTCCACCCATCCTGGAGGGGCCTGAGCATTCCCATTCCACCTATCCTGGAGGGGACTGAGCATTCCCATTCCACCTATCCTGGAGGGGACTGAGCATTCCCATTCCACCTATCCTGGAGGGGACTGAGCATTCCCATTCCACCTATCCTGGAGGGGTCCCACTCCGCATATCAGCCCCGGGCAGGGCTTTACCCTGCTGAAATTCAGCTGAATACAGAGTAGTGGAAAATGGGGATAGGATAGGGCTTAATTTCCAGGGTAAAACAAGGAATGGGGTAGTGCTTGATTTCCTGGGAGCTGGGTGTGGGCTCAGGACCCCAAAATGTCTGGGAGCTTTTGTAAGAAAGGGGCTTTGTGGCAGGACTCCAGGGAGACCCCCGGGCTCCTGGGCCATCCCCAGTCCTGCCCCTGAGAGGAGGAGAGGGCTCTGGAGGTGCTCACCTACAGGGTCTGGAGTGTATCCGTCGGCATTGAGAGGGCCCAGGTTCTTCTGGAAAAGAAATGGGGACAAAGTGGATAAAGGAGGAAGCACTTCAGTTAGGAATGGAGCGAAAGGGGCAGGAGAGGCTCTGCAGCCCAACACAGCCCTGCTGGAGATTCCCCTGAAAGGCCCTGGGTTGGTCTGGAGCCAACATTCCTGTCCCAGTCCTGGCTGCAGCTCCCCCAGGGCAGGGCAGGGATCCAGCCCTGGGGGGACCCAGGGACCCCGGGCACAGCACCCTCCCCCCGGGGGTGAGCTGCTGAGGGCTCCATCCCCTCTGCTCTCCCCATCCCAGCCAGGTCTCCACAGTTTGCTGTGAACCAGGAGGGGAAGGGAACCTTGGGGGAGCTCAGCTCGCAGCCAGCACACCAAGAGTGGCCCTGGTGTGACACTGCAGCCTCTGTGCCCAGAGAGTGACAGGGTGGCACTGCCACCCAGCACAGCTTGGAATGCCAAAGTCACAGAATCCCAGAATATCCTGACTGGAAAAGGACCCACAGGGATCATCAATCCAACCCTGGCCCTGCACACACACCCCAACAATCCCAATGAGAGCATTGTCCAAACGCTCCTGGAGCTCTGGCAGCCTTGGGGCCGGGACCATTCCCTGGGGAGCCTGGGCAGTGCCCCAGCAGCCTCTGGGGGAAGAACCTTTCCCTGAGATCCATCCACTGTGGGTTGTGAAAGTGCCCTGAGGTGCTGGGTGATCCCTGGAGCTCCCTCAGCCCTGCTGGGATCCCAAAGCCACGGGTTCCAGCACAGCTCAGCACTCAGTGACAGCACAGCCATTCCCCAGGGCACAACGAGCACAAAGCCCTGGCCAGGGGCCAGCGGGAGCAGCAGGGCTGAGCATTCCCAGAATCCCAGCACAGCTCCCTCTCTCCTGCCTGGCGGGGAGGGAGGGATGGAGCTCCCCAAGGATGGGCCCACATGGGGCAAGGAACTCAGGATGAATGGAAACCCTCCTGAGCTCTCCCAGTGGCTGTGCCCAGCCATTCCCATCCCCATCCAACTGGAAAGAGAACAACATCCCAACTGGAAAGGGAACAACATCCCAGCTGGAAAGGGAACAACATCCCAGATGGGCTTCATACCCAGCACAATTCCCGAGCTTTCAGACAAAAGCAGGGTTTGAAGAGCAGGGTTTGAGCAGCCAGGCTTGCAATGCAGCAATATTAATCCCACTGAGATCCCAATAAAACAGAGCCTGCCCCAAACTTACGCTCACGGAGGGGTGGGTGGGTGGAGCTGGTGCTGCAGAGGCTGCGAATCAGGAGAGAGGATTTGTTATCAGGAGTTTGGTATCAGGAATTTGGTATCAAGGGTTCATTATCAAGGGTTTGCCCCAAGCGGGGTTGGAGCATCAGTCCCTGAAGGGCCCTGTGGGTCTGATCCCATCCCCTCCACCCCACCACCAAAGGAAAGTTTCCACAGCTTTAGCCCAAAAAAAGGTGTGGAAACGTGTCGGATGTGGCTGTTATTCCCAAGTTTTCTCGGGGAAAGTGCCACTGCTGGCGCACCCAATGGGTCCTGGGGCAGGGACTGGCTGAGCTGTGCCCTGGGCAGCTCTGAGGTGACATTTGTGACACTGGGCCAGCACAAAGTGCCCCATGGTTTTGGGTCTTTAGAGACCCAGCAGGGCCCAGCCTTCCACGACACGGATTTTCCTGCTGCCTAAAAAGCAGGAATGCTCTGAATCCATCTCTTCCCTGATTTCCCCATCTGCTCCTGTCTTTGGGCCACCTCAGGCCAGGCCTGGAGGTGACAGTGACACCACCTGGGACTCTGACCCAGTCTGTCAGGGGAGCAGAGGGCACAGGAAGGGGAATTTGGGGTGGCACTGACCCAGCTGGCACCAGGTGATGACAAACCGAGGCCAGGGGTGGCACTGGGAGGTGTCAGCTCACCTGGCATGTTGGGGTTGGGGCAGGCCTCCCTCAGGTAGAAAATCAGCCCATCTGGTTTGAGTTTTAAGTATTCCACCAACTGGGAAAGGGATGGGAGGAAGAAGAGATTATTGTGAGGAGAAATTTTCTTTTTTTTTTACTATTGAAGGCAACTTCTGTGGCTTCGGGCAATGATTCCTCTCAGATTTATGGCAGGCAGGGACTGGACTGTTTCTGTCCTCTGTTTGTGCACTCGGGGATGTCCCAGGGTGCGATTGCATCCCTGGATATCTGCCAGAGCTGGGAAGAACTTGGGAAATCCGATAAGGCCCAAAGAAAGACAAAATCTCCAGCACAAACAGGGCATTCTCAGTGCAGTGTTATTGTCGTCCCAGCCAGGGAGCGTTTTAGGTCCTGATGTGTGGGATAAACCCTGAGAGAAACCTTATCCTGTCCCAGAGGAACTCCAGGGTTTTTTCCTGTGGCTCCCAGGCTGTTTTTCATGGCAGCACCGCTGGACTCAGGCTAGGGACTCAGCCCAGCCTGGCACCAGAGCCCAGGGACACAAGGTTTGCCCTTCCCCTCCTGCCTGGCTCCGATTTCAGCTCCAATCAGGAGCCTGGCACGGTTCTGTCACCATAAAAATGCCTCAAAGTCTTTGATTTCAATAAAATTCCAAGGGAAAATCTGGGAATTTGGAAAATTCAGCAGAACGGGGTTGCTGTCCCTCAGACAGCTCTGCCAGGAAGAAGCTACAGCATCCACTCCCTGGATAATTTTAATAAATTGTTTAACTTTTAAATGAATTGTTTTAATTAGTTAATCCCAACCAATCTAGATATTAATTACAAATAGTGGATTATTCTTCAGTTACTCTCAGCCAGCATGGAGCAAAATTGTCATGTGCTACTTTTGTAAGAGCACAGCTTGGGAAAATTGCTGGAATTTTAAGTTTTGGTAAACTGACTCTGGTATGCTCCAATGAGCAAAGCCTGGGAGAGGAAGATGGATTAGGGCTGGACATCTGGAATGCAGAATTTATGGAGCACAAGGCCACTTTGCAGAAACCAGAAGATAAAGAGGAGACTAAAAAAGATTCGGTTTTGGCGTTGGAAAATCCCTACTGGAAGAAAAAGAGACTAAAAAGATTAAAAATATGGACTAATTAGCACAAGAAGAGAGAAATTAATAACCCTTAGAGGATAGAATAGTAATTAATGAAAGAGAATTAGCACAGAATCATGGAACATTCTGAGCTGGAACCCATGGTGGTACCCATGAGGATTATTTGGGATGATTATTAATTATTAATGGAGATCAAACCCACAACCTCAGTGTTACGATGTCATTTAGAACCAATGAACATTCATTTCTTTGTTTGTATAAATAAGCATAAATACATAAATGCATAAATATAAATGTATAAATATAAATGTATAAATGTAAATGTACAAATATAAATGTATAAATATAAGTGTACAAATGTAAATGTACAAATATAAATGTATAAATATAAATTTACAAATAAGTCACAACAATTTGGATGTATAAATATAAATGTACAAATGTAAATGTATAAATATAAATGTACAAATATAAATGTACAAATAAATCACAACAATTTGGATCAGGGTCCGTGTGGAGGCCAGAATTTTATCAGCCCCACACACAAACCCTGAGCAGGAATAAAATAATTCCTGACTCGCCGACACTAAAAAGATTATTTAAGAGGGGTTTGTTATCCCGAGGATTTTGGGGGATTTGGTAAGGAGAAGGTGCCTCATTCCTGAGGACTCCCAGCTCGGTACCTGCCAGAGGGTGTCGAATTTGGTGCCCTCAGGGATGGAATATTTCCCAGATTTATCGTGGTCCACCCTGTAGTGATACACGGTCTTGCCATAGACGAGGGACAGGGCGTAGGCACGGTTCTCCTTCTTTTCTCTCAGCCTGGCAGGAAAGAAAATTAGGAATAAATTATTAAAAGCAGCTCTCGGTGTTATTTTGAGGACTGTCAGTGGTGGGTGGGCTCAGGGAAAGGTATGCCTGCATAAAATGCATGGATTATAGATATTCCAGTCCAAAAGAAAATGCAAGAGCCTGGCTGGAGCTGGTTCTAAATTTGAATTACAGACCTGATCCAGTGCCGGCTGCCTCAGGCAAAAAACCCTCCATTAGGGCAAAACCCCTCACAGGCCGAAACTCCACTGCAAAGATCCAGGAGGATCTGAGCAGAAGTCTAATGTTGATTTCCTTGGAATTGTCACCTTCCCAACGCCCTCTGAAGAGGCTGAGGAGGGACCCTTCACCACAAGGTTTGTCCTTCTCATAGAACCACAGAATCCCAAAATGATTTGGGTTGGAAAAGACCTTCAAGATCTCTCAGTTCCAGTGCCTTCCACTGTCCCAGGCTGCTCCAAGCCCTGTCCAGCCTGGCCTTGGACACTGCCAGGGATCCAGGGGCAGCCACAGCTGCTCTGGGCACCTGTGCCAGGGCCTGCCCACCCTCACAGGGAGGAATTTTCCCCTAATATCCCATCTAAACCTACTCTCATTTTAAACCCCTTCCCCCTTATCCTATCACTCCAACTCCTGAGGATCTGGTCTCCAGCTAATTCCTTCTTTCCCTAACTCATCCAGGAGATAATTAAATTCAATTAAGAGTGTTTCATCTGGGCAGAGATGCAGAGCCAAACTTTCTCCTGTGTTTCCTGGGCCTTACATTGCCAAGGTTTGAAATGACCCCACTGAAAATACCCCACCCTAAAATATCAGTGTTTGGTATTTTCCCCCACTGAACCCTCCATCCCTCATCATCCTGTGCAGCAGCAGCCACACCTCACAGAGAGATTTCAATATGAGGAACAAAAAACCTCAAAATTGGCTCTTCAGGGAGGGCAGACACTGGACAAGAACAGATTTGGGGCTCAGCCCATCTTTGAAAGATCTGTAACCACTCTGAGCACATTCAGCTAAACCTCCTCTGTCATGTGAAACCATTCACAGCAGGGCAGTGGGGGTGGGAAAATGGTAAAACTCCATGGATCCCAGCACGTGCCAGGGTTCGGATACTCACAGGAATTTCCCGTCAGGCTGTGCCCCCGAGTAGAGCCTGCGTTCTGCCTCCTCGCGGCTGATGTTGCCGTGGTACCAGGGCATCCTCTCATGGGCTGTGGTGGCCACCAGCTTCTCCACCTGGGGGGCCTGGCTGATGATGGCCTGTTCCAGGGCATCCCCCTGGCAGGGATGGGAAAAGAGACCTCCCTCCGTCCTCTGCACTCCTCACTGGGGGCATGTGACATAGGAAACTTGGGAGATCTCGTAATTAACTGAGAGCCAAGGGTGGCTGAATTCTGTTCTGCTGCAGAGCAGAATTCCTGTCTTATTTAAATTGACCCGGTCCCTTAAATTCAGCTGAAGTCCATTGACTTTGGTGAGGGAAGAGAGAAGGCACCACATTCATGTGGGAAATCTCAGTGTTGGGCTTGCAGGGAATCATTCAGCCTCGTGTTGCTGGCTGGGGGCAAGTTGGATCTGAGTCCCCAGTGTGTCCTGGCAGCCCAAAGGGTCACCGTGTCCTGGGGAACACCAGGCCAGGGAGGGATTGTCCTGCTCTGCTCTGCACTGGGGCAGCCTCACCTCGAGAGCTGGGGACACTTTGGGCACCACAAGATCAGAAGGATCCAAAGCTGCTGGAGAGTGTCCAAGGGAGGGACACAGAGCAGGGGAAGGCTCTGAGGAGCAGCTGAGGGCACTTGGCTTGTTCAGCTGGAGCTGAGCAGACTGAGGGGAGACTCCTCGGGGGCTGCAGCTCCTCCTGGGGGGAGCAGGAGGGGCAGGGGCTGAGCTGTGCTCTGGGACAGGGACAGGAGCCCAGGGAATGGCTGGAGCTGTGTCAGGGCTTGGCATGGATCTCAGGGAAAGGTTCTTCCCCCAGAGGCTGCTGGGGCACTGCCCAGGCTCCCCAGGGAATGGTCCTGGCCCCAAGGCTGCCAGAGCTCCAGGAGCGTTTGGACAACACTGCCAGGGATGCACAGGGTGGGATTGTTGGGGTGTGTGTGCAGGGCCAGGGGCTGCACTGATGATCCCTGTGGGTCCCTTCCAGCTCAGGATATTCCATTACTCCATGATTTTCTTCAGAGCAGAACCTTTCCGGTTCTCTGGCACTTCTGGCTGCTCACCACCCACAGATACCACGACCTGGCAACGTCGGTGCAGTCTGGAAATCCTGGGGGAGACCCTGAATTCCTCCCCCGGGCTCCCTCCGGTGTTGAACCGTTACTGTCCCTTTGCCAGGAGGTGGCGATGTCCTTTGTGTTATCTGCTGGTGGCCACAGATCTGCTCCGGGGGGAAACCCTACAGAAACCCCAGTTCTGAGAGAGAATTCTGGTCCAAAATATCTCATTTTAGTACAAAATACCCATTCAGCTATAGAAACCCTACAGAACACCTCATTCATGGGAAAACCCTATAGAACACCTCGTTCATGGGGAAACCCTATAAAATACCTCATTTTGTCAGAGATATTTGGTGTGAAAAGGCCAAACTTAGAGAGCTTTTGTAGAAAGACTCCATAAGGAGAATGCCTGAGCCATATTTAGCGGAGGACTTAAACCAAAATACAGAATCCCAGAATGATTTAGGTTGGAAAAGATCTCCAAGGTCATCAAGTCTAACCTGTGCCTGATCCCCACCTTGTCACCAGCCCGGAGCCCCAGGTGCCACATCCAGGAGCTCCTTGGACACCTCCAGGGATGGGGACTCCAAACTTCCCTGGGCAGCCCATTCCAACAAAATAACAAAATGACCCTTGGAAGTGTCTGAGGAGCCAAGGTGGCAGCAGGCAGAAAGAAATTAATTCCCCACCAGGCAATGGGACAATTTAGAGTTTTGATTTATGCATATATTACAGATATTTCAGTCTGCAATAAAACACAGGAACCTCTTGGGGGTTATTTTTAAATTTAAATAAAACACAGACTTGATCCAGCACCCCCTGCCTTGGTCTCATGGGTAGAACTTTCACTGACAAAAAAAAACCCTCCACAGAGGCAAAAATTCCACTCAAAAAAAGAGTGGTAAAGACCTGAGCAAAAGTCTAAGTCTGATTTCACTGTACCTTCAGCACAAGGTTTAGAGGCACAGGCACCTCACATGGAGAGGTATTCCCAGAAATCACAGAACGTTCCAAGTTGGAAGGGACCCACACGGATCATGAGTGGCCCATATGAGGACGGAACCCACAACCTTGGCATTATTAACACTGTGCTCTGGCCAATGGAGCTCATGCCGGGACTGGGATGGATCTGCCATGGAGAATCTGCCTCCAGCGAAACTAGGGACACGTCCATGGCGTGGGGATCGTGTCTTTGTGTGCCTCTGGAGCTCTGTGGTTGGGTTTGGGGATGGGTGTGTTTAGTTCTGGGATGGGTTTGTTGGGTTTTGGGATGAGTCACTGCATTTTGGGATGGGTTGTTGGGGTTTGGGATGGGTTTGTTTAGTTCTAGGATGGGTTTATTAGGGTTTGGGATGGGCTTGTTGCGGTTTGGGATGGGTTTGTTTTGTTCTGCGATGGGTTGTTGGGGTTTGGGATGGGTTGGTTTAGTTCTAGGATGTGTTTGTTGGGGTTTGTTGTGTTTGTTTTGTTCTGGGATGGGTTTGTTGGTGTTTGGGGTGGGTTTGTTTTGTTCTGGGATGGGTTTATTAGGGTTTGGGATGGGTTTGTTGCAGTTTGGGATGGGTTTGTTGGGATTTGGGATGGGTTTGTTGGGGTTTGAGGTTTTGTTTGTTGGGGTTTGGGATGGGTTTGTTGGGGTTTGAGGTTTTGTTTGTTGGGGTTTGGAGTTGGGTTTGTTGGGGTTTGGTGTTGGGTTTGCTGGGGTTTGGGATGGGTTTGTTGGGGTTTGGGATGCTTTGTTGGGGTTTGGAATTAGCTTTTGGGTTTTGGGATCAAAGCTCTGGTCTCAGGCGGGGAACATCCCATGGGCTGGAGAGGAGAAGAGCACTTGGGACAAGGCTTGTGAAGTGAGCTCCAGCTGCTCCAAGGAGGGCCCCGAAGGCTTGGGAAGATGTTCAGAGCAGTTTGTGGAGAAGAAACTGGGAAAGAGCAGGACTCAGACCTCTGTTAATGCAGGCACCCTCCAAGGGCCTGCATATCCAAATTGGGATATTTGTGCCTGTCTGCACCTCTGGATGTCCCTGAAATATTGGTGTCAGCTGGAGCTGGGACAAAGAACCACATTCAGTTCAATTTTCTGTGCCTATCATGGCAGAATTTTAGGAAAAATATTATTCTTTAGGGAAAATGTTGTTCTTTGCATTCTGATTTAACAGAATAGGGTTAACAGATTAAACAGAATTTACCAGGGGCTGCCAGGCTGGGATAAAGAAATATCCGGGGATCTTTGCAGAGGACATAAGGAACTGATCCCCTTTCCTTAAGAAAAGTGCCAAGCAGAGGGACCTCACTCTGTGCTGTGAGAGGGACGTGACAACACCGCGGGGTGACACCTTCCCACCCACCCGGGACCATCCAGCACCTCCAGCTTCCAGGTCTGCCGCACGTACTCCCGCACCATGTTGTCCCTCATGCTGTCGAAGACGCCGGGCTGGGGCTCCACGCCGCTGGGGCGGTTGCAGGGCTTGCGCAGGGGACAGCAGAGCCCGTCGGCATCCTTGGAGTAGAACTCGCAGAGCTCCTCGGGGCCGCAGTGGGCCTTGCCGCCCAGGATGGCGTAGGTGCCGTTGAGCTGGCGCTCGATGGGGTAGTGGTAGAACTGCAGGTTGTACACCACGGACAGCACGTAGCCGCCCAGGCTGCGCAGGCACTGCCGCAGCAGGAACAGCCCATCCGCCATCCCCGCCAGCTTCAGGTGCTCCTCGGCCTCCGAGCGCGCGATGCTGCCGTAGTAGAAGGGCAGGTGGGCCGCGGCGTCCGGCATTTCCCGGAGCTCTCCTTGATGCTTGGATGGGCTTACTTAAAACAGAGATGAGACTCTGGGATGGGGTGATGCCTAAAAGAGAAGCCAAAACAAATTAGGAGTATAAAATGCGGACAAATTTATTCGAGGCCTTCAAGGTACATTCGGGCAAACAAATGTCCCCCTCAGGGACTACACCCAAAAGGGACGACCGGTCACGAGCCCTTCACCTTTTACAAGCTCTGTCCCATTAGCATATTGGCCCCTAATTCTCCAATCGTACCCTCCGGTAACGATGTTCACCACCCCAGGCCTGCCCCCCTCCATCTCACAGCTGTTTACATATTTTCAGGCCCCAAGGCAATGAATATGTCCTTGAATCTGTGTTCAGAGAGCCTTGTTTTGGCTAAAGGTGCTGGGAACAGAGCATTTTAGCACTTTGTAAGAAGCACTAAACTGCAGCAAGTTACAGGTGCATTAAGAGGAAAAAAACCTAGAAATATTCAAAGGCATCAGGGGAAAGGGGAAAAAATGGTGAAAAAATGGGGGGAAATGGTGAAAAATGGGGGAAAAAGGGGGGAAAAATGGGGAAAATATGGGGGAAATGGGGTTTGGGGTTACTGGTTTGTACTGGTTTGTACTGGGATGAGACTGGCTCTTACTGGTTTATACTGGGAGGGGACTGGGAAGCGGTTAGGAGCAAACTGGGATGAAGTGGGAGGGACTGGGATGGACTGGGAGTGGAAAAAATGGGAAAAAAAGGGAAAAATGGGGGTTTGTTAAGTTAAGAATAAAAAGCAGTTATATTTACTGAAGGCCTCCAGGTGCATTCAGGGCAGTCACAGCCCACCCAGGGCTACACCCAATATAGATCACGGGTTTTCATACTTTATAAGTTTTGCCCATTTGCATATCGAGGTTCAATCCTCCAATTACAGCCTCAAGTAATGAAGTCAACTAATCCAAGTTTGTTCCTCCCAATTCACTGCTGTTTGCATATCTTGGGGCCTGAGACACTGAAGTGTCCTTGAGCTTTGGGCCTAGAGAGGAATTGTTTCATCTAAAAATGAGACAACGGGAGATTAGCACCTGTATGGAACCCAGAGCTATACACTAAAAATTACACGATTACGGATACATGAAAAATATAGAAGCTAAAATCCTAAGGCGTCATCCTGGGATGGCTCACGCACTGCTGTGGCTCAGCCTGGAAGGGAAAATGCATCGCTGAAGTGTTGTTTTGGAAAATGGTTTGGTTGGGATTCAGACTTTCCTGTCTGGAGGTTCTCCTGCTGGCTCTCTGTGGGGTCATTTCAAACTCACAGCATCCCACATCCCTCCAGCCCCCCTGAGCTGGAAAGTGCCAATAAAAACCTACCTGATCTTGATTTAAAGATCCCAAGCAAGATCAGAATCCACCTGATCTTGATTTAAGTATTCCTTGCAATTGAGAATCCATCCCATCTTGATTTAAAGATCCCAGGCAACAGAGAATTCCCCAAATCCTACAGTAAATTCATCCAGTGGTTCATTACCTTCACCATTAAAAATGTGCTCCTTACATCCATCCCAATGTTTTAGCCTTGACTTCCTACCATTTTCTCCCCAGCCGTGTTCACTGGAGCTGGAAAGTGTAAGTAAAAACCCACTTGATCTTGAGTTAAAGATCCCAAGCCATAGAGAATGCACCAAACTCCACAGAGAATTCCTCCAGTGGTTAATTACCTTCACTATTAAAAATGTGCTCCTTACAAGTAGAAGTTCCTCCATTGATTATCTGTGGGGTCATTTCAAACATCACAGCATCCCACAGTGATTCCTCCTGATATCCCACCCTGACTGGAGCTGGAAAGTGTAAAAAACGTCCATCCCATCTGATTTAAAATTCCCAAGTTGTAGAGAATCCACCTTGATTTAAAGATCCCAAGCAACAGAGAATTCCCCAAATCCTACAGTGAATTCCACCAGTGGTTCATTACCTTCACCATTAAAAATGTGCTCCTTACATCCATCCCAATGTTTTTAGCCTGAACTTCCTACCATTTTCTCTCCAGCCCTGTTCACAATCAAAGGAAATTCTTTGGCCTCTCTGAATAAATGAGTTTTGCCGTGGAGGTCTGGAAGGCCAAAACCTTAAATGCACTAAGATTAAAACACAAGTTGGATATGAAATATCTAAAACAACATTTAGATAAACAACTGCACCCAGCACAGCGAAGGGAGAGAAACCCAAGAGCTTCTGGGCAGACATCGATCAGCGGGAGCAAGAAGAAACCTTCCTTGAATTGTTTTTTAAACAATCTATGGAATTTTTCCCCCACAATACCTGGCTCTGGCTGGTTCCTGAAGCTCTGATCCCCTTGGCAGAGTGGGCACTTCATGAACAGAGTCCCTGCAGAGTCCCTTGTGACCAAGAGCTCTGGGTTTGTCTCTGTACAGAGCTTGTGTCTCTATCTCGAGTCATCTAAAATCCCACCCAGAGTTGGGTGTTGACTGAGCCCAGTTTGCTGTAATCAATGGAAACATTCTCATAACCAAAGGGTCTCATTTGTTCCCTGGAGCCTGAACTTTGGGGTTGCTCCAGCGCAGATGATGACCCCAAAAAGATCAGAGAGATTTTCTTCCTCAGTGCCTCCTGCAAACTCCTCGCCCGTGTGCAGAGTCAAGAAAACACCAGATTTTGGGGCAGCACGCTGGGTTTTTGCCCTGATTCGTCCCAATGTGACTCTTATTTCTGGACATGGTGGGAGGAGTCGCTTCCCCTTGGGCTGAGCCCATTGCTGTGGCCTCTGCTCCCAGGCCAGAGTGACCAGAGCACAGCCTGGGCTGGTGGTCAGCCCTGCCTTGGCTCCCCCAGCCTCAGCACTCCGAAGGAAATTTGGGAAGAGCTGCCGTGGAGTGCATAAATAATTAAACATTAATCCAGGACCATTATTAGAATGCAGCCAGGTCAAGGCAAGATGAAGTTTTTGAGGTTTTTTCTTTGAACTAAGAAACATCGCAAGCTGAATCAAAGTTACTGCAAGTTAAATCAAAATTACTGCAAGTTCTCTGTTATTTAAGACTTTTTAAAACCCCAGATATGTGCCCAAGCTCCAGGAATCAGCTCCTCAGCTCATCCTCATGCACAGGGCTGCCTCCTTCCATCCCTTGGGATCACTGGAGGAAGGGCTGGGCTGGATCTCTGTGTTGGACAGGGCTCGGGAGGAACCGTCCTGCTCTGTCCACCCTGCCCTGCTCAGCCCTGCCAGAAGCTGCATTTATGGCAACCAGAGCCTTCTCTGCCAATTTACTGTCCCCATGAAGCCCCAAAATGGCCCTGACGAGAACAGGAAGGGAGAGCAGAGAGGAGGTGTCTCAGCCGGGGCAGGAAACCACAACAGGAAGTGTTCGTGGTTCCCAGCCGGGGTGAGAGACCAGCAGAAACCGTCCCAGGCACAGCTCAAACCACCCAAATTGTGAAGGCCCGGGCACCAAATTCATCACATGGAGCCCAGTGGGGTTTTGACAGAGCTGCCAGTGCAAGACATGCAGATGGATGGGAACACCCCGAGGCTCGAACCCAAACTGGGGTTGGTGGTTGGGGCCAAAGCAAAGCATCCTAAGGATGTCATGCCTGCAGGAAACAAAGCCCAGATGTCCCCAGGGCTGCTTCCCCAGGCTGAGTTCTGGGGACCAGAGGGTGCCAGGGCTGTCTGACCTCAGCCTGGGCCCAGGGCAGGGCTCCCAGGGAATTGGGCTCCCAGGAAATTGGGCTGCAGGAAGTGAGGAGCGAGGGTTGGGTTTGGCTGCGATCAGGTTCGTGAGTCAGGGGAGGAGGAAGGGCTGGGCGGGCAGGGGGAGGTCCATGGCCTCCTTTGAGAGCCCCTGATTTCCGCTGGGATGAAATCATAACTTTCCACAGCCACGAGATCTGCACCCAAACCTGCTGAATCCCTGCCCTGGAAAGTCCAGGCCCAGAGCATCACAGCACATGGAACACCTTTGTCAGTGTTCAGCCAGGTGAAAATGAGAGGGATGGCAGGAGTTACTGATGACATCCGAGCCCTGACAGAGTTTCCAGCTGCCCACATAGGTTTTCTGTTATAAACAGGCTGTTTTTCCTCTCCAAACACGGAGCTGGGAGTGAAGAAACCCTCACAGAGATAGAGAAGGAGCCCAGGGCTCGGAGGTTGAGTCAGGTCATGCCTTGTTGCCATCAATGAACCCTGGCAGGAAATTACTCTGCTGAGAAAAACCTTCCCAGTTGCCAGACATGAGGGAAAGTCACCCCTGTCCTGGTTTTAAAAAAAAACCCTGAAGTCTGAGAGCAGATTTGAACAGGAAGATTTATAATCCCTCCAAAGATTTATAATCCCTCTGTTTTTCAATGTTTGTCCTTCTGTCCTGGCTGGTTTTACTGCCCACACAGCAGCCCAGGATCTCCTCTAATTCCTCTTCCAAACTGCAGCTCTGTTCCTTGGCACCTCCTCTGGCTGGACCAGAGCAACCCTGAGCAACCTCAGCAGACCTGCACAAATATTTTCCAGCTTTGTTCTCCCATGCCATCAAAATGCAGCCAAAAATGAGAACCAATTTCACGGACCAATACCCCAAAGAGCTTGTGCAAGGGACCCTCCAACATTATTAATTTCAATTGACAGGACCTGATTTTCCAGCTTCATCCGTGTCCCTGGGGCTGCAGGTTTTGGGTGTTCCCTTGGGTTTGGGTTGCACACAGGGAGCAGGGCTGGAAGCCCAGGGCTCCTCTGGTGATGGCCACGTTGGCAAGTTGGTGCCATGGCGTGAAGATGTACCCAAAAAAGCATCTCCCACGTGAAATCAGTGGGGCCTGTGCCCCACGACCCAGGAAAGGCAGGCAGGAAGCCCTGGAGGTGTCACTCAGGCTGAGCTATCTATAGCTATTTATTTATGGCCACTCATTTCTGCTCAGATCAGACAGGAAGCAACAGGAACTGGACTGATTTTATAATTCCCCACAAAGGCACTTGGTGCAAACCTGGGCTGGTTCCTGAGGGCTGTACTGGTGAAACTGGAGGCAGCACTGGCATGGTTCAGAATCCTCTTGGGACCACGTTTCTGTCTCCTTGTCCTGGCAGCAGTAACCCCACACACCACAAATAATCCCTGAGAGCACAGCCTGGCTTTGGGATTGCCCTGGGGCCATTCCTGATGGCCAGGGGATGTCAGCCTGGCTTGGGGTGGCCCTGGGGCCATTCTTGATGGATGTCAGCCTGGCTTTGGGATTGCCCTGGGGCCATTCCTGATGGATGTCAGCCCAGTTTTGGGATTGCCCCTCCTGCAGCAGCACCACAGGCAGAGAGGCAGGGGTGGGTGTGGGGCACCAGCTCTGTCCTGGCCTCTGCTGCCTCCTTGTCCCCTCCTGATGTCACACGGTGACAAAGCTGCTCCTCGTGGTGCCTTGCCTGGAGCCACCTGCATTTAATGCTGCAATAAATGCACTTTATTCCAGCGCTGTTTGCCCCAGAGGGGATGGGCCCGGCCAGGGACCTTCTGGCTGTCCCCTGGCCCTTCCCTGCATTCCAATCTCTCCTTCCTGATTTATGGTTGAAGATAAGAGCGGCCTGCAGTGGCCAAGTTGCTTTTCCAAATCGTTCATCCCAGGAGGGGCTGGGACTGTGCAAGAGGATGAACTGAGGAGCTGATTCCTGGAGGATTCCTGGGGTTGGGGTTTTTTTATGATCTTAAATAACAGAAAACTCACAATAATCTTGATTTAACTTGTGATAACTTTGATTCAAGGGAATGTTCCTCCATTCAAAGAAAAAACCTGAAAAACTCCATTTTGCCTTGACCTGGCTGCATTTTTCTAATCATTAATGTTGAATTATTTATGCACTCCATCTCTTCCCAAGATTTAGGAATGCTCCCATTCCTGGAGCTGCTGTCCTGCCCTCCCTGCTAGCTGCTAATTAAACCCTGAGCCGCTCAGCTCTTGATTAACGCTGGAGCTGTGTGGGAGTTTCTGAGAGCTGTGTTTGTGCTCACAAACATGGGCTGAAGGCGCAGATAACGATCTGCTCTCCTGCTCGGGGAGCCTCACTGACTCACAGCTGCCCCAAAATGGTTGAATTTACAGTAAATCCACAGGAAAACCTCCCTGATTCCCACCAAAGGCTGCTCCTGCTGGCCTCGAGCCAAGCTCGGTGCCCCATTGCAGAAATGCTCTGTGAAAAATCACCGAGCTTGGAAAATTCCTCCAAGATCGAGTCCAAGCTTTGAACCCCAGCACTGAGTGCCACGTCCAGGTGTTTCTTGAACACCTCCAGGGTGTTCCACCACCTCCCAGGGCAGCTCATTCCAGTGCTTGGCACCTCTTCCCATGAGGAAATCCTTCTTGATGTTCTCCTCTGCCTTTGAAGAGAAATATGGGAGCCCCAGGGACAATCCCCAGTCCTTTTCAGAGCTAAAAAATGTTGAATTCCACACCACTTGCAAGGCCCACGGAGGGACCTGGTGCTCCTGTGGGGTGTGAAGGCTCCTGAGTGGCAGCACCAGGGAAACGCTGCTCCTGGGGAGCTCTGTCCCCTCTTCCCCTCCTAAACCTTCCCTTCTGCCACCCAGAGACCCAAAGGACAGGGGATGGCTCTGCTCAGGTGCTTGAAGCCTCGGTCTTGGAGAAAATGAGGCTCGGGAGGACCTTGTCACTTCTCCAGCTCCCTGACAGGAGGGTGGGGCTGGGAGGGGACAGTCATTGCTGCCAGGTAAAACAACGGGACAAGAGGAAACAGCCCCAGGTTGTTCCTGGGGAGGCTTAGGCTGACCATGCCAGGGTTATAAAGCCCTGGCACAGCTGCCCAGGGCAGCGCTGGAGTCACCGCCCCTGGAGGGATCTAAAAATTAAATATAAATTAATAACAATTAAATATCAATTAAAAATTGGGGACAGGGTACTGGTGGCTTTCCCAGCGCTGGGTTCAGAGTTGGATTAAATTACTTTAAAGGTCTTTTCCACCCTCAGCAATTCCTTGATTTGCTGACCCGGGGACGGGTGCCCGCTTTGCTGTCCTTCCCAGCAGATCGGAGCCCTCAGGCTGCCCGGGGTGCCCTCAGCTCTGGTGAGCATTTATTGCCACGAGTCAGAGCTCGTGGTGGCTGTTGGAGGGGTCACAGTGCTCACAGAGCCCTTTCTGCCACTGTCACCTCTGCCCCTGTCACCTCTGCCCCTGTCACCTCTGCCCTGTGCACCTCTGTCCCATGTCACCTCTGCCCCATGTCACCTCTGCCCTGTGCACCTCTGTCCCATGTCACCTCTGTCCCGTGTCACCCCTGACCCATGTCACCTCTACCCTGTGCACCTCTGCCTCCTGTCATCTCTGCCCCATGTCACCTCTGCCCCGTGTCACCTATGTCCCATGTCACCTCTGCCCCATGTCACCTCTGCCCCATGTCACCTCTGCCCCGTGTCACCTCTGCCCTGTGCACCTCTGCCTCCTGTCACCTCTGCCTGGTGTCACCTCTGCCCCGTGGCACCTCTGCCCCATGTCACCTCTGCTTCCTATCACCTCTGTCCAGTGTCACCTCTGCCCCGTGTCACCTCTGCCCCGTGTCACCTCTGTCCAGTGTCACCTCTGCCCCATGTCACCTCTGCCCCATGTCACTTCTGCCCCGTGTCACCTATGCCCCATGTCACCTCTGCCCCCCTCACAGACCCTCCCTCCTGCCCCAGCCCCTCGGACCCTGCCCAGGCTGCGGGCACTCCTCGTCCCCAGAAGGTTCAGCAGGGCATCGCAAATCTGTGCCAGGCGTGTTGGGTGCCCTCGGATGGCACCGAAGGCCTGAGCTCAGCTCCTGCTGAGGATTGTTCCTCTGGGGCTTTGTTCACGAGCAGAAGTGATTTGCTCTGGAGCAGGACAGGGGAGGGAGCTGGGGGGACATGGCCACCTGCACTGGGGACAGCTCTGGGCCTGCTCACTTCAGGCTGGGGTTCTACAGTGGCTTGCACAGTCAGAAAGTAGTTTTTTCCTCCCCAGAAAGCACTTTTTTCCTCCCCAGAATGTACTTTTTTGCTCCCAGAAAGCAGTTTTTAGTCTCCAGAAAGCATTTTTTCCTTCCCAGAAAACAGTTTTTCTTCCCCAGAAAGCAGTTTTTCCTTCCCAGAAAGCACTTTTTTCCTTACCCAAAAACCAGTTTTTTGCTCCCCAGAAAACACTTTTTTGCTCCCCAGAAAGCAGTTTTTCCTTCCCAGAAAACAGTTTTTGCTCCCCAGAAAGCAGTTTCTTCCTCCCCAGAAAGCAGCTTTTTCCTCCCCAGAAAGCACTTTTTTTCCTTAGCCAAAAACCAGTTCTTTGCTCCCCAGAAAACACTTTTTTCCTCCCCAGAAAGCAGTTTTTTGTTCCCCTGCTTCCTGTGGCTTTTCCCTGCAGGTGCCTCCCCACAGAGGAGGGGACAGGAACTCCTGTGGGGTCCCAGCCACCAGAGCTCAGTGGGGACACAGCTCCGAGAGCTCTCTGGGAGGTGCAGGTGCTGTGTGAATCCTTCAGGATTGGGATGAACTGTTCCTATTTCCATCTGCTCGCGCCTGTGGGGTCTGTCTCTGACAAAATTGGGTGTTCTCCGGTGGGAATGTGGAGGGGAGGGCGCAGCCAGGCACGGGGGTCTCTGTTCTGTTCCTCGGTGACTTTGGGCACAGATGTGACTCCAGTTCTGCCACCACTGGAGGAGTTGAGCCAAAATTCTTCCTTAAGAAAAGGGGATCAGTTCCTTATCTCCTCTGCAAAGATCCCTGGACATTTCTTTATCCCACATAGTAGCCGCTGGTAGATCAGAATGTAAAGAGCAACGTTTCCCCTGAAGAATAATATTTTTCCTAAAATTCTGCCATGACAGGCACAGAAAATTGAACTGAATGTGGTTCTTTGTCCCAGCTCCAGGTGACACCAATATTTCAGGGACATCCAGAGCTACAGACAGGCAGAAGTATCCCAATCCCAGTGCCCTGCACAGGGAAAAGCTTTGCCAGAGGCTTCTGAGGCTGGGTTAGAGCAGGGACAGAGCTCTGGGAGCTGCCCCTGGAAGTGGTTTTGAGAAAGGGTTGGTCAATAGGTAACTCAAGTTAACTTTTGAGAGACAGAATATGTGAATTCTAAACCTAGAAAAACAGAATTCCCTTAATCTTGTCAATGTAAGAGGGACAAGAATCTGTTTGAGGCCAGCACAGAAAGCCTGAATCACCCACCAAGGACTGCCCATGCTCCAGAAAGGTGAAAAGTGCACTGTGATGAAAACTACAGATCTTCATCACGAGCAGACCCCAAAGACCACCAGGACACACAGCGCATGCATGGCACACAGCTAATGATATTAATGATTGCCGAGAAATGATTTGTATAACCACTCCTGTCCCGGGGAATGTGATGAATATTCATGAATGTTACCATAATATTGTGTGTTGGCAGTGCCGGGTGTGTGTGTTTGGAGGAGTGAATCCCCACACCTGAATAAAGCAAATCCCCACGGCTCTGACTGTGTCTCTGAAGTGTCTCTGGGCCTGCTTGGGGCCAATCAGTTTGCACAAACATCTTCTCCCAATCCCAATGTCCCTGGTGAGCAGTGTCCCTCTGGAGCAGGAGGGACACCTGAGCTGGGCCCAGGGTGGCACTGCTGGGACATTTCTGTGTGCCCCAAGTCCCTGTGCTGTCCTTAGGTGCTCCTCTGCTGGCTGTGGGTTCCGCTGGAGGCTGTGACAATGCCCTGCTGAGCCTTTGTGGAGCCTCTGGAAGCTCTCCTGGCGCCGGAGCCATTGATCCCGAACAGTTTTTAATGAGGGGCTGAGGCTCAGAGTTAAACACAGCTCCATTTCCTGCCTGGGCTCTCGTGCTCTGATAACTCAGCTCTGCCTCTCCGGTGCTGCCAGGGGCTCTGTCCTGGGGCCGGGGGAGCTCAGAGCTCATCCCTGCCACCAAAGTGGAGAGAAGTCCCAAATCCAGCAGCTCCTCTGGCTTTGGGATCGAGCAGGAGCCAAGGACAGCAAACTGCAGTGGTTTATGCACAAGCTGGAGGAGAAGTGCTCTGTTTTTTTTTTCCTTGTTTCTCCGTGGCCTCCCTGCATCACCTTTTGCTGAAATAACAACTTAAACCCAACACCAGGGGCCTGGAGATTGACTGCTGCCAGTGCAGAGGGTTGGGGCAGTGTCAGGATGAATAAATGAGATATTTCAGTGAGGGACTGAGGAGGAGCTCATGGCTGAGCCCATTCCTCGGCTGCTTTACTCCTCCAAGTAGCATAGCCTCGAGCAGGGTGTAGAAAAGCTGACCCAGGGGGCTTTGAAAGCTTTGGGAATGAATTTATCCTGCCCTGCCCTGGTTTGGGAGGTGCTGAGCAGGGTCTGAGCTGCTCTGAGCACCAGGCCCCTCTCACCCCTGCCCCATCCCATTTCCATTTCCACCCTCAGTGACAGTGGCTTTGCTGCACGGACAGCTGTGTGAGCAGCCCTTGCCTTGCCCCTGCAGTTTAAAAATAAAGGCAATGCACGTGTGAAGTTATCAGCACGCTCGGGTTTCCGTCCCCAGAGATTCTGCCTTCATTTAGTTCAGGGAGGAAATGGTTGTCGTGTCCCCGTGGGTGCCTGTCCCTGCTGGGCACAGGCTCTGGGGTGGTGGGTGCTGCCAGGCAGGGATGGCTCTGCCCAAACTCACCTCCCTTCTCCCCTGCCTGCTTCCCAAGCTGGGTTTTTAAGGCATTTTTTATTTCCTAGTGTGGATTTTTAAGGTATTCTTTACTTCCCAAGGTGGATTTTTAACATATTCTTCACTTCCCAAGGCAGATTTTTAAGGCATTCTCACTCTGGACAATATCTCTGTGCACTCTGTACATTTATTCTGGTTCCAGGTCCTCCTCTGGAGCCACCCCACAGCTCTGCCAGCCCCTCCTGGAGAGGAGGAGGATTGGGATGGGGAATCAGAGAACCACAGAATGGTTTGGGTTGGGAGGGACCTTAAAGCCCAACCAAATCCACCTCCACACCTTCCACCGTCCCAGGCTGCTCCAAGCCCTGTCCAGCCTGGCCTTGGACACTGCCAGGGATCCAGGGGCAGCCACAGCTGCTCTGGGCACCTGTGCCAGGGCCTGCCCACCCTCTCAGTAAGGAATTTCTCCCCATCATCCCAAACCCAGCTCCCCCAGCCTGCCCTGCATCCCTGAACATCTGCAGCAGATGTTGGAGCTGTTCCATCCTCACCTCCCAGTGCGGCATGGCAGCTCCTGTTCTCCAGGAGTCCCTGGAAGAGGGAGACAACCTCCTGCAGCCCTGCTGGAGGGGCTTTGGGCAGCTTAGACATGTCCAAATAGATAATTACATATAAAAATGTGTAAATAGATAAATATCCAGCTCTGGAGTTGGCTGAGCCACCAGAGCAGCTCCTCTGCCCCTGCAGTGCCAGGGGCACCTAATCTCTGAAAGCACAGCTGAAGAGGCCACAGCAGCTCCCAGAGTGACAAAATGAATGTATTGGGGTCATTTTTACAGTCAGGATATTCCCGTGGCGGATTCACCTTTAAATCTGGAATATTCCCATGGGTGCAGAGGGTGAGAGCTGCTGCCAGGAGCTGGAGGAGCCCTGGGTGCTCTCACTGCCCCTCAGACACACCAAGAAGAGTCTCAGTCCACACAGACCGGACCTAAACATTCCCTGCGGTTTAAAAATTAAAAAATAAAATAAATTCCACCCCCGGGGCTCAGTCTTGTGATCCCAGCGTGTTGGGAAGGCTGAGATGAGTTATTTCGGGGGGTGATTTGAGCCTCAAAGTGTTGGAAACGTGACAAGTTCAGGAGAGAGCAGGGAAAGAGATGAATGGCCCAGCTGAGCTGATTAATGAGCACAAACATTAATTGTTGACCAAGAGTGATGGGGGAACATCTGAGAGCAAAGGAGAAGCATCTGAGGAGCACTTCAGAGAGGAAAAACTGCTTTGGATGTGCCAGTGAGATGGTACAGGGATAAAGCAGGAGAAATTAATCGGTGGAAAGTGTCTGGGGATCGAAACATTTCCAAAGAAGATTCATCAGGATGTGGGGCAGGCACTGGATCAGGGAATGGGAACAACTCTCCCCAGGCAGGATGAGCTCACAGGACTTTCCCATATCGAATTCCCGAGCTCCTTCAAGGAAAATCCGACTTTTGGTTTCTTCCTGGGGCCAATGTGATTTCCAGTTCCGTGGAAAAGCGGAAAACACGGAACACAGAGGGATTTTGCCCCTGCTGGCACCATTTTCGGTGGTGTTTTTTGTGTGAAAGCAGAGTGGAACCCTCTCCTTGCACAGCAGTAAATATTCCCTGGCACATTTTCCTAACGTGACTCAGTGATCAGCACCGAGGTGACAAAATAGCTCATTCTGCATGGTCTGGTGAGCTCCTGGTGTTTGTCCTTCCTGTGCTCTCCGGGGGAGGTGGCATTAATCAATAACTGCCCCTGCTCAGGCTGTTCTTGATACCTGATGATTTTTTGCCTTTTATATACTCTTACATACATTTTTATATCCTTCTCCTATTCTCTGTACCCTTTCTCTGTTCCCACACCGAGAGCTGACCCCCGAGCCCGGCAGCAAGGAGGAAAAGGGAGGGGAGGAAGGACAGAGCCCTCAGCAACAGTTGTGCAAAGAAAAGTACAGAAATTTAGGAAAATTTGGGTGAAATTTGGAAAAAAATAGGGGAAAATTGGGATAAATTGGTGATTTGGGGGGGAAATCTGGGAAAAAATTGAGAAAACTGGTGATTTTTAGGGGAAATTTGGGTATTTTTGGGGAAAATTTGGCATTTTTGGGGGGAAATTTGGTGATTTTTGGAGAAAAATTGGGAATTTTATGCCATTTGGATGGGAATTTGGGACGATTTTAGATAGGATTTGGGGAGGTTTTGGGAAAGGTTTGGATGCGATTTTGGGGAAAATCTATTTTTGAGGGTGCAGTCTTTGTACCCTTAGCCTAAATGCTTGTAATTTCTGTAGTTTGATATTCCAGCTCAGTTTTGGGATTCTGCAAAGCAGAAAGACCAAACATTCACGATAAAAAGCCCGAGAGCTCTGTACTATCTCAAAACTCAAGGTTTTAACTGTGGTTGAAGCCTTCTCCCTGGAATATATTTTATAAACTGGGCCCTAGCCTCATTTAGGGGGGTGATTAGAACAAGGGGACAATTACTGCATTTATTTAGTTTCTTATTCATGGATTTTAGACAAATATGTTCATTTGCAAGCTCCATAAAACTGTGTATGTTATACAGGGTGTGCATCTCAGTGTGTTCCACCTGTGAAGAGCTGTGCACCTAAAATCCTATTGAAATACCAAAATAAAACCCTTTTACGCCTTTTTAACTGTGTCTGCCTCATATTTCTACCAACCAAATATTTCTACCAGCCCACATTCTCACGTGGGCAAAATGCACCTCTCCCTTCACTTCTCCACCCAGGAAAAATATCCCTGGGGTGACCTTGCAGCTGAACATCCCATGGCAGCAAAAAGCAGCATTTCCCTCTTGGAAGGGACACTAAAAGGAGGAGAAGAGCATTAATGGTGCCCCACAAAAAACTTTTGGGGCCTTCACCTTCTGTTTCCCCTTCTGCTGCGCCTGGTGTTGCCTCTTTTTAGCTTGGAAATGAAATTTGAGATCATTTTAGTATAGAAGGTAATATAAAAGTGGACCTTTATTGGAGTTTTAAGGGTAATTATGGAAGAATATTTACAAAAGCCTATCCTCACAGGGGTGAATACAGTCTTACAGGTTTTAGGAAATTTAGGAAATATTAGGAAATAGATAACTATTTATTAACATAGTTGATAAAAAGTATTAATTAGGAGGACAAGTGGTGATGCAATTTTCTCCAGGTTAAGCTCTTTTTCTGCAGCTTTCTCTCTTTGGTACTAGCTGTACTTGTTTATAAAAATGAATATATTTTTATATTGAAAAATGTGTCTCGAAGACCTTGGTTCCCAGGGAGAACCACAATAGGATCGGGGTTTTGTACCCACCCCGGGCTCGGAGCTTTGGAATGTGTTGGTTTTTCTAGCTGGGAAAAGGGTAGGGAAAAGTATCAGGAAGGCTACAAATATATAAAATAAAAAAAGGCAAAAGTTATCCAGCACCACTGGGGGACAATGAAAATCCATCAGCACAAACTTCCAGGGAGAACAGCAGGGCCCAAGGAATGGAGATTGATGCTGGAGATCCCTCTAGGCCGGGGAGGATGCCCTGGCTGTGTTTTGGGGCACTGAAAGCAAAATTCTAATCTCCCTCCCAGCCACTTCCTAGGGACAGCAACAATCATTCGCAAATAGATTTTAATTCAGCTCTTCCAGCAGAGTCAGGGTGGGAATCCTTCCCCATCCCAGGGAATTCAGGCTCTGTCCTGCCCTGCTGGGGCCCAGCTGAGCTCCCAGAAGAGCCTGGAGCCATTTAACCCTTGTCACTGGATTTTGGGGAGGTGCAGACAGCACTGAACGTTCTGCCATTCCTCTGGTGGTGCCTTAAGGATTTTTAGCTTCTGTTTTTCATTTATCTGTAGCTTTGGTGTAGTTCTAGGTTCATATAAAATGCTAAAACCTCTGTTCCCAGCACCTTTCAGCCAAAACAATTGCTCGGAGTGGAAATCCAAGGACACTTCCCTGCCTCAGAGCCCCAAAATATGTAACCAACAGTGAATTGTGGGAGCAGGCTTGGGGTGGTTGGCATCATCACCTGAGGGTGTAATTGGAGAATTGAGGATGATATCATAATGGACAGAGCTTATAAAATGTGAAGACCTTGTGACTCGCTGTCCATTTTGGGCGTAGTCTCTGGAGTGGGCTCTGTCCGCCCTGAATGCACCGAAAGACCTTTATTAAATTAATCTGTTTTTAATTCTAACCTTTTCCAGCTTCTGTGTCAGGTAAGTGCAGCTAAGGCACCCCTGGCACCCCTTGCCCCATTCTGCTGTGGCTGCAGGGCTTTTCTCCAGACTCCTTTCTGCTTCTGCATCCCAAAGCTGTTCCTTGGGGCAGCATTTGCTGGGTTTTTCCCCAGCTCAGCCACAGCTCTAGAGTCTGTGCCCGCTTTGGCTCTGGCAGGACCCTCCTCCATCCGTGATGTGGCAATGCCAACAGGACCTTGGACATCTGAATCAGAAATTGGGAGATTCTTTTCCAATGGTTTGTGGACATTTGCAGAGTCTCACACTCCTCCCTAGGGCTGCATTGATAAAACAAAGCTCTGGCAGTGATATTTGATTTATTCTGGGTGCTCCCACCTCTGCTTTCAGAGCTCTGGGCATGAAAGATCAGAATCTCAGATAAAAACTGAGGGGCAGACCGTGCATGGATGTGGTCACAACTAATCTACTGGATCTGCACAAACATCTCACAGGAAAAAAGTCACAATTGTCACTGAAAAACTCAACTTTCCACTTGCCCTGCAGATCTCACCCACAGATTCGGGTGTGATCTGCTTCAGGGTGCTCAGTGCTGTCTGCATCTTTCCAAAAGCAGGTTTTGAGGGTTAAGTCTGCTTTATAAGGGTTAAATCTCCTTCAGAGACCAACACTGGGAGGTTTTTAGAGAGATGAAGAACAGGAAAGCCAAAAACCCAAATAATTTGCTCTTCCCTGGCCCAGCCTCTCACAACTGATTTACCTCAGAGGCTTCGGCTGAGGGATTATTTAGAAGATTTTCAGAGGCACAGATCAGTTGCTTTTGTAAGTGACTTTAAGGGTTTAAAATGCTCAGCCCCTGCTCTTTTTGGCCCAAATGAGAGGGAACCTGGGCAAAGCGTGGCTTTTCTGTGGGATCTGAGCTCGGGATTGGGGTCAGTGACTGAGAGATCGGGGCTGGGGTCTCGTCCGGGTTTGTCTGCCTGTCCTTTCTGCTCAGTTCATTCCTGAGAGGCAGGAACACCTCGGGGGCGCTGGGAGAGAGCGACTGGGTTTGCTGAAATCATCATAAAAGAAAGTTTGAGACTTCACCGAGTGCTGGAGTGCTCCTGGTGTGGCTGCAGGGTAAAATAACCCCAGAAAATCACCAGAAATGGGGGTTTTGCTGCTCACTGGTTTCTGCTTCACAGTTTTGTGGCTCATCCAGCGCTGCCCAGCCCAGCCCAGCCCTGGGCAGGACCCACAGTGTCCCATCCATGCCAAGCTCTGGGCAGGACCCACAGTATCCCATCCCATCCTAGCACCCTGGGCAGGACCCACAGTGTCCTAGCCCATCCTAGCACCCTGGGCAGGACCCACAGTGTCCCATCCCATCCCATCTCAGCACCCTGGGCAGGACCCACAGTGTCCCATCCCATCCTATCCCAGCACCCTCGGCAGGACCCACAGTGTCCCATCCCATCCTATCCCAGCACCCTGGGCAGGACCCACAGTGTCCCAGCCCATCCCAGCACCCTGGGCAGGACCCACAGTGTCCCAGCCCATCCCATCCCATCCTAGCACCCTGGGCAGGACCCACAGTGTCCCATCTCAGCACCCTGGGCAGGACCCACAGTGTCCCATCCCATCTCATCTCATCCCATCCCATCTCATCCCATCCCATCCCATCCCATCCCATCCCATCCCATCCCATCCCATCCCATCCCATCCCATCTCAGCACCCTGGGCAGGACCCACAGTGTCCCATCCACGCCAAGCCCTGGCCGAAGCTCCAGGGGGATGAACCTCCAGGGGGAGGCTCCAGGTTCTGCTTTGGGATTTAGCTCTTGGATCAGAGATTTTTCTGAGCATTCCAAAATATCCTGAGCGGGAAGGGACCCACAGGGATCACTGATCCGAGCCCTGGCCCTGCACAGACACCCCAACAATCGCACCCTGTGCATCCCTGGGGGTCATGGAGGGGATTTCACTCATTTCTTGTGCCAGAGCCCCAAATCTGTCTGAGCTATGAACTCCCTGGGAGAATTTTGTGTTGCCTCATCCCCTCAGGAGCACCCAGGAGGTGGAGTGGCTGATTTCCCATGTCCTTTGGGCTCATTCAGAATAAAGAGAATAAAAGAAAAGAAAAAAATAACAGTAAATTCAGAATACAGAGAATAAAATAAAATAATAAAACAGAATAAAGATAATAGTATGAAAGAATAAAATAAGAATAAATTCAGAATAAAGGGAATAAAATAAAATTATAAAACAGAATAAAGATAATAGAATAAAAGAATAAAATAGGAATAAATTCAGGATAAAGAGAATAAAAGAAAAGAATAAAACAGAATAAAGATAATAGAATAAAAGAATAAAATAAGAACAAATTCAGAATAAAGAGAATAAAAGAATAAAATAACAGTAAATTCAGAATTAAGAGAACAAAAGAAAATAATAAAAAAGAATAAAGACAATAAAAGAAAAGAATAAAATAACAGTAAGTTCAGAATAGAGAGAATAGAATAAAATAAAATAATAAAACAGAATAAAGATAATAGAATAAAATAATAAAATAAGAATAAATTCAGAATAAAGGGAACAAAATAAAAGAATAAAACAGAACAAAAGGGAATAAAATAAAAGAATAAAAAGACTGTGGGTGTCTCCCAAGGTTCAGGTGACAAGCCCCACAAAAAGCTCCTTCAGCATTTCTCCTGTGTGGTTTGTGTGCACCTGTCCGTTCCCTTAGGCTGGGAATTGAGGTCCCCACATTTCCCCTTTGGCACTCGCTGCTCCCAGGGCAGTGAGGTTGGCTCCTGGATTGCCCAGGGGATGTTGGACATCCCAGGAAATGCATTCTCAGCTCTGTGGAGAAGATCCAGAGCGAGGGAAAGCTGGAGTGGTGGAACCTGCACTGGAATCTCCCGGCTGGAGGATCCCAAAGTGGGGAATTAAAGCAGGAAGTTTCAGAGCAGCAAAGTTTCTTGAGCATCAGATGCTCCGGGTGGGGTTTTAAAAGAGGGAAGGTGAATTTAAGGCTGAAATCCAACCTGGCAGCAGGAAAGGAATTCTGCAGGATCCCAAAGCCCACGTGGGGATCGCCCTGGTGGTGGGGGAGGGTCTGGAAGGGTCTCCAGGGAGTGGGAGAGCAAACTCTGCCTGAGCATTGCTCGGAACATCGTCCCACAGCAGACAGAGCCCGTTCCTTTATCAATCAATTATCAATTCCTAATCAAATCTTATCTGTTTGCGATCAAACAGAAGCTCAGACTCTGCAGGATTACGGAGTGGTCAGAGGAAATCCCTGAAGGGGAAATTCTGAAGAGGGAAATGAAGACAAGCGGGAGGTGAAAGGGTTGGATATGAGCTCTGCTCCTGCAGGAAATCCTCAGCAGTGACATGAGGGGCACTGGGAATTGACTCCCACATTCCCTGAGTGCTCCCCTCACAGGCAGCTCAGGACCTCTGTTTTCCGAGCAAAAACCTGAGGCAGAGGGAAATAAAGGCTCAGATCTGCCCAGGGCATTTTGTTTGTTTTTAATGATGGCAGCAAAGGGGTTTTGTTCCAGTGATTTGTGTGGGATGCAGGGAAATGGAATTATATAAGACTGGTTCAGGTTTTATCCATCCTGCCTCCCTCACTGAGGTTGGAATTTGTGTCCTGGCTCCCTCTGGAGTCTGTGGGATCTGCCCATGGTCCCCTTGGCACCTTGGGATCTGTGCCATGCTCTGGGCTCTCTCTGCTGCACCCATTCCATTCCATTCCATTCCATTCCATTCCATTCCATTCCACACCCAGCAGAGCCTTTCCTGGCACCTCTGCGATACTACAAGGCTAAACAAGGACATTCCGTGACCAAAATTGTGTTTAGAAATGCATTTTCCTGCACTAGGGACTAAGCAAGTACTAGATTTGATATTATATTATGTTATGTTATATTATGTTATGTTATATGACATTATATGACATTATATGACATTATATTATATGACATTATATTATATGACATTATATTATATGACATTATATTATATGACATTACATTACATATCTATGTCTATACTTAAGGTCTAGGTACTTAAAGCCTGTATTAAATTACCCAAGCATTAAACTTTGGGGGTGCTCACCTAGAGAAAAGAAGGCTCCAGGGAGAGCTCAGAGCCCCTGGCAGGGCCTGAAGGGCTCCAGGAGAGCTGGAGAGGGACTGGGGACAAGGGATGGAGGGACAGGACACAGGGAATGGCTTCCCACTGCCAGAGGGCAGGGAGAGATGGGATATTGGGAAGGAATTTTTCCCTGTGAGGGTGGGGAGGAGCTGAGATGGAATTCCCAGAGCAGCTATGGCTGCCCCTGGAACCCTGGCAGTGTCCAAGGCCAGGCTGGACAGGGTTTGGAGCAGCCTGGGACAGTGGGAGGTGTCCCTGCCCATGGCAGGGGTGGCACTGGATGGGCTTTAAGGTCCTTCCAACCCAAACCATTCTGGGATTCCATGACTTTAACTCCCACCCCACCCATTTGCTGTAACCCCCTGGTTCTCCCAATGTCCCCAGAGATTCTCAGGAAATCAAGCACTAAACCAAGTCTGGGAGGCTCCCAAGTCTGGGAGGCTCCCAAGTCTGGGAGGCTCTCAATGACCTGCTAACAATAATTTGCACTTCTGAGCATTCCCAGCCCCCCAGAACTCCCTCCTTTGCCCACAGAGCTGCTCCCTGCTCCTTTCTCTTCCCAGCCACAGAACTCAACTCAACCCCAAATGTTGCCAGAGGTGAAAAAATCCCTTCAATGCCCCCTTTGCCTTCAGCCTCTCGATTTTTGTGCCTCCAGTCCCACCTGCTTGGGGTTTGGGGGAGGAAAAGCTCAGCATAACTGACTCGGCTTTGTCCTCCCTGACCTTTGCTGCTCAAGCCAAGTTTTCTGTGCCTGCCTGAGTGGGTTTAGATCATGGATGGAACCTGGGCATTCCCAGGATTTCTGCTTTTTTTGGAGCTGGGTGTTTTACAGAGGGACTGTGGCATCGTCCTGGTTATCTGAGAGTTTCCAGGAAAACCTCTTTCTTAAGATCTTAATAGGAATTAACTTTCAAAATTATATATTTATATTTTTGAATTCTAAATCCAGTCGCGGCATCATCTACTTTTCTTTAGGAAATCCTATTCCCAGCAGCATAAGCAAACTTTCCAGATTCTTGGGTCCCTCTTCCCAAGGGGAAAAAGAATAGTGAGGGATTGAAAACAGCAGAATCATAAATAAATCAGAAAGCACAGCCCCGCAGATCCATTTGTTCATCCCCCTGCCAGTGAGGAGCCTGATCCCTTCTCCAGTTCTTTTCTGGTGTCCCTGTGGAGTTTATTCCAAGCTTAACAGACTTATTCATTAGGAAAGGATTCCTAGGTCCAAACCCAACTTCCTTTGTCCCAGTTTATTCCATAACACGCCAGGCTGCGTTTGGATTGATGGGATTGGAGCTGGGCCTGTTTTCACCGAGCAGGAACACAGGAGATGCCCAAGAAATCCAAGGAAATAACTGTGGGTTTGCCTCTGGATTTCAGTCTATTTGTTGTTATGTTGGTCAGCAGCAAATCTTGGAATTTCTGGAGTGTTTGGAGCATTATCCAGCAGGTGCCAGGATCCTAAATCTTCCTACATTGCCACCGAGATCCTCAATCTTCCCACATTGCCACCGAGATCCTCAATCTTCCCACGGTGCCACTGAGGCTCCCAGGAAATTTAAAGAGAAGCTTCCAGAATTTTGATGCCACGTCCAGGGACAAAGGCAAGGGAATGGCTGGCCAAGAGTGTTGGACCACGAGCCATCATTTCATCACTTTCTGATGTCTAAACCCCCTCAGCTTCAAAAAAAATGTGATGTCCCCAACTCAAACCCGGTTTTTTTCCAATGGAGTGAACAGTAGGAAAACAAAGGCCTCATGAGGAATTCACCTGGAATTTTAGCACCAACATTTCCCAGGATCTCCCCTCTAAACCCCTCAGTGCTGCAGAAAGGAACCAGCAGGGAACAAAGCAGCCATGACGCCACCGCCACCCAAGAACCCAAAAGTGATCAAAAAGTGCCTCTTACCTGCTCTGCAGAGGAGCACGACCGCTTTGGGGGCTTCCTCCCTGCAGCTGGGAAGGATGAGAGGAAAAAAGATGGAAAATAATCTTTGTTGAGTGAGGGATGTGCTGGTTTTGGGAGAGGGGAGCGGGCCCGTTCTGGCATCAGCAAACCACCGCTCGCTGGGTTTCTCTGAAATGTGACCCCATTTCCTTGTTGCACAGGAAGGGAAAGGAGAGCAAACAAAAGCTGTGCAGCTTTGAAGAGTGAAAGAGCTCTGAGATCTTCTCTGTGCCAGAGCAGGGCTCTGCTGTGGAGAGAACAGACCAGAGGGAGGTGGTGAGGAGCTGGCGGTGTTTAAATGAATGTATTAGGGGGAGACATTGGAGAGCAAAGTTCTCACCTTGAACGGTTCCCACAGAGCAGATGTTGGTGGGAAAGGGAATCTCTGGGCAGGAGTGTCTTTGCCACAGGGTCACAGAGGTGACTGGGCTGGAAAAGACCTCTGAGATCATCGAGTCCAAGCTGTGTCCAAAGCCCACCTTGTCCCCAGCCCGGAGCACTGAGTGCCACATTCAGGCCTTCCTTGGGACCTCCAGGGATGGGCACTCCAAACCTCCCTGGGCAGCCCCTGCCAAGGCCTGAGTGCCCTTTCCAGGAAGAAATTCCTCCTGAAGTGCAACCTGAACCTCCCCTGGAGCAGCTTGGGGCCATTCCCTCTCCTGTCCCTGTCGCCTGGGAGCAGAACCCGACACCCCCCGGCTGTCCCCTCCTGTCAGAGCCGTTGTCATTCCAGGCTGTGCCTCTTGGAATCACAGAGGAGTCAGGAAAGCTGAATTCCTTTGGATTTCCCACATCCAGGCCAGAAGCTGCTGAGAAAGGCTCTCTGTGAAGGGCTGCGCGGGAGCTGTGCTTTGTGATGGACCAGGGCAGGCTCAGGAACCCCAGAAGCCTCTCATGGCCTGGTCCTCCTGCCCTGTTTCTGATCAGCTGCTTGTGGGGCCAGAGAGGCCAGAACTTCATCAGCTGGGCTGGGAACCATCCCATCCCAGTGCCACCACTGCCACCTGGGCTGGGGACCATCTCATCCCAGTGCCAACACTGCCACCTGGGCTGGGAACCATCCCATCCCAGTGCCACCACTGTCAGCTGGGCTGGGAACCATCCCATCCCAGTGCCACCACTGTCAGCTGGGCTGGGAACCATCCCATCCCAGTGCCACCACTGTCAGCTGGGCTGGAGACCTTCCAGCTCCAGTGCCACCACTCACAGCTGGCATTGGGGACCTTTCAATTCCAGTGCCACCATTGTCACTTGGGCTGGGGCCATTACATCTCCTGACCCATCACTCACAGATGGCATTGGGGACCTTCCATCCCCAGTGCCACCAGTGACAGTGGGGTTGGGGACCTTCTAGTTCCAGTCCCACCACTGTCAGCTGGCACTGGGGACCCTCCAGCTCCAGTGCCACCATTGTCACCTGGGCTGGGAACCATCCAATTCTGGTCCCACCATTGCCAGCTGGGCTGGGAACCTTCCAGCTCTAGTGCCACCATTGCCGGCTGGATTGGGGACCTTCTAGTTCCAGTGCCACCACTGTCAGCTGGCACTGGGGACCTTCCATCTCCAGTGCCACCAAAGGGTAATTATGCTTTGAGGGTTTCCAGCTGCTCCTCACGGCAGGTCTCCCCTTCCAAAAGGAACAATCTCCGTGTGCCATCCCCAGCTCACTGCCACCTATCCTGGCATTGATGGATACATGGTTGAGGACCAGCTGTGGAGAAAGGCTGTGGCATCACCAAATCATGGAATGCTTGAGGTTGGAAAGGAACCTTAAAGCTCATCTCGTTCCAGCCTCTCTCCATGGGCAGGGACACCTCCCTCTGGGTCAGGATGCTCCAAGCCCCATCCATGACTAATTCCTGCTGAATGCAGAGGAGGAATCCAAGGAGATGGATGGGCAGTCCTGGAGTTTCTTGCTTTTGCTGGCAGAAAACTGTGCTGTAGAAGTTGGGACCAAGGCCCTGATCCCAGCAGTTTAGTTCAGGACTGACTGGAATGAAAGAATTTGGGAATAAGGTTGGGAAGGCAGAACACAAGGTATCCCTGAGCATCCCTCAGCCCCATGGAATGTCATTCCCAAATCCCCCCAGGAGCCCTTTTTAACCCTTTCCCATGGAGCTCTTCACGATGTTCACCCAGAAATCCCCAAGGATCTCAGCTGAGATCCTGAGGTGGGAATGCAGCACCCCAACATCCTCCCCTTGCAGTGCCAACAGCAAAACCCACCTGAATATTTGTCCTCTGCCCCAGAATCCCCACAAAACTCCGGGATCAGGCACCACGATCGCAATAATCACTCCTTGATGGCTCCGCTCTCCAAGCCTGTGGCTCCTTCAAGCTGGAGTTACAAGTCTGGGAAACACCAACCCTATTTCATTTAACACCTGGGACTAATTAAGCCGAGCTTTACTGTTGGGCAATTAGTTGACATGTCTGTGCCCCGGTGGAAAAACAAACCCGTTTGTTTCCAGCTCCTTTCGCTCGCAGGTTCCCAACCTGCAGCCCCCGGGCTCCAAACAAAGCCCCGCACTTTGTTTATTGCCGCAGTAGCTGAAGGGCTGAATGGAGCTTTGTTGTGTTGGGTGCTGAGCAGCCATAAAAAGGGTGAGTCCGTGGCCAAGGAGCTTGTCCCAACACGGACTTGGGGCCAGGCTGTGATGTGGAGCCAGAGCTGGGAACTCTGCCCAGGCCCTGCAGTTCAGACATAGCGAGGGGAGGGAGAATATTTCATTTTATGTACAAAATGCTTCTACAAAATTACCCCATCAGGCCTCAACAGCATTCCCTGTGTGTCCTAATGGCATCCAGGACAATCCTCAGCCTTTTCAAGCCTCCAAAAGAGCCCTGGCTTTGGTGTCATGCGGGTCGGCTGCGTTGGGAACCATCCAGCACCACCGGGAAGCGCCAAGTTGGCCTGGAAGTGTCGGAATTTGTGCTTCCCTGGGGTCCAGTCCATCATCCCGGCAGGGTTTCCGTGATCCCGGCGGGGTTTCCGTGATCCCGGCAGGTTTCCAGCATCCCGAGCTCCGTGCAGCCACAGGAGGGTGCAGTGTCACCGGGCTGCTCTCCATCCCCCCAGACAGCGAGAATTTCAAATATCGCCTGGAAATTCAGCCTCGTCTCCTCATCCCAGGGAGAGGAAGCAGATGGGTGGTGTTGGAGGTGAAATTTGGGGGTTTTTGGTTGCCTGTGAAACCCTTTTTTCATTTCATTTCATTTCATTTCATTTCATTTCATTTCATTTCATTTCATTTCAGGCAGATTTTCCGGCGGTCTCTGATACCAAAATCATCCAGAAAATAAACTTTGTAGCAACTTCAGGGACTGAAAATTTCTCTTCTCTATGGTTTTTATCACCTTCTCCTCTTTGCTATGAGCCTCTGGTCACTTTACCATTCCCCTTTTCCCAGGAAATGTGCAGGTGATGGAGGCCTCAGCTGGTGAGGGTTGAGTGGCTCTATCCTCCCTTCCAGGACAGCTCCAGACTGGAGTAAAACCCCAATTTGGAGCTAGTCGGATACAAATCTGAGGGTCCTGGGTTGGGGCACAGGGCTGAGGGAATTTGCCTCGTAAATCAGGAGTCTCTAACTCTGTATTTACCACCCAGGAGGGACCGGAGACGCTGAAAATCAGGGAAAAACCGATTTTCCTGGAAAGGGAAAGGGTCTGGCAGCATGGCTGGGGAAGGAAAGCTGGGAATGTGCCCCTCAATCCACCCTGAGCATGTTTGAGAGCAGCCCCAGCAGACAGCACAGCCCTGCGATGGCACCAAGCCACACTCACAGCATTTTGCTTTTCCCTGGCCAGCAGCAGCGCCGTCCATTAAACCCCAAACACTTTGTTCAGCTGCTCTTTTCTGGGTGTGCTCTGGGGGCTCAGACAATGGCCAGCGTGGCCCGGGGAGGAAGGAAACCACTCTGTCCACCCAGGCGGGGAACTGGCCCAGAATCCAGCCCAGCAGTCCCAGTGCCTTTGAACTCCATTTCCAGTGCAGGGCCAGCCCTTCCCAGTCTGGGCAGGGACAGTGGTGCAGAGGAGCTGTGATCTCCCACCCTCAGCCAGCTCCTCCCAGGAGAAAAGGATGTTTTCCCTGGGTTTTCAGGGTTATTTGGATGAGTGAACCTTCCAGGCAGCACAAAATATTGGGGGACTCAGGAGGTCCTTCCTGCTGCTGCTCTATCCCAGGAGCTTTGAAAAGAGTTTAAAAAAATTCCTGGCAGAAAATTAACTCTGGCTGGTACAGGTCCTGGTCAGGTTCATCCTGCTTTGCTGATAGCAGAGGTTTTAGGAGGATACACCACAAAAAGTACCACAGCTTCTTGCTTTTTCCTTCATCCCTTTTATTTTTTTTTTTTTTTTTTTTTTTTTTTTTTTTTTTTTTTTTTTTTAGGCCAGCATCCCATCAGGACACAGGGCTGGCCAGGCCTTTGGGGTTTTTTCCTTTCTCCATTCCCGTCCCATGCTCTGGTGGCTGCAGAGCGGTGCTGGGTCAGCCTGGGTGGCACCAGGGCTGGTGGCCAAGAGCTCCGGGGCTGCATCCTGTGGCTTTGGCACTGGATGTGCCTGCAGGGTCACGGCAGGACACAGGGCTGCAGGGCTGAGCTGCACTCTTGGCATCCAAAGCGCACTGCCCAGGGAGACAAATCCTCTCTCCCTGTCCCAGAGCCCCCCTGCCATCCTCTCCTGGAGGCTCAGCTTCAGGGAGCTAACTTTAATATATGGATTTTTAAATATTTATATATATATATGTTCAAGGAGCCTGCTTTTATATATATATATATAAAAATATATATATATGTTCAGGGAGCTTCTTTAATATATATATATTTAAAAATATATATATTCAGGGAGCTTACTTTAATACATACATTTTAAAATACATATATTTATGTTCAGGGAGCTTACTTTTATATATATTTTTTAATATATATATGTTCCCGGTGCTTCTTTAATATATTTTTTTTTTTTTTTAATATATATATATATATGTTCAGGGACCTTACTTTAATATATATATTTTTAAATACATGTATATATATATATGTTCAGAGAGCTTACTTTAATATATGTATTTTTATAAATATATATATTTATATATGTGTTCAGGTAGCTTGATTTAATATATATATTTTTAAATATATATATGTTCAGGAAGCTTACTTTAATATATATTTTTAAATATATATATGTTCAGGGAGCTGACTTTAATACATATATTTTAAAATACATATATATATGTTCAGGGAGCTTACTTTAATATATGTATTTTTATAAATATATATGTGTTCAGGTAGCTTGATTTAATATATATATTTTAAATATATATATATGATCAGGAAGCTTACTTATATATATATGTGTGTGTGTGTGTGTGTGTGTGTGTGTGTGTGTGTGTTCAGGGAGTTTGTTTCTGTATTTTTTCTTTTTAAAATTTATTTATTTAAATGTATATTACATCTTCCCCTGCCAACTTTTCACCCCTTAACTCTCCACTCAAATCCTCCTGGAAGACAAGGCACCTCCAGGGTGGTTTTGGGGTCACAGTGTCCCTGCAGAGCGCTCAGCCTGGGGGTCCATCCTTTCCCAGGAGAAGGGAAATTCTCCTTTCCCCACACTGTGCACTCATTCTGTCCCCAGCAGGGTCACCAACTCCGCTCTGGGATCCCAAAGAGGGACAGAGGCCATCAGCTCCTGCCTGTCCTCGCTGGCGGTCGGAGGTGTCCTGCAGGGCATTGTTTGGGAACCTTTGGTCACCCCAGGGTTTATTCTCTGCACTGGGGATGGGGTGGGCTCCGTGGGACATTGCATGGGACATTCCGTGGGACATTCCGTGGGACATTCCGTGGGACATTCCATGGGACATTCTGTGGGACATTCCGTGGGACATTCCATGGGACATTCCGTGGGACATTCCGTGGGACATTACGTGGGACATTCCGTGGGACATTCTGTGGGACATTCCGTGGGACATTGCGTGGGACATTCTGTGGGACATTACGTGGGACATTCCGTGGGACGTTCCGTGAGACATTACGTGGGACATTGCGTGGGACATTGCGTGGGACATTCTGTGAGACATTACGTGGGACATTGCGTGGGACATTGCGTGGGACATTCCGTGAGACATTACGTGGGACATTCTGTGGGACATTCCATGGGACATTGAGTGGGACATTCCGTGGGACATTGCGTGGGACATTCTGTGGGACATTGCGTGGGATATTGCATGGGACATTCTGTGGGACATTCCCTGGGACATTCCGTAGGACATTCCACGGGGGCAGCAGGACAGCCAGCGGGGCCACACTGATGGAGCTGCGGAGGGAAGGGACTCTTCAAACTCTGGCCAATTTTTTTGGCTTTTTGTTCGATTCCAAGCCCATCCCTGCCATTGCTGCGGAGCTCGGTGGCCTCTCAGGCCATTTCCTCACACACTCACTGGGTTTGTAAAAGAGTTTTTGAAAACTTCCCTTGAAAGGAAGGAACTTCAACAACTTCTTTGTTGTTGGGCGGGAAAAACCAAACCGAAACCAATCCTGGCTTATTTTATCTGCTTTGTGTGCACTATCAGCGCGGCCTCTCTGCTTTATGGCTTTTCCTGGGATGGTTTCTCCACCGAGGAGCAGCCGGCATCGCCTCCAGGGCTGCCCGAGCTCCCTCCCCGCTCCTCCGCAGAAAGGCTGATTAGTTTTATACTGTTTCAGGCAAGACCTGCCTTCTGCACTGATGTCAGCAGTCAGGGCGGGACTTTTCCAGCCTTGTGGGTTTGGGGATTTTTCTTTTTTTTTTTTCCTTTTTTTTTTTTTTTTTTTTTTTTTGGATAATCCTGGCAAAATTCCTGAGCAAAGCTTTTTTTTTTTTTTTTCTCCTTCTTCTTTCTTTCTTTCTTTTTTTTTTTTTTTTCTGAGCAGCCCCTATCCATGTGCTGCCTCCGAGCCGCTCTCTTATTACTGCTCACTTCCTGAAAGGAGACTTTTTAGCAAAGCCTCCAGCTCCAGCTCTGCCTGGGTCTGACAGAAAAGGTTCTTGAGGAAGGCGACACAAACCCTCAGCCTGGAAACTTTCTGACACGCGCAGGGCTGAGGAGGAGAGAGGAGCTTTTGGCTGCTGCTGGGAAAAAGAAGAGGGGAAAAAAGAGAGAGAGAGAGAGAGAGAGAAGCTGAAGGAATTAAAAGGAGGAAAAAAAAGAAGAAAGAAGGGAAAACACTCGAAAAGGTAAAATAATTTAAAATATTTTTTCCAGAGGAGACTCTTTGAGGTTGGAGTGGGGTGGTCTGGGGTGGAAGGGAACGCGAATGTTCTTTGAAATCAGAACCGTCTCCCTGGAGAAGGAATGAGCCCGGAGAGCCTTGCACGCTGGAAAAACATTTATGAGAATGAAAACCATGTTCACCCTTCTCCAACATTCAGAGTTTCCATAAAAACGCAGGCTTGTGTTTCAAAGTGGCTGCAGGCGGCAGGAGCCGCGATCTCGTGCGCTGCCTCCCTCGCCTCCCCCAGCCCCTCTCGGCTGCACTTTTTTAATTGCATTAACCCAGGGATCGAATGTTCGCTGCTCCAAATCCCCAATTCTCCTCTGCCGAGCTGCCCGCGGCCAAGCTCTCAATTACTGCTGCAGAATGAAGCGTTCCTCGCTGCCTTCATTCCTGAGAATAAACACAGCCCGCGCTCCCTCTCCCTCTCTCCCTGTCTCTCTCTCCATCTTCAGGAGCTGCCAATGCCTCTCTCTCTCCCTCCTGATGTGCTCAGAGGATTATAAAGAGTCTGCCCTGAAAAAGTTGCAGTGTCACTGACTCCGTGTGCATCCCCAGGAGCTCAGCCCCGCTGCTCTGCTCGTTTCTTTCTTTGATTATGTTTTAAAGGTGTAATTTTTTAAAGGAAAAAAAAAAAGATCAATCCCTCAGAAGATGTTATTTTAAACATCAAAGTAAATATTAGTGGTGGTGAGATGCCAGAAGATTATCTCATTAGAGCTGAAGGAGCTGGGCTATAAATAGAAAGGAGTTTATAAAATAACCTTGGCAAATATCTTCCAGAGGGGAAGAATCGACCGAGAGGGAAGCGTGAGCTGCACTGGGGGCAGGTACCCTCTGCAGCAAAACTTCCCATTTCCCACCGAGGCCCATTTTTGGGGACTTTTTTGGGTCGAGATGCAAACCTCAGTTTGTTTTCCTGCTGATATCCCTTGTGCTGGAGATGGCCCCACCAGAGCCCTGCTCCTGCTCTCTGTCCTGTTCTTTGCAGTGCCCACGTGGTGCCAGGCTGGGATGGAGGGCATGGCTGGGCACGGCAGGGAGGGGTTTGGGGGTCTTTGTTCCTGTCTGGAATCCCTCACACTGCTCAGGGTGAAAGGGAAATGCTCTGTGGGACACTCAGGTGATTCCAGCTCGGGGATGTTCCCTGTGCTGGGAACAGCCTGGCCTGGACTGGTCTCTAACTCCTCCATCAGTGAGGCTTCCTCTGGTTCTTGGGAGGCTGTTCCCGGAGTTTCTCCATATATGGAACGTGCTGAGTGCTCCAGTTGCTCCATCCTCAGCCTCCCGCTGCTCCTGCTCTGCCCCAGGGCAGCACCCTCTGCCTCCCTCCTCCTCCCACCATCCCAAAAACCTTCCAAAACCCTCCCGGTGCCTCTTGGGGCGGCTCCAGCCTCATTCCCCAAGCGGCTGCTCCTGGGGAGGAATGGGAAAGGTGCTGTCATCTCCTGCAAATCAGCTCTGCCCGATAAGGCTGGGGGGCCAAGCTGTTTCCTTTGGCACAGGGAGGCCCCGAGAAGCTGCGGAGAGGCTGAAGAGGAGCCCCGAGGGGAGGAAGGTGGTGCCGCTCAACATAAACAATGTCTGTTCCTCAAACCTGAAACACGAGAGGCTCTCTTATCACCCATGGCTCCAGGCCACCCAGAGACTCCTGGGGAGGAGTCGCCGTTCTTATCATTCCATGGAATCCTGCTCCAGGGACAGCCTGGGCTGCGCTTCCCAAAGGAGCAGCTCCGTGGAGCACAGGTTGCCCCAGGCCCACCCAGGGATGATTCCATGCAAACCTTTATCTCCAGCTTATCTGAAACCCCCCACTCCAAACCCCACTTTTCTTGCCAAGTTTCCAGCAATTAATTCCTTCTGAGCCGGGAGCACCGCAGGATGTGTTTGTCACGTCCTGTCCTGCCTCGATCTTGAGTTAACACAAAAAGAGCCTAAACCAAACAGAACTGGGACCAAACTCATCACGTTTTGAACACCAGTTCCGTGGGTGATGTCAGCTCAGATGTGCTGGAGACACTCAAGGCAGAGAGGTCTTCGCTGGACCCCACCACTGTAGAAAATGTTTGCAGGGCGAGGAGTTACAAACATTTCCCGGGAATGCGTGAGGATTTCGGATCTCATGCGGCGACTGGGGAGCGAGACACGTGGAAAAGCACCAGCCTGGATCCAGCCTGGTGTTCCTGCACTGGAGGAGCTTTAGAGGGACACCATCCAAGCCAATTTTCCTATCTTGGTCACTGTGAGGGCCCTCAGTGAAGTCTGCAGCCAACGGAAGGATTGGGAGAGTCTCCACTGGGAAATTCTGCCGGAATATTTTAGCTCTGTCTGACTTCAGTGGAGCAACACCAGTGCACGTGTGAAGTGTTGGGTCTCCATCCAGCTGCTCCATTGCTGCTCCTCTCTGACCTTCTGCATCCTTCCAGGCTGGGAAATGCTTGGGATATTCCATGTCTGACTACTCAGTGCCTTTCATGGAATCATGGAATGGTTTGGGTTGGAAGGGACCTTAAATCCCATCCAGTGCCACCTTCTCCCATGGGCAGGGACACCTTCCACCATCCCAGGGTGCTCCGAACCCTGTCCAACCTGGCCTGGAACACTTCCAGGGATGGGACATCCACACCTTCCCTTCTGTTTATCATCCAACCCACCATTATTGATACTGTGTTTCCTACTCTTCCACAGCAACTTAAAGGAAAAATGAGTGAAAATTAATCTATTCCTGTACAATCCTGCAAATCTTTCTGAACTCAGCCACTCCCAAATGTTGGTCCCAACTGTGCTAAACTGGCAGGTAAAATCCTGGCCTTCTTCTGTGGGATTTGTGACCTCGGTGGGAAGTGGCTTCGACCAAAATGAAGGTTCAGAGGATGAGTTCAGTCCTGTCAGGATTAAGGACTCTTCATTCCCTGGCCACGGAGGAAGCAGCTCCACCTGGGCCACACCATCTGGACCACCTTCCCTGAGTAAAGAACCTGCAGGGAGGGAAAAAGAGCCCAAAACCTCTGCCCAGCAGATCTCCCGGAGCTCCCAAGGAGCCTGGACACGATCTGCAGGTCTCCAAGGGCTGGAGGGATTTCACAGTGTTCTTCAAGGCTTCATCCCACAGAATGCATCCCTGTCCCTGCAGGGCTCCCCTGGCGTGGGTGACCTGTCCTGGGGGCTGTGGGTGCTGCTGTCATGGTCACTGCCCTGCACAAAGGGGACCCTGGGGCCATTGCCTGGGGCTGACCTCAAGGTCCTGCACCAAATGTTTGTTCGATTGTCACCAAATCACTCCTTGGTCTGTCCCGCTGTGGAAGAAATGCTCTCTGTGTCACCACGATGTCACTTTGCTGACTGGTTCTGGTTTCCTGGGAGGACAGGGAGGTCCAAACTGGCTTTGCTATCTTGGGGTTCCCCTGCACAGCTCCCTGCATTTCCTCCGAGCCACTCCTGTGCGCAGCCTGGGCCGTGTGGGTCTGATCTAACATTCTGAGAATGGGATGGGAGCAGAGACGCCCTGGAGTCCCTTCCAGCCTCACTTCTTCCTTGATTCACCTGGCAGGACCAAACCAGCACAAGGGGGGCTGGAGCTGCGCCGTGCTGTGGATCTTCCCCCGGCCAGGACAGGCCATTGCTGGGTCGGTGTTGGGTGAGGCTGTGCCATGGTGGTGGCAGAAGGAGCTCCCTGCAGGTCCCCCAGTGCTTCTCACTGCTCTGCTGGGGAGCCGGAGTCACCTCTGAGGCTTTCCTTGGGAAGCTGTGGGGTTCTCCCATCTTTGCAGCTGCAGCACGAGGCTGTGCAGTGCTGTGGGGGCACAAGGTGTGGCAGGGAGCAGGGGCCGTGGTGGGGCTTTGCCCTCCCCTGTAGCACATCCAGCCTGACAACCACACACCTCTCTGTCGTCTCTGAGGGTGGGCAGGCCCTGGCACAGGTGCCCAGAGCAGCTGTGGCTGCCCCTGGATCCCTGGCAGTGTCCAAGGCCAGGCTGGACAGGGCTTGGAGCAGCCTGGGATGGTGGAAGGTGTCCCTGCCATGGCAGGGGTGGCACTGGATGAGCTTTAAGATCCCTTCCAACCCAAACCATTGTGGGATTGTATGGCCCTGCCCTACAGCCCGGCTGATGAAGACCCAAATTTCGTGTGCAACACTTGGTGTGTGAGAGCTGTGACAGCTCTGAGAGCTGTGACTGTGCAAACCACGCTCCTGCCTCAGCTGGGACCCCCAGCATGGAGCAGCTCCAGCTGGAGAGGGCCGGGGTGGTGACACAGGTGAGCAGAGCTCAGGGTGGGCACGGAAGGGAGTTTGTCTTTCTGCAAGGCCAGGGCTCAGCGCCGTGCCGGGCTGGGTTGTGTGAGCACCAGGACTGCTGGGGGCAGCTGTGGGATGGAGATGGAGACGGAGACGGAGACGGAGACGGAGACGGAGATGGAGACGGAGACGGAGACGGAGATGGAGATGGAGATGGAGATGGAGATGGAGATGGAGATGGAGATGGAGATGGAGCCAGCCCTGCCAGGATGGAAATGGCTGGGTCTGCATCTGCTTCCCTGCCCTCTCCGAGGTGTGAGTGCTCCCGGCCTTTCCCAGAACCTGGGGGGATTTCCTGGTGTCCCAGGCACAGCAGAGCCCCGGGAGGAGCAGCAGGAGCACAGGGAGAGCTGCCTGTGCAGAGGCCCAGGAGCTCTGGGTTCTCTCCTGGCTGCGCTGAACCCACGGAGAAGGAGCATTTCATGGAGGCAGAGGCGGCCGCAGAGATGCTGGATATAAAAATGGCATTTGTGCCTGGAATATCCCCAGGAATGGGATGGCAGCTCAGGGGGTGTGGGCATCAGACGTGCCCACAGGTACTGTGTGAGTCCACATGCAGATAACGTGTTATCAACATGCAGATAGCACGTATCCATGTTCAGATAACATGTATCCCATGTGGATAATGTGTTATCCATGTGCAGGTATCGTGTATCCCATGCGTGTATTCCCGTGCTGATCACGTGTGCAGACAGTGTGTTATCCACGTGATGTGCGGATAACCTGTACCATGTCCAGACAACGTCTATCCCCATGCAGATAACGTGTTATCCCCGTGTAAATTGTGCGTATCCATGTACAATAACATGGATCCATGTGCAGATAGCCTGTATCCATGTGCAGATACCATGTCTCCCCATTAAGATAACATGTTATCCACATGCAAATAGTGTGTATCCATGTGCGATAACATGGAACCATGTGCGATAACATGGATCTATGTGCGATAACATGGATCCATGTGCAGATAACATGGATCCATGTGCAGATACAGTGTCTCCCCATGAAGACAACATGTTATCCACATACAGCTAGTGTGTATCTGTGTACAGATAATATGGATCCATGTGGAGATAACATGTCTCCCCATGCAGATAACGTGTTATTCCCAGCAAATAGTGTGTATCCATGTACAGATAACAAGGATCCATGTGGCGATACCATGTCTCCTCATGAAGATAACGTTATCCCCATGCAAATAGTGTGTATCCATGTGCAGATACCATGTCTCCCCATTAAGATAACATGTTATCCACATGCAAATAGTGTGTATCCATGTGCGATAACATGGTTCCGTGTGCAGATAACATGGATCCATGTACAGATAACCTGTATCCATGTGGAGATACTGTGTGTCCCCATGAAGACAACATGTTATCCACGTGCAGATAGTGTGTATCCATGTGCAGATAACATGAATTCATGTGCAGATAACATGGATCCATGTGCAGATACCGTGTCTTCCCATGAAGACAACATGTTATCCACGTGCAGATAGTGTGCATCCATGTGCAGATAACATGAATTCATGTGCAGATAGCATGTATCCATGTGCAGATACCGTGTCTTCCCATGAAGACAACATGTTATCCACATGCAGATAGCATGTATCCATGTGCAGATAACATGGATCCATGTGCAGATATCACGGATCCACATACAGGTAATGTCCATCCATGTGCAAATAGCGTTTAATCCTCATATAGACGTGTGTGTCAGTGGCAGGGCCCTGTGTGGCGGGGGATGCACTCTGTTAACGACTGGCACCCTGAGTTAATGACTGGCACTCCGTTAATAACTAGCACCTCGAGTTAATGACTGGCACTCCGTTAATGGCTGGCACTCCGTTAATGACTGGCACCCTGAGTTAATGACTGGCACTCCGCTAATGACCGCCGGCTCTCTCGCTAATCCCCGCTCTGTGCCTGGCTGGAGCCAGCGCGGAGCGGTGGCAGAGCGCCAGCCAGTCTGGGTCACATGGAGCGGCTCCAAACGATTGCATAAGTCCCGTCTGAGAGTGGACCTGCCTGGTGGAGCCCTCTCCTTCAAGCAGAAGGAATGCAGGCCCGGGGGCGCAGGGGATCTCGGTGCCCACCTTCCCCCGGCTGGAATCGCGGCAGCTCCGGCAGCCCCGGGGGCTCAGCCCTGCCCTGCCCTGCCCTGCCCGGCTCCGCACGCCGCGGAGCATCCGCGCTGGCACTTCCCTGCCGCTCTCCTGCTGAGGACCTCCGAGCATTTTACCACACTCGGAGAAGCGCAATGACCCCGGCGCTCCAGATAGGGCCAGATCCTTATGTAACACGGGGATAGGATTTCCAGAGAGCCGAGCAGGCGGTGTCAGAGCGAGGTCGTTGCTCCCAGCTCTCCTCTCACATGCCCCGGCTTTGGCACGGCCTTCTTTTGCCCCTTTGCTGGCGAAATTAAAGGTTTTGGAGAGGAGCGAGGGGGGAATTCGGCCCTTTCCTCACTAAGATTGCACTGAATAGATTTGACCGTAAAACAATTCTCGTGTTTTTGAAAAAAAAAAAAACCCTCCTCCCACACAGAGCTGGAGTGAGTCCAAAGCCCTGTGAAGCTGCTGTACAAAGGGATGCAGGGTGTGCCCGGCCAGAGCACAGTGGGGACAGCCTGCAACAGGGAGCTGGTGGTCCAGAGGCAGGCAGGAGGTGCCCCTGGCACCCAGGCTGGCACCGGGGTGCTGGCAGGGGGACAGAGAAGTCACCCCTCACCTCTCAGGGGCACACTCTGCATTTCCCACGTTGCTGGGGAGCACCTTTGGATGGGTTGGATCTGATTTTAACGGTGTGAAAACGGCATCTCCCCTCCCGGGAAGCCCTAAATCGGACCCACAGTCTCTGGGGTCTGCCAGAACAGCTCTGGGGGTGAGGTGAACCAGCCCTTCCGAGCGAGTTGGGTTGCACTGAGTGTCCTGGACCTCTCCCAGCCCCAAGGGTGGCAGCGAGGAAGGGACAGGCAGAGCCCTTGGCATTGCTCCTGCTGAGGTTGGTGTCAGGAGCGAGCAGAGGGGTGGCAGGGCACCCGGAGGGTGGCTGTGGAGCCGCCCCAGGGCTGGAGGCTGCAGTGTTCTGGGAACAGGGATTTCTCCATGTTTCTAATTCCTCGCTCGCCGTGGCCCCAGAGAGGCCAAGCTTGGAGCAGCAAAGCAGATTATGGCTCAAGCTCTTGTTTTGTGTTCTGCAGACCTGTGACTTTAACCCCTTTCTCGCAGTTTGCAGATGCTCCTGGCAGCAAAAATGCTGATTTTTGTGGGTTTAACCCCTCAGCGCTGCCCTGGAGCTGAGAAATGACTTCCCAGTGGAAGTCATGTCGTGCTGGCAAGACAACTGCAGGAAGATTCTGCCATCTGCAGCTCAGCATGTTTTCCACTTGGCAGCCCAGCCAAATATTTTGTCGGGAATATCAGGACGTTCTCCTGCTGGAAACCGGGGAGGTCTCTGGGTCAGCTTCGCATCCCCCACGTGCTCACCCCGTGCCGCAGGAGGAGCAGCCTGGTGGGGAGAGCAGGGCTGTTTATTCCCATCTCAGGAACGTGCAGGGACCTGCCAGGAGCTGGGAGCTGGAGCTGGGAGCTCTGGGAGCTCTGGGAGATGGAGCTATGGGAGCTCTGGGAGCTCTGGGAGCTCTGGGTGTTGGCTGAACTGTGGAACACTGACTGCCCCGGGGGGTGTGGTGGGTGAGACCCCCCCAGGCAGCAGCGAACACAGAAATGCATCACAAACTGGGAGGGAGCTGCCCCTGCCACGGCCTGGGGTGGGCAGGGTAAGGGTGAGGAGGAGGAGGAGGGATAGAGAGAGAATGAGAAGAGTTCAAACATCGTTGGCCAGGCCAGGGAGGGATTGTCCTCACCTCCAGAGCTGGGGGCACTTTGGGCACCACAAGATCAGAAAGATCCAAAGCTGCTGGAGAGTGTCCAAGGGAGAGACACAGAGTTGGGGAAGGCTCTGAGGAGTGGCTGAGGGCACTTGGCTTGTTCAGCTGGAGCTGAGGAGACTGAGGGGAGATTCCTCGGGGGCTGCAGCTCCTCCCAAGGGGAGCAGGAGGGGCAGGGGCTGAGCTGTGCTCTGGGACAGGGACAGGAGCCCAGGGAATGGCTGGAGCTGTGTCAGGGCTTGGGATGGATCTCAGGGAAAGGTTCTTCCCCCAGAGGCTGCTGGGGCACTGCCCAGGCTCCCCAGGGAATGGTCCTGGCCCCAAGGCTGCCAGAGC